>OX411742.1:0-1344402 GCA_948252205.1 Orthosia incerta | reverse complement strand
CGGAATCAGATTATACAATTCCATCGCACACTCCACGAAATGCAACAGATAAAAAACCTATATGGTTTTGTATATTGTGGACAAGTCTCTCAAGTATTGCAGTATTGCTAGTACGTCATAAGTTCCTATTATAATCCAATAATTATTTCACACTAATTCCAGAGCACTATACAAAGAAGAACAAGAGATCCTAACCAGAAGAATGGTGGCCACGCTAGCGTATGTTCTAGAGTCTTCTATCGGAGCAGACTGGTTCTTCAAACATGAACAATTGCCTGACGAGGGCACGCAGAAGAGCGGGCAGTTCATTGACATTATCAGCAGATTATGTGTTTTACTTGACAATGCAGTGAGTTAACAACCATGTATCTTATTAAAATTTTATACAAATTAATTATTTAACAATGTTTTGTGGACAAAAACATGCAGCCTAATTGCGTAATTGAATTCGGTAGGGCAAAGTCTCTTCCGAAAAGAGTATCTTCACCAATGAAAGCGTCCCAATATTTTTTGGCATTAAATAATAAATACCCTTTGCCCTGCCGAATTTACTTACGCATTTTGGGTGCTGGTTATTATGTAGTAAATCATGAAATAAGGACAACCAAAATAGTTATGATTTTGTTGGAAAACCCTAACCTTTTCAATCGTTCCAAACTCCAGCAATGAAACTACAGTACAAACATTTTCTTGATATCCCTCGGCAAACTTCGTGTGTCGTCAGTCGTCGGATTTCTATCAGTTGCCCTTTGCACTTGGTGCAGACCGGACGCTCTCAATCAACTTGAAAGTATAGGGTAGTTAATACCTTTTAACATAATGCTATTTAATTTAAAATGGGAGGAAAGCTGCTATTTTTAACACGATTTTATTAGCTTGGTATGTAAATATCAATGTAACGGAATCTTTGAACGTGATTTTCACCCCCTTCAAAACGTCGGATTGATTTGAAACTTTGCACACTTATTAGGGACCGATGACAATGCAATAATTTAAATAGTTTGTCCCATTATCTTTACCAGGATCTTCAGGATTTGCGACTTTTTAGTTCAATTTACCATTAAAGCGTGTTTTTAGAACTACAATTTTTATTATTTTTACAGCTCAATATATTTCACATGGAAACCAAAACAAAACAACAATAAAAATAAAGTACTTAGTTCTGTTCAAATTATTATACACGATAAATCTAATAATTGATAGACATGGAAATTAGCATTCGTTTGTATTCGGAAATGCGATGATTGCCGAGGGACGTAAATTATATAGTTGTACTGTAAATATATTATGGTAAAATTTAAGATTTTATGATGACATTGAATAATACATTTTATGAATAGTGCAATAAAGTACAAAATTCGATATGTGCACTTAACCACTCCAAAATTTCTTCATCAATCACTAACAAACTTATTTCATTACAGTCATGCGCCACACTATACAGCGGCCTCCTACTATCAATAACATCCCTTATCGAAGCCCTAACGTCCTCCGAGGTGAACAAACCAAAAGCCCTAGATATTGTTAAGACAATACTAACATCTAGACCGATGACGTTTGTTGTCACTCATGTACTGAACTTATTGAAGAATGTTGCTCAGTGGGATGGTTTTATGAGGATATTCTGTCCGGGCAATGGAACGGGGAATCTGAAGACTGATTATGATCAAGGTGTTTTGTTATATAAGAAAGGTAAGCAGAGAAATACAAATAATTTACAAGTAGAATCAGTACAAAGATGGATTGTTTAAAAATGGGGGAGAAGGATAACTATGTGGTGTAAATTTAGGACCAGTTTCTAGAACGAAAATGATCGCTAAATTAATATGACAGATAATCCAATGTCAAAACATTGGATAATCTCAAATCAAATCAACAGCCAAATCGCATCACTTGCGTTTAATTTTTGGCGCATCGATAAATTATTTTCAGACACCGTTAGCCAAAGACAACATAGCTTACCTTTCTAAAACTTTATCCATATAAGTATGGTTCTTGTTACATTAAAATAAACTTATAGTCTTATCTTCATTACTTGTATTTTTTTTTATTTGATTTAATTTTAGAATTGAATATTATTTGCATGCCCATGCGACGGTAGAATATGGAGGACTTTATAATGTAAAAAAGAACATCTATGTATCAATTACCCATGTTTGCAAAGAAATAAATGATTTGATTTAGTAAAATTTAAATATAAAAAAACAAAAATTGCAGGGGGGTGAGCGAGAGCTTATAGTCACCCCCTGGTAAGTCGTAAAACAAAATCATTATGTTTTCATCCTACCTCAGCACTTCATTTATATTTTTTCAGACTCATGTTTCATACAAGTGCTTCTAAAGCAAATAGAAGCGTGCCTCAAATGTATGGAGAGACAGAAGCTGGCAGATAAGGCGGCGGAGACCACACAGAACCTCATCACACTGTACAGCAATATCAATGACAACTGTACTAACAGTTTGGCAAGAGAAGTCACTAGGTATGTATTACGTATCGGCAATGGTGATCTCTCGCGTCCGGCCCTGGCTCAGGCCAAGGTACGGAGCGTGAGGGCATGGGAAGCTGTCACCTCCTTTTGCGAAGCAGTAATGCTCGCGAAGGAGGAGCGGAAAGCGGGAAGGAGACGCCCTCACGCCCCTAGCCACCGAAGGAGACGCCCTGGGCGTCGGGAAACGCAAGCCTAGGCGCCGGCTTGCGGACGGCAAGTAATGGGTAGCTCACCGTCCGATAAGGAGCAGGTCCGACGCCCGAGTCGCGGCGCGTACTGTACCACGGCAAGTAATGGGTAGCTCACCGTCCGATAAGGAGCAGGCCCGACGCCCGAGTCGCGGTGCGTACTGTACCACGGCAAGTAATGGGTAGCTCACCGTCCGATAAGGAGCAGGCCCGACGCCTGAGTCGCCGGCGCGTACTGTACCACGGCAAGTAATGGGTAGTTCACCGTCCGATAAGGAGCAGGCCCGACGCCCGAGTCGCCCTTTGCGTACTGTACCACGGCAAGTAATGGGTAGCTCACCGTCCGATAAGGAACAAGTCCGACGCCCGAGTCGCGGCGCGTACTGTACCACGGCAAGTAATGGGTAGCTCACCGTCCGATAAGGAGCAGGCCCGACGCCCGAGTCGCCGGTGCGTACTGTACCACGGCAAGTAATGGGTAGCTCACCGTCCGATTAGGAGCAGGCCCGACGCCCAAGTCGCCGGCGCGTACTGTACCACGGCAAGTAATGGGTAGCTCACCGTCCGATAAGGAAGAGGCCCGACGCCCGAGTCGCCGGCGCGTACTGTACCACGGCAAGTAATGGGTAGCTCACCGTCCGATAAGGAGCAGGCCCGACGCCCGAGTCGCCGGCGCGTACTGTACCACGGCAAGTAATGGGTAGCTCACCGTCCGATAAGGAGCAGGCCCGACGCCCGAGTCGCCGGCGCGTACTGTACCACGGCAAGTAATGGGTAGCTCACCGTCCGATAAGGAGCAGGCCCGACGACCGAGTCGCCCTTCGCGTACTGTACCACGGCAAGTAATGGGTAGCTCACCGTCCGATAAGGAGCAGGCCCGACGCCCGAGTCGAGGTGCGTACTGTACCACGGCAAGTAATGGGTAGCTCACCGTCCGATAAGGAGCAGGCCCGACGCCCGAGTCGCCGGCGCGTACTGTACCACGGCAAGTAATGGGTAGCTCTCCGTCCGATAAGGAGCAGGCCCGACGCCCGAGTCGCCCTTCGCGTACTGTACCACGGCAAGTAATGGGTAGCTCACCGTCCGATAAGGAACAGGTCCAACGCCCGAGTCGCGGCGCGTACTGTACCACGGCAAGTAATGGGTAGCTCACCGTCTGATAAGGAGCAGGCCCGACGCCCGAGTCGCCCTTGCGTACTGTACCACGGCAAGTAATGGGTAGCTCACCGTCCGATAAGGAACAGGTCCGACGCCCGAGTCGCGGCGCGTATTGTACCACGGCAAGTAATGGGTAGCTCACCGTCCGATAAGGAGCAGGACCGACGCCCGAGTCGCCCTTCGCGTACTGTACCACGGCAAGTAATGGGTAGCTCACCGCCCGATAAGGAACAGGTCCGACGCCCGAGTCGCGGCGCGTACTGTACCACGGCAAGTAATGGGTAGCTCACCGTCCGATAAGGAGCAGGCCCGACGCCCGAGTCGCCCTTCGCGTACTGTACCACGGCAAGTAATGGGTAGCTCACCGTCCGATAAGGAACAGGTCCGACGACCGAGTCGCGGCGCGTATTGTACCACGGCAAGTAATGGGTAGCTCACCGTCCGATAATGAGCAGGCCCGACGCCCGAGTCGCCCTTCGCGTACTGTACCACGGCAAGTAATGGGTAGCTCACCGCCCGATAAGGAACAGGTCCGACGCTCGAGTCGCGGCGCGTACTGTACCGTAATGGGTAGCTCACCGTCCGATAAGGAGCAGGCCCGACGCCCGAGTCGCCGGCGCGTACTGTACCACGCGCGCCGCTAAGAGATGGGCGATCCGCTAGGGCCGATGCTTGTCTGGGTAGCAGATAAATTTTGCGACGATGCGACAAACGTAAGCGAGTGAAAAGGGCAGCCATCTTCACTTTCTAAAAGCAACCGCACAGGGTCTTGCAACCCACTTCAGAGATACATCAGTCCGCTGTGACCTATCTATGTGCCTTATCCCATACAAAGAAACCTTGCCGAAGTAACTAGCTTATTTTTTCTGATTAAGATGATTATTTTTATAAGTACTTCGATCGCGTTCGGTTACGTTCCACAGCTATAGATAGTGTTAGCAGCGACTTGCAATTATAAGGGTTTAATCGGTTCGTGAAATTTTTTTTTCTTTAAATACAGTGACGATTTGTTTTATAGTATTTTTTGCCAGTTTGTACAGTTGCATTGTACCAAAATGTGTTAAAATACAAATTTAAAAATCAAGTGGCATGCCTCAGAAATTTAAAAATCTATTGGAATCAATTTTAAATGATCCGTTCAAATAATCTTTAAAATGTGAATTAAGAGACCAATATTCCATAAATTTGCGCTTAGGAGAGAGTTGATTAAAAAAGAACATACAATTTTTCTGTTCAATTCTAGAAAATGTTAATTTTACACAGAATTCAATATGAACTCGATGCGCCATCTAGTGACATTTATTCGAACCACATTTTCTTTGTTAATGCTGTCCTACGCGCGTATTACGATACGACCCCGTGTGCAGAGGGGCTAAGTTTGCTGCACAATGATCTCTGGGCAGGGTCTCCACACAGTGGGTTCCTGAACATGGAAGGAGCCGTCGAGGCCCAGGCAGGGGTAGCGAGATGACTGTCGCATTGGTGATGAGGGCTGGTTCGAGACGGCGCACACAAGGCCGGATTGGTAATTTACGATGACAAAAATAAAGTGTAGGTTTTTATTTATTTTCTGACGAATTTTTTTTTTAATTATTTGTGATAGGCTCGCGCTTGACCACTATCTCACCTGATGGTCAGTGATGATGTGGTCGACGATGTAGCGCGCTTACCTAGAAGAAACCTATTCACTCTTAACTTAAAGTCTCCCAGGTTGTAGCTCTCAGGAAACACAGACTCCGGCAGGGAATTTCACCCCTTAGCTGTACGCATAATGAAAGTATTCCCAAAACGTTTGGTGCGTATGGGTGGGATGTCCACCATGTACCGATGACACATCGCTGTACGTCTTGTAGTCCGATGATGGAAAGGGCTAGGAGGAATTAGTTTATGCAATTCCAACGCACACTCCCCGAAATGTAACCGATAAAAAACCGACAGACTGGCAACTTGGCGCCGATGTTCAAGGCTCTGGAGCCTAGACTCGACCAGTATCTCATTGCCGATGAGCCTCTTTGTCCGGTTTTCGATCGACTCTAGTGCGTCCAGCTGGTACTTGGCAGATCCATCCCAGAGGTGAGAGCAGTACTCCATGCATGACCAAACTTGCGCTTGATACAAGTTGAGCAACTGTTCTGGCGTGAAGTACCGACTCACCTTTGCAAGGATCCCCAACTTTTTGGCAGCCAGTTGAGCTTTTGCCTCAATGAATGGACCAAAATTGAGGGTCGATGTCAAGAAGCTCGAGATGGTCCGTTATCGGCACGGTCACACCACGGAAAGTAGGAGCCGGGTGGAATTGGCTCCTTTTAGCGGAAAAAAGACACGCCTGGGTTTTAGCAGCATTAAACCTGACTAGATTGGCATCGCCCCATTCGGAGACTGCCTGCAAGGACAAGTTCAAGCGCTCCACCATGGTTTCCCGGTTAGACTGGACCTGAGGCCCGGTAGCACGTGCGTTGGACAAGTATCTCTCAGCAACAGTGCTGTCGTCTGCATACCCAAAAGTGCCGGGTTTAAGCAGATCATTTATGTGCAACAAGAACTATGTTGCTGAGAGTACCGACACCTGAGGGACCCCGGCGTTGATATCCAGTTGGTCATACGAGCGGCCATCAATAACCACTCGTATAGACCGGTCCCTCAGGAAGTCTGCGAGCCAATCGCACAGACCACCGGGCAGACCGAATGACGGAAGCTTACCAATAAGGCTCTCATGCCAGACCCTGTCAAAAGCCTTCGAGATGACGAGGGAGACGGCAAGCGCTTCCCCGTGCCTCTCGATGGCCTCACTCCATATGTGAATGGCATACGCTAGAAGATCCCCAGTTGACCGATTTCGGCGGAAGCTATATTGGCGGTCACTGAGGATGTCGTTAGCTTCTAGGTATGCCAGGAGCTTCGAGTTGAGCACCCGTTCCATACTCTTACAGAGGATGGACGTAACTGAGATGGGTCTTTAGTTGGCCGGGTTAGCCCGACTGCCCTTCTCGGGCACAGGCTGAACGTTAGCTTGCTTGCAAGCATTCGGTACTTTTCCAGTCTCATATGAAAGGCGAAAGGCGAGTCAGGATCGGAGTCAGTTCAGGCGCACAAGTTCTTAGAACAATTGCCGGTACCCCGTCGGGGCCACTAGCCTTGTTCACGTCAAGATTCCGCAGAACCCTACGGACGTCTTTTTGATTGATGCGAATGTCCGACATACTCGTCTCGCTTCCATCAGGAGATGGAGGGGGCCGCACGTTACCAGAATCCATGCGTGAGGATCCGCAAAAAAAGAGGCAATTTTGCTTTCTCCTCAGCGGAGTGGGCCAGCGTTCCGTCGGGTTTCAGCAGTGGTGGTAGTGAGGGCCGGCAGAAGTTCGATTCTACCGACTTATTTATTTATATATACTTTATTGTACACCAAGATAAAAATAGTTCAAAAAGACATCTTATAACAAAAACAAACATACAACAGGCGGCCTTATCGCGATCCGCGATCTCTTCCAGGCAACCAAGAATGGAAAGAGACAGCCTGGACACAATATGGGTTTGCACTTGGTGCAAATTTTCAACAAATAATCGACTTAGCCAGGGACCAGAACGCTTTACTACCGGCTGGATAGGAAGCAAGTTTGGATCCAATACGGCTTATGTGGTCAAACCGAGCCCTTCGCAATACCCTCTTGCAGGACTTCGCAGCCCTATTGAAGGCTCTTTTCCACTGGCTCACGTCGCTAGCTTTGCGCGTCCGAGCGTCGACCCATGCCAGGTACGCCTCATGTTTCAGCGAGTTGACGCGATTGCACTCGGCGCCAAACCATGGCCGGTCAACGCTAGACATTGCTACGCCAGAGAACGGAATGAAATACTCCATTCCCTGACGCAACACGTCCGTCATGGCGTCCGCGCACGACGAAGGATCAGCCGAAGAAAATCAAATGGGCTGCCAAGAACACATCCCATCCCAATCTGCTGACCTGTACCGCCAAACCCGCCGAGTGCCTCTTGGGCTGGGATCGGGCGGGGAGTAGACGGATACAGACTTCACTAGACAATGGTCGGAGCTACCCAAAGGTGAAAATACCGACACAGAGTAGCGGTCTGGATCTGTTGTCAGGCAGGCAGTGTGCGAATCAACATCCGGCACCCTTGTTGCTCCCTGGATCAGGGAGCAACCAGGGGCGAGATTTAAGCAAGCGCAAGTCAAAGTCAAAGCACTTTATTTCAAGTAGGCCAGTTACAGGCACTTTTGAATTGTCAAAAGACAAAATAAAATATTACAAAATTATGGTGCTACATACAGTCCCAGTCACAAGACATAATAACTGTGAAAGTACCGTAGATGCCCATTCCAAGGCGTTGATCTCTATGGAGAAGAACGGGCAAGAAACTCCATGGACACTCTTTTTCAATTAGGTAATTATTACAAATCATTTGTTACATCATTCATGTTGAGATGACACATTATGTGAGAACGATGTAGAAAGTTAAAAGTGTCCATAGTAAATATAAAAAGACAATTCAGAAATAAAATTAGAATCAATTAAAATAAACCATGGCAGCTAAGAGATGACCAGTCCCAACCGACAGCGCCCGTTCACGAACATGACACATGTATCAGCACCATTCAGCTCAACCATTTTGAAGGGAGCTAAATGATCCGACACACGCGCCACCATCGGCGAGACATTTGAGTGGGCATGACATACTCTCAACCACCGGAGTCATTCAAGTCAATAGAAGACGTAGGTATCTAGACAATGATAGCTCTGAAGTACATGGTACTCACACAATGCTGGCTATGCTGCTATATAATACTAGAAAGATTAACTCTATATAATGCAAAGATAGTAGCAATCTTCATCAGCTCCGACAATAACAGTAAACGATACCTACGACAGTCTTACCAAAAAATAAAATTTAAAAATACACATAAAAACGAAATTAAAAAATAATAATATTTAACCTGACAGCAAGCTAATTTTGGTAAAAGAACACGAACATTGTCTTGAGTTCAACACAGCGACCAACTATGCTTATCATCTAAATAATCATTAATAGAATAGTATGCCTTAGAACAGAGATTAGCTTTTACCTTTGCTTTAAACGCGTTAAATGGCAAATCTAGAAAAGAAGACGGTAACTTGTTGTAAAAAGTTATACCAACCCCAACGAATGAACTATGCACCTTATGAAGTCGATGAAAGGGAGCTCGTAATTTGTCCTTATTTCTGGTGTTAAAGTTGTGAATATCACTATTGTTACTGTACAAATGAATGTTCTGCCTAATATATAAAATGTTGGCGAATATGTACTGTGAAGCCGCTGTGAGAATACCAATCTCTTTAAAAAAATCTCTTAGAGAAACACGCGCACCTAATTGGTAAATGGCACGAACAGCTCGTTTTTGAAGCACAAATATATTTTGAATATCAGCGGCTCTGCCCCACAGTAGAATACCGTAGGACATGATACTGTGAAAATAACTAAAGTAGACCAACCTTGCTGTATCAACGTCAGTGTATTGTCTAACCTTTCTGACGGCGTAGGCGGCCGAGCTAAGCCTACCTGCTAGGCTTGATATATGTGGCCCCCATTGAATTTTTGAGTCTACTGTTATACCCAGAAACACAGCTGAATCAACAGTTTCGAGCTTCTCTTTGCCGAGCACAATGTTGGGACCCAGATTTCTAACATTGGGCAAAGCGAACTTTATGCATTTAGTCTTCTTGGCATTAAGAACAAGATTATTTGTTGTGAACCAATCTGTGACCATTGATAGTGCGTTATTCACGTCATCAAAAACTTGTCTATTCCTATCTACTTTAAAGATCAGAGAAGTATCATCTGCAAACAGTACAACGTCGCAAATATCCTTTAAATAGAATGGCAGATCGTTAATATAAACCAGGAATAAAAACGGACCCAGTATTGAGCCTTGAGGTACACCCAGCTCAACAGGTAACCTGGAAGATTTAGCGCCATCAACGTCTACGCATTGGTATCTATTAAGTAAATATGACTCAATTACATTTAGGGCTTCGTTTTGAACACCGTAATGGCGTAGTTTACGCAAAAGCGTATCATGGTGAACGCAATCGAAGGCTTTAGAAAGATCGCAGAAAACACCAATTGCATTTCGCGACTTCTCCCATGCGTCAAATATGTGTTTCAACAAAGCAACACCCGCATCTGTAGTCGAGCGACCCTTCGTAAACCCATATTGGTCATTGTGAAGGAGGCTATGTAAGTTAAAATGTCTGAGTAACTGCTTAAGAATTAACTTTTCAAATATTTTGCTGAATGCAGGCAAAATAGAGATTGGTCTGAAATTACCAATATCATTTTTGCTACCGGATTTAAATAGAGGGATGACTTTACTGCTCTTCATGAGATCAGGAAAAGTACCCAAATCAATGCATTTGTTAAACGTAACAGCAAGATAGGGGGCCACAATGTCTATTATATTGCCCAAAAGTTTGGTAGATATGCCCCAGTAATCACCCGTGTTTTTAGATTTAAGAGAATTAAAAACATTAACTACATCACGAGGCGCTACATGCTCGAATCTCAATACATAACTACATTTAGGGACGCTACTATGCAATAGGTTTTCAGCCTTAGACGGCGACGAACTTAAGGAGCAAGTCGTCGTTGCAGGTATGCTCGTAAAAACTCATTAAACGCCTCAGCTACGTCAGCTGGTTTATTAACTAATTTGTTATCAACCATGATCTCGAGTTGATTTTCTTTTTTAACCGATTTACCCGTTTCGTTGTTTATGATTTTCCAAGTGGCTTTTACTTTGTTATTAGAATTTTTAATAGTCTCACTTAGAAATTTTGCTTTTGCAACACGACAAATCTTTTTAAATAATTTTGAATAATTTTTAACATATTCTAAAAAAATGTTATCAAACTTGTACTGTCTCAGACCATACAACTCATACAATCTCGCTCGGCTTTTATAAATGCTTGGTTGAAACCAGCGGAAGTCCCAGTAATGTTGATAGTTTTAGTTTTAAAAACGGATTTGTACTCATTTTGCACAACATCAAAAAGGGCCTCGTATATTTCATTTGGGTTCTCGTACTCTATTATTGACGGTATAACTTTAAGAGCTATATTATTTTTAAACTTACTGCAACGACTAACAGTATAAGGCCTGCATTCTACTTTGCGCGGCTTTTTACTTAATGGCATAGGGAAGCTAGCCATTAATCCACAGTGATCTGATGATAAATCACTTAACACCAATTTATTGTCGGCATCAAAATCACAAAATATATTATCAAGGCAAGTCGACGAAGACGCCGTGATCCTAGTTGGTTCGAAAAACAAATTAACTAAATTAAAAGATTTAAATAAGTTCAGAAGCCTAGTACTTAGTGGAGTAACATCTAAAATATTAACATTAAAATCTCCACATAAAATTATATTTTTACTACTGCATTTAATCTTATTAAGTGCATCCTCCATTGCAGATTCGAAACTAGTAAAGTCCCCTGAAGGGGGTCTGTAGACACAAATTATTATGTACCGCTCAAGTTCAACACAAGACAACTCGATAGTGCGCTCAATGGAAAGATTAACTAGGTCTAACCGTTGTTTACATTTTAACTTGTTTGAAACAAGAATTAAAGATCCACCGCGAATAGCAGTTTTTCTCACAAATGCACTCTGTACAGAAAATAAATCATCATTGATAAACACTACTTCATGCTCTTTCAACCAATGTTCAGTTAAACATAACACATGAACATCATAATTCTCCATAAACAAGCTTAACTCTAATTCCTTGCCGGACAAACCCTGCATATTTTGATGTACAACATTCAACATTATGCGACTCACCCGTTGTCGAACCTAACAGTTTAAACTACTAGGTGTGTGTATAGCAATGTTAGTATCACTACCAACAGAATCAAAAGTGATATTAGTATCTATACTAATAGTATCAATAGAGATGTTAGTGTCACCACTAACAGTAAACGTAGGTACAGTATAAGTACCGTTGTAAACGTGTAAAGTATATGCTAAAAGATTAGCAATCCGTCTCCTACAACTAGCTGGCAAAAACATGGAACAATCAGTGAGTCTGTAATCTGTAATAAAACTATTACAATCAAAATATATAATCGCGTCCCTGTGACGACAAGTCCTGTTATACATCAGCAGATTCAGATTATAAATATGCCTATTTTGCTCATCCGACAAACAATCAGAGTAAGGCAAAGCAGAAAAAATAAATTTACAATTATAAGACTCATGGAGCTTTAGCATTAAATTAAAACATGCAACTAAATCCTTTTTTCTTACAGCTAAGCTATCCCCAAATAACAATATTACAGTTGAATTGGGATTTATTTTAGTCAATTTAAGACTATTAATTAACTGGCTAAAACTGGCAACGGGTAAACAATGATTTACAATATACTGTTGAGAACACTGACTAAGAATACTACCAAAACCTTGACCAAATTTATCTGAAAAAACATAAGCTGAATTATTTAAAATATTATTATTATTAACTACTGGTTGAGCCATTAAGGGTGTGGGTGTGACATGCTGAGGATCTGGTGTCTGAGAGCAGGCACAGCTACAAGAGAAGTTATTGGTCAGGGACTCATACCTCTCTGCATTGCACCTGACCAAGTCTACCAGCTCGTTGGCCTCCAGCATGCGCTTACTCAGATCTTGTTGAGAAGCCTCATATTTGCTAAAGATATCTTTTAGAGCACATTCCCTCACAAACAACTCATCCTGAAGGTTCTGACAGTCAGCATCATACCTGATCCTACATAATTCTAAATCAGTATTACATTTTTTTAATTCTTGCATTATATTTACATTTTTTTGTCTTAGTTTTAAATTTAATTTGTTCAGTTTTTGTCCCTTCAGTGACTTTTTAATTTTTATAATTAATTTGTTAATCTTAATATATTTTTTAATTTTTTTATGACTAGTAAATAAACTGCATTTATTAAGAGTGTCATTAGTTAAGTCTATGGTCACTATTGGTTCAACACATGTGGGTCCGGACCGGCTATCAACCAACTCATGATAAAGATTGCAGGTGTTCGCAGACTCTTCACTGGCTTGCAAGCTTTCGCGTGTCTCGCCCAGCATGATCAGTGCACTGGTATGGGAAGAGCCACTCCTGGTGGCGGGCATTGAAATCCCCCAGTATCACTAATTGGGCAGAAGGGTACCGCTGCTGTGCCGTATCAGTCGCATTACACAGATGTACCGTAAGCCTGGTAGTCTCCTGATCTTCACTGTGCTATCGGTAGACACAGGCATTTTATCCAGGCCTGTGTCCACCAGTGCCCAGAGCACGGAAAACCTGGAGTCCTCAAGGTTTCGGAGACGCCGATAACAGATGTCGTCTCGGGCGTACATGCATACACCCGCGCGTGGTTTAAAATTGTGCTCCAGGGTAAACCCTGGGTATGATAAGTACGACACGTCTGACGGAAATCCAATCTGCGTCTCCGAAAGGAAAAGAAGAGCTGGTCTATCAGTCTCCAGGTGTTGATGGACTGCTTCGAGATTAGAGTGCAGCCCTCTTATGTTGCTGAGGTGCACTTTGAGTGACAGGGAGTGCTGCTGCTGTACAGCTTTTCTTTTATTTTTCCTTGGCATAGTTGAGTGAAAAAAAGGTGAGGAGAAGGCAGTGAGATGAGGTTCCACGCTGGCATCAATGGGGGACTGATCTGGAGACTGCGGGGACGCCCGAGCCCCTCCGGGAATGTTCATCGGGCCCTGTCTTCTGGTCGCCAACCAGCACGATGGTGCATTCCGGGATTTTTCGACAGCTGGCGGGGCAGCCTTTCGTGTGTGGCTGGCACACTACTTGGGCCCCCAACTACCTGCGGTCGGCCAGCGGCGCACCGTGCCTCGGATCCCGCTACCCTCCGCGACCAGTCTCCCGATATGCCCATAACAGCGCGCGTCAGGCTGGATCGCCTGCAGTGGAACAGCAGTGCAGGATCATAGAAGTAGTAGTGCACTTTGCCGTCTCACTACACTAGGTAGTAGTGTTAGATTAGATTTACTGAAATTCACAGGAGCCAACGCCATCTAGTTACGTCGTTGTACAACTTGTAATGTTGGTACTTTACCCGAAGATAAACTTCGTTCGTCAAACCTCGCCCGCTCTCGGTAATCTTCGGTTCGTTGGGGCGGCGCATGAGAGTGGTCATATTTTGCCATACATTTTCTATTGAACTATCTCTGTCTCACGCGCCAGGCGTTTTCGCTTGTTTCTCGTAGAAGCTGTATGAACTCTGGCCGTGCGCCTACCGCACGGGGATTATTTTTTACAGCAATATAGGTCTTATTACTTTAGCATAGAGCTTAAATTAGTTCGTCATAATTTCGTTAATATTGAATAGATCGTTAATCAGATATTATTAAACATTTTTATTTTTCCTAAATCTATTAAAATCTGGCAGTTCAGCGCACGAGTGAACTTAAAGTACAGCCGCCCTGGTAGGTATGTAGGTAGTCAGTTGACGGAAGCGAAGCCGCGGGGGTCAGCTAACATTTAGTAAAAATAAGTGTTTACCCGTGCGAAGCCGGGGCGGGTCGCTACTCTCTAGTTACTGAATAAAGTGATATTTTGTTTCAGATGTGATTGCCACCTCGTTCTCGTCCAAGTAATAGTCTACGCTCTAAGGATATGTGCTGTGATGTTGGAGAATATTAAAAATAGTTTCATAGGTAAGTTAAAAATCGCATCTAGAATGCCATGTTGGTCTAGTGATCGCTACTGCGACTGCTTATCCTGAGGTCCTAGGTTCAATCTTCGTCCCCCCGGTGGATTCCCGCATTGTCGAGGCGAGAGGGGCTCAATAACTGTGGCTTGGACAACCACGGTGAATAGAGGAGGAACCCTAGGAGGGCACGTTCGTCAGGGCTTTTGCCGATTAAACCGACGACGTAGCGGGCAACTACCAAGCGGCATCGCAACTGAGGCGCGCCGCGATGTCTAATGGAGCGTCCCAGGTCCCATACGATAATTTGGCTGAGGGTTGGAGGCCGCGGCGGGAGAGGAGTGCCGGTATTGCAGTGCGTCGCTCTCCCTACCTGCCGCGGCCTAGACGGGGTCGCCACCGTCTGATGGCGGACGCGGTGGGGCCGCAGGGGAAGAGGAGTGTCGGTATAGCGTTAGCCGCTCTCCCTAGCCCCTGCGGCCGCAAAATGGTAGGTGGCGAAGCCATTGACCTTGACCCGTCACAGGGGGACCAAGGGTGCCATACATGGGGCCGTCTGGCCTGCACGGCGTACATTGTGTTCTGGTGCGCTGGTGATGCGGGATACTCCCCAGAGGAGGTCCGTTAACGGATTGCCGCGGCGGGTTCGCGGTGAGTGCTAACGCGTACCCGTGTTCCCGCCACAAGCGGCACAGGAGGACACCGTGGAGTTTTAGTGGGTTAGAGTCCCACATAACTGCACTACCTCCCCGTGGTAGTGCAGTATACATGAGCATTAATGCACGCAAAAAAAAGAAATGTTGAACCTTCGAGCAAAGCTATTTGATTTACCATTAGGCAAAACTCCGAAGCAACCTGCTTTCTGGTTTTGTGTACGATAAATGGCAACAGAATACCTCCACCTTATACCATGGTATAGTTCTCGCCAAACTTCTTGGCCGTCCTGAAGTTGGCTACAATGGCTGCACAATAGTAAATCTCATACAAAAATTGCACCGTTTCGTGCCTTGCTCATCGGAAAGCTTCAGGGCGGCCAAGAAGTTAGGCGAGCACTATACTGAAACATAACTGGCAAAATGGGGAATAAGAATAGATATTATAATAATATGTACTCGTCTGCCGACCCCTTAGAGGAAACAGCGGTGATATCATGGTGTTATCTTCAACATCTTCTGTTTTAGGTGATAAACAAACGAACCAGTCCTCGTTACTATCAGTGTGTCGCTGCGGTGTTCAGCTGCTGTATCAGTGCGCTGTGCGCGACGTGGAGTTCAGTACTCAGCTGTCACACAACGAGGGACATCTCATCGAGTTCTGTGAGCTCATGAGGGGATTCGACCACAGCGAGGCTTACAGTAAGTATCTACATCATCATCACATCATTTCAGCCGGAAGACGTCCACTGCTGTACATAGGCCTCCCCCGAGTGTTCTTATCTTATGGAGGGGCCGAGAAATACCTCGGACACTTCGACCCATTGGGATCTATTGTGGCCTCCCCCGAAGTGTTACTAGCCTTCTTTGAACCACGTTGAGGGTCAGCTTCCAATCTAACCGGATGTAGCTGGAATATCAGTACTTTACACGGAGTATAGTAGTCACAGCGGATCTTTGTGTCTCTGGAGTTGGCTCTGCGAACCATTGCGCAAGAAACAGTTTGTCATCGAGTATACTGCACAGAGTAAGCGAGATAGGACGATGCGACAAACGTTAGCGAGTGAAAGAGACAGTTATACAATGCTATCTTCACCTTCAACATTGACACAAAAATAGCTACTGCGCAGGGTCTTGCAGCCAATTCAGAGACACAAAGATCCGTTGTGAGTATTATATCTGCTTATCTGATCTCCACAACGCAGCTACTGGGTAAAACTTTACCCTAGCACGGGGTCCCGACGCTAAGAAAGAAAATTTAGTTCAAATAAATTTGACTAGATGGCGCGATATGCATCGGTTTGTTATTGAATTTTTTGTAAAATTAATATTTTCTGGAATTGATCATAAAAATTGTATGTTCTTGTTTAAACAACTCTTCTAAGCACAAAATTATGGGATATTGGGCTTTTAATTCACATTTCAAAGATGGATTTGAACGGATAATTTTTTAATTTCTGAGGCATGCCACTCGATTTTTTAAATTTGTATTGTAACACGTTTTGGTACAAGTAAAATGTAAAAACGTGCAAAAAAATACTATAAAACAAATCGCCACTGTATTTAAAGAAAGTCGGTTAAAAAGAATAGTCAAGAACCAAGTAAACCCTTTTACTTGCAAGTCGCTGCTTACACCATCTATTGCCGTGGAAAGGAATCGAACGCGATCGAACTTTTAAAAATAATCAGTTAAATCAGACGGAAAACGTTACCTCGGCACGATTTCTTTTTTTTTTTTTTTTTATTTGTAATGGGTTTGCTCTTGACTCTAGTCTAGGTCATAGGTGACAGAGACAGAGTCTACGATGGAGTGAGCTTACCCAGAAGTAGCCTGTTCACTCTAACTTTGAAGAGATTCGGGTTGAATGCGTTCGGAAACACAGACGCAGGCAGTGAGTTCCACTCATTCGCTGTGCGCATTATAAAGGATGTTTGGAAGCGCTTGGTTCGAATTGGTGGAATGGCAACAAGGTAAGGATGATAACTTGCAGTGCGTCTAGATGTCCGATGGTAGAAGGGGGCTGGTGGGATGAGGTCGTGGAGTTCCTGAGCACACTCACCGAAGTACAGTCTGTAGAAGACCGACAAGCAGGCAACTTTGCGGCGATGAGCCAAGCTGTGAAGCTTGGCGTCCACCAGTTCCACGTTGCCAATGAGCCTCTTGGCTCTACGTCCCACTGAGTCAAGCGCGGCAAGCTGATACTTAGCTGAACCATCCCAAAGGTGGCTGCAATACTCCATGCAGGATCGGACTTGTGCTTTGTATAGGGTTAAAAGCTGTCCAGGCGTAAAGTATCGCTTCACCTTATTTAGGATGCCCAGTTTTTTGGCCGCGATTTGGGCTTTGTTCTCAATGGAGGAGCCGAAGTTGAGACTGGATGTCAACTCCATGCCTAGGAGCTCGAGCCGATCAGTCACAGGAACAGACGCACCCCGAAAAGTAGGCGTTTGATCGAACAGACTCCTTTTGGCGGTAAAAAGACACGCCTGTGTTTTGGTGGCGTTAAAAGAGACCAGATTGTCATCACCCCACTGGGAGACAAGGCTTAAGGTCAAATCTGTCCGCTCAACCATAGCCTCCCTCAAGGAACGACCTTCATCCATGCTGGTTTTTGCGCTGGACAAGTATCTCTCTGAAACAGTACTGTCATCTGCGTACCCAACAATACCAGGCTGAAGTAGGTCATTGATGTGCAGCAGGAAAAGAGTTGCAGAGAGAACAGACCCCTGAGGAACTCCGGCATCAATAGCCATAAGGTCTGAGGAGCAGCCGTCAATGACTACTCGGATCGACCGTTCGCTAAGGAAGTCTGATATCCAGCTACAAAAACCAGCGCGGATGCCATAAGCAGGAAGCTTACTGAGCAGACTCGCGTGCCAGACCCTGTCGAAGGCCTTCGAGATATCAAGCGATACAGCAAGTGCTTCGCCGTGTCTCTCGATGGCTTCGCCCCAGCAGTGCGTGACATACACAAGAAGATCGCCAGTTGACCGTCCCCGGCGAAAGCCATATTGACGGTCACTGAGGAGATTGTTGTCTTCAAGGTAGGTCAGCAACTTTCTGTTCAGTACCCTTTCCATAACTTTGCACAGAATAGAGGTAATGGCGATCGGACGGTAATTGGCAGGGTCTGCACGGTTGCCTTTTTTGGGCACTGGTTGCACATTTGCAAGCTACCAGGATTTCGGCACCGTCCCTTTTACAAGAGAGAGGCGGAACAAGCGAGTCAACACAGGAGACAGTTCTGGCGCACACTGCCTCAGCACTCTCGCTGGAATGCCGTCAGGACCGCTGGCCTTGTTCACGTCTAGACTGCACAATACTCTCCGGACCTCTTTAGTGTGCACAGCGATCTCCGGCATCGAAGAGTCACAATGAGGTACAGTAGGTGGTTGCTTGGAGCCAGCGTCCAGACGTGAATTGCTAGCAAAAAGAGATGCAAATAAATTTGCTTTGTCACTTGCAGAGTGAGCCAGCGACCCATCAGGTTTCAGCATCGGAGGTAAAGTGGGCCGACAGAAATTCGTTTCAACCGCTTTAGACAGGGACCAAAACTGTTTACTACCCGGAGGGTGCGATGCCAGCTTGGCCCCAATACGTCCAATATGGTCAAAACGTGCCCGACGTAGAACCCGCTTGCAGAACTTGGCGGCAGAATTAAAGGCTCTTTTCCTCGCGCGAACCCTACGCGCTCTAACTTTGCGGTCGCGGGCCCCGACCCAGGCTTGGTAAGCAGACTCTTTTTGGGCCTCAGCATGGGCGCATTCTGCATTATACCAAGGTCGGGATTTGTGACCGAGCGGAATGTCGGAGAATGGAATGAAATATTCCATTCCCTGCCGAATCACATCCGCAACCGCGTCTGCACAGCTCGAGGGGCTACCCGAGGAGAAGCACACATGCCGCCAAGGATAAGACGCAAAAAAGTGCCGCATCTCGTCCCAGTCTGCTGACTCGTATCGCCATACTCGCCTCGTGCCTCTAGGGCTCTCATCTGGAGGGGAGCAAGTCGAAACAGATTTCACCAGACAGTGGTCAGACGATCCCAGCGGAGCTGAGACCGACACCGAATGACTGTCCGGATCAGTTGTCAGTAGAAGATCTAAGCAGTTGGGTGTATGGCCGTCAACATCCGGTACCCGCGTTGCCACATTCACCAGCTGGGTTAGATCTAGGGATAGAGAAAACTTGCGCGCCTCTAACCCGGCATGGTCAGTTTTCCGGTATGGGTACAACCATTCTTTATGATGGGCGTTAAAGTCCCCCAGAAAATTAAGCTTCGCTGTTGGGTACCGTTGCTGGGCTATGTCAGCCGACTCCACGAGGCAATTAAAAAGCGCTGTCGTCTCCTGGTCACCTGAGTGCGATCGGTAGACGCCGATGTAAAGAGACTTCTCCACGCCAGTGTCCACAAGTAGCCATATGGCAGAAAAGCCCGATTTCTCAAAGCAACGGAGACGACGACAACAAATGTCATCGCGGACGTACACACAGACCCCAGCTTGCTTCTTGAATTTGTGTTCAAGAGAGTAACCCGGGTAGTTGAGGTACGCCACGTCCGACGGGGTTGTTATCTTCGTCTCCGTCAGAAAAAACAGGTGCGGCTTCTCGGTCTCGAGGTGGTGGTGGACCGGATCGAGATTAGAGTGCAACCCCCTGATGTTAGTGAGGTGCACTTTTAGTGGGAGGAAGTGCAGCCGTTGTTTCACCTTATTCTTATTTTTTCTGGTCATTGTGTTAGAGTATGGTGGGGAAGAAGTCGAACTGTCGAGGCGCTGCTCAGTGAACCAAGTGGAAAACTGGAGCTAACCCAACCTATGGGGAACTCACTTGGAGACTGCGGGGACGCCCGAACCCCCCCGGATATGGCCACCGGGTCCTCCCATCCAGTCGCCAGCTGGCACGGTGGAGCATACCGGGATTTTTCGCGAGTTGGCGGGGCAGCCTTTGGCACGTGGCTGGCGTGCTACTTGGGCCCCCTACTGACTGCGGTCGGCCAACGGCTGGCACCGTGCTTCGGATCCCGCTACCCTCCAAAATGAGTTACCCGGCCAGTTTTGCCCAGAGACCAAGACCGGTTCTGAACAGCGCAACTGACATCCTCCTTCTCCCCCAAAGGCACTGGCAGTCCCACACACCGGCGGAACACAGCAAGCTGCTTGGCGCCGGACTCCGGTAGGATGGTGGTCGCGAGCCAGGCGGCCCCTTGCGGAGCCTACCACCGCTTCAGTGGGATCGTTCAGCCGTACCACAGGCAAGCCTGTGGTGCCGTTGCCCGGGATGGACCGCTAGGAGGTAGATCCCATACCCACCCCAAAACCACCCCTTTGTATGGGGTGAGGCATCTGTATGCTAGTATTATATTATCTGTGCCCTTAGTATGACTGGTCAGACTTTCGGGCTTCTCCCTATACGCATTGGCTGGCAAGGCCAACAAATGTAAAAAGTTGATTTCAGATTTAACAGTACTTCCCTGCCTGAGTCTGTGTTTCCCGACAGCTACAATCTAGGGGTCTTTAAGTCAAGAGTGAATAGGTTTTTTCTAGGCAAGCGTGATTCACCGTTGACCACATCATCGCTTACCATCAGTTGAGATAGTGGTCAAGCGCGAGCCTATAGGATATAAAAAAAAAAAACTTTAGCGGTCATGAAAATATTAAAATCGCAGTGTCAACAAACCTTATATAGAGGTATTACAGTTCTCTCCTCAAATCACATAAAGAAACAAATTATAAACACTGTTTCGTAGTATTGTTATTGGATTTGGTTTTTATCATGTTTTTATTTGTCAGTTAATAAGAAAAGAATTTTTTTACAGCAAATATGTTGACAGAACTTGCTGGAACCCTACAACCATCGCCAGAAGATATGCCGCCATCATTCCATAGACAACCGTGGCTGAAGAGTTTCCAATCATTCTCTCTGGTCGATTAACTCGAATACAGTGATTATATGCTCTTTGTATGAAATTACAAATAAAATTCTATTTTTAGAACTGTAAATATTGTAAATAATCGAAATGATTTTGTATGTTTTAATGATTATTATTTAAGAAAGAATACAATTATTATTTATTTAAAACATTTATTTGTTTTGTTTACATAAATATAAGACTTTTTACATTAGGAATGTGGAAATCAAGAAGTAATCTTAATAATTTTATAATAAATCCATATACTACATAATAATTATAAGTTTTACACCTAAAAAGTGAGAAGTGACTTGCTTCAAAATATACAACAACAATGATTTTCAGTTCTCTTTTATAATTTCTCAAGACTGATCTGATAAGCGTTTTAGATTTTCAGAAGAGAATGTGCGTCAAAATGTACTATTTCTTCTCTTAGCTCCTACTTGCTTAACGTGACTGTTAAACATCGAGAAAAACGTAAATATCACTGTACTAATACTAATAAGATGGCATAAAGTAAACGGGTTGTGACGTTCACAAGACCCCATCACAAAATCCATGTGCCTGTTATAATAAATTGCAGGTCGATTTAAACTTAAAGGTGGCTGTGAAGTTCCACACCGCTGTCACATGATTTCGTTACTGCGCAGCAACTAACCTCGTGTTCCGAGCCGCCATTAAGTTTTAATCCACCTGTACTATACTCGACCCAAAAACTTGCTGTGCTGAGATGCCAAATTATTGGCAAAACCACTGCGCTCCGCTACTCCTTGCTCTAAGGCGCCATAAGTGGAAATGAGGACCTCATTTCCAGACATCAAGCTTTTGGCACAAGTAAAAAAAAAACAAAATACATAACTTAAGGGATCAAAGGCTTCAGAGTTGACGTAACAATATCATCAGGAGTACTCGGCTGATGAAAGAAGTACAACATGAAACCGGCTGCTAAGAGAAAATGGAATCCTAGAATGCATCCAATAAGAATGACAAAGTATTTTGACTTCCTTAACGCAGGCATGAGCCAGAATATCAGGACTGCACCGGAGACGAAGGCAGCCATCAAAACGAAGAGCCATTGGAGCCAGAATACTTGGATGGTCCATAATACGGCCACTGGTATGTATATTGAGAGGGAGTATCCATAGAGGCAGAATAGGGACATCATTGTTGGTGATTTCGCATCCTGGAATGAAAAAGAAAGGTTTTGTTGATTATATTCTGATGATGCGCGGTTCTTCCGTTTTTTCGGTCACGGCTATTGATTGAACTTTTTGAATTTAGAGGTGAAGATTATTGAAGCTCAAATGCGCTCGTCGCGAATAGCCTTCTTGACTATGCAAGGCTGGCTTTTTACCCGACTGCCGAAGGAGGGTAATATGTTTATCAGTCTATGTATGTATGTTTGTTCCTATGTGGCGTCCTAGAGACCAAACGCGTTGGCCGATTTTGATGATTCTTACGTCAATCGATTCGTCTTAACCATGCGAGTGTCACTGGCATTAGAAAATAGAAAAATGGCGGCCAATTTATTTTTACTGCCGAATTCATTGTGTAGGGTATAAAAATAAAGGGTTTCGCTTCTTTAGCAGTAGAGTTTTTTATTTTTAAAGAACGTACTTTTATGTACGTAAACAAGAAGAAAATCATGCCGTGCAGTCAGAGGATACAAATTCGCGCTGGCTGACCAAAACAAGATGTATCCTCCGACTGCACACTTCCCTTCTTAAGCAGTCGGGATTTTTGATATTTGTTTTACCCCTGCTGTGAATTCGCTGCTGCCCAGCGACTCGCCTCGTGTTCCAAGTCGCCATTACATTTGAATCTACCTGTATTAGTCTATTTACCTGATTCTCTATTTCATCATGCCCGTCAGTGTTAGTGGTCCATTTCAATGCAGCCCACAGGGCAAGTGGCACAATCCACACGTAGCAAGTGATAGCCGTAGCCGCGATGGACACCAGGTGGAAGTCATAGCGCCAAATGAAGCCCTGCTTATTGGCGTTGTGCAAGTAACTGGCCATGTTACCACTTACTGCTATTGTGAATATCTGGAATTATTAAGAGAGAAGTATTAGATTTTTTACCAAGAATGGTGTGCAATTGGAGAAGCCTATATACCCAACAGTGGATTGCTGTAGGCTGATGATACTTATTTTTTTCAGTTCGCTCCCGTTAACTGCCTATCCTACCCTACCTTACCTACTTACCTAGACCTACCTGTACCTACCCTACTTACCTAGACCTACCTAGCTTACTTACCTTTCTATCTATCTAGATCGAGCGTAAGGACAGATTTGCACTACTGGACTAGTAGCACTCCAGAAAACCACACCGAAACGAAAACATAAAAAAACTTTTCTTCAAAAAAATACTACCCATGTCCAAATAAAAACACTACAAAGTGAAAAATAAATTTCTTTTTGGAAGTCAGTGTCTTTGGTACCAATTTTTTTTCGTTATGGACACCAACTTCAACTTTCCCAATTTTCTCCATAACTCTCATACCAAAAGATGTGCATTCTCGAATAAAATAAAACAGATCTTGCAACAAAGACCAAAGTGTGAAGCTCTGCCAGCATCTGTGTTTATCAACTATGGTTTTAGTTGATAGGGAATCACAGACGCTGGCCAGAGGCTTGGCAGGCTATGAAATACCTAGAGTAAAAAAGCATCTTCTGATCATGTAGGCTCCAAAGATCTTGGTATCTTACAGGTCAGAGCAAGATCAATTGATAGCTAATTGTAGAACATAAAATAAATATTATCTGCACCTACCAGGGTAACAGAAATCCAGACAGGTCCATACAGATCGGGCTTTCCCTTGATCCTTTCATCGAAGTAGTTGCGAGACACCTTCTGAGGTAACACTGAAGATATGATTCTCTCTACTACCTCATTTGTGTGCACATCGAAGTACTTCTGGTAATATTCTATAGTCCAGAAGTTGTGGTTTGCTGGAAAACAAGAGATAAAAATATTATAATAACTGGATCAATTTGTTAGCAGACTGTTTAAATGATACCCAAATAAAAGGAACAAGCACAAAAAAAAAAGTACCTTTACTTTCTTTTTACTGGTGACCCATAATACAGGTTCTTATTGAAACCTATCACAGGCACCAGTCTCTCACAAAGTTATACCCTGGTTTAAACTGAAATACTGCATAGAATGTAAGAAACTTTGTGAAGAGAAAATAATGTTTTATATTATTCTTAATCAACTAACAACTTTCCACAATTTATCAAAGTTTCATAGCACAGATTACCTCCCAATAGATACCGCTTGCCTACTGTTTTGTTTGATTCCGAGTTCACCAAATTTGGCGGAAGGCACGGATTGCGCGGGGAGTGACTAGTGCGCCGTGATTGGCTATTCAAGGTCATGGTACCTGTCGTAGTGATGGGACATGCGCATTAAATGTCGATATAAAAATCGAAATTTTCAAACAAAATGGTATTTTATGTAAATTTATTTAGGCGACAATTTCATAATTACTTTAATAATAATTAAGAAAAACATCGATTTAGATTTTTGCCAGAAGTGATTTAATTTAATTGTAATCCTATGTAAACAGGGTCACACTGAGCTCTTGTTATGAGTAGAGCACAATTAGTTCAAAGTAAAAATAAACTAAATTGTTAATTTTTAAATAATCAATTTTAACAAAATTATTTTATTCTCCTATATACCTAATTAAACATCGATCATCGATACTTTTCGATAAGCATAAAACGTATTTTACAATGCATGTCCTCGAAAAGAGCGTTTTCCAAGCAGCAAAACTGTGCGGAAAGTGTCACTTTTTTTTACTAGTGCTCTTTACTTTCCTGTACTTTTTTAATTTTTTTACGCCAACGTCAGCCCGCCGCATAGAGTTTTTATTATATGAGAAAAGTTTTAAAAATTAGTTAAGTTCAGATTATCATTCATATAAAAGGTAAAACAAAACTAATAATTCATTTAAGACGTTTTTAATTACTCTAGACTTAGATTTTGATCAATAAATAAATTTTAAATATTCATTAAATATGTTTGGCAGAATTAATATTTTTCTCGTGCCTTTTTGTGTTACGACGTGACAGCTATTTGCACATGCGCAGTAGATATGCCCGAGGAACTATGAACTATTAGTTAATCTGTGGATATGCTGAGCGCACTTGAATAAGCATCCCATTTTATTAATTTCTTGCTTGGTTCAGATATATTTTTTTATTTCCTCGCACAATTTATAGTAAAATGTTGTATGATACACTCTACTAGACTCGTGTCGATTTATCCACTCATCGGAAATCACCTACTTTCCGCACTTGTAGCATAAATAACAATTTCTCAACATTTTTACACTGTGGGAAAAAGATAGCAATATAATAATTCCTTATGAGTGAAAGGGACTTTCACAAAATACATCAACAAGTGCTACTGTTAAGTGTGCAATTTTGATTGCCTAACCATTATAACTTGACCTTTTTAGGGTTCCGTACGAAAGGGTAAAAACGGGACCCTATTACTAAGACACCGCAATCTGTCTGTCTGTCTGTCACCAGGCTGTATCTCATGAACCGTGATAGCTAGACAGTTGAAATTTTACAGCTCTAATCAACTATGGTCGACGTCTAGTCGACACTAAAGAATTCATACTGTGCACTGAGTTATTGACACAGTAAATCACAAGCTACTACTAGCAAAAATGGAGCATTATGGAGTCAGACAATCAGTTTTAAACTTATTTAAATCTTACTTAGAAAATAGGAAACAATATGTAGAAATTAAAGTCAAACAAGAAAACTGCGCGAAAATCTACAAATCGGGACTAAAACAAATAAGGCAAGGAGTTCCACAAGGCTCAATATTAGGGCCAATCTTCTTCATCTTGTTTATTAATGATTTAATTAACTACATTATGAAACAAGCTGATACTAAACTCGTTCTTTTTGCCGATGACACGAATGCCATTTTTACCGCGGAACTCTTGGTAGTAAGGTAAATAAAGCTCTGGCACTCTTCCATTATTGGTTTACCATTAATAATCTAACCTTAAACACCAATAAAACAAACGCTATGTTATTTAGAACAACGTCGAGAAACAAGGATTCAATTGACATAACCTTGAATGGCAATAGAATAATATTAGTAAATAATGTAAAATTTCTAGGTATTTATATTGACGAAAGCCTAAATTGGAAAGAGGAACTATCAGCTATAGAAATTTCAATTAGCTCAGCGTGCTATGCTCTTAGAAGCCTTCGAGATGAAATTTCTATCGACCATTTAAAAATAGTATACTATTCGCTTGTGGAATCAAAACTTAGGTACAGTATTGCTCTATGGGGAGGTAGCTATGAGTACAATGTAAATACTGCTTTTGTAATACAAAAACGAGCTATAAGAACTATGGTGAGAATTCCGCAGTGGGTATCGTGTAAGGATTACTTTAAAGAACTACAGATATTAACGGTCCGTTGCTTGTACATATTAGTTCTACTAACAGACCTTATGAAAAAACTACTTGATTATGAGACACTTGAGGACAGAAATAAGCGAGAAGCTACAAGACGTAAGGATTTACAAAATAAAATACAACCGCATTTGAAAGTAGTCAGTCATGCTGCATGCTATCAATCAATTAAACTATTTAATAAACTACCCGTAAAATTAAAGTCAATTTATAATATAAATCAGTTTAAGCACCAGCTGAAGTAATTTTTGAAAGAAATGTGCTATTTATTATACACTCGATGAGTTTCTCAGTGATAATAACTAACCACCTGTTGACATGATCAATTTTTTGACATGATTGGTATTGTTTTTTTCTTTCTTTTTTAGACATGATTATTAATGTTTTTTTTCCTTTTTTTGACATTATTATTATTTTCTTTTTTTGACATCATTATTATTTTTTTCTTTTTTTGACATGATTATTATGATTTTATTGACATGATTATTATTATTATTTTTTTACTTGATTTCTTTTTATTGAAATGGTACTTTTCAATCACTTTTATTTTTTAATGTACCTACTGAATTTGTAATTGTATTATTTTATTTTAGAATTGTAAAATTTAAATCCGTGATGTGTTAGTTTTAATGAGTTTCGATACAATGTAAAAATTGTTATTAACTAAATAAATAAATATCAGCCTAAATTGGCTGATGTGTGGTGCATGTAAGTTGTCTTCTATGTGGAATCTATTGGGAGGTAACAGGTACTTAATAAGATACCTACCAACTAGATACTAAATCCTATTCATCAAAACTGTTAATTAATTAGTAAGCTGGAAGCAAGTAATTGATAGATTAAGGTACAAACACTATCAAATAATTTGAATGTGTCACAATTATAATATGTTTTGTGCTTGATTGCAAGCTTTTCTACATTGGGGGCACTGGGCATCAATCTTTTGAGCACTGTTCATTGGTCACAAGGCATTTTCATCAATTAATTTTTTATTTGATTGATTAAAATTATTCATTACCTCGAGGATGATACAAGACAGAGTAATGCATGACGATTTGTTTGGATTAAGTACACCACATAATTGCCCAAATTAGTCGAAAACTGAACAAAACTCACTTTACTAAAACACTATCAATAAATTATTTGTATTACTCAGAACACAGTAAAATTAAGTAATTTACTAATGCAGTGATTAGATTAGAATCTAGTTAAAACACACTAATAGGAAGATAAATTTTAATTGTTTACAAGACTGGTTGTACAATACTTATTTTTTGGTAAAACGCACATTAGCTTATTGGATATGCCAGCAATTTGCTAATAATAATTAGGTACTTACTTTGCGGCGCAGCCTCGGGTTCATCAATCGCTTTGGGCTCTTCAAAATTATAATTTGGATTGGACATAGTGTTGTTGTATTGATTTGTGTGAACTGCCTCCACGTCGATACGTGCAGTACGATTACTGTGGTCAGGGGAGTAGTCCTGGAAGTCCAAAAGTTCACCCGTGTTTACGTTCGCCATAATTATTTAGTTCATTTAGCAGATAAGTAATTAAAATCCCCAATTTTCTCAAAGATAAAACATAAATCAAATGTCTCATTAGTCACCCATAAAAACTGTCAAACTGACAAACAAAATAACTAAACAACAAAAGTGTACATGTCACCAATGTTGCATGGCAGATATTCTCGTCATATAAATAGGAAAACGCAAATTCCGGTTATAAGTATCTATTTTGAGGCAAAGAAGACGAGTGGAAATCGCCAATTCGTTATCGTTCGGTCTCTCATACGCTTTGTCTGTTATTATATAGTTTTAATAGTGTTAACACACGTTCGGATTTGGTACGGCCGGACCGACTCCGCCCAAAATGCTTTCTCGCTTACACACGCTTGTTTCGACCGAGACAGAATAAATTTAAAAATAATAATGTCCGCGGACCACTCTACACACGCTCGGATATGGTCGGGGCTGAACTAACCCCGCCCCCAAATCCGTGGTCCGGCCGTACCAAATTCGAACGTGTGTTAACACTGTAACACACGTACGGATTTGGTACGGATAATTTCCACAAAAGTTGTAGTGCTAACACACGTTCGGATTCGGTACGGCCGAACCGACTCCACCCACAAATTCTTTCTCGCTTACACACGCTGGTGTGGAGCGAGACGGACTCAATTAATAACAATAATGTCCAGCGGACCACTATACACACGTTCGGATATGGTTCGGGCCGGACTAAACCCGCCCACAAATCCGTGGTCCGGCCGGACCAAATTCGAACGTGTGTTAACACTATGTCATCGTACAGTATTCCTGTGGTAGCCCTAAGTAACAACTTTAAATCGCTACGAATACAAAAACTTAGCATAAAGCTAGGTCCACACACAGGAATTTAAGTCGCTGGCGATTAAAAGAACTTTCAATATCAATCAAGCGTCAAAAGATATTTGTAGCAACACACACTGTTTCATAAGATTATTTTAAGATATGTTTTTCATACGAAACATACTACAACATAGAAAACACACAAATATAATTAGCTGCTATCCTACCTACAAAACTTGGTAATCATAACAATATGTATAAATTTATAATTGGAACATAATTCTACTTAAATTATAAATATGAAAGTTTGTGAGGATGGATGATTGTTACTCTTTCACGGAATAACGACTGAATGGATTAAGAGGAAACTCGGCAAGTGTCCTGGATAGGACATAGGATACTTTTGATCGCGATTATATGTGGCTTTGGGATATTCTAGACATTCGCGCGCACAAAGCCGCTAGTAGAAGCTAGTTGTGACGATGTTCGTTACTCTTTCAAGCAAAAACTACTGAACGGATATTTATAGTAATACTAGCTTCCGTCCGCATCTTTGCCCGCGTGCAAAGTGTTTTATGATCCCGATGGAACATTATACAGGGATAGAAACATTATAATAGCCTATGTGCTATTCCAGACTATAATCTATCTCTGTGCCAAATTTCATCGAGATCCGTTTTGGCGGGGTTGAGTAACAAAAATCCATCCATCCAAACTTTTGCATTTATATAATTATACTAGCTTCTGCCAGCGGCTTCGCCCGAGTGGAAAGTGTTGTCTTATCCGAAGAGAACATTATATAGGGATGAAAAGTATATATGTGTTATGAAAATGTTTAAGCTATCTTACTTCCTACTATCGTATCCTACCTCCGACTCATCTTACTTCACAATAATATTGTAAAGGCGAAAGTCTGTGATTGTGTATGTTTGTTACTTCTTCCCGCTCAAACGGCTGGACGGATCTGAATGAAATTTGATATAGAAATTGATTTATAGCCTGGAATAGCACATAGGATACCTTTTATCCCAGGAATATGTTCCCTTGGGATAATTTTCAACATTCATGCGGGCGAAGCCGCTGGCAGAAGCTAGTAATATTATAAATGCGAAAGTTTGTGAGTGTGTTTGTATGTTTGTTACTTCTTCACGGTCAAACGGCTGGACTGATCCGAATGTAATTTGGCACAGAGATAGTTTATAGTCTAGCATAGAACATAGGATACCTTTTATCCCGGGAATAAGTTCCCTTGGGATAATTTTTGGCATTCACGCGGGCGAAGCCGCTGGCAGAAGCTAGTAATATAATTATAAATGTGAAAGTGGATGTTTATAAATCTTTCACCCAAAATCTATTAAATAAATTTTGATGAAACTTCACAGTAATAGCTTATTCATCAAAATAACATGTAGACTAATTAAAAATATTGCGTAGAACTACTTACTCCACGATTATTGACATTTTATGAAGCGGCGAAGTACAAGCTAGAGCAGATACAAATCTACCGATGAAATTCATAGCAAATATTGACATAAGTAGGTACTAGACAAAATGTAAAAATAATGTGTTATAAAAAAAACCTGTGTTTCCAGTGTTAATGAATGTTATGCTGTTGAGCTAATAGTCCAATACAGCCGAGTTTCTTGAAAAAAATAACTTGACTTTTGTTTGCGAAATATTGATAATAGCTGTTCTCCGCGGCTTCGCTCCCGTGGGCCACCCCACAGGACCCGTTTTCGGGATAAAAAAATAGCCTATGTCACTCAGGAATAATTTAGCTTTCTATTGGAGATAGAATTTTTCAAATAGGTCCAGTAGTTTCGGAGCCTATTAGGTACAAACAAACAAAACAATCTTTCCTCTTAATAATATTAGTAAAGATTATATTATATTATAGATAAAAGTTCTACCATGTGGAGACTTCAATATTGATTCCTACGGCAAGTTCCAAACTCAAGGTTATCTTTAGAATTTTACGTTTAATCTACAATATTAAACTTAGTACATTTATAATTGAGCCTACACGTTAAAGTGCTGGTAAATGCATTGACAATAACAAGCATAACGTCAGAGGTGTTCAAGAAGTTTTAGACTTAAATAAAACTAAAGCCGCTTGCAAAGAAATCAGAGTATCCTTCTAAACCCTTAAAATATATATATATATATTGAAAAAAAGTAATTTTCTTGATCCTATATCTTTGCTAACGCATTTAACGATTATTATGTAAATATAACTGCAAAATCAAATAAATATAATAATATTTCAAACACATGACCATTATCTATGCGAAATCTGTCCTGCCGGCTAAAAGTTTGAACCACTTACAAAAGCTTTATGATCTACAAAATATTTCAAAAGTACTTAAGATAAGGGAGAAATACCTACCTGCTTCTTCTATTGTCATTAAGGAATGTCTACGAAGAAATCCTTTTGTTTATTTTTAAGTTGTAATAAACAATAATGTTGTATTGTTTCGATACATGAACGAATTCCGCGTAATGCTAATGACCCTGACCTTAGATAATGGACCTTTATCTAAGCCCTGTATAGTAGACTTATTATAATATTTTGTTAAATATTTTGCTTTTGTTTCGCATTAACCAAAATTGGAAACTATCTTAACTTAAACTTTTAAAAATACCTGGGTGGTCTGCAGGTATCAGTACCTGCAGACCTGATTCTCAGGAATCTGAGATGTACCTAAGTATATAGTAATAATTGAGCATTATACTTTTTCTAGTTTGTTTTGTGCATATATCATAATTCAAATTTAAAGACTTAATAGATAGGTAGGTACATAAATGACGTACTTCTATCTGTGTATTAGAAAATAATCACTATCTTGTGGTAATTGAGAATATTTGCGCTAAAAAAGTTGCTATTCTCAGTATTTATATCGCAAAACTGATCCCTTGAATAACATTACTTTTTGTCTTAATGTGTTGGATAATTTGTTGTTATCATTTTTAGATAATATTGTTTATTCTTTATTGCTGTCATGTTCTTAAAACAACGAATTATTTAAACAATTCTATACTTACTTAGTCATTTTAAATTTCCATTTTATATTTGTACGTAATCTTTATACATATTTTATTAGATTTTGAACAGAAACCATGATTGATTCGTACTGGAAAATAAGCAGAGTTACATAGATGAGTGTTATATATTTGGTATATGTAAGGATCAATGTTTAAGAGTATAAAAAAAACAGATAAAAACAGATATTTGGTACCACTGTGTTGTTTTTAACTTGAAATTAATGCTTTGTCATGTCTTTAAAAAGGACAAAGAAATTAGTATCAGTGGCTATTATTATGTCTGTCAGGGGTCTGGGTGGCAAAACTAAATGTCTCACATCATTATGAACAGAACAGTTTAGGAAATAGGAGAACAAAGGATGCCAGAAGGCAGAACTAACTTGTAAATTGTAGCATTCCACTTTGAAAGGTTTGTCGGTCGGGTATACATTCTAACATAAATAGAAGCTTATTGTTGATTATTGCATTAGGCACAAATGTTTACAAACTAGGAGAATGTAGGCCGGCCGAAGTTGGTTCATAAATAGCAGCGTGTGGACCTATCATTATAGTTACGTCCACACACAGTTTTTGAAATCGCTATCAACTACTATCACTGCATGTGGACCTAGCAGATCAGTATCCATCATCTGTCTAGCCTTTTCGGTTTTTGGGTTGACTTCCAAAAAATCAAACTTATTATAGAGGGTTTAATAAAGTTAAGTCTTGCATCCTACAATTTCTAATCATTTCATGCAAAGTACTCCGAATTTGAGCCCGTCTACCAAACAAAATGGAATGAAGGCCAGTGTTACCAGACGACTCAAGCCCAGAGTACCCTTAATTCATCCAATTTATAATTTAAAGTAGCCTAATCGCCAAATAAGTTGATCTTTAATGGAACTAGTATTCTTTTTGAATAATACACCATTTTATTATAAAAACTACGATTCCTTCGTTATTGAAAATTACACCTATTAAAATAAAAATGAGATCGCATTTCGTACAATACAAACACACAAGGAATAAAACTTCATTAAAATGTTGAGTGTTTCCTCCACGTGTTCATTTAAAAAAATACCTGCTACTGAGAAGGATGGTACCTAAATCTTAATTAATTCTGCTATATAACAATAGTGTCCGAAACAATAGTTGATTCAAAGAAAGGGGTCTCCATCGATAAGCTTCTTTGTAGCGTTTTTTTCTAGTAAGGGAACAATAGAATTCGTAAAAGCTATTGTATCCAATACTACTTATAGAGCTGCTTCCTCTTAAAGAGTTATTGTTTCAGACTCTACTGTTTTGGGCTCTTTTGTTAGTAGAACAAAAGCGCCCGCATTTGGCCAGGGGCATAGCCTTTGTCGGCAAGTGGCAGAGATAAGAAGCTATCGGGTTTAAAGCTAAAGACTCTAGCCTCTTTGGACTCCAATAATAATTATTTTATTAGTGTTTTGTCGAACTTAATATAAATTTCAGATTAATAACAGCAAACAGTATTAACGGTTTAGCCCTATCTCTCGGCTATAATAATTGCTATTCCAGAGTAAACTACATTTTGATAAGTCTATCAGCGCCTCAGCGGTATTAAGCCCGGCGAACTGTGCTAGTGCAGTTCGTTTTCTTCGCATATTATCTTAGACGAGGCAAGTCACTGTATTTTGTGCCGTATTTATCTAATACGGATATAATGTACCTTTATAATCATAACTCCTAAATCCTATCAGGATTCAAGACAATTATCTGGAAACATAGATTTTGTTTATTTAGGTCGCCTTTGAATTTACGGAATAATAGATTTAATGTAGGTCTCGTCACTCTTAAGAAAGGTTAACATATACAAGCAGCATGTTTATAAGTAGCTATACAAATATTTATACCCTTGATCCTTAAGATATTCATAATAGTAATCGAAGTAAATCGAACAAAACCCAATATACTGCGCTCTATTACGTCAGAGAATACCCTAACTTTCGTATGTTTAAAAGCATTAATTGAATGTTGATAGACCTATAGAGTCGTTGATAGACCACTAGAGTAGGTATGGGCCAGATATAAGGCTAAGGAACAGCCGCTTGAGGTAACAGTTTTATATTATCTGCTAGGATCTTGCTTGGAGATTGTCATTATCTAGTGGCTAACTTTTATTAATAGGTGGGCAATATGATTACAGCAATCATTAACTAACAACTTATTTCCGGAACAACTTATTATAAAATGAATGTGTCAGCACGAAAATCGATTTAGGTGGGCAATATGATTACGGCAATCATTAACTAACTATTTATTTCCGGAACAGCTTATTATCAAATTAATGTGCATAATGAATCAACGCGAAACGATTGGAAATCTTTACATACTCAGGCGGTAGGCATAGCATCATATTTGCGATGTGAGTTTGGTATTTTAGTATGCAGCATAACCAACCAAATCCTTAATGTTTCGACGTTTGGTGTTTTCGGCTTCTAGAACACAACGGTTTCCAAGCGAATTTTAGATACCTTAACTGCTTAAAGTTAATTAAATATTTACAAAAATAAATGCAACTGCCTGATACCACTGCTCATTTGATATGCCTAAATTCATAATTATTTTATCCATCTCTGTCTTTAAATGTATAAAACAATATCTGGCGCTGATTTTACAATGTTTGCAACTATAATGCAATTTAATCAAGTTTATGAGGACTCATAAAAAATAAGTTGGTATATTGAAATAGGATTTTACACACGGGAAAGGCATGATTGAAATGTTTAATTATAACTATTATTGTATATCAAGCCGCCGATCGTAAAATTAGTCGCCCAAACACCCTTAGAGTAGCCTAAATCGTGAAAGATCGCATAATCTCTCAATACTGATTAAAGCATCCTGATCCTGAGTTTTCCTTAGCGGCGCGGGATCATTGTTAGATGTTAAATATTGTGATGTTATATACCTTTTCATTCCTTTCCCTACACTCTCTAGATAAAATAGAGCAGCTTAGGTACAGTTTAGACAGGCAAATAAGACCATAACCACGTTAATATAATTAGTTGGCCATGATAAACGAATATGATTGCAAACTTATTAAGATTTACCATCGTACAAAGGGACTATTATTTTCCGCTCCACCCAATCAATGATCGTCGATTCTTATTCTAATCAATTTCTCCCTCCTTCCTAATTTCCAAAATTTATAATTTCCAATGCTATGTCCAGCAGTGGACGTCTTTCGGCTGATATTATGATAATTTCCACAAAAGTTGTAGTGCTAACACACGTTCGGATTTGGTACGGCCAGACCGACTCCGCCCACAAATGCTTTCTCGCTTACACACGCTTGTTTGGACTGAGACGGAATCAATTTAATAATAATAATGTCTGCGAACCACTCTACACACGCTCGGATATGGTCCGGGCCGGACTAACCCCGCTCACAAATCCTCGGTCCGGCCGAACCAAATTCGAACATGTGTTTAAAACTATTACATGCTCTCGCCACGGTGTTTCCCAACACACGATACAAAAGCTTAATTTTATTAAATAAAAAAATAAGCTATAATAAAGTCAAAGTCATATAATAATATATTTAATTCAACTAGGCCACCAAGCGGCACTTTTGAACGTTATACAAAATATTTATTACAGTTTCTATTTGTACTTACGTATAAAAAATATTCTTGATTGATTCAGCGAATCGAATCAAAGAAAGTATTATCTAGCTTTTCTCAGTTATAGTTCTGTAGCTGCCTAATTGATTATTAAATAAGTAACTGCTAGGTAGGTACCTAATGAAGATTTGAGAAATATCTGTATTTTTAAAGTTGAATGCACATAACTCTAATATCGAGGACAAGGTACCTCAAAGCCTCAACCTGTAAAAATTACAGCTTTATCTATAATTACCCATCTCAAAGTTCACTCTGTGAAGAAATGAATTAAATACATTAGAAAAAGAAGATGTGATTTTTGAAAGCAGGTAAAAGTGCTTTATACTTATTATTTTTTACGGGACTTTAGCAAACTACACTGGCAACCCTACCCCAACTCCCACCCACCCCACTCCACCCTTCCACCGCCGCGCGCCGCTGCCCGCATTGTCGACGACGGACGACGGCACCGCCATTTTATTCTTAGTCTGGACGTCGTTACGTCAATACGTGTTTTCGGTTGGATCTAAGAGAACTTAGCTGTACGTGATTTAATTGTAATAAATGTATTCATTCCATTTGTACGTGAGGTGATTGCTGTAATTACGTGTGTTTATCGTCCCCTGTGCTGTGATATCCACGATAACGTAAGTTCACTACGTGTTCATTTCTTAAACATCGCCATATTGGTTAACCACGTAACGAAAGAAGCTAAACGCGTAGTGTTTGGTTATTTACAGTGATGTGCAGTTGAAGATTGTGCTTGGCATGGTGATATCAACGACTGCGGTCGTCGTTCAAAATGTCGAAAGAAGTAGCGGAAGAGTATGCGTCGAGTTTGGCGGATTTGACTGTCAACAGCAAACCGCTGATAAATATGTTGACGATCCTCGCTGAAGAGAACATCGACCACGCCGGGGTTATCGTTGAAACGGTGGAGAAGCATTTGGAGAAGGTGAATTTCAATTTTTAAAAATTTACACGAGATGGGCCGCGGAATTTAAGCCAGTCACGTGAGAGTAGGGAATATGGGAAAGTGTTCTCAATACGATGACGCACGCCCGTCGTAGCGTGCTTTACGTGTTTACAATGACAAATGTGACTAATTCGAGAGCGTTGTAACAGTCGAGTCGAAGCATTAACAGGTATCTCCTAGCAGATGTTCCAATTTCACAACATTACCTTAAACAATATGACGACATTTTGGCTATCTGTAAGTTTCTCTAAATTGTTCTTATCGTAGATTACAGCAACCTTGTTTCGAGACAATTGGCTGCCTGTCATTATTTTTGATGTTTGCACAAGTTTTCCCTTAAAATTCTAGTTGTTTTGTGTATTTTTCATCCACTACTGATCTGTTTTTACCCAGTTGCAAGGAAAGGGTTATTGATTCATTCATGGACTATGAAATAGTAGTTGATAGACACAGTCTTTAGAGTTCTACTTTTAGCAGTACTTGAACTGCTTGCCTACTTTAGTTTAAAACATTGCATAATGTAACATACAGTCATATTCACCTAGATTTTCAGTGTATTAACTCAAAAAGTAGATTTTTCAAGAGAGCTTCTTTAGTTGTTTAGTTTCAGCATTTATTGTGCATGTAGGAGATCAATTTAAAGTTTCCCTTTAACATTTCCTTGCTACTATAATTATTGCATTAACCTTCCCTATATTTTCAAAGTTATTTCTCTGGCTAGGTTTTCGTTAAGTTTAGGCATTTATTGATTTACCAGTAAATGAAGAGGACCTATCATTTTGTTAATACTTTCACTTAGTTATTCATAATATTTACTGACATCTTTTATTTGTCTGTGTATACAAATTTTTTTAACATGATTTTGATCATTTGTTATGATACCAGAGAGTCTAGTTATTAGTATTAAGACATTTCAAAGCTAATACAAAATAAGATTTGGCAAAAATGGTATTATTATTTTTTTACAAAAATATGTAAATTAATTGAAATAATGAAAATGTTAGACACCCTAGCCTAGACTATAATTAATTATATAATAACTACTTTATTGGTCATTATAACTATAATTACTATATTAGTAATTTATACCAAAGGATGAAGATACTATCCCGCTCATCCCATTATTACGCTTGTTGCGGACACAAGCCCGTTTTAACTAACTAAATTTAAATACCCCACTGCTTGATTCGTTTTATGTCAAGTTGTTATAAGTTTCTTTTTCTATAGAAATATCAATAAAAGGTATATGACCTTTTTATTCAAACTGCATATTTCTTAGAACCGACCCCTTTCTGCAAGCGTATTTAATAACTACATCAAGTGCTTACTAGTATTGTCACATTATAGCTAATCTTGTTAATAATATACATAATAATAGCAAACTCACCTAGTCTACTGTATTTCCTTGAAGACCTGGCACATGGCCAGATTACGATACTAAGTAAATGATTTTGTATATATTTTGGTATTACAAACAGACTTCAGAGAACAATAATGAGATATAAACCAATAGCCATCATGTTATTTCTTGTTTCAAACTTACAATAAACAATTAGGAGATACCTGTATCAAAAGATATCACAGATAACACAATCTAACTTCAAGGGTATGTAATCCTTATCTTTTTCAGTTGTGTATTCAAGTAATTGTTCAAAATAAAGCTTTTTGAAACTGAATTCTTATTTATTTTTCACATGATAATAATTAAAAAGGTTGATAAAGCAAATTCTTGTCTTATTCTATCCTATACCATCATAATCAACCAACAAGGAAGATTTTGGGAGAAGTCAAGTGTGTGCTTATTCTGGCTCAACCTGGATGGGCACTAGAAGTTATTTTTCCTCTACACAGGTGCAACCTGAAATCAAGCTGCCAGTACTGTATTTAGTTGATTCAATCATCAAGAATGTTGGAGGAGCCTACACTTCAAAATTTTCACAAAGCATTGTGAATATGTTTACAAGGACATTCAAACAGGTAATTGTGAGTTAAATTTGTCATAAAAATGCTTTTTGAAATTCGTTGTTGACTTTATGGACATTATCTAATCAGAAATTTTTGTAGGTTGATGAAAAAGTGAGGTCACAAATGTTCAAGCTACGAGAGACTTGGCACGATGTGTTTCCTGGAACTAAGCTGTATCAACTGGATGTGAAAGTGAATCTGATCGACCCGGCGTGGCCCATTCAATCGCAGTCGCAGCCGCAGTCAAACATCCATGTAAATCCCAATTTTCTGAAAAAGGTGTTTTTTAGTTGATTATTGTTTTGACGTTACTTTAGTTTAAAATGCTAGGGCAGTGGTGGCGGTTGGAATGAGGCTTTAGTACTTGCTTGCTGCATACCATGTCCATCAGTACAATTATTATCATTTTGTAAGCTGTAATACACAGTGCAGTATTTCCATTTGTCAGTAGTCTGGGATTCCATGCTTGAGTATACTGCCTGTTTTTTTATCCTATATTAATTTTGAATTATACCCACACCTTCAGTTCCTTTTATTGATTGTAATTGGTGGTTGGAAAGAATGTGTCGGTGACAAGATTGATTGGCCATAAAGTTCAACATCATCCTCAAGATTCTCGTCTTCAGTTTTCTAATCTCCATTTCCACCAACAGAATGTGCCTGGCACCAGCACACCTGCCGCACCGGCCCCGTCAGTGCCCCCGGAGGAAGACGAGAAGATGAGGAGCATCCTCGCTAAGAAGGAGCAAGAACTCCTGATGCTACAGAGGAAGAAAGTGGAGATGGAACTTGAACAGATGCGGCGGCAGGTCGAGATCGCTGAGAAAACTACCGTTAAGAAGGTAAGATTTTCTATAACAAGATTTTATTTGTGGTTTTGATGCTGAGGTCTATCCTAAAGGAACCATTCATATTTTTTTCGCAATAAAAAGTAGCCTAAGTTAATGTTTCTAGACAATAATATACAAAAACACGTCGATTAGTTAATAGATCATTAATGAAGTACCTTCTGAACTAAAAACAAATCATTATTGAAATTCCATATTACCCAAATAATAATAGGTTTTTTCCATGAACATCAAATTACTCCTATTTAGCTAATTACGATCACATTAGCACTAATAGCTCTATGGTTTCATTGTTCGACATATTATATTATTGAAATCCTTATAATAATACCCATTCTTACTTGCAATACAATAGTAGGTAGTTATATTTAAACGTTGCAATCATGTTTCGCGTTCGTAAATTCCTATTTCAGTATACCATATTATTTTCCATGATGACTCATAAGCTTGATTAAATCGCAATTAATACATAGGTACATTGTTTCAAACATTTTAAAACAGAAATTTATTAAACAATTACGTATTTTGAGGATATCAAATGAGAAGTGAGGGAGCAATAGGTAGATTAGCTGTATGCTCAAACATCTGTACCACATATCGCAATTTTGTAGGTATTTGAAGTTATACCTGGCACCTTAGTATATTATAATGGTTTTCAATCGATTGTTACGCTGACTCACCAAGCATATCAATTGATTATTGGCCGTATCGTAAATAGTTCGTTAATAAATAATGTTTGTTATCCATGCTTGCCTATTATTACCTAGCCAAGGAAATTTCTAATACAAAACTTGTTGCCTCAACATGTTTTATATCTGGCCTATACATACACTACAGGCCTTTCATGCTAATTTTTAACATTCGGTAGTTAGATAATCTCGTGACGTAAATGCAAGCAAAGGAGCATAGAATTGGAGTTAAATTCACGGATCGAATTAAAAACACTTCTGCGTTCCAAAACCTAGATAGATTAGCTGATTTGTCTCAAAAGGCTGTCAAAATTAAATGGGACTGGGCAGGTCATGTCTGCTGCATGCTGGACAAAATGTGGGCATTCAGATGGTATTCTGAAACAGTAAGACAGGGTTGTGGCAGACCAAGAAGAACGGACGGGATGAACTAGATGGGTTTCGCCAAAACTTGTAGTAGGTCGGGAGGGTCGCGAAGATAAAATTAACGGCGGGAGGTCTAGGAATTAGTAGAATAAGCTAGCAAAAAATGCTATATTAGATTTTTAAGAGGCCAATGTTCAAACTTAAACATTTAACGATAAAAACGTATGTATGTGCCTAAATTAGAAGCATATTATTATCTATGAACCCGGTGGCGTTTTGACTGAGTAATTAGTTTCTACGCTACCGGTCGAGTATATAAATATTTATATAGCCTACATAACAACATGCTACTACTTTTAATTAAATGTGTTTTCATAAGAGTCTGACGAGACTGTCTCTCTCTGAGACAGTCTTGAAATGAATATTTGTCTATGACATGGCCATCCAATCTTCAAATTGTTATCGACTAGCTTTTGTCCTTGGATTTCTTTATTTCCAATAATACCATTACCATAAAATCGATCGTGCGATAAAAGCCATGAAAACGACATAGATAATAAACACTTTCAGACTTTTATGGATAACAAATAATTCATCTGAGATTTCGTTAGAAACTAGCAAGTCTTAAAAAGATACAATAGAAATTAATAGCCTATTATTTCTTAAATTCAAAAGCGTCAAGTCAATGTTTCATAAACATTGTTTTCTTGAAACCCCGAATGGACAAGTGTTATCTCGTTGTACGTGAGACAGATAAAGCACAAGTCATTATACAATTACTCGCCTTGGCTAAGATAATTCCGAATGAGACGTGCTATGCTAGAGTACAGTTCGTTGGGTTTAATAATACTGCAGATAGATTCAATTAAAAACTTATCCTTAAGTGAGTTGACGATACAGATAAATTGTGGGGAAATACCGGCAATAATGTTTGCGGTTACAAACAACACGACATACGTCTGTCTATATTCCCCAAAGAGTTAGGCAGGGGTAGACATGTCTGCAACTGAGATATTCCAGATGGGAAAACCTAGGACCATTTGCCCAAGAGGAAATAGAACAAAAAATGCAGGCATACAAGCAACTAATAGAATAGCATTAGATACCAACACCTTTGCCATAGCCCTAAGTGAACCAATATCAATAACAATAAAAAGGCTTAAACACCACCACATATGGGACTTTATTAAATAAAGTGAAACAATTTTGAGAGGCACAGTCTTTCCTGGAAGAATGCACCTCAGCAATCAATATCCGCACTAAAAATCTGCTAAAGGTTGATAAACCGATTGCAAGATAAGAGAGGAAAAAAAGAAATACTTAGATCTGTTTTTACCTAGGAATTTCATATACACATTTTCTACCTAAATTATCACATAATTTTCGTCCTCAATGGGAACGGATCACATCCAAAGAATCAAACTGGTGCGGCCGTTTTAACTAAAAATAACAAATAGGTACCATCTGTCACACACACACCAACATCTGTCATACAGTTACTATGCTAATGATTATTTTAACGGCAACGAAAACACAAGTTACAAAGGCCCTTTTAAATAAATTAATTTACGTAATAATACCAATAGATCAATAAAATAATTATTTATATGTGGCCTTGAGAATGCCCACTACTTGTGTCTGACAATATTTCCTGCGATATATTTGGTTATAAAAAATTTTTTACATCTACTTTTTAAGTCTTTACATATAATATGTATTAAAAATACTATTTCATTGGTTTCCTGGTGACTCTGCCAATTGTAATAAAAATCGGTTCCGCAATTTAACTCAGAAATATAAAAAAAAAACAGTTTTACTTTTATAAAAAAGTTGTAGCGAAGTTGCTGAACCGAAGTTGTTCAAGATAATCGTATTCACGCAATGTTTTCCTTAATCAATTTCTTGGACGGAAACTGGTATTTACCGTCGCAATCTTGAGTGGCAAGAACAGACACTATTATGTACACAGAACTTGAAGTTTTATATACTTGACTCTGCATTTATATTGTTAGCAAAGATACAGTGCTCTCCACTATTGACCAATTAAAAATTGTTATGAAAATTTCAAAGCCGCCAGTCATGTCAGTTTCATAAATTACTTTATTTTTCATGGTCGTTTAAGTTCTCTAGCTACACTATATTCATGGTTTATCGCTTGTTGTAATAGTATGGTTGACAGACTATAATAATATATCGAAATTATTTTTCAACCTTGTGCAGTGAAGCCGTGTTGCGACATGGCAGTAATTTGTAAAATACTGCCCATACTCCAGCTGGATAGATATGTAGAATAGTCTATTAATATTTACACCATATAAATAACAGATATAAATGTAGCTAAAAGGATGTTCAAGTTTGAAAATCCACTCAAATACAGATTGGCAAAGAGAGTTTAGTTATACTAGTTTGAACTAGATTCCCCCACAGCTCTGTCCACTTGGTTTCCCTGACTACCCGCATTTTTACCAAATTGCATAATATATCTTGATACATTATAGTTGTATGTGTTATTCTGATGTATAAGCTATATTACTGTAATGTATAATCATAATCAGTGCAGCAGTTTTTGTTTGAAAGAGTAACAGACATACTCACAAACTTTCACGTTTATCTACTAATAAAATAGGATAATACATGCTTTTACATTCGAGAATGTGGGCTTCATAAATATATAATGACTATGTATTTAGGAGTTAGACAGAAGTAATAGCTAGGTAGTACATGAAGAAACTTGTTGACTAATCGTGAAAGTTGATTACATTATCTGGTACCTATATGTTAATACATTTTATATTGGTATAGCCTGTAGCCGGTTTTTGTTGCACAACATTACGCAATAAAGTGAATGATTGACATGTCTTATTAATTTACAGACTTAAACCTACTAAAAAGTATAAGTTTTTGCTCTTGTGAGGATTATTAAAAGCAAATCGATTTAATTTTTTATTATCTTCTGCCCGCGGCTTTGACCGCGTAATAAGTGTTTTATCATCCCAAGGGAATACAGACTATCCTATGTCCTTCCCAGGGTCTCAAACTCTGAATGCCGAATTTCATCTAAATTGGTTCAGTAGATCCAGAGATAACTTGTGTTTTTCACCTAGTTATATGAGCATGCTGTGGCCTCCTATAACTGTAGGAATACACCCTTTGTATCATTGTGATTAATGTATCCTTTGTTGTAGATTCAAATAAATGAATAATTTTATCTGCATTGGACAAACATGACAAACGATTATGGACTTTAACGACCTAATTATCTATTTCTCTATGGACAAATTCTCTTCACATAACAGATAAATTTAATGTTGGGCAGAAATTACCTTGAGCAAGCCATAAAGCTGATATTATATTATCTCAATATTGTATTATGCACTGTAAACAACCATATTTATTGTTCAAGGAAAATATCTAAGCTTTAAAAAAATATTTGAAAATAAAGCATTAGAAATAAAATCAATTCTGACTTGGCAATGGTTGGTCTTTTAAAATCTTTTTCTCTTTTTCTGATTTTGTTTTATTCTCAATAATTCTGATAATGGTTTATTAGAAATGATTCAATAGTAGAAAACAACTTGTATTTTGGTATTTGTGGGGTCTTACAAACATTGGTATTGTTCCAGGTGCCATTAATACCTGCAACAAACAGTAATTCGAGCACCGTGTCGTCAGTGGCCGTCCCCGTGCAGTCCGTGGCACCCGAGCCCACCAACATATCGTCCGTCAGAGCGAGACTGGGACCGGTAAGTATCTTATAATTATTTTTGCCACAGTAAATCGATACTTTGAAACGGTTTCGAAAGTATTCGATTTTTAATATTACAAGGTCATTATCGTTGTCTTCCTTTACAGCCAGTGAACAAGCCGGCGGGCCGCATAGCGCCCGTGAGCGCCGCCCTAGTGGCCGCCCGCCGCGACCCGCGCCTGGCTCGCCACGCGCCCCCCGCGGCCCTCGCGCCGCCCCCTCCGCCCATCGCCATCGTGGCGCCCGCCGCACCCGTCGCACCTCTCGCCACGATCGCACCTAACGTTTTCGACATCAAACCTCTTGGCGTCAACAAACGGAAAAACGTCATCACCATTGAAGTCCGACCGGACGGGGAGACCGCCAGACCCAACTCCAGGGACCCGCGGCGACAGGATCCGCGCATCGAAAAGCGAGAACCGCGCCGCACACGTCCGCGGGAAGAACGCGAGCGTCGGCGCGAGGAGATGCGCCGCGCTGGTGCCGAGCGCAACCACGCCGACGCCAAGCCCGAGCCCGAGCGCGGCCCCACGCCCGCCTACGTCGACAAGATGCCCGACGCTAAGAAAATAAGCAAAATGCCGCCGATACCCAAAATCTCTCGGGCTCAAGGCAAAAGAGATGGCGGCGCCTTGCCTGCCAAGCGCAAACGAGAGGCCGTGCGTGCCGAGCGCAGGCGGCGCCGCGGGGAGGACGCTCAGAAGGAGCCGGCCGCGCCCCCTGCGCCCCCCGCGCCCCCGGCTGACCCGAAGGAGCCTGGCGAGGCGGCAACGTTGAAGGAGGTGGTGACATTCAAGGAGCTGCGCAACTACAACAAGGAGCACTACATGCGCCGCAACCGCCAAAAGTCCGACAGCCCCGAGCCGGCCGTGCCCGCTCCCGCGCCCACAAGTAAGATATCCCTCTCTGTAACCGCGAGCGCCATACAATCTGTGATACTAGATATAAGCCGCAGCGTACATACGCTTGTTGTGTGGAAAATAAAATGTTTTACAACTCTTGGAGTATTCATATTGACTGTTTTTACGGCGCTTCTGTACCCTACTTTAACACCCGTCGAATTCTAAACCTAAGTTATCTATGTTGACCATCGAGAGTAATAAGTTCAATTTTAATTGGTTATTCAGTTTCATTGCACTTTTCAAGAATACCATATTCTTTGATCGATTACACTTCGTTAATTGATCAGAGGATTCAATGCACAATCACATTTTCTTCTTGGTGTGAATCAAAATCAAACCTGACGACTTTATTTAGTTTACACTTGTAAGTTTTTACTGAACAAACATTTAGTTTCAAAATATTTATAAAACAATGGCGTAAGTAACGGAAATTTTGTTAAACCTTGGGCAAACTCCTCGAAACATTGAAGTGTTTTGGAACACAACTTACACAACCCTGGACCTATGGATTGGACGACCACTCGAGATTTGAGGACATCACTGGACTCTGTGGATCAACTGAAGTATTAAAACTAGAACAATGGACAGGCCTGGGTAAAGTGATTCAAACTTGTAGCTGGCATTCTCCAAAGGATTTAGGTTTATAATACTATCTGGATAAGGTAATAGACTTAAACGCAAAACTCATAGTTTAGTATGTTGTAGTTTAGTGTGTTGTGGGGAAATTGGGAGTTAATTGTTGAAACAAAACCGGTTCATAGGAAACGTAAGTGTAAAAATAATGTATAACGTAAGTATTCACATGAAAACGCTTATTTATTTTTGCTTACTGGTGAGTTTTGTAAACTTTTGTGTAAATTTAAAAATCTTTTGTCCAGAGTAGCGAACACATGGAGTATTCTTTGATCAATCTGCGTTGCAAAAAGTCAAAAATGTGTGTGAACTTTTTCTATGGAACAACTATTACAACCTCATCAGCACTTATTTTTCTGTTATATTCTAATTTACTTTTGATTGAAATCATATCTATACAATATTCATTACCGATTCATCCTACAACTTGTTCGACTGCTATATTAAAAACTTATGTTGAAAACTTTTAAAACACCCGATACCAAAGCCTAATCAAAATCGGTTCATTCGCTTTGTAGTTATGATGCCAGACTCATAGGTACATACTTATAATCCCACTTTTTCAGCCGGGATTTTAATAGATTAGATGAAATTAATATCCGGTCGAATAACGGATTTTCAGTTTAAAAATAACAGATGAATGTTATCAGACGACACTTAAAAGTTTCAATACAAATTGACGCGCGAACGAGCAAAAGTGTAAGTTCGCACTAAGCCCACTGATAGGTTTCCTATTTGCCGGATATCGGACTATCCGCCTTATAAGTTAGCTGGATATCTGACTATCCGGTTTTTAGTTTGGCGGTTTATTTGACTATCCGGATTATGGAAGGCCGGATATTTAGATGCTTGGCTTATAAGTCGGATATCTGATTATTCGATTTATAGGGCATTTATTTATTCCTTTTTTTTTACACAAAAAAGGTGGTGAGTTTGGGTCAATTGGTGTAGTGGTTCATTAACTTTTTATGAGTAGTTTTTACATAGTGGAAAACTACTCATTAATTGTCACAAAGCACAGCGACGAGAGAGGTGGCAGCTAAAATTTGTGCTCAGTGCAACCTGGCACGAATATTGTTTATAACTAGCTGTCTCGCGGCTTCACTCCTTTAGCCTACCCCACGGGAAGTGTGCAATGTATCGGGGCAAATAATAAACATTATAAATAATAATACAGATATAAAATGGATAGTTAGCTGGATACCGAAAAAACGGCAAGCTTAGACGTTTGTCGTTTTACCTGTTTGGACGAGATTGATTTGAGTGAACGATATTAGAAAGTTACCATTAAATAATTGCTTGTTACCGTCAAATTTAGTAAATTTATTAAACATAATTTCTTAATTAATTTAACATAATAATACATAATTAGTTAACTAACATAATTTTAAGTACTAATTAAAAAAGTACATACTTAATCTAATTTTTTACTTGTGTTTATTGTCAGTAATAAAACCCTCCGTTCCTAAAATGTATCCTTATACATATTTTACTATCCGGCATCCGGCCGGATAGTAAAATTGGCCGGATAACGGATAGTTCTCGGATATCCGTTTCATCGCTAAGGCTCTAGACAGATGGACTGCATTCCAACTGCAGTTCGACTGCAAAGTCGTACTAACTGCATTCAAACTGCAAATTTGCAGTCGGGTGCAGTTGAAATACAGTCCGTCTGTCGTAGACTCTAGACCCTTAAAAGTAGCATTACACTCAGCGAAAGTGGTAGATTCTATCTGTAAACGAATTTTAAAAATCGTATTAGTATTTTCGGCCTTAACATCCAAACTTTTCTTTTTTTCGGAGGTTACGTCGTTGCCGGCGCCGCGACGTTTGGTGTTTTGTGAACATTTTAGTTTCGGCAGAATTTTTCCTCATTAAAAATATGAAATATCCAATGGGCAAAAATATTGTTTTTCGGTATAAACTGGATACCCGTAGTCTAAGGGAATTGTCCATTAATCATGTGAGGCACGAAAGGAATATTTTCCAAATCCTCGGCAAATATTCCTCGGATTCGAAAATATCACAAGGTGTGTTGGTATATTGAAGATATCAAGTCTTCTTCCACCTCGCCACTTCCCGTCCGATATCAAGTGTAATTAATTCTTTGAACGCGCGATTTCGAAATCGAAAATTCTTTCTGGACATTTTTATTACGGTACTTATAAATTTGCCAGAATTAAATTAGATTATAGCTGTATTTAAATATATGTATTCTGAATTAGTTTAAGATGTTTTGAGTAGGGGGTAGTTTAAAACCTCACCACAAATCACATGGGAGGAGGAGGGGGTGGGTTAAAAAATACATCACGATGTGATTAAATGGACGAAGCTAACTGGTATTGCGCTGCGATTGTCTTCATGAATTCATTATGGACTGGTGGGTATTGGGATGGACATCACATGTGTTTCAGAAAACAACATCACCACTTCGGATGTTTTTTTTTAAACACTATCTTTGTACCTACTACAAAAAAGGTGTTTATGTATTCGATATCTATGTGTTTTTTTTTTACTTTGCAAGTGAACTTTGGAACACAGAATCTTATTGGCGCACGAGACGAACGCGGGGCGCCGCGCGGGTAGGTGGGGTGGGGTCGAAGTGCACAGTTTTTTTGAACGTGTTGTATACATATATATAACTCACATTGTTTATACTGAATAACTAATTCTTACTCTCGATCGTCATTGGATATTATTTAGAATTTGCGCTATTTCATGAAAAAGCTGGTTTAAAATGCTTCTAACTTCAGAAGTTAGTGATTGTAATGCATAACTATGTGACTTGAATGTGACTTTGTTGAGATTTCGAAGTACCTGTTTACTTTGGTAAGCTTTTGTTTAGAAATATAATGTGTTAATGTAAATAATCTAATGTGTTAAATATAGAGATAAGAAATAAATACAGTTCTTCTTGCGTTTAATCAACATTATTTTGCTAAGGATTATCTGTGCTAATTTAATTTATATGTAGGAACCTTTATTCCTAGAACTATTTCTGCTTTTAACATAAAAGTAAGTTTGTTTCTTTTTACTAGATCTGGGGGGAGACTATAAGCTCTTAGAGTAAGGTTATTTTAAGTGCGTAAGGGACAGATGTATACAAGTCATATACATCAGTCCCTTACACACACTCAAAATAACCTTACTCTAAGAGCTTATGGTCACCCCCCAAAAGGGTTACTATATTTTTCAATCTTGTCATTTTCATTGTCCTTTCCATTTTAATTATTCTAGTGTACTAAATTTAGTTTTCTATGCAACCTTGAATTTTCATTAGTATTCTATTTTAATACTGGAATGATGTTATATTGTAGTTAATTATTAATTAGATGGACGTTTTCTTAAAATTAAACATTATTATTTTAAATCTTATCTGTGGATGGGCATAAGAAATAATATTCCTTGGCAATTGTTGACTTGTGTAAAAAATATAATTTATTGTTTAGCTACTATTTTTCTAAATATCGCTAATATGACGGTAGATAATAAGCTTCTATTGTCGTCACTGATAGATACAGTTGCATATTGTAATTAATTTGTATAGAGTTAAGTAAATAATCAACTAAGTTACTCTCTCTAAGTTACAATCTCAACAAAGTTACTCACGGGGTCACATTCTGCATACCTATCACAGCTGCAAACTTGGATGCAAGTCGTTAATTTGATAGTATAGTACCCTTATTCTGTTAAAAAAATCACAACGTAAATGAAAAAGTATTTACTTATGAGGTATGACCACCAAAAATACTTCAGCAATATACTAAATTACCTACAACGCCATTCATAAGCAGCTGTTTCAATAAACGGATATAAAAGTACTGGAACAGACAGTATTAACTTCAAACAAGTGCTAAACGTACCACAACAAGAGATGTCGCTTCTTGCATCACAACGGACCATCATATCCTATTGTACTGCATGCTGGGTTAACAGGTAAAAGGGTACCAGTAAACAGTGCATGGCAAAATAGAACTTAAAGACGCTATTGACCATAGTCTTAAAGATAAAGTCATATTCGCAGGTGTTCCAGAAGTCGTGTCGGAGAACAAGGACGTAGATCTTAGGGTTTTACCGACCGTGGTGGCCGAGGCCAAGGCGGCTTCAGTTGCACAGAAACGACGCTCCACCGAAGCCATTGAGGTTAAATCTAAGAAGAACAAACTGGATAAGTTTGATGTGTAAGTATCTGGTGTTTGCAGCCCTCCCCCCCTCCCCTACATAGGAAATCACTCAAAAACTAGTTCTGGTGGTTAAATGGACCAGCTTTATTTTAACTCTTATTTCACAAAAAAAAACTTAGTTTCAACTGTCTCTTCAATTACGTAACATGGATTACTCTCATTCAACTAACACATTATCTAATAGTTCAGTTTTAAATCGGCTTGTAGCAAACGAAAAGTCATTCTTTACCAATCTCCTTTCTAAATCATCTTTACACACTGGGCAATCTCTATCTCTCCATATTATTTCGTAGGTTCTGGCGGCCATGTCTAACTAAATCACCATCGAACGCGTCATCATTACCCTAGTTATCTTATCCCTCAAAGATCAAATAAGCTTAACTAACATTATTGCTCACTAAATAATAACCATCATTCAAGACAACTCACACATGAAACATTTACAGACTATTCGGCAACGAAGACGTCGACTTGCGTCAACTACCCCAAGTGGATGAGCTGAACGCTCCCCCACCACCCAACATCACTTCCTCACCGAAATCTGACGGCAAGCCTGATGACGTCGACGAGGAAATGACGTCACCACCCAAAGGTTCCCCCAAGAAAGACTGGAATGAGGTCAAGAAACGAGATGATAAGAAAACTCCTTCGAAACTAGACCTTGTCAGAGCTAAGTTTGCTGAAGTGACAAAGGGCAAAGACAGACTGGGAAGACCGCTGCTGTTTAGTAAATCACCTAGTAAGTATTGTTCGTGACGCCTAAAATAATTTTGTTATAAAGTAATCGTGACCTATATAAATAGTTACTGGTCATGTTATGATAATCTTTGTAAACATTTCTATAATCGTATCTTTTATTCCAGGTGTAGAAAGAGAAAGACGCCGCACATTGAGTAGCGACGACACAGACCTCAGAGAAGAAGACGAACAAGGCTTCGTCGAAAACAAAAAATCCATCTCTATCATAATGTCACAAGCAAAGGAACACTTCACGGACGGACAACTAGACAAGACTCAATATAACACGCTCATGTACCAGATACTACAGCTAAACGAGAAGCTCAAACTTAAGGAAGCCAAACAGAGAGAGTCACTAGAAATATCCAAGAGAAGGCTCAAGGCACATACCCAGGAAGAAAACCACAAAGTAGCCAGCCCAAAATCTTCACCTACTGAACGAAATAGATTCGGAGATATCGATGAAAGGATCACCCCATCACTGTTCCTAGACACGCCACCTGATAGCCAGGGAATGTTACCGATAGGAGCCGATTTAGACATGAGAGTCAATTCTGATGGAATAGACGGCCCCAGGAAAGGTTTGTTACCTCTCCCGCCGGTCATGCCAATGTTCGGACCCTACCAACCAATGTGGCGAGCACCACGAGGGCCCAGGGGTGAGGAGTACGGACCCAGGCGGTTCAGAGGTCCAGTACCACCGTACTTCAGAGGAAAGTTTGATAAGAGACTGCCCAGAGTGCCTTTTGACGCTCGAATGCCAATGCCTCCTTTACCCACCCCGAAAATCGGTACGTGTCAAGGAGAATATCCGTTGCAACCCTATGAACGAAGCGAGTCACCACCGCCTCTAGGGGCACCAGGCTTCGCCATCCCACCGACAGACTTCAAAGTTTTAGAATATATAGATCAGGATCCATTCAAAACTATCCAAATTGATGGTGTACCTAGAGAGATCAGGTTCTACGGTGACATTGCCGTTATAATGTTGGACTGGGACGACCCTAGGGAAATCAAGTTCTTGCCCGGCTGTAGACGAGTGACGTTCGACAATAAAGACTCAATAGTTCTTAGTTTCAACGAAAATTATAAACAAGTAGAGATTGATGACCAAGTGTTTGATATTAGATTCGGCGCGCCCACTAGAGAGTTGTACATCAATGGAAGATGGTACGAGTGCTTCTTTGGCGGCGCACCTTTAGGAGTTATTATTGATGGGAAACCGAGACTAGTGCATTTGGAAGGTCCCATGCCTCAAGTCGACATCGGTAAAGCAAAGCGCACGGATCTAGTCGCTGGCAAAATCAACCTTATTGTAAACGCCACACAGATGCACCCTGTTTACTTAGACGCGAAAGTGCAGAAGATCTTAGTACAGAACGGCCAATTCTTGACAGTGCGCTTCGTCGACTCGTTGCGAACTGTTCTCATAAACGAACAGCCGTTCAAGGTTGAATTTGGTGATCTTCCGAAGCCGATAGTGGTTGGCAATGAGAAGTATTTCATCAGATTCTCTGCGCTGCCTCGTTACATCAAGCCAGGTCACATTCAGATAGCCAACATGGAAGGAGTGGGCTTGCCTTTGGTGTCGCACATCAAGAAGTTTGAAGATGTGAAGGAAGAAGATGTGAATACCAATCATATGGAAGTGGATCCACAGGAGCCACAGAACAGGCCGGTGAAGACACCCAGTCCTGAGATGAATCCAGAGAGCTTAGGTAAGCATATTTACTAGTTTATTTTAAGTCTTGAATTTATTATTGGTCTAGTGATCGTAAGTGTCACTGGTGACTGTGACGTCTTGGGTTCGATCCCCAATTCGTGTAGTGTTAGTTGATTCTATTTCCCATGTGTAACTTTTTCTAATAGTTTGATTTTGCACTGCAATACATAACTTAAAACATCTATTTAGCAATGTTGTTTAAACATAATTTTATTTATCCCCAAGGTCTAGACATGCTAGCAAGCGTGATGCCCTCAAGCACAGTGCCAGCCTCGGGATCCGACTACAGCACGGCCGAGCCTCTGTTCTTCAAGCCAGAGAACATTCCTGGCCTAGAAACGCCAACAAAAGAAGACGAGAAGCCACTACCAATGCCAGCCCTTCCGTTACCACCGAACATTAATGTCAACGATCTCTTCGCGAAGTTAGTGGCCACAGGAATAGTGCAGGTTAAAGATACGAAGAATGAAAATGGAGGAGCACAGGAGGAAAAGAAGCCGGAGGAAAAGAAGCCAAGAGAAGATAGGAATGTTATTCATAGAGTTGACTTTATGAGGATCGAGACTTTCAGAGTGTAAGTATTGTTTTGTTAATGTTTACTCAGGAATAAATAACATGTTGTCTTTGTGGGAGACATAAAAATAATTAAAATCGACAACACTATCTGTATTAACAACTTTCCTGTCCAAAAAGTCATATATGACTCACGTGATTGTTTAACTATTGTGTTCTGCTATGTAGCAGTGAACCTGAGAAAAATTACAAAAAATATTGATGTTATCAGTCATTGTCAATTATGTAAACATTTATTTACCAAATAATTAAAATTATCATCATCCCCTGCCCTCAACCCAATTAATTCAGCTTCGGTGCAGAATACCTTTTTCCATGATTCTCACTGTCACTTACTTTCTAACCATGTTTTTACCTTTCACGCAATCCATCCAACGTTTCTCTCCTCTGCTCCTCATTGCCCAGTACTCTATTAATAACAACATTCCTTTCTTGTAGTAAACAACCCGGCCTGGTAGCCAAGCTATACGGTGGCATGCAGTGCTCGGGCTGCGGCGCTCGCTTCCCTCCGGAGCACACCGTGCGCTACTCGCAGCACCTGGACTGGCACTTCCGACAGAACAGACGAGACAGGGACTCCGCAAGACGGGCACATAGCAGGCACTGGCATTATGACCTGTCGGATTGGGTGCAGTACGAAGAGGTCGAGGATTTGGAGGAGAGAGGTAAGTTCTTCATTTTGTTTTCCATTTCTGTTTTGCTTTTGGCCCAATTTACTTTGTTCTGTTTAGAATCTAAACATTAGATTCTTTAACTTAATATCAATAATGTGTCAATGAAAGCCCCGTCAAAATCGGTCTAGCCGTTTCGGAGATTACACAGAACAATCAGACAAACATTTAATTTTTTTTTTTTTTATAAGTACCGTATGTACTTTCATTTGCATTTGTTGAAAAGCGATTATTTTGATATTACAAACAGACATTTCAATTTTATTTATTTTTAAGACTAGAAACCAATGTTATGTAAAATTTGTTAGGCGCACAATGTCTTAAAAAGTTGTCTGGTTGGTTTTCCATTTAAGAATAGTTTACGGTAGGTCTATGTAGTGGATAGAATAGAAGTATAGTGTAATTTTGTTGTGTCATTTATAGTTGGCATTATATCGTCAGTTTGTGATAAATTACAAAATAGTTAAATATAAAAGCAGATTGCATTTTAGACTGATAAATAGCTGCTCGTAACCTAAAATGTAACTTCATATCTAAAACTCCATTCTCTCTCAACAGAAAAGAGTTGGTTCGAGACAGGTGGCCTCCCCGCAGGCGCCGCCGCCGAAGGTGCAGCCGAAGCCCCGGCACCCCTGCCGGTGGCGCCGCCGTCGGCCGCGGCCTCCGCCCCGGCGCACCACGCCTGCGCGCTGTGCGGGGACGCCTTCCAACAGTTCTACAACGAGGACAAGGAGGAGTGGCATCTCCGGAACTCCGTCAAGCATGATGAGGATTTCTATCATCCGGCCTGCTTCGATGATTATAAGGTAAGTGTCTTTAGAACTGTGTGTTTTTTTAGGGTCTATTTCGTCTTCTAGGCTTTTAAACGTCTCACCAAACAGATTTTTCTATCAAATTATTTATGTTAAGTAAACTTTCTTAAAACTAGTCAAATTAGCTCATAATAATTAGTTTTATACAAGTATCAATTTGGAGATTATTCCAATATCTCAAATAAAACACTTTGTTTCGTAAATTTATAAAAAAAAACAAAAAATTACTGAGTTCTCTAACCAATTAGTTTATTTCTTAAGGCAGAGAAAAATATTCTGTTACAAAAGCATAATCACGAAAACACTTACTTAAAAAAGTTAAACAGTTTATACTACTCAAGATTCTTAATTATATTTGCTGTCTTAATGCATAAATTAACATAACCTTTGTCCCACCCAGGCGTCTCTAAACAAAATAGAAGAGGCACCACCGTCACAAGAGTCGTCCGATGACGTGACGGCCATAGAGAAGCCAGAGGAAGAAGCCATAGAGATCAAGGACGTGGAGGATGACCCGGCCGAGCAGTCCGACAACGAGTCTGTGGTCGAGGTCGTGGAGGAAGCCAATGACTTGGATCCTGTTGAAGTGAGTATCATCTTAACTCTATAGAATGCGATTATCTATGTAGATTCACTCTAAGCAAGTATAAGTTTAGTTACATTGCATTCAGTCGGTTTATGTTATCTTTTTTTTTCTTTAAAACACTAGCCTTTGCATACACCTTTAGTTTGGATGACAAAGCACATCAAAAGTCACATTATTCTAAATCCAATATAGTCCACTCCCAAAGATGGCGGACCAATTATTTCTACGCACCCTCCCTCATGATATAGGTATCAAATGAAGGGTTCTGTTGAACGTAAATTAATGTATTTTTTTTTTCTATAGATCGATGAAGAAGGCGAAGAAGATGATGTGGTTTTCAAAGCGGAGCCCGTTGAAGAAGTGGTGGTGGACGATGATTGTGACACGGACGACGAGACCACTGCTGAGCGCAAGGAGAGGGACCGCCTGGCAGACATAGACTTCAGCAAGATCAAGGTCAAGCAGGAGCCCGTCGATCCTGGTGAGTTCATGTTCTTATATTGTAAACTAGCGACCCGCCCCTGCTTCCTTCCTTGTTTCTCACTCTTTCTATTGGTGAAAACCTCATAAAAATCCGTTCAGTATTTTTTTAGTTTATCGCGTATAAACGCGGCCGCGACGGGATCTTTGATTTATACTATGGAGTAATGTTTTTTTTTTTGAGTAAAAAGTTTTTGTACGCCTTTATACCTGGCTCAAATAAACTCTTTTTCTCTCTGTCTTCTGACAGCGGGTTCGCCCGCTTGGTCGTCTTAACTTATCCCTAGGGGGCAAACTCCTTTAATACAAAGTATTTTATGCCCTTTTGAAAGGTTCAATCTACCTCTATACCAAGATTCATCAAAATTAGTTAATGGTTTGAGCGTGAAGCGTAACAAACAGTTTTTACGAACTTAAAATATTAAAGTATGTAGAAGTTTTAAGAGATTATATTGGGTGGGACCTTCCAAAATCTACATGCAAGTACACACAATAAAATAAATAAAAATCCTTTTTTTTATTTCCACTACATACAACATTAATGTAATGTTTCATCAAAATCCGTTTAGTTGTTTTTCCGTGAAAGAGTAATAAACATCCCTCTATTCGCACACACTTTCGCGGTTATAATACATAGTAGTACGAAAAGTAGGATTTAGGTTCTTAAAATGCATTATGTAAAACAGGAAGAACTTTGTGAGTCAGTTTAGAACCGCAGTACTTTTCGTTACTGCACTGTCATTCAGTTGCCAGTCAAGGATGTTGTACTGGAGATTCTGTCATAACCAGCCTGTTTTAATGGTAAGCGAAGTAACCTGTGCATACATACATAGACTCATGCCTTTTTCGCACGGGGGTAGGCATAAAACTACAGAACGCTACCTGTTACGATCCTTACATACTTCTTTTGCTTCATTTTTGCATTCATAACCTATGCAGTCCTAACTGAGTCCTAGGCATTAATTTACACAAATTCTTGACCATTGTTTCCTTGTTCACAGACGACGAACCAGTCGTAACCGCCGAAGAAGAGACAGTACAGGCAGCGCGGATAGACAACACACACGCCACAGTCGAGTCATCTATCGACGGCAACCTGCAACTAGACGCGGCCAACGCTCCCGCCACAACCATCCCCATCGGCGGGATCCGCATCAACATCTCCAAGTCACTAACAGTACCGACCTTCGTCACCAACCAAGAGGAAAGGATGTTAGAGGATGTCAGCGCTGACGATGAGCCCTTACCACCCGGAGAGGAACCTGAGCTTGAGTATACCTTGAAGCCAGGGTTGGAAGAGGTCCAGTTCAGCAGGCAACCACCAATCAATAAAGGGAATGAGCTGTCCGGCTTGTGCTCTATTATGTAACTTGTTGCTTGTTTAGACGTCTCCAGTCCTTAGTAGAGTGCAATGATGTTTGTAAATGTTACTAACTAGTATTTCGGTTAGTAATTAAATTGGTTATTTGCACGGTTGGTGTTACTAAATTTTAGTATTCAATTTACTAAAGACTGGGAACGTGTGATTGAGCATGTTAGGCACAGGTTTTAGTAAAACCAACTAATTTAAAGGCATGTATAGCATGTTTTAGGTTTAATAAGAACGTTTAACGCTAATCCATAGACTGAATATAATTATGTGTAAAATCAAGTTTAGCTTAAATTAAAACCCGAATAGGAAGACGCGCAATAAGTAGATTTAAATGTATTATTCGGTACATTAGTATCGACAAATAAAACTCTATGTTAATATCAACCAAGTGTGTGTTAGTTGGTTTGTTGTAAACCTAAACTTATGTAAAAGGGTGATCTCTGGAAGTACTAGGCCGCTAAGGGTACTTTTTATCCGAGATAAAGTTACCATGGTTTCTGCAGAATATGCTACGCGAGCGAAGCCACAGGAAAATGCCAGTTATTAAGATATTATATGTAACTTGATGGTTCTAATTTCCTACTACAGTATGTTGGGGTAATAATATAGACTTGTATTTTGCATTCATTGTTGAACAAAATAAAGGGTTGGTCTGATTGCAGTATGTAAATGTTATTCTATGGCCTATAAATAGTTGTTTTCGGGTTTGGGTGCACATGTGTTTATGAATGCACCAATAATACAGGGAAGAACCCTAGGGCAACATTAAAATATCTTACATATTTTAGTAAGATTTCTACTGCCAACAATGGATGCATTTTAAAAGTCATCTACCCCTTAACGTCGACGCAAAACTAACGAAGGCAATCAGTCTTATTACTAGTAAGTTCTTGTTGATTTTAACCTTATTTCTAAGAGTATAAAGCCTATTTTTGTCATTGAAAACTGTGTTAGTTTTCGTCAGTTTTGCGCTGCGTCCTTTTGAGATAAAGAGGCTCAGAAGTGTATGTGTAATGTATCTGTCGAATGCATCACGTAAATTAATGTATATAAATATTTAATTAGTTACCTTAAATTACTATTTTTTTTGTAGCCAAATGTAATGGAACGGGGTTTCATTATAACTTGTGGCATTCATGTGGAAAGGTTTTATAAAATATTATTGTATTTTTAACTTATATATAAAACTGCCACTTATAATGTTACTGTAACTTCCTATATCGTAGTATATAAACTTAATAAAATATACTTGTATTCTTAGAGAGAGAGTTGTGTCAACCTTCCACAATGAAGCTGAGAATTGTTAAAACGAAATGTGATATTAAACTTAAGTTAACGAGTGCGCGTTTTGTTTGACGAATTAAAAGTGTATATCATGTAGTGATATGTAAATATTTGGTCAACTTGTATATGTAAATACATATTTAGGTGTATTTGTAAGGGTACAAATTGTTACTGCGTTTGTATGAATTTGTATGATTGAAGAATGTGTAAATATTTAATAATAGAGAATCTCTGCGTTCGAAAGGTTTTTATTTCCCTAACTAAGATACTTTTTTCTTTGCCACATCAGTGGCCATTTTCCTTAATAAAAAAAAAATCTTTTAATAATTAGTACAAAAATAATATGATGATTTGAAAATATGGTGTTAGTTTAATTATTAATTTACTTTAATGGGAATCGGAAAGCACTTTAATCTTTTCTCAATCAACTTGCCCTTCACTATCATAAAGGATGAAACTTTGATCACAATGATTTGTTTGTTTAGTTTACAATTTGTAAATAAATGTTTACATCAACTTTATTTTGTCTTTTCTTTTCTCAACCCTCTTATCCTACTCTGAAACATTTTAATATTATGGAACACACACACACATTACACTATAATCAAGAGGGAAGCTGGGTATGTTATTGAGCATTTATACTCAGGGTGAAAATATCTGCTTGGTGAGAGAACACCGAGAATATGCAAACAAAGAAAGAAAGAAAAAAATATTTAATTGCCACAAAACGACATACAAACATTACATTTCATGAACAACAGTGGTTACAGATTTTGAAAGCTAAACCCTTACAATAGTGCTAGTAGTTCTTAAATTATGTTAGAAAGGTAAAAAAGACAATAAAATAATAATGCGAGTATAAATAAAAGCAGATGCATGTCGTGGTTGTGGCAAGAAGGCTTTCACTCAGCATAATGCTGTGCCGTAGGGGACCCACAGCACGGCGCTGATTTTCAGTGGTCGCCTAGGACGTGACGTACGGAAACCAAAGTCTGTAGCGCACGTAAAGATAGATACAATTAATACAAAAAGAAAATACAGTAAGATATACACAGGGGGTGTGTCTGTAACATTAAAAGGAGGTACAGCAGTAGTCACCGCGGATCTTTGTGTCTCTGAAGTAGGCTTTGCGAACCATTGCGCAAGAAACAGTTTGTCGAGTATACTGATATAGTGTTAGTCCTATATAAATATATTGTACTCTGTGGATAGGACGATGAGACAAACGTAAGAGAGTGAAAGAGGCAGTTATTCAATGCTAACTTCTACTTCAACATTGACACAAAAATAGCAACTGCGCAAGGTCTTGAAGCCAACTTCAGAGACACAAAGATCCATTGTGACTACTGTTAAGTTTAGATATAGCTTATGTATGAGTTCATCCAAAAATACTCACCCAAATTCAAAATCTCACTTTCAAAAATCTGCTCTATTGCTGAGTATCCTAAAATACTTGAAAAAGCTAGTCAAGGACCAAATAATGCACAGGAATAAATAACAATAGATTTTAATTTCATAAACAAACTGAGCTAAAACTACAAAATATCAGTTACTACAAGTAATCTTTTACTAGAACAGTCTACATACAGATATGATACAAACACATGCTTCACATTATCTCCAACATAAATATAAACTCATGTTTTTTTCATACTAATCATGCACATATGTGCAAAACAATATTGTGTGGCTGACTGTGGCTTGGCCACCATCAGGGATTTTAATTTTGATAACACAAATATTTAGTCGAAATTAGTCGCCAAATATCAGATTTAGTCGGTCACTGGTTCAAAAGTTAGAAGGGTTGTTAGGTGGCCGATCTGGAGAGACTCCCCAGCTTGGCCAAATTTATATCTCTAAAACTAGGGCACCTAGCGAAGATCTATTTTCTCCCAGATTAGTCGCCAAATATCAGAATTAGTCGATCACTGGTTCAAAGTTAGAATGGTTTATCGGTGGCCGATCTGTAGAGACTCCCCGGCTTGGCCACATTTATATCTCAAAAACTAGGGCACCTAACGAAGATCTGTTTTGTCCCAGATTTAGTCGCTAATTAGTCGAAATTATTCGCCAAGTCACAGATTTAGTCGGTGTGTAATTAAAAAGATTTTAAAGTAATACATTTCTCCAGACATTGGTACAAGCAAGTACAAAATACTTTAAGTAGTTTCTAGACAATACCTATGATGTCTTAAGGTGGAATGTTTGTTTCGAAATATAAACCTAAATATAAATTTATTCTATGTTATTAAATACCAAAAAGGAAAGCAGTATGTGTTAGATACGGGACACAAGTAAAACTCAGGCGGCTATGAACGCACTAACTCTTTATTCTCAAGACGCATGAACAAACCCGCAGCGAGGTGCGGGGTGCGGGGCGCTGCGCGGCGTCGTCTGCGCAGGCAGTCCTCAAGGCCGCGCATCGCTACACACATACATATATTATTACTTATACACAACAGTATGCATTACCTAGAAACAGATCTACAATAAATATAATATATTTATTTATCGAAAATAATGTGGCAATCGCTGGCAGATAGATCGCTGCGCTCCTGTGCGCTCCGTTTCATTTATGTATGGTAAGTAAGAAAGAGATAGATGCGCGTGTACAGACGAACTACATAGAGCGAATTGCCCGTGAAGTAAATTAAAGTCAGCCAGTTTACAGTGGAACTTGTTAAGAATAGTTAAGAACTCAAGTAATACCGGTTTTGTAATAAATTAGTGTGCATTTTATATATTTTATCTACTCTCATATCGTAATATTTGAATTATAAACTTCAAAACGAGTTTATATTGACATACTCTATAAACACAATACCGAAATTTAAAAATAGAATTTTATTATAACAAATCGGTACATATCTCGCCATCTTGTAATATTTATTATAACCAAATTTTGTTTCTTAGCGTTTGGTAGATACACAGTAGATACACAAAATAATATATGTTATTTTTTGGCAACAGAAGTTTTATTATTTTAACGTAATTTAGACCGTAAAATTATAATTTGGTAAAACAGTTGTATGCGACTGTACATCTTGACACCAAATAGACCAAGAGCAAGATTTAATGTTTTTAATGAAGATTTATGCTACTCTAAACTAGTAATATAAAACATAAAAATATATATTTAATTGAAAATTTATATCTCTCTGACATTTCTAAGGACTTTAGACCGATAAAACAACAGTATATTACACATATTAATATTATTAATAGTTTATTTTTCTTGGCTATTTTTCGTAAACTTTTCGATCTAGCTCTTGTACTATACCTTAAAACTTGAACTCATTTTATTTTCTTAACTAAGACCTGACTAAATCTGTGACTTGGCGACTAATTTCGACTAATTAGAGACTAAATCTGGGAGAAAACAGATCTTCGCTAGGTGCCCTAGTTTTAGAGATATAAATGTGGCAAAGCCGGGGAGAGTCTCTCCAGATCGGCCACCGATAAACCCTTTTAACTTTTGAACTAGCGATCGACTAATTCTGATATTTGGCGACTAATTAGCGACTAAATCTGGGAGAAAACAGATCTTCGCTAGGTGCCCTAGTTTTAGAGATATAAATGTGGCAAAGCCGCGGAGAGTCTCTCCAGATCGGTCACCGATAAACCCTTTTAACTTTTGAACTAGTGATCGACTAATTCTAATATTTGGCGACTAATTAGCGAGTAAATCTGGGAGAAAACAGATCTTCGCTAGGTGCCCTAGTTTTAGAGATATAAATGTGGCAAAGCCGGGGGGAGTCTCTCCAGATCGGCCACCGATAAACCCTTTAACTTTTGAACTAGTGATCGACTAATTCTGATATTTGGCGACTAATTAGCGACCAAATCTGGGAGAAAACAGATCTTCGCTAGGTGCCCTATTTTTTGAGATATAAATTTGGCCAAGCTGGGGATAGTCTCTCTAGATTGGCCACCTAACAACCCTTCTAACTTTTAAACCAGTGACCAACTAAATCTGATATTTGGCGACTAATTTCGACTGATTAGAGACTAAATATTTGTGTTATCAACATTAAAATCCCTGATGGTGGCCAAGCCAGAGTCAGCCACACTTTTATTAGAACAGTTTACATACAGATATGATACAAATAAATGCTTCACAATATCTCCAACATAAATATAAACTCATGTTTTTTTCATACCAATCATGCACTTATGTGCAAAACAATATTGTCTTCATAATCTTGTTAAGTTAGTTTTCCCAACACATAACATTTAAAATTGCACACTATAACACATTTATAACAGTGGCCAGGCCACACAATCAAGTATTAAAGTCTTACTGGCTTAGTGCGACTTTAATACTTGATTGTGTTTACGTACACGTTAATTTGTATTGAAATCGTTGGATACATACTGTCTGGAGACAATACAGTAAAACACTATTATTTCATATGATTTGACATAAGCAAACTTTTACATTAACTGATCAAGTGAGTATAAAAACTTGGACTAGGCTCTCAGACCAACATCATACACCTACATATCGCAATTATGTGGCCACCTAGGAAAAGGTAGAGTATCCTTAATATTATTAACATTACAGATGACCTGTAGTAACCTCTCTAATCCAAGGCCGTACCCTCCAGTGGGTATATTGCCAAACTTCCTCAGCTCTAGGTACCAATTCAATCTTTCTGATGGTAGTTTAGACTTGAGCTTCTCAAAGTTGTCTTCTCTGAGGCTTCCGCCGACTACTTCTCCTGTGATGGGTGTTAGAAGGTCCAAGGCATCAACCTGAAATAAATATTTAAGTAAAATAAATATAATAATTATTATAATGGTCCTATAGTCTCTGTAATCAGCCAGGGAAAAATTTGTGCATAGTGATCTTTATTTTTGTCTGGTGATATTTTAATTTATTAGATGGAAAACGAACACCTATACCTACATAAAATGAATAAAACAACTTGAGTATGTTACATTAAGCCAATTACAGGTTCTCACGGCTAGTAATATAATAATTTAAAGAGATCTTAGGGATCACTAGTAGCAGGCACAACAATCAGCAGCCGAATTGCGTAAGTATATTATCCAAAGCAAAAGAATCGATTCTTTCCCAAAACCGACTTTACGTAGTGCATATTGATACGAAAAGTCGTTTTTGGGAAGGAATCGATTCTTTTGCTTTGGATAATATACTTACGCAATTCGGCTGCAGGAGAACCGGCCAAGTACGAGTCGGACTCGCACACGAAGGGTTCCGTACCGTTATCGCAAATAAACGGCATAAAATCACGTTTGTTGTATGGGTACCCCACTTAAATATTTATTTCATTCTGTTTTTAGTATTTGCTGTTATAGCAACAAAACAACAGCAGAAATACATCATCTGTAAAAACTTCAACTGTCTAGCTATCACGGTTCATGAGATACAGCCTGGTGACAGACGTACAGAGAGTCAGACGGACCGCGGAGTCTTAGTAATATATACCCTTTGGGTACCTACGGAACCCTAAAAATGAAATCACTAACAAACAAAATTGCAAACATCCACTTTTGAAAAAGTCAAGGTTAAGCTGCTTACGCACTGATGAACTTTTAGTGATAAACACAACAAACGAGAATTCCTTTCACAATAAGCTATGATCTTTACTTGCTTGCACTAAGTATGAATTACGCCTATAGTTAGATGAAGAGACATGGTGGATTAAATCTTACTGGTCTCTGGGGAACATTGAAATGCAGGCGATCAAGACAGCCGATCTCATTTGATAATATTTTAAAAGGTATGTGCGATCCGCCACCCTAAAACGATTCCTAAGTGGTTACAGATGGAATTTTTCCTTAACTAGTCGACGGCACGAACTATTTTGTGCCCGGGATTAAAATGCATTTTATATCAACCGACAACAAGGGCGGAAGAGATAGATACTGTGATGAGCAGTAAGAAGCTAGTTCGCGTACGAATAGGTACACACTTTTGCAAATTTGTAGCGAAATGGATAGTTAATGATTTAGGACGAAACCGAGCGCGCGAAATTTTATAAACAGACTTTTGGCAGTTTAGATATTATGAAAAAACGACTAAATCTATCTGTTCAAAATAAAATTATATGCATTGTTGAACTACTAATCTATCCCTGTATGGAGGCCGTTTTGCAATTTTCCGTCTTCTTATGGTATATATTTGCGCCCAAAAATGCGTTAAAATTAGTGTCGAAATGTGGAACTTTCGACGCTCATAACTTTCAAATATTTTATTTTTTTACTTTTTTGCTTCCATACAGGGCTAGATAATGATGAGACAAATTGATATCTTTATTGATACTTTTTATTTTGAACGTACATCGTCAAACAGTGGAATAATCCCTAGACTACGTTTGTAAGGAAAAATTATCGACTAGTGTACCCTTAATACAGGTTATTCTGTAACCTAGCTAGGAAAGCAGAAGTTCACCCACATGATTGTAATTGTTATGGTATAAACTTGTACTTGTACTTATTTGATTTGAATTTCTTGTAATTATCAGAACGATATTGAACAAGGAGGCGAAAACACAGAGCGAAGGAATATTTTTTGGATACTTTCAATGCGATCTATATATTTATTGTAACATGGGTACCAAATTGGAGGCGCATATTTAAGGTGACTCCGCAAAAATGAGCAATACAAAGTCTTTAGGATTTTAGCTTTCTTAAACGATCCTGCAAGTCTCATAACAAAGCCGAGTGACTTCGAGGCCACTATATGCTCTACAGGTTAAATAAAAGTCACGCACTCCATCGCATCGCTGTAATAGCTGCCCTTTAAGTATGTAAGTATTAGGGAGTTGCACACATTTTCTGCTAAATGAGATTACGGAGCATTTAGAAGGGTGCAAGTCTTATTTAATGATCCGGTAGTAATCATCCAAACATGCTCGATTAGATTGGAGATCATCCATATCATCCAATGATGAAATTGAAGAATATATCTTCATGCCATCAGCAAAGAAGAGCAAGATAGAATGATGAAAACACAATTCAATATCGCTCACATATGATAAAAAGTAACGGACTCATCAGAGACCCCTGAGGAACACCACTGGGAGCCGAAACCAAGAGATGTAGTTACTGACAATGACCACTTGAAACCTGTTTTCTAAATATGAGGTAAACCAGCGGAGTAAGTCACCTCTAATACTATTATTAAAAAGCTTCAATTTGAATGAGATGGTATTATCAAGTCTATCAAAAGCTTTGTTTTAATCTGTGTAAACAACATCCACCTGTGCCTGATCATCCATCCTTTCCATCAGGAAGTCATTAAGCAGAGTCAAGTTGGAAACAGTTGAACAGCCTTTAAGGAACCCGTGCTATAAGGAACTAAAATACTGACTGAGCGCTGCATACACTTGGTCATAGACCACCCTCTCAAAAACTTTTGCTAATACGCACTATAGAAATTGGCCTACTACACTTTTATGTCCTTTTTTATGCACTGGAGTAATAAAGGCAGACTTCGAGATATGGGGAACAGTACATGAAGGTTTTTTAACAAGAGAGATACTGGCAAGGCAATGAATAATATAACACATCCAATCAGAAATTTTGCTGATAAGATTTCCGAGCCACAATCCTCTTTATTGATTAAATAACAAAATCAGAATAAGAGGAGTCTATAGAAACATCTCTAGGATAGGATAGATGGACCCCTTTTTTCCACACTTAAGACTCACATTTGGTCCATTGTGCGTACAGGCCTCCTAGAAACATCTCTACAAAAACTATCAAAAATATGAGATGCTAACCTTTGTGCTATCTTCAGAACATTCCTTCATATAAAAGGACTTCATATCCTTAGGCCATTTGACTACAAAAGCAGGCACACCATTGCAGTGTTCCACTAGGGTCAACTCCTGTTCCTTATTAATACCCTCATCTGTCAGTGTTGAGCCTTTCTTCTGCAGAATCTGTCTAGCTTCATCATAAGTTAGTGTAACAAACTCCTTTGTGACCCAAGAAGGAGCTTTATTCTCCTTGTCAATCAAAAATAGATCAGCCTCATTAGTGTTTCTTGTCTCAATAAAAACATACTTCAATAAGTCCTCTATAGCTCCTTGTAACTGGTCTAGGGTTTCACAGAATGCTAACTCAGCTTCTAGCATATAGAATTCTGATAAATGCAGTCTTGATCTGGAGTTTTCTGCTCTGAAGGTTGGACCAAATGTGTAGACATTGCCCATTCCTCTACAAACGGCTTCTAAATGCAACTGGCCAGATACTGTTAGGAATGTTTTAGAGCCAAAGTACACAGAATCTCTGTCCTTAGTCTCCTGCATCATTGCCTTGACTGTCTCCTCATTGTCCGGCTGTATTTTGAATACTTCCCCAGCGCCTTCGCAGTCATTTGATGTTAGTATAGGAGTGTGAATATTGGTGTAGTTATTAGCAGCAAAGTAATCGTAAATGTGCTTAGTTACAGCACTTCGTATTCGTAAAATGGCAGAAGTATAGTTGGTTCTGGAACGTAAATGCAAGTATTGACGTGTGTATTCTGGTGGATGTGTGGTTCTAGGGTTAAATGGGTAACCATCCAGTACAACACAGGTTCCTAAAACTTTAAGATCGTCTGCGACGAGTTCTAACTGTCCTCTCGGGCTTTTGGACAATTTTCCAGTAATATGGACCGAGGAACCATAAGTTAATGAGTCTGTTGTAAGGTTTTTCGGAATAACTATCTGTAGTTTCTGTGCACAAGATCCATCGCTCACGTCGGCGAATATAAGATCTTTCTGTTTCCGCAAATTCTTCACCCAACCCTAAAAAACAAGAAGAAACTTAGTTTTGTAACTCTTTCATTCTTTTAATAGGTTTTTTATAGAAAATTGTTACCTTTATTTCGGTAACATTGCCGACATTCGGCTTCTCTAAAACAGCGGCTATGACGCTGTATTTCCTTAAAATCTCATTACTTCTAATAAAGCTTTTTAGTTTACTGTAGTAACAACTTCTGTACATCATAATTATTAGTATTTTTTGGTCAAATTATGTAGTTAGATAGCTTTTCGATTAAAATTAATAACAACAGCTGTGCTGTGAGTAGTGGAGTCTGTGACAGTGACAACTGACAGCTAGCTAGCAGCTCAGATCATGGCTCAGTTAGAGAATAGCTAGGTATTTTTTTTTTTTTGTTTTTTCCTTACGGAACAGGCTAAGGTCTGAGACCATGCTGCCTAGTCATCAGTATTTTTCTTGAATTCATTAGTAACATTAGAATGCGGATGTAAAAGATTCTAATGTTTTATGGAGTATTTGGCAGCAAATTGTATTGAGGCAGCCTTCCCAGTAAGCTTAGCGGAGGTAGTCAATACTACAATAAAATTCTCCGCTCCACTATCCTGAGATCGCTTCTGCCAATGATTTCACATATTGTCCAGTTGCGTAGACAGTTGAGACACAAAACCACACCAATTTTATATCACAATATCCACTAGAAATCAATTTGCAAATAATATTAACAGCCGCTGAACTTCACTCGAAAAAAGCCCGCCAAAAACTCCTAAAGAATAGCTAGTAGCAGAGTCCATGAGTAGCAGCCACAATTTTCACTCTACTCGGGCAGGCTAAGGTTTTGGACCATACCGCCTCGTCTTCAGTTCATATTGTAATTGTTTAATATGCATTAGAATGCGGATGTAACAGATTCTAATGTGTTTTGGAGTATTTGGCAGAAAATTGTATCGAGTCAGTATGCCCAGTAAGCTTTGAGGAGGTATTCAATACTACAATAAAATTCTCCGCTCCACTATCCCAAGATCGCTTCTGTCAATGATTTCACAAATTATCCAGTTGCATAGACAGTTGAGACACAAAACTACACCAATTTTATATCACAATATCCACTAGGAATCAATTTGCAAATAATTTTAACAGAAGCTGAACTTCACTCGAAAAAAGCCCGCCAAAAAAAACCGCAGCCACAAAGATCTACGCCGCAAAGTTGCCTGCTTGTCGGTCTTCTACAGATTTTACTTCGGTGAGTGTGCTCAAGAACTCCACGACCTCATCCCACCAGCCCCCTTCTTCCATCGGACATCTAGAAGCACTGCAAGTTATCATCCTTACCTTGCTGCCATTCCACCAATTCGAACCAAGCGCTTCCAAACATCCTTTATAATGCGCACAGCGAATGAATGGAACTCACTACCTGCGTCTGTGTTTCCGAACGCATTCAATCCGAATCTCTTCGAAGTTAGAGTGAACAGGCTTCTTCTGGGTAAGCTCACTCCATCGTAGACTCTGTCTCTGTCACCTATGACCTAGACTAGTGTCAAGAGAAAACCCATTACAAAAAAAAAAAAAAAAACTTTTTTTTTTTTAAACGTTGCCCCTCACTAGGAATTTCTTCCTGTATCGTGGGTGCGTTAACAACACTGACCTCTAACATACAAGTACGTGTATAATAGAGGTCAGTGGTTAACAAACATATAAACTCACATAGACAACACCCAGAGCCGAAACAACTATCAGAGGCCTTATTGCGAGTTTTTACGCTCAATCGCGTAAACGTTAACGCCAATTTGTATTGAAACTGGATAAGCGCCGTCTGGTGACGGCAAAACCTCTTTTTTTGTATACATTTTGTCATAAGAGATCGTTTACGTTATCACGAGTGAGTATGTTGAAAAACTCGAACTAAGCACAGGTAATACAAATATTTGTTCCGTGCGGGAATCGAACCTGCGACACGCAGCGCAGCAGTCAATCGCTCAACCACTGCGCCATTCGTGCGCCTAAAGCCAAAGTAAAATAAACTTTTTTGTCAATGGCTCTTTTTAACCGACATGCCAAAAAGGAGGAGGTTCTCAATTCGGATGTTATGGGCTTATGGCTCGTACTGCGTATGACCGGTTGGTTTACACATAATCAGACCGCACACCAGAGCAGCAAGCAGCAAGCGAATAGCAAACGCTGTACACTATTTGTTGCCCAACATTTGTATCATGAATAAAGTTTACTGAATGATAGGTTACAAAATGTATGGATTTGACAGCTTTCAATAGCCATAGCGTCGACGCGCCACCTATCTTGAAAAAATGGCAGTTCACATCCTCATTGACAAATCGTCTTTCATTTTTTGCTTCCACGCCGCAAATAATGAACGAGTAGCGCGTGCTGTCACGCACGCAGCAAATTGCACACACACACACATCATCAGCCTATTAATGTTCCCTCTGCTGGGACACAGGACTCCTCTCTGTGAGAGGGAATGGGCCGTAATCCACCACGCGGGCCCAGTGCGGGTTGGTGGTTGTCACAATATGTCTTCGAATTTTTGGTTCTAGGACATGCCGGTTTTCTTACGATGTTTTCCTTCACCGTTTTGAGAGCAGTGGTGATGAAATATTTTTATTGGGCCACCACTGCTGTCCCACTGGCCACCACTGCTCTGCCACTGGGCTACCACTGCCCTCCCACTGGGCCACCACTGCTCTCCCACTGGGCCACCACTGCTCTCCCACTGGGCCACCACTGCTCTCCCACTGGGCCACCATTGCTCTCCCACTGGGCCACCACTGCTCTCCCACTTGGCCACCACTGCTCTCAAATTGCGCCGAGAAGCAAATGCTTTTCGTATTTGCGTACAATATAGGTCAATGTATGGGCGCATTAATTGCTGCTTAAAGCATTAGCTGTCGCAGAGATCAAGCTATCTCTTATGAAGTGTATAAATTTTATGGAAAATATGCCATGCCATGCCAATGGAACCGCTGCGGCACCGCAGCAGTCCCACACGAAATGTCTAAAATAAAAGAACCCTAAATGTTACTCTTTTTTTTTTCACCAGTGTCGAAAAATATCGGTTTTCCCAACTCGTTTATGCGTTGCGTAGCTGGCAAGTTTTTCTATCTGTCTGTCTGTCAACGTCATTCGGCAAATCATGCATGTTCGATTTGTTGCGTTGTGAGCATTTTGTGAAATTTAATTTAAATATTATATTTATCTGTTTTAAGTAATTAGTGTAGAACGTAAGTATGCCACAAAAATAATTTCCTACAAAAATATATTATTTTTCTATGAAAACTATGATGACACTATTATAGTAGTATTGTAATAATTTTGTTAATAATTGATGATTGAAACTGGTTTTCCGAGTTATTGCGTCCTTGGTCATCGCGTTATGTTAATACGGACTAAGTGTCCTGAGGTTTTACGCTATTTTTTATATTTTAATTTGAATGAAGTGTCCAAAAATTTCATGCATGGCCTACTGTTCCACTTTTTTTCCACAAAAAAGTCTTTATAATGGCACTTTCTACTTTGTGTCGTGGTCTCGTAAACGCATTAAGTTTGCGGTTAATTGTAGTTTCGATGCTACACTGTAGCCAATGTGGGTATGTGTGCTGAACTGGATCTTTTTTATCTATTGTTATCAGATAAAATGAGTCTGAGTGAAACTACTAGATTTTCATGAATTTCATAACTTCTTGATAGTGACACTGCAACTTTGTGGTTGCTATTTTCCTTATACCTACGTTTTATGATGAGTTATAAAGTTGTGGATTTGGTTCTTTGTCTGTAATCCATTCAATTAAAACAGGTTACTATGTGACATATAATTACTGGATAGGTTATAAAAGTTCATCACAACAAGTAACAAACTGTTGCATGGTTTTTCAAAACAATGCATTTCATAAAGGTTCAACTAACTTAATCAAGAAGTTTCAGTATCAATAGAATTTCAGCCAAAGATTGTCTATGTAATGGAGATGGCCCTAAAAAAATTATTGAGAAAAAAGTTTATTTTAGTTTCACTTAATTTCTTATTTATTTTTTAGAAAATGGCAGAAACAGAACCTCAAGCTGGAGATGCAGGCCCACCCAAGGGGATGCCCGCCCTGAAAGCACATGTAAACGCCAATAAAATTGATGTAGCCCTATGGGCCATCAGAGTACTGACTGTGCTCTTTACTATAGGATACATACTGCCTTTGTTTAACAAGTAAGTGAAAGTTTCACATAAGTATGACTAAGATAATTTTATGCTAATTTAATCATTTATTATGTAGTAGATTAGCTAAATATTGTTTTTTTACAACAGGAAAACATGGACAAAATTCAGATTGTCCAGGTCATTGTTATTTTTTTTCATTGTAGCATTTTCTAAAATAGTACCAGCTTGGTCAGTTAAAAGTTTTGATATCACAGATAACATATTCAATGTGACATTATTTAATTAATAAAAAACAAGTAATTAACTAAATCTTTAATAAACAAAGAATAAAGCATCTGTTTCATCTTGGCAAGGTTATTGTAAATTAATTGTGTTATTTTTATAACAATGGATGTTCAGGTGTAATGTTTCTGCGTATTCAGTTAAATCAAGGTTGCCTTTGTCAGTAATTGAGACAATGCGGATAAAATAACACTGAGGGCAATGATCTTGATCTCTTCTTTAGTAAATTAATAGTTTTTCAGAGTCCATTTTCAGAGCATGCAATCTATCCTCTATTTTATGTATTTTTTTTATTTCCTTGATTAAATAAATATTTTGTTTTAATTATGTGCTTAAACTGTTAATGAAAACCAGGTGGGCTATGGAAGAAGTATAATAAAATCTACAGACTCTGCATGGTACTTTTACATAATTATTTAATTTTGCTGTTAGGTTGAATACACGGATCAATCTCAAGCTGACGACATGAATTGACATCAGCAGTCACCACCTATATTTTAAATTTCACATGACATGTGCCATTGATTGAACATAAAATATTCTGTCCAGCCAGGACTCAAATGAGGTTTGATAACCAAACCTCATTCCAACATAAACAACACATTACTTCTCAACATCTTAATGTATTGTTTGTTTAAGATAATGTAGGCTCATTTACAGAAAAAAATATAACTCAAAATGCCTATTCAATGGTTCCCACCAGAACTAAAATTGATAAGTAATCTCTGAGATAACATACCAAGACTTCAAGAGTGGGATTTGCTTGTGATATGCAGTGATACATAATCCATAATTACTTGATATATAAGTTTTATACCCTTTTGAATGAAGTCCCTTGCCAGTTCTTTACTGAGAACATAGATTGAGGAGAAACAATAAGTTGAAACCTGCTCCTGACTTGTGATACTTTATAAGTTCCCATGTGTTTATGGCCCCTATATAAGTGCTCACAAACAATGTTCTACTTTAAGTGGGGAAACAACTAACATAGAACATAGTACCCATATAGATTTACATAAAATATTATTTATTTTGTGTGCCAAGCAGTTCAAAACAGTTTTTGTTCACTAATTTTATTAATTCTCAATAAGGCAAAGGTAACCTTGAAACACATTTAGCTACTTAAAATACACACATGCATTGCCTAGTAATGACTATAAAATGATTTGTTTAGTATGTAACTCACAAAAAAATTAATGTAACCCTGAGTAAAGTGTTTGTCATCATACTCATCATTGATCAATGATTAAATCTTTAATTTTTATGTTAAAAATGGCCTAGAAGATGTTTTTACTTATCAATAGCGTATATGTACAAGAGACAATTTTCTAGGTATTTTTGAAAATAACAAATTACCATTACAGGTTACATTATTGTTTGATTATTATATGTGGGCGTCGAAGCAAAGAGGGTCCTATAGTGGGATACTGAGTTAAGTCTAGATTGGGTATCTAGAATAGTCAATTGCTGAAAAAGCTTGATTTGAGAAAAAGCATTATCAAATGTTTGTTTGAAAAAAAAAACACTTCTACTGCTTGTTCTTAGTTTGAAACATCATAATATTTATAAAGTCAAAAAAAAAAACAAAAGTCTGTTTTTACGCGGAACTCTAATTTCTCTAAAATCTTTTTCTTTAATAAACATAGCTAAGTTATTACATCAGCAATCTGCCAGTGAAAGTCCCATCAAAATCGATCCAGCCGTTTCAGAGATTTTCCGGAACAATCTCGAAAAACAATTTAATATATTGTCATTTTGTTAAAAGTACCGTATATACTTTCATATGAATTTAATAAAAACTATTTTATTTTGAACGAACGGAACGAAAGTTTAATTTTATTTTTTTGTATAGATTATAGTTCTCGCCAAACTTCTTGGCCGCCCTGAAGTTGATTACATTGGCTGCGCAGTAATAAATCTCATATAAAAACAGAACCGCGCCGCGTCGTGCCTTTCGTTGCCACTGCCACTTAACTTGGCAAAAGAGTCGTTAGATGCGCACAAGTCGTTTTTAAGTTTCTTTGGTTATAATAAAGCGGGACGCGGCTAACATGGTATAGTTCTCGCCAAACTTCTGGGCCGCCCTGAAGTTGGCTTTCCGATGCGCAAGGCACGAAACGGTGCTGTTTTTGTATGAGATTTATTACTGCGCAGCCATTGTAGCCAACTTCAGGGCGGCCAAGAAGTTTGGCGAGAACTTATAGCACCGTTTCGAGCTCGCGATTGGTTGGTCAGTCGACCCTTCGCAGTTCGCTCCCGAATACACTTGCGTATATTAAAATTGTACCCTTTGTTTTTTGAGTTTTTAAAAACAATTGTAATAGATTAAAAAAAAGTAATTCCACGAACAGATACCGGAAAATACATTAATTTCATGCCAGGAGTAACACTTTTACAAAACGATAGTGACGACAACAATTTTTTATATATATATATCCTATACTCCTTCCTTAAGTTGGTTTTGGTAACAGGTTTATGCTTTTTATGTCATCCTTATGTGTACGTGATAGAACTCAAAATCGGTTGAACGAACTGTAAATAGTTTTGGAAACATGTCTAATGTTGTTTCAAATGGTGTTTAGATTTCTTAACCTATAACTGTAATGTTTTATTTATTACACTTTATGAACTTCACGAATTGTTCTCATTTCTTAAACTTTCTTCTAAACAGACGTGTTTAAAAATAAATTATGGCAATATACCATCGAATCACATCACACATCATCAGCCTATTAATGTTCCCACTGCTGGGACACAGGCCTCCTCACTGTGAGAGGGAATGGGCCGTAATCCACCACGCGGGCCCAGTGCGGGTTGGTGGATGTCACATGTCTTCGAATTTTTGGTTCTAGGACATGCCGGTTTCCTCTCGATGTTTTCCTTCACCGTTTTGAGAGCAGTGGTGATCAAATAATTTACACAAAGTAAAGCGCCTACCTGGGCTCGAACCCGCGACCTACAACTTGTAAGTCGCGTTCGATACCACTGGGCCACCACTGCTCTCGAACCATCACCATCATCATCTTGCACCATCGAATAATGACAAATAATAAAAGTGACCATTTTTTGTTTCATTAAGTGCACTATGCGCGAATATACCCCACTATGTCAAAACCTTGCCAAGTTGCGTGCCGAGGACTGTACTTTAACAGAGTTAAGAAGTGTAAACGGCTTGGCTGGAGGCTCTAGTTTTCTATTTTAGTCTCCACAGGATCGCCCTAAGCTGCGAGACGACACAAAAAAAAAACTTGCAATTGCTTTGTTTCATTTCTATGAGAACTTGTTATTATGAGTCAGTCAAGTGTAAACTAAAATACAGTAGTTATCTAATTGACTTTGTCTTTTCTTATTCTTAAGTAAACAAAAGTCAATGACATTGAACAGATTGAGTTTAAGGATAACATCTTATAGTTCTTTTATATAGCTGACATAAAAGGCCACAAGAACTAACAAACTGATTTTTGGTACTGATTTTTTAAAGTATTATTCAGATTTCTTGATTCCCACCATCTTTATTTATTGGAGCTACAAAATGCCACATATCATTTTAGTAAGTTGTGTTTCAAATATACACAAACTAAGTACATAGCAGCGCAAACTGCAACAACATTAATTATACACAGAAAGTCATTAAGTTAATTGATTTTAAACTATACTTTATTTATTTATTAATAACAAAGTCCACGACTCTTAAATGTATCCTTAACAAACTTATTGTACCACTATTACAGCCAATCACCTATTTATTGCCTAAGGCATTAATTAAGTTCGTCTTTGTTCTTAAAGTTGAGCTTAAAGTTTTAATAAATAAATTAATAAATTAATTAAGGATTTACAGTTTATTAAGTTAATAAATTGTAAATACGCATCCAACAGAAACTTAGAACAACAAAAGCTCGTGTGAAGAGTTCCTCTTGCACACTTCACACGAGTTTTACAATATGGTGAGCTGTGTTTTTAGGGTTCCGTACCCAAAGGGTAAAAACGGGACCCTATTACTAAGATTCCGCGATCCGTCTGTCTGTCTGTCTGTCCGTCTGTCCGTCTGTCACCAGGCTGTATCTCATGAACCGTGATAGCTAGGCAGTTGAACTTTTCACAGATGATGTATTTCTGTTGCCGCTATAACAACAAATACTAAAAACAGAATAAAATAAATATTTAAGTGGGACTCCCATACAACAAACGTGACTTTTTTGCGATAATGGTACGGAACCCTTCGTGCGCGAGTCCGACTCGAACTTGGCCGATTTTATTTTCAAACGCAAGTGTGTGTGTTTGTTATGGTATTGTATTATGCGTTTCAAATGAGAGAACATTCGACTACCCTCCCAATATGCTAATAGGCAAGCGTGCTCCATCGTCGACCACATTATCGCTTACCATCAGGTGAGATAGTGGTCAAGCGCAAGCCTATAGACAATAAAAAAAAATCGGACAAGACCGCACAACTAGCAACAAAACAATATATTTCAAAAGCCAAGGCCAACCTCTAATTCCCAAAACAAACCATTCCTCCCATTCTAGTATTAGCCCTTAATTTAATTGAAATTCTACTATCAGAGGTAACTGCGCTGCGCTAGTCTGTAGCTGTACACCAGTTATTATTATATATAGCTTACTTATGATTATCGCCAAACTTTTTGGCCGCCCTGGCGTTGGCTATAAATTTTTTTTTTTTTTTTTTTTATTATCTATAGGCTTGCGCTTGACCACTATCTCACCTGATGGTAAGCGATGATGTGGTCGACGATAGAGCACGCTTGCCTAGAAGAAACCTATTCACTCTTGACTTAAAGACCCCTAGATTGTAGCTATCGGGAAACATAGATTCCGGCAGGGAATTCCACTCTTTAGCTGTACGCATAATAAAAGTGTCCCCAAAACGTTTTGTGCGTATGGGTGGGATGTCCACCATGTACCGATGACGCATCGCCGTACGTCTGGTAGTCCGATGATGGAACGGGCTGGGCGGAATTAAATCATGTAATTCCATCGCACACTCCCCGAAATGTAACCGATAAAATACCGACAAACTGGCAACTCGGCGACGATGTTCAAGGCTCTGGAGCTTTGACTTGACCAGTGCCTCATTACCGATGAGTTTCTTGGCCCGCTTTTCGATCGACTCTAGTGCATCAAGCTGGTATTTGGCAGATCCATCCCAGAGATGAGAACAGTACTCCATGCACGATCGAACTTGCGCTTGATACAAGTTGAGCAGCTGTTCCGGCGTGAAGTACCCTCTCACCTTCGCAAGGATCCCCAACTTTTTGGCAGCCAGCTGAGCCTTTGCCTCAATGTAAGGCCCAAAATTGAGAGTCGATGTCAACGTAACGCCAAGAAGCTCAAGATGGTCCGTTATTGGCACGGTTACATCACGGAAAGTAGGAGCCGGGTGGAATTGGCTCCTTTTAGCGGAAAAAAGACACGCCTGGGTTTTAGCAGCATTAAACCTGACCAGATTGGCATCGCCCCATTCGGAAACTGCCTGCAAGGACAAGTTCAAGCGCTCCACCATGGCCTCCCGGAGAGACCGGACCTGAGGCCCGGTAGCACGCGCGTTGGACAAGTATCTCTCAGCAACAGTGCTGTCGTCTGCATACCCAAAGGTGCCGGGCTTCAGCAGATCGTTAATGTGCAACAAGAACAATGTTGCTGAGAGTACGGACCCCTGAGGGACCCCGGCATTATTATCCAATTGGTCCGACGAGCAGCCATCGATAACCACTCGAATGGACCGGTCTCTCAGGAAGTCTGCAATCCAATCACACAGACCACCGGGCAAACCGAATGAAGGAAGCTTACCAATAAGGCTTTCGTGCCAGACCCTATCGAAAGCCTTCGAGATGTCGAGGGAGACGGCAAGCGCTTCCCCATGCCTCTCGATGGCCTCACTCCATATGTGAATGGCATACGCTAGAAGATCCCCAGTAGACCGATTTCGGCGAAAGCCGTATTGGCGGTCGCTAAGGATATCGTTAGTTTCTAGGTATGCCAGGAGCTTAGTGTTGAGTACACGCTCCATACTCTTACAGAGTATGGACGTTACAGAGATGGGTCTGTAGTTGGCCGGGTCAGCTCGACTGCCCTTCTTGGGCACGGGCTGTACGTTGGCTTGCTTCCAAGCATTCGGCACTGTTCCAGTCTCATATGAAAGGCGGAATAGGCGTGTCAAGATCGGAGACAGTTCAGGCGCACAGGTTCTAAGAACTATAGCTGGTATGCCGTCAGGGCCGCTAGCCTTGTTCACGTCGAGGTTGCGCAGCACCCTACGGACGTCCTTTTGATGAATGCGAATGTCCGACATACTCGTCTCGCACCCATCAGGAGAAGGAGGGGGCCGCGAATCACCAGGATTCAGACGTGAAGATTCCGCAAAAAGAGAGGCAAACAAATTTGCCTTCTCCTCAGCGGTGTGAGCCAGTGACCCATCGGGTTTCAGCAGTGGTGGTAGTGAGGGACGGCAGAAGTTCGACTCGACCGACTTAGCCAGGGACCAGAACGCTTTACTACCTGCTGGGTAAGAAGCAAGTTTGGCCCCCATTCGGCCAATGTGGTCGAATCTAGCCCCACGCAACACCTTCTTGCAGGACTTGGCAGCCCTGTTGTAGGCTTTCTTCTTCTGACCCAAGTCACTCGCCTTACGCGATCGAGCGTCGACCCATGCCAGGTACGCCTCATGTTTAAGCGCGTCGGCGCGACGACATTCGGCGCCAAACCATGGCCGGTCAACGCTGGAAATCGTTATGTCAGAGAACGGAATGTAGTACTCCATTCCCTGACGCAACACATCAGTAACGGCATCCGCGCACGACGAAGGATCAGCCGAAGAAAAGCAAGTAGGCTGCCAAGGATAGCAAGCGAAGAAAGAACGCATGCCATCCCAATCTGCTGACCTGTACCGCCAAACCCGCCGGGTGCCTCTTGGGCTGGGATCGGGCGGGGAATAGACGGACACAGACTTCACCAGACAGTGGTCGGAACTACCCAGGGGTGAACTTATCGACACAGAGTATCTGTCTGGATCTGTTGTCAGCAGAAGGTCCAAGCAATTCGCTGTGAGCGAATCAACATCCGGTACCCTCGTTGCCCCCTGGACCAGCTGGGTGAGGTTTAGCGTTAGCGAAAGCTTACGCATCTCCCGTCCAGCATGGTCAGTGCACTGGTATGGGAAGAGCCACTCCTGATGGTGGGCGTTAAAGTCCCCCAGTAACACTAATTGGGCGGAAGGGTACCGGTTGTGCCGCATCAGCCGCCTCACTGAGGTACTCTGCGAGCCTGGATGTCTCCTGATCTCCGCTGTGCGAGCGGTAGACACAGGCGTTGGCTATAATGGCTGCACAGTAGTAAATCTCATACAAAAACAGGACCGTTTCGCGCCTTGCGCATCGGAAGCCACCTTCAAGGCGGCCCAGAACTTTGGCGAGACCTACCGTAATTACTATGTGAAACCAACAAAAACGACAATCAAGCTATAAAATTTTGTTGCAAGGGTCCTCCTGACAGCAGTGACTTCTTCCTAAATATCCATATTTATTATTTATATTATAAATGTTTATGAAAGTAACTTTGTATTTTTGTTACATTTTTACGTCTTAACCGTTAAACGGATCTGAATGAAACTTAAAACACTGGTTTACAACACTGGTCTGTTATGTTATACAGAAACTATTGACAAAATAAAATTATAAATTAGGACATATTATTATATAGATTTTTATCTCGGATTACATTCCCTTGGGACAATAGGGATGTTTCCTGGTAGAAAAATGTAAAATCTATTTAGTCTGTCAATGAGATTATCAAATAATATTGGACACGTATTTTTTGCTTTACCAAATCAATCAAAATTTACAAAGTTAAAGCTCATCAAAGTTCAGAAATGGGTCTTTTGACGTCACTAAATGCCACACCCAGAGACGTTAACGCTTACTTAAATAATAATAATAAATTTATTCTTCAAAAAGTACAAAAGCGTTACAACTTTTTCATCTATGTTAGTGAGGTACATGTACAGAGTCATTTTAATCTAAGACAACGACTCCCAAACTGAGACATGCTCGTATCTTGGGTAGTCGGCGGTAAAGCTCTCCTTAGTAGAGATTTTTAGTACAAAATCTATACTAAGGAGCGCGTTAAGTAACCGTTAAATGTCTCTGAGTGCGGCAGTAAGGCAGTATAAAGTGTACCTAGCGGGGTGACGTTTCATTATATTTTAACGCATTATATCCTCGTCACTTTATGTATACGTGTCCAATATTTTTTATTAATCTACCTGACGGGCAGAAAAACAAATTTTCAGTAAACTACCTTATTTCCGAATTTAACAAGGGCAGGGTTGTGGAGGTCCTTATCTGGTCGTTCATAACCAGCTCAACTGTGGTTCTAACCACGTGTCTCCCCACAGCCCCGTATCGGCGTTCTACAAGGCGTTGCTGGCCAACGCCGCCACGTCAGCGCTGCGACTGCACCAGCGCATCCCGGCGCGTGAGATCTCCATCTCGCGGGAGTTCCTGGCGCGCTTCTTCCTGGAGGACAGCGCCCACTACCTGTTCTACTCACTCATCTTCATGAACGTCGTGCCTAACTTGTGTATCCTTTTTAAACATGGGTGAATGAGGCTTCAAATGAAGAGACCGTGAGTTATATTCCTGCCCTATGTATGACGTATTTTATGCATAGTAGTTTTATTATTACTTCAAACTGCGTGTCGGTTGTACCACTTGAAAAACTACTGTCAAATTGTTGCTATGGACTGTATGGTATGGGATATAGGTAGCGTCAGATCAAAATAAAGATTCGAGGACCTATCGCTGGCAGCTTTTAGTTACCAGAAAATGTAATCCGAGTTGTGTCTGCATAAATCTGCAATGAAATCCTCATCTTTGTAGCATTTAAAAGAATTTAGTTACTAAGTGCTAGAGCTAGACTGATGTAAGTTAGAAGAGGTCACATTATAGTTAAAATATTTGTGGTGTTGTCAGAGGTAATTTTTTTCATGCAATATAAAATATTCCAAAAAAATAAATATGATAAGAACCTCCTTAAAAAACATTTAAATAACTTTTTCTAAAGTTTGCACAAAAAGTATCAATGTACCGGTACCGAGTTATCTCGTAGACGCGTTGTACATAACTTTAATCTAACAGATATTTGTCATCTATTCATATTTGAGCGGTTTGTCCACGTCAAGGTGAGCCACTACGTCACCATCTTTATGTTATCTTTGCGTTATCTTTGCATTCTAATTACCTTTTATCACGGCATTACGTAAAAAGCTTTCCTTATTAAGTTCTCTGACGTATGAACGTGGGTAATGTATTGATAATCTATTGTTTTACTAGAATGGTTTGGTTAACCGACTACAAAGAAAGATGGTTATGTATTCAACTAGCGACCCGCCTCGGCTTCGCAAGGGACACAAACCGACGTAATCCACATTAGGCACCCGATTTAACGTCACCTGAGTGAATGGCACCTGAGGTATTCCACATACGGCACCTATCGATATTTTACGCAGGCGCCATTAGTGGAATAATTTATTATTTAAAAGTTTATTCCACATTTGACACCTATGGTAATACTGATTACTAGTGTTGGAACGTTTATTTCTTTGTGTGTATGTTCAACATCTAACTAAAAAAGCAAAAGAGGGAGATATATATTTTTAAAATGTTATTAAACTCTCTACTGATTTCAATCGAATGTTCGATTTTGACGTCATAAAAAAACGTACCTACTTATCTGTAGGTGCCAAATGTGGAATAAAATTTTAAATACTAAATTCTGCTACTAATGGCGTCTGCGAAAAATATCGATAGGTGCCGTATGTGGAATAACTCAGGTGCCGTTAAAACGGGTGCCCAATGTGGAATACGTCCACAAACCTTCCTCGTTTATCTCTCTTTCTATTAGTAAATACCGTATCAAAATCTGTCTTAACACAGTATTAAAAACAGCCTGAGACAGACATCGACTGTTTTACACTATTTAGAGATGACAGTTTTTAACTTTTTATTAATTTTGGTTTAGGCACTCACACTTGAAAGCGATGAGGCAACCACAAGTAATTGATGCTATATTTCATGATTCACGCTTTTTATACAATAGGTAATAATGTGTGGCTTGCTATGGTGGTCCCTTAACACCTCTATAAGATTATAATAATATCATGCATCGTCAAAAGTGCAACAGGTGATGCGACCTTTCGCTTGCTAGTCCAATGTCTTAGCCATTGCACTATTGTTCTGCAGATGTCGATTACTAAGAAATCTAAGAATAAATTACTTAGTAACTATGTATTTATTTATGTACTCACAAAATAGTTAATAGAGACTGGAATGAATATAGATCGCAGAGCACAAAGATGGTACCTATTATTTTGATTAATTTTGACACATATTTTTCACATGTTCTCTTTGAGTCGACCTTCCACCTTTTGGCTAATGGCAGGTACTTGGGAACAGGTTTCTTTTTAAATAGAATAAATAAATGAATTAAAGTTATTTTGTTCCAAGATATTATCATGTCTGATTGAATTAGTATTTAATCTTGTGACCACATAGTATCTTCTCTTTTGAATGATGTTAAATCTTAAATCTCATCCATCTCCATTCGTTTTGTCAGTCCATCCAAAGGTTGTCTGTAAGAGATTTCCCCGCCCATAGTACATTTGTTTTTATAAATGTATGTCCTTCATTTATTATGAAGTGTACAATAAAGTATATATTAATAAATAAATCTCAGTAATACATAGACATTGCATGCGCATACGCAAGTAAAACCTCAGTGTAGAACAAATAAAAAAAAAACTGACTGCCCTTGTCACATAATAATTATTATGTTACCCACGAAGTCCACTTTAAAAGTTTTTATTAAAAAAAAACTTATAGGTAGGTACTTAACTTTAAATAGGTAATGTTATTACACAATTTTATAAAAAAAAAATCTGTTTTTTTCTAATTTGTTTGTATTTAAGATCCCCTACAAGTTTCACGAGCTAAAAACAGAAAACAGCTACTTTTTCAGAGCAATTTCTCAATAACTACAAGATATATGATAAAAAATATAATGACAAAAAAAAAAACGACAAATGTCCGTGGTCTACAAGCCCTTGAGCGAAACTGAATGTCTCGCGCAAGCGCAACGGTTTATAAGGCAATATTTAGACAATTTATTAAAATAAAATAAGTACTCAAAAATAAATGATAAAAATTGGATTCGATTGGTAAACACCTCAAATTACTTACCAGTTATTTTTATATTCATCTTATTCATATTTCTCTTAAGTATTAAAAAAAAGGCTATTTTCATCACCCAAAATTATTTTAGAAATGCCGGATGTTAGATACGGTTTAAAATGTACAAATCAGTGTTGACTTGTAACCAGCAATTTTCAGTTCATTTTCACGTAGGCAGGGCAACTTTCCCTGTGTCTCAAATAAGATTCTTAACAACCTCATCCCGAGACCCAACAGTTGTCGCCAATCCTAGTCTTCGTCTCTAAGGACAAACAAACGCAAACGGCAAACGCAAACGTGACTTCAATTTGTTCATGAGCTCTTAGTACCAATGACTGCTAGTACAATGTCGGCTAAAACTAACTTAGAAATGTTAATTTATAATCTATGTATTTGTAATGTACCATCTTCTTCCAAACATGATTCCTTGACCAACAACACAGTGATCCTGACGCCAATCTTCCTGTTCGCGGTCCTGCACGCCGCGTCCTACTCGCTCACCATTCTCGATGTAAGTACCACAAATATTACAATGTTCTATGGTTAATTGTTTACTTCCTCCTTTTCATAGTTTGTACGTGAAATGTAAGGGGACAATGAAAGTGACAGTTGATTTTTAACGAGCTGATTGAACTACAGTTATGTTAATCGTGTCATGCGAAAATGTTATGGCCTGCAGTCAGAGACATAAGTCTAACTAGATTACGCAAGTCTATCTGTATGAAAACCAAGCGTGTCACTTTTTCATACACAATTTAAGAACAAATTTACTTACTCATGATAGGAAATGTAAACTTTTTATTATTATTATTATCCATTTATTTATTATTATATACATTTTAAATATTATTCTATAAAAAAATAAACATTAAAAATATAAAATCGAGAACAGGGTCTCAGCTAGCGGTGGTCAGGGCTCCTGAGAGAGTAACCTCTTGACTATACGCGCCGTGTCCAGGAGCACGTCTTTCTGGGTCAAGCCCTTGATCCAGCTGTCCAACGAGACCCTTCTCAGATGTTCGTTGAAGCTCTTGGCTATTATACAATTGGCCGTCACGATTATTGGCACAATGACTGCTGTATTCACATCCCACATGTCGACAACCTGGCGAGCCAGATCAAGATACTTACTTTTCTTATCTCTCTCAGTCTTCACGAGGTTCTCGTCATGGGGGACCGCTATATCAACAATAATTACTATCATCACTATGTCAGGCTTATTGGCAACAATAGTCCTGTCAGTGATGATATACCGATCCCAATACGTTGTATTTTAATAATAATAATAATAATAATAAATTGTACCGATAGTCGTGTCAGCCAATGGCTTAATAGCCACGAGCCTCGACCAACATCTTAGAAGGCTCTCGTTAGGCAGCTGGGTCAAGGGCCTGATCCAGAAAGCAGTACTGCTGGACACGGCTCGTATAGTTAGGAGGTTCCTCTCTCTGGAGCCCTGACCGCCGGTAGCTTGGACCCTGTTCCCGATACCGGTGGGCCTCTATTTTTTATATTTTTAAATGTTTTTGTTTTTTAATTTATTTTATAAAAATATTTAAAAATGTAAATTATAAGAAAACTGTTAAATAAAGGAAATAATAATAAAATCTTTATTGAGCAAATACCTTACATTATTTTGCTTAATATTTAGCGTGTTACACAATTTTTGAAAGGCGCACTAATTTATTAAACCCTGCCTCCTAAACTAGGATACCCTGTGTCTTAGGAGTCAGTGTTCTACTGCCGCTTGGACCCTTATCAAGTAAACATTATTTATGCTAAATCAGCAGATTATACACGAAAAATTAGATATACAAAGAAAACAACGCAGGCAAGAAAAAGAAAAAGAGGTGAATAAGAGGGTAAGCTGTGAGTGAGTGTGAGTTCGTGTGTGTGTGAGTGCATGTGTGTGTGTGTGTGTGTGTGTGTGTGCACGTGCGTGTGTATGTGTGTGCGTCTGCGAGTATAATAGTTGTTGAGAATGTTATAATAAATATATTACATGTGAACGAAGGATTTGTGGTTATACAGTGACCTGTTACTAATAGAATTTAATTAAGACATGGGCAACAGCAGTTTCTCTGTCTGCGCATAGTCAAGAAGATACAGCAGATTTTGTAATTTATTTTTAGCGTCGTGTTTGTTGAGTCTAGTTATAGATGAGGAACTATTTATGTTTCTATAGATTATTGAGCTCAACACGTACAAATGTCTTCTAGCAAAGGTGGTTTTATGCGACACACTCGGGCAATTTATCCTGTTTCCCCGTTTGCCAGGGTCTGGTGGTGGTATTTGCTGATGCTTCCAGAGTGTGGCTCTGAGCACAAAGAGCTGTCGCACCGTTAGAATTTTATGTTCGGCGTATAACTGATGTGTGGGATACCGGAAAGGTTTATTTAACATTACTTTAAGGACAGCTCTTTGTGCCCGTTCCACATCTAGGAACTTTGTTTTAGCGGTGCCACCCCATGCCAGAATGCAGTAATTGGCGACGGACTGACAGAGGGCAGTGTATACCATTTTTAGAATCTCAGGATCTGCGGAGTGCCTCAACGATTTGACAATATGAATGGTTTTTCTAATTTTGCAGGCGGTATTTTCTATCTGATTATACCATTTCAGTCCGTCATCAACCATCACACCTAGGTACTTGACAGATGTAGCTTGGGGGACAGATGAGCAAGTGCAGGTTGTGGGGTCCAGACACGTATGGGCTATGATAGAATATGTGTTAGGGGGTTTTGTTTTCGCATTAATCGAGAAAGGGATATAGTTAGTCTTTTGGAGGTTCAATGTTAGAAGGTTCCTATTTAACCACTCTTTCACTATTTGTAGGGAAGTTTCTGCGTTAATTTTGACATCGGGCCAGTTTTTACCATGTACTACAATGGCGGTGTCATCGGCATATGTAAATATATTAGCAGTTGGTAAACTTAAGGTGCACAAATCATTGATGTAAATTAAAAATAGTGTTGGACCGAGGACACTACCTTGAGGCACTCCGTAGGTCATGGTCTCCTCGGCGCTAATGTGTGATCCTATTCTAACACAAATTTTCCTGTTTACTAGGTAACTCTCAAAGAAGTTATGCACAATGCCACGTATACCGATATTCTCCAGCTTGGAGAGGAGGGTGGGAACAGAGACTGTGTCGAACGCCTTTGTCAGGTCCAGAAATAGGCCTAGGCATTTCTGTTTATTGTCTAACTTCTTTGCTATAAAGTTTGTTAGGTCTAATACTGCATTTTCGGTAGATACGCCTTTTTTAAATCCATATTGGTTATTTGCTATAATATTGTGTTTGTTTAGGTAATTTACTAGTTGTTTATTAATTATTTTTTCCATTATTTTAGACATCAGTGGAAGTACAGCAATTGGTCTATAGTTGTCAACACAGTCTCTGTTACCACTCTTATATATAGGATGGACAACGGCTTTTTTGAAAGTGTTTGGAAATATACCTGAGTCAATAGAACAGTTAATTATATGTGTGATTAGTGGTACAAGGTTCCTTTCACATAGTTTTATTACTTTCATGGAAATCCCATCCCAGCCTGTGGCACAGTCTTGTCTTAGGCTTGAGATAGTACAGGCTACCTCCGCGTTATCAACGGGTAGAAGAACGAAGGAATCAGGAAATGGCCTACTTGTTTGGCTATGTGGCTCGGTGGGCGGTACCGAAGGCGCTATCGCAGATGCCAACTTTTGTCCTATGCTAGCAAAAAAGTGACAGACTTTGTTAGCTGCCGCATCTTGATCAGGAGCCGTTTTTAGTAATTCGAGGGGGGGAGACTTTGTTTTAGTAGTATATGTAATTTCTTTGATTTTGTTCCACAGTGATTTTGGGTTACTTTTGGCTTTGCGCAGTTCATTTTGTTCGTACACCCTTTATTTTACATTGCCATTTTCGAGAAATGGGTCGGGCACATACTTATATATATATAAGGCACTTACGATTCCACAAGATTGTATTTATGAAAAAGTTGCTGATGGATAATCCTGGCTACAAGGTTGTGTCTATGCAAATAGTCTCCGTTAGCTACACTAGAACAACCGGAGATAATGTGACGGATTGATCCCCCCGGATGGATTGGCACAGTTGACATGCCCGACCTATGTCAACTGTGCCGTTCTTCACAATGTATTGCCGGTAGTTGTTCGTCATCATAACTTCGTCCATAATAGCAAAGACAAAACCTTCGGTTTCATCGAAAAGGTCACCAAATCGCAGCCAGGCCACGGACGCGCGGACGCTATGATATCTACGTCGGGCCCCTGTAGGCCCGTGAAGCGCCTTTCTCTGCCATACCTCCTTGCGGTCTTTAGTATCTAATACCTAATACTATAGGTTGTTTGCGCCAGTTCTCGTTAGCCAAGAAGAAGTTAGGGGTAAGGCCCTTGTCCACCGCTACCAAAGCTCGATGCATACCCATGTCGGCTTTCTAGAAATATTCCCTAAGACTGCATACCTCGTGGTTGTTCAGGGTTAAAAAGCATCGAACCCCGCACTTCCGCGGGATATACAGCCTCATGACCGATGACCGTGATGCATACGATTTGCGGTAAGCAGCGTGCGAGACCCTCCTATCCAGGGCGTCAAGTTCTGTCTGAGTCCATTTGAGTATGCCGAAAGAGTACATCAAGACCGGCATGACCCAGCCGTTGAATTTAGCACTTTATTCAGGCCACCAAAGAAGCATTGATGCATAGTGCTTCCGACATACCCAAATACTTGTAAGTTTCGGTTGAGGAAAGGGATCTAAGGTGTATGGAATCCGTGAGTTGCATTCCCACGGATTCCATAATCGCCCCTCGCTTTACATGCATGACTGCACATTTGTCCACACCAAATTCCATCCTGATGGCGTTATTGAAGGTTTCTGTTACCTTCAGTAGCTTCATCAGTTTCAATTTGTTGGGGGTAAAGAAAGAGCTTCAGAACATCCATGTAAAGGAGGTTTGATATGACCTGATCTTCTCTTCTCAACCCATAGTCCAGGCCCAACCCTCCAGCAGTGTACTGAGAGGGTTCAGGGCTAAAAGAGTAACCATGGAGTTTCTTGCCGGTTCTTCTCCATAGGAAACGACTAACCCGAACCGTGCACCTTTTGTCGACGTTTTATAAGTGCCCATGTAGGCCTATGTAAAATAAAAATATTTGATTTTGATTTAAACAAAACCACAGTGGACTCAGACTTGCCCTGAAATATACCGCGCTCGATCCTTATAGGTTCGCTGTACTCTTGAACCTGTCGAAATCCTGGATAGCGAAGGACCGTCCTCCACTGCCCCATACACGGTAACAGGAAGGTGCGCAGAGTTGCATCAATTGGATACAACTCACTACAGCACCCTTATGAGCCATGTATGTGGCAATGAATCATAGGCCTTCTTGAAGTCTATCCAACATGTCGCCAAATCCTTTTGAAGCTGAGCCCTACCAAGTAGGTCACTAAACAGTACAGTGGTCGCACGGTTGGCGCAGTGGTTGAGCGATTGACTGCTGCGCTGCGTGTCGCGGGTTCGATTCCCGCACGGAGCAAATATTTGTATGACCTACAGATAGTTGTTCCGGCTCAGGGTGCTTGTGTATGTGAGTTTATATGTTTCTAAAAGCGCCCACGATACAGGTAGAAATTCCTAGTGTGGCGCAAAGTTTAAAAAAAAAAATACCATTTCGTTGAAAGCTATCCGTCTTCAGGCCGGTATTCTTTTACCTGTCGATATAAATGCGTTATTAATAGCATACGACATTATTACAATTAACAGTTTATCACTACCGCGGCTAGACTAGAGACATTTTTTTTCATCAAAGCGTTGTATTAGTACAATTTGAGATGTAGATAATAAAAGAAATTCATTCTACTTTTTTTCTTGACCAACACATAAAATATAAAATACCTAGTTTATTGATGTCTTTATATATTTCTGTTTAATTGTATTTGCGTCATAAACCTTGAACAGAGCATTGCTGCATGCTCGCGGTGACTGTGCATACAATCATACTCTTATAAGTACGTAGGTAGGGCTTTATTTTATATTTACTAATAAATTTATTTTCCTTTTTTATATTTTTTTATTCGTATTTATTTTTCAATAAGTCATTCGGTCAAATTTGTCTATATTTAGTTAAATTGTAAATCCTCGGCATTTAAGTTGCAAAGGTTTTGGCGTAGCCATATATAGCGAACGGAATGTGGACGAGTCGCGATAGGACAGGCGAACCTTGTGTCAACTGACTAACCAATTGCGCGCTCGGAACGTTCGACGCGCCCCGCTTCACTACCAAAGAGACCTAAAACACGACTTCTGCGCATCTAACGACTCTTGTCAACTTACGTGCCGGGTATTTATATGAAGATTGTTGTCCAACAACACTATAACTGTATTGTGGAGGCAGATAGCCTGCCATTCAATGTGTTTAGGTGCATCCGATTGCACTGATAGCAGACCACAACAAATTTAACAGATAAACGTCACGGCACGATTATGATGGTAGTACTGTCTTGTGACTTTTGTTATTTGAGGATCCATTCGAATATTTTCAAATAAGTAATGAATTAGTAATTCATTTAACGCCATTCAAGCTGACAATGCTGCCAGTCTTCTGGGCACGCTCCCGGATGACAGCGATGTAGGAGTACTTCGATGTCTAGGTGTACCTTTCTTTTTAACCGACTTTCGAAAAAGGAGGAGGTTCTATGTTCGACTTCTTGTATGTTTTTTTTTTTTTTTTTTTTTTTTTTTTTATGTATGTTCACCGATATCTCCGTCAATTGTGGACCGATTTTGAAAATTCTTTTTTTGTTTGAAAGAGTATGTTCCGAATTTGGTCCCATTTTTTGTTTATATTTTAGGTTACGTTTAGTATAAGTTATAGCTCTCGCCAAACTTCTTGGACCCCTGAAGTTGGCTACAATAACTGCTGCGCAGTAGTGAATCTCATAAAATAACAGCACTGTTTCATGCCTGTCGCATCGGAAAGCCAACTTCAGGCTGTGCTTCAGGGCGCCCCAGAAGTTTGGCGAGCACTATAGTATAGTTTAATTTTGTTTAGTGTTTAAGTATGTACATATTTTGTCAATTGGAAATAAAGTTAGGGGGTCTAAATGTCAACATTAACATAATTACCACATTCAGCCAAGAATATTACGATTTAGAACAAAACTCATAATCAAAGGATAATGAGCAGTATACTCTCTATCCCGTTTTCGGTCTCATTTTATGATTCGGAAGTTCAAAATCGTACCTAATACTGGCTCTGTATTAAGACGACGACAGTCGCCAACACAGATCATAAAAACAACAGTTGTTTCTATGATCTGAGGTCGCCAACGACCTTGCGGGAGCAAAACGCGCACTCTTTTCACACCCGCACGACCCAAAATTTAGTAGCTTTTTTTTATTTTCCTTACTATTCTATGACTTAAAAAAAACCTTAGATCAAAATGTAGATAATTAAATTGTTATTGAGATGATGTCAATTTCATTAAAATACTCCTTTTTGGTGCGATTGTCGTTTTTTTGTCCGTGTTACACATAACTTTACTAATTAATTACTCTATGTAATACGAATAAAACTCGAAATTTAATTAGATCAAATTATTAAGAAAATGGTTTATTGTAACATTATATTTTTTCCAAAAAATTACGACTAGCCGTTTAGACGTGATTCTAATTTTAAAATCCACACAGGGGTATCTGCGCCTTAAAAACATTGAATTCACGATACTATTAAATAGCACATCATTGACTGATGACGATGAAAGTCCATCAATCAATAAATCACTTACGATTTAAATAAATACATATAATGAATTTGACCCGTTATTCGTTGAGCCAGACAAAGGCAACTACTATAAAAGTGCAAGTACCGTGAATATTTTTTTTGTTGAATAGACAATTTAATGCAAATCAAATTGAGTTGTATTTCGAAAATGGAAAACGAAAGTGGTAGGTATACCGTATATTATTTCATGGTTCTTTCTTATATCACCAATCTACAGAGTACCGTTAACTAAGGAGCTATTAAACATAAATAACAAACATGAAATGACGTTATATTATGTTTAAATGAAAGCATAAGCAAATAACTAGATTGTAGAGATAGAAGACGACCTGCAGCCTCATTGCGTAAGTGAATTCGGCAAGGCGAAGAAATTTATCCCATCAATCGACCAATCACGTGCGAGATGAAAGTCGCGTCACTACGCGACTTTCATCTCGCACGTGATTTCCGTCTATATTTTTTAATAGACAGCATGACGAAAATCCTATTGGAGGAAGAACTGCCGACCGCAACCCAAGACAGATTGTTCTGGCGCCAGAAAATTAGGAGAGCAGACCTTACGTGGGATAGCTAGGAAGAAAAATTAGAAATACCTAGATTGTATTGTCAATTTAATTGACCGGCAGTGTCCGGCAATTCTGTAACATATTAAGAACTATGTAAGAATCACTTAATTTATTGGTCAACTATCATTATGTATGACGTAGTTTAATTGATAATTAATTTGTCTTACAAGCTAGAATTGTCTTACGAGTACCATTGTCTTAGTAGACTAACTAATATAGTTTTTATTCTTGACCTTTGGTAGGTCGCTCTAGAGCCAACGATTTGAACTTGTGCTGCACAGTTGTGGTTTGTACTGACACTGTAGTGAATATAATTAAAATGTAGGTAATATTGATAATTGCCATAAACGTATTTATGTTATTACTAGCTGTGCCCGCGGCTTCGCTCCCGTCATCTGCCTGCCAACCCTACCATACTTACCAGCCTGCCTGCCTACTCCACATACTCAAAAAAACTTTTTACAAAAAAATACTACCGTCTTCCAAATAAAACTACAAAGTGAAAAATTACTTTATTTTTGGAAGTCGGTGTCTTTCGTAGGTACCAATTTATTGCGTTATGGACACCGAATTCCAAAAATAAAGTTATTTTTAACTTTGTAGTTTTATTTGGAAGTCGGTAGTATTTTTTTGTAACAAGTTTTTTTTTTTCACTTTTTAGATGTACCTACCTAGGTTAGGTTAGGTTAGGTTAAAACGGGCTGTTTTCCGCAACTCCACGACTAAGCGCGTATTTTGCGTATTGTACCTACCTAATAGGCAAGTTGTTTAGTAAGTTACCTACTCGTATAACGCCAGAATATATTACCCAAATATCATGAAACTTGAACATAACCGGTGAAATGACAGATCTGCGTACCCCTTAAGAGCGTACTGGCGTGATGTTATGTTATGAAATGGTATAAACAACAAACAGACATGCGATTGCAGCAATTCCGAGAGATTTGCCGTTATTTATTGAAGAGTTCTGTTGTATATCTTCGAATTGCTTTGTCAGTCCTACACCAAATTAAAATGGGACCAATTTCGGAACATACTCTTTCAAACAAAAAAAGATTTTTTGAAATCGGTCTACAATTGACGGAGATATCGGTGAACATACAACAAAAAAAAAAAACAATAACATACATTATGTCGAACATGTAACCTCCTCCTTTTTGGGAAGTCGGTTAAAAAATATACATACTACATAGAATTTTTTTTTTCTAGGGTCATTCTTTCGCGTAAAATCTTAACACCGCGATTCAGAAAATGACTTTAATTGCACAACGCCATCTATCGAATAGCGAGTTCAACTGTTCGAGTATCTGAATTGCGTGAGCTGTGATAATTTTACTTCTTGAACACTTTAAATTCATCTAACTTTTGATAGAGTGAACCGATTGCGATGAAACAAAAACTAAGTAATTCTTAAAGATTCGCACAATTTTTATGTATAAAAGTTATCTACATTGGTTTCGTACATTTCACGTGATGCGTGCACAAATAAACAGACAAACAGACAAACAGATAAACAGACAAACAGACAAACAGACAAAAATTCCAAAAATGCTAGAAATGGGTTCTGTTGGTTATCCTTTAACACCCTGGCTATTTTTTTTGGATTTTTTTTCGATGTACAAAAAATATTTTTCTACAGATTTATTATATGTATTGATTATGTCTGTAGCTTAGCACATTGAAGTATTCTTGACGTCAGTAGAATCTAAAGCAACTTACAATGCCTTTATTTGTTTTATCATCCAAAGGGAACATTATACCGGGATGAAACGTATCCGATGACCAAATCTAGGTTCTGGTATTTATACCCAAGCTATATTGGCTATCCATACCCAAGTTTTATCCAAATCTGTTAACGCGTGAAAACAACAAATAAACATCTCACATTCGTATTAATATAGTATTAAAGTCACCACCAGATATAACAAAAAAAAAAGTCGTTAACACCTGTCTACCAATGTATTCCAATAATTTAAAACGATACGAAAAAAATGTAAAGGCAGTGTCGCTAACAAAATCAAAACAAACGTATCGCGGTAATGGGCGTCCTTTACTCTCTCTTGGCTAACTTTTGAGTTAATATTTCATAAACGCTTGGACCGATTGACATGATTTAAAAGGATAAAATGGTTCTACGCCTTTACCTTTCATTTGAGACCAAAATTTTGAAAATATCTCAATAAAAATAAATCATAGACATTTTTTCTTGTTATCTGGCGATGATAAAATACAAGATCGTATTAATTTGTCTGACCGTACTCAAAAGTGTATCTACAAATTGATCAAATTCAGTTTCATTTATATCTTTTACATTACTCTCCAGTCTTGCTATTAACTTACCTATCTACAACTGCCTCATGTTTGATCATAAGTATTGATCGATAGAAAACATGTTCACCGTGCGAATGCAAGCAACAGTCATCTAAGGCTTAACACGCACTGCCATTTTTATTCGCGCGATTTTTTTTCCGCACATCTGTGACCTATGGAAATGTATGAAGCTGCACGCACTGCGGAAAAAAAATCGCGCGGAAATAGTATCGCAAGAAATCCGTGTTTTGCCACAGAATCCACCGCACCGCGGCGCGAATTAAATTCGCGCGAATATTTTGAACTCTACGAACAGGTAAAAGGTGACAAAAATCGCGCGAAATTTTATCCGCAGTGCGTGTTAGTCAAATTCAGTACGCGGGAAAAAATTCGCGCGAATAAAAATCGCAGTGCGTGCTTAGCCTAAGGATAAGGTGACAGTTCGAAGTTCAAGCACAGCAATTATATACTTATCAATTAACAATGCCAATGCTATATATTGTTTGAGAGAGACCAACGTACACAAGGCTATCTCTTTTGCACAGTCACTATGGGAACATAAGCTTATGGCGTGAACAATTAAATGAAAACGGCGTAATTTTAACATTATAAAAAGAAAGTTGTATAATTGAAAGTAACAATTCTACACTTCTTTTAATATCATTAACATTAACTATGGTGCTACTTATGTAAATCGTAATCTTGTTACAATCTAAAAATTCACACTTTCATCATGTCCGTCGACATTTTCACTGTTAAATTGCTGTATGCTTATTGCGAGTTTAGTTAGTCGATAGATATTAAGTATTTGTATTTATAGGATCTTTTTCAATGATTTTTTTAAGACTAAAATTCAATAATGATAAAATAGCACAAAATGATTACACAATTTTTAATTGTAAGATGCCATTGTCGGTACACGATTTGTGATAAGAAAACAAAAACATGATCAACTGTCACTCTAAAAACATGTGCGAATATTTCTATATTCTAATATTCTTCACTGAGTTTTCATTTACCGAAGCAGATATTAATTAGAATTAATATCTGCTTCGGTAGAATATAATAAAAACGATGTTAATTAGAATTTGTTGGTGATCGATTTTTATTATCGGTTTTTATTTATCTAATATGGATTCTCCTCATGATGTCCACAGACCCTGGGACAGAACTCGATGTGGGTGGCGCGCCTGCTGATCTCGCTGGTGGAGTTCCAGTCGCGCAACATCCTGCGCGCCGCCGCGCTCGCCGAGATCATCCTGTTCCCGCTCGTCGCCATCATGGCGCTCTTGTAAGTATACCTTGTTCATCTGATGCTCCTTATAATATAATTATATGACAGGATTTCTTAAAAAAATCCACGGGAAAATTAAGATCCAGGCAGCTGTAGATATTTCTTTTGTGTGGTAATTATAAATCCAATGACTTCGTCCGCTCTGGGTTAAGCGGGAGGGCGTGTCAGACTTTTACTGACTAAAACCCACCCGTGTTCCCTCTGTTGCTTGTGCCAGGGCCGCGGTAACTTTTTCAAATTCATCCGCGACCCACCCTTAAGGTCTAGGCTGCTAAAAAAGATTACACTCACAGACGAACGATGCAGACAGCTTTTAAATCTTTATTTAACTCAGGAACACCAGTTCTTTCTGGCCGAAACTGAAACTCCAGCCGACAGGTACCAGTATTTTTAGCCGAAACCGAACGTTCGGTCGGACATTATGACATTATCCAAAATGGTTGATAATTACAGTTTTCTGACCTCACACGACAGTAACGCCATGTAGGCAACTTGGCACCATTCGTTTTGCCCAAAAAGGCTAGAATAATAACTTCAAAAGCGTATAACATCGCTAGTTTTTCAACGATTATATTTATGATTTCTTGTACTTTTATGTGTTCATTCATGGTCATTTTAATGTGAAAAATCTAATACCGGGCCATGCCCCGGTTGTAGGCGTGGCGAAACCCTCTCTCGGAGCGCAGGGGTTCGATGTTTCACAACGGCCAGTCGTCCCACGACGGCTCAATTTTTTTATAGTAGTCAGTAATCAATCCTCTTCTAGCCCATGGCACGGTGATTTTAAAATCACAAAATATACTATAGCAGTTCCGGCTTAACAAAAAATTTGTTCACAATACTGTCCACCATCCTTTTTTTTTTTGTCTTGCTCTAAGCAGGTAACTTTTGGAAGATTTCGTCTTTATACGGGACAATGCTCAGAATTCCGAAGAGGTTTTTGATGTGAAGTAATCTAATGCTTTAATGACACGGTTGGCAGTTGCCACAGTGGTTGAACGATCGGTTGCTGCGCAGAAAAAAAAACATTTTTTTTTGACCTACGGATAGTTGTTCCAGATCTGTGTATTTCACGATACAGAAGGAATTTCTAGTGTGGGGTAACTCTTTATCATGCGGCGGGTCTGTAGACGGGTAAAGGCAGCTGTTGGCCTCTCTCTCTCGCGGCGCTGAGGGTTCGATGTTACACATCTGCCAGTCGTCCCGCAACGGCAAAATTTTTTATACTTGGGCTGAACGAGGCTATTGTAAAATTATGTTGTTTGGATTTTTGCATGTTTCTAAATTAATCACGCCACAACGGCGAAAAAAAAAATGGTACAAAGGTAAACCATGGCTTGCATTATGTCGTGGCGTGCCAATGTGACTTTTTCAATTCATATGTAGTACTTTCTAAGTTATGTACATCGCAGACAACGGTGAAGGAAAACATCGTGAGGAAACCTGGACTTATAATAAGTTTATTATAAGATTATGCTCCATCGGTGTAATTGCTGCAAGTCGTTCCAGTGCGAGGAAAAACTAATAATAAAATAAAATAAATGTCTTCAACTGGACTCAGATGCTTTTTATCCTGATATTACGGTACCGTGGTACCGGTTTCTATCGATGTCTTATAAAATCTTATGGAAACTGCTACAAACCAGAAGCAAGGCACAACACACGATTTACATTAATGTTATTAAGGCGAATGTTTGTGTGTGTGTTTGTATGTTTGTTGCTTCTTCACGCTCAAACTCCTGGACGGATCTTGGCACAGACATAGATTATTTATTTATTTATCTTATGGACGGCTTACAGCTAAAAAAACAATGATACTGGCAGCCAATTAAAATTCATAACTTCTAAAAATAGATTGAGTTTTTTTTTTTTTAATGCTGTATCATGGAAATATTGTAAACACAAAAAAATTTAAAAGAGTAACCATGGAGTTTCTTGCCGGTTCTTCTCCATAGGAAACGACTAACCCGAACCGTGCACCTTTTGTCGACGTTTTATAAGTGCCCATGTAGGCCTATGTAAAATAAAAATATTTGATTTTGATTTTTAAAAAATATTTGATTCACGCGGGCGAATCCGCTGCCAGAAGCTAGTTCAAATATATTTATTTGAATATGTTATACAATAGTTATAAGGTATATAGGTACTTGAAATATCTATAATAGTGTGGGATAGTTTTTATACATGATTTAAAACACGGCAGTTAGTTTTTATATTTTGCAATTATAATAGCTAGGTAATAATTACCGTGAGCAAATATCATGAATGTGTGATGGCGTTGTCACACGCGATTTAATTGAAGCAGCTAAACATGTGAGGGAATAGTAGTTGTAATGGGGTTGGTGAACTTATTCTGCGCCAACATTAATCAGCTCACTTGTACCTATATTAAAGACTTTTCCTTTTAAATATTTTTTTTCGGTCCTAATGGTTGAAGTCATATGCAACTCAACGTCAAGGCGTCGCCGCGACTCGTTGAGGCCATAATGTCACTGTCACTTAAGGCGAGGGACAAATTGTCCAAATACACCTCGTCTACAACATTTTTTGGCGAATCTATTTAGTTGCAGCAGATAAAGATGTGTACTAATCTTAACATATAATTGAGAATAAGGTTGTTTCCAAAACAAGTTTTTGAATAATTAACTTCAAATGTGCGGTAAACTAACTCCTTACCTTGATATGATATACTGTATATGGATTAAGTTATCTGAAATAAATTAGAATTTGAATTGGATATTCATTCAAAATATTAGTATAATTTATCAACATATGTCGATTAAATTAATAAAAATAACGTATTATACTTGAATGCAAAACCTGCTTGTTTATATTTTCAATTAGTTAACGTAATTTTGAGGTTATAAAATTACTTCATATTTTGCAGTAAATTATAAACGTTGTGTCATCGTGCTTCTCTTTCTTTTCTATGTAGTCTGACAGTGACTGCGGTTAAGGTTTTATCAGCGTTTTAGAAGTCTACGCGATTGAAAGAAGAAAGATTAAAAAAATGTCTGTCCGCTTGCACCAAAGTCGGATAAGTCAGAATGTTAATTGAGAATACCTTAATTAATCTAAGCTATTTTAACTATAAAATTTCACAGCAAGTTCATGTCTAACTCAATAGAACGTAACCTATTGAGTTGGACATGAACTTATTTGCTTGGCGTTGTCAAAGTTTAGTACAACCGGTTTAGTTGAAATTTGGTGGATGAGAAACATTGAAAGCAGCGACTAACTAAATCATCCATACCTTCCACAGCGGCTACTGCGGGCTGCTGACGCCCTTCGTGTACTACTACTTCGTGACGTGGCGCTACGCGTCGCGCCGCAACCCCTACACGCGCAACACGTTCCGCGAACTGCGCGTGGCCGCCGAGCGCGCCGCCGACAAGCCCGCGCTGCCCGGCGTGCTGCGCAGCGCCATCCACTCGGCCGTGCAGCTCGTGTGCCGCATGGCGCCGCCCATGGAGCATGTGCAGCAGCAGTAAGTATTGCTTCAAGTTATCAATCTGGATGTAGGAGTCGGCTTTCAGTCTAGCCGGATGCACCTCTACAACCCAGTAACTGGGTAATACTTACCCCTTTAGCAAGACTGGTGTCAGTTTTTCTGGATTCTAACTATCCGAAAGAACTGTCAAAGGTGTACAAATGACAGCCGGGAGCAATGCCTAAACTTGCTCTCCTAGGCACGGAGGAATCGCAGTGTGTTAAGATTTTCACCCATCCACGGACCGACCTCGTCAAGCGTTCCTTAACCTTGAAGATCGACCCGTGTGGCTGTTTATTGAGCCACGAGCTCATCAGCTGCAGGTATTCCTTGTGTGTGACACGTCCGCTGCTAGATGAGGGGATGACAAGAGATACACTCAGGGCTGCAGCAGTAGGTCTTCCGTGTTATAGTTTTCTTTCGTTTTATCTCTATAGTTCGAGTGCGATTCAGTTTCAGGATGTGAATAGTAGGTGCTACCCTCTTAATTAAGCACCGGTCTTGATTTTTCCGGACATATCCATTAAAATTTAATAGGCTTTGGGCCATTTGTCCGCATTTTTAGAAAAGTACACTTTACAGGGCCTTAAATGAATTTGTAAATAAAAAATTAGCTATCCGGCTTTTTTTGCCTTATCTCAGAACCATCAAGCCTGTATTTTCTTGTAATAACGTGATTTTAAATACACTTTTGTCTATTCCAGGTAAATATCTCAGTTAAGGTGGACAGAAAACTTTCTACATCACTATCATTCTTTTATATGAAAACTACGCAAGTGTGCCGTCTGCACGACTGGATGTGTCTATGGTTCAGTGTTCTGCCGTTGCCAATTATTTGACGAATACACGGATTGCTACACGGGTTTACTACAAAATTTAATTGTCAATTTAAAGCATTTCTTCTGTATGTAAAAGTATTTTTAAATGTTGTACATTGTCACCGAAACCTATTTTTAAATATTGTCCGTTATTGGAAAATTGACAGTTTGATAAAATATTGGTTAAAAAAATCATTCTGTAAAGGTCAAAATACCTTTAAAGGCGAACAAAGCACTGTCCGATTGGACATTATTAAACTTAAGAACAAGCTATCCAAACCATTGCAGTACAAAAATTATATTCTACTAAACGGGCACATTATTTAGCTATGGCAACCCTGAGATGATAGAGCGAGATAGCGCTATATTACAGCTGAAGGCTAGAAAGAGACTGCTTTTGAAGACTGCCATCGCTAAATAATCCCGTACAATGTATTCCAATGCATTTTATAGCATAATCTTTTGGTTGTAAAACAAATCAGTATACTATATTGTAGCTTAGAAGATGTATTTTATGTATTTAAGTTTAATTTCTATAAAATGTTGGTCCAATTTTATTTAAGACAAGGAATGAAGAATGTTTAAGTTAGACTGATAAGTGATTTGTTCAATGTAGGTTTTTTATCATCATAACGGAATAATTTCTGTCAGTATTCTTTTGTCACAATGGAATAATTTGTCGTTGGGCTTTGGTCGAAATCCCAACGACAAATGCGAAACTTGTGTTTGCTAAAATAACTGTTGCATAAAATGTACGAGTGATTTCAAATAAATATGTTATTATGTCCCTATTTACGGATCATTCCATTTGTGTCTATTTCCATTTTGTCCAATCATGGTCTGATATAATTCTCATTAATATTTAACATCTATCAGACTTCTTAACGAACACATATCTCTTTGGAATTGAAACTGGTTATAAATATGAATATAAAGTTTTTTTTTTGTGAATCGTGTATTCCTTATTATTTTGGTTAAGTTGTGTAACGCCAGCGACATTTTTGTATTTAGCAATAATTTTAATGCACTTGGTTTGGGGTGAATGTAGTCAGGTTTTTAAATAAATGTTGGTATAAACGGTTTTTTGTGTTTTATTTTAATTATTGAGGATTGGGCTTCTCTGATAAACTGAATACGTATACGGCGATACTGCTTGGAGGTGCGAAATAATGCCAAGGTAGTGGTCTCTCAGCTCAGTAATATTTAGGGGCTAAGAGCAATGTACACTGAAAAAGACTGGAGTCAAGTTGAAGCGTCAAATTCTCGCTAGAATGTGCGCACATTCGCTCCAGTCAAACAAGGCGACACCTTATCTCCAAAACGATATACCATTGCCCTGGAAGAAGATTTTAGAAAGTTGCTCACCGACTGGGAGGAGAGGCGTATTTTTCTCGGCGAGGCGAAGTTTACAAACCTACGTTTCGCTGATGGCAAAGCGCTCTTCAGTCTTCTCTTCATCAGCTTCGGAACTGGAAAAGATGCTACATGAGCTTAGCACAGAGAGAAAATATAGGTACTATATCCAAGAATACAACTACTTGCGCCAAGTAGTCTCTGTCCAGGCGAAGCAAGATGAAGAAGTTGCTAGACGCACAGAGAACGCCTGGAAGAGCTACTGGTCCATGAAAGAGCTATTCAAGGGAGATTTATCCATCCCCTTAAACGCAAGCTAGTGGTCATGTGTATCCTACCCATCTTAACACATGGTGAGCAAAAAAACACAAAATCGCGAGCTGGCTGACCAAAACCAGCAGCCTTATTGCGTAAGTGAATTCGGCAAGGCAAATGATTTGTGGCAGCTAAATTAAGACTCGGAACTTTGATTGCTGCTATTATGCCTTTATTATTGGCATAGATAAAATTATTCTACCACATATGAGGAAGCTGGAGTTATGCACATCAATAGAAATAGACATTCGATAGGACTATCGTTGCAATGGCTTTTCGGCGAAACGGACACTCGATCTTAATGGCTATTTAATTCGAAATTGTGGTACATCGATGCTATGGAATTTCGGCGATTTTGACTCATGACTTCGGGGCATTAGCCATTGGGCATATGACATTCGAAATCAAGCAGTAAACCTCTTTTCGCCAGTATTAAATCGCGACAGTAAAACAGCAGCCTTATTGCGGTTAGCGGTATGAATTCGGCAAGGCAAAGAGTATGTAAAATCGACCAATCACAGACGGAAATCCACATCGCGTAGTCTTTAATCTCGCAAGTGATTGGTCGATTTTTCATATTTTTTCCCTTTGTCTTGTCGAATTCATTACATTACGCAATGAGGCTGTTGATGACGCAGCCTCATTGCCTAAATTCTTTTTTACATTTGAAAAAAGTTTTCAGATTTCTCTTTTGTATCGTTGTGTGAAAATCCAAAGTAGCCTATCATATTTCAGCTTCCTAGGACTTAAGAAACCACCCTGACGGACTTTCTATCTGCATCTCCGCTGTCTCCAGGTGATGGTGGACTGAGGCAAGATTGAAGTGCAGACCAGACTACCAGAGTGAGAAAGTGGATATTAGTGAGGTGAACTTTGTTTTGGAAGTTTGTTTAGTTTTCTTGTTCAAAAGTTTTTATAGTATTCCGCTCCCGCTGTAGCTATCGCAACGGCTAGATGTCAATCCTTTAGGTAGGAATTTGACTCGTCACGCCATCTCCTGTACCCAATTCCTGATCTTCGGAAAACAATCTAGATTTGCCATTTAACGCATTTAAAGCAAAGGTAAAAGCTAATCTCTGTTCTAAGGCATACTATTCTATTAATGATTATTTAGATGATAAGCATAGTTGGTCGCTGTGTTGAACTCAAGACAATGTTCGTGTTCTTTTACCAAAATTAGCTTGCTGTCAGGTTAAATATTATTATTTTTTAATTTCGTTTTTATGTGTATTTTTTAAATTTTATTTTTTGGTAAGACTGTCGTAGGTATCGTTTACTGTTATTGTCGGAGCTGATGAAGATTGCTACTATCTTTGCATTATATAGAGTTAATCTTTCTAGTATTATATAGCAGCATAGCCAGCATTGTGTGAGTACCATGTACTTCAGAGCTATCATTGTCTAGATACCTACGTCTTCTATTGACTTGAATGACTCCGGTGGTTGAGAGTATGTCATGCCCACTCACATGTCTCGCCGATGGTGGCGCGTGTGTCGGATCATTTAGCTCCCTTCAAAATGGTTGAGCTGAATGGTGCTGATACATTTGTCATGTTCGTGAACGGGCGCTGTCGGTTGGGACTGGTCATCTCTTAGCTGCCATGGTTTATTTTAATTGATTCTAATTTTATTACTGAATTGTCTTTTTATATTTACTATGGACACTTTTAACTTTCTACATCGTTCTCACATAATGTGTAATCTCAACATGAATGATGTAACAAATGATTTGTAATAATTACCTAATTGAAAAAGAGTGTCCATGGAGTTTCTTGCCCGTTCTTCTCCATAGAGATCTACGCCTTGGAATGGGCATCTACGGTACTTTCACAGTTATTATGTCTTGTGACTGGGACTGTAGCACCATAATTTTGTAATATTTTATTTTGTCTTTTGACAATTCAAAAGTGCCTGTAACTGGCCTACTTGAAATAAAGTGCTTTGACTTTGACAATCTGTGGCTGATTTCGCCCAAGTCTGTGATCGGCCTGTTCTGTTCAGAAGTGAGCTGACATTTCACACTGATTGATGGTAGGGATTGACACATCACTTAATAGATGTTTTTACGGTAAGATTTTAACAAAATAGATCGACAGATCCATTTTAATTTGGTGGCTGTGTTACCTACGTCTTTTTGGTGCACAAAATGAAACAACTAGATTTTGTTAGATTTTTGTTTATTAATTTTAGCTTAAGACCTAAGCCACGGGTGGCACGGGCTGTGGTAGCGGCGCCGGCGCGAGGGAGCGCACGTCACTAGTGGGCTCCAGCGGGACGGGCTCGTCCTTGGGCTCTGTGACCAGGATGTGGTCTGGCTGCGGCTTCTTGGGACCGTTCTTGCCTTGTTGGTCCCATGGCAACATGATCTTGACCTGCAGATGTAATTCGACGGGTTATTTTGTGGAATAAAAAAGGTTGTTGGGGATTTGCTTCATAATTATTGCCTAAACAGATCTTGAAAGACATCAGAATCACTGTTTAAAAATTCTGTTCTCATTGCAGTATAATAACAAAATGTATCTATTTATTTTACTATACTAGAGAGAATGTGTTCTTAGTATAGTAACAATGAACCTATCATTAGTTATAAAGATAAATGTCCAGCTTGCACCGTACCAGAGCCTGTACAGACAAGCCCTTCAATAAACAAGCTGATTCAATCTGCCACAAATATTAGACCTCAAGCCATTGAGGGGCAAGAAATCCCTGATATTGTGGCCTAAAAAAACAGATAGTCTCTAGCAAATCACAGTAATTTGGATTTAGTATTTCAATCAAATCAATTGACTACTTTCAGTAGTTCCAAATCTATTGGCACAAATTGAACCTTTGTGAACAAAATGCTCAATAGGGATAAAATTTCCTTTATGGGCCGCTGATTTTTGGTGAAAGAAGGGTGGGAGGGCAAGGGGGAGTGGTTTGGCTACCCCCCTGTACGATCCCCACCACTCGGAGCCCCATGGTTATGGAGATATCCATGGTTAAAGTTTTCAGGTTAGACTAAAAATTTCCACAAATGTCCAATTTTTTATGGGGTGGGGAGGGAGAGAGGGGTAGGGGGGCTACCCCACTATACCATCCCCACCCCACGGAACCCCATGGTTATGGAGATATTAGATAAATTTTTTACTTAAATATAATTAGCGAGGTAAAAAAATGTGAATTAGTCCAAGAGCGAGCGAAGCGAGCTCGGGAGCTTAGGGCACCTCGACACGGACAGGTTAGGTTCGAAGAGATGACGGGAGCTGAAGTGAGCGAGCAAAGCGAGCGAACTCAGCTCCCATCATCTCCTTCGTGTTAGGTTACTTTAGACCCTTCAGACAGAAATAGGAGCCCCGCGCTGCGGGGCTCCGTCAACTTTGTTGCTTAAAGAGTAATCGTAAAAACTTTAACCATGGATATCTCTATATACATGGGGTTCCGTGGGGTGGGGATGGTGCAGGGGGGTAGCCCCCCAACCCTCCTTGCCCTCCCTCCCTCCCCGCGTCTCAAAACAATGGACATTTATGGAAATTTTTATTCTAACCTGAAAACTTCAACCATGGATATCTCCATAACCATAGGGCTCCGAGTGGTGGGGATGGTACAGGGGGGTAGCCAAACCTCCTCCCTCCTCCCCCCCACCCTCCCCGCGCCAAAAATCAGCGGCCCATAAAGGAAATTTTAACCCTCAATAGTAAGAAATAACATTTTTAACATAGAATTCGATCCCTAGTCTGAAAAAAAAAAAAATTTTTTGTAAATCAAGATCAGTTATCATTTTTACCTTAATTCCAAGCACTCCTTGCCTAAGAAGTACGTGGCGAGTGGCTGTGTTCACGTAGTCATTGCATGGGTCACCAGAGTGAATCATCAGGCCGTCTACGAACTTCATGGACTTAGCACGCTGACCACGCAGCTTGCCAGAGACCACCACCTCGCAACCGCGGGCTCCAGACTCCATGATGAATCGGAGGACACCGTAGCATGCACGACGCACAGCGAGACCTGGGGAAAGTTGAAAATTAGTATTAGATAAATTATAAAATATTTTTATAAACTTCTCCTGTACTTATTTTTTGTAACCAAGTATTTTACAATCATCACACTTCATATTTATTCAGTTTTCTTTTAGATAAAGCCTCTTTTTAATTCTAAGAATAAACATTGAATGTTAGATTGTGTACAATCCATCAATCACAATGTATTATTTATTGCATTTTCATAAAGAAATTCTAAGAGGTTGGTGTGTATAATAAAGTATATATAAATAAATGCCCAGTTGTAATTTTGACTTGTGCCTAGGGTATTGGGGAATGCGCTATTACATGGGACTTGATTATATCAAGTAAAATGTGTGTGGCTTGTGCTTACCCCTTCAGAAAATACAGGGATGATGACAATAAAACATGTTGGTAATATAACCTTTAGTACAAACAAGCCCACACCTGTTAGCAACCTGGAGGTTATTCAAGGATGATGAGGTGTCCCAAGTGAAAAGGACCATGATGCTTGGTTAAGATATCAGGTCTGAGGCATGCAGTTAGTGTGGTAATAAAGATAGGCATGATTGATGTACAATATTAGGAATGTTATTTGATGGAAGTCCAGCCACTCAATGGGTTATTTACAAAAAAACTTAGGCAAATCACAAGCCTTCAAATAGCTTGTGTTTGTAATTACTGGCACACTTATGAATTTGCATTACGGGAGTAATCCTTCATAGCTATACACAAATTACTATTTTGTAGCATTCACAAACAAACCCTTAAAGACAACAACTATTTATATCCGGATGGAAACAAATGTAATTTGGTTACGAACAGCTATGCTGGAAACGAAACAAGTAATGCTCACAACATTAAAATCCCTGTTTCTGTAAGCCATGTGTTAATTGTTTTGTCTGGTTTCATGATTAGTTTACGATCAGCTACTGACAATTTGTTCTTAACTGCTAAAACTACTGATACGCAAGTACAAGTAGCATCTCAGAATTAATATAAGGGGTGAAGTTAGTTGCTTACAATGGATTATGCACAATAAAATGCATATTGAAGTTTCTAGATTCATAAATTACAGTTAAAACTGAGCATGATATAATTTACAAGGTTAAATTAGCCAAAACATGGGTGAAAGTAAAGAAACTAACCTCCAATCAATTTGTATCTCAGCGACTCAGCCTGCGCGATAGCGCACAGGCCGCGGGTCGCCACCTTCTCGGCGTACAGCTCCACGGACTGTTCGGGGATGTTGAACCTCTTGCGGACCACGGAGGTCAGCTCGCGAATCCTGCGGCCCTTCTCTCCGAGCACGCTCTGTGTCCTCGTCGCCATAATGATGATCTCCGAGCGAGTCGGAGTGACGCGCACCTCCACACCGGAGTAGCCATCCTCAGCAAGCTCCCTGGTCAAGAACTCATTGAGTTCCGCCTTGAAAACTCCGTCTCCGACGAACTGTAAATTCACCGAGAGGTTATGTTTTGGTCATCGAATTTTTTAACAAATAATTGCCGGACACACCGGTTGTACTTTGGCCACATGATTATTTAACAGATTCGGCACAAATACGTTACGGTAAAACAAGACACAAGAGAAACATAACAATCCCAGTGCTGGTGACAAGTACTGGAATATCGACTAACATCACAAGTTTCACAAAAATATCGGGCCCATTAATTGGGTTTATAGGTTTGTCAGTTATTATTTAACAATTCAGATTATGTATTTCAGTAATAAACACTCGTTTAAACGTACTTTTCGCTTTTTAGAAATGTTGGCCACCGCCATGATTGCAACGGGAGAGCGAAAGAAAAGGCCGGAAACAGATTATACAAACGTCAATGTCAATTCTGATTCTGAACTAGCTACGTTCAGAAATTTACACAATTGGTATTTATGAACGTTGTTAGTTTAGAAATCGATGCGAGTTGAATCGATTCAATTCTATGGAATTGAATTTGAGTTGAAAAAAAAAATAAGTATGTCGAATGTCGTAGTTTAAAAAAAGGAGAAGTGAAATTTATATAAGCCCTAGCCCTACGCCTTTCCATCTTTTAATATTATGGATTTTTATTCCGGTAAGACTGGAAGCCGACCCCAATATAGTTGGGAAAATAAGGCTAGGCAGATGATGAATAATATGGATGTTAGCATAGTAAATACAAAAACACTTGTACGTTACTTTTAACTCATAATAATAACAACTGGTACTCTGGTACTCATAATATTAATAAGGTGTTATAATAATTAATGAGTAAATAAATAAAAAACTGCGGAGTATATGTTACTTAAAATAGGTACATTTTTAATACCCTGTTACCACAGTATAAAAATCATGTACCTGTTACCACGTATATGATTTTTAGACTGTGCTGTTACTGTTCGCAGTCCACTCATGTTTTGGGGGTACTTACTACTCAATCAATCAATCTGCCTAGCCTTTTTCCAACTTTGTTGGGGTTGGCTTCCAGTTTTAGCAGTCAGCAGTTTGGTTTCACGAAAGGTAGGTCGACAACGGAAGCGGGAGTAAACTCATCAGCCACATCTTGGAATCTTGGGAGAAGTCCCATTTTCCCATTGGCATTTACTGTGAACTGTCAAAAGCGTTTGACTGCGTCGACCACAACACACTGATCTGTAAATTACAACACTACGGAATTCGAGGACAAGCTGCTGATCTTGTGCTTTCCTATTTATCAAACAGACAGCAAAAAATAAATGTTAATGGGGCGACGTCCTCCGGGTCTCTAGTCAAAATGGGCGTGCCCCAAGGTTCAATTCTCGGCCCTTTCCTTTTTCTTGTTTACATTAATGATCTCCCTTTTATGATGGCCAAATTATCGCATATAATTCTATTTGCTGATGATACTTCGCAAATTTTTAAAATAGATAGGAAAGATACGTATGTCGTACATGTCAATAAAAGTCTGATTGTTCTCTCGGAATGGTTCGCAGCTAACAATCTTTTACTGAATGCGAAAAAAACAAAACATCTAAAGTTCTCTTTACCAAATGTACCTCAACGTGACCTAAATCTAAATCTTGACAGCAAAAATCTTGAAATAATAACGGACACTGTATTCTTGGGGATTACTATCGAATCAAAATTGCAGTGGGGCGCGCACATTAGAACTCTTTCGGGCAGGTTAAGTTCGGCTGCCTATGCAGTAAGGAAGATAAGGCAGTTAACCGATGTAGCCACCGCTAGACTAGTATACTATGCTTATTTCCACAGTATTATGTCTTATCGCATTCTGCTGTGGGGGTCAGCAGCAGACGTTGACTCAATTTTAATCTTACAAAAGAGGGCAATCCGCGCGATCTATAAAATGGGTCCTCGCGAGTCCCTCAGAGAAAAATTTAAAGAGATCGTTATACTGACTCTACCTTCACTTTATATTTTGGAATGTATTTTGTATGTCCGCAAAAATCGAGGGCTTTTCAAAACTAGAAGTGACTTCCATAATTTAAATACACGCAGTAAGCCCGAAATTGTAATACCCAAATTCAGATTAACGAAAACTAGCAAGTCTTTTCTTAAAAACAGTATACGCTTTTATAACAAGTTGCCTAAGTCAGTTATAGAACTGACCGATGGAAAGTTCAAAAACTACATCAAACGTTTCCTTATTAAAAAAGCATATTATAAAATCAAGGACTACGTTGAAGATAAAACAATTGGATTTGGCTCCCTCTGCGCATGCGGCTTCCCTGGTAACTCATAAACGGCACAAATATATGGATGTTTCTAACTATTCTCAATCTAATTTTTTTTCTCTTTTAATTAGACTTTAGAGAATATTTTTCAATCATCTTTATAGCCCTTTGCTAAGAATAGTTACAGCACTGATAACAGTATTTGTGCCACACGTTAAATTTAGTGTTGTGTTTTTAGATTTTTTTTAATTAGTATTTTTTTATTTTACCTTTCTATAGATTCTTTTACCGATTGTGAATGTGTGAACATTGTAGGCTTCCATTGTAGACCATGGAGTTTCGTGCCGGTTCTTCTCCATAGGAAACGACTAACCCGAACCGTGCACCTTTTGTCGACGTTTTATAAGTGCCCATGTAGGCCTATGTAAAATTAAAAAAAATGATTTTGATTTAGATTTTGAGTTTAAACAGCAGCTGAGTAGCAGTATTTTACATAGAACGACTGCCTGACTACCTGACCTCCACAACCGAGTATAGATAGTTCAAGTCATCTGTGCGCGCGGCGCCATGTGTGAATGCGCTGTGCATACGCTTGTATTATGCATTTGTGTGGCAGTGACGCGGCAGTCGTCCGAGAAAACAACCACCCACACATGCTTACCCACACCACAGATAATATAAGATAATATATAATATAGTACCGGGACACGGAACTCCTTGGCAAAACTGGTGTCAGACTTTCTGGGGTCTGTTAAAGAAGTTAATAAAGAAAAGATGTTATAATTGGTGATAATACAACCGGGACCAGCGGCTTAACGTGCTTGCTGAGACACTGAGGAATCTCGCTATGTAAAGATCGTGAACCATCAACGGACCGACCTCAGCACGCGTTGCTTAATTTTGAAGATCGACGCTTGCTGCTGTTATTATTTAGCCACGAGCTCCTATATGGGTACTGAGTACGACTTGGTACAAGTAGTATTTTATTTATTCCTCGATGGCCACGAGCGACGAGACCACCTATTACACGTTTCTGTTTATTTCGCAATGAAAGCTTTGCCATCATCAGCTTATTAGCGTTCGAGTCGCTCGATGCCAAAGTTGGTCGACTTCAGCTGGTTTGTATCAGCGACTTCGGCCGTTTCCTGACGTGTGTAAGGCCTGTTGTTCACCCAGGTTTTTTCGTCGGAAAAATCCCGAAAGCGCGGGAAAATTCCCGTACCGTAGACACTGTTAATGTCTACAAGCTTCCACAGTGAAGGTGGAAACATACTATTGAAACCCGACGCGACGCCACGCCACGTGACGTCTTCTGACGCATTGAAGTACCTACTAATCAATCCCTTATATTTAGTATGGTCAGAAACACATAGTCAACACGCCATGTGATGACACGCAATCACACGCGGTAACATCCAGTAGGTCCAGATCGGCGTGTTGCCGGGAGAGGAAGCACATAGCACCCGCCACCCGACGCTTCGCACGAGGTGAGACGTACTAGGTAAAATGCGTACTGAGTCTTGGAAGTACGCGTCCGCTTACATACTTATTCCAAAAACTAGGTCCACGAGTATTTAGGCGTCTCTAGTTCATAGAAGTTTCCATAGCGAGTCCGAGTCCGAGTCTTCGTAATATCGAAATCGAGTAGTCCCTAGTCGGAGTAATGTAATTGAGTATTTTCGGTTTATGGATTATTAACGTATATTAGACTACGCGTTGGTAGTTGGTTTATTAAGCGTGTACAATTTTAAAATGTAAAAAAATGCTTTATTACATTTTAAAATTGTACACAATTTTGTAAATTAACTATTGACTGGTATTGTGGAGAGAGTTAAACATTTTGTTTGCTTGGCTTGACTTAATTAGCTATCTAAAATTCTAAACAAGTTACACATCAAAGTGACTTAAATATAACTTATTAATCTACGACATCCTGCACAAAAATACTTAAATAAAATTTTATTAAAAACTTCCCTTCATACTTAACAGGCTTAGGACCACAGATAACTATATACTAGTCAGAGCTTAGGACTGTCAGGTTATTTTATAAACATGATATTAAACATACGTTTTTTTTTTTTTTAACAATTTTATTGGCATGGCTTTCTAGCCTTTGTGCCATATCTTCATTTTCATTTTATATTTTGTTTATCTTATTATTTTTATTTTATCTTCATTCTTTATAAATGTCTCTTTATATCTTTCCAGTGGTATTTTTAATATATTTATACAGCGGTAAAAAGCAGTCTTTACTTTTCAGAATTACGTTCACGTAAACAATAGGTAGAGTGCGCGCAAGATAAGTCTGCGCGCGACGGGTGGCGTGCTTAATGTTGCCAGCATAACTGATCTTTTTTCCTTCATTTAATCAATAGTCATTTTTCATTACTCAAAACTTAAAGCAATTTAAGTTAAGCATAATTAAATCCTAGATTTTTCTAATTGCATAAAATATGATGAAAAATTGAAATTATATTAAATCTTTTATTGAATTCTTAGTAGTACCTACTGTTAAATTTGGTCTAGCAATGGCCCTGCAGTGGCTAATAACGTCCATTTCAATTACAATTCTTCTTTTTATTTCTTCTTTGATAATTTTTAAAGAAGCGGCACCGGTAGTACGAAAATTTAGGGAAATTTTAGTATAATGGTATCCCTAAAAGTTAGTAAAATGTTACCGTAGGCCTGATATTGTCTTGTTCACTTCAAGAAAACATCTCTGCCAGCACTTTAAATTACTTTTGGCATTATGATGGCGATTATTTACTGCGAAAACGAATAAAAACACGGAATACAACACACTCTCTTGACAACTGACTAAAATGACAAATGATTAGTTCCTATTTTGGCCGCGCGCAGACTTATCTTGCGCGCACTCTACCGTTCCTATGACGTTTTGTGACGTACTGATTTAAAAAACAAACTGCTAAACCTTTTCAACTCTGCCTACCAAAGTAACAGTAATTCTATTAGTATAGACATTAGGTTTAGAAACGCGAAACAAATTAATCGACTCGACTCGCAAACTTTGAGTGCCGAACCGAACATCTCCGAATGTCACCGGAACTGGACGAGCCTGTGGATCGCCCGCCGCTAACACTAGACGCGAGTATGGTAGAGTGCGCGCCATACACCACTTTCCCATGTGCCCGTTACCTAAACAAGCCATCCCTTCCTATCCGTACACATCCCGTCGATCCTTAAATCCCTAGGTCAACTCCCAGGCCTAGGGGACCTCCAAGAAACCCACATCCCTATCCATCAAACTCCTTCCCTCCTATCCCCTTAATCCCGTCGGTCCTCGAGGAAGGGTAACCTCGGTTTCCAATAAAAGCCCACCCCTAAAAATGAACATGCAGAATGAGAATACAACTACCCAGGCGGGTCCCGGCCAAGCCGGGGAATCCCACACCGCTTCGGCGGTCAGCTCCCAGCGTAGTATGGGGGGAGCATCAAACTGCATTTGACCAACTTCTGCCGCGCTCTACAGCGCGGCCGGCTGCTGACTTAGCGCCCACAATACTGGCTGCGACAAACGCGCCCATAAACCCGACGTCGGCTGCGTCCAACGCGCCAACTGACTCGACCCCGACTGCGACACCCGCTACACGGTGTATGCCTCCAACGAACCCCTGGCAACAGAACGTCGTGCGGAGCAGCACCAATTACCCAGACAAAGACCCAGACCAGCACGGACAGACAGACTCGGGGAAAGGAAGTGGAACTGGCAGTTCTACGACTCTCCCGGCTGTAGTGGAAGGAGTACGCCTGCTGAGTAAGCGCGGAAAAATCCTAGCCCGCGGAGAGAAAAGTAGGAGACCGAAAGCGCAACACCCGCGACGGCACCAGCCAGAGCGTAGCGCGATCGGACGCTGAAGAGATGGCACGCGACCAGCCGCAAGTACGCGTAGGGGCAACCCAGCGCGAAAAGCGGCCGGACGCGGGGCCACGGGACCGGCCGTAAGTACGCGTAGGGGCATCCCAGCGCGAAAAGCGGCCGGAAACGGGGTCACGCGACCAGCCGCAAGTACGCGTGGAGGGATCCCAGCGCGAACAGCGACCGGACGCGGACCAAAGCGAGCGGAGGCAGGTACGCGAAGGGGCAACCCAGAGCGAAATGCCTTCGCAAGCGATAGATTCTGCCAGGGCCGCAAACCGACCCCAAGACACTGACAAAACCCACGACGGACCCAAATCCAGACACAGCAGGAGCAAACGCGGTGGAGCCGCACGAAAGGCTAAACAGACCGTGCCAAGCTCCCCAAACCCGCAACCTGGACCAAGTGGGACAGCACCACTGAAAAGGGTGCGCCCCGACGACACGGCCTCGCCAAGTACACTTCAGGGGGATGCGCCAAGCGAGTGAGAATTCACTCCGCTCAGGGGAGGCAGAGGACCTACGCGCGGGCCACGAAGGATATTCCTGCGCGGCTGGCGGTAGCAATCTGCCTTCCCCATCCCGGCAGAGAACTGACCCGACAAGAAGCCGAGCACATAAAGACCGCACTAGAGGACAGAATGTTGGACACGGACTCGACGACACCGCTCCCGGTCTTCCGCGGATACCCACGTATTGCGGAAGGCACGGTGCAGCTATGGTGCGAAGACGTAAATGCTCTGACCTGGCTGACCCAGAATGTTCCCCACATCAAACTCCCCGACAACGACGGTACTGAAACAGACCGACGTGCCCACCCGTGTCCGAGCCTCGCTCTTCGTCCCTCGTTACAGAGGTGACGTGGGCAAGCTCCACCGTATTCTGATCCGTCAGAATACCTGGTATGACATTAGTAGGTGGTCACTGTATAGGGCGACAACCGTCGGTGGCGAACGACAGGGGACTTACCTGACCCTGGGGTTGCCACCGGAGGAAGCCGAAAAGGTCCTGGGGCGGGAGCAACGGATATCGTACCTCTTAGGGTCGATATACGTTCGCTTCTGGCCCACGACCCGACCCTCTGACACCCAGACTGAAAACACGAGCACAATGACGACAGAACCGACGAATACACAGACGAGCGACACGGACATTGTCCAACTCGAGGAGGAAATGGCTTGAGCGGCAATGGCCGATGACGACGAACCAACACTGCCCGCATCACCCACCCGGCTGGAACGTGCAGCTTCTTGCCTCATCGCCGAGGGGTGAGCACGACGACGAGCTTTACCGGGAGGTGGAGACGGAGGGACTTTCTGATGGATCCGTCTCCGACTAAATCCACTCCACCTCCACCAATACCCATCAACATCATCCAAACAAACCTCCAGCATAGCCAGACTGCCACGGCTAGCTTACGCAGGGCACTGGAGGTAAAGCTCCGAACCATCGCACTGATCCAGGAGCCGTGGATCAGGAACAACAGAATATGTGGCCTCGGTAACATCGGAGGTAAGACAATTCTCGAAACACATGGCTCAGATAAGCCAAGAACCTGCATCTACATATCCAATGAAATTCCCTTTACGCCACTGACCCAATTCTGTTCCAGAGATCTGACAGCTGTCAGGCTCCAAACTGAAGTTAGCGTTCCGGATGTTGTACTTGCCTCGGCATACATGCCAGGCGAGGACACCGACTGCCCGCCAAAGGAGTTGGCTGATCTGGTGCAGCACTGTGAGCGCGTCGATTTGGACCTGATCATCTGCACTGATTCAAACGCCCACCACCCGCTCTGGGGCAGCGACACACCGAATCCCAGAGACGAGGTACTATCCACCTTTTTATTCTCTACTAATCTTAACATTGTTAACCGCGGCTCAGAACCCACTTGGGTCACGGTCCGCGGACAAACGATCATAGACCTAACACTCGCTACGGAAAACGCGACAAACCTCACATCACAAACTGGCACGTATCGGACGAACCTTCTTGCTCAGACCACAGAAGAATCCGCTTCACACTATCTCCAAACACTAAAAAACCCGCACCGAGACGAGACCCTAGGCGCACAAATGTGCCCGGATATAAAAGCCTTCTGGCTTCGCTTTTAGCTAGACATCTAGCAATGATAACCATAAGTGACCAAGCACAACTAGAATACACCGTAGCAAAATTATCCGAATACATAACCGAAGCTTACCACGCATGCTTTAAATCAAGAGCGCCACAAAGCAGGAACGAGAGGAACCCCTGGTGGAACGCTAAACTTGGTAAACTCAGAGAAGCGCTACGTAAGCAATTTAACAGAGCAAAAAACACGAGACTCCCGGAAGACTGGGAGATATACAAAGAGACCCAATATGTATACAAAAAACAGATTAGAACCGCCAGGATATCGGCATGGCAGAAATTCTGTGAATCCATCGAGACAAATAATGAAGCCGCCAGGGTACGGAAGATACTATCAACCGATCAGGACCGAACCCTCGGCGCGCTGAAAAAACCCGACAACTCATTCACCCAAACTGACTATGAAACCAGCAAGGTCCTCCTCGAAACTCACTTCCCGGACTGTCAATCCTGGAGGACAGGACGTGGGAGGCGGGTACCGAATGGACTCCAACGGATCAAGATTGGTCAAGAGCCCACAACATAGTAACAGTAGACCTATCAACACCTTTCAACCTTTCAAGTCGGCGGGGCTGGATGGCATCTTCCCAGCCCTGCTGCAGTGGGGGGTAGATTATCTAACACCATGGCTGTTGGAGATCTATCGGGCCTGCCTAGCACTAGATACATACCTCTTGCATGGCGGGAGGTGAAAGTCATCTTCATACCCAAACCTGGAAAAACTGATTACACGCAACCCAAGGCGTATAGACCTATAAGCCTCACATCCTTCTTACTGAAAACCCTCGAAAGACTCCGCGACAGGCACATCCGTGATGGGCCTCTCCGAGTAAAACCACTTCATAAACAACAGCATGCGTACTTCACAGGCAAATCGACAGAATCCGCGTTGCACAACGTGGTTTCTAAAATTGAATGCGCAGTGGACCATAAATGCTCAGCACTGGCTGCCTTCATTGACATCGAGGGCGCTTTCGATAAGACCAGAATAGCGTAAACACGGCCCTCGACAGACACAGCATAGACCCGACCCTAGGAGGCTGGATCAACAACATGCTCAAACTGCGAGCGGTTCAGGTCACGGTTAACGACACTACAAGGGCCGTCGTCGCGAAGGGCTGTCCACAGGGGGGCGTCCTTTCGCCACTTCTGTGGAACCTGGTAGCAGACAGCCTCATCAAAACACTTAACGACAAAGGTTATTTCACTGTCGGCTACGCGGATGATATAACAATAATAATAAACAGGACCCACGAAGGCACTCTATGCAATCTCATGCGTCAAGCCCTAAAACTAGTAGAGGTATGGTGCAACGAGCACCAACTCTCAGTGAACCCCACAAAAACGGTATTAATTCTCTTCACTAAAAAGAGGAAACCAATGACAATGCAGCTACCGAGATTCTTTGGAACAACCCTAAGCCTTTCAACCGAAACCAAGTACCTTGGAGTTTACTTGGAAAAACAATTGAATTGGGCGAAACACATGAACTATATCACCACAAAAGCCAGTATATCCCTGTGGCAGTGCAAGAGCAGGAATTGGGGGATCTGCCCCATGGTTACCTACTGGCTATACACCACAGTCATTCGACCAATCATTACATACGGCTCGCTGGTCTGGTGGCCCAGGACAGATCTCAGCACAGCTCAGAGAGATCTCGAAAAACTGCAGCGGTTTGCTTGCGTTGCAATCACTAGCAGTATGAGAACTACACCCACGGCCGCCCTACAAGCAATGCTGGGACTGCCACCTCTGCATCTTATCGTGCGGGAGGAGGCAGTCTTGGCCGCTTTTAGACTCTATCTATCAGGTACCCTAACTAAGGACTCCAGGATTAAGCACACACGCATAAAAGAAGACGCGATCAAGCGAAAACCGATGTTAGCATCGCCATGCGACAAAACTCCAAAAACACACCACTTTACAAGGCACTACGACATAACGCCTACAGAAGAACAATGTGACTACTCAGGCCCGAAGGAGATGAGGGTGTACACCGACGGGTCAAAGACGGACTCCGGTATCGGAGTCGGAGTCTTCTCACACGACCTTAATATAAATATATCCAGACCGCTAGGAAAATTCAACACCGTCTATCAGGCGGAGTGTGTGGGCATAATACTGTCGGTCCACGCCCTAGAAGCCAGGAGGGTTACGGACACCCACATACGTATACTCTCCGACAGCGCCTCAGTCCTCCAATCCCTACGGAAAAAATATATTACATCGAAATTAATACTAGAATGTCACAACGCACTGGAACAACTTACTGTATCTAGTCGGAACACGGTGACACTGCAATGAATAAAAGGACACAGCGGATCGTTAGGCAACGACGCGGCTGACGAGCTTGCAAGACGAGGATCCAGCACGGTGGTCTATGGATCCGGTAGGTGGCTGAAGGAATTCACCCAGATACAGGCGGAAAACTGGTGGACCTCGGCACCGGGCTGTAGGCAGTCCAAAGAAGCTTTGCCATCTTTGGACAGTAGTCTAACCAGACGTCTGCTACGTCTGGAAAGAAATGGCCTGCGCCTGGTGACGGGGACCATCACGGGACACTGCTCACTTAACAAACACTTCCACACAATAGGCATAACGGACAGTCCTCTGTGCAGGGCATGCATGGAGACTGATGAAACCGTTGCGCACGTTCTCTTTGAGTGCACAGGAGTCACACAGATAAGAACACAAACCCTCGAAAAAAAAAACGATTTCATTTCATTTCATTTCATTTCGGGTCACCCAGATCTTACACGGACGTTCTAAGGAAACCAGGAGCCCTAATAAGCTTCTGGAGGGAGGTGGGCTGGTTGGAATAATCCACCAAACGACCGCCATGGCCCACGCACAATGGTCCACCTGAAGGACTAAGTGCGGAAACCAAACCCCATAACATAGAACATAGAACTTAGGATTTCTGTATTAAAAGAAACTTTATGAGTTACAAATAATCAATTAATCATCATCATCAAAGACAAAGACAAAGATATTTATTTCAAGTAGGCCACCAAGCGGCACTTTTGAACGTTAGGTACATTAAAATTTACAAGTTATAAAAGTTGATTCTACCGTGCATTCGGAAAGTAGCTTGTTATGGAGAAGAATGCACAAGAAACTCCATAGAGTGCATCAAGTGCATCAAGCAGCACTTCGACACATTCGAGTTCGATGATCTTCTCAATCTACTTACTCAAGAATTTTTTTAAATTCCTGCAAGGCAGCTAAGGTCTTGTACATTAGCAATAAGGTTAAATTAGCAGAAAATAAAATCAACACGGTTTGGATATTCATTAACAATGAAACAAATAGGAATAAAAGAAATAGTAGTGATTACACGCTTGAGACCACACACGGACTTATTAGAGATGACAAAAAAGTTGCGCAAGAATTTGTTTTAAATCCCAATTAAAACTACTGAAACTTTAAATTCTTCGCCCTCGCTTGCTTTTGGATTATTAAACGCGAACGTTTCAGCCTGCCCGATTGTATTTAATTTTTCACATATAAACCCCATGACAGTAATAAAAGCTTTTAAGCAAATCAAGATCAAACCGACTGAAGATCAAAGCTTGTACCTCCATTATTCAGACTATAGCGCCGTACTTAGCGTTGATTTTCAATTTGTGTGTGGATCAAGGAGTTTTTCCGGATCTAATGAAATATAGTAAGGTTATACCACTTTTTAAATCCGGGGACAGTAAAGACACAAATAATTATAGACCAGTATCCGTGTTGCCGGTTTTCAGCAAGGTATTTGAGAGGATAATGCTAAATCAAATGCTCATTCATTTTAATACGAATAACATCTTGCATGATAGACAGTATGGTTTCACCAGAGGACGTTGTACAACTGACGCTGGTGTCGCTCTATTAAAACACATCTTTGATGCGTGAAAAGATTCGCAGAATGCCATAGGTATCTTCTGCGACCTGTCGAAGGCGTTTGATTGCGTTAATCATGAAACATTACTTCTGAAACTTGAGCATTACGGGCTAGGTCAATCAGCGTTAAGTTTGGTTAAATCTTATTTGAATGATAGACAGCAATTAGTTCAAATAAACGGTGTGAATTCGTCCGGGTTAAACGTTAAAATGGGGGTACCCCAGGGCTCAATTTTAGGTCCTTTCTTATTTTTAGTATACTTAAACGATTTACCCCGTTTATTGGAAAACAAACTTAACATGGTGTTATTTGCTGATGATCTTTAATTTTTAAAATAAATAGACGTACTTGTCAGGTTGACGACGTAAATAACGCGCTACGGCAGGTTCAGGATTGGTTCACTGCCAATAATTTAGTTTTAAATGGTAAAAAAACCAAGTGCGTAAAATTTTCCTTGCCGAATGTCAAAAGTACTGATTGTGACATTATATTAAACAAGGAGAAGCTATATAGAATTCGTCGATAAAACGGTTTTCCTGGGGATCACGCTAGACTCAAGGTTGCAATGGGGTCCTCATTTGGTATCCCTTGTGGGGCGGCTGAGTTCGGCGGCTTATGCTGTTGGAAAGATTCGTCGGTTAACGGATGTGGATACCGCCAGACTGGTCTATTTTAGTTATTTTCATAGTATAATGTCTTACGGTATCTTACTATGGGGAAGGGCTGCAGACATTGATTCAATTTTTATTCTGCAAAAACGAGCCATCAGAGCGATATACAATCTTCGCCGGCGCGATTCTCTAAGGGAACTGTTTAAGGACATTAACATCATGACGGTTCCTTGTCAATATATTTATGAAAACATCATGTACGTGAGAAAGAATTTACATCTTTTTAGTAAAAACGGCGACAGACATAATTATGTTACTAGAAATAGGGACCAATTAGTTCAACCAGGTTTCAGACTGGCTAAAGTAGCCTCATCTTTCATGGGGTACTGTACAAAATGTTACAATAAAATTCCTCCCCACATTCTTGAACTGAATGAGACGAAATTTAAAACTTGTATAAAACGCACACTATGCAGGCTGGCATATTATAAGTTGGGGGATTACATCAATAAATTATAAAAATGCTTGACTAAATGCTAGTCCTGCTCCACAGCCACTAGGTCGCAAAAACAAGTGATATGCAGAACATTATTGTTTTGAATTATTGTTGGACCTTCTGAAGACTGAATAAATATATTTGTATTGTATAAACTCAATTTCATTCATCAAGTTATGTACTTATGTACCTAAATATTGTAAAAAGTTTTTTTATTTTTAAAAGAGTAAGTATGGAGTTTCTTGTGCATTCTTCTCCATTACAAGCTACTTTCCGAATGCACGGTAGAATCAACTATTATTATTTGTAAAATGTAACGTTCAAAAGTGCCGCTTGGTGGCCTACTTGAAATAAAATATCTTTGTCTTTTATCTTTTGTCTCGTTGGTCCGGAGTGTACGCGTGCTGTATGTTGCCAGGTCCTACCGTAGTCGAGGGTAGACAGGCTGCCGGGCACTAGGGGCCTTTTTTTTCTTTGTGCTTATCATGGGTGCTTGCCATAATCGATCGGAAATCGCTGTATGGTTGATACATGCACGGCATGCTTTACGTTCGACACTATAAAGTAAAATGTAATTTAATTCAATTTATCTGGACAAAAACGGTCCAGTTAAGTAGGTCTATCTTCGAGAGAGAGGTTAACCGTCAAATCCGACTTGGCTGGGCAGCGTTCGGGAAGTTGCGTAGTGTCTAGACGAGAGTCTAACATACCACAGTGTCGCATGACCAATGTGTGTTGCCAGACCTTCGGAACTGAGACGTGGTCGCTAACAATGGGCCGCATCAGAAGGAAAAGATTGGGCAAAAGAGAGGGCTAAGCTCGTTCCGTGCGCCATCGCATCAGAAATGAGGATATCCACAGGAGTACCAATGTTACCGACATAGCACGAAGAATAACAAAACTAAAGTGGCAGTAGGCAGGACACATTGGTAGCAGAACTCAATGATGGTCGATGGTGCCGAAAAGTTTTGGAGTGGCGACCGCGAATTGGAAGACGTTGCGTTGGAAGGAAGGCCTCCCACTAGCCGGACTGATAACCTGGTTAAGGTTGCGGTAATCCACTGTATGCTAGACGCACGGGATCGGTCTACCTGACGACGCTTGCGGTTGCCTATGTTCAGCAGTGGACGTCTTTCAGCTAAAATTATAATGATGATGATGACTAAATATATGAATACCACCATTTTGTACTAGGCTATCTTAGATTTGGAATTTGTCAATCTACTAGTCAAACCTTACATTTGATACTCATATTGAAGGGGTTGTTAGAATGACTGTTGGAAAATATGGAAGAAGAGCGTTCAACAGAAGCAGAAGTTGTTGGAGAAATAAAAAAATTCAGAGCAGTTGCACTTAATTTAGTTTTTGAATATAAAGCTTGACTTTTTTTGTTGTTTCTGAAATAAACCACTTGATCCATAAACCAGTGCCGCATTTATATTCGGAATTTTTTTCGAATAGTTGTTGTACTGAAATACTGTGTCTTTTTGCCAAGTTAAGAACAAACTCCCATCCGTCTATGTTTTCAGTTAATGTCATTGTTGTGCTCGCATCGCAACTAATATTTTTAACTTAAAATATATTAGCAATTTCAATTCTGACACCTCATAAAGTAACCTTTTTTAGAGTAAAGTATAAAATAATAACAAAAGTAGTTAACTTTAGACCTTGAAATCTAATATAAAATTGAGAGCAATTTTACTTCCAATTTTAAATTTTCGTAAATTCTCCGTCGAAAAGAACATTGCAGAATATTGCAGAATATTCTCGATCGGAGAATATTCTCTTAAATTCTCCGTGAGAGAATATTCTCTCGACCCATCACTATAGTTGAGAGCATTCCTAGCTCAAAGATATTTTTTGTATGTTTTTATTTAAAATGGATCGGATGAACAATTAACAGAAATAGTAAAACGGTACCGTATGGTGACGGACGTAAAGAATTTCACCATCCCATATCTTCCCGTGGGTGTCGTAAGAGGCGACTAAGGGAAACACCAGAGAATGGGCAGCGGCGTTCTCTGTGCACTTTAAGAACAAACTGCAATCGCCAACCCGACTGCCGAGCGTGGCGATTACGGCAACCCTCCCCCCCCCCCCCAAACCATTATAAGCAAAACAAAAAAACGGCCCCGAGTGCCCGGCAGCCTGTCTACCCTCGACTACGGTAGCGGTCGAGGCGATGGCGTGGCAAGGGATGCAAAGATTCCCCAGAGTGGACCCGGCTACCCCAATAAACTCCGACGACTGGACCTGGCAACGTATAACATGCGAACACTCCGGACCAAAGAGAAGATAGCCGAACTCGAGGAAGAATTGAGCAGGTTGCGATGGAGTGTAATAGAGTTATCTGAAGTCCAAAGAGAGGGGGAGGACTCGATAATCTCCAAATCCGGTAACCTGCTCTATTTCCGAGAGGGTGACCGGCAGTCCCAGGGTGGCGTCGGGTTTATCGTCCACAAGTCCCTTGTGAACAACGTGGTGAAGATCGAGAGTGTGTCGACCAGGGTGGCGTACATTATACTCAGAATATCCTCAAGATATTCGCTAAATGTCATACAGGTCTACGCCCCAACCTTGGCACACCCCGACGACGAGGTAGAGACCATGTATGAGGATATCTCTAAAGGCATGCATGGTTTCAAAACTCACTTCACCGTTGTCATGGGGGACTTCAACGCAAAACTGGGCAAACGAGACGAGGATGCGCTGCAAGTGGGGCAATTTGGAATTGGACGTCGGAACCACCGGGGTCACCTACTGGCCAGTTTTATGGAGAAAGAAGGCCTCTATATGATGAACTCCTTCTTCAGAAAGCGTGAGCACAGGAAGTGGACATGGCAAAGCCCCGATGGTGCAACTAAAAACGAGATGGACTTCATCATGTCAACCAAGAAGCAAGTGTTCAATGATGTCTCTGTGATCAATTCGGTGAAAACCGGGCGCGATCACCGCATGGTAAGACGCACATTGAACATTAATATCAAGTTTGAAAGGTCTCGACTGATGAAGTCCACGCTCCGTCCAGCATAGATCCAGATCCTAAACCCCGAAACCTTTCAGCTTGAACTCCAGAATCGTTTCGAGTGCCTAGGGAGCTCCGTGGGCGATTACAGCGATGGGTTCGTGGAAGCTGTCCATACGGTCGGGTCTAAGTTTTTCAAGACCCGCCGTACAGATAGAAACAAAAAGCTTTCTGATCCAACTCTCAAGCTAATGAAGGAGAGGCGTGAGATGATCCTGCAGTCTTCAGATGATGCGGTGAAATACTATCTAAATAGACGGATCTCAAAGTCCTTGAAAAGCGACCGCCGCCGCTTTAATACTGAAAGTATTAAAGATGCGATTGAGCGGAATAAGGGCTCCAAGGTCTTTGCAAGGGATCTGTCTATTGGGCAGAGCCAGCTCACAAAACTGAAGACCGATGATGGCAGGATCGTATCCGCCAAACCGGAGCTTCTGAGGGAGATCGAGAGATTCTATGGGCAGTTGTACACGTAAACCAGTAAACCCGTTGCGAATCTAGCAAACGACCCAAGAGCTAGATTGACCCGGCACTATACCGAAGATATCCCGGACGTCAGCCTGTACGAGATTAGGATGGCTCTAAAACAGCTTAAAAAACAACAAGGCGCCGGGTGACGACGGAATCACGGCTGAACTCCTGAAGGCGGGTGGGAAACCGGTCCTTAAGGCCCTTCAGAAGCTGTTTGATTCCGTCATACTCGAGGGCAAAACGCCACAGGCATGGTGCAGGGATGTGGTGGTACTCATCTTCAAAAAGGGCGACAGTGCCCGGCTGAAGAACTATAGGCCCATCTCACTTCTTAGCCATGTCTACAAGTTGTTTTCAAGAGTCATCACGAATCGTCTCGCGCGCAGGTTTGACGATTTCCAGCCTCCCGAACAAGCTGGATTCCGAAAAGGCTTTAGCACCGTAGACCACATACATACGCTGCGGCAGGTTATACAGAAGACCGAAGAGCCTGCCTGCCTGCCTCTCTGTTAAGCGTTTGTTGACTACGATGACGAGAAAGCCTTCGATTCGATCGAGACTTGGGCTGTGTTGCAGTCTCTCCAACGGTGCCAGATCGACTACCGGTACATTGAGGTATTGAAGTGTCTGTACAGAAACGCCACCATGTCAGTCCGTCTTCAGGATCAGACCTCGAAACCAATCCTTCTCCAGCGTGGCGTGAGACAGAGAGACGTCATTTCTCCGAAACTGTTCACTGCTGCGCTGGATGTATTCAAGGTTCTGGACTGGAGCGGCCTGGGCATCAACGTTAATGGCGAGTACATCACTCACCTTCGGTTTGCCGACGACATAGTGGTCATGGCTGAGACCATGGAGAGCCTCAGTACAATGCTCGATGACCTCAGTAGAGCTTCCGAAAGAGTAGATCTGAAAATGAACATGGACAAAACCAAGGTGATGAATGCCCATGTTACACCCACTCCTATCAAGGTTGGAGACTCTACACTCGAAATTGTGGATGACTATGTCTACCTGGGACAAACGATCCAGTTGGGTAGGGCCAACTTCGAGAGAGAGGTCAACCGTCGAATCCGACTCGGCTGGGCAGCGTTCGGGAAGTTGCGCGGTGTCTTCTCGTCCAACTTACCACAGCGTTTCAAGACAAAAGTCTATGACCAGTGTGTGTTGCCAGTGATGACATGGCTCTGAGACGTGGTCGCTTACAATGGGCCTCATCAGAAAGCTTACAGTCACTCAAAGGGCAATGGAGAGAGCTATGCTCGGCGTTACCTTGCGTGATCGAATCAGAAATGTTGAGATCCGTAAGAGAACCAGGGTTACCGACATAGCCCGAAGAATTGCCAAACTTAAGTGGCAGTGGGCAAGGCACATTGCTCGCAGAACGGATGGCCGATGGGGCAGAAAGGTTCTGGAGTGGCGACCGCGAACCGGAAGACGTTGCGTTGGAAGGCCTCCCACCAGGTGGACCGATGACATGGTGAAGGTTGCAGGGTTCCGCTGGTTGCGAGACGCTCGGGACCGGTCAATGTGGCGACGCTGTGAGGCCTATGTCCAGCAGTGGACGTCTTTCGGCTGATATGATGAGTAAAACGGTTCTCAGTATTATATGGTATGAGTTCAGGCCAATAAAGTGATCATAGTATTAGATATAATAATACTAGAAACAAAGCTATAATACTAATTACTAACGTAGGGTTGCCAAGTTGCCATTTCTAAAATCTGCCAACCAGGACATGGAGCGTGAAAACGCCGGTTTTTGCTTACAACCCGGACATTTAAACAGATTTAATTTCATATATTTTTTTAACTGAATGTAGTTTAAAATATTTTTTGTACAAAAAAATACAACCGACTTCCAATTAAAAACACTACGAAATTTCAATTTCGGAAGTTGGTGTTTATGGTTTTGTTTCTTCCTTTTTTTGACACCGGCTTCCAAAATCTGAAGTTATTTTTCAGTAGTGTTTTTAATTGGAAGTCAGTTGTATTTTATGTAAAAAGTTTAATTTTTTTACTTTTTTGTGTGGCACATTACGGTACGGCACAGTTAGTAGTCAATTTCTATAATAATCTTACTTCTTGGATGTATGTTTGTTACTCAATCACGCCAGAACAGCTAAACGGATCTAGATGTAATTTGGCAGACAGATGGATTATAGTCAGGAATAGCACATATTCTACTTTTTATCCCGGTATAATGTTCCCTTGGGTGATTAAACACTTTTGACGTGGGCGAAGCCGCTGGCAGAAGCTAGTGTATAATTAATAGACGTGCAATCCCGGGTGATTTTCTGTAATATTTTGAAAAGTTCCGAATTTCTTCATCAGATCTTCACCAAATTTAAATGGGACCAATTCGGGTACGTATCCTACCAAAAAAAAAAATACTTTTGAAAATCGGTCAACAATTGACGGAGAAATCGATGAAAAATTTTTGTTGGTGTTTTGAAGACCCGGACTACAAATAAAACCCCGCCCGGTCGCCTTCTAAACTAGGAGAAATCCGGGGAAACCGGGACGGATGGCAACCCTATACTAACGAAGCGTGTAACTATTGTAGCATCACGTGGAGTGTTGTATACATGTACGGTGGTGCACCGTTCGTGTCGCGTGGCGTCGGGTCGGGTTTCAATAGTAGTATGTTTCCACCTTGATCCATACAACTTGATGATTATGTCTATGGACGGCTAAAACTAGTGTGTATATATTGCTAACACACGTTCGGATTTGGTACGGCCGGACCGACTCCGCCCACAAATGCTTTCTCGCTTACACACGCTTGTTTGGACCGAGACGGAATAAATTTAATAATAATAATGTCCGCGGACCACTCTACACACGCTCGGATATGGTCGGGGCCGGACTAACCCCGCCCACAAATCCGTGGTCCGGCCGTACCAAATTCGAACGTGTGTTAACACTATTAGACAGCCATTCAGCGAGCAATGTAGTGTAGGCAGTGCAGTCGCCTCTGTGTGAACAACGCTTCGACCGAACCACCTTCGGCATGCCGAAACCCGAATTTGGCAAACAACTCACGTGTAAATAAAAGAGCAAGCTATGTCCATCTTATCGGCATAGTGTAAGTATGCCTTGAGTTATAAGTAGGTACAAAATAATAAAAATAATAATAGATTTCAGGAATGAGGTATTTAAATAACAATACTTTTATTCAATGCAATTTATTCATTAATCAAGATCTTTTCATTACATACAAACGCACCATATACTTAGCATAACAATAATTTATTTATGGACTTTATATAGCCCTAATGTGTAGAGTTTTGAAAGAAGACATGTCATGCAAATGAATTATCCTGCACAACGAATTTATAATTATTACAAACAACAGTCAAACATTTAATATGTTTACTCAGTGGTTAGATGAAAAAAGCTTGTGCACAATATGTAATTACAATTTAGGGAAACATTTTAACTAATGTTTATAACAATAATTATTGAACGTGTTTAAAGAATCTAATAACTATGTTAGATAATTATAATCTGTGGCCTAGCGCGTGAAATCAAAATGATCTTGGACTTGGATTGATTGTCTTCTAACTTCGAAACATAAAAATAAAATTACTGATGATTGATGTAAAACAAATAACGATCTAACAATGTACAAAAAAGATTAAACTGAATCTAAAGTCTACAACAAATTGCGCCGTGTTTATTTCTAAGACGTGCTAAAAGAACAAACACTTACTAAAACTTAACGTTTTCCTATTTACTTTAACGTCTCTAACGCTACTGGGACTATCAAGGAGAGAACTTGAAGCAAGCCAAGCGGGACACGTGGTCTGTAGCACTTGAATTATTTCTTCTTACTCACCAAAACAATAGGGATACTCTAATGCTTTCAAAATACATTAGAAATGCCGATCGCGTTAACCAAACTAAGCCTACTGCGAAACTACAATTCTACAAGTTCTAGGTCTATTTAATATCTATCGTACGTTCAACAACTTTATAGTGTTAATTATAAGGGTAAGTTACACTAGGCGAGACTTTTGTAAGGACGAAGGCAGTTGGTAGATTTCTTGTTACGTGTGTTTGATGAAGACTCTATCGAAAAAAAAAGCTAAAAGCAGGCAGTTTATAAAATGAAATCGTATTAATATTCTAGTTAACAGGATTTTACAAATAAGTTTTTTAACGCGTGAAAAGCGTGATTAGAAATTATGCATTTTGAAAATACCATAAAAATTAAGTAATTTTTTCAAATCGAATAATTTTAGCGTCTTTTACAAATTACAGTGCTTACACTTGATGTAGCTTATATTTAAATGGACAGTGATAATTATTATACAAGGTGCCTTAATATCCTACTAAATAAAAACGTAATTTTTATTTCTAATCCAACATCCACGACCTATAACTATTTAATCTTATTAATAATGGACAGAATTGCGTGTAGCGTGTTTTTGATAAAAACAAACATTTAGGGTGGGGCGTGATATATAGATAGTGAAGGAGTTTAAAAGTGACAGTGCCAGGGATAGTAATATTAATGTTTTTTATGTTGGTCACACTGAATTTTTTGTAGATTCAATTTCTGTACAGGTGGCGAGAAAATTGTTTTCTACAACTATACGATTTAGCTTTTGAAAGCCAGTATTATGTGCTTGAATATTGTGAGACTAAAATATAACTGAATCGCACTGCTAATGGGTGATAAATAAGAGCAGAGGCTCCGGAACTAAACGATCGTCTAAATTGCACCTAAAACAAAATGATTTGCCTACAGTATGCATAGATAGCTAGTGGACTATATTATAGTAAATAGAAGGTACAATCTATGTGTAACTGGGTACGCTACGACTACAGAGGGACGTGAGTTCAAGGGTTCGAGAGTCATTTGTACAATTATCTAATAACTACGTGAATAATTCGACTATAGAATTTTTCTAGAAAAACATTTTTATCTAAGATTAGAAGAATCCTCTTTACCACGAAGTCCTGTTTTCTTGTTATGTTTAGAAGTACAATGCGATAAATATCCGATGTCACGGTGAATCTATCTGGCAAGGAGGAAGTTCGGCTTAATATTGAAGCAAGTTATGAATGAACTATTATTAGTTTCGTAATATATTTAATCACTGATCTGTCTCTCATATTGTTAACCTTAGTTTTGGCACAGAAATAGGAAAACGACGAGAAGAATAAACTTTCGTATGTCTAGTAGTGCATTTAAGCCTAAATCACAGAACGGAAGGAGCAGTGATGCAAAAATATAGTTTATAATTGATTGTATATTAAATACAATGTCACACGACGTATGCGTAAAAAACTATGTTTTTTTGTAACGTATATGTGACGTCACTTAGCCGTAACACAACTTTATTTAGCATTACATTATTATAGTCTAAACTCGTCCTAACGTTATATTGACATAGTTTAATTAGCGAAAATGACTGCTTTATTGGCACTTTCGCGCTGTTGTCCTCCTCGAGAACAATAATGCTTTATTGATATAAATTAATAATCCTTCTAATAGATAGCAACGCGTGTAGAATAGCATAATAAGATTTTGTACTAAAATTAAATAAAAGGCAGTCATGAAACACGAAATACTAAAATAATAGCAATCAATGGTATAAGGGCAAAATAAAAGAAACAAAATAATTCGCTATAACCATTTAATAAAAACCAAAAATTAATTACAACAACGTCAATTATTTTATCATAAAATTCAAAATTAAGTACTTGTTTACCCACCACCACTATAATAGCACAAGAGTGAAAAGTAGGAATGTGGTAAATAAATGTCTAACTCTGGAACGATAGAAAGAGAAAGCACATTCGATAATTTAAAATAAATTGAAAACAAATAAGGAATCAGATAGATACCAAGTAACTCATACTCAAGAAAATATTGCACTTGGAAAGTCAACCAATAAATAATAGGATAAAATCTCTAAATAATACATTAGACAAATTAAAATGGACGTAATTTGAAAGGAGATCTCAGTTACACAAATAAAATAATAATATTGCGATAAATTAATAAATTTTCTCTATGGCACTACATAAATAATTTCTTGTAAATTAATAGTTTCATTTAATAAAATAAACTTTTATAATACATAGAATACAGTTGGTGGGCTCCAGATTGAAAGAATATAATAAAAGCAATAATAAGATTCTCCATATTTTTTTAAATAATTAAATATTCCTTCAAACCTACGAGCCTACACTCTGCTACATCATCATAACAAAACTTCTACGGTAGCATTTTATATTCCATATTGGCAACACTGAACTAGTATAATCAAAGCCAGAAATGTGGCAGAGTGATTTACTGAAATATTAATATGTATAGTACAATGTTACGACTTCATTTCTCTTTTACTTAAATAAATAACAATTGATTAAGTACCGATAAAATATAACTATTTATAACTACGTTACCTTTTATCTTAAAAAAATCTTAACAAAAAGATCTTATAATATTAGTAATTTGGTAGTAAATTGTATGGAATGTTTTGAAGTCGTCTAATTCAATGTCTTAGCAATTTGATACAATTAATTGTTACTGAATCAATTATAATAAAAATCAATGGAATGTCAATGCAACTTATAAACTAATTAAGTACTTACTTGCCAGTTGCTTAATACTTTTAATATCCAATATAGCATTAATGTGTCGAAATTTTACAACCCAACAAGATTTTTAATAATTTTAAATTTTGACCAGTGCGGTAGTTTAAACTCTAGCTGACTTAAGCTGTCATTTAATTTAAAATACCACACTTTTTAATATTAATCGCACTGTTCCTTACAATATTTCATCCTAAACGGACGATCTACTACGCATCGAGAATATCATCCCGTTTAATTCATTTAGTTCACATTGAGCAGCATAGATGGCACTTTACAAGAACCTGAAACTACTAGATATTTTTTACTGTAAATTGTAAAGAACAGTGACTATTTATTCGTTATAGCAGCCATTACGTTATATCGCCTACTCTGAGCGTAATATCGATACCAAGATGCGAACGGTAAAGCCGATGACAGACACGCAACACCCGACATTGACTCTATGGTTCGTGTCGGGTGTTCCGAGTGTGCGCGGCTGGTAATTGAATCGTGTCGTAATAATAAGGGAGGTACCGCACTCAGTACCGCTGCTGGTACTCGTGGTGCCATCTGTTGAAGTCTATGTGGAACACAACCAGGGAGCCATTCTCGAGACCCGCTAACAGGAACCTGGAAAAAGTAGTTTGTTATCATTAGTATGAGGATTCGTACAGAACTGTCGAGACATAAATGGCTGAATATTTTGAATGACAATTATCCGATGTGATCTGATATAAATTGTTGTTGATGTTAGCATAATTATTTGAGCGTTATGTGGCTCATAATTTCATAAACTGCAGCTAAAAATGAGCGTCATGTGATAGTATTATAATAGTGTTGCAACCAGACATGCGAAGCTAAAACCCTTTTAGGAAGCACTGTCACAGATAATATAATACTAGCATACAGATGTCTCATCCCATACAAAGAAACCGTGCCGATGTAACTAGCGTTTTCGTTTAATTATGATGTTTTTTTTTTATAAGTACTTCGATCGTATTCGGTTCCGTTACACGGCTATAGATGGTGTTAGCAGCGACTTGCAAGTATAAAAAAAACAATCAAACAACACGTTCGTCCATATCTATCTTTTGCTGGCCGCTGCAGTACTTTTCTCTAATAATGACTAGCAGAAAACTAAAACTAGCTTTCAAACGCGGAAATTATATTCATTAACGGGTCGCATGCGCATTTGCTGAGTAGATTCTAATTTCGTTGGAGATTCACTAACTAAAACCAATGCTTAGAACTAATGTTATTAGCTTCTTTCAAAAATAATTAGTCAGTTGCAGATAGTAATAGTAATATTCGTAGTAATATGTACGTACTTCTGGTCGTGCGAGAGCGCCAGTGACGTGACAGGCGCGCCGGCGGGCGGGAAGGCGTAGAGCGGCGCCAGCGTGAAGGTAATAGTAATACTCGTAGTAATATGTACGTACTTCTGGTCGTGCGAGAGCGCCAGTGACGTGACAGGCGCGCCGGCGGGCGGGAAGGCGTAGAGCGGCGCCAGCGTGAAGGTAATAGTAATACTCGTAGTAATATGTACGTACTTCTGGTCGTGCGAGAGCGCCAGTGACGTGACAGGCGCGCCGGCGGGCGGGAAGGCGTAGAGCGGCGCCAGCGTGAAGGTAATAGTAATACTCGTAGTAATATGTACGTACTTCTGGTCGTGCGAGAGCGCCAGTGACGTGACAGGCGCGCCGGCGGGCGGGAAGGCGTAGAGCGGCGCCAGCGTGAAGGTAATAGTAATACTCGTAGTAATATGTACGTACTTCTGGTCGTGCGAGAGCGCCAGTGACGTGACAGGCGCGCCGGCGGGCGGGAAGGCGTAGAGCGGCGCCAGCGTGAAGGTAATAGTAATACTCGTAGTAATATGTACGTACTTCTGGTCGTGCGAGAGCGCCAGTGACGTGACAGGCGCGCCGGCGGGCGGGAAGGCGTAGAGCGGCGCCAGCGTGAAGGTAATAGTAATACTCGTAGTAATATGTACGTACTTCTGGTCGTGCGAGAGCGCCAGTGACGTGACAGGCGCGCCGGCGGGCGGGAAGGCGTAGAGCGGCGCCAGCGTGAAGGTAATAGTAATACTCGTAGTAATATGTACGTACTTCTGGTCGTGCGAGAGCGCCAGTGACGTGACAGGCGCGCCGGCGGGCGGGAAGGCGTAGAGCGGCGCCAGCGTGAAGGTAATAGTAATACTCGTAGTAATATGTACGTACTTCTGGTCGTGCGAGAGCGCCAGTGACGTGACAGGCGCGCCGGCGGGCGGGAAGGCGTAGAGCGGCGCCAGCGTGAAGGTAATAGTAATACTCGTAGTAATATGTACGTACTTCTGGTCGTGCGAGAGCGCCAGTGACGTGACAGGCGCGCCGGCGGGCGGGAAGGCGTAGAGCGGCGCCAGCGTGAAGGTAATAGTAATACTCGTAGTAATATGTACGTACTTCTGGTCGTGCGAGAGCGCCAGTGACGTGACAGGCGCGCCGGCGGGCGGGAAGGCGTAGAGCGGCGCCAGCGTGAAGGTAATAGTAATACTCGTAGTAATATGTACGTACTTCTGGTCGTGCGAGAGCGCCAGTGACGTGACAGGCGCGCCGGCGGGCGGGAAGGCGTAGAGCGGCGCCAGCGTGAAGGTAATAGTAATACTCGTAGTAATATGTACGTAATTCTGGTCGTGCGAGAGCGCCAGTGACGTGACAGGCGCGCCGGCGGGCGGGAAGGCGTAGAGCGGCGCCAGCGTGAAGGTAATAGTAATACTCGTAGTAATATGTACGTACTTCTGGTCGTGCGAGAGCGCCAGTGACGTGACAGGCGCGCCGGCGGGCGGGAAGGCGTAGAGCGGCGCCAGCGTGAAGGTAATAGTAATACTCGTAGTAATATGTACGTACTTCTGGTCGTGCGAGAGCGCCAGTGACGTGACAGGCGCGCCGGCGGGCGGGAAGGCGTAGAGCGGCGCCAGCGTGAAGGTAATAGTAATACTCGTAGTAATATGTACGTACTTCTGGTCGTGCGAGAGCGCCAGTGACGTGACAGGCGCGCCGGCGGGCGGGAAGGCGTAGAGCGGCGCCAGCGTGAAGGTAATAGTAATACTCGTAGTAATATGTACGTACTTCTGGTCGTGCGAGAGCGCCAGTGACGTGACAGGCGCGCCGGCGGGCGGGAAGGCGTAGAGCGGCGCCAGCGTGAAGGCGCGCCACACCTCCACCACGCCCGCGTCGCCGCCGCACACCAGGTACTCGCCGCAGCGGGACAGCACCAGGCACTGCCCACCAACTCAACGATCAAGACACAGAGACAAGTATTCACCCTACCCAGAAGTTCAGTACTTGAATAATACTGGTGTTATTTCATTAATTCTCTCTATAGATATACCAGAAAAATAAAATATATTTAAAGCTAATTTTATAAATTTGCATTTTGATTTTCCAATAAATCTGCAATTTTACCAAAGATCTAATATGTGACCAAAGTAGAAACCCTGTGGTATTCCATTACTGAAATAAAATACAACACATGTATTGTTGAAAATCAACATGTTTCTTTCTTACATAATTGTATTTAAAAGAAACATATATCTATACAACATTCTTCAACGAATGATTCTAACATTTACTTGCATACACGTCTAGAATTAAAGAATATACAAAAAACACAATTATGATCTACTTTATCAAAAGCACAGCTAAAATCTAGCAATGGTAATACGAACGACTTTTTTGGAAATCTCTCAGTAATTCACTAATGGCTGAATAGCGTATTTAGTTGGTTATATCTGGCATTATAAATCCGGTTGATACCTGGAAGCTATCATTATGCGTCTCATGGCGCAGCCGCCTGCCGTTGAGCGTGAAGGCGGCGAGGTGCCCCTTGGCGTAGGCCACCACCACCACGCCCTCGCGGGACAGCGCCAGCTGCTGCGGGCTCAGCACGCCCTCCGCCGCCGACAGCGCACGCAGCACCTCGCCGAACGTCGTGTGGATCAGCACGGGGCCGTCTGCGGGTGGAACCCATTGTTGAAGCACAGCACCGGATCAAATGGGGGGAGCATTTCATTTTTTGCTATGTGATTTAGGTATTTAAACACGAGATAGAGCATTTTCCAAATTTTCTTAGATATGATTTATTTGTTCTTAAGACAAGCATGACATATTGAGGCACAAAAAACCTTGTTACAGTTGCAGCTGTTGAAATGTATGAATACTTCATAACATTATTAACTGCATAAAATTAACCTAGATATAAATATCTGAATAGTATTTTTTTAAGGGCAATGAGGAAATACCAATGCCTTATATTTTTTTAACACTACGTCTTAATCTCATCATTGTATCCAAACTCTTCAATAATATATAATCTATATATATAAAAGCGAAAGGTGACTGACTGACTGATCAATCAACGCACAGGCAAAACTGCTAAGTCTAGAAGCATGAAATTTAGCAGAAAGGTTCCTCATGTGACGTAAGTGTGTACTAAGAAAGGATTTTTGGAAATTCAACCCCTAAGGTGGTAAAAAGGGGGTTGAAAGTTTGTATGAAAAATCTAATTCTTTCGGCCAAAATTTTTGAAACTTAGCACAAATAGTATTCTGTAAATGATGATACTAAGTAAATGATAAAGATTGACATTATTAGTTTTTCGAAACTACCCCCAAATGTTGATTTAGGGGGTATTGAAGGTAAAATCTGATTTCTTGGGTCAATAAACTTGAAACTTGCCACAAATACTAAACTAAATGAATGATACAGGTTGTTATTATTAATTTTTTAAACAACCCCCAAAAGACAATTTAGGGGTGTTAAAGTTTTTTTGAAGAATCTTATTATTTCAGTTAATAAACTTAAAACTTAAAATAAATACCATCCTAAGTAAACAATAAATGTTGTCGTTATTAGTTTTTCGAAACTCCCCCAAATGATGATTTAGGGGGTGTTGAAGTTTGTATGGAAGAATCTGATTTCTTGGGTAAATAAACCTGATACTTGAAATAAATACCAAACTAAATAAACAATAAAGGTTTTCATTATTAGTTTTTCGAAAGTACCTCCAAAAGATTATTTAGGGGGTGTTAAAGTGGTTTTGAAAAATCTTATTTCTTGGGTTAATAAATTTGAAAGTTGACATAAATACCATCCTAAATAAACAATAAAGGTTGTCATTATTAGTTTTTCGAAAGTACCTCCAAAAGATTATTTAGGGGGTGTTAAAGTGGTTTTGAAAAATCTTATTTCTTGGGTTAATAGATTTGAAAGTTGACATAAATACCATCCTAAATAAACAATAAAGGTTGTCATTATTAGTTTTTCGAAACGACCCTTAAAATACGATTTCAGGGTGGTAAAGATTTTAGATTACGTTTACTGCACATAGCTTTTTATGATGTAAGGGAGCACTTAGGAGAGAATTTTGGAAATTCAACCTTTTAAGGGGTTAAAATTAAGGGAGACATTTATTTGTATAAAAAATCTTATTCTTTTGGCATAATAATAAAGTTTGGCATCATTCGTTTTTCGGAATTACCCCCAGTAGACGATTTAGGGATGTCAAAGTTTTTATGAAGAATCAAATGGCACTAAGACGGGGACCTATACATCGATTTGGAACTACCGAACTGGACCGTTTGTCTCAGGTAAACATAGTTGTGTGTGAGTTACGTTTTAGTGTCGCGTAATTTACGCTGTATTAGATTGTTGTGTTGTGTCGCGTAATTTACACAGCATTCGTTTTCATACTAAAGTAATTTTTGGTCCACCCGAAATTATTCGTCTCAAAAAACCGGACCATCCAGCAGACTTGCGGCCCTCGCCAGGACATCAGTCCAACTTGTGCGAGGCCTTGCAATGTTGCGTCTTCCAGTAACGAGCTCGCCACTTCAAAACCTTTCAGTCACATAGGCCATCTGTTCAGCGAACAATCGGACCTGCTTTAATGCAACCAAAGTTTGTTAATTCTTGGGGCTATGTCAGTTACTTCAGTTTTCCTGTATTTTTAATTCGAACACGCTCGGAAAATCATCGGACATTCAATCTTCTGATGGGGCCCATTGTGAGTGACGTTTCAATCCCATATTATCTCATCACTGGTATCATGCACTGGTCAAAGGATTTACCTTGAAACACTGAGGTATTTGAGACGATAATGTATTGCTAACCTTCTCAAATGCCACCCAACTGAGTCGGATTCGATAAACACCTTCTTCTGTAAAGTCACCGATCTTCACAAGAATTGGTGCTACATGGGTAGTGAAACTTGAAGATAACCGATGAAATGAGAGTATGCCAAGGCGAACTGTACACATCTGCGCCCCCTCCCACAACTGTACCCCTTTAGACCGAATGGCGTTATGTTATGTTATGAAATGATACAAACAATAAACAGACATGCAATTGCAGCAATCCCGAGGGATTTGCCGCCATTTATTGAAGAGTTATATTGCATATCTCCAAAGTTCTTCATCAGATCATCACCAAATTGAAATGGGAACAATTTGGAAACATACTCTTTCAAACAAAAAAAGAATTCACAATTGACGGAGAAAACAGTGAAAATAAACAATAAAAAATTACAAACAAATTCGAACGTAAAAAGAACCTCTTCTTTTATGGAAAGTCGGTTAGAAATGAAGAATTTTTTTAAAAACTTTCATCCCCTATTTCTAACCATTAAAGGATGGATTTCCAAAAATCCCTTCTTGGTGCAAATTTAAGTACGTCATTTAAAACAAACCCTTGTGCAAAATTTCATTATTCTAGACCGAGTGATTTCACCTTATACCTTTTACCTTATAGAAAAAAAATATTCCGACATAGCGCTCATAAGGGATAATTCATTGGAAAGGTTGCGTGAACGAGCTATTTTAATGCCAAAAAATGACCAAGCAGCTTTAATCAATGATCTTTTGTTGGAGTCATTTCAAGGCGAAGAATTTGTATACTATTCCATAGATACGGTAGTAAATACAGACGAAGCAGTCCACTATCCTGTTGAATTTTTATATACTATTAATCCAGCAGGTCTCCCATATCATAAGCTCAGACTGCGTGTCGGTACACCTGTGATGTTACTTCGGAATATAAAACCACCGAAACTATGCAATGGTACTAGACTGCAAGTTAAGGCTTTGCATAGGAATTTAGTAGAAGCCACTATTTTGACGGGGTCGGCCCAAGGAGAAACAGTATTTGTGCCGCGTATACCGTTGATTCCTAATGATCTGCCTTTTGAATTTAAGCGCCTTCAGTTTCCACTCAAAGTTTGCTTTGCCATGACAATAAATAAGTCACAAGGCCAAACTCTAAAATTTGCGGGCATCCACTTGCGGCAGGCCTGTTTTCACACGGGCAGTTTTACATTGCTCCATCCACAAAAATGGTTAAGAATGTTGTTTATAAAGAAATATTGTCATAAACACCTTTTTTTGCATATTTAGCAACAAACGTCGTTCGATCAGTCAGTTAGTTTGTTTCTTCTTTTATAATCTTAATTGATCGTATCCACGCGGGCGAAGTCGCGGGCAGAAGCTAGTAAGTATTAAAAAGAAGCGATACTCACTGACTGACGAGGATATAACCAAGCCCAGCTCGGCGGACACCAGCACTCCATTGATGGGCGCGTCGTGCCCCGTCAGCGTCACGCGCGGCGCGGGCGTCTCTCCCTCGCCTACGATACCGCCGTGACGAGCAGACCTGACGATAAAGTATTCTAATTAATACTACATATTGAACAAGAAACCCTACTGAGTAATTAATATTTTCGTCTCGTAACCGATACTTTAGAAAGGTGACAGATAACTGTTCTGGGAAACTCTCCAGAACTACAAGCACTACATCTGCGGGCAACATATATATAACACAAGATGTCAAATCCATTGGTGAGACTAGTTTTCAAACTACCCGCAAGTTTGACAACAAGTAACGACCAAACGTGCCAAAGATCTACAAATGATGAAGATCTTTAGAGACACCTCGTATGGAACGGAGTGTCACCAATCCACGAACCGACTTCGATTAGATACTCGCCTCTTATTCAAGATAGCAAGAGGTGTCCCTATAAAACAACAAACCAAGAAGAGTCATACAGCTAAATAAGATACACATGCAATGCTTCTGATGATATTTTTTCTAGATTCTGTCCAAACAGTTTTGACGGTTAACCAAGGCTGCAAATGCAACAGAACCGGTTCTGAAGTCATTTATTTACCCTTTTTAGAGAATACGAGTATGTCATCTGCTGAATAATTATGATCAATGGCCCTGTCTCGTTACTTACCAATGCCACAATAAGACGGTGCAGTCTTCAGACCCTGACGCGATATAGCAGTCGGAGGTAATGTTGCACTCAGAGCGACACACGCACGTTACGACTCCGTAGTGACCGAAGATTATTTGTACTATTTTGGCTGTGAAACAAAAAATGTTTATTAATACTTCATAACAGAAGTTCATGTTAGCAAAAGAATTAAAGACACATCATGTAATTAGATCCTCGATTGTATCCGTTATGCTAGTAGTAAGTTTGATTGCGGGTCGTGGTCATGCATTGCATTACACAAGGTGCAAAACTGAAAAACGAATGAAACAGACTTGCAGGTACATAAGGGTTTATTTTCGATCCATTTCATTATTTTTACAACAACAAGTTGAGCAACAAATGCCTCCTTCTCTTGAAGCCTAAATTCAGTACATTTTCGGCCCTCTTATTACTCGACAACAAGGCAAGGTTTTTCGCGCGTAACTTGTATGTTTGTTATATTCTTTATTACCTCAAATATTTCAAACCGCTACACGGATTTATATGATTGAGACATCGTTAGATGCGTCTTGACCACCCAAGTGTTGTTAATTAGGTGACGTTAAAAATAAACAAACATGGCGGATTTTGGGCGCCATATTGTGCGGGTCCTAATTTTCTTTTTCTTCCAAACCCATCGAGTGGGGTATCAAAATGAAGGGTTTTAAGTTACAAAAATATATACCATTAATATGTTTATAAGTAACTCAATAAAAAAAGACTAAAAAGTAAACAAAAAAAGGTTCATTTAAAAATCAATATCTCGACTGTTTAAGAAACGAACTAAAAAGTCGAGTTTTTGTTTTTTAAATTAATCTACTTATTTAAATAAAGTCTCAATCTCGATAGCTCACCAGTCTCCGTGCTGAAGACCCGGAAGCTGTTGTCCCAGAAGCCGGCCGCGATGAGGAAGCGCGAGTCCACCGTGGTGACGAAGCAGTTGCTGCGAGCTCGCACGCGCTGCGAGAAGTTGTCGCCCAGCTGGCGCCGGGACAGCGCCTGGGCACCGCCTGCCGCTGGACACACAAGTGCTCATTAGTTAGGCGACGCTGCAGGATCTACTGGTTACTAAATAATAGGCAAATTTCTTGAATTTGGATTTAACATTGTTTTAATATTTTTGGGACTACTTTAACGCCGAAGAATAAGCCGTCCACGTCATCCTGGAATACGGTGCCTTGGCTTCTCAACGTGCCTACAGCCTTGGAACAGTGAGGTCGCTCTCCGAAGCCTGTACAGCCCCTGCTTCTATGATTTTGGACGGAGCTAGGCTGGCTATGTTAGCCAGAACCTCCACGCACACGGCACAACGGACCGAATGAGAGTCTAGTGCGGGAAAGATAGTTGATATCCCATTATCTATTTATCTATCCAAACTAATATTATAAATGCGAAAGTAACTCAGTCTGTCTGTCTGTTTTCTGTTACCTTTTCACGATTAAACGGCTGAACCGATTTAGATGAGATTTGGTATGGAGATAGTTTAAGACCCTGGGAAGGAAAGAGATTTTTTCGGAAATCAACCTTAGGGGGTGGAAGTTTGTATGGTGAACTTATCATTTCTCAAGTAAGGCGTCGCACACATTTGCAATATAAAACATAGGCTATTCAAAGTACTAATGGTATGCAGACAAAGTCGCGGGCAACAACTAGTCTGTAATATTCTTAGGGGGCGTCGAGTTTTGACAATGTATAAATTCGAATTTAGAATGGGTTATTCAAATTCTCTCGAGTGTTTATTCTCCTTTCCGTGTCGTAAATTAAGTTCTAAATTGCGCATTCTTAAGAAGAGCGCGCAGCGTCACCTAGCGTCGTGTTTCGGTGACCTGACTTTAACTTGTATGGGTCAAATCATGTAAGAACCAAATAGCTCTAGAGAGAAGCACAATATTAGAGTGGACCTATAGAGGTTTGCGGAACAGGGTGAAACGTCCCGCAACCTCCACTGCAATGGGAGGATCATCCGACCAGACCGGTGTTGTGTCGGTTGTTATCGGACTTTTATCACACTAATATTATAAAGGCGAAAGTCTGTGAGTGTGTTTGTATGTTTGTTACTTCTTCACGCTCAAACTGCTGGACGGATCTGGATGAAATTTGGCACAGGGATAGACTATAGTCTGGAATAGCACATTCACGTAGGCGAAGCCGCTGGCAGAAGCTAGTTTTAATTATTTTTGGTACAATTTTCTTTTTTATTATTTTGTCCTATATTTAACTATTATCTTATTTTGTACATTTTTAAATATTTCTATAAAATAAATTAAAAACATAAACATTTAAAATATAAAAAAAACTAGCGGACGCATCGCGGTTTCACCCGCGTAGTTCCCGTTTCCGTGGGAATAACTGGGTAGCCATGTCACCCGGGGATAGTGTAGCTTCCAGTACTTTTTAAGTTTATTCGTTACATACAAAAATACAAATCTTTCCACTTTATAATATTGTAGTATAGATATAGATAGAGGCCCACCGGTATCGGGAACAGGGTCCCAGCTACCGGCGGTCAGGGCTCCAGAGAGAGGAACCTCCTAACAATACGAGCCGTGTCCAGCAGTACTGCTTTCTGGATTAGGCCCTTGATCCAGCCGCCTAACGAGAGCCTCCTAAGGTGTGTGTTATTATTATTATTTTGTGTGTTCAATTCGCCCCGAAAACTCTGCTTGCGCGATGCTGGTTTTTGGGTGACGTCAGATCATTAGTTCTTATGTGGCGACATAGATGCCACTCCAGGCCTGTCCTGTCAGTGCAAGCATGTGTTAGTATTGTAATAGCTCAATAAAACTGTAAGTGCACTCACCCCACACGGGGTCCATGAGCAGCGGATGATGGGGGTGATGGTTGTCTGTCTGGTGGCGCGGCGCGTGCGGCGCGTGCGGTGCGTGCGCGCAGCCGCCGCCTGCCCAGCGGTGCGCCGCGAACGCACGCGCGGCCGACACCTGTGACGACAGATACCAGGCGTATTTAGTCAAAAATAATGGAGGCTGCATAATGACTAATAGGGAAACAAGTGAAACGTACAATAAACCTGAAATAAGTAATTTATTGCAGGCAAGCATAGATAATTTAAAAATGATTATCATCCCGATCAAAATTTGCAATGATAATATGAAGAGGTACAGTCAATCGCACGTCAGGAAGTAGGAATTGAGAACTCAGAAAGGGCTCCTTTGCGTACTTGCAAGAAGTTCTGGGTCTAAAAATAAGTACAGTTTATAAGATCAGACAATTGTGAGCCGTACGAAAGAAAAGAAGTCTTGCGTGGTGGCCACATGTTTTTAATTAGCATTATTGATTACTGTGAGTTACGTGCAGTAGGTACAACTATTTTCTTAATGTCCCTCGGCAAACTTCGTGTTTCGTCAGTCGTCGTCATCTCTATTAGTTGCCCTTTGCACTTGGTGCAGACCGGACGCTATCAATCGACTTGAAAGTATATAGAGTTGTTAATACTCTTTTAGGGGTACTTTACGCTTCCCTAATTTGTATGTTTATACATTTACAATGCATGTCCTCGAAAAGAGCGTTTTCCAAGCAGCCAAACTGTGCGGAAAGTGTCACTTTTTTTCACTAGTGCTTTTTACTTTCCTGTACTTTTTTAATTTTTAACTCCAACGTCAGCCCGCCGCATAGAGTTTTTATTATTTCAAAAAGTTTTAAAAATTAGTTAAGTACAGATTATCATTCATATAAAAGGTAAAACAAAACTAATACTTCATTTAAGGCGTTTTTAATTAGTCTAGATTTAGATTATGATCAATAAATTAATTTTAAATATTCATTAAATATGTTTGGCAGAATGAATATTTTGCTCGTGCCTTTTTGCGTTACGACGTGACAGCTATTTGCACATGCGCAGTAGATATGCCCGAGGAACTATGAACTATAAGTTAATCTGTGGATATGCTGAGCGCCCTTGAATAAGCGCCATTTTATTAATTTCTTGCTTGGTTCAGATATTTTTTTTTATTTCCTCGCACAATGCATAGTAAAATTTTGTATGATACACGTGCGTAAGATGATTTCCGACTCGTGTCGATTTATCCACTCACTCGCTTCGCTCGCTCGTGAATAAAAATACCACTCATCGGAAATCACCTACTTTCCGCACTTGTAGCATAAATAACTATTACGTAACGTAAGTATGAGCTGCTACACTCTTTAAACTTAATGTTATTTATTTAAAAACGGTAGGAATGCTGTTAATATTGCTAACAGCTCTATATATTTCATACGGAAATCAAAACAAAATAACAATAAAGTACTTAGTTCTGAATCCAAATTATTATACACCTTAAATCTAATAATGGAAAAATTAAAACTTGGAAATTAGCATTCGTTTGTATTCGTAAACGTGATGATTGCCGAGGGACATTAAGAAAATAGTTGTACTGTATCTCCTTACTGCTTGCTATGATATAATGGTAACCATTGGAAGTGCAATTAACTTCACATAGAATGGTTCGTTGAGACTTAAATATGTTTAAAGTACTTACTAGCATAAATCAACTAATAGAAACAGCATTTTTTATATTGTGTGGGACACATTCATCATGATTTCAATCACTATGACTAAACTCACCGTAACAACGGCAGGCATAGCCAACTGCGGATAAGTATTCGCAGACACATGCACCACAGCGGCATTGGAGGGTAGTTTCAGCCTCAGGCACACGTCATCAGGCGCTGCGGCGAACATGAGCGGCGCCAGGTGCATGGTCGAAGCGCGCGGGGGGTGCGGCTCACTCAGCAACTGGGCAGGAGTCTGTCCGAAGCTGCGGATCTGATCCTCTATGGCTGCCCGAGTGACGGGTTCCGTGATCTGGTCGAGACGTACTCCGCCTTCGTACGTTAGGTAGTAGAACACGTTCGTTGCGCGGACCGCTTCGGGACCTGAGAGGATATTGAGGTGTGAGACTTGGTAACCGTTTGAGAATTCATAAAACTGGTTGGTTTGAAAGTTGATAGAGACAGAAATGACGTTTCTTTTCTATTTGAATCTGACAATGAAAATTGTGTCGTAAGAACGCAATAGTCAACATTAGTTCTTTGATAAAGATCTTTAGAACAATTCAAGTGTTTTTGTAAATGTTTTAATCTAAACTCAGTCTCAGTCTCTCTCAATACGTCATTCTAATTCTTGACAAGTTTTTTATAGTCGCTGAAAGGAGATTGCGTCTAGATTGTGAACACTTTTAAAATACGTAAATTGATTGATCTTCAGGACAATATTTGACAGAAAAGCGTCTTGAGTTTCACTTGCATTTGGCCAAAACTTATGAACGAAGATTATTTATTTATTTTAGCACGAGAAACAGTAGACAGGCAAGAGTCCGTAAGAAATAAGTACTCGTAGAGAATGAAAGAAGAGACTGAACATGTTTCAGTGACCTTCAAAGAAGTTTTTACATAGTATATTCTTAACGTTATGCGAATACTTGTGCAAATGACAATACATATGTGTATTTCATTATAACGCTTACCTCTCTGCTTATATCCGAATATGAGATCAATCCACTGGTGCAGCTGACAGCTGACGAACTCGGACTCGAGCGCCATGCGGTTGATGCGCACGAACTCCTCGGCCGAGCTGGCCCAGGGCGGCAGCAGCACGTCGCCCGAGGGGGACTCCGGGATGCCCAGCCGGAAGCCAGAGCTGTTCACCAGCATCTCCGGCAGGAAGAACAGCTCGGGGATAAGTTCCTGTGCAATACAAATAAAATATGTAAGGCCTTTGCTGATGTAGTACATCGAACGATATTATTCCGCTAAAGGCAACCCTTATCCACTTTAAAATCCCATTTATAGCTTCAAAATCAAGTCTATAGGTCTGCACTTATATCATTAGGTACATGCCATGAATCCACAATGCTAATTTTGGAGGAATCCTATTATCCTATTCTTCTCATGATTGAGAGCACAGGAAGGTTGCAACTTACTGGGATTACAGGCTTATGATTAGCTATAGCGTCCACCCGCGTGAAAAGCATTCTATTAGTTCCAAGTCCTAGTACACTGAAAAAAAAGGTTTGTTGGATTTACCAAATTAGCAAAGGTTGGCTGAATTACAAGGAAACTACGATAAATATAACAAAACCTCGCTATTGAATTTACAAAACTAAAAAGGTTGAAGTTGGTACCAGAGTTATGATGTAAATCAACAAAGAATATTGTACATTTTACCAAACAAATCTCAACAATTTAGTCTGGTTGATTTTATTTAAAAAATATGATAAATATAACAAGACCTCGCGGTGGAACTTACAAAACTACATAGGTTGCGATCAAAATATAGTCCCTACCAGAGTTTACGGTGTATATTAACAAAGAGTATTGTACATTTTACCAAACAAATGTCAACAATTTAGTCTGGTTGATTTTATCATAAAAATATGATAAATATAACAAGACCTCGCGGTTGAACTTACAAAACTACATAGGTTGCGATCAAAATATAGTCCCTACCAGAGTTTACGGTGTAAATTACCAAAGAGTATTGTACATTTTACCAAATAAATGTCAACAATTTAGTCTGGTTGATTTTATCATAAAAATATGATAAATATAACAAGACCTCGCGGTGGAACTTACAAAACTACATAGGTTGCTATCAAAATATAGTCCCTACCAGAGTTTACGGTGTATATTAACAAAGAATATTGTACATTTTACCAAACAAATCTCAACAAATTAGTCTAATTGATTTTATCATAAAAATATGATAAATATAACAAGACCTCGCGGTGGAACTTACAAAACTACATAGGTTGCGATCAAAATATAGTCCCTACCAGATTTTACGGTGTATATTAACAAAGAGTATTGTACATTTTACCAAACAAATGTCAACAATTTAGTCTGGTTGATTTTATCATAAAAATATGATAAATATAACAAGACTTCGCGGTTGAACTTACAAAACTACATAGGTTGCGATCAAAATATAGTCCCTATCAGAGTTTACGGTGTATATTAACAAAGAGTATTGTACATTTTACCAAACAAATGTCAACAATTTAGTCTGGTTGATTTTATCATAAAAATATGATAAATATAACAAGACTTCGCGGTTGAACTTACAAAACTACATAGGTTGCGATCAAAATATAGTCCCTACCAGAGTTTACGGTGTAAATTACCAAAGAGTATTGTACATTTTACCAAACAAATGTCAACAATTTAGTCTGGTTGATTTTATCATTATAATATGATAAATATAACAAGACTTCGCGGGTGAACTTACAAAACTACATAGGTTGCGATCAAAATATAGTCCCTACCAGAGTTTACGGTGTAAATTAACAAAAAATATTGTACGTTTTATTAAACAAAGGACGATGACCAAATTAGTATGAAGTATGAACGCGTGCCCTGTCAAAAATTGCCGACTACAAAGTTAATTTATAGATTGAGCTTTATTTTCTTTTATTTCATTGAAAGCTGTATGTCTTTATAGTGTCTAATGTGTTTAATTAAAAAAGACCCCATTTACATTAAAAATATCTCACACGTTACAGTGTTTTTGCCGCTACTTTTTTTGTAGGCGTCTTTATGAATAATTGGTTCCATTAGAATAGTTTTCTTAGAAAACATTTTCGATAAACGAAAGGCGATTTGATGCCTCTAAGCAGTGAAATGCAAATAGTAGAAGGAAGGATGCCTCAGACATAGCAGTAGTAGATTTTTCTTTCGAGGCAGTACTGGTTGGATCGATAATGTGCCCAAACAATTTGCGAATTATTTCTAGACAAAGGGTTGAGAGCCACCTGAATAACCCATAGACTTTAATGTTGTAGGTAGACTGCGGTTAGCCGTTTTTGTTTACAGAATAGACGTTTACATAGTCAACAAAATACAAACCTAGTTCTTTCATATTTTCATGTAAAGAGATTTACCTAACTTATTAGTCCCCCAAAAATATGTTTGAATAATTTTCACTATTAATTGCAAACCGGAAACGTGTTAATTATGTTTTATCAGTGAATAATAAACCCCAGCTTTAATTAGTTTTACATGTATCCCAAAAATCAAAATGGCAATAATTAAGGATGCCTACATTTTTAATTTACTGTAATCGTTAATTTTTGCCCTGACATATATTATATACTAACTTTTGCCAGCGGCTTCGCCCGCCCTCCTTTATTATACGTATAAACCTTCCTCTTGAATCACCCTATCTATTAAAAAAAACCGCATCATAATCAGTTGCGGAGTTTTATAGATATCAGCATAAATAGGGACGGACAGAGGGAAGCGACTTTGTTTTATACTATGTACTGATAGTGATATATCAGGGCAAAAATGGTAAACGTCCTTTCAAAAATTTGGTTTGGTTGATTACGAGTATATCATAAAAATATGATAAATATTTTTTTTTTTTTTATTTATCGATAGGCTCGCGTTTGACCACTATCTCACCTGATGGTAAGCGATGATGTGGTCGACGGTGAAGCACGCCTGCCTAGAAGTAACCTATTCACTCTTGACTTGAAGACCCCAAGGTTGTAGCTATCAGGAAACAAAGACTCCGGCAGGAATATAACAAGAACTCGCAAACTTCGTTGCAATTACAAAACAAAAAAGGTTGAGGTGATAATATAGTCCCTACCAGAGTTCATGGTGTAAATTAACAAAGAATATTGTACATTTTACCAAACAAATCTCAACAATTTGGTTTGGCTGATTTTATCATAAACATAATATGATAAATGTAACAAGACCTCGCAGTTGAACCTACAAAACTAAAAAGGTTGAGGTCAAAATATAGTCCCTACAAGAGTTCATGGTGTAAATTAACAAAGAACATTGTACATTATGTAGAACAAGTCACAACCATTCGGTTGATTGTATCATTGTTACTATGTTAGTTTCAAAGCAATTTATAGTTACCTATATTTACCGGGACAGTTGGTAATGAATGAGTAGCAGACTCATTTGATAAAAAATATTCGGTTAAGTGCGAGTCAAACTCGCGCACCGAGGGTTCCGTACCAACAATTTATAATTTTTACATGTTTATTTAAAAATAAGTAAGTATTACGCTTGACTAGTTTTTATTATTTGTTGAATTATGCCCTATAATCTACTCTAGAGGAAGACCCCCCCCCTTATTTTTTTAATTATTTATATTTTTAGAGTTCCGTACCTTAAAAGGAAAGAACGGAACCCTTATAGGATCACTCGTGTGTCTGCCTGTCCATCCATCTGTCACAGCCAATTTCCTCCGAAACCACTGAACCAATTGGGATGAAATTTGGTAAGTACTCATAATTATGTAAGTCGGGGACCCAAAGACGGACGTGTTACGTAAATGAATGAATTCTAATTATAGGGTCATACGGACGGAACCCTCTCCATGCGAGTTTAAATCGCACTTGTCCGGTTTTTTATTATTTAACGATTTGTCCGCCATAACGGTTCTTAGTACTCATGTGAAAATTTCAACTAGCTAAGAATGGTCTCACTGTAAAATTGTATACTTGAAAATAATTAATTGTTTATGATTATGGTTCCGTTTGACACCTGTTGCGGTGGCGGTTTGGTGTCTGGGTGTTGTAAGTACCCACGCCCCCTGGGAAAGTATCCCACCTATGTTTGACGTGCGTTTCCTGAGCCTTGCGACTCCGCTGGTGGCACACGTCACCACGCACCCCTGAATGCGTAGGGTTGTACTAGGACTACCCAAGGACCCACGTTTATGACAGATAAAGAAATAAAAGGCGGATTTTCTTGAAAATCGTTCCGCAGATTTCGGCTGTTCTTCTAGTTGTTGCCTCTTCGGTGGATGAGCTGCGACTGACTTCACTGGGCCGGTAGCCCGTCTTATAAATGGCCCGTTGTTCCCAAATTGACGCCCGCGCGTTTTGAGACCATTTTTACTTTAATTTTCACTTAACCGAAATCTTTGGAGCAGTGTAATTTATTCAAATTTCAACAAAACTAATACATATTTAGGCTTAAAAGATAGGTTTTGACCACGTACTACTTTTAAAACAATAATATTAACATATTTTACAATAGCAAAAAAGTTTCTAGAACAAAAACATAAAAATATTTGGTTTGTTTACATTTTGATTTCAAAGAAATGCGAATATCTTGCAAACGCATAGACCGATTCTCATGAAACAAGCAGATTAATTAGTTTTAGAGCAAGACCTTTCATTTGACACCCACCTTACACAAATATCTTCATAAACAAAAAATCATGTTTTCAAATTCCTCGCGTAATTATCCGCGTGTATGATATCTCTTATCACTTCGTCAAAAAACTATGTTTTACAACTTTTAACGTTCAGATTAGGAGTACGTGCTCTTGCACATGCTAATTAGACATAAAACAAAACAATTACTACTCTCTAATTAGTATCTAACAAGAATTAATCATTCATTACTGAGTACTTGTCATTTGCTTACAACTTGTTTCGATATTCTTGCTTGTTGATTGAAATCTTATTAGATCTACTTAACTAACACTTTATATACAGTTCTTATATACTTTACTTATGTACTTAAGGTTTTTTGCACAAGTAGGTAATACCTAAATTTCGTCATTTTACCTACTTTAGCTTACAAATGGTGTCTCGTCGCCGACAACACCCTTCAAGGACGGAACCCTAAAAATCTACTGCTGATGCAAAGTGGCGCTGCAATCGCTATCATCAGACTTATGGTTTAAACGACTGACTAGTATTGTACATTTAACTAAAACAAATCACATCAATATAGCTAGTTTGGTTGATTTTATCATTGTTACTGTGTTTTGTGAATCATTTCGGTCCACTTTTGACCCCCCAATAACTTAAGATCTATTTGACCTTTATCCTTGCAATTTTGCAAGCCTGTAAGACGTCTTTACCTGTATTTTATATTTCTATGGGGCCACCACACTCTCATTTCATTTGTTCATTAATATACGAAGTAGTTATGTAGGTACTGTAGGTAGGTACTTAAGTTGTACCAAAACAGACCGTTCGAATAGCACGTTTATTGTAAACTTTATAAGATTCAAAATCCATTAGAAGTTTATAAACATGCGACCGAGCGAAGAATTTCAACTGTACCTAACAATAATAAAGTTAGTAGTAGGTATTAGAAGTAGTAAAGTAAAGGCGCTATAAATTATCTATTCTGTGGTAAAGGCTGTCTGGAAGAGATCACTTTCTATCAGCTGGTTTTTTATACTTTCGAAGTGTAATTTGTAAGTCCAAATTGACACTACATACCTACCTACCTATTTATGATAAATATAAACCTTACTCTTGAATCACTTATCTATTATAAAAAAAAACCGGCCAAGTGCGAGCCGGACTCGCGCACGAAGGGTTCCGTACCATTATAGCAAAAAACGGCAAAAAAATCACGTTTGTTGTATGGGAGCCCCACTTATATATTTATTTTATTGTTTTTAGTATTTGTTGTTATAGCGGCAACAGAAATACATCATCTGTGAAAATTTCAACTGTCTAGCTATAACCGTTCATGAGGTACACCTCATGAACGGTGATAGCTAGACAGTTCTAGACAGGCTGTAGCCTGGTGACAGATGGAAAGACAGACAGACAGACAGACGGATCGCGGATCTTAGTAATAGGGTCCCGTTTTTACCCATTGGGTACGGAACCCTAAAAACCACATCAAAATCCGTTGCGTTTTTTTAAAGATCTAAGCAGGTACCTACCTAATTACCTACATAGACAGCGGGCAGCGATTTTGTTTTAATGAACTATGTAGTGATTAATGAATCGTTTTGTCTTTACTTGTCGGTGATTAAGTTTCTGTCAAAAAATATATTTTTGTGACAAGCTTTTATAGCCAACTGTAGGTACTTTTCTTTAAACATCCAGCAATTGCTCACCAAGAGATTCTGAAGAGCCCAAATTCGGTACGATTGTTTTATTTATTACAGAGTTCCTAAGGCCAACTTCCGGCTCCATCATCAGACCAGCCCCATGGTACCAACCATATTATTGTATTGCCAAATTTCAGCTCAATCGGTTGAGGATATCTACCTACTTCAAAATTGCGTTGCAAGATTCCACCCGAAGAAACATACATAGGTACATATATAGGTACATTGCAAATTAAATTAATAAAATGCTTGTAGGTACCTAATAACATTATATCTTGCTTTGGTTATTACAACTTTCACCTTTCACGCCGCACAAAGTCATATTATTTTCTCCAACAACCATATTAATACGAAACATTAAACAGTATCTATAAGCCTCCTAGGTACTTGTCGCTATGGTTAAAAAATGTTAAAATTACTAAACAGTATCGTAGAATTTACAAAACCATACGCAATATAGGTAGTTCCATTTCCATCCTACCTACTCGTCCTGTACTTCTGTCACCTTTGTTTGCGACCTCTGCCGTAGGGTTGCCACCTTTTTCTTTGACGGATAAAATATTCTGATCTGGAAGTGAAGTTGTTAATTTCGAAAATTCTTGATTGGTGCGGTTGTAGTTTTTGTAGTTATTTATTTCCTCGCAAATATGATGAAAAATTCGTTAAACAATGTACTATATTTGTTTTATACAAATTTATGTTTTATTTTTCAGCTAATAACAATTTCGTATCTGCTTTAAATATATTTATGGCATCTAAACATGGTACGCGGAACGCAAAAATTTAAATAATTGCGTATAAGCTTAATAGAAGCTTTAGTTCTGTCGTCACGCCACTTCGTATTAAATACAGAAAACACCTTTTCTGTAAATTCTGAAGTGGCGGGAACGCACAGTAATCGTGACACTACTTTAAGTATGTTTGGAAAAGTATTTCCTCGGAAAAAAAAACCGGCCAAGTGCGAGTCTGACTCGCGCACCTAGGGTTCCCCGTACAAACTTTCACTTATTCCATCTTAAATGTATGACGCCGCATAAAAACGAGGTGCTTAACGCAACTGAGTTCTCCAAATATAATGTTTAAAAAGGACTAAATTTATTATGATGTAATTACTAATGTAGTTTTCAGATTTTTCTAAGTACTAAGTTCTAAGTACTTGTAGTATGTGACGATATTACTTGCCAAATTTCATATTTCTAGGTCAACGGGTCTATCATTTTGATTCCCTCGAGAATGTCGAAATGTATGTGTTTTGCGACATAAACGGCTTTTTTACATTAACGTAGAAGTATGATTTTTTTCACAGCTTCAAGTGACCGTAGACTTGAGTATAATTTGAACTCGATACTAGCGTTCTCGAGATAAAGGGTGCCGTTTTTTCCGATTGAGGTACGGAACCCTAAAAATGGATTACCATTCCTTCACTGCACAAGAATCTTTAATAGTACTACATACTATAGATTTTCTCCCTAATTTCATTTATAAAGATTATTTCATTGTTTAAGCTATCCAGCACTTTTGATCCAGGGGTATTCCGCTTCCCACAGCGGCTTATAGTTTTGCATTCGTTTTCTTTTCCTATTACCACTGCTACTACTGCTAGTGCTAGCATTATCGTCAAATACGTCATCTCTAATGAAATTATTTTCACTTTATAATAAAGTACGGTTGGCAACCCTAGCCCTCGCGTCGCCGCCACCGCGGCTGCGCACTTGCTCAGACTAGAGCGCGCGTGCGCGTGGCGACTTGGCGAGCGTCTCAGCGTCTGCGTTGCGTTCATTTATTAATTTTAGGCCGCCGGGCTAGTGAGTAGTCGCTAAAGTCGCTTCCCTCGCAATGGAAGAAGAAGACTTAAACTTGGGGGTCGCCGAATATTTAACAGAATGGGGACTATCTGAAGACACTATAACAAACTTTGAAGGTGAGTGCCTATTTTGATCGATATTATATACCTATATTGTTAATAATATATTGTATTGTTCATTCTCTGTTCATTAAACTAATTTTGGTTGTTCAATGTGTAATATTGATAGCTTATTGTGCAGTGAACTAACGATTGAGTGGATGGCTAATGCAGAATTCAACTTGAAACGGATAATAATAGCCCCTCATTGTCAAGGCCCGATAATCCACGTGCTTTTTTGTAAATAGCTAATCACTACAAAGAAAAAAAGTTATCGAGTACTATAATGTGACTAATTAATTCTACATTTATTTGTGTTCCGGTTTTGCCGCTAATGGGTCAGAGTATAGGAATTATTAGGCCTATACCATAGGCCCTAGATATTGAGCTAGAAATAGTGGTTAGGTACCTATCTAATTAATATTTTACTTTGATAGATTTACAAAACGAACTTTAGTAAATTTTACAGATTATTCAATTAAGATTATCTCTTGTTTTTTAGTAAATCAGATTTCATTCAAATTGCTTGACGATATACAAGAAACGGAACTGAAAGAATTAATTCCGAGTTTAAAGGAAAGAATATTATTCAAGCGAGGACTGAAAAATCTCCAAAACATTATTCAGGTAAGTGTTCATATCATTTTTTTCAAAACTTTTTGGTGTCACGGCTCTCTCACTGGCCCGCGCGTACCGTTTTCGGAACAACTCGTACCAGCAAATTCAAACCTTATTTTTACTTTACCTATGGCTCTAAGTCGTTAATATCGTCGATAATTGCTTGTTACAGGCGACAGAATCTGATGAAACTCTAAGCATTGCTAGCGATTTTTCTGTGCCCAGTTCCACGGCCAGCACAAGCAGTGGAGAGTTGCCGACCACGAGGAGAGAGAAATCTTCTGTAAGTTTTGCCTTTATATTTTGAGTGAGCCAGTGACAAAATCGGGTATTTCAGGAATCAATCAAAGTATGAAAGCTAGATTAATGAAATTTAGTGCATTTCATTTCCCGACCACTACCTGTGAATTTGGGCTCTCATTTGTTAACTGGGAAGAAGCTATAAGGGTTGGTGTTAATGTATGGTATTTTCTCTTTGTTTAGAATGATGATTTAACGATTATTTTAAAAAGCAATAATACTGGAGAAATGTGTCTTGCTTCTTTAAAAAAAAATGGTAAATTAGACACTGCGGCACGCAACTACTTGGTTAAATCAGTATTAGAATACCATGTGAAAAAATATGGCGAAATGAAAAAACAACAATTTCAAGATATTTCCGCCCAAATTGTTTCGTTAGTCCCAACTGAAGTGAAGGTATTGAAATGCAAATTCAGTTTTTAAATTGTAATGAAATGAGATACCTATGTAGTTACGGTAGTTAGTTAATTATGATCACTTATTTACTCCCTGTAGTGTAAGGCATGTAGTGTAGTGCTTTTTTTTCAAATTTTATGCACAGTAGTTTCGGAGATAGAGGGGTGGCGGTGGTAAAAAAAACTGTCTAACTATCACGGTTCATGAGATACAGGATGGTAACAGACGGACGGACGGACTGCAGTCTTAGTAATAGGATCCCGTTTTATCCTTTGGGTACGGAACCCTAAAAACTTTCAAATCCATGTTGTTAAGTTGATATTTATGACAAATACACTTAATGGTTATTTTGATTTCCTTGATTTTCATGCTTAGTTCTTTATAATTTGTTTTGATTTCCATAGGAGACATACTACATTCCGAGCCAAAAGTTTGGAAAAAATAAATATATTCCAGCAAGGGGAAAACTGCCTGATAAATATAACAATCACAAACGTTTGCTGCGGAAGAGTGGGGTAATAATAAATGAAAGGAGAGTCCACACAAGCACCAACGATGTTACGGCTGACACAGCTGCAGCAGTTGAAAATCAAAGTGGTATACATTTAATTTTCAATAGTTATATCTAATTAGGCTGAAGCTCGACTAAACTTGATCTATTGTTTACCAGTATCTAATGAAGAATTTGAAGAGTTAAAAGTTTGGCTGAAATACAACAAGGAGCCAGTGCCTGAAGTAATCGAAAATTGGAGGAAAACAACCACATTGCGCCTGAAGGAACTACAATCCGAAAAATATGCAAACTTACATGACATAGTAAACGATTGGCCCTCTTATAAATTGAGTTTCGGATATAAGTTGGTAAGTTGTGACCCTTTTTACATGCTTTTTATTAGCTTGACCCCATATATTTGTTTCAATCTTGTGAGAAATATTTAAAAATATATATATGTATATGTTACAGTCAAAACTCTTAATCGGTCAAAACTACTTTTGACTGGTTTCAGTCAAAACCCTTATTGCGTTAAAACGCGTTTATTCTAATGAAATAAATGTTAGCTATCGTACAAGGTTATATAAAGGGTCAAAAAAAAAAACCTAACAACCTAATAAGTTTCCTAACGACCTTTAGGTTATTATAATTTAGTAGAGAAATAAAACAGAAACCACCTAATAATTTGTTATAATAGTTTTGACTGGTCAAAAGTAATTTTGACTGGTTAACAGTTTTGACTGTGACATATATATATATAATTGTTTTTTTTTTCAGATTGAACTGGATTTCGAGTCAAAGTTTAAAGGATCAGAGCTCCGACTGTTAAAAAAATGGCCCATATTTTTAGAGAAAGCGCTTAGTCTTTTGAAAACAATTAAAGTTGCTTCTATCTACATTAAATTGATTGAAGAAAACCCAAGTGAAGGTTGGTTATTATATACTTGTATCGATCAAAACTTTCACGAATTTCACACTAAAACTGAACTCGGAAGTTTCGGTTTGTGAAATTAGTGAGTTTTGATAATAAAACCATTTATATTTGTTATGTATATTTAAAGTGTGTTTTTATAATAGCAAAAATAGTTTCGGAGGTTTAGCAAAAAAATCTCTGATAACCAGCTATCTTCTTAGTAAAACTAATTAAGTCAACGAATATGCATCATAACTTATTCCATTTTAATTTTTCAGATGTTAGAGACTTCTGTTATTGCGCGGCAATTGGATATAAAATAGTTCCAACTGTGAGAATACAGTGTCAAGATACAGCTGGCAAAAAAAAACCATAAAGCCAAGCACTCAAGAAGCTATGAACAGTTTCATTCTTCATGCAAAGGTATGTATAATTTCACTTTTAAGACTATTGTGAGATGATGACTTTCCATACTAACAACTACAACCCTCTAAGCGTTAACCGATTTTGACACAATTTTGATATACCATCAGTCGGACCACAATCTATGTTACATACATTATCTAGTATTAAATATTTATTAAATATCAATAAACAATAAAACACTAAAACAGGAATATAGTTAAATCTTATGATGATATTGAAAAAAAGCGGAATAACGAATTTCATGACCTTCCTTTTATTTAAGATGCTATGTTACGTGGAAAAAAATAAAGCTTCCGATTGAGCCTTTTGATCGGTTTTGCAGAATTACGGTTTGTTTTTACAATTTGGCGGGTTCGATTCCCGGTTTAGATAGGAGATTATTCAAAAATGTTTGAATGCTGTTCAAATTGTCTTTATAATCAAAACAATGTCTTCTTTCAGTAAAACTGTCTATTTAAAATACATAAGATACTTTCCCTCCATGTGGCATAGCCTTGGAACAGCCTGTATAAGTACACTTCTTGCTTGAGAGCTTCGCACAGACTAATCATAAGGGTGACATTACGTTCCGAACCCCTTTAAATAAATAAAAATGCAATACCTAAGCAATAAAAAATAAAAGACTAGGAATTATAAAAAATATGGTTAAAAGTAAACAATTCATTCTAATTTCCAGAACCAAAGCGAAGTCCCCACCCAGCTGGACTATCGGCGAAAAGCCCAAACTGCTAAGGGTCTATGGTGCCAACCCATCATTATTGCTGTCGGACCAACCATCGATGCCCTAAAGGATTTCTAGCCAAAACCTAGCAGCCTTGTGTCCTTTATAATAAGAAAGGTTTTGTATCATATACGGATATAATTTTAAGATGAGTGATCTAGTGATTATTTAATTGTATTTATGATTGCTAAAATAAATTTTATGATATGTACCAAAAATCTGTTTATTTTTCTTTAATACACCGTTTTTATTAAGCCCATATTAAATAAGGTTACTGGTAATTCGACGTATTCTAGAAACTGCTGATTTACTTGCTGAAAAGGAATATGTTGAATAACCAATAATAATCCTGTATATTTTTGAAGTGTTTGTCAAACAGTCTTAAAACCTTTTTTTTTCAGATCCTGCATTTCTTGCAAGGTTTTTTCTTCTACTATATTTTTAGGGTGTGTGGTATCATTGAAAATTAGATACTTACTAGCTAATCTCCAATATTGCTGATAAGGTACACACGTACTTTCGTGGCCACTGCTGGCCACGAAAGTAGTACGTTGTTTGAAAATCTTAACTGCAATATGATTTTGCTCTCATACCATGTCAGCAATATTGGAGATTAGCTACTAATTTTCAATGATACCACACCCTATTAATATTCTGGAAATCAATGTTTAGTAATATAAACCAAAAAGTCGTGTACATTTTACTAGTGTTAGTTTGATAAATTAACCAAACTAACACCAGTAAAATGTACACTATTTATTTGGTATGTTTTACTAAACTAAGACCGGTACGTACAATCAGACAAGCACTGATAAAATATTGGTAGATATTACCATTTAAAGTTTGGTAATAACTACAGCATAAATCTGTTAGATATTACCAAACAAATGTTAGGAAAAAATACGAAACAAACATGATAGACAATACTTAATTGTATCTGATAAAATCTACGATACACTTCTGGTAGATAATACAATATTATCTCTGATTAAAAGCACAATACACATCTGATAGATGATAATAAGCTAACCTTGATAAGAACTACATTACACATCTGGTAGATATTACCAAACAACCTTTGGTAGTAACTAAAATTAAATCTGGTACTTATTACCAAACTAACGCTGATAAAATACACCGAACGTCATTAGTAATTGCTGCAAAATTTTGTTTGTTAGAGTTTACCAGATAAAATAGATTATACTTACGAGTTAAGTTTAGTTTTCTCTATCAAACTGATTTAATTCATTCTACCATATAATTAGTGCTATCTACCAAATTTTTGTTGTAGATTTTACCAAATACCTTTGCATTTTCTATTAAACTACCTTCGGTCATTTGTACCAAAAAAAGTAACAGTAGAACATACAAAATGTATTTGGTAAAAATAACAAGTATTTTGGGTAAAATATACAATATCTCTTTGGTAGATTGCAGCAAACTACATCGTACTTTTTACTAAAATACTTTGATGAAAACGTTACAAAAGTACTTTGGTAAAATATGTTACTAAAGTACTTTGGTGAAAAATGTTACTAAAGTACTTTGGTAAAAATAATACTAAAGTACTTTGGTGAGAAATGTTACTAAATTACTTTGGTAAAAAATGTTACTAAAGTACTTTGGTATAAAATGTTACTAAAGTACTTTGGTAAAAAATGTTACTAAAGTACTTTGGTGAAAAATGTTACTAAAGTATTTTGGTAAAACATTATACTAAAGTACTTTGGTGAGAAATGTTACTAAATTACTTTGGTAATGAACGTACAAAATATAGGTGTAATCTACCAAATAAATTTGGTACAACATCAACTTAATGTGTTTGGTAAAATCAACCAAAATTCGTGATAGGACCGAAATCAACCGCAAACTTTGGTTACATTTACGCAAAATCTGTTAAATCCAACCTAACATTTTTTTCAGTGTATATCCGGATAAAAAGTATGTGTTATAACTAGTAGACTATGAAGTACTATTCCGTACTATAATCTTTTCGTTCAGTCATTCTCGCGTGTTTGAGTAGCAAACATCCATCCATCATTCCAAACTCTCGGCTTGACCATGCTTAAGTTATTTTACGTTCGCGTTTCGACTGAAATTAAAAAGTATTGTGATGATGGTTTACCTTGACGTCCGAGGTGTCTCGCTGGCAGTTCTTCCACGACATGGCGATGGAGGAGAACAGTCTGTTGGGGTGGTCGAACTTGCCGCCCTGTAGCGCTAGGAACATCGTCGTCATTGGCTCCTGGGTGAGATAGAAACAGAGGGATTGGTCTCGTGATCTTTAAGACACTGTAAGAATGCTACTAGGTGATCTGATGATTAAAAGGATCAGAGTTTAAGAAACTATCTGGGTCTCTTAAAAATTTTAAAGTCAGCTAACACCATTTTTATGCCGGCAATATCCTGACTGGCCTTAATTTTATTTTATCTTGTTTTTTAAACGAGTTGATTGTGAATTCATTCTTAATTTTTCTGGGTAACCTTCATACCCTACCAGTAACTTTAAATTCAGCCTGTATAGTTTCCCCAAACGAGATCAAAAAACCGCATTCTATTTCGAACTCCTTTTAACATGTTTTACTTTCTTCTTGTCACATACAATTGCCCGTCGCTTGCACATCTGTCGCGACGCGTCGCGGCGAATGTTTTGACGCGCACGCTTTTAGTACAGACGACTTAATGCGTGCACTAACTTACTATGATCGGTAGCAAAGCGATCCCTTTTGAAGATCTCCTTTATAGCACCCACCACACCACTGTTCAAAGACTTACAGACTCCGACTTGAAATAACTAGTCGACGACTTGTAAATTAACGTGCTCGAGATAGATGGATTCATTAGTTTCGTGCGATTGAAGAGAGCGGTTTATTGTATGGTTTAGCATCCTAGAGTTTGTGAAGTCGGTACCTAAATAAATCATATATTTTATTGGACAACTTAAATTAATTTGCACATAAATGGGTGCGCTGATTATTATGAAGAACGGTGATTTCTATTTTAAAGATTCCGGACTCCCGTTAGTGTATTTTCAATCGAAACTTTCTTGGTTTTCTTCATGAATTTTATTGCATGTTCTTCACTATACAATTCAAATGTGGCTTTAAATGGTTTAATTGAAACATGTGATTTGATTCAGCACATTCTCCGCTAGATAACAGTGACATGTGATGCTTAGACAACTAATTACAAACACAAACAGACAGACAATACGTTAATAATTCAGTAATTGACGCGTTTAATAGAGCGTGATGAACTATAGTAGGACATACAAGATAAAACAGTTGCCTAGTTAACTGTATTAATCTAAGATTGACGACTAATCGTTGACACTGAGGCTAGTTAACGGTGCATCTGATTTAATGACTTCAGAGATACGTCTTACTTACCAGCTAATCATCACTTTATTAGAATTCAGAACAGTGGAAAATGTACAAGCAGAATCTCTAGTTTAGATTTCTTGGATTTATAGTCTCATCTAGCTGTGCCCGCGGCTTCGCTCCCGTCAACTGCCTACCCTACCCTAGTTACCTTTCTACCTACCCTACCTACCTGCCATTTTTTTCTAGAGACATTCTTTCGCGGAGAATCTTAACACCGTCAATCAGAAAATGACGTCAAATGCACAACGCCCTCTAACGAATATGGAATTCAACTGTCCGAGTATCTGAATTGCGCGTGTTGTGATATTTTACTTCTTGAACACTTTAAATTCATCTAACTTTGGATAGAGTCAACCGATTGCGATGAAACCAAAACTAAGTAATACTTCAAGTCATGCACAATTTTTATGTATAAAAGTTATTTACATTGCTTTTGTACATTTTACGTGATGCGTGCACAACTAAATAGACAAACAGATAAACAGACGAAATGTCCAAAAATTCTGGCAATAAATTATGTTGTTTATCCTTTACCACCCTGGCTATTTTCTTTGGAAATATTTCGATGTACAAAAACGACTTTTCTACAGATTTATTATGTATATAAATATTGAATTGATGATTGATGATGTCACTAACTACGAAATACATTTCACATACTGTGCGTCAGTTATGAGGCGTTTGTGGCTGCAGTAACAGCTGCACAGGTCTATCTTTAAATGTTGGTCTGTGGGTGATGGGTGACCGACCATTACATAGCGAAACTCTTCCGAGCCCGGGAAAGCACGGCACTTTTGTCCCAGCAATAATTTGTAAATATTTGACAGATTCGTTACAGATAGTCACGGGCCCGAATATCTGACGTAATCCAGTATTTAATGGTTATTATGTTACCCAGTCACGAGGTGGTTCCGGTCACTCGTATTTAGCTGCGTCCTGATTATACTGGAAGTTATGTAATTAACATTGGGGCGAGCACAGCCTACTATGGCAGGCTTGAGTCACACATTTTTATCACAATTTGGGAGCAAAAACCGTGCCAAAATGCGTAACTCAAGCCTGACATAGAGGCCGTGCTCGCCCGGCAGGTAGTCATCATCACCTGATGCAAAACCCTATATAACTGAAGCACATCATATCACCTGATGATGGCAAAGAAGTTGATTGTTTAATTACCGACAGCATGTGAGTGTTTTTATATGTTTAAAACAAAAACGTCCTTCTTGTAAGATTGCAAAAAGTGCACAACAATATTCTGAAGTTACTTCAATCGGCGATACTGCAATTAGATTCGCACGGGTGACATTTAATTCTGTCGCCAAATGTTGGGTGAAGCAACAAAATTGATGTGCCGTTTATTTGCCGTAAATCATACACGCGCTGTTACGGGCAACACTCAATTAGTATTTAATTTTACATGCAAATGTGTTGCCATACCGAGAGGAGACGCGTTTCGATTTCAATGCACGTAATTTAAGATTTTGATTAGTTTCTGTTCTTTTCTACCATTTGTTTTGACCATTTTGACCTACAGGGATGCTATTTATTGGATCTGTTACTACAAACATTCTGGGCTTATATCGTTGGTTAAACAACCGAAGCACACCACTAAAGGTGGATCTACTTAGTCGTATCGATGATTTTATTTTGCAGGTCTACTTACAATAGTCAGTATTTGATAAAAGTACTGGCTATTGTGTGGCTAGTTTAGGAGACAGGGTTTCCATTATTTAAGCTACCTTTATTTATCTGACTTGTATCCTAATCGCTAAGTTCTTTTTTAACAAAGGTTATCTGTATCAATAAAGTTATATTATTATTGTAATTACTAAGCCTGTATCATTCATAACACATGTGCGTAAAGACATTTTTCTTTTTTTCAGCTACTACGGGCTAAGTAAATACGTAGTAGGCCATTAATGACCACGAGGCTTTCAGCCAGTCCTTTTTTGTTTTACGTTGTATGACGCCAAGACGCCTTCTGCTTTTTCAGGGCACGGCACCACATACTCGTCATTAGGGTACACAGTTTATATCAGTACAGAAATAATAGATATAAAATTCTAAGAACAATGTACTCACAATGCGAACTAGCCAGTTTAGTACGAAGGCAGCGGTGGAGTAGTGCGTTCCGTAGTGGAAGGGAGGCGTAGACTCATGCTCCCAAGTGTTGTATCGCTCTTCAAAGTATGCGCGGCGGCTTGGGTTCAAAGCTCCTATGGGCTGTGAATAAGAAAGAAATACGTCAGCTTTTATAGGAAATACAGCTATCAAACTGTTGACAAGTAAAATAAAAAAAAACCAGTACATTTTTATTTCATGCTTTTTAAACTACATAATTTATCTAGTAGTAGGCACGCTTCGATCGACAATGTAACGAATTATGACAAGATATAAACGAAAATATCCCGATTCAAACAGTAAAACGCCCAAAACTTTTCAACGGCTGAACCGATTTTCATCAATTATAGCTAAGAACACTATCGATAAAGTCACCTTTTAAACCAAAAATAAAACTAAATTAAAATCGGTTTATCCCTTTAGAAGCTATGATGCCACAGACATATACAAAGATACACACTTCAAATTTATAACACCCCTCTTTTTCCGTCGGGGCGAGAGTTACAAAGAGGTCTCGAATATACCGCTAAAGGTTCCGTGACTACATAGAAAATGACTGGACGCATTTTCGCAATAAACTACCTGCCAATGGCTTTAGTTAAATCAAACTAGATGCGGCTCTGAAGATCAACCAATTTTATGTTGCAAACTGGATTCAGCCGGAATGACAATCTTGAATCAATCAATTTTGATCTTGATTTAATTATCACAATTTTAAGCTTTTTTGTGTACTCGTCATTGGATTAAATCTGCGCAGTAAGTCCCCTTGGAGACGAAATACCTTTGGGATATTTCTTCATTTCTCGTGCGGTAATGTAAGTACCAGGCAATCATATCCTCAAGGTTTTGAGATTATGCTTACCTTGGAGAGATCTCTGTAGTTGGAAGGCTGGCTCAGGTCCAACTCTTCACTCTCGTAGTTCGTCAGGATCCATGGGAACACCGGGTATTGGTTCAAGTCGTTGTATGTGCGTCCTGTGGGCATTAAACATAAGTATTTGTTAATATTACCTTGTTTTGTCATCTACCTTTTCTTTAATTTTTCATTCAGAAGTAAATCTTTTTGCAATAAGATCCATGGATTATGATGTTTTTTATAATTAAATTATTTAATTAAATGGAATAGAAGGATGTGCCACCACAATTATAAATAGCTATAACTTTTTATAACAAGATAATGACCATAAAAGATGTTATCTGCATTAATTCAATGTTACACACTGCACTGATACCAGGACAACAGAAACTCAAGGAGCTTAAATCAAACAATGAAAAACAGCAAAACTTTCTAAAAATTTTCGGCCACGTCATTAGGTCGAGTTTCCCCTTTGACAATGAGTACAAACCATGGCGTCGACCTCGCGCCACAGTTGCGCAACAATTTGCCAATCATCCTTCGCAAATAAGTTGTTGATGTGACACTTGAATGATTTAGGTATTGACCCTGTTTATACCTACTTGTGTTTCGTACAAATGTTATTGTTTTAAGTGACTATGGTGACGAAATTATCACAATCAAATTGTTTTCGTCGAAAGCTACGCAATTATACGCAACTGGTGACTGAACCGAAGCGGTCACTGTTTTGTTTACAGCATTTTTCACACGTAAAAAGAATCGAAACTGAGAATTGTAATATTTGGGACAAATTTCCCAACTATTGTATTTGGTATTTTGGTACAAACATCGTCTCTGTAGGCATTTTATTTATCAGCTATAATTTAAAAGAGCGCAGTTGAAAGAGTTGCTGGGATAGAAGGAATGGCAGGACCTTATAGGTAATAGATAGGTAATGAACTTCATAACAAATGTAAGAAACAAAACAGAAAGTTATGGAATAAAAACATCTGAAATTAAATGAAATTTTAAATAAATAAAAAACCAGATAGGTACCTACCTATTCAGCTAGCTAAATATTTTATGTAAGTAAATAACTATGTAAGTTACCTAACTATTTAATATTATTATTACTATAACTATGTAAGTTATATAACTGTTTTTAGTGTACGTAAGGGAGGGAGGGCGAATTTAGATCGCCCTACTGCCTCCGGAAAAACTTTGGCCTCCTCTGCTGTCAGATTTATTTAAGATATTCTTAGTAAGGTGGTGACTGAATGGCGTCCAAGGCCTGGAAGAAGAAGTATTGGTCGTCCAGCGGCGAGATGGGCAGATGACATTGTTGCCATTGCGGGTAGAACCTGGATGAGGTTGGCACGGGAACGTGGTGATTGGTACAAGAAGAGAGAGGCCTATGCTCAGCAGTGGGCGAGGTCGGGCTGTGGATGATGATGATGATGAAATAAAAATCTTATAACCTAAATAAAAATCATGGGTTTTTATTTAAGAATCTCATGTTTACGTTGTACGTTGACGTAGGTAATATTATTTTTATAAATTCTTCCGAATATAATAAAAAAACTACGCATTATGATGATAATAAATGACGTACATAAATGCCACGTTCCACGTTTTAAAAACAATAATCACTATTCAAGATGGCAGTTAGTACATCTCTGAAAGGAGTATTTTTATCAGCAAACACTCTATTAGAATATAAAGCGAGTTCTGTTAGATAGGTTAATTAGTAATTTAGCTAGATATCAGTAAATAGGTAAACAGTGCGTGCCTCTCATGTGAAGGTAATCAGACTGATTTATCGTTAATGTTAAGTTCCTACTGGAATCTCGACAAAGGAGATTATAGTATTAGTTACTTTTATTATTGTTAATAACGATTCTAAGGGACCTGACCCTGTTTTGCACGGGTTTCACGACTTAACAAAACATCGTGATGGCGTCTAACATGACTATGTTATACCTACACCTAAACCCGCCGGAATCAATTGCTGCAAACCGCATCCAAATCCGTTGCGCAGTTTAGAAGAACATTGCGGTCACATAGACAGACACCAAAAGGGCCTACTTATCATAAATGCGTAAGTATTTAACTCTGTCTGTTTGTTCATTTGTTATGTTTTCATGTCTAAAGTGCTGAACGAATTTTGATGAATATTAGCAAAAAGATTAGGTCCTTGAAGAAGTACACATGATACATATATTTAGATAAGATGGCGCAGTTAAAGATATTTTATTTTATAAAGAGTCACATCAAGACAGGTGGTCCACTTTTAGACAGTGTTCATCACCTATTTGATTGGGCTTAGTTGGCGTTTCGGCCGATGAGTTTCGCCCGATCCGGCCGAAACACCACTCAAAAATATTAATAACTAGCTGTTCCCGCGGCTTCGCACCCGTGGACCACCCCACAGGACCCGTTTTCGGGATAAAAAAATAGCCTATGTCACTCAGGAATAATGTAGCTTTCTATTGGTGAAAGAATGTTTTAAATCGGTCCAGTAGTTTCGGAGCCTATTCGGTACAAACAAAAAAAAATTTCCTCTTTTTAATATTATTAGTATAGATAATTAAATTCCTGTTTCGGCCGGATCGGGCGAAACTCATCGGCCGAAACACCTACTAAGCCTTTGATTGGGCCCCAAACTGACCGACCTAAGAAGCCAGCCCTCTGAAGAACCACACCGGTCTTTCACATAGTTAAAATAGCCCATAAATCTCCGGTCACAATAACCGCAGTTAACAACGTCGGTTAACGGCTCGTTATCGGGTGAAAGGCTATAAATATCAATATAGAGCTCGAGCAGTTATTGCCGTGAGGAAAGAGTTACTTCATCTCTAAATAGGACATTACTGAGACTGCATTCGTTTCTTCTCATCAAAAGTGACCATAGATATATGGGCAGAGAGCGCCGACTGAATTTTTTGATGATAACTTTAGAAGCACTAGAACCCTCAAAAATGCTCAAAGTTGCGCTGTCAATAGAAGCTTAGTGTACTTTGACAAATATGAATGAAAATGAAAAACATAGGGCCATAGTATATATCTTACTTTTCCAGTTTATGGAATATCTTTTAAATTGGTCCATATTGGAGGAGGAAATAGGCGAGAGTAAAATCTCGAGTTTTAACTTAGGAAAATCAGTCGGCGCTCTCTGCCCATATTTCCTCTTAAGCAGCTCTTCTACCTGATTGAATAAACGTTTATGTCTAACATTAAAGAGAACTTGGTTTGTGATTCTTAATTATTTCATCATCATCATTTCAGCGGCAAGATGTCCAATGCTGATCATAGGCCACCACCAACTGTCGCCACATTCAGCTACCCCGTGCGTCACGTATCCAGCGGATTCCGCAACCTTAATCAGGTCATTGGTCCACTTAGTGGAAGGCCTTTCAACGTAGCGTTACCCAGTTCGCGGTCGCCACTCAAGAACTTTTTACCCGACTGCCGAAGGAGGGTAATGTGTTTATCAGTGTATGTATGTATGTTTGTTCCTATGTGGCGTTCTACTAAACGCGTTGGCCGATTTTGACTATTCTTACGTCAGTCGATTCGTCTTAACCTACATTAAAATTGCAAAATAGAAAAATCGCGGCTTTTGAGCACCATATTGTGGAGGCCGGATTTTGTTTTTCTTTTGGACACATCGTGTGGAGTATCAAAATAAAGGGTTTTCAGAGGTAATTTCAAAATATAAAGCATTTATATGTTTGAATGTACCTAACTCCACCCAACCCAGCTCGCGAATATGTTTAATAGTTCACGTGCACATTGATTTAGTAGCTCAGGTAAAATGGCGAGTTTACCTCAAAGTTGAATTTTAGTCCAGCAAACGATGCTAGGTAGAGCCAAACCTCGAATTATGACTTTTTACTTAGGAAATTCAGTCGGATGTCTGCCACCGCCTTTCCTCTTAATATATTTTCTTGAAAAGCTGTGTACAAATATTTTGGCATCAAGTTAACACATTTTGTGTTATTGGTAATAATTATACATTCATTTAAGTATAATCGTATGCAGAGCTAAGTACCAAGTCATGATTTCATGAATTATTTTGTTTTGTTTACACATTATTGCCAATAGATCTAAATAAATCAATCAGATCAATAATCGGATTCAACCTTAGACCAAGGTGTTCTGTGACACTATCTTCATGACATCAACAGGATTTAGAATGATCTGTGAGTGTGAATTCTGCGACTGATGCTTACTTCTGTATGAGGCTTGACAACCGTACATCTTTTGAGAGAAGCTCTCTATTGTACAGAAAGCTATTTTCGGTTTGTATAATCGATATGTATAAAGGACAGTATTATATATCCATAAAATCTCAAGAGATGAAACTGGTCTGAGATCGTTCATACAGTAAGTTTTATGATAAGTAAAGGAGGTCAACCGTCGAATCTGACTCGGCTGGGCAGCGTTCGGGAAGTTGCGCGGTGTCTTCTCGTCCAACTTACCACAGTGTCTCAAGAAGAAACTCTATGACCAGTGTGTGTTGCCGGTGATGACATATGGCTCTGAGACGTGGTCGCTCACAATGGGCCTCATCAGAAAGCTTACGGTCACCCAAAGGACAATAGAGGGGGCTATGCTCGGAGTTTCGAATGAAAAAGAAATGTAGAGATCCGCAAGAGAACCAGGGTTACCGACATAGCCCGAAGAATTTCCAAACTTAAGTGGCAGTGGGCAGGGCACATTGCTCGCAGAACAGATGGCCGATGGGGCAGAAAGGTTCTGGAGTGGCGACCGCAAAACTGAAGACGTTGCGTTGGAAGGCCTTGTTGTTGCAGGTGGACCGATGACCTGGTGAAGGTTGCAGGGATCCGCTGAATGCGAGACGCACGGGACCGGTCAATGTGGCGACGCTTGGGGGAGGCCTATGCCCAGCAGTGAACGTCTTTCGGCTGATATGATGATGCTGATGATGATGAAAGGAGGAATGCGTGGCAATAATTTATGATCTTTTAGAATTTTAGGATTAAACAAGGAACTGCATCAAATTGCAACAAATTGAAGTCGTGTTTGCAAAATTGTATGACTATAAGTGATGTGAAGTACACAAGCTACTAACATTCAATTAACGTATATGTCCGAAATATATACGCTTCGACTATTTGGAATGCAAACGTTAGGTAATTTCTAAACGCCTTTCTTAAAGGTCGTTCTAACTATCCCGGCATCAAAACACATAGCCGATATCGATACAAATATGTATTGACGATCGCTTATCTCTGGCCTGTGACCCCATCCGACAATTATCATTATATGCGTGTCCCCAGCCATTGTTGTAGTCACGTGTTCATACTTTTCCCGACTGCCAGGCAAGCCGGCTAGCCAGTTACTCAATTCAAACGCCTGCCAACTTTCGTGACAACCGCATCTCTGACAATGATAGTTGAATATAACCACGAAAATAAAAGAAAAAGTTCGCAATACCGTTGAGTGAGACACAGTGAAGTGAGAGTTGCGTTCGCGAGTGAAATATTACCGTTGCGTTATAGATTACAATGGTACATTGATCGAACGAGACTGAAGTAACTGTCAACATGTTGCGGAATAAGGCTGTGGAGCTTCTGAAGAGGTTGGTAGTGCCTTCTTTTCATGGTATCCTGGTAGCAAGACTGAAGGTAGTCTTATTTACCAACAAAAACAATAAGTTCTATTATATAACTTGGACTGGACTCAATACAAAATTAAAAATATTTTACCTAAGCTAGCTTGTATGTAAATTATTTAAATTATTGAGTTAAAGTCCAAGTTAATGAGTGTGTCAGTGTAAAATACAATTTGTAAATTTTTTGAGGGAAAAATGTCAATGAACGATATCCTTGAGTGGTTTTGGCACACTGATGTTTTCCTTATTAGAATGTCAGGAAGTCAATAAAGATACACTGTGTCTGTATATTTTTAACTGTGGTTTCAGTCAACCCAGACGATAAGTAGATAAGTCGTCAAAAACCGGTTTAGTAAGTCCCAGGGTTAAAATTGCAGAAGTCAAATGAAAAGCATGATTTGTGGAATGTTAAAACAGAGCACATAATTATATCAATAGAAGTTTTCGCGAAATATTTATCTATTAAATATTTGTAAATAGGAGTGTTAGTTGTTGCACGAAATTATATGAAAGATCTTTTCAGCCAGCGGTCAATGACATTTCGCTACTGCAAAACCGTACTCAAGAAACCCGAAATATAAAATTATCTCTGAGAAATCTCTGTAAAAACTCATTTAATTAAAATAATTATGCTGTTTACAAATTCAACAGTGTTTAAAGCAAAAATTGCACCTTTTGCCGGTAAGTATTCTTATCAGATAATGCCATGGATAATTGCAGGCAGTTGCATAAAGATTTGCAAGAGGAACCAATTATGACATTAGGTTAACCAGCTCTAACGAGAACGAATCGAAACGCTTCCTAACCAATCACTATAGCTACCGTTGCTTACTTTTTGTTTATTTACAGTCGGTTTCTGTATTGAAAATTTGGAAATTAACAAAGGGAATTTCATTCAAAATCGTAATCCACAACGTCTGCATTAAACCATATGGTAGGATTTGTCGCGTTCTTACCTCCAAATACTCCTCAATTCAAAAACTAATCCTAAGACAAAACCGGGGGCTAGTCAAGATATTTAATTGGCCATCAAACAGGAAGGAACCAGGATGGCAGATGTTGCAAGATGAATGAAGTTCATTCGCAACAGACACGATAGAGAATGTTTTAATTACGTAAGCGAATTGCGAGTGAAAGTCAAGTCATACAAAACTACAAGACTGTATTTTTGCGTTACATTTTACGATGCCTCTACTGTTATTTTGATTGGCTCTTCGCATAATAGGTACTTGACTTTTATGGTCACGAATTTTCAAATGAATTAATTATATTTTTCAGTATATTTAAACAGATCCGGTTAGACTGGTAGTCGACCCCAACATAATATTTGCGAAAAGGGTAAGATGGGGTTATCCCCGTCCATATCCCGAAATACTAGGTATTCATGAGAGGGCAAGAGTAGTTCTAAAGAATTCGAAGATTGTGTGATTAATTACTAGCCAGACAACACTTTGCACACAAAAACAATTGAATTGTCAGAATGGGAGGATCTAGACTTTCAAGACAAGTTTTTTGTTGTTGTTTTAACAGAAACTAACCCGACAATTGTTTCCTATCCAGTGCATTTGTGCACAAACTACTTAGCTTTATCAAACCTAGGTGTTTACACAACAAATACAACACCCGGAGGTGTAGATTACGATTGTTACGGTGTTGTAAACGGCTGGCTTCGCGGCCGGGTGCTGAAGTAATCAGGTGCTAAGTGTTATGGTCAACCAATGTATATACTAGCACGATTCTCATGAAAATATTGTTGTAAGTTAATAGGCAAAATAGGTGATGTAGAGGAAACAACAATTGAAATTAGCTAAATAATGACAAATTACTATGTCTGTGGCGTGTATGAATGTAAATACAACAACAATAATTTTATTTCTTTCAAAAAGTACAATAAATAAATCAATGCAACACAATGGTAAACTATAGTTCTGTAGTTTCTGCCTACCCCGGTGGGAAAGAGGCGTGAGTTTATGTATAATAATGGGCATACCTATATAAGGAGATCGTATGTAAAACGAACCTTGTATTAAATGTTGTTGGCAGAATGTGATTTTAAAGTGTCAGTCGTATTTAGAATGGTTTGAAAATAGATTGTCAACAATGGTCAGGGCGCTTATAGAGCATGCGCGTAATGTCCTTTATAATTAATAATGTAAAAAGACTAATCTATTCGAATAAATCCTATTCCTTCACTTAATCTTAACCAACGTTTATTATTTAGTAGCTCCCATGAGCTTGTTCATTGATCAAAACGCCTGTTTACAGCTTGTTGTCAGTAGGTAAATTCAGGTTTTTTCAAGATGTTTTCCTTTACCACAAAAGATTTCGAAAAGGCACAGATGATATAATACTAGCATACAGGGGGGTGGCCATAAGCTCTTATAGCGGTATCAATTTGATATCGAGTAAGTGACAGATGTATACAAGTCATCGTGCGCGTTCGGTTCCGTTCCACGGCGATAGATATATGGGTTAGCAGCGACTTGCAAGTAAAGGGTTTAATCGGTTCGTGAATATTTTTTTCTTTAAATACAGTGACGATTTGTTTTATAGTATTTTTTTCAAGTTTTTAATATTTCATTGCACCAAAATGTGTTACAATACAAATTTAAACAATCGAGTAGAATGCCTCAGAAATTTAAAACCGCGCCATCTATTGGAATCAATTTTAAATCACATCACATCATCAGCCTATTAATGTTCCCACTGCTGGGACACAGGCCTCCTCTCTGTGAGAGGTAATGGGCCGTAATACACCACGCGGGCCCAGTGCGGTTTGGTGGATGTCACATGTCTTCAAATTTTTGGTTCTAGGACATGCCAGTTTCCTCACGATGTTTTCCTTCACCGTTTTGGTAGCAGTGGTGATGAAATAATTTACACAACGTAAAGCGCCTACCTGGGCTCGATCCCTCGACCTACAACTTGAAGTCGCGGCTGATACCACTGGGCCACCACTGCTATCCATAATCGATTTACAGAATAGGTCAATTGTAAATGATCCGTGCAAATAATTTTTGAAATGTGAATTTTTATGTTCAATTCCAGAAAATGTTAATTTTACATTCAATTTAATAACAAATGGTTGCATATGGCTCTATCTAGTAACATTTATTCGAATCAAAGTTTCTTTTATAGCGCTGGGACCCCGTGGAAAAGGTTAACTAAATAAACTACAAACAACATTGAAAGAGTCCATGGCACTTTTCCTTTCTGAACCATGCCGCATTGTCCATGGCAGTTGGCACCATGGCCTTCTTTGTACCTACAATTACTATAATTTAAAGTTGTTATTCGAATAATTGTTATTACATACAAATTACTTATGTTGTGATTTATACATAAGTATAGACAAGTACTGAATATAGTCATGAACTTGGCGTGTCGGACAGGGTCTTTTATTTGTCTGTATTGAATTAACAATGACTGATTATGTGCTCAGCTGTTAACCAGACAATTAGTCAGGGATTATACGTGAAACAAGGTCGCATTATGTTTGTTGAAGATTATGTCTTAAATTAACATTATATTAGGACTAGCCCGGGGATTCGCTCCCGTCAACTTGCTACCCTGCCTACCCTGCCTACCCAGCGTACCCCCTGTCTAAAATCAGTTTATTTCGATATCAATTGTAATCAACGCTTTCAGTTCGTGTTCGTGAAAAGAAGAACACGTCTTAAATGAGGAAGTCGGTTAATCCGGTGTTGTGGCTTCCAAACCAATAGATAATTTTCAAAATAAACTAATCAATGTTACAATCATAACTCAACAGGATTATCTGTGTACACAACTCAACTAACTACACAAATACATAAATTGGGGCAAACACATCAGTAGGTCATACAAATATTTGCCTCAATAAGGAACTGACTCGTGGCCCTTAGGTTCGGAAGGACGGAACCTTGTGACACTGTGCTAATAAGGACCTAAGGCTCTGGGTACAATGGAAAGCGGAACTCATGACTCTCATGTTCAATTGGAAGACGGATAAGCCCGTAAATGTGATCTAAACCAATGTTATAAACATAATTTTATACTGTTAAGATTACATTAGTCGATAATTCTTCCATACAAACGTAGTCTAGGGATTACTCCACTGTTTGACGATGTACGTTCAAAATAAAAAATTATATCAATTTGTCTCATCATTATCTAGCCCTGTATGGAAACAAAAATAGAAAAAACTAAAAAAGTAAAAAAGAAAAATATATGAAAGTTATGAGCGTCGAAAGTTCTATATTTCAACACTAATTTTAACGCATCTTTGGGCGGCAATAAATACCAAAAGAAGAAGGAAAATTGCAAAACGGCCACCATACACGGATAAATTAGTAGTTCAACAATGAAAATAATTTTATTTTGAAAATATACATTTAGTGGTTTTTCATGATATCTAGACTCCCAAAGCGATCTATAAAATGGGTCCTCGCGAGTCCCTCAGAGAAAAATTTAAAGAGATCGATATACTGACTCTACCTTCACTTTATATTTTGGAATGTATTTTGTATGTCCGCAAAAATCGAGGGCTTTTCAAAACTAGAAGTGACTTTCATAATTTAAATACACGCAGTAAGCACGAAATTGTAATACCCAAATTCAGATTAACGAAAACTAGCAAGTCTTTTCTTATAAACAGTATACGCTTTTACGAGTCCAACAAGTTGCCAAAGTCAGTTATAGAACTGACCGATGGAAAGTTCAAAAACTACATCAAACGTGTCCTTATTAAAAAAGCATTATAAAATCAAGGACTACGTTAAAGATAAAAAAATTGGGTTTAGCTCCTTCTGCGCATGCGGCTTCCCTGGTAACTTATAAACGGCACAAATATATGGATGTCTCTAACTATTCTCAATCTCATTTTTTTTTCTCTTTTAATTAGACTTTTTACAATGTTTTTCAGTCATCTTTATAGCCCTTTGCTAAGAATAGTTACAGCACTGATAACAGTATTTGTGCTACATGTTAAATTTAGTGTTGTTATTTTTATTTTTTCATTAATTTGTTTTTTTTTTACCTTTGTATAGATTCTTTTACCGATTGTTTTGTGAATGTGTGAACATTGTAGGCTTTCTAGATTTCTAGATGATTGTTAACATTTGTTAACTTTTTATTTCGTTTTACATTATTTTTTTTGTTTGTTTTATTTTTATTTCGTACGACTTATTGTCGGGCCTACGTTGTCCCCCCATATCCAAGTACTAATGCTGTAACATGGAAATATTGTAAACAGAAACAAGGAGAAGAAACTCCGCCGGTTCTTCTCCATAGGAAACGACTAACCCGAACCGTGCACCTTTTGTCGACGTTTTATAAGTGCCCATGTAGGCCTATAGGTACATGGTGGACATCCCACCCATACGCACTAAACGTTTTGAAAATACTTTTATTATGCGTATAGCTAAGGAGTGGAATTCCCTGCCGGAGTCTGTGTTTCCTGATAAATCACCATACGCACTAAACGTTTTGAAAATACTTTTATTATGCGTACAGCTAAGGAGTGGAATTCCCTGCCGGAGTCTGTGTTTCCCGATAGCTACAACCTGGGGGTCTTTAAGTCAAGAGTGAATAGGTTACTTCTAGGCAAGCGTGCTCCATCATCGACCACATCATCGCTTACCATCAGGTGAGATGGTGGTCAAGCGCGAGCCTATATAAGAAAAAAAAAAAAAAAAAGTAAAATAAAAAAAAAAGATTTTGATTTTGAAAGGTCTGTTTATAAAATTTCGCGCCATCGCTTTCGTCCTAAATTAACATTTATTTCGCTACAAACTTGCAAAAATGTAATTCGTACGCGAACTACCTTCTTACTGCTCATCACAGCATCTATCTCTTTCGCACGAGTTGTCGGATGAGATATCAGGCATTTTAACCCCGCGCACAAAGTAGTTCGTGCCGTCGCGACGTCCAGAAGTACATATTATTTTGTAAAAAATCTTAGATTCTGTACTAGGCGGCCAGCTCTTTTAAGTAGGTCTATGTAAAGCGACAAGGTGGTCTTGCCACGACCAACGGAGATAAAGTCAAATAGTAGTATTAGTATGCACACGTAACAATAATCGTGACGACGACGCGGTAATTGATGCGCCTGTGCTTACAAACGAGGAATTCCTGCTCATCTAGCCGTGGCACGCAGATTGGCCATCTTGCACATTATTGTATGCTAATCAAGTACACTCGACTTTATTATTCTTTGGTATTTATTAAATTCTTTGTTGATTGTCATTTACGAATACTGTTCTTCAGACAACAACGGCATTATTTTAGGAGTCTCTTGAAATGAACGTAAGGCGGCGCGGCGATGCGTCATCGGCTCATCGGTACATTGTGGTTGTGGTCATCCTACCCATACGCACTAAACGTTTTGGGGATACTTTATCGTGCGTACAGCTAAGGAGTAGAATTTCCTGGGAGTCTTTAAGTCAAGAGTGAATAGGTTACTTCTAGGATGGCTTGCCTCATCATTGATCACATCATCGTCGTCAGAGGCTGGCCAATAAAAATAAAAAACAAAAAATTTATCAAATGATACAGTTCTTTTACATCGATATTATTTTATCTTCCTCGAATATATACTATATGATACCTTTGTTGAGCCTCTTTATTATTAATCTTCTCAAATTATCACCTACTCTACTATATTTTTAACCTTTCATCTGGCCTAGTTAAAGCACGTGGTACCAGGCAAGCATACCACAGAGTCAGTGGCTCATCCTGTGACTATCGGCTTGCATGTGACAGATCAATTGGGTTATTTGTACCATTTGCAGCGACAACTCATTTTCTAATAAACGCCGTAGTTATTGCGTAAGTATCGTTATTCAAGTCTTGTTCTGGAGCACACAATTTAACTTGATATACTTCCTTGATGGAAGATTGGCGAGAAACCGTGGTACCAGGACGTTTGATATAGGAAGAGATTTGAAATACTTTTAATGAAATTCCGTGTTCCTAAGCTTCGGATTGACCTGGGGTCTACTCTTTATCTCCGTAGGAAAAACCCGTAGCTTAAGCCGAAACTACGGACTTCGTGCTTAGGGAGTAGGCAATCTGGTCAAAGTCAAAGTTAAATATATTTATTTCAACTGTGAAAGTAACTAAAATAGACCAAACGTCCGTTAACTGTCTTATCTTTCTAACAGCATAACCGACCCGCAAGAGATGTTATGTGAGGCCCCCATTGTAATTTGTCGTCTAGAGTGATTCCTAGGAAAACTGTTTCATTTACATAGTCCAGCTTTTCTCCATTCAATATGATGTCGCACTCGATACTTCTGACATTCGGCAATGTGAATCTAATACATTTGTTTTTTTTTTATTTAGTACCAAATTGTTTGCCGTGAACCAAGTTTGGACATGATGAAAAGAATTTTTCACATCTTTTTTGACCGCTGATCTATTTCAAATATCAAAGTTGTGTCATCAGCAAATAATACGATCTTCGGTTGATTTTGTAATACCAATCCCAAATCGTTACTGTAAACTAAAAAGAGGAATGGACTCAATATAGAGCCTTGAGGAACGCCCATTGTCATTTCAGACCCTACTGAGTTTACGCCGTTTACCTGAACTTTAACTTGTCTGGCTTTCAAATATGATCTAAGTAATTTAAGGGCCGTATGTCTAATACCATAGTGCTCGAGTTTCAACAATAGTGTCTCATGGTTAACGCAATCGAACGCTTTCGAGAGGTCGCAAAATATTCCAATGACGTCTTGTGCTTCTTCCCAGGCGTTAAAGATGTTCTTTATTGGGGTGACGCCAGCCAGGGAATGTTTGTCAATGACGTAAAAATTGGTTGAGCATTAACTTTTCGAAGACTTAACTGAGAACCGGCAGAGTTGACACTGGCCTATAATTATTGGCTACTTTGCTATCCCAAGGTTTAAAAAATGGAACTACTTTACTGTGTTTCATGAGGTCCGAAAAAACGCCTTAATATTTGCCTTAGAGACTAAGTTAGGTAAGTAGAGAAAAAGTGGATAAAAGGTGGTCCGATGTCAGGACGTCGTAGAAGAATGTTGTGACAATCAGTCCATCCTTTTCTATAATAAGTTGTTACTTTGGGCAATGACTATGTCCAGAGAAGACCGAGTGTTTTGACTAATTAAAAAAAAAAACACCAAAAGATAAGCCAAAGAAAAATAATAAACGAGACAGATTGAGAAACCATTTTTTACATGATTTCTTTTACCGAATGTCATGTCCGTTTGCTATTAAACTAAAACCACATAATGTGGTCAATGTCACCTTCTAAATCGCTCGCAAAATGCTTTTAAGTTTGCACAATGGTTGATTTTTATTCGTTTTACCTTACAATTGGTGCTAAGTTGAAGTTACATGAGTTGTTTGCTCAAGTTATGTCATGGGGCTCAGAACTACTGCATACTACATAATACCCAGGAACTTATGTAAAACATATGTAATAATAGCACTAGGAATAAATAAAATAAATGAGGTTACTAAAGATTTGAAACATGCTGAGTCACTTTTCATGAGGCGCTACGCTAAACTCATATTAAAAAGAGATTAAATAGTTTGTTTATTTGTAGGAGATACGTAATCTCTGGAAATACTGATACCATTACGAAAATTCTTACGTTGATAGAATGTTACACTATCTATTACCTTAGGTTTCTTTTATCTCGGTATATTCAGGGTTCCTGTGAGATTTTGTTTGTTCCGGGAGCAAATCTGCAGAGATAACATCGCTGAAGGGATCTAGTAATTTGCGCCTTTGGCGCTCTTTAAAATTACGCCTTTTATGGAGGTAAATGTTTCAGGATAATGTCTATTGAAAAAAAGCCCTTTTTAACCGTCGGATTGGATAAAGCCGCTTTTTTACAACTTCGAGCGAAGTGAAAACGAAATGAGCTCGAAAATTTCACCTAAAACTTTTCGCAACATTATTAATGTTAAGTTATTTAACAGTGGGTTTACAACAGGGAACCAATAACATACGACCGCGAAGCGAGTTTGAAAATTTGAGCACCACACTACGAATAAGTTAGGTTTTCTGATGAAATGCAAAGGGTTTAGTTCAGTTTGGCCGCCCCTCATATTTGCCCGCTCTGGGCATGTGCCCGGCTCGACCCCTCCACCCCCTAGATTTGGCCCTGCCTAACTGCTAGTACATAATGTTTGTTGTCGACTCAATACAAGAAAAATAAATAGATTTTTCCTGAAATACAGAATTTACCTACTATTGTTTCAATGAAAAAGTTATTAAATAGGTACAATGTAGGTAATATTGAAATATTAATTGAATCATCCGGATTATGCCTAACCCTATGATTAATACTAGTTTCCATCCGTTAGATACGGTCCATTGGCGATAAGGTATCTCAGGTATTTATGCTAACTTAGTACCTACTTGATTATAGACATGGCGGAGTAGTGCCTAGACCTAATTGAAATTAATATGGTGTATGATTTCAGTTTAGGGGCCTTAAAATAAAGATCCTAGGTGCTCAAAAGAATTTTAAAGAATACCGTGCGGTACATATTGAATCAAAGACATAGGCATAACATCAGACAAAACGGTTTCAAAGGTCCTCATTCAAACTATCCGAAAAAAATCGTCCTCAGAATTTTGTTTAGAAGGTCACAACATTCAAAGGATCAGTTTTAATATGAGGTAATTGGCCTGTCACGTCTCTAAGAGATCTATTTTTGTCATTATTACTTGACTTAATGCCAAGGTCTTGACTTAAATTAAATAAAAGAAACAGATTAACAGCAAGACAATACTTCAATCTGCGTTTTAGTTTAAGTATTATGGCAGGCGTTTTAATAGTACACGTAGCGCCATCTAGAGAGAGTAGTTAGAACCAATTTTTGAAGTAACTTAGTATAACGGACAAAAGTTTTTCAGTTATGTACATATCCATATATTATATATCATATCCAGATATTCTAATTTGTTATGGTTTACCTACATTATAGAGTATTTTTTTTATATCTATGTATGTAAAAATTATGTAAAAAGCGATTTCCTTCTCAACTATTGATAGATTTTGTTACGACCGATAGTCGGAGCAAAACAATTTCTGAAATAGAACTTTTCCCAAAGTTGTAAATCGTTATTTCACGAGAGAATAGCTATTAATTTCAAAACTAGATATTAAATCATTTACGACTTGTCAGAATAGTGAATTGGTCGTTTCGTTGATCAGACTTAATTCTTTGCAATGCTGCCTTGTGAAAACTTTTAGAATATGTAAAATTTTAATTATTATTGTAGTTTTAAATTATTTCTATCTCAGAATCATTTAGAGTCAAAACATGATGAGATTCAATTATATTAATGTAAAGTTGGTTGTCGTTTCAAAAACTTTGGGTAGGTTAGATTAGTAGGTAATGTGTTATGGAAGTATATATTTGAAACGACTTGCAATGACATTTCAGTAATGACGTCCAGTAGTTAGCAGTAGTTAACTGGTTGTTAATTCGCCAGGCTGCAGTGATGACATGATACACATCATGGCATCACTGGTTTTCCACTATCATGCGTTATAATAACGGTTATGTAACTGTGAGGGGCTGAAGTTCAAATAGTATTTAGTTTTCTTCAGATGTTTACCTGAATATTTCTCTGCCAAACCCTGACCATTGATATATTTTTTGTTTTCGTAGTATCTTATAGTAAAATAAAATGCTCTGCCTGTTTTGTGAAGATCCGTCGCGCAGGGAAAATATTAATTAATTACGCCATTTCATATATATTTTATTTTACGCCTATTAAAATTTGATTAAATTCGATGACATGTGACATCCACCAACCCTCACTGGGATATTCGGAGTCTACCAGTTTTATGAATTTTCCATGAAGACTGCTAAGAGGACGCAGAATCACAGAAACCATATTTATGTTTTAAGTATAACCAGTGGTTTCTCATCACATACAAAGAAACCGTGCCGACGTACTGTACTCAAACAAAAAATAATCAGTATAATCAATACTGATTATTTTTTGTACATCAATCTCGTTCGGTTCCGTTCCACGGATATAGATGGTGATATATCTATCGCCGTGGACCGGCACCGAACGCAATCGATTTACAAAAAATATTCGGTATAATCTGATGAAAAACGCTAATTACGACGGCACGGTTTCTTTGTATGGGATGAGGCATCTGTAGGCTAGTATTATATTATCTGTGGTATAACAAAAAGAGATAACTGAAAATATGTGACTATTCTGTTTTTTATACCGTTGTATCCTTTGCCATCTCTGTTTCTTCCCTTACGTGGCTGTCCCAAGTATGTTTTATCTTTATTAGCTGTAAGATTTATTTAATTTATGTAAGTCTTCCTTAAATAAATAAACAACTGACCTGCAATAGTGTTGAGGAACATAAGATACTCGAAGTTGGAGATCTCCCGGCGCTGCCACTTCTGCGTCATGTTGGAGTTGCGCATAAGTTGCCGCGGCGACATCATCGAAGCGCGTCTGAAACAATGCAAAATATAATAATTAATTAACGTACAATCAATTATGCTTGAGAGCTGAAAGATTAGTAAGTACAATATGCGGCTGTAGAGTTTTTGACACATCTATGCTGCCCTAGAATTTGAAGAAAGTCACCGCTTGCGCCACCCTGGATTATCTTACAAACTCAGAGTTAACATTTGTTATCTGATCTCGTGTTAGCAACTAACTTTGAGTTTAGTTCTTGGCGTAAGTGGACCTTACAGTATTTTCAAATACCTACCAGGGTAGGTAGTATGAGTAACGGAGATGTCGCTTTACTAAGTCAAACTTTTCCTAAAGCTTCTCGAAGCATGCTAACAAAAGTTTATAGCATTTTTATTTTTTGTTTGAACTATTTTTGATCTTCCAACTGCTTAGAATCATGAATAAACATTAAACAATAAAAATAATACAGGCGCTTCTTATGAAGTTATGAATTATATCTGTAGACTGGTCTTCTAAACTAGATAATTAAAAATGCACGTATATTGCCATGGTTTTACATATTTAAGATCAATTTGTAGGCGTGGGTCCAAATGTACTTTGTATCGTTTCGGTAGATAGACATAGAACAGTCGTAATTTTAAGACAGATTGCAAAAACAATGTTGTTTACCTGTTAGGTAATTTGATTTTTGCCAATTTGACCTTGATACTAGGACCACATGAACAAATATGAGTCTCTTGATGACGTTTTTCGGTCAGTAGGTATGTATTCTAGCTAGTATAGAAAAGGGCAACCTTCCTATTAAACACTCACAGGTACACCTGTGAGTGTTTAATAGGCTACAAAGAGTATGAGGATGAACAGTAGCGACCTCTAGCTAGGCTGGTCCATTCTCAAGTTACACAGCAGCAAGTAGACTGCGATTGCTGTTAAAGAACAGCGCACTTATACAGAACTTTTGATCAATCATGTGCCGATTGCGAAAGCATTATACGAAAAAGAAATTGTTGTCACAATAATAGGTACTTTGACTTTAACAAACTGGACTTCTGAAAATACCCTAGGTTCAAAAAACCGGCTATCCCAATGGATAGCCGGTTTTTTTAAATTTATTCTAGGTAGATCCCAAAATAGAACATCAAAATAATCCGTATAATAAAACTAGTCAACAATTATGGAATTTTTTAGTCACGATCAAGTCGGATTTAATTGTGCACTTTTTGTGTTGTTTATTTTCGATTCGTCCTCTGAGGAGCATCGTGAAATTGTTAGATAACTTGAGATTGCATAATGTTTGCCAATATCTGGTTACACTAACGAGTTCTTGTGCGCTATTTTGCATCTTGTGGGATTTCTAAGAGTTTTGAGTGACTTTTGTACAATGATTCAGATCTCTATCTTGCGCTTGAATGATTTGGAACATTCTTGAAACGATCACAGTTATTTTATTTGCTATTTTCTAGTGATACTGTTTAGTAAAATGAAGTAGAAAACTAGTAGCAGGTTGTTCCATCATGGGAATTTGAAACAGTGACCTTTCTTCGATAAGAATAATTAGTTTATTATTTAATTTTAATATACCTAGATGATTTATTGCACATCTTATTTGCAATCATCCACACCTAGCACCAGTTAACTTTGTGGACTTTTCCAGACTTATAGTTTGGAAAACTTTTTCAATGAATAATATTTCACATAATGATTATTGTCATCGGTTTATATCCGGCTCGAAGTACCACTACGCATGTTCAAAATTAAATACGTTAATTTTTGAAGTTAAGCCATAAATTTTCATATTATTAAAACACACACTCTGCGCCATGACACAAAAAAGTGTAAGGGAAGAATACAGGAAGTCAAATAGTGTTGCCGCTTATTGAATTTAGAGATTACATAAGAACACAATTCAACTTCTTACAAGATTTTGTACCAAGTATATTTATGTTCATAGGTATGGACTAGAACAGTCATTGATCGACCAGTTTGGCAAAGCAGTGCTATCTATGATTGATTAATCCTGTTCGAGAATATGATATCTAACTTTAATGATTTATCTAAATAAACCTGGGTTAATTAACAATAACACAAGACAGAGATGGGACCGAAACGTGGTCGCTCACAATGGGCCTAATCAGAAGGCTTAAATTCACCCAAAGGGCATTGGAGAGAGCTTTTTATGGATGTACCGATTTTTTTTTTACTGAGCTTGAATTAATTACATTTTTTTACGAGAAAAGTAATAAGCTGAACATGCTATGAACTTCTCGGTGCCGCTGACCCAGTGATCTTGACCATGGGCTTATCCAAAACAAACCATAAACAAGGAGGAAGTTAATATAAACTGTAATAACATTTATCGAATATATTGTCGTAAACAGTTTGAGTCATATGTTAAGTAAATGTCGAGTACAGCACGGTCGATGGTCGGTAGCTTCCGTTTGGGGTCATTCGGAATTCGGCCCACTATGAAACTGAGTCCAGGGATCAGTTCTTTCAAGAAATTATAAGGGTTAAATGGGCTCACGTCACTTTTACTCACATAGATGTTAGAAAGAAAGAAAGAAGAAGAAGTATTTCCGGGTCTAACCTAACTCCTTCCGTAGTATATTGATATCGGTCAACTGTGAGCGCAACTCTAGTATTGAACTGGCTGTCAATTTGTGTTTGTCACTAGAGTTGTTCTTAGAATCGTAATCTGATTTCGTTGTTAGAGTAACATATGAATCTTATTTATGTTTGTACATAGTTAATTGAGGTTACACTAGTCGACGGCACGAACTATTTTGTGCGCGGGGTTAAAATGCATTTTATATCAACCGACAACACGTGCGGCAGAGATAGATGCTGTGATGAGTAGGAAGCTAGTTCGCGTACGAATACACACTTTTGCAAATTTGTAGAGAAATGGATAATGATTTAGGACGAAACCAGAGCGCGCGAAATTTTATAAACAGACCATTGGGAGGCTGGATATCATGAAAAAACTACTAAACGTATCTGTGCAAAATAAAATTATTTGCATTGTTAAACTACTAATCTATCCCTGTATGCTGGCCGTTTTGCAAATTTCCGTCTTCTTATGGCATTTATTTGCGCCCAAAAATGCGTTAAAATCAGTGTCGAAATGTAGAACTTTCGACGCTCATAACTTTCAAATATTTTCTTTTTTTACTTTTTTGCTTCCATATAGGGCTAGATAATGATGAGACAAATTGATATCACCTTTTATTTTGAACGTACATTGTCAAACAGTGGAATAATCCCTAGACTACGTTTGTATGGAAGAATTGTCGACTAGGAGATAGATAAATAGTGACATTATAAAGCAAAAGAGCTAAGAGCTTAATAACATGAGCATGACTCGCATCTTTGGGACTATTCCTCTTTCCTAGAAACTGCCTGTATCTAGAATGTTGCTGCTTAAGTAGATCTTTTTTCCGTTCTAAGAAGCTGTGACTTCTTCTGCTTCACTAAGATGATGCTTAAAAGTTACATGGTTGTCATACAATAGCGACTGTGTAAGAAATATGACTCAATTCTCATAAAGTTAAAGCATTTAAATAAAAAATGTTTGATCATTTAAATGCTTGCCGTCACGTGACTACTTTTCTAGCATAAAGCGATTACAAAACCGTTAATCAGACAAATCATCAAAACCTGCCCGAAACCATAATCAATTAATAAAACAAGGAAGGCGAGTCAGTTTTGCGTGTAAACTAGTAACGCAGGCGGCGCCGCGTGTCCAAGTAGCATGAGCGATCGGTGTCAGGGTCGGCGCGGTTGTCGACCCGCGCCGCTGCGTCTAAGACGGTCCTGTGTTGTGCGCGCACGCATGTTATAGTATAGCATCTCAACTGTCACTCTAAATGCAAATTCGGAATATTTTGTTCCACATAAACCTTATGTAACGTCATAAGTTAGTGCACTGTTCGAATTCATCGTGTCCTATGGAGAAGGACCGATAAGAAACGAAACTACTGAAAGACCGAACCGATTACTGAAAATGTAGAGCTTTTACTATAGGACCAGCAGTATAAAAAAATCGACCAGGAGATTATTTTCAGCCAATCGGACATACATTTTTGAACACTATCAACTGAAATGTCTTTTTTCATATTTCAGTGTTGTCCCATAATATAAGTTGTTCACATTTATAAGTACTTTCACCCCTTGAAAGACTTCAGAATGAATTAAAAGTCATGAGCCTGTATATTGTGGTTAATTTGATAGTTTATGGATATTAAGCTGTCCATAATATTGAATAAGGAAATGAGATTTGGTTATTTAATTAAGAATGTATTATTTGGTAAATGTCTCTCGAAATTTTTGTAAATTTTACAATTCATTGAAATTTAACTGTCGAAGTTAATTGCTGAGGAAAATGAGATGGGCTGTTTATTAGGTCTAGTCGAGCCCTTAAAGCAGACTTATCGTAAGCTTAACCTTATAATAGTAAGATATCGTTTAAGATATAAAACGCATTTTAGAAAAGATGTCGCTTATGTTATGAATGATAAGTCAGCGGTAACGGATCGATGTATTATTTCTTGTAAGATGGTGTTTTATTGGATAACGGGACTGTTTTTGATAAATTTCTGCTTGAATAGGTTTAGCGATATCTTACGATCGATTTTGACGAATAACATACAATAAATAGACCGTGGATATGTCATTGTTTTTTTGTTGTATTAATGAACTAGCTGTGCCCGCGGCTTCGCTCCCGTTATCTGCCTGCCAACCCTCTATACTTACCTTCCTGCCTACCCTACTTACCAACCTACCATTTTTGTTTCTATAGTCTTTTTCGCGGAGAATCTTAATACCGCCATTCAGAAAATGACTTCAAATGCACAACGTCATCTATCGAATATCGAGTTCAACTGTCCGAGTATCTGAATTGCGTGTTTTGTGATAATTTTACTTCATGAACACTTTAAATTCATCTAACTTTTGATAGAGTGAACCGATTGCGATGAAACAAAAACTAAGTAATTCTTCAAGTTACGCATAATTTTTATGTATATAAGTTATTTACATTGGTTTCGTATATTTCACGTGATGCGTGCACAAATAAACAGACAAACAGACAAAAATTGCAAAAAATCCGAAAATTGGTTCTGTTGGTTATCCTTTAACACCCTCGCTATTTTTTTTGGAAATATTTTCGATGTACAAAAATTAATTTTCTACAGATTTATTATAATTATGTATTGATATTGATGATGATGATGATTGATGATATATTAGTTTATACTTGAAGTTCCACAAGCTAAGCTTTTACGACGCATTAATTTAGCATAGCTAATAAAACATACCTCAACCCAAATAGCTCCTGAAATTTTAAATACCACTCATCCAATTAGTGATCACCAAATATAGACGAAATTGCGAGCTGACGACAACAACAAGAGGTCAAAAGCCCACTTGAAACATAATTACTGAACAGAAATATAAACTACTAGGTTTTGCCCGCGGCTTCGCTCGCGTTTTTATATTTTGTTAGTCAATTCTGGTTGTCAATCTATTTCTTCATGATTCTGATCTCCTGGTAGGGCCTTAGTAATAGGGTAAAAACGTGACCCTATTACTAAGGCTCCACGATCCGTCTGTCAGTCTGTCTGTCCGTCTGTCACCAGGCTGTATCCAATGAACCGTGTTAGCTAGACAGTTGAAATTTTCAGAGATGTATTTCTATTGCCGCTATAACAACAAATACTAAAAACAGAACAAAATAAATATTTAAGTGGGGCTCCCATACAACAATGCCTGCTATAACCGTTTCCAAGATCCCTTCTATGTACCAAAATGATGATCTAGATATCAAGGCGTAACAAAAAAACAAAGTCACTTTCGTATTTATAATATTATTCAGGATAAATAGCGCCGAGACCGGTGAGTGGGTGACCAAGTGATCTCGATACCGGGGTACCGGAAGCGGATCAGAGGCCATAAGACCTTATCTTGTAAATAAACAAACAATTATGTACTAGGAACTAGGAGATAATATATTTTTGCGATGTTATGAATTATTCAAGCTGTTAATCATATTTGGGCGTCATCTGGAGCAATTTGTCGTAGTATTTATGTGCTCCTGCGATCGAACTTGCTAAAAGAATCAATAATGCTTTCTTGGAACATTAAAAAGTTTTACAATTGAGTAGGCCCTACTTATTATTTTTTCACGTTTTATTTTAGGTATACTCAATTGGATAGCGCCTGAGTGCCTGTTCAGTAAAATGACGCAAAACTGTGTAATTCTTAGCAATGCCTGCCTTCAGTAAATCACCATTGCGATTTTGTTATTACCCTAATCTGTCTCACATCTAGCAGGCAATTGAGTAACAAAACATTAAAGTTTTCACTCAATCTCCGCTTTACCACACCAATAATAAAACCATTACATTGCAACATTAATAATCCACAGTTGCCAGTATTTACGAATGCCAACAACCATTTAAAAAATCAAACGAGGTGAGGTAAACCTCTGTGGTACCTTGTGACCCACGCCTGACCAAACTTTTGTTCCGAGTTCAATATCTGACCAATCGGGGAAGGTCACATGATGATTTAAAGACACCGACCACTTTGGCGACCAATCCATTGATATGTTGCGAAATTTACTACGGTCTGTTATTGTTTTTGTTCAAAAATGGCCGCTGTGAACTTGCTGTATGCACTATGGTCAAAGTTTTATTGTCATGTAAATTGTCGTTAATATTTTATTGCTAAAATATACCATTGAACTTCAATATGTATGTGCGAAATGCCGTAAAAATAAGGTACCAAGGTATTTACCATCAAGATGGATGTTAAACTCCTTTTACGGTTCTGATTCAAGTTTAAAATCATTAAGCATGACATATTATGCTGTAAACTCTGCCCACGCGTTATGTAATATTACATGCTTTAATTATAGCCAAGGAACCATGTATTAACGTCTAAATGTAGTCGTAAATAGACAGATTAGCGAAATTGAATTTACAAAGCAGAAAATTGGTCAAATAATTCTCCAGAAGATGATTTAAATCGAAAACAATGTTTAACGACACGGAAACATCTCATCATGAAACATTTCGGACTTAGCTTTGTCAAAAATGTTTCCCTGTTGAGATGAATGACCCCAGAAGTTTTTAAAGTATTACACAGCGTATTACTGCATAAATGGTCAGAAGAGAGCCATGAGTTTCATAAAATATATTGCATCAGATAACACATTAAAACGTAAAACAAACGACCTTACTTTTGGATTTCAGAGTCCTCTGCCGCAGGTGAAGGATTTTGTCGCTACTTGCCTGTCGCAGGAAAGGTAGAAACAAGAAAAAATAATTTATTTGCGCCAACTAACTTTGATACGATAATCACTAAACTTCACACTTCAATCTGGGGTCAAAAAGGAAGCTGTTCAATGCATGACTTATCTATCGTTAAAATGAGAATAGCTGATTGTTGATCCCCAAAGTAAACGTTGTTCATATTCAAGGGTACTGCCAACCCCGGCAAGATAACCAATAAATTAATAGTCATTCTGTAAATAATCCCATTCAATCACACGAATATGCAGTTACAAAATTGAGTTCGACCAATTTCTGCAATTATTCTCAACCAATTTCTTAGGATATGTCGTCTTAACTAGAAGCAAAAGAAGCCGCAGTTGTCAATCATTCAATTCCGAATAGAAACAACATTTTCGCACTGTAATCCTACATAATTCCGGTAATCATGTCATCATAGACAATCATGATGAGAGCACGAGGGGAGCACGTTCTCATGATTGTGGTCCTCTTTGTTTACTTTCGTACACACGCTAAATGTTTTTTTATTGTAACATGATTTATCAGAAAATTGTAGCATTGTCAACCATGAGAAACAATTATTGTAAGACAAAAAAAATATAGCTGGAATCGGACACTTAAGGGTACACTAGTCGACGGCACGAACTATTTTGTGCGCGGGGTTAAATGCATTTTATATCAACCGACAACACGTGCGGAAGAGATAGATGCTGTGATGAGCAGTAGGAAGCTAGTTCACGTACGAATACACACTTTTGCAAATTTGTAGCGAAATGGATAATGATTTAGGACGAAACCGAGCGCGCGAAATTTTATAAACAGACCTTTGGCAGTCTAGATATCATGAAAAAACGACTAAATCTATCTGTTCAAAATAAAATTATTTGCATTGTTGAATTACTAATCTATCCCTGTATGGAGGCCGTTTTGCAATTTTTTGTCTTCTTATGGTATTTATTTGCGCCCAAAAATGCGTTAAAATTAGTGTCGAAATGTGGAACTTTCGACGCTCATAACTTTCAAATATTTCCTTTTTTTACTTTTTTGCTTCCATACAGGGCTAGATAATGATGAGACAAATTGATGTCACTTTTTATTTAGAACGTAAATCGTCAAACAGTGGAATAATCCCTAGACTACGTTTGTATGGAAGAATTTTCGACTAGTGTAACCTTAAAATTATTTTGCGATTCAAGATGGAATCTGTTCAGAATTTTGGTCAAATCGATTTATTTAGTCAGAAAGGGCGACTGTGTGTGGGCTATACTTGATCTATAAATAAGTCGTAATAAAGCACTTATACGTCTAGTAGGAAATAATAACACTTCCTATCAAAAAGCATTCATTATCTTCCAAGCGGAAACTTGTTCGATCGACTCGGCGCGCATTCACGACATAAATGCGCGACGAGAGTATGCGAATGAGTTCGACACCGCACAAGTTTCACAATTCTACATGTTTATTTTATTTTTTTAAGGGTTAGGTACTTATTTCATGTACCTAAGTTAAGGGCTCTTTCAATTTACACGTTTGGTGCCGACACCAAACGTCTAAAATTTAAAGAGTCCGAACTGCTGCGGCGAAAGAGAAGAGCCCTAAGACTTATACCTATAGCAACCAGTGTAACTGTAATATTCATTGACATTGATTGAACTTCATCTAATTGTTTTGTACGGTTAAACTTCATAAAGGTGAATGACCGTCATAAAACTGTAAACTGTATTATTTTAAGCTTGAACGTAATGGCGAATCGCTAATTCTGACATACTAATTTAATTACCTGACTAACGGCGAATTAATGTTCATAATAACGTTCATAAATTCATTTATTGCCAGACAACGCATAGCTTAAACTGCTGATTCTAGCTTCTTCTTGTATATTCTCTTCATTGCTGAAGGTCGTGCCCATTTCGGAAAGCTTTTACGGAGTCACTGACAAGCCACTTCAAAATTTTTGAAAGTGTTTGCAACGCAGGTGAACTGTAGGTAGATCCACCCCCTAAAGGCGTAAAATACAGCATGACAGTTTATGCGGCACTTAAGTCATTTTTATCGATGGGAATCGGATCAGGCACACGACTGGTGTATAAAAAAATATAATTTGTAATGAGTATTCTCGTGTAATAAACTAATCGTAATTACATTAATTGCTGAAGTAATTCGTATTCATTCATAATATGACTATTCTCTATGTTGATTTTGATACAGGAAATCATTAATAAACCGGCAGCGAATCATTTGATCTCCGTTCAATTCACAAAAATGTTTTGTTTCGCGATTAGAATGGCAAGTCGTGAAGTCGCGTGTGTGCGTCGGTCGTTAGTCGTCGAGCCGACTGTGTGTGAGGCACAAATTGGCGAGCGATACGTCACACATGTCCGGTAAACATTGACATTGGTAGCTGTACGCTCGCGCACACAAATCGTAACGTGTTTACGTCATTTCAGAAAATATTATATAGATGTTTTTTTTATTTTAAGTTTTTGGGCAGTTGACATTTAGAGCTGTCAAAACGAATTTTAAATTTAAATTTACTTTCTAAGTTTACCTTGGACGTTGTTGAAGGAAAACATCATGAGGAAACGTGGACTTATAGTTAATATAAGTTTGAAATCGCCAACTAGCATTTAGCAAGCGTGGTGATTAATGCTCGTGTCTTCTCTGTATGAGTGACAGAGTGTATGTGGGGATAGCAACGGGCTGGTTTTAATATTATACGGGCTGGTTTTATTATTATTTTAAATGCATAAGGATAAATTATGTGTGATTGCTTAAGTTTTTATGCCCAAAAGATGTCGATATTATAGGGAGAAGGAGAGAGAGCTAGGATGTTTCTCAAACAGGCAAATGAAAAACTTTCCTACACTCAGATGGAGTTGCAATTATCACAAGTTTTCAATACGTATTTCCACAAAACATAGCGATAGAGTTGTTCTCACGAGTAATTGGACACGTCTTAATTAATTGTTATCGACTCGTTTAACTTTAATGCGTTTATAATCATCTGTTTGTTTTCATAGCCACAGGCAATGGATTTAATTATCACAAATGAGCTATGTTATGTTGGTATGATGAATGTTTTAATTTACTATGTGTTTCTTTCTGGCTATTTCTGGCAATTGAATGGATGATTCATAAATAAATACGTAAATAACTTAAACCAGAGGTTAACGTTGACTGAGATTAATGAACTATTCTGTATCAATTTCAAACATTTCGGTACTAAAAATAACACTATAATTTAAACATATAATTGTTGTTAATTATATTAATTAATTAACGACTAAAATTAAGTAATTGCTCAGATAGGAAGCGTATTTCCATTGTTTACTTCACCTAGTGAGATAATATTGTGTTTTGCTCTCCGGAACTGATAAGGTACACGCCTTTAGGGCAAGAAGCTGTTTGCGTAAACGATCTGTACTTAAAATCTTTGTGTTTTTTTGTAAAAAATCCTTTGTCTAACAATTTTTTATCTAAATAATCGTCATTTTGGGCAATGAATACTCAAATTATTCATTTTTAAAATATTTCATTTATAATTTATTGGTCCTTCTATTTGTGTTTTCAAAAGCTTATCTACGATAATTATTCTAATATAAATTACTTAAAACAAAACATAGATACTACGACAAAAATTATAGCAAGCTACATAAACATATATCTATTTTACTTTGATAACTTTTGTACGCAACAGTACACAAGTCAACATTAACATACTAGCAATCAAGTATCTTTGATGTTAAGATCAACGCACCATGTGTCAGTAACAGGCACGACCCATTGTTTATCACGACCTATGTCAGGGGAACCTTCAGTGTCACCTCTTGCCAGCCTATGCTGTCCTAGTACTCGTGATATAAAACTAATATTTTATAGAGGTGTAGTTTTTGTTTAATTACTATGTTTGTTAACGGTAAAGGATTTGTGTTGAAGGTTGATTGTGGATCTGTTGTTTTGAAAACTCGAAGCACGCGCACTGCCTTTCATTTTCGTAACTCATAGTCAAAAGTATTCATTGCGTGTTTTACGCTGTCAAGTAGACGGATTTTTGAACATACCAAGCAAAGCACAGCGCACGCATGCTATTATTTTTTCTTTGAAGTCAAGCAATTAGGCAGCTTTCCAATAACAATGTATTTTTCTCTGATATATTACATTCATTTTGTAAATTGGTACAAAGTTATATTTTTTTTTGCTAATTTCAACTAGATGAACCCGGTAAATAAAAATAGGCTACTTTTTATACCATAAAAATGCATGCTTCTTGCTGCACGTTTCTGTACCCCACAGAACACGAGCAAAACCGCGGCAAAAAGCTAGTATGCTATACATATCTAGTACTCGAATTGAACGGGCATTACGAAGTAAATATAAAGTTTACGATTCCGTCAGGAAACAATTCTATTTATAGAATAGTAATTAATCTGAGAGATAATTCTTAGTAGTTGTGAAGGTTTTAGGACTGGTAATAGCTAGTAATATTTTTTCCAAATAAAAAAAAACTTTAACATTACTTTTTTATTTAATGTAATTAATGTCATATTATGGACAGCTGTGTCTGAAATAAATGAATTCATTATTTTATTTAAACAAGCTTTTTAGCTTACCGTGCATTGTGCTCCAAACCAAGCGTGTATGCAAAATTACATCTTAATCGGTTAAGGATAACTGCGTTACAATTCAATTGCAAGATTTGACCCGTACATACACACATATATATATATAGCTAACACATACATACATTGCTAGTTAGTAAAAAAGCTTGTAAAAGTGCATGACTGAGTGGTTCATGTCAACTCAAGTCAATTGTGATGAGTTGTTTGATTGTCAAGAAATTAAGTAGTATGGTATATGGTAAACGGAGGAAAATGCAATAATATAACGTTTGAACAGGCGTGATGCTATGTGTTATGTATATGTTGACGTCATCAAAAATAAGCTCAATTTTTTTGATGCTTATACATATTAGGTTGCCAAACGCAGGTGCGAAAATGCGACACTGATACGACGACTGTTTTTTTCAACTGGACCAGTCCAGTAGATTTGACTCAAATTGGCTGTGACACACAGACAGACAGATAGATACACACGAATGGTCGTATAAGGATGCCATTATTTCATTCGGACGTACGGAACCCTAAAAGAACTGAAATGTATCAAAAATGCTTTATCACTAGACCCTTTTATTCGCCGGAACTAGGAAACCTCATATTCAGCACACTTCACACTAATTAAAGGCATTTCATCCCGGCACATTACGTCTTATTAGCCCATATCTTGTATTATCGACTGCCCAAGGCGAGCTATCGACCCGGCAGGCACCGACACAGTTCCTACTTTTACTATAATCAGTTATGTCGGGTCAGTAGATCCTGACTGAGAGCTGGTGACCTTTGGTTCCGGCGTATCGGATTACGAGACTCAATTGTTTTTTTAATATATAGCATTTGATTTTTATGGGCTGATTGGAAAGACTTAATAAATAAAATATTTGGGTATTGCTCAACTCAAAGTTACATTTCTTATAGGTACATATTGTTTTTGCAACTGCAAAAAGTTTACCGTGTAATTTATGAAAACCATCATAATATATTAAAATATATGTGACCTAATGCAGAATGCTCTCTGGAGCATTGAACATCGGCGCCGAGTTGCCAGTCTGTCGGTTTTTTATCGGTTACATTTCGGGGAGTGTGCGTTGGAATTGCATGAACTGATTTCCTCCTAGCCCGGTCCATTATCGGGCTACAAGACGTACGGCGATGCGTCATCGGTACATGGTGGACATCCCACCCATACGCACCAAACGTTTTGGGAATACTTTTATTATGGGCACAGCAAAAGAGTGGAATTTCCTGCCGGAGTCTGTATTTCCTGATAGCTACAACCTGGGAGTCTTTAAGGTTACACTAGTCAACGACACGAACTATTTTGTGCGCGGGGTTAAAATGCATTTTATATCAACCGACAACACGTGCGGAAGAGATAGATGCTGTGATGAGTAGTAGGAAGCTAGTTCGCGTACGAATACACACTTTTGCAAATTTGTAGCGAAATGGATAATGATTAAGGACGAAACCGAGCGCGCGAAATTTTATAAACAGACCTTTGGGAGTGTGGATATCATGAAAAAAAGACTAAACGTATCTGTTCAAAATAAAATTATTTGCATTGTTGAACTACTAATCTATCCCTGTATGGTGGCCGTTTTGCAATTTTCTGTCTTCTTATGGTATTTATTCGCGCCCAAAAATGCGTTAAAATTAGTGTCGAAATGTGGATCTTTCGACGCCTATAACTTTCAAATATTTACTTTTTTTACTTTTTTGTTTCCATACAGGGCTAGATAATGATGAGACAAATTGATATCACTTTTTATTTTGAACGTATATTGTCAAACAGTGGATTAATCCCTAGACTACGTATGGAAGTAGTATGGAAGAATTTTCGACTAGTGTAACCTTAAGTCAAGAGTGAATAGGGAAGCGTGCTTCATCGTCGACCAGATCGTCGCTTAGGATAGGATAGGATAGACCCCTTTTACGCACTTAGATTCCCATTTGGTCCGTTGTGCGTGCAGGCCTCCTCCCTGTGAGAGGGAATGGGCCGTAATCAACCACGCGGGCCCAGTGCGGGTTGGTGGATGTCACATGTCTTCGAATTTTTTGGTTCTAAGACATGCCAGTTTCCTCACGATGTATTCCTTCACCATTTTGAGAGCAGTGGTAATGAAATAATTTTTAACCGACTTTCGAAAAAGGAGGTTAGGAAAAAAAAAAACATACATGATGTCGAACATCTACATCTCTCATCTCTCATCTGTCGGTTCTATGTTCGACATCATGTATGTTTTTTTTATTGTTTTTTAATTTATGTTCACCGATATCTCTGTCAATTGTGGACCGATTGAGAAAATTATTTTTTTGTTTGAAAGAGTATGTTCCGAAATTGGTCCCATTTTAATTTAGTGAAGATCTCAAAGACAAAGACAAAGACAAAGATATTTTATTTCAAGTAGGCCACCAAGCGGCACTTTTGAACGTTAGGTTCATTAAAATTTACAAGTTATAACAGTTGATTCTACCGTGCATTCGGAAAGTAGCTTGTTATGGAGAAGAATGCACAAGAAACTCCATACTTACTCTTTTAAAGAAAATGTTTTTTTACAATATTTAGTTACATAAGTACATACATTAATAAATTCATATATGTGAGGACAATGCACCCAGAATAGCACTACACACAAACTACGTACAGGCATAAAGTAATTAAAGTACTCACACATGTACTGTGCAGTTATATAATAGATGCTAGAAAAGCATTAACATCCGAAGCAGTTAAGTTATGACCAATCCCAACTGACGGCGTCCGTTCACGAAGATGACGCATGAATGGCACCACCCAGCTCAACCATCATGAAGGGAACCGGATGATCCAACACACGCGCCACCATCAGAGAGACATTTGAGAGAGCATGACACACTCAACTGCCAGGGCACACACAAGTCAACGAACGACACACAGGTACAGTAAATGTTAGATTTACAGTTGGGTACATAGTACTCACACACGTGCCGTGCAGTTATACAATACTAAGGAAATTGAGTTTATACAATATCAATATATTCATTCAGTCTACAGCAGTTCCAACAATACTTCAAAACAATAATGTTCTGCATATCACTTGTTTTTGCGCCCTAGTGGATGTTGAGCAGGAATAGCATTTAGCCAAGCATTTTTATCAGTGATGTAATCCCCCAACTTATAATATGCCAGCCTGCATAGTGTGCGTTTTATACAAGTTTTAAATTTCGTCTCCTTCAGCTCAAGAATGTGGGGAGGAATTTTATTGTAACATTTTTTACAGTACCCCATGAAAGATGAAGCTACTTTTGCCAGTCTGAAACCTGGTTGAACTAATTGGTCCCTATTTCTAGTAACGTAATTATGTCTGTCGCCGTTTTTACTAAAAAGATGTAAATTCTTTCTCACGTACATGATGTTTTCATAAATATATTGACAAGGAACCGTCATGATGTTAAAGTCCTTAAACAGTTCCCTTAGAGAATCGCGCCGGCGAAGATTATATATTGCTCTGATGGCTCGTTTTTGCAGAATAAAAATTGACTCAATGTCTGCAGCCCTTCCCCATAGTAAGATACCGTAAGACATTATACTATGAAAATAACTAAAATATACCAGTCTCGCGGTATCCACATCCGTCAACCGACGAATCTTTCCAACAGCATAAGCCGCCGAACTCAGCCGCCCCGCAAGGGATACCAAATGAGGACCCCATTGCAACCTTGAGTCCAGCGTGATCCCCAAGAAAACCGTTTTATCGACGAATTCTAGCTTCTCCTTGTTTAACATAATGTCACAATCAGTACTTTTGACATTCGGCAATGAAAATTTTACGCACTTGGTTTTTTTACCATTTAAAACTAAATTATTGGCTGTGAACCAATCCTGAACCTGCCGTAGCGCGTTATTTACGTCGTCAACCTGACAAGTACGTCTATTTATTTTAAAAATTAAAGATGTGTCGTCAGCAAATAACACCATGTTTAGTTTGTTTTCCAATAAACGGGGTAAATCGTTTATGTAAACTAAGAATAAGAAAGGACCTAAAATTGAGCCCTGGGGTACCCCCATTTTCACGTTTAACCCGGACGAATTCACACCGTTTATTTGAACTAATTGCTGTCTATCATTCAAATAAGATTTAACCAAACTTAACGCTGACTGACCTAGCCCGTAATGCTCAAGTTTCAGAAGTAACGTTTCATGATTAACGCAATCAAACGCCTTCGACAGGTCGCAGAAGATACCTATAGCATCCTGCGACTCTTCCCACGCATTAAAGATGTGTTTTAATAGGGTGACACCAGCGTCAGTTGTACAACGTCCTCTGGTGAAGCCATACTGTTTATCATGCAAGATGTTATTCGTATTAAAATGAATGAGCATTTGATTTAGCATTATCTTCTCAAAAACCTTGCTGAATACTGGCAACACGGATACTGGTCTATAATTATTTGTGTCTTTACTGTCCCCGGATTTAAAAAGTGGTATAACCTTACTATATTTCATTAGATCCGGAAAGACTCCTTGATCTACACACAAATTGAAAATCAAAGCCAAGTACGGTGCTATAGTCTGAATAATGGAGGTACAAGCTTTGATGGACATTCCCCACAGATCTTCAGTCGGCTTGATCTTGATTTGCTTAAAAGCTTTTATTACTGTTGTGGGGTTTATATGTGAAAAGTTAAATACATTCGGGCAGGCTGAAACGTTCGCGTTTAATAATCCGAAAGCAAGCGAGGGCGAATAATTTAAGGTTTCAGTAGTTTTAATTGGGATGTTGGTAAAGAAATTTACAAATTCTTGCGCAACTTTTTTGTTATCTCTAATAAGTCCGTGTGTGGTCTCAAGCGTGTAATCAGTATTTTTTTTTTTATTCCTATTCGTTTCATTGTTTATAATTTTCCAAACAGTCTTGATTTTATTTTCTGCAAATTTAACCTTATTGCTAATGTACAAGGCCTTAGCTGCCTTGCACGTATTTTTAAAAATTCTTGAGTAAGTAGCAACATACTTATTAAACGTTTCAGTGTTAATACAAGGCTTAAGGCCATATAGCTCGTAAAGTCTTTCCCTACTTTTTCTAAGTCCTGTAGTCGCCCAGTCACTGAATAAAAACTTAGGGCATATAGTTTTAGTTTTCTTCTTAAAAGTGTTATTGAACTCTTTTTGAACCACTGAGAAAACTTCATCATACAAAATATTACCATCATTCACTGTGAGGTCCTGATAACTTAACTTACTGATTAAAGTGCTGTTAAATTTATTTAATTTACCGGATGTTATTGGTCTGGATTGAATCTGCACTTGTTTTATTGGTATGTTGGACTCAAATGTTACCATTAGCCCACTATGATCCGAAGGCAGACAATTCATAATGGCTTTTTCTAAGTAGTCGCAGCAACAAAAAACATTATCAATACATGTAGCAGTAGTCACAGTTGTTCGTGTTGGTTCCATAAACACATGTGACAAATTAAATGATTTGAAGAGATTTAATAATCTACTGCTATCTGAATTATTTTCTAAAATATTTATATTAAAGTCACCACAGATTATGACTAGTTTATTACCATTTGCAAGTTTTGCCAAAACATCCTCCATCACTGACTCAAATATAGAGTAGTTTCCATAATTGGGGGGTCTGTAAACGCACACTATAACATGCTTATCCAGCTCAACGCAGGACAGTTCAACACTATGTTCAACTGATAGATCTACAATATCTTTACGAGGTTTTGATTTAATACCATTTTTTATTAATATAAGTGAACCTCCACGCAACATAATATTTCTATTAAAACAACTGCCCACGGTATAATTTTCATAATTAATTAGCATTGCATGATCTTTAAGCCAATGCTCAGTAAAACAAACAATTTCAAACATTGTTTTTTCCAAAAACAGTTCTATTTCCAATTGCTTCGCAGAAAAACCTTGAATATTTTGATGGAATAATTTCAAGGAATTCTGCTTAGCCCCTTTTTTAAATTAACTAAGTGAGAGCAAGAAGGTACCTTCTTGATGGTGGATGTTCTCGTACCTATTTCGTTGTTGGTACCCTCCCTTGTCCTACAAACTAGTTTAAACTATAAATATTAATAGCAGAAGTGCTAACGTTATTAAACTTATTGACCACCTATAAATTAGTATTACTACTAACATCAACTACAGTACATACCTTCGACATACTATTTATGTCTGAGTTTATAGTAAAAGATAAATACAATTCATTTAAAAAATATGCTATTAACATAGCAATCGTACGCCTACACCTAGGTGACAGAGAGAAAGCTCTCTGGGTTACATGGAGTCCACTAATAAATTTATTAGTGTCAAAAAACAATAATTTGTCATTATGACAAGTCAACATTTGCAAAATGTTATTTAATTTAATTTAATCTCTCTGATCTGATGAAGAACTTCGAAGATATACAACAGAACTCTTTAAAAAATAACGGCAAATCTCTCGGGACTGCTGCTATCGCATGTCTGTTTATTGTTTATACCATTTCATAACATAACATCACGCCAGTACGCTCTTAAGGGGTAAGCAGATCTCTCATTTGATCGGTTTTGTTCAAGTTTCATGATATTCGGGTAATCTTTTCTGGCGTTATAGGAAACTTACTAAACAACTTGCGTATTAGGTAGGTACAACTAAAAAGTGAAAAATAAAAATAAACTTTTTTACAAAAAAATACTACCGACTTCCAAATAAGAAAACTACAAAGTGAAAAATAACTTTATTTCGGGGAAGGCTTCAGGAAGTCGGTGTCCATAACGCAAGAAAATGGTACCTACGAAAGACAAGCGCAAGCCTATTTTTACAAAAAAATACTTATGATTACATGCCATATTCGTCAGTATGACACAAAAGGTAAGATAAGACAAATAAGAATACTGTATCATGTTACTTTGCATGTTTGTAACTAAAGCTTTTAGAAAAGGACACGAACCTGAAACGTCACATATCTCAAAATAATTAACATACCGTGAAAAGAAATAAATGAGGATAACTGCTAAAGCAAATAATACTATTTGACCACATCACTGCTCCAAATGGTTATATCCAGTTAAAGGCAAGAATCGTCACTATTTATTTGCTTTGTGACGACTGGAAAACAGTTCACGAGCTAAGTTTTCCCAAAACCGAGTAAAAACAAACATCAAAAGTACGTTTTGTCGTGAGATACAATATTTTGAATAGCATCTACTCGATTTTTCCAATTTTAGTATTGTTATCGGAGTCGATAAGTTTTTGTGCAAACATTGTTTTGCTTCGTGTAGTGTTACGATTTGTTATTCATTCACTAACTGTGGTAATTCTCCTTACTATTCTAATTACTTAGACTGAGTACACCGAACATATTTGCCTAAGTTTGTATTCATTCATCATCAGCCTTTTTATCTTCCCACTGCTGGAACACAGGCCTCCTCTCTGTCAGAGGGAAACAGTGACAGTACGAAAATTTTACTATTTTCTTTATAAATCTTCAATTTAATAAATAAGTAGAGTGAGTCAAAGGGAAATCTAAACAGGAAAACAGAAAAATGTGTCATAAAATTTACATAGGTAAAGTTGTCCTAGATATAAATCAATCAGGTACCAGGGTGACAAAGCTCAAAAGTGCTGAATCACAGACGACCACAGACCGCATGTCGAGCTTTGAAATCGATTGTTGTCAGTGACGAACGCCTGATTCTTTGCAATGCATGACAATACATGAATCGTCAAGGATACGCACAATGTATTAAAAAAGATTTACAACTTGTAAGAAGGAAAACCCAGATTTATAGTAAATTCTTGGTTTAGGTTTTTTTCAGTATTTTATCAGTTCTACGATAATTTCAAATTAAGGCACGTAGTAATACAAGTATTTTTTCCTTATTTGAAATAAAATTGCATCTGTTCTTCTTAGAACACGCATAATGTGTCACATAAGACAGATAGTTTAATTTAATTCGATTAAATTTACAAAGCTACTTATAAACTGAATCATGGTACCAGAACAAATCAAGAGCGTAGAGATATTAATGAAATATGCCTGTCCTGTCCATACAAAGGCTATTATGGCCGAGCTATTTGATATTATTTTAATAACAATATTACCCCGCATTCTCCACGTTGCGGTGACAACCGGTAACTTCCGATTTCCGCGTACAGTTATAACTTTTGTTCGTGACTGCACTCGCTGGGATTGACATGTGTGCAGTTTACACTCTCTTGTTTGTAAACAACAACATTGGCGCTGATACTGTTGTGCACAAGCTGAACTTAATTTAGGCTATGTCTATCTTGTTCTTTCTTTTCATTTACAACGGCAGCCTTATTGCGTAATGAATTTGGAAACAGCAAAGGGCAAAGAGTATGAAAACTCGACCAATCACATGCGAGATGAAAGACGCGATGTGGCTTTCCGTCTATGTGATAGGTCGATTTTTCATACTCTTTCTTTGCTCTTGTCGAATTCATTACGCAATAAGGCTGCGGATGTTTCTATGAACTGTAAATTTTAGTTGAATCGAAAGCATCCAGCTGTCTGAAAGAAAAGTCAATTATTTTAATTAGTTTGTGCATTGCATTTCATTTAGGATCTAATTTACTACATAATTGTATTAATTAGAAAATTATTTTATTGAAGATCAGCTCCACAATTTAATTGACCACTTGTCAAGATTTTGGATGTTAGGAAAATCTTTTATTTAGATCCTCTCAGTGGGTATGTTGTTAAGAATGTCTAACAGTGCTTTAGTAACACTGGAGTAATAATTTCTCAGTTAACGGCCATTTCTTCATAATAATTAATACCTAAGCTTAAAGTGCTTATAACATAGATAAGATAAGATACATAATTACAAACAAAAGCAAGACAGCACGGGGCGCGTGCGTCATATAGACTTGATCCGATTCGCTGACTAGCACAAAAACTCGAAGTGCAGTAATTAATTAAATATTTGTGTGTCCTACAAATATTTAAATTCATTTGCCAAAGATGTTGATGATTTTTTTAACTTATTTGTTGTAAGTTGTTTTATTGTGTTATCACTAAATCAAAAAACAATTAAAACTGGAAATTTTGTACCATTTAGCTGTTTCATTTATAATTATGATCACAACCACATAAAGCACGATTGTTTAGAAAGCGAAAACGAGAAACAATTAACGATGCATTTTGGGTATTCACTCGGTTGCGGTTTGGAAAATGTCTACAAAGCAGGGAAAACTACGTTTAAAAACCCAAGTTTGGATAAATAATTAGAACATTTAAGTACCTTGTTGATGTTTAGAAAACTTATTGTCGTTTTTACATTTTGAATAGAGTAAATTGCGGTTGAATAATTTCACAAACATCATCAGCCTATTCATGTTCCCACTGCTGGGACACAGGCCTCCTCTCTGTGAGAGGGAAAGGGCCGAATAATTTACATGAATGAAATGCGGATTTTATTGCTCTTTGTACTGAATGATAGGTAAGACCGGGCAGCAGTGAAGATTTTTTAGTTCTTTTTTCAGGATTGTTAAGTAATTCCAAATTATATACCCAAAGATCTCGTTATAGTTTTAGTTCAAATCATTATTAAATAATTGATTGCAATTGGGATGGTGGCATTTACCTAACATTTATAATTAAACAATATTATGTAACAAAGATAATTTCGGCATTCAGGTTGTGTGTGTAACAAAACCACAGTAATACCATATTTGTTGATTCTAGAAAAATCTTTTCTATTCCTAGATAAATGACTTTTAATCATGGAATTGATGGCATACTAGCATAATATTAATTTTAATCGCTTTTTACCCTAATCAGGCAAATTAAGTAAAAGCAGAAGATGGTTTGATGATGATTTTTTTAACATATTTGTTGTAAATTGGGTTTATTTTGTTATCACTAAATCATTAAGTTTCGGCATCTGTTTAGGTATATTACAGCCTTATAATATTGTATATAGTATCACGGAAGTACATATATTATTTATATTGGCCTGCTTTTCTTGTGAAGGAACAGCGCAATTCCCTCTTCAATCAAAAGGGCTTTTATTCTCCCCTTCTTCATTGACACGTGTCTAGTAAATATGTACAGTACAGTACATTCATTATTTATCGTATCAGCATATCAAACTCAGGCAGTCAATCAGTTATACATTGCTGCATTTGGTTGGGAGGCTAAATGTTAACTAATAAAAATAGCTGTAAAAAAAATATAAATTGAACTTCGACAGAATGTCGATTCAAATGGTTGTAAACGCAAACAAGATGCCTAATGTCGGGCATCAGTTTCAGCACTATATAACTATGGCGGACTTTCTACCCAACCTTTGTTTGAAACAGAAAGCATGTTACTCTTCCTCCCAAAACCATCATGGTGTTTCCACCAAAAAGAAAGTGCTCACAAAATGTCAAGTAAAATTCCAGTAAATTGATTACCATAACAATCAGCGAGTGATAATGACGATCGCGACAGATAGCATACATTGTCGATCCACAGAGCACAGACACGTTTTGCCGACATTGTCAACACTTTCAGAACAAACATAGGGAGGCAACGATTCCAGCACAATAAAAATGGTTCAAATTTGTTCGTTTACAGGGAAACTTTGAATTCCTTGTCTTATTTCAGGGGGTGATAGTACTCATGAATACAAAAACTTTTGCTATGGGATCAACTGAAAAACAGTTGTTAAGTGCATTTAATTTTTGTTCGTAAAGCTCGACAAAACTGCGGGAACAGTATTCTTTTTTTCGTGATTTCAAGTTTAGCCCGGATTCAAAGCTGTTCATTAAGTATCTTCACTCCTTGTAAAATTTTCGAATCACACTGTAGATATTGGCAGATTTATAAATCAGTTCGTTATAGAAGCTGTCAGGAATTCTATTAGTTCTGTCGTCTCTTGTCTCAGCCGTCACGGCGATTCCATGTTCTATGGTCGGACAGTTGGTATACAACGTCGCTCGGATCAGAGGCTGGCATTGTTGTCGCCCTACTAAGCAAACAAAGGAGACGGTATGGCTGACAAGTACTTAGAAAGTAGCCTTGATTCCTCGCGTGGAGCTCAAGTGGGTAGGGTGTGTTATCATGTGGGTGACGCACTTGTAGCTGATAACTGCAGCGTAAATATTGCAAGAAAGTCAACAAATGTTGCTACACATTTGTGAGGAATCGATAAGACCCTTTGGTCCTTGCGCCTTGTAAAGATCAGCCCAGCCTTTTTCCTTTTAGTAAGGGTACATAGAAAAGCCGTTTATACCAACATGATAAGGTGATTTTTTTGTTTATTGAACCTTACTGCCAAATGCCATTGTTGCCGATTGCAATAATCATCATTTTTAATTTTCAAGCTTTTGAATATGAGGGTTTCAATGATTGCTGGAAAGATTTAAATTAGTATAATAGTGCACCCTTGACGGTCATTAGGATCGTTCTCATTGTGAGACCATCAACCTAATTGCGTAAGTGAATTCGGCAAGGCAAAGGGTTTTTACCTACCAATCGATCAATCACATAGACGGAAATCCACAACGCGTCTTTCATCTCGCATGCACGAACTCACCTAAGCAATTAAGCTGCAGGAGGATCTTGATTTAGATATTAACTTAGTCATCTAAGTTTTCAATTGTGCCTTTATAATTGCAGGTGTACCTTTTTGCCATGTTTTTAAATAGAACATACTTAGTCAATGCCAAATCTTGTTTATAATTTTATCATCAGTTTTTACCTGGTACGATATGGTGTACATTATATAACACATAATTAGCGACATTATTGTCTCGTGTCCACTTCCTGCCAAAAGCAATCACGGACGGCACTAACTACTCATTTTCTCTCTGCATAACAATTACTACCATATCATGTCAAATTCAACGTATCATAAACATTTACCTTCTTGGGTTGTTTTTCTTTATGTTTCACTTATCAGTTATCTTCCTGTTCTTGTAAATCTTAAGGTTTTATTCTGAAATCATAGGTTGTGCTACTAGGAGCACATAGGAGAAAAATATCGTCACTCTTTCATTGCGACATTCACAAACGGCGTGCGTAAATGAAGCAAAAGGAGTTTGTAAGTATCGTAGTTTGCAGGAGCAGTGGTGGCCTAGTGGTATCGGAAGCGACTTACTAGTTGTAGGTCGTGGGTTCGAGCCCAGGCAGGCGCTTTACTTTGGGTAAATTATATCATCACCACTGCTCTCAAAACGGTGAAGGAAAACAATTCCAATTTTTGGTCCTAGAACCAAAAATTGGAAGACTCATGTGTGATCCATCAACCCGCACTTGGGCCCGGGTGGGGATTAAGGCCCATTACCTCTTTCAGAGTGGATGCTTGTGTCCCAACAGTGGGGATGATGATGAAGTATCGTAGCAGAACACACTTTTCTTTCCCACGAGGCTAGTCAGAGACTACAGAAGATAGCGTTCTGTCTAGTCTCTGACTAGCCTCGTGGGAAAGGAAAAGTGTGTTTATGTATATTAATTTCAATGATATGGTTTTTTATACGATAAACGCACTGTCCAGCTGTCTTAAAATGTCGCAGATGCATATAAAATTCATGACATAAATGGAGTTTGTTTACTATCAAATTATAACAAAACCACATGTTCCATTAGCGTGTGAGCATCGCATTAGATTACAAACCGCAACTCTGCACCTGGACCTTTTATATAATATGCGGAAACTATTCTTATTTACTCTACAATATCATAGATTTAAACTATAACTCCAGAAAATACTAGGAAGCAATAAGTGGCGTAGTACTTCTACGCTGCTACGGCGTAGCCTGTTCCCGTGAAGTAGCCGCTACGAAGATGCTACGAGCGTAGCCCTTCCTAGGGAGCCCGTTACGAACGTCTACGGAATAACTGAAGATATACTGTAATCCTTGTATACATGCTGAATTTGGAATGTATTGTATAGAAAAGATTCAGATGCATTCTGTTCGTATTAATTCAACTTAGGAAATCTTTTCACCACTCTTGGTTGCCTGGAAGGTATTGCCAACGTTCCTTTGTTTTGCTATGAAGTTTTAATAATAAATAAATATTCCCCAACTACGAATTCTACAAAATGTTGTTGACAGGTAACATCGAAGAAAACAACATGGTTATGGAATATTTACTGACCAATACTGACCATTTGTGGTAAATTAATGATTTCATACTTACTTACCAATATCTAAAACAAGCAATGCAATGAGGTAATGTTTTTACGAAGCGGTTTTTGTAAAAACCATACCTAACATATAACATCACGCTAGTCACACACACAAACAAAAAAATCACAATAAAATAAACCGACTTCCAAAGTAAAACACAAATAAAAAGTTCAGCTACCAAAGACACCGACTGCCGAAACGAAAGTTTTTTTGCACTTTTTAGTGTTTTGCTTTGGAAGCCGGTTTTTTATTTTATTATATTTTATCTTTACAAATCGATTGTTTCATGCACCGGATCGACCCTCCACTGGATTTAAACGACTGAAATTTAACGGAGTATAGCGAGAGGAGCCATCGTATCGACATGGCTCAAAGCCAGACTTTGGGCTGAGAAATATCGGATGGGCCAGCCCAATAAAACTTCGCCCAGCCCGGGCATTGAACCAAGGGTCTTACGTTCAGCAGTAGCGCTTGAGGCCACTAGACTAACCAGGCAGTCAACAGCATTATACATCAGTAGATTAACTTACGGCACTTACACATAAATGAGGAAATGTGGTATACTATACGGTATATATAATACTAGCTGTTGCCCGTGACTTCGTCTGCGTAGCATTAGTACTACAAATAGCCTATTTTTCGTTTTTATATCGCGCTATAAATTGTCGGTGCGGATACTTAAGAATGATTGTCGGGATTAAAACTATCCTATGGCCTTCTCAGGGTCTCAAACTATGTACATTCAAAATTGCATCTAAATCGGTCCAGCGGTTTAAGCGTGATAAGGTAACAGACAGACAGACAGAGTTACTTTCGAATTTATAATATTAGTATCGATAGCGATAGAATTGCATGATCTAATTCCGCCTAGCCCGTTTCATCATCGGACTACCAAACGTACAGCGATGCGCCATCGGTACATGGTGGACATCCCACCCATACGCACTAAACGTTTTGGGAACACTTTTATTACGCGTACAGTAAAGGAGTGGAATTCCCTGCCGGAGTCTGTGATTCCCGATAGCTACAACCTCGGGGTCTTTAAGTCAAGAGTGAATAGGTTTCTTCAAGGCAAGCGTGTTACACCGTCGACCACATTATCGCTTACCATCTGGTGAGATAGTGGTCAAGCGCGAGACTATCGACTATAAAAAAACGTAAATTTTGATATGAACATTGTGATATTGATATTGTGCATTGGCATTGTGCATGCACATCAATGTTATGTTCTGTGTTATAAATTAGGAAGATCGTTATACTTTCTGATCCTTTGTTGTGTGCATTGTTGACCTCATTTTCATTCACAATTGATACGAATCTAGACTAGATCTATTAAAAATAAGATTATCATTCCCGATAATCTACGTATATGTACATATTGCGGTCGTTATTTTTGTTGTGTCTTGTAAATACGGTTTTTTTTAAACGATAGTTATCGCTACATTCAGGGACAAATTATTTTCAATAGCCAATCCCACGTCTTGATTTGAATTTAATTTGTGATTTCTTTCCAGGAACCAGGTGAAGGAAAGATTCAAAAGATTATGTTCTTTAGTACATTAGTAATAATACAGGCTGTTACTATCCCACTGTACAGCAAAGGACTCATACAGAGGAGGCACGATCATTAATAAATGATTCACCAGACTTAATGTAATCACAGAAATAATTAAGACGGGTTGGCGATTTCAGACAGAATCGATTTAATTTATTATAAGTCCAGGATGACAGTGAGTTCTAAAATAAACATAAAAAGTACAGATGAATTTATATTAATAACGATACATTATAATAAATTGTGTAATGTTTTATACTGTTTTTTTTTTGCCTGCTATGCTGACTTTGTCCAAGAAATAACTTCTAATAGTAGTTTTGTGAACTGGTATGTTAATATTTTTCAGGAAATATTTACATGGTCGCCTAGGCATTAGCAAACTAGATTTTCGTCTAAAGAAACTATCAGTGACACTCACATTTTTAATAGTATTTATGACCCTTCTCTGCGGACCATTTTTTTGCGGGTAGCCAACTAATTTTGGTTATGACTGTACCTAAAGTATTTCTCACGTAGGAATACTTTAGTGACATCTGTCATTCCGTAAAGCATAGTGACAGGACATAACTACTTCATTAAAAATTATATCAATAATTTTATTGTCACATCGTGGCATACCAAGGCGAATATAGTGGGACGAACTCGACTCAACTATAGGCCAGCACTAGTAGAAGACAAAAAAGTGTGGAAAGGGGAGAGGAAGAGGTTTGCAGTTGGACAAAAAAGACAACATAGACAGATTATTATGTATTTAAATATATAACATTCAAAATTATTATTTGATCAACACGTAGATCAAATCATTAATAAAGCATCGAAATCACTAGGGTTCATTTTGAGAGTCTCGTCTGAGTTCAGGAGCATCAAAACCATTAAAATTCTCTACTGTACTTTTGTTCGCAGCCATCTCGAGTATGCCTCTCAAGTCTGGAATCCCAATTACAAAATATACATCAATCGATTGGAAGGCATACAGAGAAGATTTTTGAGGTATATTCAATTCCGTTCTAAAACTTACTCTCCCACCTATCTCCTTCGCTGTAAAAGGTTCCATCTACTTCCTCTTTCTGAACGTAGAAGAATTGCAGACTTGGCATTTTTATTTAGAATCGCTAATGGTTTAACCGAGCTGCCCGAATTGCTGAGCAAAATTGGACTGCGGATTCCTTCTACTTTTCGGCGCAATCCCTGTCTATTGGATACTTCTGTGGCAGGAACGAATTACAGACGAAATTCATACTTAATGAGAGCGAGTCATACATATAACGCGATCTGCCGGGGCGTCGACGTCGATGTTTTCAATACTAGCATATTAAAATTGAAAAGGACTCTTTGTAACCTCTTCTTTGATAACTTAAACTAATTAACTAAAATTCACGCTGTTTGAGTCACGTTTTTAAACTTCAAGAAGCAGGAGGTTCTCAATTCAGTTGTGTATTCGTTTTGATTTCAATTATGTTACTGCTGTTTTTACTTAAAACAAAGTCTACCTTCTCAATTTTTTTTTTGTTTATAAGCTGTCTTCTATCTGTGAAAACTTTTAATTGGCCTTATTTTTGTTACTCTCATTTGTGTTAAATTGTTTAGCTGTAAGTTTTCCTAAAACTGTAAAATAAAATAAAAATAAACACGTAACTTGGCAAGAGTCGTTAGATGAGTCTTTGGTTAGCAAACGAGACGCGGGGAACGTTTAGCACCGTTCCGAGCGCGCGATTGGTTGATCAGGGGGGTGACCATAAGCTCTTAGAGCGGTATCAATTTGATATCGAGTAAGTGACAGATATATCTGACGTGTATACATCTGTCCCATATTCGATATCAAATTGATACCGCTCTAAGAGCTTATGGTCACCCCCCAGTTGACACAAGGATCGACTGACCAATCGCGTCACGTCCACGTTCTGTTCGCTCTTTATATATGGTGGTTGTTTCGTATCCCCACTAAGACAAAACCTTGCCAAGTTACATGCCGTTATAGTCCAAGTTATGACCATGACCATATTTATGGTCTGGCTAGTTTTTCTACATTTATTCTTCGTGGATTTTATCACACTTTTTATGGATAAGTGAAATAGCATCGATATAGAGATGTTATAGACTCACTCACTCCTATCGGAGTGTGCAGCATGCCATGTCACCTGTGCCTGTGAAGACCTTATTTATTTATTTTTGTATTTGAAATGCATTCAAAACATGTATGATAGGAACTTGATTGGTACTGTTTGTTTTTATTTTAGTGATTTTATCTTATTTGATTCTAATGATTAATGTTAACTGATTATTTATTTTATTTTATTGTATTGACATTGTATTTGAATAATTTGATTTAATTTTAATGTTTAGTTTTATTTTTTTTATTCTTGAGATGAGTTTGCTCTTGACTCTAGTCTAGGTCAGAGGTGACAGAGACAAAGTCGACGATGGAGTGAGCTTATCCAGAAGAAGCCTGTTCTCTCTTTTGTATTTTATTTATTTATTGGATTTGTGAGATTTTCAATGCAATGGTGGAAATTATCAGAAAATGAATCAATTATTCTTATTATTAGTAACCTTTAGATCAAATTTGGTGGGTATAATTTAATGTGTAAAAGTGTTAGATCCAAAATAAACGATTTATGTATTTACTAGCTGTGCCCGCGGCTTCGCTCCCGTCAATCGTCATCTGTCTGCCAACCCTACCTTACTTACCTTCCTGCCTACCTTACATAAACATATACATATACATACTACATACCAATATTTATTTTTTTGGTTTCATTCTGTCGCGTAAAACCTTAACACCGCGTTTCAGAAAATGACTTTAAATGCACAACGCCATCTATCGAATAGCGAGTTCAACTGTCCGAGTAACTGAATTGCGTGAGCTGTGATAATTTTACTTCTTGAACACTTTAAATTCATCTAACTTTTGATAGAGTGAACCGATTGCGATGAAACAAAAACTAAGTAATTCTTCAAGTTACGCACAATTTTTATGTGTATAAGTTATCTTCATTGGTTTCGTACATTTCACGTGATGCGTGCACAAATAAACAGACAAACAGACAAAAATTCCAAAAATGCTGGAAATGTGTTCTGTTGGTTATCCTTTAACACCCTGGCTATTTTTTTCGGAAATTTATTCGGTGTACCAAAAATATTTTTCTACAGATTTATTATATGTATTGATGATGATTATGACTGGGTCACCAAACGATATTACCATACCTAAATTCTGGGCCAAATATAATATTTGCTATATATACGCTAAACACTAGATAAACTGAGCTGGATTCGGTTAGGCTAGGTTAGGACTTAGGGAAAACACTAGGCAGGTGGACATGGATGTAATAGACGTGTACGTATTTAATGTCATTAGCAGCCTTTTCGCTAACCTTGTTACACACAGTTAAGTACATGCTAAACTAAACATGTTACAAAATACTATTTCCTTGAGGTCTAGACAAGGATTGTTGATCTAGGTTCAGTTGCACTATGCATTTTTTATGAGCTCCTTAAATTCGAAGAATTAAAGGTCTGCACTTGGCAAATAGTTAATGAATTTAAGCCTTGTATTTATGTTAAATTCTCAGTACGTTTCAGTCAAGTTTCAGCATAAAACAAGCACTCATAAATTGACTTATAGACGCTGACAGAATATAAGCTCCATTGTGTTGAGACTGGTTGAGACAATTTATTGAAATAAAAAAACCTATTACGGATTATTTCTTCAAACGTGGCTGAGGTCTTTCAAATTATTTATTCATCAATATTTTAGAAACGATCAAGAATTGTTTCTTTAATTTAATTATAATGGTAGGAACCAACAGTCATCATCATCTTCCTGCCCTTGTCCCATGTTACTTGGGATCGGCGCAACACGTTTTCTTCTTCCATACCGTCCAGTCCCCCGTCACGCTATCACTGACTCCCTTTTCTTTCATATCACTCCTCACACAGTCCATCCATCTTGTCTTTGGCCGTCCCCTCCCTCTCCATCCATCCACATTTATATTCATAACTCTTTTAGTAACATGCGTTTCATCCCTCCTCATCAGATGACCATACCAGGCCAAACGGTTTCCTTTCAACTTTTCTGTCACTGGCGCCACTTTCAAACTTCCTCTAATATACTCATTTCTCACTTTATCCATTCTCGTCACTCCGCACATCCATCTCAGCATTCTCATCTCTGCTACAGTATAGTAACTAAATAAGAGAAACAATTAACAGACCTTTACACACACATGCAAAAAATAAAAAAAACATGATTTGATGACCAACAGCACATTATGTAAATTTTTCTAAGAGGGCCCTAATATTAGCAATGAGTTACACCGTTATAGGAAATGCACATCATGGACAAGTCCACCTATTCGGGAGTTGGCTCACGTTCAAATATTCCCATTGCACACCGATATAGATTTAGAACTGTTTACTAATACAATGTTAAATTCATTATGTTTAAAATAACGAACTATTCTAGATGGTGACTGCAATACAAAGGTTCTTGAGAAAACGAATATTTGCAGACATCATGGAAACGAAATATTGAATTACACTAAAAACCACCACACATGTTATATTTAGGTAGACAACGCGTCGGTAGTCAATTCAACAGGAAGTCTAATTTATCAATAGACGATTTCTTTATAATCGAAATATTTATAAACATTGTATATTTCCCTTGTATTTAATTCTGACATCGATCGATTCGTTTCCGGAGGCACCCACAACACTGCTCCTCACGACTATCAGTATTTGGCGCACAGTCGCACACAGTAAAAGTTATGACAACAATAATGCGTTATAAAACACGCGGCGTCAACGAAAAGTCGCTTCAGTTGGTCCGAGCTGCCGCAAGGTCAAGTACACATGGACTATTTCGAAAACAGTCGATCGCCGGCCTGAATCGTGATGTGACTTACCCACTAGTAACACACCGACAATAAAATAAATATAAACCATAAACTTTTTATTTAAATTAAAAGATAAAATTTTGAGTTCTTATTTTAAAATTTGAAAACAGAACGCGTGTGTAAGCGCACGTGCGGGTAAAATTAACACCGAGCTTCGCGCGGTTACAGTTTTTCACGCACAACGACTGTGTTCGGAGAAAAGGGAGTTTGTGTGAAAATATATTTTGCTGTAAAGAAAATTAAATTCTTACAAACTGTATAGAGTGCGCTGGTTAAAACGGAATTCAAGGAGCTTTCGATTAATTGGGCTTTTACTGATACACGGAGTGAGTATTAAATGTGGAACTTATTATAGTAAATAGTTATTTATTTTTATGTGTTTATGGTATTTATCAGTGAATGCAATTGAACATATTTAATATATGAAGTGTAGTGAAAATTTTACGGAATATTAACATACTTTAGAATATGAAATAATTTCAAAAATCTGTCGTAAAATAATCGTAAAATACAGACATCGATACATTCCTAGTGTATGTAAACAAACTAGATAAATGCTAACACTGATTGCTACTGTAAATAATGTTAGAGATATAATAGACACGCAAGTGCATTGTCAACAGAAAACAATCTATTACATATTTTGAAAATAATTAAAACAAAAGAATCAGTGGACAAAAGGTCTTGTTACTAGGATATTATGACCTATGTCAAGATGAATAGGAACATTGTAAACGGTTAGGTACCACGTACCGTGGCGCCATGAAATACTATAAATACAACTGAACGAAGATTTCTCGCAGAGCGGAAGTTTGTAGGAGTCATTTGAGGAAACACGTTTGTGTGATATTTTTAGGTAACAAAGCCCTTTTTCGCTGGATCTTGTAAAATGTTTCGTAATTATATTATAATGTATGGAGTTTATGCCGTCATAAAATACGAAGAAAATTCATTTCTATACTTTCATATATTTCAATGTGCGTATTGCATGCGCATACGCATCTAGATTTTGACAAGTGCCTTAAAAGCTGCAATTGATAGGATAAAAACTTTTTGTTCAAGTATTTTTATTCCATTCTTGTTTTTTTCTTTTATTAAAAAGAAAATACCAAATGATCAAAGCCAGTGTTCCACAGTAGTTCAGTGAGTGTATGAAGAAATTTCATTTAGAACGATTCATCACGCACAAGGCACAAGTCACGGGTACTTGATCAGAGGCGATAAACAAACATTTTATATTATTATTGTTTTAATTACATTTCTGTTTAATGTAATCATTTTTAACGTACGTTTCCGTATTATGCGTGTATTTTTCGTCAGATACAAAAATGTTTTTCACTGCGTTTGAAAATGACGTATGTTTAGAACACATATTTGGCAATAAGCGCATTCATTTATATTCCTTAATTATTTTACATCATTTTATATTTTTGTCATTTACAAGCGTTCCTATTTAGTTTAGTTTTTAGCCTGTGTCATTTTAGTACAAAATAAATTCTTGAAGGATACTGGGACCACATAGGTAGGTAGGTGTTAGTTGAGTCATATAGAAGTCGTTTATGGCATGTGATAAAGTTATATTAAGTATAGTGGCCTCTCATGTTGCGGTAGCTTTATTATTTATTATATTCTTTATTGTACACCACAAAAATATATGTACAGGACAAGCATTACCTTTACCATTAACTATATGATCTTAAAAAAATAATAGCATTGATTCATGATCACCATATTTATTGAGAGTCAAATATTGTTTTGTCCGTTTTAGTAACTAAATACAAAAGAAAATATATTCTAGATATTTTTTTCACCTGGTTCAAACAAATGTGATAATTAATTTTCATTTGCGACAAATCTGTTCCGATCTTGCCCATTTATACGACACAAACTAAATAGAAACATTTGCATTAATTGAACGCAATAAATTAACTCCATGCACTTAATGCTTTCCTAGTACACGATAGAAAGTTGATATACATCAAGTTATTACAGATATGATCAATATTATATCAATGAGTACATCGCTTGTAGATTGCGTATTACGATACGCAACAATATAATAATCTTGATATGTAAATAGGATAAACTAGAGCATTCGAAAGATATAAAATATGAATACTACGCCTGTTCTAATGTGATTTGCGTATGTTTGTGTACATACGTGTTCTTTTTACTTGGAAACTGCTGAACATTTCTATAAGTTTGCAAATAAAATGTCACTACTGCAGACGACTTGTTTTCGAATGCTAATTCAGAGGTATTCTATTAGTAAAGATTATTAAAGAAGTATTAGTGAAGATTGAAGAACATCAGCTGTCCTATTAGAACGATTACACTGCCAATTTTTTTATGAACACCCATAATTTTTCCTTTTTGCATAAAAAGCAACTCTTCAATAAAGTAAAAGACCGGCCAAGTGCGTTTCGGACTTCACACATTTGGCGTTTACCAGACCGCAAAATTAAGTTGGTATAATAGGAAAAGTGAGGGAATTTCAAAGAAAAATCTGATCTATCAATATATTGGTATTTGTTAGTAAAATATACGTAATAATAAACAGTATGACCAAATTTGAAGTTCATAGGTCGATGGGAATTTAGAAAATTCTTCGGACCAAAAATTTTGCGCCCCCTCCTTTACTTGTATGGGCCCCTTCAAAACATTTAAAATATTTTTTGACCATTCGTATGGCTTTGGGTCAACAAGATACTTGACTTATACTGTAAAAAAATTAGGACTGCAACTCCAACCGTTTGGCTGTAAAACCCGTGTGACAGTTGACAGACAGACATACGGACACGTGAGTTCTATCAGCTATAGGGCTCCGTATGGACCCTTCGGGTACGGTACCCTAAAAAATCGTTCAAAATGTTTTACCTTCATTGTTCATTGCGAACGAAATTTTACTGATCAGCTGTTATATTTCGGGATGGTGATGAAACAACACGTTTCTTATGTACTTATTGCATACAATAAAGAATAGGAAGAACAATATTAAAAAAAGCCATATATTACTTATATGTTTAATTTTACTTTATTCATGAACTCGTAAAACAATACGCGTTTGTTTTCATTGACTTAGCATATCTTAAAATAAATGTCATTTAAGGCAGGCGGTCAGTAGGTGCTTGACGGATTAGATTGATATAATCTAGGACTCCTGTCTCAACAATAAGGTAAATGAACGATAAGTGATGTTTACGAATTGGAAAATCAGTAAAGACTATTTCTTCCCCACGGCTTCGCTCATGTGGCCTATTTCACAGAAACGTGTTTTTCGGGTTAAAAAGTAGCGTTTGGGTCTTAGGGATACTCGTATTGTAGCTTTCAATCACTGAAAGAATTTTCGCAATAAGATATGTACTAAACCATAGATGACAAAGCAAACAGACAATTTTACTTTATTATAATATAAGTTTATATCTATATACTAGCTGACCCGGCAAACTTTGTTTTGCCATAAAAACACCAAACACCCTACCTACCGTAGGGTAGGTAGGGTGTTTGGTGTTTTACCTACGCTACCCTACCCTATCTACCCTACCCTACCTACCCTATCTACATACCTACCCTACCTATGTAGGTAAGGAACCATTATTTTTTTCATAAGAACTATTTCCTAACAATAACAAACACAACAAAAAAAGAATTAGCGAACTCGGTCCAGCCGTTCACGTGTGATGCCGTGACCAAGGGAAATAAGGTTTTTTTTTTATATATATAGATATAAAAGCGAAAGGTTACTCACTCACCTATCACGAAATATCGAAAACCGCTTGACGTATAAAGATAGAATTTGGCAGGGAGATTCCTCAAGTGACGTTAGTGCGCACTAAGAAAGGATTTTTTGAAATTCCACCCTTAAGGGGATAAAAGGGGGGTTGAAAGTTTGTATGGAATTTCTACAGTTTGTAAGTTGGACACATGACATTTTAGATTTATGCTCTTGGTTGATAAAAAGAGTTCGTGTATTTATTGGTTTTTGGACATTCTACCCCTAAGGGGATAAAATAGGGGTTAAAACTTCATGTGCTTTTGTTCGGTTTCGAAGGTTTCGCTCTTAGTTAATGAAACAAAATTGTGTGAAAAAAAAGGTGGAAAATGTTGAGCTTTGAAATTTAAACTTGGCATAAATACTAAAGGTTTTTATTAATAGTTTTTCAAAACTACTCCTAAAAGATGATTTAGGGGTTATTAAAGATTTTTGAAGAATTTTACTGTACAGGGCTTCTTTTTATGATGTAAGAGAGCACTAAGAAGGGATTTTTGTCAATTTAACCTTTAAGGGGGTGAATCTAAAAAGTCATCTGTAGGTAGGATCACGCGTAGCCACGAAGTCGCGGGCGAAGTGCTAGTACGATATAAACTACAGTCTCGATCTTCGGATTGATAAATAGTGTGTACAATGCACGAGTCCTCTGTCTTTGTTTTAAAAGGTGACTGTTGCCACACCTTTTAAAATAAAGACATAGTTTGCTATTGAAAGCCATACCTTTCAATAGCAAACAATAATAAACTGGGTTTAGTACACTGATATATTTTTTCACACCACCTGCTCGACAATGTCAAATTATGTCATGCAAACCTAACCTAAAGTAAGTTATTTAAGACCAGAGGTCTAGCAGGGCATTAATATTGTACTGAATTTCATTATGACCCGCTCGCTGGTCATTAATGTGATTTGAATTTGGAACATAAATTATAAATCGCATACGAATATACGATAGATAGGTAGTAGGTATTTGCATGCATTCACCATTAAGATCTACACTAAAAAATAAATGTCAATAAATAATTTAATTAATAAATTGTTCGAAAATCGAACTGGCCACCACATATCACATCATCAGCCATTTATATGTAGTTGTATAACAAAGCAAAGCAATTTTCAGTATTCGCGCCTCTTTTTAATTTGTGTTCTATTTTTCTATCAAATCAAATCAAATTATGTATTTATTTTTGCAGAAAACACTGTTACAATGGTGTTTTATATGGTACATGTTTCAAGTGATTCGACCGAAAGGCATGCAAAATGTGTACATCATGGTTTATTAAAATCAAGATTGACATTGAAACATAAAAAAAACTATATAAAAATATTTTAAGATGAAAAAAAACGTGTTGGAAGAAGAAAACGTTTTGCGCCGACCCCAAGTAACATGGTACAAGGGCAGGAAGATGATGATGATGATGATGAAAAAAATATTTTAAGATATTAAATTAATGTCTTTTATTTAAATTCTACACGTGATGGCCAGTTCGATTTTCGAACATTTTTTTTTTATCGTTAATGTTCGTATGCTATTTCTACTTTATGTTCCAAATTCAAATCACATTAATAACCAGCGGGTCACTTTACTTACTTTAAAATCAAAAAAATCTTTTTTTTTTATTTTACATAGGCCTACATGGGCACTTATAAAACGTCGACAAAAGGTGCACGGTTCGGGTTAGTCGTTTCCTATGGAGAAGAACCGGCAAGAAACTCCATGGTTACTCTTTTAAATTGTTTTGTTTACAATATTTCCATGTTACAGCATTAGTACTTGGATATGGGGGGGACAACGTAGGCCCGACAATAAGTCGTACGAAATTGAAAAAAAAAATAATGCACGAAATAAAAAGTTAACAAATGTTAACAATCATCTAGAAAACTAGAAAGCCTACAATGTTCACACATTCACAATCGGTAAAAGAATCTATACAAAGGTAAAAAAAAAAAAAAAACCACAAGACTAAATTTAACATGTGGCACAAATACTGTAATCAGTGCTGTAACTATTCTTAGCTAAGGGCTATAATGATGATTGAAAAATATTGTAAAAAAGTCTAATTAAAAGAGAAAAAAAAAATGAGATTGAGAATAGTTAGAGATATCCATATATTTGTGCCGTTTATGAGTTACCAGGGAAGCCGCATGCGCAGAGGGTGTCAAAGCCAAATTTTTTATCTTCAACGTAGTCCTTGATTTTATAATATGCTTTTTTAACAAGGACACGTTTGATGTAGTTTTTGAACTTTCCATCGGTCAGTTCTATAACTGACTTAGGCAACTTGTTATAAAAGCGTATACTGTTTATAATAAAAGACTTGCTAGTTTTCGTTAATCTGAATTTGGGTATTACAATTTCGTGCTTACTGCGTGTATTTAAATTATGGAAGTCACTTCTAGTTTTGAAAAGCCCTCGATTTTTGCGGACATACAAAATACATTCCAAAATATAAAGTGAAGGTAGAGTCAGTATATCGATCTCTTTAAATTTTTCTCTGAGGGACTCGCGAGGACCCATTTTATAGATCGCGCGGATTGCCCTCTTTTGCAAGATAAAAATTGAGTCAACGTCTGCTGCTGACCCCCACAGCAGAATGCCATAAGACATAATACTGTGGAAATAAGCATAGTATACTAGTCTAGCTGTGGCTACATCGGTTAACTGCCTTATCTTCCTTACTGCATAGGCAGCCGAACTTAACCTGCCCGAAAGAGTTCTAATGTGCGCGCCCCACTGCAATTTTGAATCGATAGTAATCCCCAAGAATACAGTTTCCGTTATTATTTCAAGATTTTTGCCGTCAAGATTTAGATTTAGGTCACGTTGAGGTACATTTGGTAAAGAGAACTTTAGACATTTTGTTTTTTTCGCATTCAGTAAAAGATTGTTAGCTGCGAACCATTCCGAGAGAACAACTAGACTTTCATTGACATGTAAGACATCCGTATCTTTCCTATCTATTTTAAAAATTAGCGAAGTATCATCAGCAAATAGAATTATATCCGATAATTTGGCCATCATAAAAGGGAGATCATTAATGTAAACAAGAAAAAGGAAAGGGCCGAGAATTGAACCTTGGGGCACGCCCATTTTGACTAGAGACCCGGAGGACGTCGCCCCATTAACATTTACTTTTTGCGGTCTGTTTGATAAATAGGAAAGCACAAGATCAGCAGCTTGTCCTCGAATTCCGTAGTGTTGTAATTTACAGATCAGTGTGTTGTGGTCGACGCAGTCGAACGCTTTTGACAGATCACAGAAAATGCCAATGGCATCCTGGGACTTCTCCCAAGATTCCAAGATGTGGCTGATGAGTTTTACTCCCGCGTCCGTTGTCGACCTACCTTTCGTGAAACCAAACTGCTGACTATGCAGGATCCCATTTGAATTGAAATGAGACAACATCTGGTCCAGCATGATTTTTTCATAGATTTTACTCAATGCTGGTAGCACGGATATAGGTCTATAATTAGAGGGATCGCTCTTACAGCCTGATTTGAAAATTGGTACTACTTTACTGTGTTTCATTAAGTCAGGAAACGTGCCGCTGTCCAAACATTGATTGAATATGCCTGTTAGGACAGGAGCAATTGAGTCAATAATATCTCCAAGAACCCTAACGGATATCCCCCATAAGTCTTCAGTGTTTTTTATATTGAGACTTTTGAACGCGTTTTTAATTGTATCAATGCATATTGGTTTAAATTTAAATGTTGGTATGTCTTTAGTAAAGTATTCCTTAAGAAGAGCTGCAGCCAATTTAGATGAGGAGGGAAGTGACTTCGTAACCTCTAACGGAATGTTGGTAAAGAAATTTTCTAATGTCTCAGCGACTTCTTGCTTATCAGAAATGGTTTCATTAGATACTTTCAAAGACAACTCATTCTGATCGCGTTGTTGTGTCTTTCCAGTTTCTCTATTAATTACTTGCCACACAGTTTTTATTTTATTATTAGAAACACCAATTTTGTTAATTATTATTTGAGATTTTGCTTGAGCGCATACTCTTTTGAATATTTTGGAATAGTTTCTAACATATGTGTGGAAACCTTGATCGGTAGTCAAAGATTTTTCGTAATATAAATTATATAAATTATCTCGGCTTTTTCTTATGCCCACAGTGGCCCATTCACTAAATTTCGATTTGTAATTGTTGACTTTAACTGTTTTTATAGGACACGTTTTATTAAATTCTTGGCAAATTGTAGAAAACAACGTGCCGTAATTTATATTGGGGTCTTTTAAATCAAAACTGGCGTTACAAAGGTTGCTAAAAACATTATTATTAAAAGAATTTAATTTATTTTTAGTAAGAGGTCTTAATCGAATTGATTTAGCTAGGTTATTTTTTTATCTGACTCAAAAGATACTAGCTGACCTGTATGGTCTGACCTAACGCCACTAATTAAAAACGATTTTTGTACTTTACAATTAGTGAATACATTATCTATGCACGAAGCTGAAGTTGCTGTTATTCTTGTCGGTTCATTAAATAAACATTTTAAGTTAAATGATTTGAACAATGAAATGAGCTTACAGTTTTCAGGTGAATTGACTAACAGATCTATATTTAAGTCACCACAAACAAAAACTAATTTATTATCTCTGAAAAGTTTACTTAACAATTCTTCCATTGTAATTAAAAACAATGACAGACAATGACTTCAGGGTAGGTTTATGGAGTTTCTTGTGCGTTCTTCTCCATAACAAGCTACTTTTCCGAATGCACGGTAGAATAAATTTTTATTACTTGTTATATGTATGACGTTCAAAAGTGCCGCTTACTTTATTGAAATAAATATATTTGACTTTGACTTTTTTTGCATGACATATAATTTGACATTGTCGAGCAGGTGGTGTGAATAAATATATCAGTGTACTATGATATATGTTGTTGTTTGTTATTGAAAGGCATACAACAGTCACCTTTTAATACAAAGACAGAGGACTCGTGCATTGTACACACTATTTATCAATCCTTGTTTCTATGATCTGTGATCAATCCGAAGATTGAGACTGTAGTTTATATCGTATATCAATCTAAACTTATATTATAAAAGGGTAAAGTTGTCTGTTTGCTAATGTCATCTATGTGTTAGTTCATATCTGATTGCGAAAATTCTTTCAGTAATTGAAAGCTACATTAATTATCCCTAAGACCCAAACGCTACTTTTTAATCCGAAAAACACATGTTTCTGTGAAATAGGCCACATGAGCGAAGCCGTGGGGAAGAAATAGTCTTTACTGATTTTCAAATTGGTAAACAGCAATTATCTTTAGTTTCTACGTTCATTTACCTAATTGTTGAGACAGGAGTCCTAGATTATATCAATCTTATCCGTCAAGCACCTACTGACCGCCTGCCTTAAATGACATTTATTTTAAGATATGCTAAGTCAATGAAAACAAACGCGTATTGTTTTACGAGTTCATGAATAAAGTAAAATTATTTTGTGTCTAATAAAGACGATGTGACAGTTTGAATGAAGTTTATTTACAAAACAGTATAAAGTAATGTATGTCTTTTTAACATTTTATATTGTTCTTCTTATTATTGTATCCAATAAGTAAAAAATAAACGTATTTTGCCATCACCATCCTGAAATAAAACAGTTGTTCAGTAATATTTCGTTCGCATCGAAAAATTAAGATTTATAAGTATTTGCTTCATCATAGACGGTTAGCTATTCGATATATCTTATACCCGTGAGATAATTAGCATTAAGGAGTTCCAGTGGCCATCAGTGGTCTTCTTCATCAGTTCAATTTCACCAAATGACCCCTTCTGAGCGTAAATGATTGCATTGTTGATATAAATACCAAAATCGCTATATATATGCCTATAAAATTTGAGGAGTTCCCTCGATTTCTCTGGGATGCCATCATCAGATCCCGTTTCCTAATCATGGTACCACCCTTGGGATATCGTCTTTCCAACAAAAAAATAATCATCAAAATCGGTTCATAAACGACGAAGTTACCGCGAACACACGTAAAAAAGATATGTATATATACGGTCGAATTGAGAAACCTCCCCCTTTTTTGAAGTCGGTTAAAAATAATGTCAAACTGCATGTTATACCGAATTACCGACGTAATCATTCAACCTGTGAAGTTAGTACCTACCAGGGATTACATTATTTTATCGTAGCAATGTTTAAATAAATGAAATATAACTTATTTTTACACATTTTAGGTTGACCTGTAACTGTGTACAGTTATTGAAATCCTACTAATATTATAAATGCGAAAGTTTTAATGGATGGATGACTGTTATTCAATCACGCTTGAACCGCTAACGGATCTGGATGCAATTTGGCACTGTTTGCCAAATTTCATCCAAATGCAAAAAATAAGTATTTTTAATCCCGATAAACTATAATGTTCCTTTGGGATAATAAAACACTTTTCGAGCGGAGCCGAACCTAGTAAATAAATAGATTACTGTCATTTGATTTTCCGAATGAATGGAAATTCTCTGTAGAAGCCTAGGTTTAAAAACTCTATCTTAGCACGAGACTTGCCCTCCATATAGATAGAGATACCTGACAAGGGAATTCTAACATGGTGTAATGCGTCTACCACCTTTTGCAAATACAGTCCTAATACTATGTCATGTTAAATTGGGTATACATACAGGTCAAAGTAACAGTTACAAATGTGTTGAAAATCACACGTAAATCGTACAAGCATCCGTTATCTCTCAAATTATCGAATTGATTGGATCGAAGCCTAAAAAGAATAATATAGATAGCCCAGATTTCATGCAACAACGAGTTTTTATGCCAAAACCTGTGATTATAGGCTATTGAAGGCCCATTGAGCTGTAGGTCAGCGAGGCTAAAAGCCTATGCAAGCACAAGTTGCAGTTATCTAAATAAAATGTACTGTTACGAGAGGAACAATGGAGAATACAATGCCATAGCCCGTGTCAGCTGGGCATTTTATATTTTATACAGTTGTTTTAAACTTACGATATTTTACACTACATAATTTTTTAGGCAGACCATGATAAAATGGAATGTTTTACAAACATTTCAGTCGTTAAGATTTTGACGAGATTTTGACGGCACAAGCCGAAGAAGCCTTAAAGTATATCAATATCATTATTATAAATGCAAAAGTAACTCTGTTTGTATCGAAGTTTAACGCCCAAGTCGATGGATTCTGATTGGACCCAGAAGAAAGACATAGAATAGGTAAATTTTACCCCAGAAGTACGGTCTTTTGGGCTTGTTTACTGAATCTCACGCGGGCAAATCCAGTAGCTTTATTATACTAGCAGAAGCTAGTATAATAATTTAGATCAAATCTTTATTTCTGGGCATCATTCGCACCAAGCGCACCAGCAGAAAGAACAATGAGTAACTAATGTAGAATAAGCGGAAGAGGTGACAATACAATGTGCATTCACATGCACTGTTTAGTGTTTATTAAATGTTTATGTATTACAAGTTAAATATTTAGTTTCTTCGACGCTGATACGACATGTTCGTCTGATTCACCTGCCATGCACAGTGCATTGTGTTATTTTTCCTTGTTATCAATATGTTTTATAATTATATAAACACTCTTTAATCAGAGCACACTTGTGACTATTGTTAGAAATACTTCTACGCTGACGTTTCTAAGAAAATTTTGTAGATACATGCAAAAAAAGTCCCGTGAAACAATGTAGCGCACAATCCGTTAAGAATGAATTTCAAATATCGAGTATTTGATCGATTCAATATCAAATAACTGCTGGCTAAGGAGTCATCGATATTTAGAATTGAAGAAATAAGAGCAGTGTTACACTCGAAAACTCAGAAAATACATGTGTACACATAGCAGTTACAGTTGTAAAAAATACGTGCCATGGTCATCACCTTTGAAGATGATCTTTCACGAGTATTATAAGTTCAACAAAACATTGTCTGCAAGTGACATCTGCTTAAGATAGCTAGTATGCGATGCGATATATAATGATTTCAATCATACACATCGGTATGCACACTTTTTTTATGCAGATGACGTCCTATACCTACGTATTAAAGTTGTTATTTTGTATGAGCTAATCTCTGGTTGAACCTTTTTTTTGCGTGGAGAAATCCTCGCAAAAAAGCGCATACTGCGCTACCACTGGAAGATAGTGGAGTTTTGTGGGACTCCAACCCACTAAAACTCCACGGTGTCTTCTTATGCCACTTATGAAGGGAACACGGGCACGCGTAAGCACTCATCCGCGAACCCACCGCGGCTGTCCGTCACCGGAACCGCCTCTGGGGGTGTACCCCCATCACCGGCGCACCAGAAAACATTGCACGCCATAACCACTCCAGGGAACAAACCAGCACAAGGGCGCCAAACAACCCTGTGGAAGGCACCCTTGGTCCCCCTGTGACGGGTCAGGTCAGAGGCTCCGCCTCCTACCACTTTTCGGCTGCAGAGGATAGGTTGAGTGGCCAACGCTATACCGACACTCCTCCTCCCCTGCGGCCCCAGTACTCATCGACATATTATTCAAAAAGATTATTTGAAAGTTACACCCGACTGATATACGTTACTGTATAATTCGGCGAAATTGCAGGGTACCTGTGGGAGAAGCCACAAGAGTGAAGCAACGAGAAAAGTTAGTTATCAATATTAAAAGATTTTTTGCTGTTATATTTTGACGCCTTATGGAGTCTGGCCATCAATGCCCAATTTAACTCTATAAGTATCTAAAAATACCAACCGATGTTCTAGAATTATTAATCCCTTTTGAATCAATCTATAAATATTTTTTGTGACTCAATCTTTTTAATAGTCTGATGTCTTATTATTTATTCAATGTCAAAAACTATCAATACTAATTTTAGCAAAATCTCGAAGGATAAAGTTATCTCGTAACGTTTTCACTTTTTTGCTTGAAGTTTTTTCTGGTTCCATAAAATCAAGAGCGTATAATTATGGCAATCGAGCAGCTTCATAAAATTATAAATGTGAGGAACATTCATAATTTTATGAAGCAGCTCGATTGTAATACAGATAAGTAATATTTTGACGAGATAAAAATAGACGAGGACCAGACAAGATAAAGGATATATAAATATCTAACACGAGTTTCATCTCATGCCTCTATCATATCGAAAAATAATCGAGAAAAGCTATCTATTTGAAATCGAACGTCAAATGATTGAATCGCGAGTTGTTTACATGTGACGTACGTACATACACCGTTGTGTACTGAGAGATACTTGTGACATAATCACTTTTAATATATATAGGAAGTAATGACACTCTCTCAGCGTGCGCAGGCGACGGTTCAACAATCTTATCAAAAAGAATACAATATTATGAAACTTTCCTTTTAAACAGTTTGACTAGGAGATCAGTGTGAATGTTCTAATATTACCAGTGTGTGTTCTGTTCTAAATATGTAAAGTTCAAGTTTAAATTTGTTATTTTATTATGAAAGACTAGACCAAGTGTTTTGTGCGTTGTTTACATTTTATCAATGGGGTAAGAATTATAACCGTTTGAAAAGTATTACCTATGGAACCACATTATTCTTTGTGTATTTTCATGGCAATATAAAAAAAATATTATTCATATTCGAGCACGAGACATGACGTAAATAAAAAAAGATTGCTGAACATAGGTATGTGACTGGAATAACGGTTCAGGATAGATTAGGCGTGCCATTTATTTAGAACACAAAGACATAGTTTTAGTATAATATTATGACGCTCTACTTAGTATGAACTATGAACGCCTGGTATCGCACGCATAATGCATTGTAATGGAACTATCAAAAACGTTTTCCGGCAAAAATACTTTGGATTTTAAAAGGAAAATATCTGTTTGCTTGATAATGGCGAATTAGGTAGTCTAGTCCGTCTATTGTTAGTCAACAATGATAATGGGCGCGGTAAACTAAATTCAAGTAGGTGCTTACAACATACATACAAAAGAATTGATGAGAATGAAACAGTTCGGGACAAAAAAGGTTATAGGCCACAGACGATTTGTGTTAGGTAACAAAATTAAAAAGAAAGCATTTTAGAAGCATAGATTTTTTAAATAAAATGTCACATTTTCAGCAATGTTGTCGCGTTTTTGTGTCCTATGCGTCATTGAATATCAGATAATTTTGTGTAAACTGCGTAGTAGTATTATCTTAAAAAAGTTAGTCTTCATATAAAAAAAATCCATAGATAATTAATCAATGATCATCCTTTTCAGTAGGTAGGTATTTATCATAAGTAGTTATGTCTTCTGTCTAACGAATATAGTATGAGAGATATTAGAGATAAACATCATAATTTATTTTGTTTTTTTTCTGATGACAATTTATTATTTTTATTATCACGAGGTCACGTCTGTTGTCTTCAAAGTATTTCTCAAGTACCAGGAGCTCATGTAGCAGCAGGAGTCTCTAACTATGGTGTTGTCTTGTTCCAGGGGTGCTCGCGGAGCGCGCGCGGCTGCAGGCGCGGGCGCGGCGTGTTGGGGCGACCGGCGCGCGCGCAACATGCTCACCAGCATCAAGGGCTTCTGGAAGGTGTGCCGCTATGGCGACCTTTACATGGTAACGTATCTTTCTACCTACATTATATCATACTAAGCCTATATGTCTAGACCCTACATTCTCTTTAATTCCTGAAAGTGTGGTCAGGCAACTTCTGGGCTCGCTTGGGGAGCTCGAGGTCAAGAAGAGAACGTGGGCTCATAAGAAGTAAAACATTGGATTGTAAAAAAGTGATAAGGGGTCTTTATAAGACCTGCCTTAGAATATCTGAGCAGTGTCTCTTATTCATAACGACTGTTATTTAAACATGTTATCGATAAAAGAATAACATAGCATCGTCAGGCAACGTGTCATTGTAATGGATCCCAATCATAGCTGTCAATTAGACGACCGCTCACATCAATCGCATTTTTTAATTATCTCTAAGGACTGAAGCGAATATTTTTATAAAAAGTTTTATGTTCCTCTGTATTGCCTTTATGCCTCGATCCTGGCCTTAGCCCCAGGGTCCTTTAATCGATATCTGAAAGTCTGAGTCGTGATGACCTGCTACATCTCGATATCCTTTCAAATATCATGTTCTAGTTTCATTTACGTCCGTGTCAAGGGCAAGGTGAGATTTTATTTGAAAACACTGAATTTTGCAATTCTATAGTCGTTGGGTTTGGCAAGAACAATCGTAAAAGGCAATTATTTAATTCAAACGCCCACCTAGTGGCGTGTGTATTGCGGTTTGACTCTTTTTCACTTAAAGTTTAGTAATACTTTGATCAAAAAAGTGTTCATAAAATTAGTCGATAAATGTACGACCATTATTCGAAGTAAAGATTTTAATTAAGACAAATGTTGCAGATTGAAGTATCGTAATAACTTTAGTACTTAAGTAGTAGATATACATGTTTTGCATTCATAGATTTCTTATTGAAATAGTTCTAGTTTTTTTATCATCAGGAAATATTTATTTGTCTGGCTTGTTTAATTTAGACTGGGTAATAAATGGTCTTAATTGGCACACTGAAATATCTTTTGTTACTAGGTCAACAGGAAAATATCGAAAATTGACAAAATGGGTCAACTTTATAATTGTTGTGGTCTTTGCGGAAATCCGGACCGGTTCTGTTCCGGATCTGGTTTAAAACTTAATAAACTTCTGATAATATGTAGCGACAGAATTAACTTTAGATTAATTTCGGATAGGAGTACCAGGAAATCATGAGCATGAAGCGGTTCGCACCGACACCGTGCTTTACATAATGTTAGATCATCGGTCTAAGATTATGTAAAGCACTAGTGACGTTGTCTCGGATAACAGAACGAACCAGAAATCCTCACGAGACTCGCACAGAACGTGAACAAAACTGATTCTATACACATGTTCTAGAACTATTTAATCTGCATTATCAAAACCTGAATTATTGAATTATTTACCTACGACCAAAATAAAGGTTTAAAAAATAGATCCAGTATGTAGATTTAAAACTTGATTGCCAACGTTTTCTTTTTTTTTTTTTTTTTTTTTTTTATAATCTATAGGCTCGCGTTTGACCACTATCTCGCCTGATGTTAAGCGAAGACGTGGTCTACGGTGAAGCACGCTTGCCTAGAAGAAACCTATTCACTCTTGACTTAAAGATCCCAAGGTTGTAGCTATCAGGGAACAAAGACCCCGGAAGGGAATTCCACTCCTTAGCTGTACGCACAATGAAAGTATTAGCAAAACGCTTTGTGCGTATGGGAGGGATGTCCACCATGTACCGATGGCGCATGGCCGTACGTCTTGTAGTCCGATGATGGAAAGGGCTAGGTGGAATCAAATTGTGCAGTTCCGTCGCGCACTCCCCGAAATGTAACCGATAAAAAACCGACAGGCTGGCAACTCGTCGTCGATGTTCGAGGCTCTGGAGCTTTGAGGCGACCAGTGCATCGTTGCCAATAAGCCTTTTGGCCCGTCTGTCGATCGACTCAAGTGCATCAAGCTGGTATTTGGCAGATCCATCCCAGAGGTGGGAGCAGTACTCCATGCATGACCGAACTTGCGCTTTATACAAGTTGAGCAGCTGTTCAGGCGTGAAGTACCGTCTCACCTTAGCAAGAATCCCCAACTTTTTTGCAGCTAACTGAGCTTTCGCCTCAATAAATGGACCGAAGTTGAGGGTTGATGTCAACGTAACACCGAGAAGTTCGAGATGGTCCGTTATCGGCACGGTTACACCACGGAAAGAAGGAGCCGGGTGAAATTGGCTCTTTTTAGCGGAAAAAAGACACGCCTGGGTCTTCGCAGCATTGAAACTGACCAAATTGGCATCACCCCATTCGGAGACCGCCTTCAAGGACAGGTTCAAGCGTTCAACCATGGCCTCCCGGAGAGACCGAATCTGAGGCCCAGTAGCTCGTGCGTTGGACACGTATCTCTCAGCAACAGTGCTGTCGTCTGCGTACCCAAAGGTGCCGGGTTTTAGCAAATCATTAATGTGCAGCAAGAATAATGTTGCCGAGAGCACTGACCCCTGAGGGACTCCGGCGTTGATATCTAACTGACCGGACGAGCAGCCGTCGATAACCACTCGGATGGAGCGATCCCTCAGGAAGTCCCCTATCCAATCACACAGACCACCAGGCAGACCAAAGGAAGGAAGCTTACCAATGAGGCCTTCGTGCCAGACCCTGTCGAAAGCCTTCGAGATGTCGAGGGAGACGGCTAGCGCTTCCCCGTGTCTCTCGATGGCCTCACTCCAGATGTGAATGGCATACGCTAGAAGATCCCCAGTGGACCGATTTCGGCGGAAGCCGTATTGGCGGTCACTGAGGATGTCGTTCGCTTCTAGGTATGCCAGGAGCTTACCGTTGAGTACACGTTCCATACTCTTACAGAGGATGGACGTTACAGATATGGGTCTGTAGTTGGCCGGGTCAGCTCGACTGCCCTTCTTGGGCACGGGCTGTACGTTGGCTTGCTTCCAAGCCTTCGGCACTTTTCCAGTCCCTATCGAAAGGCGATACAGGCGTGTCAAGATCGGAGACAATTCAGGCGCACAGGTTTTAAGTACAATTGCTGGTATCCCATCGGGGCCACTCGCTTTGTTCACATCGAGGCTACGTAGAACCCTACGGACGTCCTTTTGATGGATGCGGATGTCTGACATACTCGTCACACATCCATCAGGAGAGGGAGGAGGCTGCGCGCCATCAGAATTCAGATGCGAAGATTTCGCAAAAAGGGAGGCAAACAAGTTTGCCTTCTCCTCAGCGGAGTGGGCCAGTGACCCGTCAGGTTTCAGCAGTGGTGGTAGTGAGGGGCGACAGAAATTTGATTCGACCGACTTAGCCAGGGACCAAAACGCTTTGCTACCCGCTGGATATGAAGCAAGTTTGTTCCCTATTCTGCTAATGTGGTCAAACCGTGCACTTCGCATCACCTTTTTGCAGGACTTGGCAGCCGTGTTGAAGGCTCTCTTCTTCTGACTCACGTCATTTGCCTTGCGCGTTCGAGCGACGACCCATGCTTGGTAGGCCTTGTGTTTAACCGCGTTGGCGTGGTGACACTCGGCCCCAAACCATGGTCGGTTGTCGTTAGATATTGCCACGTCAGAGAATGGAATATAGTACTCCATCCCCCGACGCAACACATCAGTTACAGCGTCAGCGCATGACGATGGATCGTCCGAAGAGAAGCAAGTGGGCTGCCAAGGATAGCATGCGAAAAAAGATCGCATCCCATCCCAATCTGCTGACCTGTACCGCCATACCCGCCGGGTGCCTCTTAGGCTGGGATCGGGCGGGGAGTAGACGGACACAGACTTCACCAGACAGTGGTCGGAACTACCCAACGGTGAAGATATCGACACTGAGTATCGGTCTGGATCTGTTGTCAGCAGAAGGTCCAAGCAATTGGCTGTATGCGAATCAACATCTGGCACCCTCGTTGCCCCCTGGACCAGCTGGGTGAGATTTAACGCTAGCGCAAGTTTGCGCGTCTCTCGTCCAGCATGATCAGTGCACTGGTATGGGAAGAGCCACTCCTGGTGGTGGGCATTAAAGTCCCCCAGTAGCACTAATTGGGCGGAAGGGTACCGTTGCTGTGCCGCATCAGCCGCCTCACTGAGGTACTCTGTGAGCCTGGTTGTCTCCTGATCTCCGCTGTGCGAGCGGTAGACACAGGCGTAGATAATCTTATCCAGCCCTGTGTCCACCAGAGCCCACAGCACTGAGAACCTGGAGTCTTCAAGATTACGGAGACGCCGATAGCAAGTGTCGTCTCGGGCATACATGCATACACCCGCGCGTGGTTTGAAATTGTGCTCCAGGGTAAACCCTGGGTAAGATAAGTACGACACGTCAGACGGACTTCCTATCTGCGTCTCCGTAAGGAAAAACAGTGCTGGCTTTTCAGTCTCCAGGTGATGGTGGACTGAGGTGAGATTGGAGTGCAGACCTCTAATATTAGTGAGGTGCACTTTGTGGGGGAGGGGGTGCAGCCGCTGTTTTACTCCAGTTTTCTTTTTACTACCTGCCATTTAAATTAAAGAGTGAAAGGAGAGGAGAAGGAAGTGAGATGAGGTTCCACGCTACTAACCTACAGACACGCACTGAAAGGACGCCATCATTGGGGCACTAGTCCGGAGACTGCGGGGACGCCCGAGCCCCCCCGGAGATGTCCATCGGGCCCTCCCATCTGGTCGCCAACCAGCACGATGGCGCATTCCGGGATTTTTCGACAGTTGGCGGGGCAGCCTTTCGTGTGTGGCTGGCACACTACTTGGGCCCCCAACTACCTGCGGTCGGCCAGCGGCGCACCGTGCCTCGGATCCCGCTACCCTCCGCAACTAGTCTCCCGATACGCCCAAAACAGCGCGAATCAGACTGGTCAGCATGCAGTGGAACAACTATCTCGACCCAACTCCTCTAGTGGCTACACCGAGCATCGTACCGGAACACGGCTAGGCCGCTTGGCGGTACGTCTTTGCCCGGTGGGTGGTCGCAAGCCTTCGGCCGAAGCCTACCACCAGTAAGTGTCACCTGATTAGCACCACCCGGGGACCACGTGTAGGGTAACAACAATAGGGGTGACTCTCCTACGGACGCGGGTGACTCAGCCCCCAGCGTTTTCCTGTATCGAATTATGTTTAATTATGATATCTAGACTAAAAGAGAATGCCAAGACTAATTTGCACAAGACAAGTTTGTATGTAACAATATGACAGAACAGATTGACAAATAAATGATGAAACTTCAGACATTCGTTCAGATTTTTTAAGAGTTTTCTGTCTGGAAAACTACAGTACTTAGCTGATAATGTTCGCCTTTTATGATAATAATGTTTTTGTTCCGTTAATTAAACATCCTACAGACGAAAAATAGGTAAAACAAGAAGTTAAATTCTAGAATACACATGGACAAAGTCATTTCAAAGAGAAAAAAAGTATAAACATTAACAGATTGAAATTACATACGCTTTTTATGAATAAGTCGAAATTTTTTGCAGACTTCATTATCCATAAGTAGAACTAGAGGTATAGAAACAGTTTTGGTGAAACCTGCTCAAGACCACTGACCTTTGTAATAGTAGCTTTATTGCTTCAGTTTGAGGATATCAATAATAATTATAAATATAAATAGACATTAGGTATGTGTTGCTGTGGAGTTTGCTGCACCATTACTCGTATTTCTGCTTTGAGGATTTTAGACAAGTGAAATTCTACTAAGGAAAGCGCCGCCGCGCCGCGCGTCGTAGCGATTGGAAGTAAAGTCAAAATTGTAAGCGCTATCGAATTTGAAATGTCACGTGAATATTGATCATTTTGGAATCTTGAAGATCGCCATCGCTGATATAATCAAAGTATCGAACTCATGTGTACAAGTAAAAAAAAAAAAAAGCCCCCTACACATTTTTATTTCATGCTTTTTAGGGTTCCGTACGCAAAGGGTAAAACGGGACCCTATTACTAAGACTCCGCGGTCCGTCTGTCTGTCTGTCAATCTGTCACCAGGCTGCATCTCATGAACCGTGATAGCAAGACAGTTGAAGTTTTCACAGATGATGTATTTCTGGTGCCACTATAACAACAAATATTAAAAATAATTATGGTACTCGTATGTGTCCCCTAAAACAAACGTGATTTCTTTGCCGTTTTTTGCGATAATGGTACGGAACCCTTCGTGCGCGAGTTCGACTTGCACTTGGTCGGTTTTTATTAAACTACATAATTTATCTAGTAGTAGACACGCTTCGATTGTGGAACACGTAAAATTTATGACACGATATATTGCGAAAGTACCTCGATTCAAACAGTAAGACGCCAATAACTTTTGAACGGCTGAACCGATTTTCATCAAGCATAGCTAAAAACACTCGATAAAGTCACCTATCAAACAACTAAATCAAAATCAGTTCATCCGTTTAGGAGCTATGATGCCACAGACAGACACACAAATACACAGCAACACACGTCAAACTTATAACACCCCTCTTTTTACGTCGCGGGTTAAAAATAATAGGCAGTGGTGAAGACCAAGCGATTTCGGGCTGCCTTTTCTGCCTTTAGCCATTTAGACGTTTATATAAAGCCTAATTTGACTTAATAAATTCGATTATAATCATCGTCACCTACTAACTGCCATACAAAAGACAATTTCCTATATTTAAACAGAAAATTATCATAGCCAAAAAAGGATCACGATATTGCACATCAGTTTAGCATATTTCATAATTACAGATGCTAACAACTGTTACATAAGAGTGTGACCATGAGGCGGGCGGCGGTCAAACATGGTCGGTCGCCGTTCAAGTTCATGAACGCGATTCGTGAACGAATGACCGACAAGGAATGAATGAATTATACGTTACACGATAATTATGTACCTATTTAACTAAGAGTGAATAGATGGTAAAAGGGCTGTCTGACATAGGTACTAAGTGATTTTCAAATTGGACATTTAAGTAAATTCCAGTTTTTGAAAAAGATTTATTTAAGAAAATGATTTTGGACGATGTATGTAAATCATTTTATTTAGATTCTAATAATAACATAGTTACTTGCTAATTACAAATTAAAAAAAATCGTTTTAATAGCTAATTCTTTACTTCCTGTTAACAAAAATGGTAGCGGAAAATCTATATTTTGGTCCACTTCTTAATAGCAAGATAGATGGACATTAAACAGAAATAAATATACCTTTATGTATTACATAGAGTACTTATGTACGAGAATATAGTAAACAAAACGTCAATGAAAGTACGCGATAATCAAGGTGATTTAAATCTGTCTTTATTATTTAATTGACGGAACGGAAGCGGAAGTAAACGGCAACATTTTATGCCACATAAGAAACTGTATGTTGGTTATTTTGTTGCCAGAACAAACGAGAAATGTCTGGGTTGAATAGGTTATGAGTAAAATTATGCGAATTACATTTTTATTAGTTCAGATGGTGGAATATTTGCCATAATTATACCAATTTTTTTGTTGACACATAGTTGGGTTAAGCTGATGATGCTATAAATGTTTACTTGTAATGATGTAGACATAGTTCACAGACATTTTCCAGATAAATTCAAACCTATTTGTTTTATGAATTTCACCTTTTATACTTTTTGCATGTTTTTATTATTTTGAAAGCGTGATCTCACAATTAATTTTAACGCTTGATTATAAAGAAGAAGTATGTAATTAAAATAAAAAGGGTGATCACTGACATAAATGTTCGTGTCTAATTTGTAGGATAGTTAAAATTAAAACTTAAAGAAATGTAGCAAAAACGTTTCGTAATATCTGAATAACTGAGCACTTTGTATAATTTTTATATAATAAGCATACCGACATATCTACGGCTACCTTATTTTTGACCGCCTTTAAAAAATGCTGGAGGACCTCATATCGTCCGATTTCATTATGAATATTAGGTTCGACTTGCGTTACAATCATAAATCAGAATTTTGACAAAGGTCTGACCATCGACTTTTGTTTATAGATGGCTTGTTTTGACTCTTTTAACCGATCTCTATTTTATGATTAAAAAACCTATATGAAAAGTTTAAATATCGTTAGGTATGAGATAGAGTGCAAGTGAGATGTTATTTATCGATAACCAGCATGTTTTTTTTATATACTTATATGTAACTTATGTATCCATTATTCACAGACATGGTTTATTTATTTCCTAGAGCCATCCCGGCCATTGCAATATGTATTATATCGACCTCTTGTAGAACATGAATGCCTAGTACCATTTTGCGAATATGCTCGTCAAGTAGATTGTTTCCCGTAATTAACAATGTAAATAAAGTATGGGTATTTTATTGACATTGAGTCATTGACATACTTTTCCTAATGTAATGGAATCTTGCTTACGATAAAATTAATTAGACACTAAAGCCTTCGGAAATGACCTACAGAACCCGTAGGTTTTTCACATTGTTTAATAGGGTCATCTTGATACGCACTGCCTATCAAGATGACCCTATTAAACATTAGGCACTATAATTCTAGATCACTGGGCATTTATTGACAATAATAAATAAATAAATAGCTTTATTTCACAGAAATACAGATTTAACATGTTTTTGTTAAAACAATTTACATGAGCTTTGGTAGTAAAACAATGCAATACAATCTGAGAACTGAAATCTGAACACAATATGGAAATCCCTGCCTCTCAAACTAGAAAACCTGTACCTTGAGAGACAGTGATGTATCTTAAATTCGTTGAAATTAAAACGCTATTATATATTTACTAAAGTATAATTTCGGGTACCTACTTCATGTGAATATTGTAGCTTGCATTCATGAAATTTAAACGCTATTATCTCCTTATTAATATATAATTTAAACCGTGTTTTAAAATTTCATATACACAATTGAATCACGATTCGAAACGATTTGTACTTGATTCGAATGAACGAGTTGATTATTTATAAAATTATTCACGCATGTAAAGTTGCGCGTGGATAGTGTTCAGCGTCATCGATGTGGGTAGTCTGACAAGATTTTATTGAGAAATCAAAATCACAAGCTGTTCATTAAAGTTACAATACTTAGTTACCGATTTTCATTAAGTTTCGAAAAACGAAAAAAAAAATGAATTTTTCCATTCAATAACAAAAGCTTATGAAAACCGGCCCAGTGCTTAATCTGACGTCACACGTCAAAGAATTCATTAGTTTTTGCTAACTTCGCTGTTGTAAACAGCTATACCTGTTCTGAATAATCTAGACTTATATGTCGTCCGCTATTTAGCATATAATCAACAAAAAAGCTTATTATGCAATCCGTGTGTCTAGCAGACTTTTTGTGTTAACAACACTGTCTGAAAAAATAAAATAAAATAAACCAGAGTCGCCGACCTGTCCCTGTACACATGCCAAATGATTTGAGAACGTGGGTACGAACCATAATAGATTATTTTGGGTTCACCGCCACTGTAAATACGTTTTAACTACGTAATTGACTGAAACGCTCTGTCTGAACAGAGAAAATTACTAGTACGACAGAAAAAAAAATGTTAAAAAAAAAACTAAAATAGCATAGTTATAGGTTTTTGTGAACAAGGGTTCTGTTTTAATAAACTTCCTGAAAAACATGCGATTAGAAACTGTATGGACATTTTTCTATAAGACTTTGTTTGCAATAAAGCATAAAGAGCTTTAGATAAATAAAAGCTCGCAATTAGGTCACAAGTACCAGGCACACATAAGCTTCCAAGAAGTGGAACTAGAGCTCGAGAGTAGTCGGAGTGAAGGCAACGCACAACGCAGCGCAGTATCGGCACGGTCAAGGTTGCCTACATGCGGGTTACTACTCTACTACGGTATCTTTGTCCACATCCTTCCGATATTATGTGAGCCTGGTAAATGCGTTGCTGAATTAAAGATTTTTTTTGTTTTGTATACCTATAAGGATTACATAAATATTATTGGATATTTTATTTATATTTTTGGCTTAATATTATACATTCATACAACAGAAAACGTTTCAAATTATTACATAATATGTACAAAAATATGCTTAATTTATTGATATCTCGTGTTTAATGCAATCATTATCTTGATATGCTAATATTTGATGTTAATAAAAAAGAAACACCTGGTTTTTCATACTTGTATGTTAATTAGCAGTAGAACAACTTACAGTATTAAAATAAGTGCAAAAGCTAGATACTACCCATACAATTTCTAGAATCCACGAGAATAGTCGGTATAATAATGACTCATATAAAAATGGCACCCGATAAAACGGTAGATGAAGAACATACATGGCCTTACGTTCACTCATTCTGATTACGAGTTAGAGTAACTAGAAGTGGCATTACTGGTGCAGCATAGTCTCGTTATCAATCCCTTATATTTTGGCATTTTAACGATCGCATTTGCTTACGGAATTCCTCATTTACCCTCTGGTTAAACTTAGCAGTTTTATTTTGATATTAAAATAGCTCCTAATCACTTTACTATGTAAAAACTGTTGCACAATATTTACATTTGGAAATACCATATTTTTTGTGAATTCAAGATTTTATTACGTAATCGGAAACACGTTTTCTATTTTGCATCTCAATCTATTATTATAGAATGGGTTTCATCCGATCAAACGTTTATTTTTAATCTTATTATAATTAATGTATACCTAATTTATATGAATAAGCAAACACTGATATGGCACGAATAACTAAAGAAATGGAGTGAGTAGGTTTCACCCATTTCTTTTTTCTTCATGAAAATGAATTCTGTTTATTTTTAATGATGGCTCTTCCAGTTTATCTTTATTTAACTATGGCGGGTTATAAATATAATATAAATGAACTGCAAATTGCTCGCAGAGGCAGTACATACGACGCATTTCGAACAATAGCCAGTGGGAATGTACACTGACATAGACAAGTATTTCGATTCCATTGGAATTTCTCTCACGGTGAGTATCTTTTCCCCTGTCACAGAGAGGAGGCTTGTGTCCCAGCAGTGGGAACATTAATAGGCTGATGATGTGATGTATGTGATGTGAGTATTTTTTGAAAGAAAAAAAAGGGGAGTTTGCGAGTTCAACGAGGTTGTCAATTCGCATAAATAATGTCAAGGGTGGTGGTAGGGTTTGAACTTTGAACTATTGGTTTTGGACCGAACGATAATGATAATCATTTCGTATTTCTTTTCTTCTAAGAATAGCATTGATATGCAAGTCATTGAAATATTCATCTTTCAAAGCCTCGTGTCCAATGTTTATAGTAACGTAGGCCTCAACGGCGGAAAATTGAGAAAATGCGTGATGATAAACGATTTTTGTTTTATCATTTAACAGACCAGTGTTCACCTGTAAAAGATACGTCGTTCATTGAGTGTTTAAGGATTAATTCATGTTATTTAAAAGTGTCAATGATAGTGCGTTTTCATCTACATATTTATTTATCATATGAATAAAATACAGCTGGTTTATAATATAACTAGCTGTTGCCCGCGGCTTCGCTCCCGTGGACCACCCCACAGGACCATTTTTGGGAGTAACAGATAGCCTATGTCACTCAGGAATAATGTATCTTTCTATTGGTGAAAGAATTTTTCAAATCGGTCCAGTAGTTTCGGAGCCTATTCGGTACAAACAAACAAACAAAAAAAATCTTTCCTCTTTATAATATATACATATTTATAAATGTAGCTTTATTTTAGCTTTCTGCCCGCAGCTTCGGCTGCGTGGACTATACGATTTTGGCTGTTTCGTTTTTTGCAATTCTGGCGGGATATTGAAAAATATTATCCAAACATAGCTTTCCGCCCGCGTCTTTGTTCGCGTAGACTACAAAATTTGCTCAACTTTATTATTTTATGGAATGATAAAAATTACATGTAAATTGATATAAAATGAGCATAAACTGAACTGCCGTCGTGTTCTAATAGCTAAAGCCATGGAGTTCCATTCTGGAGGTCTGGTGGGATCGATTTCTACGGGCATGTACAAATAGTGAAATACCAAATTACTTTCAATTTCTGAATCGACAAAGACTTAGAGGGTATCAGTGGTATTTGAAGTATGAAAACTGCCCCCCCCCCCCCAGCACATCCAGTAGGTAATCATTCATACAAACTTTAACACCTCATTTTACTCGTTTAAAGGGTGAAATTCAAAAAATGCTTTGATACGTTTTTATTTAATTGTATTGAAGAGCAGAAATACTAAGTTTCAAGTAATTTTGATGATAAGGCATATAATTCAAAAAATCTTTAAAATATTATTTTTATGTTATATTTAGAGATATTCCATTTTGAGAGCTTCCGTTGCGTGCGCTGAGTAAACGGTTTAAGTTACGCAACAATCATGCATGTAGGGTAGGTAGGGTAGATGGGTAGGTAGGTAGCCAGTTGACGGGAGCGAAGCCGCGTGGGACAGCTAGTGCCAAATAAAATAACCTGTGGCTCCTTTCTTTCTACGTAATAAAAATGTAATAGCTTATGACGGTAAATTAAATCAGCTTTTGGTCTGAACCGGCTTTAGAGGCTCGTACAGACTGATGTTAACTAATTCATACATTTTTATTTGTTTGTAGTTAAGGTTTTACACACATAACATCATACCTGCATTCCTCAAAGGGTTAGGCAGAAGTGGACCAACCCAGGACCTTTAGGACATCCACATTTCGCCAGTTAGGACCATTCGGATCGAAGGACCATGTTTTATGAAATATCCTTATGAAAGGTCCTTCGATCCGAATATAAAAGAGAACATTATGATCTACCCTTTGTTTTCACTCTAAAACATTGCAAAAACAACTCGAATCACGCGACGCAATCAACGAGTATTTAGTAATTATTTGCAGTAATTAGGGTCCGTCCACATACCGGTGTAGGTACTGGTCGTTAGCACAATCAAGAATCATTCGCCAGTTATATTGTTCCGGTAGTTGACCGCCATTTATAGACCACTTACACGCATGTAAAGTCATTTTAATGTGCTTTGATATTACAGAGAAAATCACAACTTTAAACACGAAAAAACAAAAATAAAAAACGTGTTTTGTGTAATGATTAAGAAATAAGTAGGGACATCTAATGGTATCAAATTGTTTATGAAATTCGGGAATTTTGTGAAAATTGCATTTTCATTAATTTTATAAATTAAAGTTTTTGTTTACATTTAACACAACTTTGTTAACTTAGCAACAAACATAATTTACATCTTTCGGCTAATTTATTTTCCTATTAAATCTATTATGAAATATCACCTATTCTACATACTTGAGACTAGAAAAACATTACAACAAAAAGTACAAATAGACTTATTACCTCAAGATTGCCAGACAATCGACAGTTAATTACTGTAATAAGTATTCTCTGTTCTGTTAATGTACCAGGGAGACAGAAGAACGCAGGTACCGCCTATAGCACGTGGCCATAGCAGTGGTCTATAATTTTGCTTTCAGTACACGTTTTAAGATAAACATCGGTGTTGACGATTACCTAGTCACTGTTGATGTTATGTCGCTAATGTTTGGGACAATTTAAAATTTCCTAGGTTGTTTTAAACAATGGTGTTTTTCCTTGTTATTCTTTGTGTGCAATGCTAAACTATGCGTTGCTTTTAAATCAGGTCGTTTTACCACGACTATACATTTTTGTTCGGCTTATTTTAAACGTAATCACAGCCAAATTTATAACAGTTTTACATTCCATTTGTATGATAAATTTTTCAGGTTGAAGAACTATTACAAATTAAAGTTTGTCTCCTGATGTCTTCATACTCAGTATTGGGAAGTGGTCTTAACGCTCTAATTATTTGATTGCTTGTCTATTGCCACAAATGGGATAAACCCTGCACCGGATTCTGTCACTTCTCGTTAGTTAATTTGTGCCATTATCGATTGAATAATGTCGTTGAACCAAACCGTCATTTACCAATTCGAAATGTTTACAAAAAATTGTGAGTGAATGTGACTAAAATAGTACGAAAACACGTGAACACTGCTATTTGCGAGTACAGCGGATGTTAACGATACCTTTTGCGATAATTTGACATGATTACAGAAGTCGGTAATAAAGTTATGATGACGGGCAATACTGTGACAAGTTATCTTGGAGTTGAAACATCGTTAGTGCCAGCAGTTAGCACTGACTTGCATGATGCGTAGTTAGGTTAATTTTACCTTGCCGTTAATTTTGACGCACAAAGTATTATGGTGCTGGAGTCTTAATTAAAACAAAGTTATCATTGGAGAATCATTTTTCATTAAGTTTCTTATTACATAGCTGGTTGCAGCATGTATAGCTGATGCACGATACCTATCTATCTATTTATGTTAAGTAGGCACCTACTAATTGGAAGTAAAATGATCTTTAACGCCGTTAGATAGTTAAGAAAAGCGTTTTAATATTCCTGATAAATGAGCGATAATATTTGCCTAATTACAAATCAGATAATATTAAAGCATTATTAAATCCATGCTTTAAGAATCTCCCCTAATTTTACTTGCGTATCCATTATAATTGACTTCCACTTTACCAGGTTGTCTTATATTCCAGGTGCTGGCGGCACTGGCCGCGCAGTCCATCAATATATCGGTGGGGTTCTGCCAAGGTTTCTCAGCGGTCCTGCTACCCCAGTACACACATGAACACCCCACGATTTCGTATGAGCAGAGTTCATGGATCGGTAAGACGTATTTGCATATTACAAAGACATCTGCATAGAAAAACCAAACTGGAAAATTGTGAAAATTTCTTCATACAAATAAACCCTCACCATACTTGTGACATTGTCAAGGCAATATTTATCTTACAGTATTTGTAATTATGTAAATAATGTTTGTGTTCTGAATAAATGCGATGTATTTGTCGAGCGCAGTTAGAGTGATCATAGTACTTGTTACAATGAGTTTCACTAATTACCTTCGTCCACAGTTTGTTAATGTGTTAAATATTAGCAGCTATCTGTCATCTTTGTCTGAGTATCACATGATTATGGAAAGGCAATCAACTGACAATGCACAACGTCTTTATGTCTGAGAAAAAGCGCTTACTACATTATGTAACAATCAGCGTCACGCAGCATCGTCTGCCGATAGCATCTGTCATAGTTTGCAATTACTAATACGATAATTTTTCACGTTTGATATTGATCCCGTCCTTAGCACCTCTCTGAATAAAAATGTCAACGTAAACAAAGAAATGGAAACTGAAGCGACCGGCCAAACTGAATGGACGGTGCTAAAACAATGTTTACGTTTTATTTCGGGATCGGCGGCCGATGCCAGGGCGACACGTGAGCTAGGCCAATGAGGTCGCTAAAAATAATGCTCTGGTCACCGAGCACGTTTTAATGAAAGTATACGAAACTACGACAAGAAGATTAATAAATGTCAAAATATCGTTATTTTTGTTAATAGCCAGGCCTCAGACCAAAATACCAACTTCTAATTAATTCTGATCCTTCATTTCTCCAACATGCCAAATACAGTATACAGAAATTTATCAATACAAACAAAGCAACATTTTGTTGACATCGCAAATTAAATATTGACGCGAACTGCCGACGTGTGCAAACGAGATAGCGTAGTCAAACACATCATTTGTACTAGGAGATAAGTAACACGAGGAGGTAGGGTCGTAAGCTTAGCGCCTTATGGAAGGGCACGCACGGTGTGAGGGTATGCGGAGTTATAGTTATGATGTGTTCAAGGAGCTGGCTCTGATAAGGTTGGGCTTAACTTGAGTTTGGGGATGTAAGATTTAGATAAGATAGTTGAGCGTATAGTAGAGCAGAAAGGCTTAAAGATAAAGAAGTCCTGAAGAAGTAACAGTGCAATAGTCTCTCGATATACCAGGGTATCATAACAAGTGTATAGAAACGACACCTGATGGTTTCAAAATTAGTCACGATCAACATTCGATTTTAACCACTATTCTTTTCCTCTTACAGCAAGTTTGGGAGTGATATCAAACCCCATCGGGGCCTTGTTAGGCGGCATGATGGTGGATGCTGTCGGCAGAAGACTTTTGCTGCAGTCCATCGTGCTGCCCAACCTAGTGGGGTGGCTCGTCATCGCCTTTTCGGAGACCTACATCTTCTTATGTATTGGAAGGTTCATCACCGGATTTACCATCGGTGAGTTCACAATTCTATTAGTAAAAGGTTTCTGAGTAAAGTAACTACCTTTTTATATCCATAGGAAAGAATATTTTCTCAATTGAATTTCAGTGCCGTCAGAGCTAATCATATTTCGATTGGTCATGGATGTGGCGTCACGAAATTCATTGGAATAAATACATTGACATGAATAAATAGTAGAAGCTTATCTGAAACTGAAATGACGAAAGTCAACGACTGATGAAAATTGCATGACTCACTAATTAAATCCTAGACAAACGAACCGTGCCAACTCTTCACACTTTAATAGCGTTTCTAATGAGATTAACTGATCACTTTGCAGGCATGTCAACGGTCTCCTATATCTACGTGGCTGAGATCACTACGCCAGAGAAACGAGGCGTTCTTAGTGCCTTAGGACCTGGCCTGGTGTCCACCGGCATCTTCATCGTCTACTCTCTAGGAGCCTTCATACACTGGAGGAAAGTCGCGGCCATCTGTGCAGGAGTATCTCTCCTGACACCCTTCCTAATGTACTTCGTCCCAGAATCACCCCTCTGGCTAGCCTCAAAAGGACAGATGAAAGAAGCCTACAACGCAATGTTCTGGCTCCGACAAAACAACAGCACGGCGCAACAAGAGCTCATGGAGTTTAACAAAGATAGAAAAGTAGGAGAAACGATGACTTTCAAACAGAAACTCAGCCTTTTTAAGAGGAGAAGTGTCGTCAAACCGTTCCTGCTACTCATCATCTTCTTTATATTTCAAGAGATGTCGGGAATCTATGTCATCTTGTACTACGCTGTGGACTTCTTCAAGTCTGTGGGCACCAGCGTCAATGAGTTCACGGCTTCTATTGTTGTCGGTGGAGTAAGAGTGTTCATGGGAGCTGTGGGAGCGTGTCTAATCAACAGCTTCAGAAGAAAAACCCTGGCGGCTACCTCAGGACTGTTGCTGGGTGTCGCTATGCTCGGCGCGGCGGTTTGTGACACTTTGAACGGCCCTCCTTTAGTTAAATTAGCCTGCGTGTTACTGCACGTGTCTTTCAGTATGGTCGGGTTCCTACAGCTACCCTGGATAATGTCTGGGGAACTATACCCTCATGACATCCGAGGAGTCATGTCCGGCGCCACGTCATGCTGCGCATACGTCCTCATCTTCTTCAACATAAAGACTTACCCTCAGTTAGAACAAATGATAACTAGTAACGGCACATTGTACCTCTTCGGATTCTGTGCGCTCCTGGGAGCTGCGTATTGTTACTTTTTCCTTCCAGAAACTAAAGGAAAAACTTTAACTGAAATTATGAGGCAATTTGATGATGTAAAGAAAGATGTAGACCCAGAAGTAGGGTACACGACAGAGAAGCCAGTTACGATAGAAGGAAAACCAGTACAAAGGCGGCACAGTGCCGGGGCTACAATATCGTTAGAAAAGAATTGGACGCAAGATGAATGCAAGAAGACACCAGGCCACCGCGAATAATTGTCGCCGTCTTATGCTAGCCTAGTACTTTTAGTTGTAAAGAATAAGTTACCAATGAATTTGTATAGTTAACTATTTTTAATATTATTTTATTGTTTGTGAAGTTTTGTGATCAGTATTAATTAGGATGATTTTTGAAGTTTTGATGAAGTTACATTCCACTAGTGATAAATAATTTTAATACATGGTGACGACATACTCGTATGTATTTAAAGTTTTGCCTAGTTTTAAGTAAGTACAAGTATCGGTGTAACAAAATCGAGGCACTGAAGTGATTAATATAGTAACTATTTTTATACCATGTAGAGAATATTTTTGTAGATTTGTTATACTGCAATAAGCATTACTATTTATTCCTCGTAGATGATCTAGGCAAACCTATTAATGTTTAAGAGCAAAAGCTGTATACAGGGTGAATGCATGTATTTTAATAAAATAAAATGGAGGAGTTACATAGTATAAATTAATGCAAGATAATTGCTGTGATGAAGTGTGAATAAAGGAGTGAGTTGTTTACAATGTGTTTTTCATTTCAATTACTGTTGACCTGGATTTTATAAAGATAGGATATGATGCACAATAGAAATGCGGTCAACGTTCAAGTGTGTAGATATCATTCTGACAAGGTTAACATCAACAGACTATCAATTATCTGTTTATATAGCAGATGGTAGAGTGCGCGCAAGATAAGTCTGCGCGCGGCAAAATCGGAACTATTCGTTTGTCATTTATGTCAGGTGTCAAGAGAGTGTGTTGTATTTCGTGTTTTTATTCGTTTCCGAAGTATGACAATAGTAGATTATTGCATCGAGCACAAAGTAATTTATTATTGCACCGAGTGCCTGATTTAGAGCCCGAGCGTCAGCGAGGGCTCTAATCTAACAGGCACGAGGGCAATATAAATTACTTCAGGCGAGGTGCATAATCTGCTTTTCTTTCAACTATTACCTATAGGAATAGTAGATAAAAGAAACTCATATCAAACAGTTAAAATAGAAGTTTAATTATTGAAATTAAAAGTTAGCAATTATTAAACGTAAGGTTAAGTTTTGTTGGGCAAATTTATATTTGTTTGTTTAACTTGGGACTGAATAATATTATCAGACGAGTTAGATGGGCCTGGCTGATTTTTTACAATGAAGTCGTTATCACGGGAAGTAGATGGGCGCGGCGATGTCGAAAATCCCTTTTTTAAATTTCTTTCATTTTTAAATCAGAGTAAGCAGCAATCATTTTTTAAATTTGGAACAAGTAGGATAGAAACGAATAATACGTACGTAAAAAGAAGTATTGATATCGGCTGGCTGAATAGAGCTAATCCATTGAGATTGGCACCTTTTGGTGCGATTAAAAAAGAAACTGTGCAATAATGAAATTTCATACTTACATTTTTATTGCTCTAGAGCAATAAAGACTCGCTATGTACTGAGTTTTTAGTGTGATTGTGATGAAATTAAAGCATAGTTGGAAGAAAAAGTAATTTCAAGTGCTGGCGGGGATGTTTTCTTGAAGTGAACAAGATGGGCCTACAGTACCGTTTTACAAAGATAGAGCCCGCGTTGATTATTTGACGGGTAACTTTTAGGGATACCATTACACTAGAATTTCCCTAAATTTTCGTACTTCCGGTGCCTGACAGTACTGGTTTTTGGGAGGTACATAAATATACCAGCGAGACAGGACCGGCATCATGTAATATAATGCATCATTGTTATTTTGTTTTAGGCGTTTCTGAACGCACCGTCACCCAAATAACTCAAGAAGGTTATGTGGCAGCAGCTTCTTCAAAAATTTTTGAAGGATAAATTAAAAAAGAATTGAAATAGACGGTAATAACCAGTGCAGGTCCATTGTTAGACCAAATTTAACAGTCACAGTGTGTCAGTACTACTAAGTATTCAGTTAAAGATTTACAATAATTTCATGTTCTTTTTTCATCATATTCTATGCAAGTAGAAAAAGCTAGTAATTAATTATGCTGAACTTAAATTACTTTAAGTTTCGAGTCAAAATCAAAATCATTTATTTTTATTTTACATAGGCCTACATGGGCACTTATAAAACGTCGACAAAAGGTGTACGGTTCGGGTTAGTCGTTTCCTATGGAGAAGAACCGGCAAGAAACTTCATGGTTACTCTTTTAAAAATTGTTTGTGTTTACAATATTTTTATGTTACAGCATTAGTACTTGGATATGGGGGGACAGTAATGAATTGATTAAATGAAGAAAAAAATATCAGTTATGCTGGCAACATTAACTTATCTTGCACGCACTCTAACATAAATAATACACTATATCTTCGGTCTTATTATAGGGCATAATAACCATGAACATAACATAAAAGGCCATAAAAATGTTCGTTAGAAAATCTAATTACTAGTTCATCTTATTTCTTTGTTTTAGATAAGACGTTAATTAGAAATCATCAGAAAATGCATTAGAAATCAGAGATAACTAAAATTCGATAGTAAAATTATATTTTTTACAATATGAAATAAGTAGCGCCATCTATACTACAGACAGAAAACTACAATCGAGTTTTTCTCAACTAGCAAAGAACGCAGCATCGAAGCCTTTAATAATACGCTACGTATTCACTAGATGGCAGCACAATGCTTTGTACAAGTTGAAAAGAGTTTTCACATAATAATATTATTGGTATTAGCGGGGTTTACATTTGCAACTACACGTCTAAGCTTATATTTTAAAAGTAGCGAACCGCCCCGGCTCCGCACGGGTGTAATTTAGAAAAAAAGTGGTGAAAAATGTGAAGTTACTACCTTTGATTATAGAATTTCTTTACAAACAATGTTTGCATCTGACTTTTCTTCTTTTTCTGTTTTTCTTTTGGTTTTATTATACACCGTGAAATTTAAGTGGTTGTTTTCCCGCGGCAGAACGACTTGCCTTAAGGAGTACTTTCGAAGCATAGAGTTAAAGTAAAAAAATAACGATGTTTTTGTTTTAAAATAATAAAAAAAAAAAAACATAAACTCGAAAAAGTGAGTAACAATAGTAACTTGTAGGTACTACGGTGAATAATACGGTGGTGACGCGAGTAGTACCTAGTACCTACAAGTTAATAAATTTCACGGTGTATATAGAAACCTTTCGTAAAAAATGATCTAGAGTTAGCGAATACACAGATAGACGCGGCAAACGACTTTGTTTTATATTGTGTACCTTATGTATGTATATGTAACTTTGAACATCTAAATTATATTTAAAAAAGTTTTACGGATTGATTTTTCTGCTTTTTTTTGCATAATACCTAATATCTCTTCCGGAAAATAATAATATGAAAAAATTGATAGATCCCAAATAATTACAAACAAAGTTGCGGCCATCACAGACAAACTTACTGAAAGTAGGCTTCGTTGGTATGGCCACGTGATGAGACGTCCTGAAAACTACGTGGTTTGGCAAGCCATGGCACTACCGAACACAAGGAAGAAAAGAGGAAGACCTCAAGCCACATGGTGGTCTACAGTAACCCGCGACTTGGAACGAGCCCAACTTACAGGACAGACAACCCAGGACAGACCATCCTGGCGCATCAGAACGAGGAGAGCCGACCCCAAATAATGGGATGAGGCAAAGAGGAAGAAGAGGTAGATACCAAATAATATTCGATGAAATCCCTGAAAATCTAAATGATATCACTTACCTGGACTGAGGAATGCCATATTTGATGCCAACGCCGACCCTCGGTAGCGCTTTGATGACCTTCTTCACCGTCGCCTGGTCGGGGAACGCGAAGAATATGGACGCTGAAACATGGAGGGAACCTTATTATTTTACGTGAAATCACACTTTTGTTCAGTCACCGGCGACGGGCAGCTACGTCAACGGTGGAAGAAGATGGATTGGTGCGATCACCAATTGACCTATATATTTAGACAATAGGATTTTCCCCCTCTGAGTGGTCTATGCCCAGCAAGACTATGATGATATTTTCTTAGTTTCGATAACAGTTTTGATGTAAACGATTGTAGAATTTGGTCCATACCTACTCTCTGGGCACATTTACAATTTTGAGCCTAGATAAAAATCGAAACTGTCTATTTACTATTTAGCGTATTGCCGATAGAATAGTAACAGGAGTAATGTGCCATTTTTAAAGCACTTATTTCCACGTTTTTCCTAACTGTTATTGATCATAAAGAACTTATCAATCGCATTTTACGGGAATTCATAGGTGGCTAAAAGGACCAGGACACCAGATCTTCGCAAGACTTTTTTCAGCGTGCAGTGAGGGGGATGCTGCCGCGTGCTATTACACTCGCGTGCATACATGCCAGTATTTGTTTGGTAAAGGCTGGGCCAGACAGAAGTCGCTTCATGTAAAATACTGTAGTTCCACAAGATCTAGTAAGATAGGAAAGTCACATCCCATTCTATATCCCCACAAAGGCTTTATCAAATATATTGCACTTTTATGTAATAGTGTTATAATCAGATAGTAATAATACAAATAATGTTATAGAATGTGTAGTGAAAATGAAAAAAGGTACCTAAGAAATTTAGTGCTATGAAAATACTGCGCCAGTTACAGAAAGGGTGCAGAAATAGTTGTACTGAAACTATGATAGGCCGCACATCGAAGAGGCATACAGAAAACGAGAACACCGATAAAAGTATTCAAAACTCGACATTATTTTACAAGACTACACATCTAAAACTTCTGCAATTACTTTTACTGTATTAAAACCACTCCGTTCTTTCATAGGGTCTCCAAGGGATGTATGTAAGTGGAGTTTCAAAGAACATTCTGACATTACATTGCTTTGCTGCTTGCTATAATTATACTCCTCCAATGTGCAGTCTACCCGCTAGGACAGTAAGAAATGGATTCGGCGCACAATGCCACATTCGCAAATGACATATTCTGAAAACGCCACATCGCGAACGTATCATTAGCGAAATGCTATTTTCGCAAAATGCCTTTTCGCGAAATGGCACGCGAAATTCTCCAAATGTCACTTCGGAAGTTCGGAAACAGTGTTTTTTTTTTATTTGGACGTTAATATGTTTTTTTATGAATAACGCCACCTATGAAATGAATAATATATGAAATAATAACATATGAATTATATATATATATATATTTATGTTAAGGTTATACCGTAGTAACAATACGGTTGAACGGGTACAATTTGCGAATGTCTCATTTTGCTAGTGCGGCATTCTGAGAAAAGTAAATTTGCGAATGTGGCATTGTGCGCTGAATCCTTAAAAAAAATATACTCACTCCTGCTGGCGAGGAACATCTCGATGGCGACATTCTGCAGCAGGTAGCGACGCGAGAAGATCGCGCGGATCTCGCTGAAGTACCATTTGCCGTGCAGATGCTCGCAGTATTTCAACACCTGGAAGAATGAAAAGAGGAAGATTGAAAATCAAGCTTGCGAGATGCGGTATTTATGTGGTCTTATTTTTTTCAAAGAGTTTTGTGTTTGGTAGTATGAAAAGTTTCACAACAAACATAACGCTCTTTATTCAGATAATTTTTATTAAGTAAATTTATAAAGTTACGGCATCGGTACCCAACGCGAAGAAAGAAAATTGCACTTGACGGCGTGGTAAGCTTCAATTAGTTATTGAGTTTTACACTATAATATCTCTCGAACGATGGCTAGGTTCCATTCCGATGCAGAAATTGAACGAGCAGCCCGAGTGCAGTAAGGCAATCGTTCAAACTTGAGACACTGCAGAAACCGCGTCGTATTTCAAATATGTTTAATGCGCCTCGTGTTTTTGTAGTACACGTTACGGGCACTTTAACACCACCAAACCCTGAACAAACAAGCTGACAATTAAAATAACACTGTCACTAATCAACATAAAAACATAACCAAAGGTAACTATATGTTAGTCATAAACTCGTCCGCAAGATGGCGCTGAAAAACGAAAATAGCCGAATACCGTCGTAAACGAAGAACACGGAGAGTCGTAAAAAGTTCGTTAGTTTTAATTTATATGTACAATAATTGTGTAAATCAAGTGAGAGTACGTCTGTTATATTGTTTTAATGTGTGTTCAAGCGTTTTAAATAATGTCGTCGCATGTGGATTTAGACTTCTGTGTATTACGTATGTATGCATGAACAAAGGATTTTCTAGACGCAAAGATTTATGAAATAGACTAGAACGTAACTTGTCTAGAATTTACGGACGACGAAAACATTTGCACGTCGAAAGAGTGACAATTCTTCTCATGTCTGAATAGATTGCTAAGTACCTAGGCTATGAATCAGATACCTAGTCTACCTATAACAATTAGCTACACCGACCTGTTTGATCATAAATCTTAAAACATCAGCAGAAGTACAGACTTGGCAAACAGCCCAAATGTTGAACACAAGATGACAGGATCGTTGCAAGGAACTATCATCACCTGTCAGATTGTCTAGCCCAGGTCTAAAGTGTAGGGTGTCTAAACTGGCTAACCAGACTAATTAATTACCGAATACTTTGAGGTGTCAACAGATTTATTACCTTTTGTTGATTGAGAACTATCTGTGCGAGTCATTGAAAAAGAACTTAACAATGTTCTATGCAATTTTATGGAATTGTGTTAGTAGACATGTTGGGATATATATATATACCAGGGTACCAAAATGGGAGGCTTTTGGTGCCTACAATCGCTTTCTGGTACCCTGTTAGCTCAGACCGTAAAATGGTAAAGTATTTTGTATCTTATGGTCGCCTTCTGCAACCCTATTTCTCATACAGGGCAAGGTAGGTATCTTATATATGTGAAGCTTTTTTAGTACGAGTGCCCACGACCAAAACCATGTCACATCGTTTTACGGTCAAAACCGTTTAAAATCGCTGGACTAGTGTTATGACCCGGCTATGTGGGCAGTGCCGCCCAAAAAACGTCACGGTGTTATCGGGGGCGTCTATTTTTTTTTGCCATGCAGACTATATATATATAAAAAAAGAAATAAACAGACTGTTTTATTACAATATGTCTGATATTAAAATTGAACATAGATTTCGTAATTTTTTTATGAAAAGTTCGTTGCCGAGATTTCCAAAAGAGATTTTTAAATATCACCTCCAAAAACGAAAAGGACGTTTCAGAGTCGCTTCAAAATGGTATCAACACAGAATGCTCACACTTTCTTCTGAATGATGATTTATTCTATCCTATGTTCACTTGAAAACATGATTTTCAGACGGTTTGCTGGATTTTGGAAATTACTATTTTTGTAATCAGAATAACCAAACCTATCGATTGATTCGGTTTTGGCCATTAAACGATGAGCTAAAATTTTGATCCTGAGCACTCGTACTATAAGTTATACAAACATCTCATTTACCTACAGAAAATCAAAGCAACCACAAATTAAAACAACATGCGATACTCCATTGTAACTAAACAAAAAGCGCATACAAACAAAAAAACAACCACGTGTCAGTTCCCCATACAAAGAGCATGCACCATGCATGGGGTCGCTAATTGGCACACGAGATGGATTGGCGCGAGTTGCACTGATTCTTACGGTGTTGCTTCTCTATGGGGCGATGGTGGCCATTGTGTGGATGAGAAACGCCATGTGGTACTAATGTATGTGATGATTTGGTTTGTAAGAGATTGTGATTGTGTTGTGGAAGAGGTTAATTTGATTTATGGTGAAATGAGCTGTTGCAAAAGAATGACACACTTTTGGGTCTTGAAATGAACTTAGATTGTTCTCTTATTCCGACTTAAGTAAACCCTATTCTTGCACTCTCTTCTGGAAAATCTGTTTTTTTAAATAACAGTGTGACTATAATTATAATCCTTGTATAAAGTTAATTCAGTTAATTTTAGTCCTAAGTTTGAATCCTTAGTTTCGCGTTCAAATAAAGTTGCAAATGATTCTGCTGTCGACATTTAAACGACTGTAAAAGCCAGTTCATTCACCAACCCATGATTTCTGTATTAAGAATTTTAAGTGTGACTGTTAAATCTAATAAACTTAGATTTGTTTGACTCGTTCTTAACTCCACAACTTAGTCAGAAGGGGTACTCCAACGACCCACAGTACGATGATGCCACAGCTACGTCCCAAAGAATGCCTCATCGCCAGTCGGTCTCTCTATGCAACAACACCTGCACCCTGAAAGATCTTAACGAGGCAAACACCAAAGCTGTCGACGTTGCTGAAATCCGGTCAAATCATATATAATTGGAAATCATCAATATGACGACGAAGAACCTCAAATTAGTATTTTATATTCAGAAACCGGCCTATGCATTCAAGCACCATAAGAAGCCACTAAAAAGCCCTTTGAACAAACAAACAAACATACATCCCATTATCCCCTTGTCCAGTGATGAGCCTCGTATGGAGAACACTTCAGTACCCCCTGGCCCCCGGCGAACATACTAATCACTACACAATGTACAATGGAACACCCTCCGAGTGCTCTTGTTCACACCATAAACATGAATTTGTGTTTAACTGTTTTTATTCATTGGGGTCTTGGGGAGGCAAAATGAGCAAATTGGTAGACGAAAAAAATAAGTGAAGTAAGTAAAAAATTTATTGTAATTTTATTTGCAAGATTTGACTCAGAATCAGAGATAAAGTTATTTTTCATTACTCATACTCTGAAAGTAGGTCTGAAGTTGCTTGAGGAGCGGGTTGAAAATAATACTTTTCAGCCCTAGGGAGAATCGCTTTCAACTGACAGATGTCAAATTATTTAAAAAAAAAACTAGTTCCTTTTCACACATCTATTGAACCATGTTCCAACTTTCTATACAACCACGAAGTAAAATTGAAATAACTTAAAGTTAAGTATTGCTTAAAGAATATATATTTTTTAAATAACTTTATTATAATTTAGTTTCAACAATTTCTTTAAAATAACTTAGATTTGGGCGAAATATTTACCATTTTTTCAATGATGAAAATAAAAAATAATGGCTGAATAGCAGGCCGGCCACAGAAAAAAAAACAAACAAAATAGGCGGGCAAGCGGCAATCATTTTTTCTTTAGCTAATTCATGTTTTTATTTTTTTATCCTTGTATTTGTAATGAAAAGCACAGTGTTTACCTCGGGTTAAAGACTTATTTAGTCCCTCGAACTATTGGCGCCCTCACTTCGTTCCGGGCGCCAAACCCCGTCTCGGGACTGAATAAGTTACTTTCACCCCTAGGATAACAATGTACTATTTAACAGATGAGTTAGTTAAAAAGACCAAAACATTAAGTTGGTCTTACTGAGATAACAATCAAAAAAGAACATTGTGAACCATATACTAAGGTATAAATAAGATATCCCCTTGTCCACCGATGACTCCCGTATCAAGAGCACTCCAGCGCCCCCTGCTATACTACCAGTGAACTAATCACTACACAATGCTGCAATGTGACAATGGAACACACTCGAGTGTCTGTCGTTCACACCATAAACATGAATTTGTGTTTAACTGTGTTATTCAATGGGGAGGCAAAATGCGCAAATAAGTAGACGAAAAAAATTGTAAGAAATGTTACATTTTCTGTAATTATCAGCACTGTTTTCTTACAAGATTTTATTATGTTAGGTATTTAGCTGTAGGGGTTGGAATTTTGAAATAGTCGGCTAATCAAGTAAGTAATGATTTAACAAAAAAGTAAAAATGCCAACAAAAAACGTGTGTGTGTGTGTTAGGTCCGACGTACGACTGGAGTTTACTCCTTAAGTACGATTGTCTTCGAATATGCCGTAGGCAAAGAGGGTAACTGTAAGATGCGCAAGGTTACGTTGCACAGAAAACGTAACGCTTTTGAGTTAACGCTTGTACCTATTAATTTCACTCCTTATAAAATTCCATACCGGGGGCCTTATATGAAAATCGATTCTGAAGGAGTTAACTCCAAAGAATAATGAAGGTTATAATTACGATTACAAAAAATCGCAAAAACACCAAAACAAAAAAAAAAAAATGGAGTGAACCATATTAATTCTAGGGTAGCAGGAAAGCATAGAGGGTGTGGGTGCAAACGTCCACTTCAATTGTAACGCAATTTGTCAAACACCCCTCGAACATCCGATACTATAGTTCAAAGCGCCTATGACGTTTAAATCAACAACAAAAGGTACCCCTGTTGTTTTATTTCGGATTGTTTGAATAAATAAGAAATGCAAATATGTAGATCCTTTCGACCATATTTATACCTCTTTCGGGATTACTGCAATTGCATGTCTGTTTATTGTTTACGCCATTTCATAACATAACATCACGCCGGAGCGGACCGGCGGGTAAAGAAGTACGCAAATGTGTAAAGTTCACCCTGGTACACTCTCATTTCACCGGTTATGTTAAAGTTGCATAACTTTGTGCATTTAGTATAGGTACCTAACTACTGAACTTGCTCATTATGTACTCACCACAACCATGGGGTCTCAATTCAAACAAATTATAATTAGTATTAAAAAAAGATCATAGATGGCAGCATAGGTAACAAATATGAAAGTAACAATCACTTATAAATGTTAAACAGCAGATTTAGGCTGTAATAAGTTTAATAAAAATCAAAACTTGCTTCTATAATGTTAATTTATCCATTTACACTCATTAATCAGGGTTTTTGAACAAAAAAGATAAGTTGAAGACTTTGTAAGTTAAATTAGTTGAAAGTAGACTACTTTCAACTAATTGCTGCTGTCGACTTTTCGTTTTGTTTTGAGTTCTTTGCAATAGATGGCGTTTTTCACAATTTGTCCTAAACTATATATCCATCGTCAGAATCATTTTGTAAGACAGTTATTATTTATTATAGGCGTAACTTAAAATATATTATTTATTATAGGCGTAATTTTAAATATTAAAGTCTTGGTCTATTACTTAAAATCACTTTTTTGTGAAGCTTGTTTACACGTCGAATTAACTAGATAACTCGCTGGAACAGGACTCGTATTGCACTAGGGCCTACTCAAATCGCACGGGTTATAAAATAAGAGATAACGCGACGTGAGTCCCGCTTGCCGTCCGAGTTTACGCGTCGCCTAGTAGGTACAGTTCGATTCAAACTTAATGGCGGCTTGGAACACTCGTATGAGTCGCTGCGCACCCCTAACCACCGCTGGTACAATTAATTTTACCCGACTGCCGAAGGAGGGTTATGTGTTTATCAGTCTATGTATGTATGTATATTTGTTCCTATGTGGTGTTTCAGAGACCAAACGCGTTGGCCGATTTTGATGATTCGTACGTCAATCGATTCGTCTTAACCCTGCAAGTGTCACTAGCTACATTAAAATTGAAAAATAGAGAAATGGCGGCTTTTGGGCGCCATATTGTGGGGGCCCAATTGTGTTTTTCTTCTAATCCCATCTTGTAACAAAAAAAAATATATATATAACACTCCATCCATCCATCCATCCATCTTGTAAAAATATTTAACACTTATATGTTTAAATGTACAAAATTCGAAAAAAATGTTAAATAAAAAGTGTTAAGGCGCCTCCTCGAGCAAAACGCTGTGCTAGTCGTTTTTGTGCAGTTTTTAAGAGCTATCTACTCATTATTTAAAAAGAAATATTAATAAATAAAAATACATTAAAATTCTACATAATGTTGATGCTAAAATTGTAGTACACAAAAACCCGACTGGTTTTTGTTTTTTTTTTTAATTTTCATTGTCTGTTGCGAGTCGCCATTAACTTTGATTCTAGACTACATCAAATTTGTTCAAGTAGCCCATGCTACGTACCTAACTAAAGTATTACTTAATAGTAATGTTTTTTGTAAAAACATCCTGTTCTTTCTAAGTACCTACCGAAAATAAAAAAGGGTAACCCTTATAGTGAATAATAAAATGACATGAAGTAGGTACCTATATCGTGTCATTCCGTTGCCGCGGAAGCAAGCTACCTACCTACATTTAATTTTACAAGGAATTCTATAGTTTTGATTGATTTGGAATATTCGTGAATATTGTGAAATTCGCTACACAATGCGACCACTATTAAGAAGTTACCGCGGTCTGAGCGGACTGAGGAGTCTGTCCCGATCATACCTAATGTTATTATTACGAATACGAAATAAGCGTTCAAGGACAACTGGCAAATAACGTCTCTGAGCACCTACATGATGCGATTCCTCGCTCAAATTGCCATATGATTTAGTATCTACGCAAAATTCTAGATGGCGTTAAAAAACCACAGCCTCGGGCTATTAATGAGTCACTGGTGCTGCCGCCTGTTAAAAATATGGAGAAAGAAAAAATAGCCCGACGAATAGCCCGACTTAAGGAGGTGACATTTCTTTGTATGGGATTGGGTATCTGTACTGTGGTATTATATTATCTATGCCACAACTAAAAAGTCCCTCTTAAAAACTGTTTTTCCACAAAAATACCAACGACTTCCAAAAAACACTACAAAGTGAAAAATAACTTCAATGACCAAGTCAGAGCTTTGAAATCAATTAATAACAGTAGTAATAGAAATCCACATAAACCGACATGTATACAAAATAACTCAATATTTATAAATCCAGTTGCACCATTTGACATCCACAGAATCATACAATCGCTCAAAAATACAAACAGTACCGGCTTTGATGGCATAGCTACTAAAATAGTGAAACACGTAAGCACTGTAATAAGTCCGGTACTTAGTCATATTTTTAAACTCTGTATTGAGCGACCACGCTCAATACAGAGTTTACCCCTAGTATTTAAAAAAAAACTATTGTCAAGCCATTCTTTAAAAAAGGTGATAAAAGCGTTATGTCATGTTACAGAACAATTTCCCTTAATACCGGTATACTCCAAAGTTCTCAAAAAAATAATTTATAATAACTTATACCAGTTCATAGAAAAAAAAAAAAATAACAAATGGGTTCTAGAAAAAAATTAAAAAAATTAATAAAGCAATTTACAACTTTCTTGAAAAAGTGACCTGCAGTGTTGATAAAGGGGTACCAGTTTGCGCATTATACATGGATTTAAACAAAGCGTTCGACTAGGTGGACCATAAAACACAAAAAAAACAAGCTTTATGCTAATGGCATACGTGGCAACGCCTTAGGTCTAATTATGTTACATTTAAGTAATAGGATACAAGCCACGTCAATAACGAAATTCTCCTCTATAAAAAGCAAGAAATTGACCATGCTTCAGACTACGTAGAAGTGATATATGGCGTACTACAGGGCAGTGTCCTCGGGCCCTTATTATTCTTAATTTACTTTAATGATTTTCCGAAAACTGTGGACTTTCCGATGATTCTTTTTGCAGATGATAGTACAGCCATATTTTATATCAAAGATTATGCTTCACTGGAAAATGACACTCACACCACATTGGTTTCCATTGTCGATTGGTTAAAAACAAACAAACTTCTAATTAATTTACAGAAAACTAATTTCACGATATTCAGAAACAGGACTAAACCACCAACAGACTTAAACATACATTATGCTGGAACAAAAATTAATGAAGTTGATGTAACCAAATTCTTAGGTTTGAATGTAGATTGTAATTTAAATTGGAAATGAAATGTAGAAACTGTCTGCTTAAAATTAAATAGTTATTCGTATATACATGCTCACAAAAATTTTTTGGAAGTCGATTGTATTTTTTTGTAAAATATTTTTTTTTCAGATTTTGCATATGCATTTTACGTGTATCATTAAATGCTCATATTTCTAATCAATTCTTAAATCCGCATGGGAAACTTTCATCCCTTAGTTATTAAATCTCTACAAGTTATGCGCAGAGGTTAATAATCCACCCTTGACAAACAACGCGCTTAGGTATCACCAAGTACTTACCCATAACTGAATGGCAGATCAAAGCGATCAGTTTTAGATAGATCACGCCCGCGAACGTTCCAGTGACCGTGCGAATATTAGTAATGGCATTACCAGTTCAATCCATCGAGTTATGTTTAAAAGATTGTCTACTGGTCATAGACGGAAGGCCAAGTTGTAAATAAAGGTATCGTCAATTTTCAAATGTAGATTTGGCACCTTATGACAGATTTTAGTTGTAATGGTGCCGATTATAGAAACTTGTAGTATTACTTAGAAGTAAATTTTTAAGGTAGAATTTTCCTACATTAATGAAAAGAGACCACACGGCATATCGAATGAATGTTCCTCCATTATAATTCTACTCGAAAACAAATCGTTACATATTCGTACAAGTATTTAAAGCAACCTATCCAGCAGCGGGATGCATCACGCGGTAACATCATTAGATCATAATGGGGTCTTGTCACGACACCGAGGGACCAGGGCAGTATGGATGCATGGATCCCGCCATCCCGCGCCATGGGAAGCGATCATGTGTTTGCCTCACTTGATTTATTTGCTGTAATGCCATTATGAGAGCATTAAGCAAAATGGTAGATGAAATTATGTAGCACTTAATGTTTTTTTGGGTTCTGTTATAAAATTCGAACGGAACCCACTGTGTTCGTTTGTTTCAATTACGTTTTGTTCAAAATCTGAATATATATGATTTATAGGAGAATGATTAATCGTTATCATTATGTATGACATAAATTTTGAGCGTGTACTTATTCTACTAGCAGATTTTATCAGCCATTTTATAGGCGTCTGGAAACACGTAAAACCTAGATTTATTGCACGATAAACAGTACAATTTTATAAAAAAAAACGTTAAAGTAATTACAAGATATATTTTATGAAACCTACAATAAAGTCGAGCAACAATGCAGAACCAATTGCGTTAACAATTACTATCTATCCATACTATATATATACTATAATATTATAAATGCGACAGTAACTCGCGTCTGTCTGTCTGTAAACTTTTCACGCTTAAACCGCTGAACCGATTGAGATATATTTGTTATGGAGATCGTTTGAACCCTGGGAGGAACATAGAATAGTTTATACATCGCAAATCGTTCTCGTTCCTTATTAAAAAAGCATATTATAAAATCAAGGACTACGTTGAAGATAAAAAATTTGGCTTTGACACCCTCTGCACATGCGGCTTCCCTGGTAACTCATAAACGGCACAAATATATGGATATCTCTAACTATTCTCAATCTCATTTTTTTTTCTCTTTTAATTAGACTTTTTACAATATTTTTCAATCATCATTATAGCCCTTTGCTAAGAATAGTTACAGCACTGATTACAGTATTTGTGCCACATGTTAAATTTAGTGTTGTGTTTTTTTTTTACCTTTGTATAGATTCTTTTACCTATTGTGAATGTGTGAACATTGTAGGCTTTCTAGATTTCTAGATGATTGTTAACATTTGTTAACTTTTTATTTCGTGCATTATTTTTTTTGTTTGTTGTTTTTTTTTTGTTTCAATTTCGTACGACTTATTGTCGGGCCTACGTTGTCCCCCCATATCCAAGTACTAATGCTGTAACATGGAAATATTGTAAACAAAAAAATTTAAAAGAGTAACCATGGAGTTTCTTGCCGGTTCTTCTCCATAGGAAACGACTAACCCGAACCGTGCACCTTTTGTCGACGTTTTATAAGTGCCCATGTAGGCCTATGTAAAATAAAAATATTTGATTTTGATTTTGTTCTTAAGGGGTGCAAAGAGGGTTCGAAGTTTGTATGGTTAACAAATACGTTCTCAGCAAGGCGGGCGCCCACACACCTACAATATTATAAAAAATAGGCTATTCGAAATACTAATGCTACGCAGACGAATTCACGGACAAAAGATAGTTCTAAATAAACCTTTGAAAGAATAACCTCATAAAGTTAATTTAGTTCTCGTCGGACGTTTTTGTGGATGTGAGCAATGTGAGGCTATTGAGGCTAAGCAGCCAGGTTGGGTCTGCGATAGTTATCGGGCCTCGTAAATAAGGCGAAGGACCAGGGCGGCAGAGCGCGTGACAAGTGCGCCCATTAAGGGCCGCTGTGACGGCCCGAGTCGCGACAAGACGCGAAAAAACGCCGCGCCCTTCGCCGGGTCGTGTACTGAGTGCATAATAAGCGACACTTTTATTTTATTTTAATTAAAGTTGCTAACAATGTGGAAGGGAAATGAAAGTAGTAGGCAGCTAAGAACATTTGTAATGTTATCGTGGGATTTGAATGATTGTTTAATTAGAAAATTGTGCTGATCTGATAATAGCGGGTTTATAGGTTTTAAACTTGAATTTACGATTTTGTACAAAATCGACTGCTTTGTTTTTTGAACTTGCAGAAAAAACTTCTGAAACAAATAAATCAATCGATATAGAATGTCGTTTTTCCTATCCCTACCCATAACAAGGTGCGGCAAAAGATAGGAAATGTAAATATGGAGCTGTCACCAGTCACCACAGACCTTACGTCCGGAAAGGGACAAGTCCGATACAGTGTGTGTTATCTCTTACAGGCGAAAGGTGGCGAACAACTGCCAACTATGAGGCGTCCCTAATAAACTACCAATTAACTAGAAAAGGACACAGTTGAATTAAAATTCAATTCTATTATTGTTTTTTTATTGAATGTTAACGAAGATAACACTTACTATGAAATAAAAAGCACGTATTCCCTTTAAGTTTTTTTGCTTTTAACGATGGGCGCTTAAGTTAATGTAAACGAATAATATCTTTGAACTAATTAAAATAAATGAAAAGGGCGGGACCGGCGGTGAGACAGATAATTTGCATAAATAATGAGCCGTCAGTTTATTATCAGTTGGTATATTAAATCATGCTCTCATGTAGATTCCACGAGCACAAGTTTATGAGGTGAACTGTAATGGCGTCTTGCTTGCCGTGTTCCGTAAGTAATTGTTTAAGACAACTGAAGTGGACTGTATTTGGTTGTTCGTTGGAAGAATGAAAATACTGTCGTGATTCGTATCTTCAATTTTATTCCGTATTGTTATTACAACTGTATGTTATTACAATTGTAGAGCTGAAGACTGACTGTGTCCGACTGTGCCTCAGCCTCCAAACGGTCCGTTATTTATACAAGAACCGCTAGGCGCGAACAATGGCGCCCCTCTCTCTCAATGGCGCTCGGGCATGGCGTCATAGAAATGCCGTAATCATCAATATTATCTTACTTAAATCTACACAAATTATACATTTCCTTAATCTACATACTTAATTCTACCTAGGAAACATATAAACTGTAAAAAGGTCAACACAAAAATCTTATCTAACCTAGATTCCTCCCTACTTATGAGCTATCAAAACATGCATAATCTTACCTAATTATCTACGTTTTCTCTAGTTCTTATATGTATTACAGTAGTTCTCATATGTTTTGTACTCATACTTTAGAACTCACATGGAACCTACATCAATTATATTTTAACATTCACGTGTTATTTTTAGTACCACGAAAAGAGAAATTTACAGATAATAACTAACTAACGGGATATCATATTTTCTCACGCCGACCCCGGCTTAATGTGTTTTGGGATAACAGCAATAGTCCATTCAATGTTTTATTAAGGCGGCGTACGGGTCTGCAGACAATAAGCATTTATAGTTATTTATTTTTCAAAGCGGTAAACCTTTGACAAACAAGGCGTTCACCGTTACGGAGCCATTAAACATGGATTGTTTCTTTATTTTTACAAAATGCCGACAACGGTCAGGGTTATTGCTTCATTCAAAGATTCGTTAAAAAGACCCAAACACATGTTCGCCATAAACACCGTTATAGGTCTACGTGGGAAGCCCTTATGCTAAAAAATCACCACGCAACGTACAAAGCCATGCGTCCGTTACAGTTCTCCCCCCGGCGCAGCTCGCGTAGCCTCCTTTGTTGACACGACGACGAGCTTGCTCACGGGGCGTCGGAAGGTGCCAGTCCTGGTGCGCACCTCGACGACTCTGATGCCGCCATCCGGTCCGCGATGCGTGCGCTCGACGATTCCCATCGGCCATGTGTTCCGTGGCAGCGTGTTGTCGACCACGAGGACCACGTCACCGGCTTGAATGGGTCGCACGTCGTTCCGTGGCTCGCCGCGAGGTACCAACGTGGGCAGGTACTCGCGTAGCCATCGTCGCCAGAAGTGGTCAGCGAGCGCCTGACTAGCTCGCCATGTCCTCCGGTCGTCCTCTTCGCAGGGTCCTGTCGTCGGCAGCCCCTTAGACGACCCCAACAAGAAGTGGTTGGGTGTTAGGGCCTCGGGGTCGCTGGGATCCACACTGACGTGTGTCAGCGGTCGCGCATTGATCGAGAACTCAGCCTCAGTGAGCAGAGTCCTCAGTACTTCTTCCGCCGGCGCCTTCTCTCGCAGGGTCACGCTGAGCGCCGTCTTCACGGAGCGCACCATACGTTCCCACGCGCCACCTTGGTTGGGCGCGCCGGGAGGGATGAAGCGCCACTCCAAGCGATGCAGTAGCCCCTCATCTCGCAGGGCAAGCATCCACTCGGCGTAGGCGTGGCGTAGCTCCTGGTCGGCCCCGCGAAAGTTAGTCGCGTTGTCGGAGTACATCACTCTCGGCCAGCCTCTGCGCGCGGCCATTCGTCTCAGCGCCATGATTGCTGAGTCGGTGGAGAGTGAAGCGACAAGCTCGATGTGCACGGCGCGGGAGGTGAGGCACGTAAAGAGTGCGCCCCACCTCTTTTCTCGGCGGCGTCCTACCTTGACCATTATTGGCCCAAAATAGTCCACCCCACAGTTGGTGAACGGGCGGTGAAAAGGGTCAAGGCGGGCGTGTGGCAGGTCTCCTGTAGCTGGGGTTTGCGGCCTCGCCCGCCTCGTTTTGCAGAAGGCGCAGCTCCTCTCGACAGCGCGTACCGTGGGTCGCAAGTGAATGACCCAGTACCGCTGTCGCAGGTCGTTCGTCACACGCTCCCTATTGGCGTGGCCTGCAGCGCAGTGCTCCCGCAGCACGAGGAGCTTAGTCAGCTGATGTCGGCCGTCGAGTATAATAGGCCGCTTCATCTCGGTCGGGGCGGGAGAGGCCTCGATCCGGCCCCTCACTCTTAGGACGCCGTTTTCCAGCACTGGATCCAGCCTGTACAATCGACTCGCCCTCGTGAGCGGGCGAGCAGACTGGATCTTCTTCATATCTTCCCCGAAGCTGTCCTCTTGTGCTTGTTTGATTAGTTCAGCCTCGGCGCGCTGGATATGATGATACTCCATCCTTGTTGCTCTTCGTCTGCAGATATCAGTGAAAGCGATCGCTCGAGCGACGGCTCTCACCAATACCTCATACTTTGAGAAGCGGGCCGGGTTCGGTAGCCAGCTATCTCGCTCCGTTTCTTCTCTCGTGTGAAGGACCTCCTCGTCCTCCTTGTCATCCGTCGACGTCGTGGGCCACTGCTCTTCTGGCAGGAGCAAGAAGTCCGGTCCTTGAAACCATCTATCCGTGGCGCAGATGGGCGTGTCGATGAGCCGAGTGGCGTCGTCCGCTACGTTGCTTGCAGTAGGCAGCCAACGCCACTCTTCTTTCTGGGTCAACTCTGCGATCTCTCCCAGCCGATGCGCAACGAATGGCGTGTAGCGTCGCACGTCGTGATGGATCCAGTGCACCACGGTAGATGAATCGGTCCAGTAGGTCGTCTGGCCGATGATGACTCGGTGCTCCCTTCTTATCGTCTCAGCGAGTCTTGCTCCAATCACTGCGGCTTGTAGCTCCAGGCGCGGTATAGTTTGCGCCCGACGAGGCGCCACCTTAGCTTTGGCGGCCACCAACACGACGTTCAGGCTCCCATCGACGTTTCTTATTCGCCAATAGGCCACAGCTGCGTAGGCTTGCTCGCTGGCGTCGCACAGTATGTGTAAGTCGACGCGTTCATACTTTTGCGTCACGTAACAGCGCGGTAGTCGCAGCTGAGCGAGTTCAGTCAGGCGAGCGAGCCAGGAGGCGAAGAGCTCGTTCTCTTCCTCGGGGATTTGCTCGTCCCATGTCGTCTGAAGGCGCCACAAGCTCTGCAGTATGATCTTCGATCGTATTGTGTAGTGGCTCAGCAACCCAAGCGGGTCGTATATGGACATCACGGCGCTGAGGGCTTCACGCTTAGTCGGGGCGCGCGTTCTCGCTCGTACTTCAGCCGGGACTCGGTTCATAGATGTGTTGAACCCCAGCTCATCGCGCTCCGCGTCCCAATGCAGCCCCAGAATCTTGCTCTCAGGCTGCTCACCCCCCAATTGTGTAGGAGAGGTGGCGTGCAGCTCGGTGGGCACGTCGCGTAGCACCGTCTTGTTGCTGGAGCTCCAACCTCGCAGCGTGAACCCTGCGTGCGCGTGCACTGCTCTCGTTTCCTCTACTGCTTTCCGTGCTTCTTCAGCGTCTTCATAGCTGGCCACCAAATCGTCCATATAGTGACTTCCTTTGATGGCCTCCAGCGCCCGCGGGTACTCCTGCCCATGTACGTCTGCGTTGTGGTTGCGAACGTAATGGGCCATGTACGGGGAGCTCGCGGCGCCGAATAGCATACTGGTCATCTTGTATTTCCTCGGTGGCTCTTGTCGGTCGTCACCTCTCCACAGGAACTGTTGCGCTGGTTGGTCCTCCGGCCTTATCCTGATTCTCAGGAACATCTCCTGCACGTCTGCTGTAATCGCTACCACCTTCTCTCGGAACCTAAATAGGATTCCTGGCAGCGACAGCAGTAGGTCGGGTCCCTCCAACAGTTCGTCGTTTAGGCAGACGCCGTTGCTCTTCGCTGCTGCGTCGAACACTAGCCTATGTTTGCCGGGCTTGTTCGGGTTCTGCACGGCGAAATGTGGCAGATACCAACAGATGGCACTCGCTCGCTCCGACCCGTCGCATGGCGTCGCGTACCCTTTGTCCAATAGGTTGTTAACCTGCTTGGAGTACTCAGCCGCGAACTGTGGGTTGGCGTCCATCTTCTGCTCGATCTTCTTCAGCCGGCGGAACGCTTGATTGTAGCTAGGCGGCATAGTGACCTCGTCTCGTCGCCATGGCAGCCCAACCTCGTACCCGGTGTCAATCTTCCTGATTGTCCTTCCGACTATGTCGATGGCCCGTTGGTCGCTCGCCTTGACTCTCGGCCTTCCTTGTATGCCGAGCGCGTCGATCCTGAAGTGGGCTTCGACTAAGTCGTGGAGTTCCTGGCTGCATGCACCCGTAGTTCGGTTGGGCTCGTATACATGCAGCACGTTCCCTTCTTTGATGATGGTCTTGCGTGGTGCGGTTCCGTGCACCACCCATCCGAGTTGCGTTCTTGATGCTGCCGGTTGGTTAGGGCCGCCGATTCGGAGCTCGCGGGACACGATGCACTCCCAGTGGTCTGTACCCACTAGAAGCCCGGGGCGCGCCAGTTCGTAGCACACCTCTTCTGGGGTCAGGTCCCTCAGGTGCTCGTAATCCAGCAGCGTGTCGGGAATGGACTGTTGGTGAAGCCGGAGATCCTTCATGGTCCTCGCTCTGACCCTGTAGCTTTCGTCACTCTTCAGTCCCTTCACGTTGATATTCACTACTCGGCTGTCCATATCTCGCTGCGACATGTTGACCCCGCTCAGGTGGAGCGGCCGTGATGGCCCTTCTGCCCCGACGCTCGCCGCCAGTGCTTCGTCCACTAGGGTGATCGTGGCCCCTTCGTCTAGGAGTGCGTAGGTCTTGACCTCCCCCCGTGGTCCGGACACGATGACAGGGCACATCTTGAGCAAGACTGCCCGTGGCCCGGTAGCGGGTTGGGTAGCCACAGACAGGACCGCTTCCTCCTTCCGTGGTTCAGCCTTCCCCATGTCTTCCGTCTGCGCTTCGCGTACCGCTTGATGGAGAGTCGCATGATGCGGGCGGCGACATTGATCCACGCCGCACAGCTGCGCCTTGCAACTTATGCGCCTGTGTTGCTTCTGGGCGCATTTGAAGCAAATCTTATTAGATTTAAGAAAGCTCCATCGCTGCTCTACCGTTAGCGCCTTGTACTGCGGACACCGCGTCAACAGGTGGGCTTGCTCGCACTTAGGGCACTTGTCCTTTTCTTCTTCCCTTCCCTCGGTCGTAGTGAACACGCTCGCCTTCTTCTTGAGTGTCACGATGGGTCGAGTTTCCTTTCTCGGTGCGGCGGCGCTTGTAGACGGAGCGTACGTATATCGTAACGCTCGGTCCGCCTCTCGCATTAGAAACCGTGACAGCACGACGATTTCCGGATCCGTTGTCCCTTCTTGATCGTAGGCGTAGTCACACCAGCGGGATCGGAGATGCGGGCTGAGCTTGTCCAGTACTTCCCGGGTCATAAAAGGGTTGAACAAGTAACCTCTTCGATCGATTGTTTGCAGTACGCAAATTATGTTCTGTAGCTTGACAGCGAAACTGTTGAGTTCTGTGGCCGATGTACCAGGTTTTGGAAGCTTCTTGAGGTCATCCAGTGCCCGGTCGATGATGACTTCCGGTCGTCCGAAGCACTGCTCAAGAGTCTTCATAATGACGCCTGGATCAGTGGCCGTATGTAGAAGGGCGGCCACGGCGTCTCTTGCTTCTCCTTTGAGGCAGCTTCTCAGCCTTTGTACGTTCTCGGCTGCTGTAACCTGGTACATATCTGTCGAATCTCGTACAGCCGCCTTGAATGGCAGCCACTCTTTGGCCGCTCCGGAGAATGTAGGTAGCTCCGTGTGCCTAGGCCTAGGTCGGGCCATTTTTTCTAGTGTTGCTGCCAAGTGCTCAATGCTGTCCTTTGCTCTTATGGGGGTCGGCGATCTCGTTCTAGACACGAAGCGTATCTGTTTGGATTCTCTTGGTCCCTCCTCCCCCCGTGAGTTGAGGGGGTTCGTCCTCAGCCATTCATCCACCATTTGATGAGGCTCTTCGCGTGGACGAGAGGGCTCTTGTTCCTCTTGTACGCTTTCTTCATCGTTGATCGCTGACACCTCCACTGCTAGTCTCTTCTTGACTAGCTCTTCTTCCAGTGCCAGTTGCTGGGTCCGGATGGCTGCTAGCTTCTCTGCAGCCTCCAGTTCCGCTATCCGTAGCCTTGTTGTGACGCTTGTCGTCGACCGTTGCGACCTCATTGTCCTGGTCGGTGACGTCATTCGCTGTCGGATCGCGGTGTTTGTCGTCTGTGCACTGGAAGGCCCCGCTGCGCTGTTGTGTGCCATTCTCGGAAATGGTGATGCTGGTGGGTCCGGTGAGAGTCTTCTTCTTCGCTCCCGTTCGATCAGCTCCGCTTCCTGGCGGCGCGCCTCCTCTTCTTGGACGCGTCGCGCTTCCTGTTCTTGGATGCGTAGCTGTTCTTCTATCTCGGTTGCGTCTCCCTGGCTCCTTGTGAACACCATCTTGAGTATAGCCGCACGTTCAGTTTGGCAAGGCGGGTTAGTACCTCTTCGGTTCGGTACTTCAGGTGAAACCGGTCGGCTCGGTTCGGTAAGCCGGTCGGGTTCAGTTGTGTTGAAGCCGGTCAGGTTCAAGACCGGTTAGGTTCGAAACCGGTCCTGTTCCGTACAGCTTTGTTCTTACCGCAGATCTTCTTACTTCGTCTGCGGCTCGGTGACAGCCGGGTTCCTTTCTTCGCTCTTGCCGCAGATCTTCGTACTTCGTCTGCAGCTCAGTGGTTCTGGTTGCAGCGTCTTCTTCGTTCTTGTATCCGCTGCTTGATGGACCAGACTGTAGTGGGCCTGGTTGCCGCTGGTTCTTGGTTCTTTATCCGGGCTCGTAGGACCAGACTGAAGTGGACTGTATTTGGTTGTTCGTTGGAAGAATGAAAATACTGTCGTGATTCGTATCTTCAATTTTATTCCGTATTGTTATTACAACTGTATGTTATTACAATTGTAGAGCTGAAGACTGACTGTGTCCGACTGTGCCTCAGCCTCCAAACGGTCCGTTATTTATACAAGAACCGCTAGGCGCGAACAATGGCGCCCCTCTCTCTCAATGGCGCTCGGGCATGGCGTCATAGAAATGCCGTAATCATCAATATTATCTTACTTAAATCTACACAAATTATACATTTCCTTAATCTACATACTTAATTCTACCTAGGAAACATATAAACTGTAAAAAGGTCAACACAAAAATCTTATCTAACCTAGATTCCTCCCTACTTATGAGCTATCAAAACATGCATAATCTTACCTAATTATCTACGTTTTCTCTAGTTCTTATATGTATTACAGTAGTTCTCATATGTTTTGTACTCATACTTTAGAACTCACATGGAACCTACATCAATTATATTTTAACATTCACGTGTTATTTTTAGTACCACGAAAAGAGAAATTTACAGATAATAACTAACTAACGGGATATCATATTTTCTCACGCCGACCCCGGCTTAATGTGTTTTGGGATAACAGCAATAGTCCATTCAATGTTTTATTAAGGCGGCGTACGGGTCTGCAGACAATAAGCATTTATAGTTATTTATTTTTCAAAGCGGTAAACCTTTGACAAACAAGGCGTTCACCGTTACGGAGCCATTAAACATGGATTGTTTCTTTATTTTTACAAAATGCCGACAACGGTCAGGGTTATTGCTTCATTCAAAGATTCGTTAAAAAGACCCAAACACATGTTCGCCATAAACACCGTTATAGGTCTACGTGGGAAGCCCTTATGCTAAAAAATCACCACGCAACGTACAAAGCCATGCGTCCGTTACAACAACAATAGTTGGTTTTATGGCGATATTGAGTATGTTCCTATTAAGGCTTTGAGTAAATCAAATTTATTTAATAATTCAGAAATTATAAGCCAATGTAACGTAAAATTAAATAGATACTTTAAATCAACTACCTCCTACAACATGACACGAACTAAAGCTCAAAGGGTAATTTCCACGGCAAAAATTCTGTATTCATGGAACTAAAGCTGTTGAAGCTGTTCCTCTTTATAACCTCCTAGTCAACATTTAATTGAATGTATTACTTTGCTTAACAAAGTTCTAGCCTTGTTAACTTATTTTTCGTCTATTCACGCTGTACATTATTCGCGGCTCGCCTGTTCCTAATTAACATCAATCCAATTAGTTAGTATTCTTGTTAGTAGGTGTGTCTATATGTGTATTTAAACAACATTCTAATTTAACGTCGAACAATGTTTTTGCTGTATATTTGTTTGGTAAACTAATTTCTTTGTGTTTTCACGGAACTCTATTTGTACGAGTGATATTTACACTAATGGTTTTCCTTGTTAATTAAAATAATTATATTATTTGGAGCAGGTACTATACACGGTGGCACAGAAATTGGAAAGCATAAGACTAATCTCGATACTTTTACCTAGGTGGTAAGTAAAAATTATGAAAGAGATTTTGAACTTAATGAAAACCTTTACATCGAAAAGATCCAAAAATTGCTCCTAGGACACTACGTCGCAGTTTTACTCACATCACATCATCAGCCTATTAATGTTCCCACTGCTGGGACACAGGCCTCCTCTCTGTGAGAGAGGGAATGGGCCGTAATCCACCACGCGGGACCAGTGCGGGTTGGTGGAAGTCACATGTCTTCGAATTTTTGATTCTAGGACATGCCGGTTTCCTCACGATGTTTTCCTTCACCGTTTTTGAGAGCAGTGGTGATGCAATAATTTAAACAAAGTAAAGCGCGTGACTGGGCTCGAACCCACGACCTACAACTTGTAAGTCGCGGCCGATACCACTGGGCCACCACTGCTCTCTACATCTTTAAAAAACTGAAGCCAAGAACAGCCACTATCCTTTTTACATATACATAGTTATATATACTAAGGAAGCAGGACCTCCAAGGAAAGTGAAGCTATTTGGCTGATATTTATAGCGTGGGATCACCCCCGACCCGTCGCTTCCACGAACCCGTTGGGACCCTGGTACTTACCTTACCACGGCATCCGCACCGAAGGACCAGCATATTCAAATTACACGTGAAAAACGATGTCGTTAAGATATCGAGGAAGGAGAGGTTTCCTCTTAGATTGGAGTGATATGGGAGATTTGTGATTGTAAGCAAGTTAAAAGTTTCAGGGTCTACAGTGTTTTTATGATATTTTCAAGAGACATCAAGCATATTAAGTTTTGTTTGACAACTATTAGAATAGGAGGTCTACTTGACATTTAGACAAAATAGCTCGATGAGTTTTCGACACCAAGTATCTTGAGATAACTACATCCAACTTTCCAAAATAAGGACCTAAATTTGTTTATCGACGCGTTATAAATCGAATCGCGTCGAGCCCAGGAAGCAACCTTAGACCTCGTTAAAAATAAATTAACGCTTTTAAACACTCTATTCGAAAACAACAAAATCTATATTTCAGTCACAACTTCACAATGGCCACAGATTTTATGCAGTTATTCATTTGGACTTCAAATCGAATGAAACAAACAATATCTAATGCCAACTAAATCATTATTTCTCACAAACTTTTCTAGGAACTTTCTTTGATCATATCTTCATTACTGTTGTTTTCTTTTTAACTGAAAGCCCATGTACCAGGGTTGCATGAGCTGTTGGTATTAATGCAGCGTTCGGTCTGTCGGCGTCGTGTGAGGAAGTCCTAATTAAAACGCCATACATCACGCTCGTGTGAGGCGAGCAGGCACCTCTATTACTGGTGCTGCTACTAAGGTGTCGATGGTGTCCTAATACAATGTGCTAAATGCAAATAATTTTATCGATAAAGGGTAAAAACGGGACCCTATTACTAAGACTCCACTGTTCGTCTGTCTGTCTGTCAGTACAGATAAGATCTTCGCTTAGCGACATTTATGATGTCACGTGAGGTTTTCATTAGAGGTTCAATCGGTTTTGCGCAAAAAATATTTGCTATTAATAATATTTAACTAAAAGTCATGCAACTTACGTCAAAAATCGCATCATGCCATATGGTCATACACTCAACTTATAAGATTTAAAACATATTTAATAACCAATTTCCGTTTTAAATCTCACTTTTTTCTCGTCCCCGTGAGTCGTTACCGCGTGGTAATCCGGCGGATCCCTATTTCGCAGTTAGTCATCCCGAATGGTTAATAAATTCCCTGTCATCGCGACTCTACGCTTCACATACTATTTCTGGAGTTATGTTTTTTTTTTTAGATCATCCTCATGTTTTTTCTTTAGAAGATTTCGAGGATAAATCTCTGGTGTTTCGTGTTAGCGGTGGAAGACACTGAATATTTATGTGTTTTTAATTTTTGGTGGTATTTCGAATAATTTCATTGCTTAAAAGTTCACATAGAAAATGGTCCATAAGTCTAAGAAGGATCATTTGTAGGTTATGCTTTTATATGACCTGCTGCAAAATTTGATTGCCTCGTTGTTCTACAAGTTGCAAGCGCTGGTGCTAAGCATGAGGTGAGGTCTTGGTTCGATTCTCAGTTTGGGCAAACTGTGATGTCGTTTTTGTTAACTGGAATTACTCTGTACCGGCCCAGAGACTGAATTAGTGCGCGGTTGACGGCAACAGGTCCCCCATTCCAATGAAACTTTAACATAACTGCCAAAATGTGTGTATCTGTTATGGACCAAGTGGTGAATACGGTATTATTCATAATGCCCGGCCAATTTGAAAAAAAAAAACAATATGAGTAGGCAATATGATAAAAACTATTGAAATTATTAAATTGACCGAGTTTTCTGAATAATGCCCATCACTTATTCGGCCGGATGATAAAATATTTTTTTTTATTATTTTAATGTTGACTTCAATATAGAATAGGTAAGTACGATTACTATATTTATGCAGCAAAGTCGAGGGAGCCCTGCTGGGCGGGGCGGCTATTTCAGCCTGCAGAGTCTAAAGTAACCTAACATGATGGACATGACGGGAGATGAGTTTGCATAGACTTCAGCACCCGTCATCTCCTTCGAACCTAACCTATCCGTGTCACGGTGCCCTAAGCTCCCGAGCTTGCTTCGCTCGCTCTTAGAATAATTCATTTACTATAATTATCAAATAGCCCAACCGTTACGTAGCAATATTCATAATGACCAGACATTGTGATAAATATAGAGGCTTAAAATCAGTATTCATTACTTTGCCTTTTTGACTTTACTAGATTAATAATACCCGGGCATTAGCAATAGTGCCTTGATTAATCACATGGTCCATGACATATATATATGCAAACTTCAGTCTATCTCTTCAGTTAATATAAGCTAGATGTTATGTACCGATACAAACGAACGATGAACAGGCATTTAGTTTGAACTGTCAGTGTAAGGATTAGTAGCTTAAAGACTAACAGAATATGATGTTAAGATCACATAAATACAATGTCTGGCGCATGCGGTGAATGCGGGGGCTCGATAATAGATGGGAATAGTGACATGTGGGACTTGGTCACGTGACTGATCCGCAGCTATCATGTTTAGGGGATCGGTTACCAAGAAAGGTAAGCGGATACCCTAAAACATACTTTGTAGACACACAGAAGACTCGATTAGCGCACTTGTTTTTGATGCACAATTTGTGCGATAAAAGTAAAGTCTAAAAAAAACCGGCCAACTGCGCGTCGAACTCGCGCACGAAGGGTTCCGTACTTGGTATGTTGCGGTTTACGATTTATGACGTATTAAAAAAAAACTTCTTACTAGATCTCGTTCAAACCAATTTTCGGTGGCAGTTTATATGGTAATGTAAGTACATTACATCATATATATTTTTAGTTTTATCATTCTCTTATTTTAAAAGTTACAGGGCGCAAACTATTCAGTTTAGAAAAAAAAAATATTAGAAACCTCAATATCATTTTTGAAGACCTATCCATAGATGAAAAAAAATTTTTGCTTTTCAGTTCTAAGTATGGGGGAACCCCCAAAATTTATTGTTTTTTTTTTTTCTATTTTTGTGTGAAAATCTTAATGCGGTTCACAGAATGCATCTACTTACTAAGTTTGAACAGCATCGTTCTTATAGTTTCGGAAAAAAGTGGCTGTGACATACGGACGGACAGTGAGACAGACATGACGAATCCATAAGGATTCCGTTTTTTGCCATTTGGCTAGGGAACCCTAAAAACTCAGTGTCACAAACTGATTAGAACATTTTTGTTTAGTTTTCCGTAGGCGCTTACCATGAGTATACAGATGCTCAGTGCTGAAAACATTATGTCTCCTGTAAAAATTGGTCGCGGCTCACCATTGGCAGGCTGCAATTTGGATGCTCATGGAAAGTTCCTCTTGAAAAAGTCTTTTAATCAATTTATCTGCACACTACGTTTCTTGGACTTGAATAAGACATTGCTTTTGTAATAATTTCGCATCTAAAAGAGAACAGACTGAACAAAATTAGAAAATGATACACTTTCATCTCATTCGAAGATCAGAAATGTAACATCCAATTTACTCACGATCACTTACAAACGGAGACCCACAAAAATAAACCCAGACGCCCACTGGATCGTACCAACAAAACGAGATACAATTAGATCTGTCTCCTGCAAGCGTCACGTTCGATTACAGTTCGCGTTCGCGCGTAATTCGCGCCACGTGCGCCTGCGCAGCGGAAGTGCGCCATCTGCTGACAGTTAGTGGCGCCACCGTCGCACGCGCTTCCGGATTACCGCGAATTTTGAATTAAGAAGGGGGCTCGATGTGGCGGTGTCTAGGTATTAGTTAAGTGGTCTTTGGAGTAGTCTGAACAACTGTCTCGGCTTATTACAAGATGGGAATGATAAGAGAGGAAGTTGATTGCCTTTTTGGTGTTCCTTTGATATGGTAGTTAGTCAGTAATAATAATATGATGCGATACAAGATTAAGTTATTTGTTAGAACAGTTGTCTGAGACTGCGGTGTCTTTTGAATCTACTCCTACAATGAAAACAAAAGAGAGTTGCCTCATGCCTTGTCTGCATGAAAAGCGACCTTTGCCATACGGTGGGACAGTAACACGCTGGAATTATATAAGCCACTGGTTCAAACCGTGTTTGTTGTATTCTATGAACACTACATAATCAGTTTGACCCCTAAAAACAATTATTTTTAAATTCCTTCAAACCACAAAAGATATGTGTATTCGCCAATTGTATGTGAATTAGACTTAAGTTTCTTTTTATTTAATGTATTTTATGGTGTACAATAAAGCATGTAATAAATAATAAATAAATAAAGAACTATCGCTTAACATAAAACCCAAAACCAAATTAAAAGCCAGTAAAAAGCCGCAGCTTCAGTAACCAAGTCATAAATAAGTCTGGCGGCCATAGACAATCAACAACAAGTAGTCATAGATAAGAGCGCAGTAAAACGCTCGCGTTATCTGGCGGCGCACGCGCACGCACCATAGACAAACCTTCTACAAATTTTACGTTTCGTTAACATAGTGTTGGGCTGTTTGTGATAACGATGCTGGCTTGTTACCGACTACTGTGAATGTTGAAGGTAGTGTAATGAGATTGAAACTTTTTGTAGATAATTAGGTGACTGCGTCAGCTATGGTTTTTAGGAAGATGGTGGGAGGGAAGGGGCGTAAGAGGGAAGTCGTGTATTATTTCTATATCATTGCTGAAGAAATGGCTACCTACAGTAGGCGGTGGGCACACCGCTACACATTACATTACAATCCTGTTTTCTCCGAAAAGTTAGGCAGAGTTGCACCTTTAATAAACCTATATTTCGCCAGTTACTACCGAAATCACTACATATTATAAAATGAAGTCCCTCGCCGCGTCTGTACGCGACAATCTCAAAACTACTGAACGGATTTTCATACGGTTTTCACCAATAGAAAAACTGAGAAACAAGGAAGGATTTTGTGTTTTCTGGGCGGTCACTAGTATATTACAAAGAAGCAAATTTTGTAAACTTGTATAAAGGAGGTTGGTGGGTACAGAAACTTTAAAAATTGAGCAGACTGTAATAGGCTGCTTTATATTTTGCAAAATGCACGATTGCTGTGAGATATCCCACGAGAGCGAAGACAAGGCATAAAACTAGTTATAACACTAAATCTGAAAGGAAGCTTCTTCCTAACAAATTACACTAATTTGAAAGACGCAAAATAATTTAAAAATCTTTTTACTTCAAACACAATTTTGAAGAACATCTTAATCATACCAGGCGGCCATGCACAGCACAGAGCACGTTCGCAGAAACAATTCGTTAATGATACAAAACCGACGCAGAAAGCCGCGACAAAACAAAGAGATTCGAATATTATCTCAAATCTTTATAATAATTACAAGAGACAAGTGTACGTCTCAATCCGGGACGAAGCGATCTCCACGCATGCTGAATCCAATTACCGAGGGCAGGCAACCGAAATATCTTTGTATTCGAGAAAAATAATCGTTAAAAAAACACATCGACTTGTTTTGTACAACCCTAACTTTACCCCTTTAAACTGATAACCAACTTTCACACTGCTACATAGAGTCGAGATTCAAACGTAACGTTTAAAGTACTTTGTACGTTTTGTTATTGCATGGGTATCCCTGATTGGGCGGAGCGTCCCCCCCACTCCGTCGTCGCAGAAGGGTGGGACGAACGTCAGTCGCGCACCAGCGGTGGGGGATGACAGATGCCTGTCTGTAAGCATCGTTCATATCTCAACACGATAGCGAATTCAATTCTCAATAAATAATAAGGTGGTGCCAACGCCGTGTTGGTTGTACAATGCTGTCTGTCGGTATGTTTGCACATGCGTGGTGACAGAGCGGCTGCGGAACCCAGCGCGACATCTCTACTATTAAATCGAGTGACTCAAATCCAAACATTTGATTTAACAGTGCTATTAACAAACCAAATGCTGTTTGTCATTATGTTAGTTATAAATTCTGTTTCTCTCGGCGAATGAGGGGCGCTAGTATATTCGTACGTGATTGCAATACCGTCTCGTTGTGAATTAACAATTGTTTTTAGTTGAACAAAACGTATCGGTATGTGGAGCTGAAATATTCGATCGTGTGAATTTGTTTTTTTTTTCAAATTATAGTAGATATTAGCAGTATTAATTTGTCTGAATTTAATATATTTTTTATACACTATAGGCTCGCACTTGACCACTATCTCACCTGATGGTAAGCGATGATGTGGTCGACGGTGAATCACGCTTGCCTAGAAAAATCCTATTCACTCTTGACTTAAAGACTAGATTGACTAGCCTAGATTGCAGCTGTCGGGAAACACAGACTCCGGCAGGGAATTCCACTCCTTAGCTGTACGCAGAATAAAAGTGTTCCCAAAACGTTTTGTACGTATGGGTGGGATGATGTCTATTTACGAGAAAATTCAACTATTTATTCTTTTTATGAAAAAAAGAACAATTTCTAGGAATTGGTCTGAACTGTAGTGCCATTCTGTAACAATCTCACTGTGATAACCACAGATCATAGAAGCAACAGTTTTTTCTAAGATCTGTGGTGATAACATTTTTTTTTTTTTTTTTTTATTCGAGATGGGTTTGCTCTTGACTCTAGTCTAGGTCAGAGGTGACAGAGACAAAGTCGACGATGGAGTGAGCTTACCCAGAAGAAGCCTGTTCACTCTAACTTTGAAGAGATTCGGGTTATATGCGTTCGGAAAAACAGACGCAGGCATAGGCATAGGTGAAGTGAGCTTGAACTGATCTGTCAATCCCTAGCATCAATTGGGATGAGAGCTCACTACATGCTCACTGCCACTACGTTTTCACGGTGAGCTTTTTTACAGAATCGACCGGCTAGTCACAGTGATCACCGCAAAAATGTGGAACAGTATGTTTTCAGAAAATTATTTTTGAAGCAAGTTGATTTAACAACAACGAATCGCATGTATTGACATCCAAAATTGTATTCAAGTGGGTATTAAGTCAATTCCATTTTCAAAGATAGGAGAGGAAGTGTCTGCCGTGCACTACATGTGTCTTAATTTCTGCACCACAAGTCATATCTTCAGTTAGATTAAAATGTTTAACTTTTTAGAGTATTTGGGCTCAGTATGTGGCCACATTAATAGCAGTGTGGCGTTCATTAGGCCCTCAGGTGCAAGTGTGCACTTGGGGCACTCAAGTACCTATGTGAACCATAATTTACATTGGGACAACTCATATTGGGTAACCGACGGTTCTTTCAAACCCCATTATGCCCATTTGTCTGACTGACTGATATACAGGTCTAATAATTTTTAACTATAAATAATGCAGCATTGCTTGCTTCGGTTGACATTGTTGGTGTGAGTATTTGTCAGATTTACTGAGTCTCTAAAAGGTATTTGAAAGATCATAATTCACTCGATGAAAACCTCCAAAATTAAATTTGGTCCTTCCATTCGATTTTTTTTCTACACCAAATATCGTGGTAACTACATTCAACATTAAGAAGGTCTAGGTATGTATTTCTTATAGTCGATTTTAGATATTTATGATGACTATAACATAATAGAGCAATTCCTAATGAGTTATTTGGCCTTTCTATAATTGCTTTGGAAATAAGCAAAGCTCTATTTGTTTTTAATCGTATCTAGCTTTATTATAGCCATTCAAATTGCAACAGGAAACTTACAATAGCATGGACAGTAAATAAAATAATAATCACATTGTAGAAATATAAATATTCTTCGGCATTAAATTGAACGCGGGGGCCCAACCAATTATATTAAATTTTCTTCTGCGGGTCCTAAATATACCAGAAGGTGATAAATAATAAATGTGGTTACCTCTATAACAAACTGTATAATAAATAAGGCAATTCAAAAATAGAAGGGTGGCTTCATCCGTCAGGGCGTACAGCCAGCGGACATCCGGCGGAAGTGGGCGGGGCGTGGCCGCCGCCATTTTGCGTGTCCCGCGCGTGCGCCGTGCCGACGGTCCGCGGAGGGCTTTATAAAATAATAAACAAAGTAGAATTACGAAGCGACGCGAATTTTCGGAACCTTTTTATATTCCACAGAGACTTGTGTTAAAAATATGGTGAATATTCTCACAGGCTGGTGTGGGATTACCGTACCGCTGTATGTTGTAGGGGAAAGGTTAATAGTGTTATAAATAAGTTTCTCGGGTGAGGAACATTAATATATCGTGTATGTGAAAAGCATTTATGAATATCATTCAGCCGCTGCTTGCTGATATTTATTCTGTGTTCATGTTTCAACTAACCAAAATATGTACTTAATATGTTATGTTCTGTGTTATTGTAGAAAGTGTGTTCCGCCGTTTGAGAAATAACGATCTCACCAAATGTTGTGACAACATGAAAACGGGAGCCGGAGCTACCTACTACCATTTAGCTTTATACAAACTTCCCCAGAAAAAGATAGCACACTTACTTTAGATAATGCTCAACGAGTGAGTTATCCAGCGATTAAAACATGAACAAATTTATTGGTGAAGATCCGATACAAGTTCCTGCCTTAAACATTGAATGAACAACTAAAACCTACCGATCTATTTTTCATCTAAAATTTAAAAGACGTCGCAACTTATATTGAGAACATAACCCTTCGCCTGCAAAGATTAATTTCCAAAACAAAGACCGTAAAACAAAAATAGCCAACCGTTATGGTCTAATTTGATAAAATTATTACAGCGATTAAAATTCCTTCTTATTCCAAGTTTATTTCCTTTTCCGTCTCCCGAACTATCCCGTCTGTATACCAGGCTCGCATGAATCGTCAGGAGTGAGCCGGGACGTAAATCAAGCCGCGTCGTCCCATCCATCACGCGACTCCGTCCCATCAATCGCGTACGACCGAAATAGCCGCGCGGTGTATAGCTAAACTTGGACATCTTCTCACCTAAGGGACGCGGAGAGCATAGCTAAGAGGATCGCTAGCTAGGCTGCTACAGTTTATGAAGCCCTAGAGAATGCACAAGTTATTTAAATGAGTTTGTTTATTGGTATTCAACATTCTTGCTGCTATGTTTATGTTAGGAGAGCATTCGATCAGTAGGTAGGTGATACTGGGCATCGTTAACTTTTAGAACAGTATTTGAAAACTGATTGTGCATTTAACTAAGCAGTTGAGTTTAATCCATAGGTATTAATTAAATAGTTTGTAGTTGTCTCATGCAGTCAACGCTCTAATATCTTTTTCACTTAAACCTTTTCATACCAGGCATTATTTGACGATACTTGGAAAGTTTGTTTTATTTGTGTGTTTTAAATATAGTATGAAAATGAATTCATACTTTGTTATTTAAAACACACAATTAAATATCTAGGTAGGTAAGTAAGTATATTTTAACCAGTGATCTCCAAGGTAGATCTAAAACTAACAAAAATAGATACTAGGATGAATAGTATTATTTAATTATTTTCAGCCAGTTGCAGGGCAAACGCCATTCCTTATTTCAATTTCTGCCAGTTTTGGGCAAGTGTAGACCAGTCCTTTCGTGTCAAGGGAAAGACAACAGAAATAAAATTTATTTCACGTTTTCAAAACTCCCAAAAATGATTAAAGTCATTTTAGCAATATTCAAAATCATTTAAAGATATTTATTTCAACTAGGCCATTAAGCGGCACTTTGGAACGGCAACAATTAACATTTACATGTAATAAAAATTAATTCTACCGTGCTTTCGGAAAAGTAGCTTGATATGGAGAAGAACGACCTGTGAAAATACCTGTGCTTAAAGAAAGATCTATAATTAGTAAATACCTGGGAGTTAAAATAACACCTGAAAGTGTTGAAGCACAACTTTAGGGTAAATTTAACAACTTACTAAAGATCCAGTATTTGGTAAACATCGCTTAACTAATGAATTGAACAAAAGGACCAAAATAATGACTTATAAGAGAAAATATAAGTTCTTTCCATGAAATATTATTGCATCAAGGAATAAAGTGTGCAAACACTACATTCCTATTTCCTCCCGAACAAGTCTCTTTACTTACCTACTGAATGCGTACATTTACTAGGGTGGCTATGTTACAGGTAAAATATTGGAATGGACTGAGGACCAGTGGCATGTTTTAGTTAAATATATTATTCTGTACCGATTAATTAGTTTTTATATTAATTTAAAAAGGATACTAGGTTATTCAATGTTAAATAAATCAGTGTATCTTACATTGAAGGAAACATTTACTTTATTACACAAAAAACATAATTTACAGCGACCGTCCATCCATGTAATTCACAATTTATGAATTAAATTAAAATTACACAATTATCTTGTTAGGTTGCCTATTCACAACATCCTGAGCCGCCTAAAATTGAATTAATAGGCCCAATTAGAATCAAGATAACAAGCGGCCGTAAAAAATATCCTCATTAATAGAGCCAAACTTGTTACTGCTACCGAATTAACGAGCGCCGAACTAACGCAATCATGTAATTACGAACACCTCGCACAGCACCAGATACCTACAGCCTCACAGAGGCGGGGCGGAGCCCGATCAATACGAGCACACAGCTAATGTTGCCGAAGGGAAATAGTTGCGTCCCTTTCCGACACGCCTCACTCCACCTCCGGAGCGAACGAGACGGAATCCGACCTCCTCATTCGCCGACATATATACTACCCCGATGGGCGTACTCCGGCCTTCACAGTCGGGTAATCCGACATGGCTCAGTCGGCAGAGAACCGCGTGCCGTGCGCGTGCGTGCACCGCCGGCGTACGATGCACTCCGCGTAGAGACCGCACTTCGACACCATGCTTGTGCCCCCGGAGATGATGGCGGCGCAGTCCAAGCTCGTCTACCAGATGAACAAGTACTACAACGAGCGCGTCGCCAACCGCAAGGCGCAGATCACCAAGACCATCCACGAGGTGTGCCGCATCGTGCAGGACGTGCTCAAGGAGGTGGAGCTGCAGGAGCCGCGCTTCATCTCCTCGCTCACCGACTACAATGGACGCTTTGACGGCTTGGAAGTGGTGTCACCTCACGAGTTTGAGATAGTTATTTACTTGAATCAAATGGGCGTGCTAAACTTCGTGGATGACGGCTCACTGCCTGGCTGCGCCGTGCTGAAGCTGAGCGACGGCAGGAAGCGCTCCATGTCCCTGTGGGTGGAGTTCATCACCGCTTCGGGCTACCTGTCCGCCAGGAAGATCCGCTCCAGGTTCCAGACCCTGGTCGCGCAGGCGTGCGACAAGTGTTCCTACAGAGATTGTGTGAAAATGATCGCCGAGACGACAGAAGTGAAGCTACGAATTCGTGAGAGGTACATTGTGCAAATAACACCAGCGTTCAAATGCGCCGGTTTATGGCCGCGCTCGGCCGCGCACTGGCCGCTGCCCGCAATACCGTGGCCGCACCCTAATATTGTAGCTGAAGTGAAAACTGAAGGCTTCGACTTACTATCGAAAGAATGCCTCGCGTTACAAGGAAAGAATTCGGCAATGGAAGGTGACGCGTGGGTGTTGAGCTTCTTCGAGGCTGAGAACCGTCTCCTGCAGGGCGGGTGTCGGCGGAAGTGCTTAAGTATCTTAAAGACGATTCGGGACAGGCATTTAGACTTACCCGGAAACCCTGTGACGTGCTACCACATGAAGACATTGTTGTTGTACGAATGTGAGAAGCACCCGAGGGAGCACGAATGGGACGAAGTGGCAATTGGAGACAGGATCAATGGAATATTCCTGCAGTTGATTTCCTCGCTGCAGTGCCGCCGGTGTCCGCACTACTTCCTGCCGCACGTGGACTTGTTCAAGGGCAAGTCTCCGACGGCGCTCGAGAACGCTGCCAAGCAGGTGTGGAGGCTGACGCGAGAGATGCTCACCAACTCCAGAGCCTTCGAGAAGCTGTGAGCGGACACGAGTGACAGTGAACGTGGAGTGTAACGCTTGTGTATCGGTCCTCCAGTCATTTCAGTAGTTGTAGCGAAGCATTTCGTGTTGATAGGCATGTGTTGGAGACGCACAGTGTAACGTATACGGTTGTAGAGTGAGCTATCTGAAATATTCCATTCGGATCGGACAGACTGTAAGTAGACGTGATACTAATATACGCTAGGGACGCAGTTTCGATATAATATTTTGTGATATACTGTAAATAGCTTAAACGTTGTACAATTTTAGTGATATATTTAATTTAAAATCATCGTGTATTTATTTGACTGAAATCTTATAAAGTAGGCGCATAATCTACTTATAGTTAAAAATAAATAATTTGAAACTATAACTTTTACTTTGATTTGTAGACATGTTCCCACACTAACATACACACATTATTATAAACACATATTCATGTAATCCGTTCGAGAAAGGATTAACATACTGCATTTTTCATTGTGCGAAGTAGGCCTACTGTTGCCATGGCGGAATAATGAGTACGGCGGGTTTCGCAAGAACTATCTGTGTAACCTAAATAACCAATCATATGCACGCACATGCCGATAGCGTAGGTTTTGTGCAAGCGTTCATATTCTGCACAATTTGCATAAGCTACTTAATGATCGCAGATTAATATAAATCATTGATCATAATGTGGAGATAAAATACCCTTACATTGAATACAGTCTTGGCTGTTTTACCTATTTCTATAGATTTGGCAAGATCGCTTACCAAAACATAGGATACGAAACACTACTCCTGTATTTCATAAAAAAAATCAAGAATCATTCTAAAGTTACAAGTTTATCTAAACAGCCTCATTTACAAAGTATCAATCCAATGCGTGACATTCGAATAATGATATGTTAATTTTATGGATAGTTAAAAAACAAACTTGTATGGAAGGCCAAACTAAATCCTATCAGATATCATGAGTCCGAGGCACTCGGAGTCAAGAACACTGGCTATTGAAATCGAGTACCTCAGCTACAGTACTACATAAAGTAACAAAAAAAACACAAAACGTTGTCAAGTGACAGCGTTTGGTACGTCCTACGTAGACAGTATCAGGTTACAAGTCGATATTTTACATGTAAAAGCCCGTGGGCCGAGCGACCACGATCCGCGCCCGAGAGCCGCGAGCCGCGAGCCTCGGAGTACGGACACTCGGCGACCATTAATTTATACAGTGATATCTAGAGCCGATACTCTCGCGAATATACGACGGAAAAACTGTGTGTAAAGGATTTTAGGAGTAAGATAAAACTTGTTTAAGTTACTGACACTCTGCAAGCTTGTCGCCGAAGATAGAGATCTTATTGATGGAAGGATAAGGGCGCGATGAATACGGAATTGATTGGGGATTACTTGCCTGAGCAGATGCACAAACATGTATTATAATTATGTATAAAGTTAAGGCGATAATCAGCCGCATATCTAGATGGTCGAGCTTCGTCGCAGTGTAGATACGAGTTTACAGCCTCCGTATGGTATTTGAGATGTCCATCTCACGTTTGCATAACGTCGTATTTAGGTATTTACGCGCATCTGGTTAGACTGGATGCTACTCAGCTGGGAAAAAGCTCAGCTGATTGCACAAGATACAATCTATAAAATATTCCCATACGCTTCTAAAATACCGATACATTGAAACAGAACTTGTCTCAAGAAGGAAATGTAAACGAACTCGCATCGATACCTACACTGTCGTGCCTCAAAAAGGAGTAATAACAATAAAATCACTAACCTCAGGACATAACATTATTAAAACAAACATTAGTATAAACAATGCGGTCGCTAAGTGTCCACAAACCAGTTTGTTACTTGGTCACCCTACTCCGACCGACGCCTACGCGCGCATTTGTTTTTAGTTTTTACTTGGCCGTACAAACAGACATACGGACACATTTATAAATAAAATAGCCTTAGAATAAAGAAATAAAGTGAACTTGCAAGCCTGTGACACATGAAGAGCACGCTGAGATGTAGCTTTTCGACCCACACTTGAGTTTGGATGACGATTTATGCCTCTTTTGCCGAGCACAAATTGTACCATCTCCTTTAGTGTGGAGATCTTAGTCCGCCATATCTTCGTTGGGCCTGATGTTCTTACACATCTGCATACCTATCAAGTTTTAACGAGTATTGCCACAGACTACTTGATAGATCAAATCTAACTAAACTGCAACATGGAGGATCTGAATATGAAACTTGAGATCCGAAATCTGTATTAGAGGTTAAAAGAACAATGTTCCAAAAAACCTATGAGTCTTTTAAATAAAATGTATTCATAAAGTGATAAAATACAGCAAGCACTTAAGGACCGAATACATCTGGCGGTGTTACAAAAATAGAGCATTTTTTATTGGTCGTTGAGTAGATACTTAATAAGCGGTTGATGACATTACTATTACATTGTCATTAACTATTATAGAATTTATAATTAACTGTTTATTAGTTACTGAATGAGCTGATGAAATGTAACAAATCAATTTTTAAGTAATATTTAGAGTTTATTCGATGATATTTTAATGTTACAGAAGAAAAATATAAACGGAATAATTGTATTTTCAGAACCCAAAACAGAAGAAGGTTGGGTATAATACTATACAGATATCTACTTTGTGTAATATGAAATTCAGAAAAAGTTACCCCCGTGCCAAATTCTAACCAAAGTTGTAGGTAAAAATGCGTTTTAAGTACTCGTAGTACATATATCTATATAAAACTTATCAATGGCAGGCAGTTCAGTAGAAACCTGATGTCGTATACGGGCTGCATTTCTGAATACATATCGTATATCATACAAAAATTACGTTTTTGCTTTTTATTTTATTAACAAGTTCCTTTTCTCCACTTGCTTTATAATATTAATAAACTTAATGATCCGTTATATCTACACTCTAAAAAAAGCAAAAAGCTGCATTCTATTCCTTGCAAATAAAGAAAAGAAACAATAATTCAGAAAAAAACAGCCAAGTTCTTAATGCCATCTAGGTGTGAGGTTTAGTAAAAAATTAAATGTTGTTTTAAAGCATTAGCAAGAATGTTTGCAATTGAAATTGTTCTATTGTACCGTTATTTATTACTTCTATTTATCTTCAGATATTTACATTTTCCACAAGGTGATAGTCGTACATTGTTGCAGTAATTAAACAAAGAACAATCCAGCGATAAATAGCGATCTAAATTGTAATAAATAGTTAAGTAATTATAATAAATTGTTACCTAGATAGTTACAGTCGGTGAATCTTTAGTTACTATTATAAGTCTAAGGTTTTAACCGTAGTAACTTTTTGTATTAATTTATTAATTAGCCACGTTTTTACGCGGCCTTTATGAAGAAATTTAATAATAAGAGGTTTATTATCTTGATAAGGGGTGGTCTATCAGTTAATAGAGATGCAATTAATCGATTACGTGTAGTTTGTGCCAATTATTTTTACACCTTGGCATGTTAAATTGAGATAGCTACATTAGCTACAGGCCCAATATAAAATTCCCTTGCTTAGAAATAACATACCTATACATTATGTCTAAAATGTAAACAGACCGTTAATTTATTTGAAAAACAAACAATAATTAAAATGCAAATTATAAAACCTAAAATAGGTAAAATAAGATTCAGCAGATTCCGAAAAAAGTTCACGAACTTGGCTCAACTTTTTCTCAAACATTTTTTATTCTATAAAATATCAGTTCAGCGGTTTATAAATTGCAGTGGGCGTTTAGTTTTCAATAAAACACGCATTATAGTTATAATGAGGAGGCAAAAGGGGGCGTCGCGGGCGCCGCCGACGTCCAAACAAATATTGACGTAGGCCCATTGTGATTAGCGGACGAAAAAATGGGCCCGACAGTAGGAAATATTGGAGAGATATAAATATGGTATTTTTGATAAGTTGCAGTGGATTGCTAGGTGTAAGATTTAGTTTGAGTAAAGAAGAGAGAAGAGATGCTGATAGAGGCCTATTAGTTTAGGTAGTAGTTTTTTTATGAAGTAGTGCTTGGTGCTATGGTGACCTAACACACCTTTCTTATAATGATAGGATATGGTAAAAGTTAAAGTCTCGTATTATAAGGTAAACAACTATATTGAAACACTATATAACACTTAGATACATAAAATGGTGAATTATGGTAAACTTTAACTATGTGGCAAAATTACTGGTAAAAATGTATGGTAAAGATGGTTATTGGTTTGGTTACGAGTGCGTGGTGTCTCTGGCGAGATCTAAACGCGAACTGACCCACATTTTGGTAACCGAGCGAATGTGCATACTTGCGTTTGATGCAATTATGCATTTTCGCTATGTGTTCGATTAAAACTCGAACAGATCGGTTTTTAGTTTAATTAAAGATCATAATTAATACTTAGTCCATGAACCAAAGCGGGTATCATCTCTTTATTTCTTTTTTCAGGCTGCCTTCACATCCAAAACTGGTCTTTCAGGCCGACTGATTGACCTTCGCGATTCTGAAGACCAGTTTCCTCTTGTTTATATCGTTTTATCTACATACGAGATTAGTAATCGGTACCTAGTATTGATAAGATTCGCAATCAAATTATTTATAAAACGATTGTCCACTGTAGCAATTTTTTTTCTGCGTTCTAAATCTTAAAATAAAACCGGCCAAGTGCGGGTCGCACCAAGGGCGGAACCCTTGGTGCGACAAACAGCAACATTCATCAAAATAATTATAAACAATGTAAGCATCGAACATTGCTCTAACGAAAAGATAAATTGGATTGATGGACAAAATTAACTGTGCCGTTGGAAACCCTGGTGGTTTCTGTGGGTCTGGTAAAATTTACGGATACGGATTTTTTCCTAAATTTGAGCTATATGACTTTAGATCTGAGCACATTTCATGAAGCACCATCGGATTGCAGACGTGAGTAAATGATATTTATTTCAACTTTAAACTTCCACGCGTACCTGCGAAAAAGGACTTGACTGATGGAATATAGTTTTTTTTATGTTTGTAGAAATTTACGGTTATCAGATTTTTTCCTTTTACTTGTGCTATAAGACATTGCTTCTTGCCAAATTTCATGATTCTAGGTCAACGGGAAGTACCCTATAGGATTGATACACTTGCGATTCGTCAAATATGCGACATAAATGGCCATCTTTTGATTGCCTTGATTTAGAGTTTGATTTATTTACGGCTCCAAGAGATTGCAGGCGTATACGGTATTAATTTCAACTTGCTACCTCAAGGCTTTCTAGGGAAAAAGGTCTCGACACATGGACAGACAGACAGACAACGAACTGATCCTATAAAGGTTTCTTTTTGAGGAACGTAACCCTAAAAAGGATTTGTTTCAATTTTAATTACAATATACATTAAAGGATCTTCACGTATCACAAGGATAACTCACGAGTTAACTACTGAGTACTTCAAAGCAGCTAGCTCAAGCCACTTGACGTCAATAATTGCCTATTAAGTAGCAATTAAAGATACCAGGAGAGCATAGGATCGTCGGTGATCGATTATCGAAGATTTATAGGGCTATTAACGTAGCACAGGGAAATATGGGCATTCTGCCGATTGTAAAGATTTTGATCGTTTTAATAGTCTGAAATTAATTAGGAAATACTTGAGAATTCTGAAAGTCGAGTACTAGTTGGCAGGGTTTCTGTAAAATAGTTGGAAAAGGAAAAATTTAAACTGTTATTTTTACTAGGCGGTCTCAATTTTTTTTCAATACTTAGAGATAATAAAGAAATTGAACTATATCACACATGAAACTGTTACAGCTACTATATCCTGAACAGTTAAATAATTTTCAAGAATATCTGCTATATCTTTTATTAATTAAAATGAAAATATATGATAAATGCCTGCTACATTCAAGTACAAAAGATGCCGCGACCTGAATTTTGGTCCTTGCTAGGATCTGGACTCATATCTTTGATACTCGTATTGATCATGTGTTTTTATTCAGTAATTTGAATACAAGCTGCACTGAGTTCTGAACTTCCTTCCTGTCAGTGATTTGTGCGTTTTAGTGTAAGTTGGCGAGATAGAAATCTTCAAAAAAGAACACTACCCACTATGTCAAAGCATTCAAATGCAGTGAGTTAACCTTTACTAAATGCTGGCTTCCAGCTGAAACCATTTACAACCTTTTTGTATTCTATGCTACCCTCAAACAGTGTCATCAAATTAACGCTACGTGTTACTAGGTACCAATAAACCACCGCTATACTATACACATATACGGTAGCTTTCATAAAAAAGTGCATCAAGAGTTAAAAAATATTAGTATGCGACGCGACTAGTCGCAGCGACGGCGACGCGCGGCGCCACCTCGCCACACGACGATAACTCAAACAATACCGCTAGATACGTGACTTTCACAGAACCCCATCAATATACATCCATATGCGTCATAATCATAGCTTATAATGAAGCCTATGTATTCTACCAGGGCGCCAGTTAAGCGATTCTTGTAAACAATATCCTATGTAAATGCGGTAAGAAGTGTGGCGACTTGTGCGACTGCGCGGTGGTCTATGAGTGCCGACTTGTCGTAATTTCATCTGATAAGGATCACGGTAGGAGTATGGACTACTAAGTGATTTTGGCATGACAAGATAAGTTCAAGATGGGAACTATTTTAGTAGAGCAAGAATACAGATAGAAGTGCACAAATAAACTGCTGTATTCAAAAGAAATTTCTTCCAGCAGACCGGTAGCAGAGTTGGATAAGATGCTTCTACAACTCGACACGGTGTGCAGAAAGATGTTAAAGATTCGTTGTCTCTGGAGTAAATCAACCCAGCGAATGGATATCAGTCTGGTCAATGACAATAGACTCACTCCGAATCACATAGAACTTATATACCTAGGTAGCTGGCCTCTGGGTAGCTCCTAAACACATCTTAAATTTCTAAAATAGTTTTGTAAAGAGATCAAATTGTTTATAAACGTTTGTAGGCGGTATCTCTGAAAGTAACGATCCGATTTTGAAAAACATTTACTAATAGGAATCAATACTCTCGCTGCATGCTAGCGGCTCCAGTAAGACAAGCCATAGAAGCCAAGCTGCGGGAAAGAGCTAATGTAATATAAAAGAAAGCTACTAAAGCTATGGTACCAATCCTCATCATATCAGCCGAAAGACGTCCACTGCTGGACATAGGCCTAAAACAAGCGTCGCCACATTGACCAGTCCTGTGCGTCTCGCATCCAGCGGTTCCCCGCAATCTTCACCAGATCATCGATCCACCTAGTGAGAGGCCTTCCAACGCAACGAAATGGTGCCAATACGAACAGAAAAATCCTTGAAAAAGGACAAACCACTATACGTTCATATCAGCAAGGTGACAATATTCCCACTAGGCTAGCGAGATATTTACACCAGTAAAGTAACGTTGAGTGCAGTTTGCGTATTGTATTAGATAGCTGATAGTGTAACGGCTAACTGAGATGCTATATTGTACACAGTTACACACTGATAATGACTGCGGAGGAGAATTGTAAGTTATGTTGGTTCCCATCTATTTAATTATTAAGAAGACTATTGCACACTACAAAACGTGGGTGTTAGCTATGTTATATTCAAAATTGTTAAAAATTCTTCAAAGAAGCCGAAATACCGTTATATTTGTCATTTTTATATTGGTTATAGAAAAAAATATGCTGAAACAATCTAAATATGCTTAGGATTCGAACGAGCAATTCCTGTATATATATTGTATATATATATTGTATATATATATATATATAATCTGAATGTCGGAAACGGCTCCAACGATATTCATGAATTTCATTTCATTTTTAAAAAACGTCGTTTTCTCTATTTGCACCTGAGCAGAGCTCGGTTGCCCATGTACTGTATGTTTATGAACGCTAATAAACTGAAATTAGACCGAAGAGTAGCACCATAATTATTGTTTTAAAATGAGTGTAGCTATAGGACATAACACTATTCATTCTAAGTATGATGAAATTACAAGTATAAAGAGATTTACGCTTGATACGTGGAAACAGACGAGTACGCAGAAATTGTATAAACAGGGAGGATCTACTAAGAGTCTAGGATGCAAAGGAGTAAACGGAAAACGGATGACCCGGACCTGTAGCTGGGATAGCAGTACAAAGCGGCTCCGTTCCGCGAACACGGCAATTCCTAACAGTACTAGCACTGCATAAACAACGGCCTATCTTTTCGTCTAATCCACGGCTCGCAGGACTAGGAGAACAGGACTCGTGCGAAACGCAAAATTTTCACGTTGCGATTGCATAACGAATGCGCAAACGCGTTCACGGCGACAAATTTCAATGTAATCTGTATAATATTACAATTTGCTTGTTGAATAATTCAATATGGCGGCGGGGCACGATGTTTATTCGATTATAGCGAGATTTACATACATATTTATAGGTAGGATATGTGCGAGGCTGTAACCTGTTGTCATATCCATAATTTGAGCTACCGTGCGCCCTGACCTGCGATCTGCGAGGAGGGTTCGAGTCAACCGCCATGTTTGATCAGCTGAGGGTTATTAGGAGACCAGAAACCATCCAGCTACTACGGCTAGTAACATTCTGCAATCACGCGATGTAAGTCTCGTCGGATCAAATTGAGTGTTTATCTATTTGGCTGGTTGTGTTTAATTGGCTGGTAGCTAGCTGTTAGGCACGAATGATCATGCGCAACTGCTACTTATAATTGGGTAGGTATAGTCTTTTTAGTTCTCACATAAGGATATGTAGAGGCTAAAATGTCAAGTCTTCTCATAAAACTGGCGTGGAGAGTAATTTTGACCGTTAGCTATAGATTCTAAGGCAAGAACAAGCAATGCATGCTCTAAGGCTCAAGAAAAGTGTCATTTTATGAACAAAAGCGTCGCAATAGCAATTGGAAGAAACGCCAAGCGCTATGGAAATGTCACGTGATCAATCCCTTACATTTTGGCATTTCGAGTTTTCGACCATAGCTATCGCTGATGGAATGACAGTTTGTTTTGAGTCTCTAGTGTGTTTTGCAAGATAACCATTTATTAACCGACTTTCGAAAAAGGAGGAGGTTCTATGTTCGACTTCTTGTATGTTTTTTTTTTTGTGTATGTTCAACGATATCTCCGTCAATTGTGGACCGATTTTGAAAATTCTTTTTTTGTTTGAAAGAGTATGTTCCGAAATTTTAATTTGGTGAAGATCTGATGAAGAACTTCGAAGATATACAACAAAACTCTTCAATAAATAACGGCAAATCTCTCGGGACTGCTGAAATCGCATGTCTGTTTATTGTTTATACCATTTCATAACATAACATCACGCCAGTATGCTCTTAAGGGGTAAGCAGATCTCTCATTTGATCGGTTTTGTTCAAGTTTCATGATATTCGGGTAATCTATTCTGGCGTTATAGGAAACTTACTAAACAACTTGCCTATTAGGTAGGTACAACTAAAAAGTGAAAAATAAAAAGACTTTTTTACAAAAAAATACTACCGACTTCCAAATAAGAAAACTACAAAGTGAAAAATAACTTTATTTTTGGAAGTCGGTGTCCATAACGAAAAAAAATGGTACCTACGAAAGACACCGACTTCCAAAAATAAAGTTATTTTTCACTTTGTAGTTTTCTTATTTGGAAGTCGGTAGTATTTTTTTGTAAAAAAGTTTTTTTATATCTTGAGACAGACAAGATTCGATACTACCGAATAGATATGAAACTATCAGGCGCCGTACCACAACGTGTTCATCCTGTCTAGCTACGTCTTTCGCTTACAGTGGAATCATGATAGTTCTGACAGAACTAGGGTTACCATTTCGAAAATTTAAAAGTACTGACAAAAAGCTGGACCTTAAAAAAAAATGTGCGAACATTTTAGATACAAAGATAAGTTTAATAACTAAAACCCGATTACAAAAAAAACTCAATCCCAAAACTATGAAACAAAAAAAAATCTTAAATACAAAATTTTTCATCCAAGCGAAAAATGAGGACAAATTAGAAGGCCGGATAAAGTCCAGACAGGTAGCCAAATGTCCAGACTAATGGTAACCCTAGACTCGACCGACAGAGTAAGGCCCCAGTACATAGGTACATTTTAGAACACAGCAAAGAGATTGGGTGGCCTACTCACAAACGGGGACATTACGACCTGACTTATCCGAAAGGATTTAAATGTGCTTAATATCAAAACTCAGGCATACCTCATACCCAAACCCACGTTTAGTTATGTCTGTAGTTATTCAATATACTCTGTCATTTGCGTGCTTTCCGGCTAGGCTGGTATTTAACACAGTTTTTAGGGTTCCGTACCCAAAGGGTAAAAACGGGACCCTATTACTAAGACTCCGCGATCCGTCTCTCTGTCTGTCTGTCCGTCCGTCTGTCACCAGGCTGTATCTAATGAACCGTGATAGCTAGACAGCTAAAATTTGATGTCACAGATGATGTATTTCTGTTGCCGCTATAACAACAAATACTAAAAGCAGAATAAAAAAAAAATAAGTAGGGCTCCCATACAACAAACGTGTATTTTTTTGGCGTTTTTGCGATAATGGTACGGAACCCTTCGTGCGCGAGTCCGACTCGCACTTAGCCTGTTTTTTTATTCTATAGACACCGCGCTTGGCCACCATCTCACCTGATGGTAAGCGGTGATCTGTTCGACGGTGAAACACGCTTGCCTAGAAACAACCTATTTTCTCTTGACTTAAAGAACCCTAGATTGTAGCTGTTGGGAAACACAGACTCCGGCAGGTAATTCCACTCCTTCTGTACGCATAATAAAAGTGTTCCCAAAACGTTTTTTGCGTATGGATGGGGTGTCCAACCACGCACCGATGGCGCATCGACGTACGTCTGATAGTCTGATGATGAAACTAATGTTTAATAGGTAACTGGATATTTTAAGGATGTTGCGTATCTATGGACAAGACTGTTGCAAATATCCTGAGAGTCTTGCCCATGATTTTGTGTCTGTCTTAATTTTGTCTGTTTATTTGGCAATCGTTTTGCAGCTTCGCTCCCGTGTCGAGCCTTCACAAGAATCGTACGTTTTTTTCTGAATAAAAAGCCAATAGCACTAAGCGATGGAGTAGCCATTTATCAATTAAAAATTTTTTGTATACGGATCAGTACTTCTAAACATTCAAAAAATAAATCTTAGTTTTTTTTAATATTAAGTTTCGATATCCGTTGCAATTTAACTATGTTCAGAGAATTTTCCTAGAGACAGAGGAAAATTCCGTTTTGTTTTTTGGTCGGTAGATTATTGTAAGTAAGATGATTTTGTTACCTTCATTTCAAGTGATTGGTCTAAATTTTTTTCTGGGAAAAAAGATAAATGCCTGTTTTAGCCCCAGCACCATCTAGTAGACAATAACGTCTAGTCTTAGTCCTAGATATCGTCCTAATTATATGATGTCAGCCAGTTATTGGCAGAAATATCCCAAAACGCATTTCACACCACGTAGCAACGCGCTAGTAGCATCATTTCATAGGTAATCTCAATGTCTAGACAGTCAAATGTATTCTAGTATTTGTAATACAATGACTGCAGACTAAATCAGCTGCAGGCTTCACCAGAAAACCTAGGTTTTGAATACTGATGTCACCTCAATGATCAGCCTTCGATATTTCGGACAAAGAACGGGCAGAATACATATACATACAAGGTGATTTTAACACTTTATAACTGGGATATTATTGGCAAATCCAAATTCATAAGAGATACGGGGAACTAGTTAAGGAACCATTACTTTTTTTTGCATTAGCTTTAATGTGCGAGTTGTACATAAAATGGTATAGCTAAAATTGATACATAAATTGTTTTAAAGTTTTTCGAAAATGTCAGATGACAAAAATTGCATGCATGAGGTCAGCACAGAAACATGAAGTTTAGCCCAAGATAAGAGAAGCTTATGCCCTATACCCAGCCATGAGCTAAGTCTGACTGCGGCTGATGTTGATGAATTGATGACCATACATAAATTTATACCAAAATTAATTTTATTAAAAAGACGTAAAGATTCCTCAGACAATTCTGTCCAAGCCTGACTATGTACTTAAGTGTATAGTTTATTCAGCATCATTAAGAGACATAAATATGTCTCTAAATAGGCATGGGCCTCATGAACATGCAAATAAAATCGTTAAGCGCAGCTGCGTTACTTAATTTACTTAAATCGGTACATTTTGTGGTTGAAGTGGTCATTCCAACTTTCATTCGTATTTAAAGATTGGAGATGCTTTATTGCTTAATTTTTAATGAAGGGTGAATAAATAAAATACTTGTTTTTCCTGGGGCTTCACTTCCGTAGGCTATATCACAAGAACTGTGCTTATTTTGGAGTAAAAAGTGGTCTATGCCCCTTGGCATTAGTTACCTTTCTATTAGTAAAATAATTTTCGTAATGAGCAGTACTATTCTGTAAAACATCACCGATGAAACTTAGAAAAAAATAAAAATGTTTAATATATAATGTTTTCGGCAAACTTCGTGTTTCGTCAGTCGTCGGTTTTCTATAGACCCGACGCTCTCAATCAACTTGAAAATATATAGAGTTGTTTAATATATACATTTAAAAATGAGAGATAAGCTACTAAAGCTGATATTTTTACAGCTCTATATATTTCAAACGGAAATCAAAACAAAACAACAATGAAGTAGGTACTTAGTTCTGAATTCGAATTATTATACAAGATAAATCTAATAATTGTTGGACATGCAAATTAGCTTTCGTTTGTATTCGGAAATGTCGAGAGATATTAAGAAAATAGATATTATTTATTTATTTTATTACTTTTAAGAAGGCTTACAGTCTAATTACAAATATTAATAGGTAACTACAACACATTATCAAGTTGCTAATAACAAGCCTCCACAGATATATAACATATCGATTGATTCAAGCCAAACAGTTTAAGTTCATTGTGTACAGTAATAAGGTTATTCCTATTTATTTTATTTATTTATGTTGCTACGTATCAGTTAAAGAACCACTAGCCGGTAACTATACATTGAGATTAAAGAGTCTGTCATTGATGCTAGCCTTTGACAGACCAATTAAATCTCTTTTGACTTAAGTCAAAGACCTCAATATATACATAGAAATGAGTAAATTAAAGACATAAAAAAAATTGTCAATTTATAATATTATTTTTGATAATAACCCTGTAATTAAGAACACAATAAACTTAAGATATTTCCTATCCTAACGTACCCAGACGGGTGCGCAACAAAGACCAGGCAGTCAGAACATCAAAGAGCACGACTGGGCGAATAGTGGAGTAACCGAACGCTGCATACATTCGCTTGATATTTAATAATTCAACCGAACAGTGTGGCCGCTCGGGCGTGTAATGTGTTGCGACGTGTGTGGCTGACTGCCAGCGGGGACCGATGAGCGATGATCATAAGCGTAGCGGGGAAGACAGTACTGACTAGTTAAAAGAATGACGAAATGGCAAAAAAGAGAATTGTTTTCATCTCGTAAGCAACTGTTAAATGAGTCTCTAATTAACCACAAAAGAGGGGAATAGTCTGGCGAGGGCTGAAATGGCCACAGAGGTACTATAGAAAAGCTTTTGCAAACTTTTTATTTAGTTGATGTTGAAACTAATCATAGGGTGTTTTAGGGTTTTTCCTTTGAATATCTCCGTGACAGTGTTTTTCTATTCTGGCGATTCTTTGAGTATTAATTAATAATGAAGAGCGTTAAGTTACTTTTCAACCAACTTCTTCAAAAATCGCTGTCAGTGGAGCCCTAAAAAGTCCATTGGTGCGTAAAATATAGAATTTTGTAGAAAAACGGTTCTCTTTCAAGATGTTATTACGGTCTATTATGAATAAAGAATAATGTTTAGTTTGTATAAAGACCGTGAAGCCAGGCGTGTGATACACAATACAAATATGTATGTTATTATTGATTAACATACATCAGCGACTTCCTTGATAGATCGGACTGACGTTTATGTATCGGGTGATTATACAGTACAGGGTGAGTAAATAAAAATAGAGGCTCTCAGGAACTCATAAAAAAAAATTCAACATGATCTTATCTATCTGAAATTAGTACTAGCTGCATTAATAATTATGAATTTAATGATTTTCACACCCTGTCATGTAGAGAATATTTTAATAACTGTAGTGTGGACGGATGTCTTGAAGTTTATTGTTAATAGGAAAAATTGGTAGAATGACTGAACAAATATAGACAAAGATGGAGAGGCAGACGAACTTGACTCCTACGGAAAAGGCGGCCCAGAAGTGCAAAGGAAGGACAGACGTATGTGGAAAGGGGAGGGGCCACCCGCCTATGCCCAGCAGTGGGACATATAAGGCCAATTATATAAATAGGATGTACTGAACTTTACAGCCCAGGAATTTAGGTTTTTTTTTTTTTTTTTTTTTTTTTTTTTATTTGTGATGGGTTTGCTCTTGACTCTAGTCTAGGTCAAAGGTGACAGAGACAGAGTCGACGATGGAGCGAGCTTACCCAGAAGAAGCCTGTTCACTCTAACTTTGAAGAGATTCGGGTTGAATGCGTTCGGAAACACAGACGCAGGTAGTGAGTTCCACTCATTCGCTGTGCGCATTATGAAGGATGTTTGGAAGCGCTTGGTGCGTATTGGTGGAATAGCAACAAGGTAAGGATGGTAACTTGCAGTGCGTCTAGATGTCCGAGGTTTTAAGTATTTAAGTTCTGATGTATTCATTTTGTCCTCTTAGAACGTATGTGTTTCTGTAAAAGCCCGAAATACGCTAAAACCTGTGATTTACCGGTAAAACCAGACAGAGATTTATTAAGACTAACTGGTAAAACTCCGAAATTATCTATGAAAATAGCTAATTTCGGGTTTTTACCAGCAATCACACGAATCTTAGGATTTCCCTCAGGGACTGGTAAATGTTGAAAAGTGTAAAGTCTATTATACGAAATGACGAGAACTATAATAATAATTAAGGACTGATTGATTAGCTTCACGAAAGCAGTTGTGACATTAGTTAAATGATTTACGGGGAAAGAAAACATCGTGAGGAAACCGGCGGGCGGGTCCTAGAACCAAAAATTCGAAGACATGTGACATCCAAACCGCGTGGGCCCGCGTGGTGGATTACGGACCATTCCCTCTCCCAGGGAGGAGGTCTTTGTCCCAGCAGTGGAAACATTAAAAGGCTGATAATGATGACCGGTAAATCCGTATATGTAAGTACTAGATTATGAAATTAAGATGTTTTTTTGTACCAAAGGCTCAATTTTTACAAAAGCGTCGTCGAGTAGTTCGCCAATATTCTTATGTCGCCTCACAATTACTATCTGAATGTACTGTATTACTAAAAAGGTTAAGTGCTAGTTAATCAGAGTTATGTCCTTTAATACAGTGTTGAAAAAGTATTCGTACCGATAACAGTTGCCCGACGTAAGCCGTAATGCGTGATGGTTTATTTATTCGCGATATTGAATTAACAACAGATGCTATGTTATATGTAAATATGTCTATAAATGTCCTACTCAATTATTACTCAGGTGGTTACCTTGTTACCTAAGTACCTTTATAAAAAGTCTTTGTATATACTGTGCGTTGTCTGACATTTTTAGTTTCTATACTCTACATTATACAAGTTCTGGCATTTAGTTGAAGAGCAACTAGGATCTACCAGCAGCTTCCCCCGCGTGAAAGTTGGAAATTTGACCAACAGAGAGAGCGAGCGGTTGGTTCAGCGGGTTAGGCGAGAAAACGCAAGAACTTAACTGACATAATTTCTTTTATAATTATAATCATCATCATATCAGCCGAAAGACGTCCACTGCTGGACATAGGCCTCCCCCAAGCGTCGCCACATTGACCGGTCTCGTGCGTCCCGCAACCAGCGGATCCCCGCAACCTTCATCAGGTCATCGGTCCACCTGGTGGGAGGCCTTCCAACGCAACATCTTCCGGTTCGCGGTCGCCACTCCAGAACATTTCTGCCCCATCGGCCATCCGTTTTGCGAGCAATGTGCTCTGCCCACTGCCACTTCAGTTTGGCAATTCTTCGGGCTATGTCGGTAACCCTGGTTCTCTTGCGGATCTCTAAATTTCTGATTCGATCACCCAAGGAAACTCCGAGCATAGCCCTCTCCATTGCCCTTTGGGTGACTTTAAGCTTTCTGATGAGGCCCATTGTAAGCGACCACGTCTCAGAGCCATATGTCATCACTGGCAACACACACTGGTCATAGACTTTCGTCTTGAGACACTGTGGTAAGTTGGACGAGAAGATACCGCGCAACTTCCCGAACGCTGCCCAGCCGAGTCGGATTCGACGGTTGACCTCTTTCTCGAAGTTGGCCCTACCCAACTGGATCGTTTGTCCCAGATACACATAGTCGTCCACAACATCGAGTGTAGAGTCTCCGACCTTGATAGGAGTGCGTGTAACATGGGCATTCAACATCACCTTGGTTTTGTCCATGTTCATCCTAAGACCCACTCTTTCGGAAGCTCTACTGAGGTCATCGAGCATTGTACTGAGGTCCTCCATGGACTCACCATAACCACTATATCGTCGGCAAACCGAAGGTGAGTGATGTACTTGCCATTGACGTTGATGCCTAGCCCTCTCCAGTCCAGAACCTTGAAGACATCCTCCAGTGCAGCGGTAAACAGCTTCGGATATATGAAGTTTCCCTGCCTCACACCTCGCTGCGGAAGGACTGGTTCCGAGGTCTGATCCTGAAGTCGAACTGACATGGTTGCGTTTTTGTACAAACACTTCAACACTTCGATGTACCTGTAGTCAATTTGGCACCGTTGTAGAAACAGTAGTACAGCCCAAGTCTCGATCGAATTGTAGGCTTTCTCGTAGTCCACAAACGCTAAACAGAGAGGCAGTTTGTACTCTTCAGTCTTCTGTATAACCTGCCGCAGCATATGTATGTGGTCTACGGTGCTGAAGCCTTTACGAAATCCGGCTTGTTCGGGAGGCTGGAAATCGTCAAACCTGCGCGCGAGACGATTCGTGATGACTCTTGAAAACAGCTTGTAGACATGGCTAAGAAGTGTGATGGGCCTATAGTTCTTCAGTAGGGCATTGTCACCCTTCTTGAAGAAGAGTACCACTACACCCCTGCACCATGCCTGTGGCGTTTTCCCTTCGAGTATGACGGAATTAAACAGCTTCTGAAGGGCCTTAAGTATTGGTTTTCCACCCGCCTTCAGGAGTTCGGCCGTAATTCCGTCGTCACCCGGTGCCTTGTTGTTCTTAAGCTGTTTCAGAGCCATCCTAATCTCATACAGGCTGACTTCGGGAATGTCTTCGGTAGTGTCGGGTCAATCTAGCTTTAGGGTCATTTGCTAGATTCGCGACGGGTTTACTGGTTGACGTGTATAACTGCCCATAGAATCTCTCGATCTCCCTCAGAAGCTCCGGTTTGGCGGAAACGATCCTGCCATCATCGGTCTTCAGTTTCGTGAGCTGGCTCTGCCCAATAGACAGATCTCTTGCAAAGACCTTGGAGCACTTATTCCGCTAATTATAATCTTTGTATGGTAACAGGTAGGTTAGTTGGTGATTGTAGATGACTTCTATGTATTTACAATATCTATTCGGAATTTACTGTTTAGCAGTTGATTGAGTTCCAAGTACTCTGTAATATATTCGAAGTATTTTACGTTAAAACTTGCGAACTTGTAAAAAAATTGGTTATGAATTGCTAAAGGTCATGATTAGTAGGAGACTGTTTATTTTCAACGTATTTCTATTCGTGAAAACGGCTGTCGTTAGCTATTTGTTCATGCCAGTAGGTGGCAGAACTCAAAACAAATTACGTACTAATAGTTCAGCGAAGTTTAGTCACTAATTTATTTATAAGAACCTAAGAACTTATGTCACAAGCAAAATAGACAGCTTTTCGGTACCTAATTATAACTATTCTGAATATAAGAAATCAAAACAAACCCCAGACGTTATTTATATTATTTTTGCGAAACATTTCGGCAATTTGAATACAAAGTCGAGGTTGTAAGCCGTTCGCTAACTTTTTGTCCCGCACGATAACGCACGTCAGACAAAAAGCTTTTCTGTGTCATTCGATGAAAAAAATACGTAAAAAAACTCGCAGGCCGTCAGTGATGCATCCGACGACATTTTTCAATATCGAAACCAAAAACGATTGGCAGAAATTAAGGTAAAAATAAATGCTATCTCGTACCCGACGACGACGGAGCTTTTATCGAAGTGACAAGGACAACTTTTTGAATTTTCGCAGTGTTTTGAACTTTAAAAATGTCTTATGATATTAGTTATTTCCGTATCTAAAGAGCAATCGGATGGAAATACTTCTTGTGAAGTTATTTTCGAATTCATTAGACAAAAAAACTAATCGATGCAAAAGGATAGTCGAAAATATAGTCCCATCACTATTTAAATAAGGTTCGAATTTCAAAAATAAACGTGATTGTTTCAAGCTATTCACGCATGGTTGGCGAGACTGAGAGAGTTAGAATGCGGCCAAGTGGGAAAGGGACGAGAGAAGCTATGATGGACGGGCACCGTCCACTGCTGGGACACCGGTCGTAGCTCACGACGTCCCGCATACTTTCTCATCGCCGTACACCAAAATAAACTCTAAACTTTTTATGCGTTCCTGGTATATTTAGATGATATTGTCGCTGCGTTTTCCAGTTTAAAAAAAAGTGTTAAGTGGATGATTTATATTAAGTGCGGCCCGTTATGGGCGGCTTCCGGCGTAATTATTTACTAAAAGAGTACGACAGTGGCGTTCTGAAACGTGTGACCTCTATTATGACGACGCACTGACAGAATAATTCATGTATTCTGGATGCAAAGCCCTTTGTCGGTGACTGCGGTGGTAGGTACCAAAGGGCTATGTGAGAAGAGTTAGTAAGTTTACAAGCAGACTCTTGATAAACGGCAGACATTAACCGAGGCGGCTAAGGCCTACGCGTGCGCGCATAGTTTTGAAAATCGTGTTACAGCTAGCACTGTTATGTTCAAAACGTTTAATATTAATATGTGTAATGCACATACAAGGTTTCCTGCTATAAACGTTGGAAAATTAACTATGAACACTGATATGGTACGTGGCAACATTAACTGACTGAATACGTAATCAAACAAAACCCTCATAGGATCACTTATGACTGTGTCTCTCTGTGATAAAATTCATTGATAAGCATCCGTTGTTTTCGACACATTAATTCAGTAGGACATATTTTAGCGTCATCAAATTCAACTGCAAAAGACCAATGGTGAGCCTTAACCACCCTCATGAAATCATGACCGCCTGGTATTTTTTTTCCAATCACTGCATATTAAATTAACGATCGATCGATTATTGCATACAAACTCATAAACACACAGTTATTGAATGAGACAAGCACTAGTGCTGATTAATTACGCATTATCAACGCATGACTGCGCAAACGCATACATTATGCATGGTTCTGCGCAAATATGTGCATAAGTGCAATACTGTGTATCACGAGCTTTTTTTCTAATAGTTATTTTTATTTCTAACACCTGATAAATCCAGAATTAAATGGAGCGTTTTTTATTTGGATTGCAGATTCGTTGATGTAGATTAGATTAGATAAGGTTCAATCTTGCTGGTCTAGTGGATTCAACTGTATTTATAAGTGGCTGTGACTGAAAAATTTATCAGTTTTACAAACTGATAAATTTTTTACAGGTGCCATTTGAATCGTAGCAAGTGGCGTGATCCTGTTTCTATCTCTACTTCTCTAGTCAAAGCCTTGAATTTAGGACACTTCATCTGAAAGGGGTAACTGAGACGTTCATAATAACTGGTCCGTTCACAATCATACACAATAGTGTATGTTCGAGCTTTCTAGTAAGAAAGCTTTGGAACATTGGTGAAATATCAACCTATTTTTGCTAAATGTTATGCAACAAATTCAGTTAATTTATACCTACTTTCATAACAAGAAGTTACGTGAATAATGAATCTAGATTCGTATGTAATCCGATCAAACATCGTTATTTATTGGAATTCATATTAAATTGGCCTCTCCTTAGCTACTACAACCAGACGCCACGTAAAGAAATATTATACCTAATATGTGACTAATAATTCTAAATTAATTCATATACCTATACAAAAAATAACGAATGTCTACGCAAAGCTTATTTACTTGGAATTAAAGCAGTCGTTTAAAGAACACGGCTATTTTGGCACCGATCTCGCTGTTCAGATAAGAATTATTAACAAAATGGCTACTCCCAGACATTAACCTTAGTTCAGAAGAGCGAAAAATCGCCTCCTTATCGTTTAATTGTTCATTAAATTTGTGCGAGAGAATGTTTTTACGAGCTTCAAGTGCGTACCTAAGGGTTTTATTATTTTTTGGTTGCCGTTTTTATGATTTTATTTGCTTTTTAGTAGATCCGTATGTATTCGTTTTGATTTTATATTATGGGAAATGACGTATGAAACATAATATCATAATCATGTATTTATGTATGTTTATACATTTATTATAAGCAAAGATATAAATAAATTAGCATTAATCCTATCAGCAACACGATGCAGAATTATCGCACGCCACATTTTTGTGGACCACACCCGCCATTATACGGTTTTTATTGTATCTTCATTTCCTAGTCGTGTAACACCTGATTATCTTCAAATTCTTCACACTAACATTACTTCAGATGTTGAGGGCTTTTATAAAATCATCACATCGGCCACTGCGACTGCGAATTTACGATTCGATGAGATATACTTACATCCTTTAGCAATGATTACATAATCGGTGAAAATTCGACTGTGAAATCTATGCTTTACTTAACGTATGTTTAAATATGAATGCTCATGTACGGAATAGACAAATATTTTTGAATGTTAAAATATACCTATTTAGTAAGTATTTTATAAAAAATATAGTGGACTCCAACATTTTATTTGATTTATGTAAAAGTATAATTGGGTACATTGTGTCTAGCACTACAAATGAGACACTTTTTTTACATAATTAAAATATCTATAGACGAACTTAACAGAAAGGTCACAAGTAGAAGAATAATAACTTTGAAATCGAAAACATTAAAGTAAAATGAATGGAAAAGTTTGAAGAAAATGAGCAGTTAGCATTGAAAAAGTTGCAGCGTTTAAGGCGATATATACACCTCAATGCTAACGCAGTATTGGCCGTGCGCCCGCTCGATGCCAAAATATCAAAATTGAACCTCCTTTTGAACAGTTTTGTTTGCAAAAGAACAGTATTATTCGATTTACTATGGTATGTTCGTTACGAAGAAATACCAGCCATCATTTTTTCTGTGTGAAAATATTTTTAAATATCCAAGTCGTTTTGGAGGAGTTTCCAAAAGTTGCGAAAAAATATCGTGTTGTTAATTATTTTTTTAAAGCAAAACTATTAGTTACACGTAAAAACCTTGAGTTCAAAATTATGTACCTACATGAGTCAATAATAAATATATATTTTTTTCAAAACTTTTAACCTAGCCGTTACTAAGGAGTATGCTTTAGAAAGTTACCGTTTTATGGCACTAAAGCGTATGTAGGCCCTTAAAAGGCTACAGACTACAGAGGAGTTTGGTTCGTGATATAATTAAGACGACCGTATTTTGTAAAAGCAGGATTTTTAGGTACAATGTGTGTTTACCTTATTATAACGAAGTCTCTGACTTCAATGATCTATGCATTGTGGTTATAAATCATGCAACATTATTAAGTAGTCAAAATATACATTAGAGATTTTATTTTATCACCACAGTGCACGCTAGCAGCGTGTTTCTAAGATTGTTGTGCCATCTGTCATGTACTGTTAGTGTTACCAGGCTAGCAGCAGTGTGTAGGCGTAATGAGAACTAGTGGACTGCATTTATGTGGGATTTATTAGCTGATAACAAGTGACGATTGTCTGCTTCATTAGACGTGTGATGAATGAGGATAAATCTATAAAGCAATGCTTGCTATCTTTGATGAATTAATCATTTTCGTTCATAGTATTTTTAATGTTATATATCTAAATTTTTTAAACATTTCATATTTCAAATGAAATCTAGTCAGAACTAGGTATATTGTACTAAATCTATACCTCCGGCTGAATGTGGTGTGATCGGTAGGTATTTTTCTATTTTCCAGGAAATCAAAACGATGGATCATAATGCCACTTATAATGTGTTTCTGTTACGTATATTTTTCTTTCAACATATTTTAGATTTGCAACGAAAGAAAAGGCTCCATTATCTTATTTTCATACCCGCGCGACCCAAAATCAGTAGTTTTTTGGACTAAGGAAAGTACATTATTCAATAACTTAAAAAATAAGGTTAAGGTCAAAATGTAGAGATAATTAAATTGTCTTTGAGATGGTAACATTTTCATTAATAAATTGTAGTTCTAAAAACTCGTAAATTGTAAATTGAAGTTAATGGTAAATTGAACTAAAAAGTCGCTAATCCTGAAGATCTTGGTAAGGCTAATGGAACAAACTATTTAAACGCGCACGGTAGAATCAACTTTCATTACTTGTAAATTTGAACCAAATTGAATAAATATATTTGACTTTGACTTTGACTTTGGCTTTGACTTTGACTAAATTATTGCATTTTCATCGGTCCTTGATAAGTGTGCAAAGTTTCAAATCAATCCCACGTTTTGAAGGGGGTGAAAATCACGTTCAAAGATTCCGTTACATTGATACATAGTTACATAGATACATACCAAGCTAATAAAAGCGTTTTAAAAATACACCCGGCGGCTTTGGTGTGATTGTCGTTTTTTTGTCCGCGTTAGTCATAATTTTACAAATTAATTACACTATGTTATACGAATAAAACTCAAAATGTTCTTAGATCAAATTATTAAAAAAATGGTCTAATTTAACCATTTTTTTTTTCAAAAAAATTAAGCCTAGCCGTTTAGACGTGATTCTCATTTTAAAATTAGCTACTGAGGGGTGTATCTGCGCCTTAAGGTTACACTAGTCTATAATTCTTCCATACAAACGTAGTCTAGGGATTACTCCAATGTTTGACGATGTATATAGTACGATGTGTTCAAAATAAAAAAATATATCAATATGTCTCATCGTTATCTAGCCCTGTATGGAGCCAAAAATATAATAAAAATATATATTTCAAAGTTATGAGCGTCGAAAGTTCCACATTTCGACACTAATTTTAACGCATTTTTGGGCGCAAATAAATTCCATAAGGAGACGGGAAATTGCAAAACGGCCTCCATACAGGGATAGATTATTAGTTCAACAATGCAAATAATATTATTTTGAACAGATACGTTTAGTCGTTTTTTCATGATATCCAGACTACCAAAGGTCTGTTTATAAAATTTCGCGCGCTCGGTTTCGTACTAAATCATTATCCATTTCACTACAAATTTGCAAGTGTGTATTCGTATGCGAACTAGCTTCCTACTGCTCATCACAGCATCTATCTCTTCCGCACGTGTTGTCGGTTGATATAAAATGCATTTTAACCCCGCGCACAAAATAGTTCGTGCCGTTGATTAGTGTAACCTTAATAACCAATATCAGAGATGGACAATTTCATCAACCGGGAATCCAGGAAGACAAAGATACAATTAATTATGATGAAACATCTTAACAAAGAAGATGCGATGATAGGTGTAATATTTATCTCTATAATCATTTACCTACCTTGTTCTCAAATGGCACTTTATTAATGAATGCGACATTAGATGGGCTGAGTCATGGCCGGCCTTCTGCTCGGTAAACATGCCAATACTGTCCAGATGCCAGCGCAGATGAGTATGTAATGCAATTAGTATCGACTTGCTCGTGTGTTAGCGGACGCTGAGGCGTTTCATCCCTAATTGGTTTATGTTATCCTGGTGTTAGATGTATTTAGTAGCGTTTCAGAGTGTCGCATTTTCACTGTTCTTTTCTATTTGCGAAGATTTTTGAAGCTTCTGCGCCTAAATAAAATAAATATTTATAATTATGTTTTTAAAGTTTTGCTGATGTTTTAATATTTTTTAATAGTAGTAGTCCAATATTTTTTCTTTTTTTCTTCATATAATAAAGTACCCTGTAGGTCAAGTAGGTGATAAATGTGTATGATAGGAATACTGCATGACTACTTCTAAAGGTCAGGGTAAACTACAAAAGGTAATATGAAAATTAAATACTCCACTGCGTGTTATGTAATTCTACCTCCATTTAAAAATATGGCGTCGCCGGAGGGATTGTGTCAATTACTATAAAGATCATCATGTATTCAACGTAAAGCACTCAGTATAAACGTAACAATGTTCATAGAGCTGTGGGAGTGAGTAATATCATAGAAACATGATCTAACAGGGAACATTACCACCGAGCAGTAAGTGAGCATGCTATGGACTAGTCTAGTACGTTTTTATGTGAGGAGCGGGATGGCCGCGCGGCATGGGGTAGGCGCCATCCTACGGGGGTTCCATTCCTCCGTTTCTCTCTAAACACAAATATTATATTTTTATTCGTTTCCTATCTAATCTGACGTCGTAAATCTTGACATTTTGTTTATACGAGATTGTCCCGTGAAGTTTTTTTAATTATCGCCCCAATAAAATGTTGATAAAAGCCCCTAATGCGACGTTTTGTTTCTGCGAATTCATTTCTGCGGTCAACGTACAAGTTGTTGTTTTATTTATTTTGTTTATACAGTGTGTGTTTAGACAACTGGGAAATGAGAACAATGCTGGTTTATCCTCGTATCTTGTAAGACTTATGGCTGATTATGATTGGCGCTATAAATCCAGATTTCTAAGTACCCTAATAACATAATGAAACAACCTGAAGAATTCACGATATTCATATTGTTTTATAAGTATTTTGACAATAGAGAAAATGCAAAATCATAATAAGCTCCAGAAACAGTTTTATCATTTACTTTTTCTATTATTTCTGTGAGAAGGAGAGTAAAATATACGCATGTTATGAGTTCGGCGAGCGTGGTCATTAGTGGTGATAATCACCCAACAGCTAACTATTTATTGTTCGGGTTCTCCATAAACATGGGATTCTTTTACGTGCTTACTTAGATATTTGTTAGAAAAAAACAAATGTTTTTCGTAGTAGTTTTAACATAAATTGGCACATGCTCAAGTCAATTGAACTCTATAGTAGAGGAATATCAGGAAGCTATTATTGAAAAATATTTTTTAGGAAGTGCCCACCCAAAATCTTGAGTGTGCCGAGGAATGAAAAAAAAACGCATTCATCTAACGTTAAGAGGGCTTTTTAAGTAAAGTGCTATTATTAGATCAACTGACAGGTGTTTTCAAAGATATTTTAAGAAAACTCTACTTTTTTAACAATTTCAGCTAACTAGAAATATTACTAGCATATGCAATAAAAATGAAAAAGAAATTAGACTACCAGGCATGCATAATATATGAGACGAATAATATCCTAAGTATTACAAATTCCTTTCGGAAAATAAAGATAAAGATTATTAGCTAATATCTCAAATCGTTAGCGCTATTAACGTCACTGGCTCCGTCCGCATAATAATAACGTTACATACGGACGGCGAAAATTATTGAAATTATTGTGATACTCGTCAGAGGCATACAAACTTTTTTCTTGAGGGGTGAAGTGTAATGAAAACAAATGACAGAGACCCACGCGCGTCCCATAAAAAATTCAATTCATGGTTGCACCAAAATAGTAGCACTGTATTGAATTTAATATCTGAAAGCATTTTAGGGTTTTTTTGTCGTCACAGCGGCAGCGGTAAGCAGCGTGATATACGATTGTTTAGATTGAATTTGAGTATTTAAGAATCAGCTGTTTTTAATACATCGACGGCTCGTCGGCTAATTTTAATAGGAGCATTTTATTTTTGTCAGAAAAATCATTTCTCTTACCAAATGTGTATCAATCGGAAGACATAACTCACTCGCACAGCACACTATTAGCCGGTGTTTGACACGGATCCCATGAATATGTCTCATTTACAGCAGTGGCGAAAGTACCAGGAACTCATAGATCTAAAGTGGATATAATTTACAACGTCGCCTAATGGAAGGAGCACATTAAGAGCGCATCTTTAAGCGTTTACGTATTAATAGAATAACAGTGTACCGGGTACGGGAGCCAGGTGCTACACTCAGGGAGGTAATTGTTTAATAGCCAGCGACTCATTAGAGGGACGATATTTTTAAAGAAAGCCCTCCGGGTAAGATACAGTTTGTTGATATAAGCTAATAAATGTTGATGAAGTAAAACCTACTCCATTATTTGGTTCATTAATTTATGAAGTTATGCCATTCATAACTTTCGTGTTTTCAAGACAATTATCTAGAACTTACAAGAATAATGCAAGTTGTTGTCTTTGGTACACATGAGAATAAAGGGCCCTCAAAAAAGTGAACACGACGAATTTGCAATTAGGTCGACTTCTAATCCATACATCTTATCCTAACGTTCTACTTCTTTATGAACTCCTGGTAATCCCGCCCTAACTTCATCAATAGTACAAAGCAAAAGGGTTGGTTCTACAGAGCACTCTGCAACCCCCAAATTGTTACCCGAAAACAAATTAAAAAGCATAAAACATGATTCAGTGTTCACCTCACTTAACCCTTTGCTGCGTCGCAATAAAATTACTCTCGTGAATTAACCCTTCCCCCGCCGGAGTAAAATACATTTACTTGCAAAACGACCCTCGAGCTTTTAAATTATGATAGATTGGCGGACGGTGACAGGAATCATTTGGGTTTCGTCTAGTAATCACAGAATGGGTGATAGAAAACATTTTTGTTTATTATTCAGGAATTAATTGAAGGTGGAAAATATTTAAGAAAAATTATTTGTACCTACTTATCGCTAAAATGTCCTTGCATTGGATACCCGTCACTAGGGATTGTTTATTTTTTGCTTTATCAAATCAATCAAAATTGACAATGATAAAGCGCATCGAAGTTCAGGAGTGGAAAACTTGTGACTTTGGCAATCTAACTGAAGAATTAAATCGATTTTCATCATTTATCCCTATTGGCTGTCCGTAGGTATCGAAAGACCAAAATTTTGATACACTCGCAAGCTGATCTTAGACACTTGAAAATATGCACAGTTCCGTTATCCACCTGTAGCGAAGATAATATTTTTTCGTTAGGAAGCCAGAGCAAAAACCTACATCCGCTTACGGTACTTGGAGAGCCCTCGAGATGAGATCTACATCCCTGGGGGACGCGCTTCTGATCACCCATGCATCTTCCCCAAATGAGAAATCTAGGGCTGTCCGGAAATAATAGCCCATCTAATGTAGATTAAGGCTACCAAAAGAAAAGCAAGAAAATATTGGTAAAATTATGTAATGTAAAATTTTGGTAAACCTTGTGGCAGTTTTTATAATTATATTTTTGAACTCTCATTTTGTTTTTTTTTTGCGAATAATAACATCCACGCAGTGGATTCTTGAAGATGGCAGGCGTCTTCAAGGCCGGCTTTTGGAATGCCGATGATTTGGAAGCCTACCATGAGGGCTGGTTCAAAATGCGCGGGAGACGTACGTCTGAAAGGACTTGGGCATGACCTTTGTCCAACAGTGGGACAGCAAAAAATAGTAATCCTCTGAAAAATTACTAACACCAAGGAAACTGGTAAGCGTACACTGTTGTATCACCCTGTATAATATTAAGTTATAACCACTACAAACTTGTATCTGTACCACAATAATTATTGTAAAGGTGCGAAAAGTTATAACGACTAGCATTTGTACTTACTAGATATATATTTTCAATTGCTCATGAAAGTCATACATAAGTGAAAAAGCGCATAAAAATGCGCATCTTGATAGCCCTACAAAGGCGGCTTGCACACCGAACGCGCTCACCCTGTATGTTTTGACTGCGCCGTTTCCCGCGGATAAATCACTTGCTTAATGTATCGAAATGACGCACCAGTGCACAAGACGCCAGTGTGTTGCCATCCTTATTTATGTAGCATGCGAAATTGCACCCTGTTTCTTACACTTTAGATTACAATTTACAATGTTTTTGTTTGAGAGAAATGTGGCACTGATATTCGGATTTTAAACCAAATCTTCTAAGAGTAAGGTCTAAAATTCAATAAATTCAAAAAGACAATTGCAGTTTTATAGACCGAGAGCCTAAGTACGTTGAGAGAAAGTCAACCAGGGGATAAAAAAATCGCATATTTGGCAAAGAATAAGGTTGAAAATGGCTTGAACAACAGTTTTCTAACGCAAATGTGAGCTGGTTTCCATGTAATCCACATGAAAGCTTTCGGATTAGTGTTTGATGACATCATTATTTTACAAATGACGATTGTGTTGCGATTTTCTCTGCCCTTAAGGGATCGGAGGGTGGAAAAACTCGTTGTGATTTATTATCAAAACGTAAATTGGGAAAAAAAATTGTATTTTTTCTGAAATTGTATAAGCTCTTAAGAGATTAGTTTTTGATGTTTTGAAGTCTTCAGTTTTTGGTACTGTAAGAATAATATTACCAGCTCGGTTTTCAGAGTGCGGTTATAGTTGTATTGTATGTGGCTAAAGTTGTATTGTATGTGGCTAAAGTTGGGTTACATATATATGAGAAGTATGGATGGTAGTTAGACGGGTTAGGCACTTACCATTCTTAAAGAATAATGTTACTTTTAACATTATTTTCATAGCTGAGTAAATTATCTCAAAAGTGAACAACGCATGAATCTCGATCAAACAACAAACATAGACACAAAACATCGGTCGAATTATTGCCTAATAATTCTCTTAAATCCATCAAATCGCATGGGACGTGGCAGCCTTAGCAACATGTTACCAAGACATTCCATTTTCAACCTTATATAGGAAAAAATAGAGCTGTTATCACATGCAATATTAAGTTGGTTTAATGCACAGATCCCTTGTTTCAATTTTCCAGCTCAGCGATCCCTGTCGTCCTGAGATTGGGATTTGCGCAGACAGAAGCGCACATGTTCGGATATGCGCGTTTTTGATCAGCAACACGTTGATTATTATGCACAGGGGAAAAAGTACCAGGGGAATATGAGATAGTTAAATATGTGCTTTCTAAAATCAAATCTTATTTTTTTTTCGGTAATTATTTACAATAAGATTATTCTTAACCGAAGTTATAAATCAGAGCATCATTTTCCCATACTTTCTAGTGGCATCTATGCCGCCAAATACTAACTAAATGCAATGCGGATCGTAGCAGGAGGTTGTGCAGTTTCTACCTACCCTCCATGGGAAAATGGCGTGAGTTATGTGTTGTATGTGTTCTTCAAGCATTTCTGACCAAGAAAGGTAACACTAATATATTTTAGTATAAGTTAAATAAAATAAACGTATCAAACTATTCCGTAAAGTCCAAAGTAAATTATATTCTGCTATCCAATGAAAGTGTCCTAATTTATTAACAAAGCAACCCACGGCGGGTACATCAATGCCCACCGGTACATTACTTATCCCAGGAGGCCCGGGGCAGCATCCCGGGTAATCCTGGGTCCCGCGGGACTCGTAACCCGAGCGCACGGACAAATAGATACATTTGTACTCGTACATTACAATATGTTAAGAGGCAACCCTACTGCGAAGTGCTTGCGAATATGTTATCCTGGATATGTTTGGGTTACATGTCTCTGGTGAATTAAAGAAAATTTAATAATTCTCTAATTTTCTAAAATCTGTTAACAACATGTGGCTAATTTTCATTCTTATTTTATTCAATCAAATTGACATCTGACTCTTAAACTGCAAACTCTACATAACAACTGTTCAAGGCGGTTGGCGCAGTGGTTGAGCGATTGACTGCTGCGCTGCGTGCCGCGGGTTCGATTCTCGCACGGAACAAATATTTGTATGACCTACAGATAGTTGCTCCGGCTCTGGGTGTTTGTGTATGTGAGTTTATATATTTGTAAACGCACCCACGATACAGGAAGAAATTCCTAGTGTGGGGCAAAGTTTTTTTTTAAAATAAAGAAATAAATAAAGAATAAAGAAAGGTAATCGGACAACCCGTGTGTTCTTCAGTCGTAACTGAATATTTTTTAAATGATTTGTGATATAAAATAAATGTTAGACGCCTAACGGAGTCTTAGTTTTGTTCATGGTCCTTCGAGCCGGATTATTACTTTATCGACATGGGAAATACTAAACCTTTCCTAGCTCTATTACAAAATACGAGTTTCGACCTTCTCATGTCAGTATCTACCAAAACAAACAATCCAGTTTTCAGACAGGCCTTACCGAATCTCAACCCATAAAAATAATATCACTTACCTCCCGTCAGAAGTTATCGCCCCATCTTTCTTCCATACATACATACCATACACTATCTTACCATCTTACTAAGTCGGTGAGTATGTCTGTACATCTTGAAGAAACTCTCGGGTTACATCAACACTTACCTGCAAAGATACAAACAGATAGGTTACACACCGATGGGAATAAATACCAGGAATTTATGTATGGGAATGGCGGATTTTTTTATCGTAATATATTTTAGTAGCGTTCTTGATCTTTGTTGAGATTATTATTATTGTTTCGTCATTTCGTTGCCAATTTTTTTTTCGTAGCCTAAATGTTCTCACAAACCTTTTTATTATGTTGCCTATAGTGCTGGTCGATATGAATTTATCCAGGTTTATTAAAATTTGTTGAAAATTCCTACTTACATACTAAACATTTTAATTTTCACGACAGTCTGACAAAATTAAATACAAGTTGTCCAACAGATTATTAATTTCTGAAGTGCTGTTTTAAGGTATTACATAATTATAACTTGAACCCAGAAAATATCTCAAAATTACTGCCAAATATTCATATCGTAGCAACCAGGGGAGTACAAAACATAGGACGCCAATAAACCGACTATTTTACTTTACAACCAGGTTTGAAAACGACATAGTTGGTGTCAGAACAATGTCGTTTCATGAAGCCGATAAACATCGCGTTACTATGTAAACAATTCCACTATCTATTGCTGCTGTTACCCTGGTACCTAACAAGCTAATTCAAACACGTCTAATAAATAACACGATTACATTAATTAGCTAGTTATCTCACACGAGCTACTATAAACACACAGTTTTATGATCTCATGGAGGCTGCATTCAAATGTGTGGGTATTTCGGGGTTATCTTTCTAACATTGAATCTTTAATTGATGTCAATTAAACTAAACTTTAACGACTGGTTGGGTTGTGTCGAGGTATCAATAATCTAATGTTGGATATTTATGACTGTCTGCTTTATTAAACTTGAAATATAACAAACTAGCATCAATAATAAACACTCTTATGAGATGAGAGATGATTTCACTTCGGTCATTATTAAAGATCTTTCTCAATACCGCTAGATAACATAAATCTTGGCGGCTTATAGTTGATTATCTTCGTTTAACAATCACCGCTGAAAAGACAAATACAATTATTTGGATATCTCAAAGTTCTCCGACTGTGTTAATCTCCATACAAACTACACGAGCAAGAGAGGTAGCTGTCAGTCTCCTAGACGTCCCGCGTCCCAGAGTCACCCACATAAATAATGTCAACAGTCGGTGATTCAGAACAATCGATGATCCATGATACCGCGTCACCGGCCACTCACCGCTTCCAAGATCAAAAAAATACATTGGAAACACCACTCCCGAGAACACAACGCATAAATATATCAAATGAAAACAATAGGGCGACATCAGAGATATCGCATCACACACCACGGACCCACGGACATATTTCAAAAACCGGAGATAAAATAAAAACAAAACGGAAAAAAATCAGTTGAAAAACCAACAACGAAAAAAATACGTGACGGGCATTAATTAAAACGGACCCACGACCAGGAATTCAGAAAAACAAAGAGGTTAAACAAACCTTCGCAGTGGGATCCCTCGCAATGATCATCATCTCACATTTTTAATCATCGAACATAAAATCTTTTTTGTCGATGGAAAACTGACCGTGCGCGGACGGATTAGAGACGGGAGTGGTGTCATGGCCGATACCACATTTATCGACATAAAGAGCTGTTGAAAATTATTTTTTGGTTGGATTGTCACCGTTGTTTTAATGGTATTACGCATTGAAGAAGGGTTATCTCTTCGATCCGATCTCTGGGGCCAGGTATAAGACCAAGATTGATTGGACACGACCCGACATTTTTATGTCCGTGCTCTCGGGTGTCGTCGACTCCGTTGTTAAGGAATAGGTTATTAAATTAGTGGTATCGATCGAACAAAAACTCGTAATTATCGCGGCCGTATAGCCGAATATGCATCATCATTCTTTTTGACGTTTTGTTGTTGGTTTAAGTGAATGAAACGTCAAGATAATTGATTTAGACGCCGCTGCTGCTTGTAGGCTGGCTCATGACATAATCGTGTTTTGGCAAATAAGGTAACATTTGTTATTGAAATAAACCTTTAACTTCTGATATTGTCATAATTACTACACTTGAGAGAAAATATACCACAAATAAATTGCCACTAAAACTCTTTTTTATAATTTTTTGTGCAAGTCTTTTTCCACAAAGGTCCGCCCATTACATTTATTACAATCACTTAAAGTGGGCTTTACAAAAGGATTGTAGATCATTATGCGGGGCGATAGGATCGCGTCGCAGGCGCATGGCACAATGGTTGTCAACACAACGTCAGGGGACACCAGGGGATTATGACAAGCGCGGACAAAAGCACAACGGCGCTTAGCGGTTGTTCAGGGGAATCTAACGTACTTGTGTGCTTTGTAAGGGCTGTAAAGTACTTCAATGTTTAATTGAGCTGGAGAATATGAATATTTTAGTATCTGAGAGCACAACTAGAGCACTAGTTTGAGCAACAGATTGTATTGCCTTCTCAATTACTATACGATAAGCTAGTTCAGGACTTCAGGTATTTATATTTTACTGAATTAATAAATTGTCAACATTAAAATATTTGAACCACTGTTGGAGAAAATCCACAGAAACGCTTGGCATGGTAGACAAAACTACGAAGCAAATACAAACAGCCTCATATCCAGGTGTCATCATCAAAACTAGACAAATAAATAAAAAACACAACAAACAAGAGCGCAGATGATCCGACACTCGATCCCATCTGGATAAAGCAACAATGCCATATTGCATTACCGACGTTTATCTATACAAAAACTGTACCAAAAACGGCTCTGCTGAAGGACTAACAATACTGAATAGAGATTTAAGACGGGATTTGGATTCAAAGGGCCGTCGAGAGCGCGCTTTGTTTCTGAGAGCCTTTTAAATTTCACGTCTTGAGGTAACTGGACCGTGGTGAGGTGGGGTGCCAGTGTGACGAGATAGCGGTGCCGAGTATGATACCAATATAAGTGAAGACCAAAGAAGCGATGGCCGGATGGTGTTAAAAGATAATTATGGCTTGTAAGATTATGCAGTTGATAAAGATGTTTGGAAGAGGAAGATATCCGTTTTGGCTTATGTGAATATAAGTGATGAGTGTGATAACCAAAGAAGCGAAAGACGGATGTTGGAGAAGGCGGTTAATAGAGATGTAAATAAGGTAGAATAATGTATGCTGAGCTGACACAAAATGAGTACGGATTAAGTAGAGCGATGCCTAAACGAAACAATAAAGGAGAAGATCCATCCTAAAAGATCATAGACACAATACATGGTGGGAATATACTCAGAATGAAGAATAAATGGCGTTCTTTTCCTAAAACGCTTTCCGTTGACAGTCCCACTCCATCTTTTTCCTTGGATTTAGCGTACTCGGAAGGCTGCGGCGGCGACGCTTTGTGCAAGTCCTAAAAGGGCGTGTGATTGTAGTGTCGAGTAATGGCCACTTTTTGCGCGTGCGCTATAAAAAGGCGGCGCTGCATGGAGAGCGCGCATCGCCACAAATTCGGATAGCGCATTTATGCTCAAAAGGATTATTGTAGACTTATTGCGTATTTTTGATTTGCATCGTTTTCTTATTTATTTAACTTTGTATGATATGTTAATCGTTGCATATTTCGAGAAGCTGGGATCCTAGAATTTGAAAGGCATGCGTGTTGCCGAAGCCTACTTGCAGATATTGTTAAGAATTTTAAATGAAATCCACAAAAAAACTACGTAGTTATGTATGCAAGTTCACCAAAGGACAATCCTCGGTTCATGCAGGGCCTTTGAGTCTATTACAGGCTATGGATGCAAATGGACTTTGTTATGCGTGGCTAAAGCTTACTGATTTGTTTTCATTACTCAATCAAAGAAATTCTGACTATCATAATTTTAGCATTGGAAAGGATTGGTGGACTGCTCCAAGATTCTGCTGTTAGATAAAAGAGACTAACTAATTTGCTTTTCGTGATACTTCTCGAAGGGTTGCTCACGCGCATAAGTAGTGTTCGTAAACTAGAAGCCAGTCACGATTGGTGTTCGATTACTATCGCACATTGATAAGTTGTTGTAACGCGTTGCTTGCGATTCCAACATAGTAGATAATAGTGATACAATACAACACAAGTTATGTTCCCAGCTACCGTGGCTGAACTTTGCAGCGTGTTGATTCATATTGGATTATAAGTTTTATGATTCACTTAGATTGTGGTGATAAAGTGAATGAAAAATGGTGTAATTATAGCAGAGTCATGTAAAGTCCCAATCAAGTAATAAAAACGACGTTTAGTTCTTATAATCTTCATTGCTGCAATATAGCTCTTCATCATTAAAATATGATGACTATATTACCCTTAAGATATTGCATTAAGGCCCGCTTGCTAGATAGATAACCCATGGTGGCATGGGTCTTACTAACGCCGAGTTAGTAGCTAACCCGGCCAATCATGTATGAAATATTTGTTATTTAACCTCGTGTTTGCAACTAACACTCGAGTTACAATTTTGGAAAAAGTGGGCCTTATAAAAGTAAAAAAGTAGCTTAAGTAATAACGAATTAGCTAACCATATTTTCCGTTCTTACGACAATCGAAGTCATGTGCCCGGGTGGCCCATCCAAACCAGAGACCACACGCCATCATAGAAAGCATAGTCAAATATGAAACACGATACCAGGAACACATGAGTGAGATGAGTGTCTCAAATGATGAAATTCACTCATTCGTAATAAAATGTGCACTTTAGCATCATAGTGTTGTTCAGTGGCGCGCACGGCACGGCATAGCTCTCGATAGGCGAGTCGATAAGTAGTCCAGTCAACGAGGATATTTGTTGTATGGAGACTTCCGAAAAATTCTCCCGGCTCTGAAATTTGGCATGTGATGAAATGAGGTAATACAGATTACAGATGTAGAATAATCCAACAAATTTTGTTACGAGAAGTTAGGTATTTTTACCTAAACATGATAATCGCTTATAAGGCTCTGTGAATATTTCCTCAGACTGAAATACTTTCTTTATACGTATGTATGTACTAGTTAGAATAAGTATGTAAAGGAATCCAATATTTTTTCGATTTCGGATATACCCCAAATTCAACTTTTAACATTTTGCACTATAACTTCTACTGAAAAATTGCTCTGCTAATTGTTATTTTTAAATATGTTTTTATATCTTTAAATAGATAGCTTTGTTTAGTTATCCAAAAGATTTTCCTTTTAAAACCTTTTTTTTTGATTTTTGATTAATTACGTGACGTGAAAAATATCTCCGTGCATTTTCATACCTTTATTAGTAATATGATTTTATATTAAAACATAATTATCAATAATCCAACAAATTTTCGAACGTTCATTATATTTGTTAGGATAATTTGCCGATTTATGCTAGAACGTAAGGGTTGACCTTCACTTGACCGCTTAGAGCTACTTTGCCACGCACTACTTTTGGATTAGTGTAGGCGAGTTGTACAAATATGTTTTTTATCTTAATATGCACAATTTATGTAAAGTCATCAAGTACCACAATCTCAAATTTTCTCATTCGATTTTGAACTTAACCAACAACATTTTATGGTTTAAAATCATTTGGAGAAATTTTACAGTTTTGTATAACCTGATGTGCTGTTGGCTGTACAACGGCGTTTAGAAAATCGCTTAATATTTTTTTAATACTTATATGGATATTAAAAAACTTTTGATAGGTATAAAACGTTTATTTAAAATCCGTCGCATCTTCATAAATCTTCACTATGCGAAAAAATTGTCAAAAAGTATGTTTATAAAGACACTTGTTGAGGAAATATCGAGGAAAAAAAAATATATTATTATGTTCTTTATTTAATTTTCATTTCTTATTGTCTACATTTTAAAATATTTTTTATAAATTTAAATAAAAAAAAAACATTAGAAAATATATTTATAAAATAAAAACAAACTTTTGAAAATATAAAAAATTGACGCCCACCGGTATCGGGAACAGGGTCCAAGCATGATGTACAAGTCTATTGTTAAATATGGAGATAAATATATTGGGACTTTGTTTAATTTATGTGAATACTTTTTACATTTTTAAATATTAGCTTATAATAATAAAATAAAAATATATTTAAAATATAAAAAATAGTAGCCCACCGGTAAGACTGGAAGCCGACCACAATATAGTTGGGGAAAAGGCTAGGCAGATGATGATGAGTAGCCCACTGGTATCAGGAACAGGGTCCAAGCTACCGGTGGTCAGGGCTCCTGAGAGAGGAATCTCCTAACGATACGCACCGCGTCAGGAGTACCGCTTTCTGGATCAAGCCCTTGATCCAACTGCCCAACAAAATATATCATGCCATTGGCCGTCACCACTATCGGCACAATGACTGCTGTATTCACATCCCACATGTCGACAACCCGGCGAGCCAGATCAAGATACTTAGTTTTTTATCTTTCTCAGCATTCACGAGGTTCTCGTCATGAGGGACCGCTATGTCAACAATCATTGAGCGACGCTCTAGTCGGTCGATCACCATTATGTCAGGCTTATTAACAACAATAGTCCTGTCAGTGATGATAGACCGATCCCAATGCAACGTGACATTGTCATTTTCGAGAACTGGGTCGGCCACATACCTATAGTACGGTACTTCCCATTCCACAAGATTGTATTTAAGAGCAGTTGCTGATGGATAATCCTGGCTACAATATTGTGTCTATGAAATAGTCTCCGTTAGCTAGACTAAAACAACCGGAGATAATGTGACGGATGGATTCCCCCGGCCGGTGACATGCCCGACTAATGTCAACCGTGCCACCCTTCATGATGTATTTCCGGTAGTTGTTCGTCATCATAACTCGTCCATAATCGCAAAGACAAAACCTTCGGTTTCCCCGAAAAGGTCATCAAATCGCAACCAGGCTACGGACGCTAAGAGATCTAAAAGCGTCCGTGAAGCGCCTTGCTCTGCCATACCTCCCTGTGGTATCTAATACTATAGGTTTGCGCATATTATCGATAGCCAAGGAGGGCGGGATAAGGCCCTTGTCCGCCGCTACCACATCACGATGCATACCCACGTAGGTTTTCTGGAAGTATTCCCTAAGACTGCATACCTTGCGGTTGTGCAGAGATTTAGCATTTAAAAGGCCTCGAACGCCGTCCTTCCGCGGGATATACAGTCTCATCACCGATGACCCTGGTGATGCATGTAATTTGCGGTAAGCAGTGTGCAGACCCTCCTATCCAGGGTGTCAAGTTCTGTATTATATATCCATTTGTATGGATATATAATATATAATTGAGTATGCCGAAAGTGTACATCAAGACGATTCATTTAACGACTGATTCACGCCAGTTGCATCGATGCCTAGGTAGTGCTTCCGACATACCCAAATACTTGTAAGTTTCGGTTGAGTAAAGGGATCTAAGGTTTATGGAATCCGAGAGTTGTATTCCCACGGATTCCATAATCTCGCCTCGCTTTACATGCATGACTGCACATTTGTCCACACCAAATTCCATCCTGATGGCGTTACTGAAGGTTTCTGTTACCATCTGTATATTATATACCATCAGTTGCAAGTTGTTGGGGGCAAAGAGCTTCAGATCATCCATGTAAAGGAGGTGTGACATGACCTGTCCTCTTCTTCTCAACCGATAGCCCAGGCTCGAACCCACCAGCAGTGTACTAAGAGGGTTTAGGGCTAAACAAAAACACAGCGGACTCAGATTATCACCCTGAAATATTCCACGCTTGATCCTCATAGGTTCGGTGTTCTCTTGAATCTGTCGACATCCTGGATAGTGAAGGACCGTCCTCCACTGCCCCATAAATGACGTCAGAAAGGCGCGCAGAGTTGCATCAATTTTATACAACTCCAGCACCCTCATGAGCTATCATGTTTCACTGAGTCATAGGCCTCCTTGTGGTATTATTATTTTTGATATATTTTTGTGATTCTCGGGACCCTAGAGTACCCTTTGAAAGGTGTACCAGAGGCCGAAACCAATTCGCAGAGGCCTTGTTAGACATGTAGGATGAAATTTGACACCAACCGGCGATTATCCCTGTATGCACTAGTCACTACGCAAGGGAACCAAAAGGACAAACCCCAGCTGGTGCAGGACTATTGCAGAATATGGACACAAAACACATTGAGCTATGGGTTTGAGAGGTTTCGTAGATCGATTACCTAAAAATATAGATGGACTATTGGCCCCTGCCTGACCACTATTGATCTACACGGCTTTAATAAGGCAGGTAAAGACTTTCACACTCAATTAATGGGCCTCCCCAAAAAAGTCTCTAGCACTTTAGTGACGTAGCGCCAAGGGAGCAACATATACGGAGGTGCTTGAAGAGTGGAGGGGTACGCCACGACTATCAGGACAATCCCGAAAGTACGGTCAAGATCTGTACCAGCATCTTACTTGGTTAACTTCCTTCCTCTGAGCTCGTATGCTCTTGCGAATCTCCACTCAAGCCAGCCAATTAAGGCAAGAGAGAGGTGGAAGCCCTGTCCCCCGTCGGTGTTCACACCGACCGGCCAATAAAGGCAAGGTGGAGACGAGGGATAAGACTTCTGCCTAGAGATCAGGTCCGTGGGGTCGCCACTGCCCACCAACTCGCCACAAAGCTGCCCTGTGGATTGTATTGACCCTCACCCAAGGCATGTTGCGGCAAAGTAGAATCTACCGGAACCGACCTTGGGTTCATTGTAGCACGTAGGGCCCACCACGACATCAACGTAGAGATACTGCGGTGGGGGTATAATTATTAGATATTTTGACTGGAAATCGAATTCGATAGGGGGGATGTTCGCTGCCGGTGGTTCTAACACTGTGGCATTCATGAATAATATTTTTTTCCTTTTAAACGCCTTGATCATGGCATCATTTATATATCATATTCGACATTTCACGTGTACTGTAAGGTTTGAAACTTCCATAAGTTGCGAGCAAAATCCAACATCTCTTCTTCGGCTTGATTGTCGAGTCTTTTGAAGTCCCTTTTATGTTACTTTAACAAACCCCACTATTAAAGGTTTTTTACACAGAACACACATTTTTAAACAAACGTTCCTTGCACAAGAACAAAGAGTAAAATAATAAATATGCACAAGTAGGTAGGTACACAACTGCCCGGCGAGCATGGGCGTACCCAAGACATTTGTGACAAGACATGATAAATTATGTCATGTCTTACAATTTGTCTTAAATGCTAGCACGGGTCAAACATGTGACATATTTTAAAGTTGACAAGAAAGGCATGTCGCGCCTTTAAACTGTGTCACATGGTTGTCTCGTGCTAGCATTTAAGACAAATTGTAAGACATGATATATTTTATCATAACTTGTCATGACCGAAAATATTTTCTTTTAAGAATTTGTAATTCAAGTCGAAAACCATGCAAAAAAAAAAAAACTTTCATAAATTCATGTTGGGATGCTGCTAGTATGGGTGTTACAAAGGGGGGGGGGGCTAAAATTTGGTTATTTTTTGCCTAGGACATACCGTTTTCGAGATACCATTTTAGAAATATAGAGCGTTTTATGCAAAATAATATAAGATTCGGAGGCCCATAATTCGGAAACAGTCCGTCGTAGGGCTATGCTTCACAGAACCTAAATGGTTTTTATGGCCAAGGTTAAACCGAAACTTCAATAAAATTGGAAAATTTCCGAAAAAAATAAAAAAATTAACGTCAAGAAGTTATACCACAAGTCAAGAAAATATCTCACGCCGCCGCCGCCGTGCTAGCATTTAAGACAAAATGGCTTTATCGCCCAAACTGTGATAAAAAGTGTGACTTAAGCTATGTCACAGTAGGCCGAGCTCGCCGGGCTGCTCCGTTTCATACTTCGAGCGAGACACGCTGCCCGTCGCCACACAACTGCGCGAGCGCCCCGCACCCCTCTTCACTCCCGCAACCGGTCGTTGCTAACCGACGGCAATGCTTGTACTTAACAATTATTGAGTTTGTAAAAGCTTTGGTATTAGGCCGAATTTCCATTGGATTATTGAAAAACCTATTAAAATACAGCGACTCATAACTAATAAACGTATTAAATTAACCTGAGCAATTATTCACATGATGTAATTAAGTAAAAATGAAAAAAGAAATGTTTTAAAGGCAAATCTTTTGGATAACTTGACAAAGCTTTTTATTTAAGAAAATAAAACCATATTAAAAAATAAAAATTACCAGACCAATTTTTCAGTAGAAGTTATAGCGCAAAATGTAATAAGTTAAATTTGGAATGTTTCTCAAATCGAAAAAATGTTGGATGCCTATACTTGCCTATTCTAACTAATACATTCGTACGTATACAGAAATTATTTCAGACTGAGGAATTTTTCACAGAGAGTTATAAGCAATTTTCATGTTTAGGTAAAAATACCTAACTTCTCTTATCAAAATCTTTTGGATAATTTGTTATCTGTAATCTGTATTACCTTACTTTATCACACTACCTACTCTCACTGGCAGGAGAATTTTTCGGGTTACTTATGCCCCGTTGACTGGGCTAAAGTGACGGTGACAAAGGTCGGCTCAGACAAAGCAGCCTGTAATCAAGATATCAAAAGATGTATTGACAAGTCATAAACCTATAGCGGAATATCATAACCGACATAGACGCTTAAAATAACCTGTGCGCAGGAGAGTGACTACATTCGTTTCCTCAGATCAAACGTTAAGTTAGGTTAGAGGATGTAGTTTTATTACTGTGGCGTTAAGATATGATATGAAGAAACTACTGTCTAATCTTTGCAATCATAATTAGTTTCCAAGATCCCACAAGGAGTACGGTACGAAATTTGTATCGTCATCTTTTACAAGGTCGAGTAAAGTTTAAATTACACGAGTTAGAAAAACTAACAATGTGAAAATCAATTAACAACTATTGCTATTGTAGCATCTGTTACTGCAAAAGTAAAACATCTTCTCGCTGACTGTTCATCTTTTGTACCTCTAACTACAAGACGCGTAGCGGTGCGTCTGCGCAGCGGATTAGTGCAGCGCAGCGATGTGCACGCGCGCACCAGACCCGACGTAATGCGAGCGGCGCCGCCTTCGCCCAATAATTTATCCTTATTTAGCCAAAAACCACACAAAATCTTAATCTCCCTATTTTATGGAACTGTTCGACCATAAACGGTGCCGTCTGGCTGGCTTGTGTACCATGCTCCCATAATGACTGTATTGGTTTTGCATAATTAAGGATGCAGAAATTAGGGATTCTGATTGCTTGAACAAACTGGATGTAATTTTTTTTTTTTTGCCAATTTATGCCCATTTGATTTCAAGATCTGCCTGGGATATTATAATTGTCAATAAGTAAGTTTTTAATAGTTTTTAAAAATAGTTATTGTTTTTTGTTTCTTACAACAATAGTAAATGCCGAAATAAAAAGGGATACATAAGCTTAAGCATTTGTCTTCTGCTTCTGTCGTGTCGAAATGGCTCAAATTTTGTGCGAACAGTATTTCTTCCCCATAAAATTTTATGTAACAACCAACTCCATAGTTTCCCAAGTCGCACTTCAAATCATTGTCAAAGTATCATGTGAAGATCGTGGCGTTTTATTTTATTCGTTTTGGAAGACATTAACGTTACGTATCGAGTTACTCGCCAGTGTAATAGACTGTGGTGTGTGTTTGTGTATTATAGTAAGTATAGTAACTACTCTGGTGGCCGCCGGGTGATGCAGGTCAGACTGTGGGCGGATGGCTGTTCTGTCACTGTTTCTACGGCTTTTGGAACAGTTACTACGAATACGTTTTTTTTAATTACTGGCACTTTGCCTTTAATATAAAGTTTTTGCTTTAATTGCGACAAATTAAACTTAAGCTCTCCATAGACATTTACGTACGCTTTGGAATGTGAAACTAGCTTCATCTTTTGTACTGACCGACTTCTTAACAATTTTAAAAGCCCTTAAACGGTTTAATTGGAGCAAATCATATCCTATCAGCGATAACAATAAAATTGTTGAAAAGTCAAAATATAAAGCACATGGCCTGTCTAATAACGGTCTGGAACACTCCAAGAAATTCCTGGGCTCTCCGTTCAACGAACGGGAATGCAATTGGAATATGAGCAGGGGGGAAATCCGCTACCTGCTTGGGGCCTTCACTGGCCACTTTGGAACCAACGACATGCTCATAAAGATGGGTTTAACCGCGACACCCATGTGCAGGTTGTGCGGGGAACATACGAAACGCATGGAGCACTTTCTGTGCACATGCGATGCACTGGCTAGTTGAATGAGTCTCCTAGGGGTAGGATATCAAAGACCAGAAGACTATAGGCTCATATCTCCTAATTTTGTTGTAAAACTCATGAAGAAAATTTTCAACGAGTTTGGGGACGAGTAGGTAATTACGTTATCTAGGGGACCACAAAAGATAAAAATCGGTCGAAGTGTCCGAGTTATTTCTCGGCCACTCCACAAGATAAAATTGACATATCAGTAGTGCTTGTCAATTGCTTCTTGACAATCTTCATTGCTGATATGATAATCAATTGCCTAAAACTAAACCATAATTATAACCATAAGTATATGAAAAAAAGTTACTGATTATAAGACGAATATACCTGTGGTTTAATTTCTAAAACGATATGAAGCTTAGAAACTTCTGAAAAGATAATTTAGAGAGAATTGTATTTTTTTTAATTTATTTAACCACCGACTAGTATTTTTTAAATTTATTTAATCAGCTACTTAATAATTTAGTTTCCACTAATGTGAACAGCGGAAAGGCGATAAAGATCAGGTATAAAGACATTGTCTAATTAAAGAAACCAGACAAAACTGAACATCACATAACTACACACAATTAATGAGCCACGTTTACTTTCCCACATTCACTATAGTCAACAAACCTCCGCCGAGATCTAAGCGACATCCGCATATAAATTAACGTTCCCCATACATAAATAATTTACACTCTATGTTCTAATTAAAATCTTGTACTGTTAAAGAAACTTGCGACGCTGGTAATTTCTGCTATAGAAAAGTGCCCCGTTGTGATTTTAACGTTTCAGATACTTCGAGAGTTCCAGCCCTTTATCATTATCTGGAGACCAGTCGATAAAACCGTAGACGTACGAGTCGGTAAAATCCATCGACAAATTTTATGTGACATCACTAGTCGCCGTAGGGCGTCGTAGGCCCCGCCCACTTGCGTACGAAGCTCTGTAATGAGAGTGCGTCCCTTTCACTCACTTCTAACGCATTACATTCATTGATTGAATAATGTTGAAGGAACTTTTAATTGAGTTATAATTTAATGCAATGTCAAAACTGCGACGTATTGATATCTGACATGAAGTATCTATTGAAACGAGTTAAGTTTTATTTGCAACAGCTAGATATATTTTATTTTCAGCCCCGATGATAACTTTGCTATTAAGGTCGTATTACAATTTCCATAATTAATTAATAGTGTCAGTGAATCTAATTACGTTATACAATGTAGGTACGTACTATGCCCAGTCTACTGGGTTACTAAATATTTAAAGTTGGTGTATTGACAATATTGCAAGACCATAATATGTGGCTATAAATACATCAGTCATTTTGATTATGCTAAACTAGCACTTGCCAGCGGCTTTACCCACGTGAACGTACTGCCGGTATATAAGTATCTTATATCCTAATCCTGACCATGGTTAAATAGTATTCCTATTTCAAGGTTACACTAGTCGAAAATTCTTCCATACAAACGTAATCTAGGGATAATTCCATTGTTTGATTATGTACGTTCAAAATAAAAAGTGATATCAATTTGTCTCATCATTATCTAGCCCTGTATGGAAGCAAAAAAGTAAGAAAAGAAAATATTTGAAAGTTATGAGCGTCGAAAGTTCCACATTTCGACACTAATTTTAACGCATTTTTGGGCGCAAATAAATACCATAAAAAGACGGAAAATTGCAAAACGGACTCCATACAGGGATAGATTAGTAGTTCAACAATGGAAATAATTTTATTTTGAACAGATTGATTTAGTCGTTTTTTCATGATATCTAGACTACCAAAGGTCTGTTTATAAAATTTCGCGCGCTCGGTTTCGTCCTAAATCATTATCCATTTCGCTACAAATTTGCAAAAGTGTGTATTCGTACGCGAACTAGCTTCCTAATGCTCATCACAAATGCCATTAGAAGATTTAGTCCCCGTCTAATAAACTTCATAAAATAAATTCACTAAAAATCAATTTATGTAACAGATTTTTAGGAAGAGACAGCTGCAATCTTTTATTTCTTTCGTACCGTTTACGGCGTTGACAGCTGTGGTTATTAAATCATGCTCTGCTCAGTAATCCCGGGGATTAGGGCAGCAGAATCTCTCAGACGTAACAATTTGTGGCTTACTCTGAGAGGTTAAGCAGAAAGATTACTTTAACACGATACAAGACACATTTATCAAATGTTACTTCCTTTTTACTGAGAAGGATATGGATTTGATGAACCGTTTCGTATTCTTTTTTATTAATTCATGAACTCAAAAGTGACATGATCATGTATGCCGATATTATGGTTGGTTGAGTTATCTCAGATACCTTTAATCCTTACGTTGTAAATGTAATGTTGATAAGCTAATAAGTAATATTCGTAGCGTTAGTAAAAAGAAGCCTACAATTTAAAATACTGAAATTTTAAAGAAACTTCTTGGGCTGCTAAAAGACTGCTTTGCATAAACTTATAGCGGTGTAACAAAAGCTGAAACGGACCCCTTGAAAATTAGTGGCTATAATAACGAAGAAAATATGTTTTGGAAAGAGTCTATCATTGTTTTTAACAAAGTATCTACGCATTTCCTCACAAGATTGTTTTCTAGGCGAGTGTTCACGCATTTTTTTCAACGATCCTTTTTTCCCTAGCCAATCATAGGGACAAACCGACAGACCGGCAAACTATGCATAATGTTAATCGGAAAGGCATCAAAATCCTATTTCACGCACCAGGAGAGCAGCCAAGTGCAGGAATATTCGCGGGCGTGTCGGATGTCGGCGCGTGGCGACGCGTGGCCTGCCTTGTCAATTCTGCTGTTCTGGTGAGCTTACACAATGGATGCTGGAGTCATTTGCCGCTAAATAATGACTAATCTAATGATGTCATGATTAAGGGGTAACTTAACACTATCCAAATCTCCGTGTCGGTTTTGGGAATAATTGCGTTTTTTGTATGTATTCTTCTGCATCTCAGTATCAGCTACAGACAGGTATAGCTTAAGGCTAGCAAATTGTCATTGACATGTGACCAAGTACGGAGCTCTACGAGGGAATGGATCTAAAAGAAAGTATCAGTAACGTTATACTGCAACCCCTGCTGTAGTAAGAAAACTGCACGTAAGTCATCAATGTGTAACTGCTTACAGATTCAGTAAATAAGTCTATTTAAAGCTGCTACAATATCCTCTTGATGGCAACTCGAATAACACTTCACAGAAAACAAACACTGCCAAGGATGCACTTGCAAGTTAACTCGATAAGTATAATGTAATAATGTTCAAATGAAAACTAATGTCACTGCGGGGCGGTCAGGCGGAAACTGCCGAGCACAATCTAATTTGTGTCCCCCTTGTCCCCTTGCTTCTATAGAGGATGCTGCAAGGGTGTAGAGATAGATATTTTTGCAACCTTGTTTTGTTTATATCAAATAACGCATTGAAACACAAGAATTTACACGTTTTCTGATTAATGTTTTTGAGGTTATTTATCCACTTGTAACAGTCGACACTAAGGCCTAGTTTTTTGATCCGTAGTTAACTCAAACAATGGTTAAATATGCTAACCAACAGGTAACAAATTTCGGTAAAACGTCGTTGGGTGAATGTTTTTTCATCAAATGTTAGTTTAGCAAATGGTCAAATAATTAACTCTCCAACTTATTTGACCATTTGTGAGGTTAATTAATGAAGTTGATGTACAAAGGCGAACTTAACTCAAAGTAGAGTTTTCTACCAGCAAACCTTACAAAAAGATAAAAATTAAGGTAAATTTTGGTACTTACAAGTTTTCGCGAAAATCTAAATTTGCCCATATCTCATTATCGTGTTGACTCAGGATCTTGATTTGAGTGAGTGATAAACCTAATAGGGACTATATACCTCAGTATCTGGTAGAAATTCAACTTGCTAGGTCCATCCGTTCCTGAGAAAATCGGTGGTGACACGGACAGACAGACGGACAGGCGGACAAGACAGTGATCTATAAGGGTTCCTTTTTTACCTTTTGAGGTACGGAACCCTAAAAAAGAAAAGAACTAGTCCAGTGTACAATTTTAGAATAAAATAAATCATAAATGTACAAATATATATATATATATATATATAGACTGATACTTTATATTAATTTTAAGACCTTTGTTTTTACATAAAACAGCATTGAATTAATAATACAACACCGCTAACACTACTGAAATAAGCACTATCAATGAAAAAGTATTAAAACATGCAATAACGCTATAAAATTCGGGTTTTATACATTTGCATATGCAAAAGCATATAAGCCGATGTATAGTTATAAGGTTCTTTTTATTCCAGAAAAATAACGCACATTAGGATAGGCCATTAAGGCCATAGGAACGATGTTGTGAAAAAATCTAGTAGGTTTCAAGGAAATAACTCTCTTTTGGTTTCGCCGTAGTTGTCGTAACAATGAATCTTTTCAAAACCATATTACAGAAAGCTTTCCAAACAAGACAATAGGAAAAAAGTGCAAGAACACAAACAAACAATCACCAGGGGTGCAGCACTAATGAAATCCGAACTCGATTAGTTGGGGGGCTAATGAGGCAGGGGTCGTAACGAGATTACACCTCGGAGAGCGAGCTAAAGTGATTACATGCAACCCTACCGGCTGCCCCGGCGCAGCGTGATGATTTGTGAGACATAATGTATTTGCTTATGGATTTTTGTCTTATTTAGTACTTCCCAAATTTATAATTTTAACTTGAAATCTAAAAAAGACATACGAGTAGATCCAGAAAGTGTCAAAACATGTCAATGAAGTCAATTTCTTACTACTTATTATACATGCACCATTTTGGATTGATGTAGCGTATGTTTGTTACTCAATCGCGCTAAAACGGCTGAACGGGTCTAGACCAAATTTGTCATAGAGATGAATTAAATCTGTACTTTTCATCCCGGTATAATGTTCCCTTGGGATAAGATAAGAAAACACTTATGACGTGGGCGAAGCTGCTGGCAGAAGCTAGTAGTCTTCTAGAAAGGAAAATTAGATCAAGAAGAACGCGTGCTGTCTTTTTGCGACGGCTAAATGATACAAATGTATCGCAAAGATGATGGGGCAGATGATATTGTTGCCATTGCGGGTAAATCCTGGATGAGGCATCCTGATGGCACGCGCGTGGGGATTGGCACAAGAAGAGCGAGGTCTATGCTCAGCAGTGGGCAAAGTCCACAACAGGTTTTGGATGATGATAATAATGGCAAAAAAAGACATGTCGCGCACCCCAAATCAATTGGGATAAGGACAAGAGAATGTAAAATCCTTATGTTCTTACTTCATTATTGTTTTTATTCGGGACTTCGGGAGCCATCTTACTTTCATCTAGCAAAAAAGACACACTGACGGCTAGCCCAATAAAACAGAAATAAAGCGCAGCGCAGTCAATCTTAAAAAGAAATCGCCATTTTCTCTATGAATCCCAAGAGCTCCTTGTTTCCCTATTTGCCTAATATCTACAGCTCACCTATCTAGGTACCCTGTTATATCAATGGTGATGGATGGTCATAGTGCCATAGGTAGCGACGCTTTCAAGCATGGATGCCCTTCTGAAGCAAAAATAAAAAAACATTGTACCGCAGTCAATCATAAAAAGAAAACACCATCTCGTTTTTCTCTACGAATCCCAAGAGCTCCCTGTTTCCCTACTTGCCTAGCACCTACAGCTCACCTATCTACCTACCCTGGTATATCAATGGTGATGGATGGTAATAGTGCCATAAGTAGCGACGGGAGGCGATCGTTCCCGGGCACAGCGGTACGCAGTGTAATGTACCTACTTCCTTAATAGACTTACAACCTGACTTGAAATACATGTATGCTGCATTTACACCTGAGTTAGGGTATCTGAGGAAGCTCTGGTGTGAGTAGGAGGCTAAGTTGAAGCTACTTCTTTATAAGTTTTAACTTTTTCTATTGGTCAGAAGAAGATTTTATGCAAACCCATTGGAAGGGCTCACTCAGCAACGAAACTTTAAAAATCTTCTACTAATTTTGTCTATCAACAGACCTTCAAACTTGTCGAAAATATTCGCTGAATTGAGAATGACAATTAATTGAATCTGATTGACACTAACGAGGACCTCTGTAACTTAACGTTAACATATGCATCTTAACTTATTTCGTCAACTGTTGACAACTAACTGTATTTACAACCAACATCCCGTGATCCCCAAATCTCGAAAGCAAAACTGCAATCAAAATAAAAAGACCCACCAACACCGTGCCGACTTTGTACCTAATTTAAAATTCGAGAAGACCTTTAAACAGATACCCTAAATTATTAAAACAAACAGTGCCTCAGTTGCGGCACGGCACAAAGCGTCGTATGCGCTCGCGCAACTTGGCCGCGTTGATTTATCAATCAATTGCGCGCATCGTTAGTGCGCCGCGGGCTGTGCGCCTTTTGCTCAGCCGCCGCTACATGCGACCTATGTATCCCGGTACCTATAGCTACAATGGAATATTGATCAATGGGTTCTTAGCATTGTATTTATGCAAACTCTCATGGGCATGTGTGTTGGAGTCAGATGAAGTGGTACGAAATGGTACAGGGCTTTGAATATGGATCTGGAAACAGAAAATGCTGCATCTAGGCGAGGTAGAACTGAGGTTTCTGATTAGGTGATGACTAAAGGATGTATAGGGCAAAAATTTAGAAAGTACAGTTTTCCAGGTCTCAGCAACTAGAACAATCCACAACTTGTTAAATAAATCACTCAACATTCAGCAACTGGTCCACAGTTCGTTACACATCGCACGGATCTTCAAACCAGGTCGAGAATCGATAACAAATGATAGTGGCACAACTTTGAGAAATAGAAAAATGATGATATGTTTCATATTGATGCTGATCCATACTCTTCTAAAACAAACGCAGAGCTTTAGACGTCTGTGACCGTTGACGCAGCGGTCACGCACAACTCTCGGCAATGATTTATCGATAAGTTGCGCGCGCGGCGCTCACTGCCCCTACCTACTATAAATTATTATAGGTAATGATCAATACGAGTGATTTATTATTACGATAAATAAATCGATACGCGCCCGAATTAAATATATATCGAAGCGATTGAAATCGATAAAAAATATACGATTTAGCATAGACGGCTTAATGACGATCACATGTTTACTTGGAGAATGCGCAAGTCTGTTACATTAATCATAACTATGTTTGAATAATATCTGGAGAAACATAACACAGAATAAGTATTCTCTAGACTCTTAGAGTCTACCGTGACTTGCCACATCTAGATACGTTTATTGATCTATAAAGGACACACGAGTTCTAGAATTTTTACATCAACTTCACCCATCAGTAACTTAGAATTGCAAAATTTCATGCAGTTATTTTTCTTAAAAGATGATTCAGTGGGTATTCATTAATATTTGTGAAAAATATACTGAAACAACATAAAAACAAACTTTTTGAGATCAAAAAGCATCCGTTCTCTACGGATGCTTTTTGATTTCCAAAAGTTTGTCCGGCTGTTATAAAAAAAAAAGAAATTATGCACTAAACTCGTACAATTGATTTCACATAACCAGACCACCATTTTAATCTCCGTACGTAAGATCTTAATTTTTCTGAAAGCCTGGTATCCGCCATCATTCCTATTCAGGGGTCCACAAGAAGTCGCATAGCGATGGGGGTCGTTTGTTCGACGCAGTTATTTTAACGATCTCGGAGCAAACGTCCACCGACGCGACAATGAAGCGATTACAGGCCGCACCTCGTTTTTGTACCCTTTGGGAACAAGCGTGATAATGACCAAAGAGGTGAGAAGTGTTAGCATATACTTAGGTAATAATTTTACGGCTCTTTTTGGCTTCTAGTTAGTTTAGGCTTGGTTCACATAGTCGAAACAATACTTAATGCCTAGGAACCCTACTCGTATGTCCGCATAAACTATATAAATTAAGCTGTGTAAATATGAAAATAACGTAAGCTATACCAGCTAAGCTAAAAAATAACATATCATCATTCAATCCATAATACAAAACGCTTTTCCAGTGCTTTTCCGATGTTTTTTCCAGGATGTTCACAATAATTTCAGTTAGGTACAAAATACAATAGCTTTACAAACATTGCAAGACGACATGCACCATTTTGTTGCAAAGTCGCAATTACATAAACCCCATGTTAAATTTTTCATGTAACACTACCGACCATGGAGGTTTTTCCACTGGGTGAGCGCGGGTCCAACCAGAAAGTAGTAAATAGTGGTTACCAAGCGACCGTTGTGTTGTTAGTCCGCGGGTCTCCTCGTAAAATAAATCGAGACGGAGAGATACCATCTACAATCCTACAGATCTATGGTAAAAATGCAATGTTTTAATTCCGTGGGCTCAAGCCTCGCCGGGAAACACTCCGATGCGGTCGACAGATAAACGTCCGAGAATATTCCAACTTTTTATTTTTCAAAATATCCCAGGGACGGCCTTTTTTAGTTCCTAAGTTATGTGGACGCGAGCGGTAGTAAAATTTCATTGGCTATTCGAAAATTCCGAGATGGTAGAGATTCGAGGGCTGAATGTTGAAATGAAGCCACTGCGCTTCTTTATTGTACTTTTAATTATCGTTAAGACTGTTATATAAATTATCGTTCTAAGTTATTACTGTTAATTCAGGCAAGATAGTTAACAAGTGATATATTAATTCATAAAAAGCGTTGGCTGGTAACTTTATTATGTAGTTGAAAAAGCCTTATCAGCAGCAAAAAGGGCAAGGTAAATTCTAGTTAACAAATTCTTTGGTAATTTGTTTTAAAAATGCTTTAACTTTTCTAATAGCCCAAACCTTATCATTTTACCAAAAGTTAATCTCAACGCGATAGTACTTAGACCTTTAGTATTTCCTCATGGCGCGACAAATATAAATTGTATCGAGAGGAGATATCACGCTTATTTTCTAAGAAAATTTCAAGTGAAAATCGGTCGAGTTGCATCGCTTTGCGTCCATGTTATCGTACTTTCAATTACACTTAGTAAAAATCACTTATCAGTATTATAATTATATCGAATCGGTTCGAGCCATCTATAAAGTCGCTTACATTTAATTGAATCTATCGAACACCAAATACCACGTTATCTTTAACATCAAAATAAACGTTAGACGAGTAGTACCAATACCCCGGACAGCCAATGATACTGGTCAACGGTCAACAAACACATATCTGAGATAAGAGAGCAGATACAAGTCATACAAGTGATGCTGTGTGCTCTGATCATGTTGATAATTACCAGGGGAACATGACTTGAGATACGCTTGTTACAAGCCGACGATGATGTGGAGGTTTTCGTAATTGAGGAGCATGATATCGTTTTATGAATGACTCTTGTTATGGCAACATGCTTCTCAGAATTTAATATATTACTCGTACATTTGAGACTAAACCAATTCTTGAGTCAGTTCTATAGAACTCTAGCTGAAACCTTGAGCTCTAGTTAAATCAAAACAGATTAAATCAATGCTTGTTTAAGGAAAACTATATCTGTCTAAATAGATTTAAACTGTTTCAATGTCTAACTCACGAAAACGCAGAAGGCGGATGTCAACAAATTTTGTGATTCAATTTTAAGAAGTAGGATGGTGTCTGCAACTCCAATCCAAAGCGCAAAATTTTCACTTTAGATACCTGTACTGCAGTTTATAAGAATTCCTTGGTCTAGAATAGTAAAAAAACGGCTGGTTTATTTATTTTGTATTTTTGGTTCCTGCTCCATAGGGAAATCTTTAGTGTAGACAAAATCAAATTTGTTAATTTATATACCTATTCATAGTTACTGTATTCCATTTTTTTGTTTATGAAATTGACTCACACACTGTTCCGTTGTTATTGAATTAAGTATTTTACCTATGTTTGCAATATTTGTAAGTATGTGAGAACCATGTTCCTATTTATCAAATTAATGAATTTACCTGTTAATGCTTGTCATACTTTATACCTAAAAGTAGTATAGTATGTAGTGGTATTCTGGGTGCATCGTCCTCACATATATGAATTTATTTATGTATGTACTTATGTAAATATTGTAAACCACTTATTTTTTAAAAAAGAGTAAGTATGGAGTTTCTTGTCCGTTCTTCTCCATAACAAGCTACTTTTCCGAATGGACAGTGGAATCATTTATTATTACTTGTAAATTTTAATTGCTGACGTTCAAAAGTGCCGCTTAATGACCTAGTTGAAATAAATATTTTTGACTTTGACTTCATACTTAAATGACTTTAAGGCGTACCAGGTGGCGTTCTACAGTTTCAGCCAGGTAAAAGGCTTTCGTTTACGTAGGTAATCTACAATTCCTTGGAACATTTTCGGTAAACCTTGTCCACACCAAACTCCATTTATTTAGAAGGCCTGCATTTACCAGTGTACGTCACTATATTCTCCACATTCCCAGCCCATAAACATGGAACCTCAAACAAATATGACAGCAAAAACATGTCTGCGGTCCTATCCACAACTCATAACACATTACTTCTCAAGATTAAGATGCACCTACTACTAATAGATTCAACACGACATACGAGTGTTGCCACACGGAAAAAAGGTGTTGAGGAATAAAAATCCGCGAGTATTGGAGTAGTTATATACATAATACATGACGGACATGTGTCGTGGTGATTGGCTTGCGGTTGGCAACACCGAGCGGCTGTTTTTGCTTACGACACAGCGGATTCCTCAAGCAAGTAATTTTCTTGTGACGCCGCATTGGAGATATTTCGCTGATTGTGGACACCGTTTTATTATTCGGTTGAGATGAATCGCTGTTTGTCAAAAATGTGGATTTTTCAAGATCGAGAAAGTCATCGCTTTTTTGGAAATTGTATATGAGGTTTTAAAGATTTCAGTGTTACATTTATGGCAAATAAAGTCTCCTGGTGATATATAGAATACCTCGTTACAGCACTCCTACAAATGTGTCACCTTAAAACCTTATCAGCCCCTGAAACCCTTTTGCCACCATCAAAATTATACACTCGTTCATCAATATTTATCTCTGCTTTTTGCACTTCCCAGCCTATTTGCCATCCCCTAACCTCGGAGGTCATCAATATTAATCTCGCCTGAATAACTGGATCATCACATCCAAAACCGTCTAAACTCCTAGTCGATCCATGCCTAATCAAATTCCTACACGCTGTGACAAAAACCAGGAATTCATGAGTGGCAAGCATCACGCTGTTCGCGTCTTGGTCACCGACGACAGACGGTCACGGCAGACGACAAAAACAACGGCAATATCACTATGCAATGAGGTGCAGAAGGTTCGTTTCGAACAAGGATAAGAACTCTACAAGAAATGCAGCACCTAGGCAAATGCGAGGACTTTTCCAAGGTCTTCTAAACTAGTTTTCTTATCTCATTTCTGTCTGAAATCTAGCAGAGATAGAAGGGAAGAGGTGGGAAGATGTCCTGGTTGGAATCAAAAAGGACTGAATCACATAAATACCTGCATCGAACGGTTTTCGATGCTGTTTTGCGCAAAATGTGAATCGATTATGCCTAAGCGTGATTCTGGCCTTAGTCGTCTAAGATAAGAGACTAAAACCATAGCACTCAGTTCAGTCTAACTGCCTTCACCTGTTACAGTGAGTCTTCTGTCTTTATTTTCAGTGCAAATAAGAAGAGAAACACAATGGTCCATAAATCATAGGATAGTTGTCACCGCAACCATTTTGTGTAGCCAAGTGGTTCCATTAGTCGCCACTAATTATATCGTGTTCCTTTTAATTGAGCAGCCATACTCTTGGTACTAAGGCTCCAGCGAAAGGAAGAGGCATCCGTTTTTGTGCTGCTTTTATGTCTTAGGATATGGTGGTGGTTATTGGCATCAGTGTAAATTCTAAGGAACTGTCTATCAGTTTCTTTAATTGAATAGGTAAGATGTTGCTTCTTCTGGGGCCTGGGCGCCTACTAATATTAGGAACATTGTAGCGTCTTGACTTTGGCGCGCTTAGTTAAGCTTGGCAACGTCACAGACCCACACACCCTAATTTTCTGAAATGATTAACTCAAAAAGAAACTCAACATGTAACTAGTCCTAGCCACATCAGTGTTTGTTATTTTCTAACTGCTAGACAGGTTCTAACGTATAGGATTCAAATGCGAACCCTTTCTGAATCTTGAACGTGTAATAGTGCCATTCTGCGGTACCTTTCTCAAAATGACTTCGAATAGTATGACTTTAAGCCTATATTAGTCCCTACCTACCCCAGCATTTGTGAGCCAGGCCCTCAGTCCCTCAGTTACGGAGTCAGGGCGCGTAGGCCCTCATTTGGGGCGCGCCGTATAAGGCCCTGTGCGACGTCTCAGCGCGTCACCTGCGACCGAGGCTTTTTGTGCGCCCGCGACTGTCGACACACTGCAGATTTACTGCCTGGACACAGCAGGGAAGTGGACCTACTGGATGGTACCAGGATAAGTTATTTGGGAAAATGTCTTTAGATTATAAGGTGAAAATTAGTGTCTCGGTTTGATCGTTTAGTGGTCACAAGGGAGTTCTACTGCTGCACACAATGTCCTGAATTCAAAACCTATTCGGACAAAGTGTTATTGAATTTTTCTATCCGCAATTTACTTTGAACATAAATTCTCATTAGGAAATTGCATGTGTGCCCGGTTGATGGCAATATATGCTATATGGGAAAGTAACTGAAAAATGAGTTTGTCTTCAACCTCCGTAAGTATGATCATGTATCCACTCATTGATCACTTTTAAAAAAACTTTTATTATTTATTTTATGAAGTTATAATTATTATTTTTGGAAGTCGGTGTATTTCGTAGGTACCTTTTTTTGCGTTATGGACACCGACTTCCAAAAATAAAATTATTTTTCACTTTGTAGTTTTCTTATTTGGAAGTCGGTAGATTTTTTTTGAAAAAAAGATTTTTTATTTTTCACTTTTTTGTTGCACCTACCTAATAGGCAAGTTGTTTAGTAAGTTTCCTATAACACCAGAATAGATTACCCGAATATCATGAAACCTGAACAAAACCGATCAAATGAGAGATCTGCTTACTCCTTAAGAGCGTACTGGCGTGATGTTATGTTATGAAATGGTATTAACAATAAACAGACATGCGATTGCAGCATTCCCAAGGGATTTGCTGTTATTCATTGAAGAGTTCTGTTGTATATCTTCGAATCTTCATCAAATCTTCAATAAATTAAAATAGAACTAATTTCAGAACATACTCTTTCAAACAAAAAAAGAATTTTCAAAATCGGTCCTCAATTGACGGAGATATCGGTGAACATACAAGAAAAAAAAACATACAAGAAGTCGAACATAGAACCTCCTCCTTTTTCGAAAGTCGGTTAAAAATGGTTGCCCATTCGTCAGCGTAGAGCGCTGAGGGCCTTGACTACCCTGTTTTCTTTTATTGTTAAACCCACTTCTCCTTCTTATCTGACTTCTTCTTCGTTCCACCAATAATCGTCTTCTACAATACACACACTGGTTTATCAAGATCCAAATTACGCACTCGCAAGGGAATAATATGAGAAAGAGAGAATGGCAGGCGACGGCGTAATAATGCCAGCAGTGGCTGACTTACAAGGTGAAATAATGACGATTAAATTATCGCAGATTTATGGCCTTGAGACAGATCACAGATTTTTTATGGTGTACAACTAGCTCACCAAACATAGGAGAAACAAAAAGAAAGCTCCTACTAAAACCATCACAATAAAAAAACTAAACTAAATTTAATCCATAAACTATCCAAAACTATTAATATTAAATCAAATGAAGGCATTTCCAGAAATTTTAATTCTTGCCTCCAAGTCCACGTGCCGCCTCGCTACGCCGAATACGGGCTCGGAGAAACAACACAGTTTATGTACCATTGTGACATTCTTGTCAAAATTTTAATACGACGAATAAAATTTCTTAACGGTTTATAAATATCAGCTTGTGAATATACATTCAATCTTGAGATGCTGTGCAAAGAAGCGCTGCCCAAGGCATATCGGTAAAGTATTATTTTATTGGCAAATGAAACAGTTGTTTTTTTTTGCAAGTGCATTGTTTTTATCGGAAATTACTATAATCGCATGATAGCTTTCCATAGATTCTTTGACCAGCAAGTATGAAAAAAAAACATCATTTACCAATAAGGCTACCTACTTAAAACAATTTAAAACTCTCCTCTATAAATAGCCAAAAGTAATTGCAGTTATTGCCAAGTCAAATCCATATTTCAACGTGAATTCAATAAGCGTTCGCAAGTGATTCACAGCCAGCCATAAAAAGAGGCAATAAATCCATAGTTTGTATGAGATCGCGTGATCGCCCAGTATTTAACTTAAGGCGCCATGATAATTACAATCAATAATCGCTTACACGATATATAAACTGAATAGCAACTATTAATCTGATGATTTCGATGTGCTCTGAGCATTCCTTACGCATTCCGATTACCATACAACGGATTTACTGTTCAAATGAAACTCGATCTTAAAGTTTGTGATATAAAACATACGATTCCTTGATATTTATTTGAGTTTGAGGCGTTTGATTCAATGGAAAGTATCGAGAGTTAACTGTGATAAATAAACTTTAAGTAGCTCAACTGCGGTGCGGGGGAGAAGGACGGTTGTATCAGGTCGGTTGTGAGAGTGAGTGAGATGGAGTATTCTTGAAGAGTTAAGGGGGTGAACAAAACAAACACTGGGCGGCAATTACAAGCGCCCGCGGTGAGCGCGTCGCCGACGACACGCGCCGCCCGCCAGCGCCGAATGTTTACCGAACGCAGACACAATAAAATAACATTTACAGTCAATATCTTTTTAAAAAAAAACCTCCACCTGATGTGGACAATCAACGGAAACCGGACGAAGGGCTCATGTTATAAAATTAAAGTATGCAAACGACATTAACATGGTTCTTACGCGGAAAAGCCGCTAAAGTTGATATTTCGTGGCGAAATCCTACTGTCTTGGTCAGGATGGTACTTTTTAATGAATGCTACATAGAAACGTGTAAATCAATCATTAATTTGATAAATTACCCTCTGTAATATATCTGCTAAAAATAAAATGCAGAAGAGTAGTTCTGAGCATTACTCATAGATGTATTAGGAGAGCAGCGCAGGTCAGAGGTGAACATTAATATTCAATGAGGCTAATATCTAACATGAGTGACCGATCGTCCGGCTCCCAGTGTTGGACATACGTAGGACTAGTATCTAGTTAATAAATTAAGCCTTTTACGCTTTAATGTTCTCATGATCTAGTACTGTAATGCCGCTATAAATTATTTTAATAATGGTTAGCAAGAAACTGACCTAGAAATGACGATAAAACATGGTGGTATGTTCGCAGTATTACCAGATCTAACTGTATTTGTTCCAGAAATTGTAAAAGCTGTCTGTCCATAAGGTAAACTTATGCAAACCCATCTGCAATAAGTAATAATAATAAGGGTTCTATTTTTTGCCCATACGTAGCCTAACGCTACGTATGTATGTAAGCAAAAAAATGAAAAATAACTTTTTTTAAGTTCATCAATGTTGAAAACCAATTAAAGCCTCTGGAAATCCAGTGTCATCAATTTCATGTTGAAATTAAGTTATTATTCAGCCTCAAAAAAGCCACCAGATCTTCCAAAATTCACAGCTCGTCCCGTCCTCCAATTAGGAGCGCAGCGCTACTAAGAAATGGCGTAATAAAAAATAGTAGGACAGCAAAGAGGTTAAATTTAAAAACAATACCCACGATTTGCGAGGGCAACAGCCGGGGAACGCTGTATAAGGCATTAATCGTCGCCTGCGAGCGGATTCCGCGAAAACAGCCGATATCACACGAAACATCTCGCTGGGATACGGAGCCACGCCAAAAAGTTAAATTAATTATAACACCGTGTTGGTAGAATGGTCACGTAGGTTACGTTACGGGGACCAGTCCACCTGAGACTTAAGAAGATTCTCAATCATAGCTTGAGCAACAAACTCTTCCGATAACTTCCTGAGCACATCTTCATCACCAACATTCATAGGTACAACATTTTAGGTATTCGTGTGGCGCTTCACTCTGCCCCAGAATCAAGAATTAGGTTTCCAAACTCATGATGGGAATGATTAGCACACTAATTCATCATCAGCCTTATAATGTTCCCACTGCTGGGACACAGGAATCCTCTCTGTGGGAGAGGTAATAGGCCTTAATCCACCACGCGGGCCCAGTGCGGTTTGGTGAATGTCACACGTTCGAATTTTTGGTTCTAGGACATGCCGGTTTCCTCACGATGTTTTCTTTCACCGTTTTAAGAGAATTAAATCTAATTCCATAAGTTTAATGTATCCTAATCGAGGCACAGATGACCGCCAACTGTGCGCAAGGATCCACACAGCGTGTCGTCAACCTACGCTTTCAGTTCTTCAACATTAAATGAGCAAGACTACATACTTAATTACCGACGGATTAGAACGATTTGAAAATCCATGGTTCGCAAAAAAGTTAATCCGGAATACCGATTTTTGCGAACCATTCATTTATTGAACGGTTCACGTAGAGCAGAACACCGATTCGCATTCAGGCAACATAGCTCGCCTTCACTTATCGAGTTCCCACGACTTGCTCTAGCTACTTTTTATCAAACAATGCTTTCACACATGTAATAGAATCAGCGAATTTGTGTAATGGGGCTTCGCGATATTACGAACACGTTTCGGATTCGTTCGTGACATTCCTTTGCGGTTTGATTGGCCAGCTTCGATATAAATCAGTGTTTTCACATCAGATGGAGCTACTAAGTTAGCAAATATCGACGGATGCACATTTGTATACACTTTCTGCATAGGTAATGTTGGAGATGTCGGCTGCAGACTGCACGCGAGCTATGCTGCCCTGGTATGCCATTCGTTATTAATTGCATCGTCTTTTGTTTTCTAGGCGAGGCTATTCACTGCTGGTTCCGTTTTTCACTTTTTAGAGATGAATTTATGGAATTCTATTGGTGTTTTCCCACCTGGAGTTATGCTATTAAATCAATCAGACGTTTAATTTAATCGCATTCCTGTGAGCAGCACACGAGGGGTATCAACGGGTAGAGGCACGGGCCGCTCACACACGACGAATCACGTAAAAACTATAATTATGAAGATGCACGTTCATTTGTTTCTTATTATACCACTTCCTGTTAAGGCGCCTCCCGGAGCAAAACGCCGCGCTAGTCGTTTTTGTGCAGTTTTTAAGAGCTATCTACTCTTCGTTTAAAAACAAATATCAATTAATAAAAATACATTAATTTTTTACATAATATTGATTCTTAAATGGTAGTATACTTTTTTTTTAAAGAGGACAAAACCATAAAAATGGGAAATAATTATTGATAGCATGCATCTCCTCGTAAAGTGTTCATTAATTATTTTTTGTACTAACACTAATGGATAGACAATTTGATAACGAAAACTTTGTAAGTTTTTCTTTCAAAAGACCAATATTCGATTTTATAAAGATTTTATTCTAAAATCTGGACGTATTCACTACTGTAATTAATGCGCCACCAATGCCGCTACACCAATAGGAATGCTCATATCTCATGCTGATTTTTTGGTCAGGGTACGGCCTTAAGGTGCAGCGCTTAGGGTAGGGTTTTTTTTAGACAATATAGTTGATACATTTTCAATTGACTTACTTATAATTATAAGTAAGAACCTAAATACATGATATTATGATAATAAGCAGACAGTTTAAATATAATAGCATATTTATAGGGAACATAATTCAGTATTTAAGTTTATTTTTTATATATAATGAATAGAGGTATTACTTCTATGGCTTGATTATTAGAATTTTTTATTTTTATTTACACATACATTTGTTTTAACAGGTAAGACCCAAGCTAACAAAAGTAGTCATAAATTGCTTATGGTACAGTCCCAAGTAACGGGTCTGGGTAGAAGCACAAGTTACACAGTGGACAACACACTAAGTGTCACCCTCTGGAATGCCGCCAAATAGCAAGAAAATATGTCCAAACGCAGAGAGATGCTATTAAGTATTCTTACTGCACGAATCACTGGTGCAAACTTTAATAAATTTGTACGGGTTGCCGGGACATTAAAAATCTTGTCAAATAGTCTGCAACATAACAGTTAAAATTGATCAACAGATCAATCAACAAATTTTCCTTCTTCGTAAAACTTGCCCTTAACAGAGCCGTTATAAAAATAATTTCTAATCATTGTCTATAATTAATAAATCACTGATGTTCCTTGTCGACAGATGTGTTATTATTTCATCATAAAACTAAAATATTAATTAATAGTCCTAACTAATAAGATTGTTATTATTAGATTTTATATAAAAACTATGCCCACCCATTTTGACTGATTCCGTTTTGAAAAATTGTAAGTGAATAAATCAATCAATATAGTTTATTATCAAAGTCGAATAGGCTAAGCCTACTTCTTAATTAAGGTAGGCTTAATTATTAAGCTTTTTTCAAAGCAAGATTTGTGAACGAATCGGTACTACCAAATTTAATATAATTTTCAATCCAATGATACCAAACACGATGGTGCTAACTTGCTTGGTTGAGGAGTTGCTATTGGCCACTTGCCAGCTCCATCATGAGACCAGCTCCATAATACCATATAACTTCAACGTTTTCAATGTTACATGTACGCCATGTTTCAGAATGGATTACTACTTACTAGTAGCTGGACACACACAAGAAAGCAAGGAGCTTGTAAATAAAGATAATTGATATTTCGGCCTTTGCGTTGTTTTATGTACATATTTGAAAAGATTTCTCACTATAAAACTTCCAATTACATAAGACAGTTTTTTGAAATATTTCCTAAATTCAATTATAAAAGCCCGAAATTCTATTTCATTCGACTACAATAAAATAAGGGTAGGATATTAAATTACCATAAATTAAAATGCCGAAAAACAAAAGCGGAACAAACGCAAATGCACCAGGCAAGCATAAAACAAAAGGGGTTCGGATGTGGCATAAATCAAAATGCGACCGTTTGTGAGGAGGAAGCGGTCAATCATCCCCCTTTCTTATAAAACACACAATGTGCTATGCTAGTTGCCGGTAGGGATGGGTTATGAAGTCAGCGGGGAATAGTAATGAAATATATTAAATGAACCCCAATTATGTTGGACTAGCTTCTACCAGCGGCTTCGCCCGCGGTATAAAAAGTAGCCTATGTGCTTTTCCAGACTATAATTTATCTCTGTGTCAAATTTCATCCAGATCCGTTCAGCCATTCTGGCGTGGTTGTGACGTGAGTAACAAACACATCCATCCATCCAAATTTTTACATTTAAAATATAAGTAAGGTAAGATTCATGGAAATCGGTCCATCTCAGACCTCCACAGCCCGGCAAATCTGCAGGTTAGCTGGTGGGCTTGGAAAAAGTCATGTTATGCGCGAATAGAAACTTCAACTATTATCAATTTCTGGAAGCACTGTCAGCAAACTCGGACCTTTCCTTTTAATAAGTTATTTGCCGCGATAAAATCGATACAAACTTATCTCTTAACGACAGGCACATATCGCGAGTCGTAACATAACAGACCGTATCTGCCCGCTAATCTAATGGCCCCATTTGGCATTATTATGGTAAACCACAATGACATACAAACACCTTTTGTGGTAAAAAAAAATGTTCTTTCTGGAATAAACGTTTGATAAGTATTAATAAGGAGAAAAAAATAAGTTTAACGAGGAGAAGTAGCGTCAGACACGTTTTGCAGTAAGCCTCGAGTTTCTAAAGTACAAATAAGGTAATATGATAGACTTAGTTGCAAAACTACAGTCACACTGGCTCACACAGTAAGGGCAAAAGGGTTAATGAATACAATGATAGTAACCAACGTTATACTCATGCAAATTCACTACGCGGCCCTTAAAAAGATATTCTATTTAAAGTTTACCTTTACTTAAAACAAATAGGCCATAAATTTAGTTTTAATTCAATTACATGGCTTGGTAAAGTACCAGGATGTTATATGGAGTGAGGAGTTGTTAAAAACGCATCAAGCATCAGTTTACTGGGAGCACTTAGACTAATCGTCTTTTCGAAAATGTTCTACCGCCTAACGAGCTTAGTACTGCCAGCCCATCTGTAATTATAGATATTTGAACAAGTGACATTATAATTAATTAGTTTGACGAGGTAAAAATAGCTAACGACTTGTTTGTTGGTATTAATTAAGTAAATTATAAAATCCTTTCATTAAAAGGGTAGTTCATACTTCCATGTATCGTAGAGGAAGACAAAGCGAGGGTGATTCGCTATACCTAAAGTTCAAACTCAACATTTTAACAAACTATCTTTAAGCTACCATTTGCCTTATAGAAAACCAGAACCTGATCATTTTATCTTAAGCTTTCCAAGCCTCAGAAAAAAATCCCTGAACTAAGTTAGGGACAACCCTTTTTATATTCTTTTACAAATTCAGCATCCATCTGATAATCTCTCCTTTGGCCCTACCTCGGCTATTTCTACATTCTCTTCAAATATTTCTACAGTTTTTATTTAGGTACTTATAATATGTATATACGCGAATGACATAAGGGCTAAGGAGGTATACCAGCTACAGCCGGTACAGGTACGCTGGTACAGTCGGGCTCATTAGCAACGTTATCAACGGGCGCGGGCCGCGGGCGCTGCGCATAAAATTATGCCGATGCATTAGTATGAGGACCGACTTATATGGCGATTTGGAGTTGTATATTTGTTGTGGTTTTATATTTACAAGACGAATTTTGAAAACTTCGTCTTATAAATGATAACTCTGCATAAACATGTCGTAAGCACAGTTATAAGTATGAATGTGGATAGCAGAGGCATAGCAAACAAGTTATGGATGAGAAAGATTGGAAGTAGAACGTTGGCTGCATTAATCCCAAATAACATTGGGCTAGGGGTAGAAGTATGACGATTACACGGCAGGCAACTGCCGGGAATACAGAGGCTGGCGTGATTCAAAGGATAGTTACGAAAAGAGAGAAAACCCAACATTTAGAATTGAATGCAAAACAATCCTAAGAAGAAAAGGCAGATTCTGTAAACAACCAAAGTTTTGAGAGATATTAGCAAAATAAGTGATTTGCTTTTTGCCAGCCATGTAAACCCAGGCTGCTACAATCGCATACAGCGATGCACCGGATGGATGCATGCTTTTAGCGAGGCGCGCGATACCGACGAGTTTCGGCGACATCATTCGATAGCGCTGATAAGGCAGACTTACGGCCGCGGCGACACGTTCGTGGGCTATTCAAACTATGCGCGATAACAGCCCGAGCAAATAATATCTTGCTTTTATTGCCAACTGTACAGTCACAAGCGTAAAAACTCTTAGAATTTCGCAAAATTCAAAGGCAACAAAATATTATACCTACCTCAAATGTTTTTTGAGAAACGATTGCAACTTAGAGATAAAAACCTTTTTCAAGATATATTGGCTTCGAAAATACTACGTTCGACCATCACACAATTTGTATCAATACTTTAGGAGAATATCGCTTTTGAATATTGTGTAAGTCATCATCATCGTGCTCTGTTCCCAATGTCTGGGGACAGCATGTCTTCTTCTGCACATCTCTATTCGCCGTCATCCCAATTATAATATGTAATAATGCCCTTAATTTCGAATTGCTCTTTATTTGTATGTGCTGTTACAGTATATCCCTCAATTCAGTGTGCGTCTTGAAAAAGGCCTCCTCTAGCTGTTTCCACAAATTTCTGTTACGAGCCACTTTCCTACAGTTAGGGCCTCCCAATTATCTTTATACCCATATTATTATCATCTTTCACATATCAACCATATTTTGAATCTTGCGCAAATGTAACGTATTTATGCTTGAGACTGTACTTGTTTATTTGCACTCTACATTTTTTATATAGGTACTGAATTTTAATTCAGAGATCGACTCCAAACTCATGCGCCGGCCGCCTCGCCGCTTTGTATCCTACTACGGTAATAATTTTAACATTTAATAAGGTTAAACCTTTATATGCCTTAATGTGCAGTCAGAATATTATAGTTCGATAGTTTATGTAATTGAAGTGTTTTATGAAGGTAAATAGAGTTCTGAATGGAATTGTAATTGTAGTCATAAATTCCACTGAAATACTTGTTTAAAAACGTTTTATTGAAGGCGGAAAATTTCACACGTACACAAACATCTCAGAAGGCATAAAATTAAAAGTCAAGATATCAGCTCATAAAGTTCGAAAGTCGCTAGATTTGTTTTTGAGAACATCATAAGTAGGAACAAAAAGTCCAATAAAAATCGTAATATTTATATCCCGGTGGCATCAATACGCTACCATTATTATTCCAGGATTTCAGAAGAGGTATCCAATCCACTCTGTTACTTTTTAAATATACTCTACCTATTCCGATCTCTGATCATAAGAAGTGGGCAAAATAAGGAGTAATTTCAATGTAAGCTCATAAGTTGAATATACGTATCTGGGCCTGACACCATATTTAAAGACTGTATTTACCATCGACACGCTATGAAAAAGAAGTAGAATAAACTTGGATTTGTAGCAACATTCCAATTCTTGGATCTTAAAGCATTTTGACTAATCCAAATGCCTCATCCATTAAAAAATCATCAGCTCCTCAAAAAACCGGCCAAGTGCGAGTCGAGTAACAGAGTACCATTATCGCAATAAAACGGCAAAAAAATCACGTTTGTTGTATGGGAGCCCCACTTAAAATATTTATTCTATTCTGTTTTTAGTATTTGTTGTTATAGCGGCAACAGAAATACATTATCTGTGCAAATTTCAACCGTCTAGCTGTCACGGTTCATGAGATACAGCCTGGTGACAGACAGGCGGACCGCGGAGTCTTAGTAATAGGGGCCCCTTTTTACCCATTGGGTACGGAACCCTAAAAAATACCCTAAACCTCACTAAAAGTTAACCCTCTCACTGCCGCGGTACCACTATACTCCTTAAACAATAAAGCATGTATTACCGCTCGCCCGGGGCCAACAATATTCCGCCTGATTTATCGGACCTTACTTTTGTTTACTCAGCCTCATTGGCCCGCGCCTGTGTAATTAATATCAACGTTAAGCGCAAGCGTTTATTTGTGCGATCTGCACTGTGCGCAAGAGTCGGTCGTGAGACGTATTGTAATAGCTGTTTGTTTGTTTGTGCGGTTTTTATGAGGGATAGTTATTATTGTGAAGGTGGAAGGTGAGATTTGAGCTATTATACATACATATGTAACCCACCTCTTTTTCCTATGGGGGACGCAGAATTTACAGAACGCCTCCTGCTACGATCCTTACACACTCCTTTTGCTTCCTTAACAGTCATACATCTGATCATACATGAACGCCGGTTATGAGTACTACGCACCTGGCATTTTGAGCGTCCCCCAAGTGCCCACACACTTGCACTTTGAACCTATAGAACGGCACTGAGACTGCTTTTGGCGTGGCTGCCTACTGCTCCCAAAATATCTGAAGAATTTCGCATCTACTCGAAAAGAAGAAGAAGAAGGGCGTCCCCTCCCGGGGTTTCCACTCAGGTCTGTCTTGAGCTATTATATGATTGCAAATTCGTTTAGTTTTTGGACTAAGTGCCTCATTATGAATCGCCCTTTCAGTCCTGACACCCAGATAGATCTTGTCCGAATGTTTAGTGAGGTTAAGGTTAACACTGAATGTTTAATAAGAGAGCGACCCGAGGAGCTAAATTATACACCCTACAAACGTCGCCTACCAGTTCAATAGGGATGTTGACAAAAATACCTGTATAAGCCCGCCAATTAGATAACCTTTTTTTTTTTTTTTTTTTACTCGTGTTGGTGAAAGTCGACGATGGACTGAGCTTACCCAGAAGAAGCCTGTTCACTCTAACTTTGAAGAGATTCGGGTTGTATGCGTTCGAAAACACAGACGCAGGCAGTGAGTTCCACTTCTTTGCTGTGCGCATTATGAAGGATGTTTGGAAGCGCTTGGTGCGAATTGGTACAATAGCAACTAGGTAACTTGCAGTGCGTCTAGATGTCCGATGGTAGAAGGGGGCCGGTGGGATGAGGTCGTGGTGTTCATGAGCACACTCGCCAAAATACAGTCTGTAGAAGACCGACAAGCAGGCAACCTTACGGCGATGAGCTAAGCTGTGAAGCTTGGCATCCACCAGTTTGACGTCGCCAATTAGTCTCTTAGCTCTGCGTTCCACCGAGTCAAGCGCGGCAAGCTGATATTTAGCTGAGCCATCCCAGAGGTGGCTGCAATACTCCATGCAGGATCGGACTAGCGCTTTGTAAAGAGTTAACAGCTATCCAGGCATAAAGTATCGCTTCACTCTGTTTAGGACGCCCAGTTTCTTTGCCGCAATTTGGGCAACCTAATAATATTGAACACATATTTTTCTTTTGTGACAAGAGCGTTGAAATATCGTGTGACGTCACGGTGTGCTATACTTTATACTGACAAAGTGAATTCACAAGCGGGCACAATTCTGAACTTTGATGCGCTTTATCTTTATTAAATTTTATTATTTATTTGATAAAGCAAAAAAACACGGGTCCAATATTATTTGATAATCTCACTGACGGATTAAATAGAATTATCATTTGTCTACCCGGGAGATATCCCTATTGGCCGATGGACAGGGAAACTCAAAAGGTTCCGGGACCTACCCTGTATGTGGCACTTGTCTTGCTGTCTCTCAGCATGGCAACACCTAGTTCGGTCAAGCTAAAGGCCGTAGTTTCTTTGGCATTAATTTATTCTGATGAGCTCTCGACGTAGGATCGTTTGATGTATCCTTACGCTGCCCTTTCCAAACAAAACAGCAAAGTCCCGTTGCACAATTACCGCCCAGCTCGCGATCCATCACCGCATCCTTAGCTCGGCAATTAATATGAATGTGTACAGCGGACAGCGGTACCCTGGCGAATATCTCGATAGTTGGGAGCGAGTCAACAACCTGCACTCACGAGTCACGCTCACGTCACCCCGTCGTTTGCCCATCACTCAGAATGTTTATTTTTCAATTTAACCCGTCAGTGGCGAGGCCGGGAGGGCCCCGCTGAGTTAGGGCCGCCACACACCGCGCCGACAGATTACCGCGCGCACAGCGCCGCCTACCGGCTCCGCCCGCGAGGCCGCGACTACACAACCCTGCGCCACTTGCCCCACTTGCTATTAATTGCTGGTTGTGGTTATTAGTTGATTAGTACGTTGGGTTATTTATTAGATTTGTGTTAATGTTAATATGTTGTTTGAACATCAATTTAAAAGCAACGATTATGGTTTATACGATATTAATCTTATTTTATTATTGTTTAGATTGTTTTCTTGACAGCTGATGTTTATAGAGAACAAGTGTGTAATTATAGACATTTGTAAAACGAACACTATTTACTTAGTGCTTGCTTGTTTGTTTTATTAATTCTCCAATTATTACAAGCGGATATCATCGCACAAAAATAGTTAGCAGAAAAGAAAATCATGTATTTAACTACTATTTCTATCAATCAACCTCGATTAACTCGTATACCAACGCATTGCAACGCAACGCGTATGTAACGTCTTGACACACTCAATCAACAATATCAACCAAATAAAATACAAGCCTGTGCTAAGGGTAGCCCGTAGCCCTACAAACAACCCGTGGCATACAGGCTACAGGCGTCGAGACCTACAATTAGGGCCGGCCAACAAGACCTCGACCGACCGCCGCTAATACGCATCCACCAACTAGTTACACACACGCCAATCTTAATATCGTACGGCCTGGGCGAATATGTTCCTTTAGCACCACGGAACATGGCCTTATAAATCGCACACAGGAGTTTGAGGGTTAAAACATCACTATAATGCTTTGCAACATTAATATTACTACCAGTTTTACCGAAAACTACTCTTATGTAACTAAAAATAAGGGTGATGACAAGTGTATAGTGAAATTGGTAAGAAAGGTATGGGAAAATTGTTCTTTATTGTTTATTGGCTCAACCATTCATCAATGAGTTATTACACCGAGAGTAAAGTAAAAATATTGGGTGAAAATTGATTTTTCTCAAGACGGATTGCACAAGACGTGCTTAAATCATCAGGTGTTCGGTTAAAACTTCGTGTATGTGCTGTAGAGTTCATTAGAATTGATAGGATGAAATATAAGAGAGTTAAAATTAGCGAAGAAAAGGCTTGGCAGCTAGAAAGTTTAGAAATACTGAGCTTTGGTCAAACGAACAACTGGTGAATGCAGAGTATTTCGTGGAAAAATTAAGATATAATAAAACTATGAAGACTAGACAGTATATTGTAGACATAGCAGTGTAATCTAGACCATGATTAAGTTCGAAATAACATACTGGTTCATTTATCAAACTTATTGTAACTCTTACTGCGGTCAAGGATACTGGATTGAAGAAAATCGATCCTAATGCACTATTCAGGACCTCAAATCCTACTTCAGGACGGAGGAAAAGTGAAGGATAACATTCTGCAGATCCTGACCACATCCTGTCAACTTCATATCTCCTGGTGCATCACTCCATTGAGTCACACCTCTTTAACAAAGTAGAGCACGGATGATGGGTGTGGACCACACGTGTGGCTGGCGCCGAGTACCAGGACCACACAGGCGGGAGGCGGTAGCAGCCACTCTGTGGTTAACGTACCGGAGGACAGCCGCAGGCAATGGCTATGGTGGACTGCTGGACTGGGTCGCTCTTGGTAAGGGCAGTTACTATTGGGTCCAGTTTCATTTTTGTATCATAGTGAACCCGCTGATCCATATTTGTTGTGTATTTTACGCCTCAGGGAACGAGTTAATCATCAGACAGTAGGTATTCGCTTGAAAAAACTTTTATTTGAAACAATAAAATAACACACATACATTTTGTACATTTACACATTCATTTAAAAAAATAAAATATAAAATTTTCATGTGAGACGCATCGATGTGGCGACACTTGGGGGTAGACATATGTCCAGTAGTGGACGTCTTTCGGCCGAAATGATAAAATTGATTCATTTGAAAAATAATATGCCTATTTACCAAAAACTTCTCACCAAGTTAGAAACTGAAAATTGTTTTACGTCAAACGTTTACTATTAAATGCTGGTGGTTTCCCAAACAACATTTGACCTAGTAAGTAACACACCGCGCGTCTCAAGCAATCATTTCCACAAGATATACGGGTTTCTGACGCGATGATCGCGATTACAGTGATTATATAGCTCCGTGCGTGGTGGTACACCGGCCTATTATCCCAGGCACGCTTTATTGAAAAATTAATTTACTTCACTTTGGTCGCTGACATTTTTAAAGGTAAATCGCAAGGTAACGGATGATTGTTAAACTGTGGTAACGGTGTTCGTTTCGCTGGATGGTTAATTACTGTGCGCTTACATGTTTGCCTAGTACTAAATCTTTTAGAATGCCTATTATAAACTAAACATAGCGATTAACTTTAACATTACTATGATAAGATCTTCTGCAAATCGATCTTAAGTAGTTTTACTCTAACTATCCTGTTGGGTGGATTCTAAAGACGTTGACAGACTGACAGTAAATACCATTGCCAACTTATTGCCAAACTCTGGGTTTCCATCACTGCCTATATTTGTGGGCTCCTGGTGCAATGATTTCCCAACCGACACTGACAGTAAGTAGTTGGTACTGTATCAGGACTGCAGAACACGTCGGAGGGTACGTGCCCAAAGCTACGTGACGGTGCATATTCAACGAATACTACAAGTTATGGATTTTTGGGAAAACAACATCAAATTTTTTATTGTTTGTTTGGTCATTGGTGAAGGAAAATAATGGCTTTGCGTTCCAAACTATTGACAAGAAACGATCGCATTGACATGACGTATTTTTGTCGTTAATACCATATATGGTGGGGTGTGTGCAACGACCATATATTGGGTGTGTGGGACGTGCTGGTGGTGGACAACATTAGCCCTAGATCGACAAACTAGTCGTGGGGAGAGAGAACCCTTTGCCTAGCAAAGGAATACTGCATGCGTACAGTAAACAGTTTTTTTTCAGAATCAGATTTTTTTTTGTGAAACATACGTATTTACATAAAGATCTCGTTTTTCTGATTCTCTGATTCTCGATAAAGATTTCGTTTGGTATTCGATCGTCGTTATTCTGTTGATCAGGCAAAGTCAGAACAGAAGATACGGATACAAAACCGATCTTTTATAATGCTCATGCACTCTTTACTGTTCTAAAAATATCTCAGCCCAGTCTTTAAACACAATACAACAATAAATGCATAAAATCCTTTGTGATGACAGAACTGGGCATCAACACCGCTGTTGACAAAATAAAACGTTATTTAAAATATCTTTAGCGAAAATTAAGAGCACTATATACTGGGTAATTAAAACTATAAATATAAGCCGAGAACCACAAGACCATTTAAGACTGCGCCGAGCAAAATAATCCAAAACGATCGTCACAGTTATAAGGATTTAATCAATATTATTACCATAATTACCATAAAAAATATGTAATGAACACCACAATGAATGTGTTAACGATTCTATGTTGGCAAAAACGAAAAATATTGTTTAGTTTAAATAACAAAAATACGTAAAGTTGGACAAAAATATTAAAATAGCATGCTCGTGTTTTATTGAATATTTATAGTAAACTGTTGAATTTTATCACAAACTTTAATTCATATTAATCTCTAATTGTCATACCACAATTTATAGTTTTAACATTTTCGAAAAGACACTCGGTTATTTTATACTCCATTTACTATAGCATTAGACAGAAGTTAAAAAAGGCTCTTTTAGGTGCACACTTTGTAATAAAAATACAACTAACACTATTACAGTCAAGATTGATGTGGAGTTAAATATAATCAATTTAAATAACAGTTGTCACACTTAATTGCACTTATTTAACCTATCTACCTTCTGAAATTACAAGTCCTTCATTTAATATTATTTAGTTTTTACATAAAATAATGTCGTGTCAATGTTTAAAACCTAAAAGAAGCAGGGGCGGACAGTACCGTAAACGTTTTTCATGTCACTATAACTCGACCAAATCTAAAATGTTACCTATTCTCTTAATAAGTTGTGGCAGCACGTGTTTTTTAATTTTGTCGGATTATGATGTCATCTTTCCGTCAAATTGCATAAATAATCTGCAGTTGTCAAATGTCATTCGCTTGTGGATACTTGTGAATGCTACGCCTTTTCTCGTTGTTATTGTTTAATTTTCGTGGTTTAGTTGTTATTTGTTTCTGTTGTTATTGTTTTGTTATCGTTATGAGTGTTAGTTATGTGTTGTTCGTACAAAGCGGTACGTTTTGTTGAACTATGGACAGGGACGATCCTGGTGCAGGCCCGAGTGGCTTGCAAGCGCAACATATACGCTCTGAAACTGCTGGTAACGCTGATCAGTGTCAACAGCGTAAAAAACGTGGCCCCAACGTTGATCACGACGTTAAAATATTGTCTCCCAAGAAAAAGCGAACAAAGCAAACAACGCTTCGTGCTGCAGAAAAAAGAACATTCATAAATATTTATAAACATGTTAAGGGTCCAGGCTTATAGGACGCAGTTAATTAACAAAACTGCAGAAATTGCAGGTAAGGATCATAAAATTATTACCATAATGAATAAACGTATTTGAAAGTAACATGATTTGTGAGGTAATAACATACATTATTAATCTTATTTTATAGGCATACATATCTCGTGCAACAGTCTAAAATGTACTGAAAGAGAAGAATACAGAAGGTCGCCTGCAATCACCCCCTCCTCGCCAACGGAAATACTCAAAATCTGACGATTATGATGATATAACGTTAGGTGGAATACTCGTACGGAGGAAAAATCATTCTTTTTCTTTGATATTGAGTTACCAACGTTGGAAAAGATTCTGGAAGCTGTAAATAGTGATGTGTCTCTACCCGATTTTAAAAGAAGCACTTTTACAACATAATCAAGAAAAAAATAAAATTTACTTACATTAAAAGAAGCAGAAAAAGTGCCCTAATTGATAAACAAGAGATTGTAATAAGGAGGGTGAAATATCTCCATGAAATTAAGAGATTAAGGAACCAAGGAAAAAAAAATATTATTTAGATGAGACTTGGCTAAATGAAGGTACAGTGCTGCTAATATTTATAGTCTGAAAGAAGGTTACATAACTTGGTAAGCTATGTAAAGCCTCCTTTATGCAAAACAATACAGTGAAGTATTAATAGTTCAACATAAGTCGATATAATATTGTATTTACATCTATAATTTTAATTATACATACAGGACACACGAAATGCAAGGTATGGCAAGACAATACTATTAAGTCAAAAGAAGCACACCGGGCAGGTTTATCATCTGGTTTAAAGAACCCAACTGGAAAAGGAAGACGGCTATCATTGGCCATATTAGAATTGATCAATGAGTAATCATTTTACTAATGATTTGGTAATGTGACATTACCAAATCATTAATAAAATGATCACTCCGTTCTCTGTCACTGAAATCTGGTTAAGTCTTAATGCCTTCCCTCGGAGAAAGATATTTATGGTTGTAGATTAACCTGTTCAAGGACAGTAATGATGCAGTTAATTTCGGTAGCTACTTAAAGGTTAAAATCTATTTCCAGCGATCAAGTAATCTACGCCACCGGTACACAATTATTGATTTACTTTTATTTCATTTCACAGGATTAACGGATGGGTTTTTAATGGATGGTGAATTAATATTTGAAGCCAAAAAGGGTGATGGAGACTACCATTCTGAAATGGATGCACACAATTTTGAAAAGTGTTTCAAATTAATATTGTCAAAAATCGAGAGTGGTGCAGTTATTGTTAAGGATAATACACCATATCATTCGAGGAAATTGAAGAAGCTGCCAACTACAGCTACACGAAAGGCAGATATTCAGTAGTGGCTAAAAAAACAAAAATATTCCTTTTAAGGAAAAATACCTCATCATCATAAATCTCATCTCACACTTCTGTCTCTGGAAAATGTTTTCTTAGTTGGTATTTAGCTTGTGAAAGTGTATTTTTGTTAATTCTCTGTCATTCTAAATTATTATAGTTAAAATTATGACTTTTGTTACCACCCATGTCAATTAATTATTATCATTTGTGATGACTGATGGTAGCAGTGACTAAATTGTTAAGTGGTGTTTTGTGTTGTATTTATTTGGTTAATTGAAAACATGGACATATTGTGATAAAGTTGTTTTTAATAAACTGATTGTTACTATATTTTTTTTCATTTCATGTACCTATCCAAGAATCGTGACGGGTAGATAGATAGAATACGCTTTATTGTATGCCATACATTGTGACTTACAAAAAAAACATATACATTATTTATTAAAATTGTTTGAACTTGACTTGAAAATAAAAGGTTTCATACTCCTGCTTCTGCGAGCCTCTTTTGTCTAATGTTATAATAAATGGAGTATAGTTTTATTTTTTTTTCTTAATTGTTGCGCTGTTTTGGATCATGCGAAACGTAAACCGGTCGGAAATTCAGTCGTCCACGAGAGCTCGGAGAGTGGTCACGTCTCTTTGTGGAGCGACGCGCCGATAACGATAATTCGCGATCTTTTGTGTACGTATACCTTGCTGCAAATAGTTGAATAAGGTAAGTTATATATTTTGTTTTTTGAGTATGACTTTTTATGCATAACTAACATTTACTTTTTATGTTTTTACTGTTCAATGCATATTTCTGTAACATTTTTTTTTAATGTTTATTTTAGTTATAATGGGAAAACGTAAGGAAACATATTATAAGAAGAAAGTGGGCGCTCATTTCCGAAAAATAATCTGTTCTCATAAAAAGTACATATTTCTATTTCTATTAATGAAAGCAGTAAACCCTGGTACACTCTAATTTCATTCAGGCTATAGAACTTGCCCATTGTGTACACAACTAAAAAGTGTAAAATAAAAACTTTTTTGCCAAAAAAACAACCACTTCCAAATCAAAACAATACAATATTATGTAAAATAAAATTAATTTCGCCAGTCAGTGACAAAAAACGAAGAATCAAAAACAGGAACACCGACTTCCGAAATTGAATTTATTTTCACTTTGTAATATTTTTATTTGAAAGTCGGTTGTATTTTTTTGTAACAAAAAAATCTAACATAATGGCGCATGTAATCGTTTTTTTTTTCAATTGGTTCTCAAACATTCGATATGGGTATCGTGTAATGGGTTTTTGGGTATGCCGATTGCAAATCTGACATTCTTTTTAAAATCCAAGATGGCGGATGCAACTTTTTCTCAAACATTCGATATGGGTATCGTGTAATGGGTTTTTGGGGATGCCGATTACAAATCTGACATTCTTTTTAAAATCCAAGATGGCGGATGCAACTTTTTCTCAAACATTCGATATGGGTATCGTGTAGTGGGTTTTTGGGGATGCCTATTGCAAATCTGACATTATTTTTAAAATCCAAGATGGCGGATGCAACTTTTTCTCAAACATTCGATATGGGTATCGTGTAATGGGTTTTTGGGGATGCCGATTACAAATCTGACATTCTTTTTAAAATCCAAGATGGCGGATGCAACTTTTTCTCAAACATTCGATATGGGTATCGTGTAGTGGGTTTTTGGGGATGCCGATTGCAAATCTGACATTATTTTTAAAATCCAAGATGGCGGATGCATCTTTTTCTCAAACATTCGATATGGGTATCGTGTAATGGGTTTTTGGGGATGCCGACTACAAATCTGACATTATTTTTAAAATCCAAGATGGCGGATGCATCTTTTTCTCAAACATTCGATATGGGTATCGTGTAATGGGTATTTGGGGGTGCCGAATGTGCCGATTGCTATTCTGATATTCATTTTAGAATACACGATGGATGATTTTTTTTTCGCCGTTGTCAATGATGTCCAAGATAAACATGGAAAGTAAAAATTAATTTGAAAAAGACGCATTGCCTGGATTTGAACCAAGGACCTCAAGCACGAGAAGTAAGGCCAAGGGTTCACCACGAAATTTTAAATTCATTATACTTATTTTGTTGCTAGTGTTTGCTGGCAAGTCTTTTACATGGGAAAATATTTATGTATTATGTATACTATATTTCTTTTAGTCTGTTCACAACATTTTAAGAGTTAGGTTGATAATACATCTGATAAACACCTACACTGTACCAATACTTATTGCAAATAAATGATTGATTGATTGATTGATAACTACGTCAATTTAATAATTTAATTAAATCATCATCAGCCTATTAATGTTCCCACTGCTGGGACACAGGCCTCCTCTCTGTGAGAGGGAATGGGCCTTAATCCACCACGCGGGCCCAGTGCGGATTGGTGGATGTCACATGTCTTCGAATTTTTGGTTCTAGGACATGCCGGTTTCCTCACGATGTTTTCCTTCACCGTTTTGAGAGCAGTGGTGATGAAATAATTTACACAAAGTAAAGCGCCTGTCTGGGCTCGAACCCACGACCTACAACCTGTAAGTCGCGGCCGATACCACTGGGCCACCGCTGCTCTCAATTTTATTAAATAACTTACAATAACTATATTTTATTACGTTTTTAGGAAATGCTGACCAATAAAGATCCTTGCCCATACGTTGGTGAAAAACCTTTAGTTAGTGATGATATTCCATTCAACAATCTCGATGTAAGTTAATTGTTCTTAGATACATTTTTAAATGTGCCTTACTACTAGTTTCTGCCCGTGGCTTAGGGACTACTTACAATTATCTTATTTTATTTCAGGATTCTTCAAAACATACGGATTCATATTCAAACATTTTGGTAGAAGAAGAAACTAAAGACAAAGCCGAGATCATAATAAATGGCAATAGAATAATGGATTTCGCATACCTCTATAAACAAATGCAATATATCGCATGAACACGTAACACGTTCTTCCATAATGCACCAGTGATTGAAAAAACAATCATGTTTTAAATGAGATTGATATTACCCTTCTTGTCTCTTTTCCATTTCCATTAGTTTTTAGGAAATGCCTTTGACTTCCCTGGAGATAGTTGTTCATTTACAGAGTTAGAAGCAATTTTTACAATATGACGTTTCTGTTACACTCTGTATAATAAATATACCACGTTTCCCTGGGTTTTGTGTAAGATTTTGTAAAATGGAAAAACACGCAAGGTATTAGGTAGCATTAGGTAATTAAATATGTTTTATTACAGACTGGTTTTACTATTCAATACACCTACCCATCTAACTTACTTATCAACTCACCTAGCCTACCTACTTACCCAGTAAAATTCCCGGGCGTACAATCCACAACGCCAAAATTTCATCGCAATCGGATGAATAGTAACGGAACGGATAACGTATTACTATAGTACAAACAAACATTATTTTCTATATAATATAGATTATTAGATTTAATTATGGGCTTTATGTACCTACATAAACATCTAAATAATCAATATTCGCCTTTTCAAGTCACTCAACACAACGCCTCAAATTTTAAAAATCCTAAGTTACCAACTTTTGTCGTGCAACTGCAAGCGGGACTCGAGCGAACTTGTGATTGTGTGTGTGACGACGCACACGACTAGCGCGCTGTAGCAAATACCTAATTGCCGCGCGCCTCGTTCGCTCTGCGCAGTCTTAAAAGCAAAATGGCGCTTGCCAAGGAATGTTAAAACAATATTGTGTCAGTGTTAATTACTTGTTTGTGGTTAACGCGCAATTATTGCTCTCTACTGGGCAAATGTTTGTTTGTTTGTATGTGCTTTTGGAATTGATCATTTCTTTGATTGCCAACTCCTTCAGCTCAACAATGCTGTTTTCTGCTTAAAAAATTGTCTAAATGCTTCAATATTTAATCTATTCATCTAGAAATAAGTCTACTCTCTCAGTCCCTCCCACTGGATCTCTTGTTTTTGTAGTAATTTCAAAGTAAAAACACCTCAATCACCTCGCAATCGTTAAGCTTTTCACGAAAAACTTATAACAACTTTCTTTTTTTCTGTGAAAATGTATCATTTTTTACAATATTTCATTACAGATTTCAGAGCCACGCTCTTCTTATTCATCATTTTAGCAAAAGTTCGTCCCCTGCTGGACGTAGGCCTCCCACAAGTACCGCCACATCATGGATGGGTCCATTCCGCAGCCCTAATCAGATCAGCGCTTTTCTCATTATCTCTGAGTCTAACATCAAAACCTCATCTTCCTCTTTGATATTTGTGATGTTGCTTTTTCTTCTCACTACTATATTCATCATAAAGGCATTTTAATTTAACGTTATCATGTTTTCAATTAAAACAACAGTATCTACTTAGGCAGCTGCTTCTCATGACACCCGTGAGATTATTCCGTCTTTTCTATAAAATTCTTACAACGTATCATTATTAACAATTTTAATTACGATAGCTTTAAGTAGTTTTAATTTAACACTTCTATTATCATGTTTATGGCATTTGATATTGTTAATATTCTTTTATCCAATTTTAATAACACCTAGCTATTAGTCGCGGTCATTAATACGTTCTTGACGCCTTTAACCGCTTAATTCTACTTCTTTGTCGTTCTATCTTCTTTAACTAAATTACTTTGACCATCATCATCATTGGTTTCCTTGTTCTTATGTTAGAAACAAAACGCACCTGTCAATGTCAGGTGTTAATGTCAACCCCTGGCTCGGAGTTCGGACACATCAACAGGAGACACATTAAAGAGCTCGTACTAAACATTAATTATTAATAAATAAAACCATTCAACAAAGACTTCTACCACCTTTAAATTGTAATATTGTAATTCTAACTACTGCTGAGTATAGTACTTTTGTGCCATGCTACACTGGTATTTGCGAGTCTCATACAGATCTCACCAAGTCCAAAACGAAAGGAAATCCGTGAGTCTACCTCATATCTCCTGACATATACATAAAAAGTAGCCCTGTCAGTTCATACAGTTACAACTCAGTTGTAAGAGAGCTAAATTATTTGTTTTCCTTCTCAAGTCGGAATTATAACCTCGTTTCAACACATTACACGCTTTTAAGACGTTTGCAAAGATTTATTATTATTTTCTCTGAATCAGCAGAAATGTAAAGTTAAACGCTGGTGAGTTTTATTATCTTGTATGTTTATAAAGTGCAGTAATGGAAGTCAAGGAACTTTATTATTCTAGAATTTGTAGGTAACAAAAACCTGGACCCCTAACCACCGTTGGCGAGGTCTAAAGTAACCTCCCTGCGGGTAAAGTACATAATCAGAAATTAGACTCGAACTAAACTTACCTTAAGGCTCGAAGTTAATCGCGAAAATAGTGAAGAAGTCAGAAAACTTACCTGAAATGAGAAAAAATAACGTTAATTGTTTGTGAGACTGTATCTATAATGGTGTGTCTTCTAATGGAAGACTTTAGTTCCCAAAACACGTGCGTCGTAACAATATCTAGTTCAATGGCTAAAGTTTTTATTACAAACAAACGTGTTAAAATAAATCGGTGTCAATCATAAAGAAAGTCGAACAGCCATATCCTTTTAGTGGCGACGCTTAACACAGTCGTGTCCCAAACAAATATCCATGGAAACTGTTGCTGAGCCCCATAACCGAGAACTATGTGAGAATGTCGTGACTCCGGCCTATCGAGCTGCTACGGACCTTCCACACGCACGAAAAGGAACCAAACCCCACGTGTTACTCATCAATTAAAATCAAATTAACAATTTGCCTGTCAAAGGCAATTTTCATTGCCCGTACTAGGATAACATAGATTCATAGATACACACTACATCTAGGCCAAATGATTTTAAACTTAGGCCAGTAATCCTAAGATGCAAATTCGGATACAGTGACTCAGAAGTCTTATAAAGATGAGTGGCTACGCGAACAAATTGTGTCGGACACTGGCCGCCTATGCCTTATTGTTTTTTAATGGCTCGTCCCGCCCCCGCCGTGCCTTCACCATCCATCATCCTGCTTAACATCCACTTTTGACGTTTTTTCTTAAAGCTGTTCAAATAAAAACGAGTCGAATTCCCCGCGGCGCTCACTGACATTCCTTAGAAAGTTAAAACAACATATAAATTAATAAACGATCGTAAGGGTTAATGTTGTTGGTATGGTTAGGATAGAGTTTATTCGAGCTCAATTAAAATACGATTAAAACTTGATATATTCTTATAGGATCGGCATTATCTTGAGTATTGTCTGGTATTATTTACGAAGTTATACAATTTCTAAACTTGGTACAGTCATTTAAAATAGTTTATTTTAGCATGGCTTTATCGTATCACAACTAAGTACAAACGCGTATCGTTCTCATTTAGATACATCACCATCTTTTCTACACCCTGGGCTAAAAACATTATCTTCTCATTTGATAAGCAATATTTCGTCATCCCTCATTTAACCAGCACAAAGGTGACCTATTAAATATTCCACCCAGGGCAAGTGTCCCATAAACTGGCTATCAGCAGAACAATCGCGGACAGTTCGATCGACATCGACCCATCTGCCGTCGATACCGCAGAGTACCTATACGTCATGGTCCCCTGGTAATAACTTACGGCTCTTTAATAGTAACCTATGTAAATTCGTGTCACACTAATGAGACGTATGGGGTATTCAGTTGGGTTTTGATGGGGTATCTAAATGTGTGAATATATTAAGTGCAGATACTCGTAAGTGAAGTGACAGACTTTCGTGTGTAAATATTTTTGGCTTCTTATCTTGTATATCGCCTATGACTCTTATCAGAATTACTAATTGAAAGGTCTCAAAAATGTTGCAGTTCGACGAAAAATTACTTTCATATCATAATAAATAAAACCATCCAACCGATGTGCCTCAAACCGGTCTCATTAGAAAGGCAATAATGCGTGGTTTTAGACCACAAAACAGACAAAAAAAACACGCAGTACAGGTAAATATATATACCTACCAACCCAATAGAAACTAGCAGAGCTACTAATAAAATCAACACAACAGTGCATATGTTCGCGATCAGCTGATGAGCAGAGGTCAGGGAGAGCTCCCACACAGACCCCGCACGCACGCCTGTACCGTTCCACAGTTCCACTAAATAGACACGCACAGAAGATTCACAACAATCCATAGAAGCACACACGATACACATTAACACTACTACCTTAATTTACTCTCGAATTAGGAAAAGAATCGGCAAAAATGGATCCCGGAAAATCAATTCATTTGATTTGGACAAACTTTGGAAAAATATATATGTCATGGACCAAGTAATTTATCAGGGTACTGTGTATAATGCCCGGGAAATATGAATCTAAACAAGTAAAATCGAGCAATGTAATGAAAACTGATTTAAACTTCTAGCGGTATTCATCAAATTGTCTGGTCATTATGAATATCGCTACGTAACGGGGTTGGGCAATTCGATAATTATGGTCAATGAATTAGTCCAAGAGCGAGCGAAGCGAGCTCGGGAGCTTATACCCGACACGGATAGGTTAGATTCGAAGGAGATAACGGGAGCTGAAGAGAGCGAGCAAATGTTAACAACAAATCTATTCTATATTAAAACCAATGTCAACATTAAAATAATAAAAAAAATCTCAGCTTTATATTACCCGGCCCAATAAGTGAATGGGCATTATTCAGAAAGCCCGGTCAATTTATATATTTCAATAGTTTTTATCATATTGCCTACTCATATTGAGCATTATGCATAATGCCGTATTAATCACTTGGTCCATAACATATAAAACTTGATTGACGAAAGTCTAGGAACGAACCAAAGTTATATAATGGCCAATGAATGTGTCGTTTGTGTAGTATGACTAGCTAGCTAGAATATAATAATATGGACGCACATAAAACTGAATGAAAATAAAGCGGAAGGAACAAATTTCGCTCCCTATGTGTTTGAAACGATCTAAGAGCGAAGAGACGTCCTGACGTTCTAGACAAGTAGCATTCTATGAACGAAAGCTATTGAACAAATTTCAAAACTGTATTGGAATGCTATGAACAATTGAAATGTGTAATCACATCCTTAATCACTTTTTCTCGAGCCTGGTCTATATAGTTTTTATCTTTATCTGTGTGCACATTGTTGACCTTCTTGCTCATATATTGCATGATTAAGCGCCGGCACCATTTGGTAGGTCCACCTGTTAGATTTTGCTCTTTTTCTAATTATGTGATCGATAGTTTCGTTGAGGTGCCAAAATATTATTGTTTTGTGACTCTTCATGTTCATACATACCGGGCTTTACTATATTATGGAAGAAGTACATAAATGATACAAACTATTGAACGTTTTAAATATTTTAAGTTCTTGTTGTGCACTTGGGTATACTGTCCTCATTTACAAATATATCTATTGCACTGAGGTTTCCTTTTTCTAAAAAGGAGGAGGTTGTATGTTCGAGTCTATGTTTTTTTGTTTGATCACCGATATCTCAGTCAATATATAAGTTGTTCCCGAATTGGTCCCATTTTAATTTGGTGAAGACTTGAAGAAGAACTTCGGAGATATATAACAGAACTCTTCAATTAATGACAGCATATCTCTCGGAATTTCTGCAATCGCATGTCTGTTTATTGTTTACACCGTTTCATAACATAAAATCACGCCGGTACGCTCGAAAGGGATAAGCAGATGTATACAGTTCACCCTGGTACACTCTCATAATCAATTCTGGCATCACTAGACATTAGGTATATATAAGTACCTTATAGAACTTGCACATTATGCACTATAACTAAAAAGTAAAAATAAAACTTTTATACAAAAAATACAAGCGATTTCCAAAAAAACGGTGTTATAAAACGAAGAAAAGAAACAGGAACAACAGTTCCGAAATTGAAATTATTTTCCACTTTGTAGTTTTTTGGAAGTAAGTAAGTACAATAACGAATAAGAAATGAATATAATGATTTTATAAAGGCCCCTGACAAGTAAAAATAAAATTTGATGGGTTTTATGAACAGTTGGCCCTACCAATTCTCTAAGTATCGAGTTGACAAAGGTGTTGCATAAATTGAGGTAGTTAAGCAACACATGGAAGTTAGATGAATCCAGATGAAGACGAATAGATGCAAAGATTGCGTTTGCATGGAGTCCAAACTTTAACATTATACTGGTATAAAATGGTTCTTTGTTTAAAGGATTTCTCATATTTCGAAAAGGTTTAAAATGGATTGATTTTGTTTAGGACGGCATTTTTATAATGGCCTTCTGAGGCAACATGCGTCTCAATAGACTTCTACGAGTCCTCAAATGGTCTAATTTAGTCCTATTACTAATTATACTACTTGTTAATTCAGGAAGTACCCCACTCTTAGGTGAAGAATTGCCCACTAGGTCGTTCGCTGTGTTTTTAAGCGTCACAATAAAAAAACTAAACGTTCAAAAGCACGCTAACTAACGAGATCCCAGCAAAGTTTTATTATTGTTGTATAGCGCCCATAAAAATGGCGCCTGTCGAGGTTTTATTGATCCGTGAATGGTCGACGAATGGCCCAAGACCTCTGTTACGACCAATTTAACCGATATCAATTAGCGATGATGGTTGATATATTAGACTGGTAATAAATTAGTTTTCAATTTGCGTGGAATCCTTAGTGTTTGTTATTCACACCTGAGCGACTAGGCGATCATAACTCAGGAGAGAATTTGGAATTTCAGTATTTCGCCAATGAATTGGTGATGGTGTAAATTACACTTAAACGGGGCGAAATTGAAGTGGATGTTGGCATTTTAAAACAATTACTGTCCAAGGGCTTCTGACTTAGGTATTTTTTGTAATGAAATAAGTTACATATTTACACGGTTCAAAAGTAACAAGGTATGTTTTATTTGTTTGTCATTAATCGCGCTTCGCTCACGCACGCCGTACGGCATATGATTGACGCCCGCCGCCGCCCGCGCAACGTTTTACATATAAATTACCAATTACAGACCCCTCACAGATTTCACAGAGTAGCAGAGGTGGCATTTTTACGATATTTATAATGTGTATTTATTCATACATGTTTATTTTAGAAATGCCTATTAAATTAGATATTTTTGTAGGCGTAGATAATGAAAACCGGCTTTTTAATCGACGTGGATTGCATTGATTTGTATATTTTATCGATAAACTAGCATCGATTGCCTAATTGGGCTCACACGCTCTGTGTAGGAATGCAACGACCAATCAGAGAAGTATTCAAAAATGTCATAATTTATATCATATTTTTAGACAGTTATACACTAACACTATATCAGTTATGCTGACCAACTATATTTATTAACTTCATCAGAATTTTGGTAGAATTCTTCAGTGTGGCTGCAGTTAAACTTCAAGACAGGTACGCATAAAGATACGTAATTAATTTGTTGGATTATGTACATTCTCTTCAAGCAAGCACACACACCCACTACAGGATTCGATATATGATAAATCAGTGGTAATCTATACATTGTAAAGCCACCTCCACAGTAACGGTAGCCACTTCTAATAATGAGTAATGAGCCAGAAAGAATGCAGGATAACAACTGACGGGCAATTGATGGGAAGCATACCGCCACTGCCGCGTCGGTCGCTTCTGCCCGCCTGGTACACAGTGCATTAAATAGACACCGCTCATTAAATTCCATGATTGATTTTGCGGCAAAACCAATACAGTAGTCGCTACCGGTATGATTAGTAATTAAAATATGTCTAATAACACTGAGATAGGCAAACAAGTTGAGCACGACCGAACACTCCGTTTTAATGAGTTGACATTGATAAATGACTACCGAATTGTGAATTAGCATAAGACTCGAATAAGTTTCAAGATCAAGATTCATTCATATCGGAATTTACAAACTGATTCGCAAAGCTTTTAGAATTTAGATTGTTTATTATAATTTGAGAGGACACAGGCTCGAGAATAGGAAAGATAAATTGCATGACGTGTTGCTACAGAAACTAAACTACTCGACTACGTAATCTAGAAGGTATGGTATGGGTACGTATTGCAATATCTAAAATTAAAAGATCTAACTTAAAATAACCTACGTACAAAATCCCTAAAATCTAAATACCTAATGATTGTTTCACTTATATTTAAAATACCGAAAGCTTAAAATGTCAAATGGATGTGTTACTGAAGTTCATATAGCTAAAATTTTAAATTCCTAAGTATAAAGTTCCTTAAATTGGATTACCTCACCGTTAATTGAACAAAATGAGAAATACCGATCTAAGTACCTATGTAAAGTTCAAAATCCAAATAAAAACACAATTATTATTTAAAAAATTTAATAATTCGAAAATGGTGAAAAATTTCTGCGAGCAACTTGGAAGTAGCACTCGCCGGCCGCTGCCGCGGCACCGCTCGCTTCGCTCGCTCGGCTCACACGCAGTTGGTCACAGTTCTAACCGAACCTAACCTATTTCACCCGGTCAAAATAACGAATCATACGATTGCCTTCGACTAGATAATTAGACAATGGTGACAACATTTCTGAGGCAGATTGCAGGTATGATTCGTCATTTAACTAGGCGAAATAGGTTAGGTTAGGTTAGAACTGTGACCAACCGCTTGAAAACTTCTAATCCGTTTTCCGGCATGATAATATTCGCTAAACAATACGTTAAATGTTTGCAGTGGAGGACAGACTAATGACTAATAGCAATGCGTTGGCAGTGTCACAATTTCAAATCTACCTACATTTTTTTCACTCATACCACATACATAATATATCAATTTATTTAGATATGCTAACGAGTAGGTATTTTTAACGTAAATATAATGAACTCAATCAATCTACCCTCTTTTACGCTCGCGGAACCTGATCTACTACTTCATACAAATAGCTCGCAAGCGATGCATCATATTAGGTATTTAGAAAAAGTTATCTTTTGTGTCATGGATATTCGAATAAAGAGAAATTCTATTCTATTCTATTTAGACCATTTGGTATTTCAAATGTTGGTGTATCAAACTTAGGTGTAGTAACTGTTGATATTTTAAATATTAGATATTTAGTCCAATCAGTATTTTAAACTTAAATAATTTGTAGGTAGGTGTTAGTTGCTTAGATATTTTAAAAACATTAAGTATTTAGATTTTAAGGATTTTGAACGTAGGTTATTTTACATTAGTTCTTTTAATTTTAGATGTTGCTATACGTACCCAGGAGGTATTTCATTTTAATGTTCTTAACAACAGCAAATCTTTCAATCAGATACCAAGCAATCATAGGATAGCAGGTATGGTGAGTAGGCAAGCAGGGCCCACCCGCCGTGAGGCCGCGGGCACGCACGCGCTCGCCAAATTGCCCAACTAATGCAAAATACCCCTTGAGGTTACAAGGTCTCTAACGGTTCCTTTCATGATAGAGCCTCTTACATTATACACTTCCTAATAATCATAGAGCACTAACGGTTGGCACTCACTTATTCATAGACACATTTTCGTATTGGTTACACGGACAATGTTCTGTGAATTCATTCAAATCGATAGCTTTATATCCACGTGCATCGAAATTGATTGTGTGAACATTACGCACACGCAAGAATGTCACACGACCACATAGTACCAGTTCCCATATTCGAACGACAATTTCCTGGAACATTTAGCATTACACTTATTGCTTTCCTATCACGTTCGAAGATGACTTTATTTTGATATTGCACGCTTGTTACTTTATCACCCATTGTGTTTTTTATTCACACTCCTACGTGCCTCAATGTCGGCGCCTGAAGTTTGTACATATTTCACTAATACTTGTTAGATTGTCGTTCGGAAAGGTGTATGAACTGTGAAAGTGCGCTTTGAATGAATATCACACGAACTGATGGGCCTGTGTCGACTTCATCATGATGGGCTGACTGCTACGGACGTCGAGAATTTTTTAAGGCGATATATACACCCCAATGCTAACGCAGTACTTTCCGTGCGCCCGCTCGATGCCAAAATATCAATATTGAACCTTCTTTTGAACAGTTTTGTTTGCAAAATATTATTTGATTTACATATGCTATGTTAGTTATGAAGAAATACCAGCCATCAATTTTTCTGTGTAAAAATATTTTTAAACATCCAAGTCGTTTTGGAGGAGTTTCCAAAAGTTGCAAAAATTATCGTGTTTTTAATTATTTTTTTAAAGCAAAACTATTAGTTACACGTAAAAACCTTGTGTTCAAAATTATGTACATGAATCAGTAATAAATATATATTTTTTTCAAACCTTTTAACCTAGCCGTTACTAAGGAAACGTTAAAAAGTTAGAAAGTTGCCGTTTTACGGCACTAAAGCGTATGTATCCTTAATGGATTTTGCATCAGTAGCGTTACGTTTGGAACTGTATTCCTTAAACTAAGGTCATACAATGCTAAGTCTCCTTTGAAAACTAAGATATTTGTGCCAGGTTATCAAAGGAATGAGCATCTAAGCTAGCTTGGGGGAGGCCTATGTCCAGCAGTGGACGTCTTTCGGCTGATATGATGATGATATGATGAGCATCTAAGCAAAATCTTTTCTGACACGAACCTGGTTCATTGGGCCATAACTAAAATATATGGAGGAAAATGTCCGCTACAAGCATACTTCCCCGATTCAATTTTATAAAATAAACAGAGAAGTGTCACGGAGCAGGCCATAACGATTCTGTTTTACTGAGCTAGCGTGTTCCGCTCGAATAATGTACACCAGCTAGGGCGCTTTTTGTTTTGCTAAACGGGCAAAGTTGTTGCGTGCCTCGTCCGTGACAGTCCTGCGGTCCTGGTATTTTTATCCTTTATACTTGCTTTATGTGGCAGTACCTAATCGATAGAGTAACCTTGGGAACGGTAAGGTCAACCTGACAAAATTACAATCATTTATCATTATGAGAGACATTAAGACTATTAAGCAAATCTCTTCAATTTATATTTCGTCGAACTAAAGAGTTTAATTTATAAATATTCAAAAATCTGTTAGAAATATTAAGCATTCGTGTTGAACATTGTTTGAATTAATGTGACATCCAATAAATATTACGAAACGCGTCAATGTTTGGGAAATATTATTACCAGCGAACACAAAATAGGAAACGAACTCCCAGGAGAGACATATTTAGCTAATTCATATCCTAGTATAACCAGGAACATATGAGGAGATTTTTTCGAATAGTTTTTCAGTGTAGCATCAATTAGGAAACGTTCTGTGAGATCCGCCTCGACTTTAGCGCTCCGTTGGCGGCAATTAGAGCTGCGATGGCGCCCGCGGGACACCGCCGGATGCCCGGAATGTCTGAACTCCTGGCGCGGTATGCGACCCTGGTAATTATTCTCGGCTGATGCACGGTCTATTGCTTCTGGTGACTAATTAAAAACAATTTCCATGATTTATTTATTAGTGGTTCGTTATTTATGAGTCACCCCAAACAGAGCATAGAGATATAAAAATATATCATGAAAAGTTTAGAGAAAATACTCAGATTCATTTCTATTTTCGATAGGACCATAAATAAATATTAATTTTCCTACATGGCCAATATGTTTTTCTAGGGCAACTTACAGCGCGAGTTTATCATAGTAACTCTCACAAGCTAAAAGCTTCTGCATAAGAATAAGTACGCAGTGGTTCATCGATGCGGAGATATCAATTAACGCTAACTTATCTGTGCTAAGTGGTTTATCTCCAATTGCAAAGTAAGTAAACAGTTGCATGTTGTTTTTTCCCCATCCAAGTAAATCAAAGATCACAATCTAAGCACGCACAATATCAAGTAACAAGATACTGTCCCTTACAATTAAACATGAAAATCATAAGAACGCAAGATATTTCATGTAGTAACGACTAGTGATGAGCAACGCTATCTATCGATAAATCGGAGACGCGCAGCGGGGGCCGCCTTATCGACTCGACATCTGGCGCCTAAATTCTTACATGCAACGTACACCGGTTGTAAATAAGGCAGGAATCGCCACTGACAGACAGACAGACCAACGGAACAATATACGACTGTAGCTAAGCTAGTATGGATATGGCCGGGACAATTTATAATCAATAAACGGTTTATAATAAATCACATGTAAAAACCATCAATAAATCAAGAAACTGTCCGGGCCAATTCAAATGAGCATGGAGTCTATTCCAATGTTTTGTAGAATTGAATAATTAATTCATAATTAAGTATCAAAAAGCCAAAAAAAAAACAAACACGGAACTCCCACTATTAAAATCGTGTAAAAAGTTGACAAGGCCCATCCCATTTCATATTTGCTTTTCATTACAAGGCTCAAAACTCAAGACATTCTAATAACTACCAAAGTGTTTGCAAGGAATTTGCAAACACTCAGCAAGATCTCCAAAGTCCTAACGTCAGCAAATGCTTATCAGTTTTCATAATCAAACATTAAATAGAATGTTGGAACGACAGGTAGACACTGAGATACAAACCTGAACTTGCCCCTTCTTCTAAATACCAACTCTAAGATCTAAGAAAGAAGGTTCAAAGTACATTTGATAGGGAACTAATAAGTTTGAGGGGCATCATGACACGTGTCAGTTTCGCTGGGAGCTGTCAGAGTGGTAATATATTTATTTATGTGCTGCCGCGGCTGCCGTGTAGCCTCTGTCAATGATGACGTGAGAACCGTACCGGAATACTTCCGTAGAACCTATGAGGTACTAGGACTTTCGGGCGATATGCGATGAGAATCCTAACTAATATTATAAATGCGAAAGTTTGTTTGTTACGCCTTGACATCTAAATCGCTGAACCGATTTTTATGAATTTTGGTAATAGATAGGATGGGACCCGTAAAACGGTTAGAGGTTACTTATTTTTGAATAAAAATTGAAGAGAGGTTTGAATTTTGTATGAAACTTCTGATCGTCCGGTTTGTTTACTCACAAAGTAACAGGAGATCAAAATCATGAAAAACGGGCCAAGAGGCTCATCGGCCATGAGGCACTGGTCGAGTAAAAGCTCCAGAGCCTTGAACATCGTCGGCGACTTCGCCGACGATGTTCGACTTCGCCGGCGAAGCACCATCGGTGTACATTGTGGACATCCCACCCATACGCACTAAACGTTTTGGAAATACTTTCATTATGCGTACCTACAGCTAAGGAGTGCAATTCCCTGCCGGAGTCTGTTTTACCCGATAGCTACAACCTCGGGGTCTCTAAGTCAAGAGTGAATAGGTTACTTGTAGGTAAGCGTGCTACATCGTCGACCACATCATCGCTTACCATCAGGTGAGATAGTGGTCAAATGCGAGACAATCACACTAATATTATAAAGGCAAAATATTGTGAGTGTGTGTGTGTGTGTTTGTATGTTTGTTACTTCTTCACGCTCAAACTGATGGACGGATCTGGATGCAATTTGGAACAAACATAAATTATACTCTGGAATAACACATAGAACACTTTTTATCCCGGGTATATGTGCCCTTGGGATAATGTTCGACATTCATGCGGGTGAAGCCACTGGCAGAAGCTAGTCTTTAATAAAATTAAAAATTACGAAATAGTTTAAGACAACCAGAACTGATTGAGAAAATCTATATTAACGCGAGCAAAGCAGCGGGCAAAAGCTAGTAGGCAATCATTGTAAAATTCAGTTTCCATTCACTGAAATACATCTTTTACAAATTAGAAGAAAAATAAACGCCTGGAATACAATTAGACCTATATCACAAGAAAAAGGCAACCTTCAATGAGAATTGAGTCAATACAGTTAACTTAGGTGCACTAGGCCATACAATCCTCATGTTTTTGCAAATTAAACGTCCAAGCGTCACAGTTACCATATAAGATTCACGTATATAATTAATATGTATTTAATTAGGTAGGTACTCGTAATTATGTGGATCAATGGCGCACTAACTATGCTGGTATATTGGGTCTGTTTGTTTGCTTTCACCGTTATGGATTCCTGGTATCAAGTGATCATTGACATTGCTAACTAAAACTCTAATGAATGTTGATAGAGAATTTCTACCAGTTTTATATATTTATTCGGTGCTCATTAAGATTATTTTAGACCAAAGTTTTGTTTTTAGATAATCTAACATACTGCCTGGCTTGTCTCTATTGCATTCCTCCAGACTGGTTTAAGTATTTATAAGTTTCATAAATTATAAAGTAAACGTTTTAAAAATGCGCTTTTCTATGAAATATCTCAATTAATTTTTTATATAAAAAATTATTCACCACATTTTTCCATAGCCACCCAGAACATAATTTTCATATACAAAAAATGTGAACTAAAAAAGCAACCATTAATTTATCAAAAGTTTAATTATGAAATATGCACCAATAAATCGTTGTCGTTTGTACGGACGACAGGCATAGCCGGGATTCCGACTGTGTACGTGTTTTTTGTCCCTCTCGCACCGATATAAACACGACACGGTTAATTAAAACGGTATATTAGCATAAACAAATAAAATGCCCCATTACGAATTCAATTTACAATCTTTGAAATCGGTTAAATTAGTCGCAGTAAATAATATCTCGGATACAGTTTCGATAATAGCGTTGGAGCGCAAGCCACGAGCGGAGCGGGTTTTACCATCTTAGTGGTTTGTGCCTTCTTATCTTCAAATTAGTCATCGACAAGGTTTCATGGTTCTACGGTTTCAAGGGTTGTAGGCTTTTGGGTTTACTGTGTCTAGCAAAACCTAATTTAAAATCTATTTTTAAGATGTAAGTGCGATAATTAGTGTATTGTTTGTGATGAGTTGATGTCTGTAAAACTGATCACCGAATTAGTATATTAGGACACTATTCCAATAGTATAAAGCTTTCAACTAGTATGTCACCTTATGCTCCAAGGTAAGGGAATGTGGACGGGTGTGGGAATGTATTTAATATTTGTCTTTTCGTAAGCCCGCTACAGCTTCCAACTTAATGCAGATAACATGTGGAGTAACGTCGCGCGTCGCCCGCGCAGTGGATCGATGCCTTCATTTAAATGTGGTGCGTGGAGTATGGTAAATAGTGCAAATTATTAATTATACGCTTATTTTAAACAATTAATGTAGCATTTGATTGATTCACTACCGGGCTAATACATAATTCAATATTTTATGAGGTGCAGCGAAGTCCCAATGTGTTTTTATAGCTTTGTCTCCAAAAATATTTTATTTTTTGAGATAATTTACTTGGACTATTATTAGCAAACGATATTATTATTCGTTTATCTTTCTAAGATACCAGGAACAATCTACTCTAGAAATAGAGAAGATGTAACATTTGTCAAGGTGGACCGAAGCGTTTCACTGGGTTTGTGTAGTGAGTGATAATGCATCGTTCTAGCTTAATGTCGTCTTAAGAGACCTTGCCCAAGTAATAGCCAGGTAGGTTGATGTTGATGAAGCTCAGCAGAAGGATCAACTCCGAACCTTTTAATTTCAAGTAACTAAAACTGACTACGTGGAAATTTGACCACCGCTACCGTGCTGATAGCAGACAGCACCCATCACTCTCGGGTCGTAGTTTGTACAAGGTATGTAAATTTGGGTCTCGGATAAATTTAAAGTGAGCACCTAGCACAAACAACTGAAGGGACACGCGTGGGTTTTAGTCAGTAAAAGTCTGACACGCCCTCCTGCTTCACCCAGAGCGGGAGAACTCATTGGATGATTTCCCACCCAAAAAAATAAATAAATAAAAGGTATGTAAATCTGTGTTGATCTATCAGGACAATATCTTCAAAACCATCATACAAATACAATAGTACATTGTGATACAAGGGTGGAAAGTAGGTTATTGCAAACGAGCTGTTATTAACAAGCCCGAGCCGAAGGCGAGGGTTTTTAATGACACGAGTTTGCAATAACCTACACACCCGTGTATCACACGACGTTTTTCAATACAGTTGTGGGAAGTAGTAAAAAAAAATCAAAGAATTAGATTTGTTTATTCACAAAAAATAAAATTTTCAGAAAATGGCGCGTCTTTGCAACTGGACTTATTTTTTTTACAAAGAAAACAAGGTAGCAAAATGTTGCTTATAAAATTCATTCATTGGCGTGCGCTGAGAAAACTATTGATGATAGATATAAAATTATTAGGTAGGTAGATAGAGTAGGTAGAGAAGGTAGAGTAGGTTGAGTGGGCAGAGTAGGCAGAATAGGTAGAGTAGGTAGTTTAGGTAGAGTAGGTAGATTAGGTTGAGTGGGTAGAGTAGGTTGAGTGGGCAGAGTAGGTAGAGTAGGTAGAGTAAGTAGAGTAGGTAGATTAGGTAGAGTAGGTAGAGTAGGCAGAGTAGGTAGATTAGGTAGATTAGGTAGAGCAGGTAGAGTAGGTAGAGTAGGTAGAGTAGGTAGAGTAGGTAGAGTAGGTAGAGTAGGTAGAGTAGGTAGAGTAGGTAGAGTAGGTAGAGTAGGTAGAGTAGGTAGAGTAGGTAGAGTAGGTAGAGTAGGTAGAGTAGGTAGAGTAGGTAGAGTAGGTAGAGTAGGTAGAGTAGGTAGAGTAGGTAGAGTAGGTAGAGTAGGTAGAGTAGGTAGAGTAGGTAGAGTAGGTAGAGTAGGTAGAGTAGGTAGAGTAGGTAGAGTAGGTAGAGTAGGTAGAGTAGGTAGAGTAGGTAGAGTAGGTAGAGTAGGTAGAGTAGGTAGAGTAGGTAGAGTAGGTAGAGTAGGTAGAGTAGGTAGAGTAGGTAGAGTAGGTAGATTAGGTAGAGTAGGTAGAGTAGTTAGAGTAGGTAGAGTAGGTAGAGCAGGTAGAGTAGGTATACCTGGATAGGCTGGGTAGGCAGGGTAGACTGGATAGGCAGGGTAGCCAGTTGACGGGAGCGAAGCCCCGCGGGTCAGCTAGTTGACTTATAAATTTAAATCTCAACTGTAAAACTAATGATCGAGCTCGTAAACAAAAGTCACGACCGCGTAATAGAAAGATGCCTGTGCGTAAGATTTAATTTTCGAATCATAATTATAGCCTCTGAAAGTACGCCATGTTTAACAACTGTATTGAAAAGGTATATTTTACGTTACAGATGTAACGCCAATCACGGTACTAGGTAAGCAGGAATTAACAGTAATTACACTTGTCCAAATGAAGCGCGTGCACAGGTATGCTGCCCCCTCCCCGCCCCCACACCACTCCGGGTGCGCACGCGGCGCACGACGGGGCGCCATTGTCCCGCTGTCAGGCAAGACCCGCGCCCCACACAACGACCCGGTAGGCATGACCCGGGTAGTAAAGTATCGATATATTCAGTTTTAAGCTTTGACTAGTTTCTATAAAATCCATAAGGCAATATTCCAGGCAGGACTAAGAAGAATTCATCAAAGTCAAATAATTTATTTCAAATAGACTATTTGGAAGGAGGAGCTCGTGGCTAAATAATAACAGCCGAACGGGTCGATCATCAAGGTAAGCAACGCTTGACGGGGTCGGTCAGTGGATGGGTGATCATTTCAAAATACCGAGTTTCCTCCGTGCCTCGGAAAGCACGTTAAGCCGTTGGGCTGTCATTTGAAGATCTTTGACAGTCGTTACAGGTAGTCAGAAGCTTGAGATCTGACACCAGTCATGCCAAGGGGTACCGTGTTACCCAGTTACTGGGTTGTGGAGGTCAGATTGGCAGTCGCTCCATGTAAAACACTGGTACTTAGCTGAATCCGGTAAGACTGGAAGCCGACCCCAATATAGTTGGGAAAAAGGCTAGGCAGATGAAATAGACTATTTGGAAGGTACTTTTTAATGTCAAAAACGCACTTTTGAATGCAGAATAGGAATAAACTTCAAAGTAAACTTCAGTAGAGTAAATAAGTACTGTTTGTTTTCAATAGCGCTCAAACATTCAGGAAAGCACTCTAGTCCTAAGGTCAAGTATTAAAAACGCAAGTGCTTGAAAATCGATTTAATATTATGATTATTTAATAATGACACAAATGTCAAAATGAGAAAACCAACACGCAATGATGTTTAAATACACAGAATTAACATGTAATAGTAACACCAGCTATTTTACTTTTCTTGTCAACGTGAACGTTATTAGTGTTAATTATATGTAAATTAACGAACAATAAATATTAACATAATATTATCGACAGCGCGCAGCACTAGCGTGGCGCCTGTTCGACAGCGCGCCGCGGGGACGCATTGTCCGCGCGTCTAAGTGCCTCATATTCGGTTACCCAACTATATTACACGGCTATACGCAATATCGATATCTCACACGAAACAAATCATGAACATCCTTACTCCAAACCAACACAATCAACTTTCAACTTTAAATGTTGTTGATGAAGGTTTATTTCTATGTGTATGCAAATTAGGCGATTATGCCAGTTAGTTTGAGATATAAAAAGATATAATTTTCATTTTACTACTCCTTGAATACACAAGAGGTTTAATAAATAACGAAACAAAAGCTCACACGTCACACCTTGTTTGAAGGCAGTTTTGTCAAGCGATTGTCTCAGCTTCACAAATAATTTATATTATTGTTTAATAGATTTGGAAGAAAAAGATGTTTTTATAGCGGTTACAGCAGACGATTTATACCATGGTTTTAGTTAATAAGTTATAAAGTTAATTTATATTATAATTATTTTAGTAACTTGTTTAGTTTTGTTATTAAATCATTTTATGTTTTGTTTGCATGGGTTAGTTTGGAGAAATGTAGAAAAACTTAGATTAAATTAGCAATAAACATTGATTTTTGACGTTACTTCTGAGAAAGCTATGGGAGGCTTGCCTAGCCTGCAATATTTACCGAACTAAAGTTAAATAGGCCACATAAATGCAAAAGGATTCTGGATGAAGCCAAAATGCGGGTGTACAGGAATATAGTCGTGACTCGTGATCACATGTTTAATATGAAGAGATTATAAAGTCCCCATGAAAACTTCTCATTGATAACTTACAAATATCTTTCCATGCACTTAAGGTGTCCGAAAAAAACACAGAAAAGATAACCACTCTTAATTTGTTGATATTGCAAGCGTGTTTACCGTAATAACACGTACCTAATTTCTTATATTCAATTACGATTCTCCGATTTATTTTGTGAATGGTTTCGAGTCAAGCGTTTCGGATCAATAAAGACTATAATTGACGATTGTAAACAACTCGAGAACATAGTTGCAGAACTTATTATATTTGATGGTAAGTGTCGGGTAACAAGCTATCTCTTATATCGTGTAATTTAATACTTAAAAGCCTGTATCAATTACTTTAAAATACGTGACAAAGTTCTACTTTGCGTGTAAATGATACGACATTTTGCCTGATAAAAGAATGGTGTCCAACTAAACTAAGTACATATTCTTGTGATATGACCATAAAGAAACGCTGGGACGGGACGCTTTAGAAAGACATACGTAGACCTTATTGGTATTGTTCTTCAGAAAGGCCAGGTGAGCGGTACTCATAACCGGTGTGCTTGTATGGCTAGATGTATGAACGTGAGTGAAGCAAAAGAAGTATGTAAGGATCGTAGCAGGTGGCGTTCTGTAGTTTCTGCCTAAATCCATGGAAAAAGGCGTGAGTTTATGTAAGTATGACCATAAAGGTCACATCACATCACATCATCAGCCTATTAATGTTCCCACTGCTGGGACACAGGCCTCCTCTCTGTGAGAGGGAATGGGCCGTTATCCACCACGCGGGCCCAGTGCGGGTTGGTGGATGTCATCACATGTCTTCGAATTTTTGGTTCTAGGACATGCCGGTTTCCTCACGATGTTTTCCTTCACCGTTTTTGAGAGCACTGGTGATGAAATAATTTACACAAAGTAAACCGCCTGTCTGGGCTCGAACCCACGACCCACAACTTGTAAGTCGCGGCCGATGCCACTGGGCCACCACTGCTAAAAGGGCATAAAGGTCACTTGCACAAAAAACTTACACACTTTAAATTACAAAAAAAATATAGGCGTGTTAGCAACTAAAACTAAATGGTTTGAACAGACCAAGGGCGAGAATCGGCATCACGACATCCAGCTTCGTCTACGACGCTTAACCGATGGGTTTTTGCGCTTTTAAAACACAGATCAGACGCAGATTTAAGACGCAGTTGAGTTCTATATTAAATCAAGTTGACTAACCTTGCTTTAAACATCTGTTAAATGAAACAAAACATCTCCAACTCTCCATAAATCACTATAACTATCAACCTACCTCAGGGTCAATCTTCTTATACTCGGGATCCTCCTCATCCACCTCGAAGTACAGCTCCGTGGAGGTCAAGGACACGGTACCAGGAGCCACTAACCCTGGAGCCACCAGCCGCGCCTTCGTGCTGATATTCACTGGACCTGGGGAGTACCAGGAGTCTATAGTGAGAAGGACGTGTTCGGGCTCTAAAAAATAAAAATGGAAAACATTAATAAAGTGAGATAATACGACAGACGCTCTTGGTCCCCGGCTGGCATTTGATTATCTTTGACAGTCGTAACGGATAAACAGAAGCTAGGAAATCTGACGACAGTCTTGCCAAGGGTTACCTTTAATAAGTTATTGGGTTATGGAGGGCAGATAGCAACCCGTTCCTTGTAAAATACTGGCACTGTTAGACTAGAGCCGACCCCTACTTCGGAAAAAGCTAGGCTGATTGACTAATTGAATACGACTGAAGGAATAATTTTGATTGTATGTCAGTTTTATTATGTAACTCATACTACCGATTGTACAGCCTTACACGACCAAACTTTGCGGTTGTCTGTGTAGCGCCTGACGTAATATTAATCGCAACGAGCACAAACGATGTTGCTTAAATATTTCGATCAGGCAAATTCAGTCCGAATCAGTCTCAGCCAAAGTTTGTAAACAAGATTTTAAGTCGCTAATTGTGACAAACATTTATCCGTTCACTTGCACCAAAATCACAGTTAAATGCGTTAATTGATTTGTAATGCAACTGGGCCTAAAATGCCTAATAGCTCGTTATTGGTGTCCAATGACTATTAGAAAATTCAAAAATCTGATAAATGACGAAATATTTATGACGGTGCGACATATTTTCTATTAGCTTTTAAAAACCATCATCCATTGATTTTTTATTCTTCAGTTCGGCTCTTAATAAAGTAAGATGAAATTACAGAATATATCGAACAACCTTTCAGTGTTTTTGGTTGATTACCTGACTGTTTTAAACTATATACTCGTATTACAGCTTTTAAAATATGTTGGCTATTGTGTTTCGACCAAGCTGAGCCTGTGTAGCGCCTGAAGTAATATTGAATGCAACACACATAAACGATACTGCTATAGTACTAGTGTCCGGCGTCGGATGTAAGTGAGAATCAGTTATAACTACTACTTCAGCTATATAAAACGTCGATAAATAAAATAAATACTGTGGAACACATTAAAAGAAGAATTTAAAATACGGGTTTTATTTCCCTTTAATTTCGCAAGGCATACATACGAATGAGATACGAATCAAATTAATTGAATATATTTTATTCAATTCAATTAAATTAATCCGATGATATGACCCATTTAACTTAAATTCGATACTAGGAGATAATAATTATAAAGAAGTCTTTGCCTACATAAATTCGAATAATCGAATTATCGAATCGATAACTTACCAGTAAGGTCGGCATCGATTTCTCTGTCATCTACCAGGAGCTCAGCGTCGTCTAAGAGTTCTGCGGCCGCGGTTGTTGGTAACTGCGCCCCGCGACCCGCACCGCCCGCCGCTATCCTAGAGTGTAGTTCTTCCGTTGCCTGTGAACACAAAAAAAAATTAAAAAACTTTATTATTTCCTTGAAAAAAGAGATGAACCCAGGACGTATATTGTATAATCACCATACACCATAATATTATACTGTTCACAGTACCTATGCACATGTCAACGGGTTTGAAATTGTACCAGGCTAACATATAATAGGCAGAGCTTTCGGTTACCTGTAGGATGGCGTCGTGATGGTGCGTGCTTGGGTGTGGCCTGGCTAGCGCAGCAGCTACATGCCTTCTCCCTCGCGCATCGGGTACCAGTCTTCTTCGTCGACGAGCGTCGTCTTCCCAAGAATCTAGCTTCCAGAATTGGCTGCCGTTGCTGAACATCACAAAAAGGTTTATTAGGTAATGTTTCGAAAAGACTACTCTCCGTCCAGCCTGTAGTTTTACATTTGGCAGCTCAGAAACTAATAATTTAGTGATGAACAAATGCGGTACCGATTCGATCTCTTATAACAATCAAATTTATAAATGAAGAAATTTTAATCGATTTAACTCATTGGTATTTTATTTTTGTACTAGCTGACCCGGCAAACTTTGTTTTGCCATAAAAACACCAAACATTCATCTACCCTACACCTACCCTACACCTACCCTACACCTACCCTACACCTACCCTACACCTACCCTACACCTACCCTACACCTACCCTACACCTACCCTACACCTACCCTACACCTACCCTACACCTACCCTACACCTACCCTACACCTACCCTACACCTACCCTACACCTACCCTACACCTACCCTACACCTACCCTACACCTACCCTACACCTACCCTACACCTACCCTACACCTACCCTACACCTACCCTACACCTACCCTACACCTACCCTATGTCCGTCTCCTGGCTCTAAGCTACCTCCTCACCAATTTTCAGCCATATCGGTAAAGCCTTTCTTGAGTTATAAATAGTGTAACTAACACGACTTTCTTTTATATATATAGATTGTTTGAAATCAAATCAAATAAATTGCACCCATAATGCACAGTACCTGGGCGACCGAGCTCTGCTCGGGTAAAAATACTGAAAACGATGTTTTCTAAAAACAAAACCTAGCTTGCTCGATTTATCGCTCCCGAAAATCCCTACATACTAAATTTCATGATAATTGTTGGAGCCGTTTCCGAGATTCAGATTATATATATACATACATACATTGTACATACATACATGTATAGATAGATACAGGTGGTAAATATTAATATCGAGTAACCTTCACATCTTCACACTGAGATATTTACTGTTACGTTTATTCGATTAAACTGTGAATATTAATTTATCAGAATAACGAAGCGAATAAGCACGTCGCTTCACTACTGTAAGCGTCCATGAAGTATTGCATTTTATTGTCTATGGTTGTCTGGTGAAAAATAAGTTAAATTTCGGCAGTCGGTGTTCCTGTTTTTGTTTCTTTGTTTTTTGACACTGACTTCCAAAATAAAAGTTATTTTTAACTTTGTAGTGTTGTTTCTGAAAGACCGTTGTATTTTGTTGTAAAAAAGTTTTTATATTTCACTTTTTTTACCTAATGAGCATATTCTATTATAAGGTACATAATGCACAAAGTTATGCCAGAATATATTACCAGAATAACATAAAACTTGAACATAACCGGTGAAATGAGAGTGTACCAGGGTGAACTGTATGCGTACACCTTTAGAGCGTACCGGCGTGATGTTATGTTATGAAATGGCGTAAACGATAAACAGATATGATATTGCAGCAATCCCGTTGATTATTGAAGAGCTCTGTTGTATATCTACGAAGTTCTTTATCAGATCTTCACTAAATTTAAATGGGACCACATTAGAAGCACCAGCTTTTAAATAGAAAAAACTGGCCAAGTGCGTGTCGGACTCGCCCACGAAGGGTTCCGTACAATAATAGCAAAAAACGGCAAAAAATCATGTTTGTTGTATGGGAGCCCCACTTAAATATTTATTTTATTATTTTTTAGTATTTGTTGTTATAGCGGCAATAGAAATACATCATCTGTGAAAATGTCAACTGTCTAGCTGTTACGGTTCATGAGATACCGCCTGGTGACAGACGGACAGACAGACAGACAGACAGACGGATCGTGGAGTCTTAGTTTACTAGGTTCCTCACACAGTCCATCCATCTTTTCTTTGGCCTTCCTGTCCCTCTCTATCCATCCAAATTTATATTCATAACTCTTTTAGTAACAGGCGTTTCATCTCTCCTCATCACATGACCATACCAGGACAAACGGTCTCCCATCAACTTTTCTGCTACTGGCGCCACTTTCAAATATCACTTACGCACATAATTTCAAAATTTGACAGTAAGTACAATTCCATAAAGAAATGACAACCATCCATTTTGATTCTTTCCATAAATTATGTCACATAATCAGCGTTGTTTTAACGTTCTCACTGCTGAGACACAGGCTTCACCACTTTGAGAGGGAATGGGTCTTAATCTAGCCAGTGCGTGTTGGTGGATGTCACATGTGTTCGTATAAAATAATAGTAGTTACCCAGGATGTGGGCCGGCGTGCGAGGCGGCGTGGCGCAGCTTGTCGAGCAGGCGCGCGGCGGCGCCGGTGTCGCGGCGGCGCGCGGCCGCGATCAGCCGCTCGCATGTGCGCTCCTCCTCCGCGCGCTCGGCGCTACTCGTTGCACATAAGCACTGAACAAACAAACAAATTATTTTTCAATACAGTTGTTAAACATGGCGTACTTTCAGAGGCTATAATTATGATTCGAAAGTTAAATCTTACGCATAGGCATCTTTCTGTTACGCGGTCGTGACTTTTGTTTACGAGCTCGATCATTATGTTTTGCAGTTTAGTTTTAAATTTATAAGTCAATTTAAAAAAGTTTAGTAGCAAGGAGTTTTCAAACATAGAATAAAATGGGCTAGATTTTCTACGAGGAAAAATGAATGATTCCGTACGTTTTAGCATTGAATTCTCAAAAGTCTTTTAAATGGTTGTTAAATATATTTAATTACCAGTTTTAATTTAATTATTTTCACATCAACATTTGTCAAAAATCGAATAGGCTGTATAGGCTGTTTTCGTTGAAAAAAAAATATGTCCAGTTGCAAAAACGCGCCATAAGTCAATTTGAAAAAGTTTAGTAGCAAGGAGTTTTCATACATAGAATAAAATGGGATACGATTGTATACGAGGAAAAATTAATAATTCCGTACGTTTTAGCATTGAATTCTCATTTTTTTTTAAATAGTTGTTTAATATATTTAATTACCAGTTTTAAGTTAATTATTTTCACATCAACGTTTATCAAAAATCGAATAGGCTGTATAGGCTGTTTTCTTTGTAAAAAAATATGTCCAGTTGCAAAAACGCGCCATATTGAAAATTTTATTTTTTGTGAATAAACAAATCTAATTCTTTGATTTGTTTTTACTGTTTCTCACAACTGTATTGAAAAACGTCGTGTGATACACGGGTGAGTAGGTTATTGCAAACTCGTGTCATTAAAAACCCTCGCCTTCGGCTCGGGCTTGTTAATGCCAGCTCGATTGCAATAACCTACTTACCACCCTTGTATCACAATGTACTATTTCAATACAGTTGTTAAACATGGCGTACTTTCAGAGGCTATAATTATGATTCGAAAGTTAAATCTTACGCATAGGCATCTTTCTGTTACGCGGTCGTGACTTTTGTTTACGAGCTCGATCATTATGTTTGCAGTTTAGTTTTAAATTTATGAGTCAATTTAAAAAAGTTTAGGAGCAAGGAGTTTTCAAACATAGAATAAAATGGGATAGATTTTCTAAGAGGAAAAATGAATGATTCCGTACGTTTAAGCATTGAATTCTCAAAAGTCTTATAAATGGTTGTTTAATATATTTAATTACCAGTTTTAATTTAATTATTTTCACACCAACATTTGTCAAAAATCGAATAGGCTGTATAGCTGTATAGCCTGATATCGTTGTAAAAAAATAAGTCCAGTTGCAAAAACGCACCATAAGTCAATTTAAAAAAGTTTAGTAGCAAGGAGTTTTCATACATAGAATAAAATGGGATACGATTTTATACGAGGAAAAATTAATGATTCCGTACGTTTTAGCATTGAATTCTCATTTTTTTTTTAAAGTTGTTTAATATGTTTAATTAACAGTTTTAAATTAATTATTTTCACATTAACGTTTGTCAAAAATCGAATAGGCTGTATAGGCTGTTTTCTTTGTAAAAAAATATGTCCAGTTGCAAAAACGCGCCATATTGAAAATTTTATTTTTTGTGAATAAACAAATCTAATTCTTTGATTTGTTTTTACTGTTTCTCACAACTGTATTGAAAAACGTCGTGTGATACACGGGTGTGTAGGTTATTGCAAACTCGTATCATTAAAAACCCTCGCCTTCGGCTCGGGCTTGTTAATGACAGCTCGTTTGCAATAACCTACTTCCCACCCTTGTATCACAATGTACTAATATCAATAACTGCCATGTCTTCTAAAGGAGTCTTATACAAAAATACTTCGAATCGGAACAAAAACTTTCCTTTTCACAGTAGCATTTACGCCTACGAGGAGTATCCAATTTTTTAAATAATAAGAAACAGTTCTGATATGAAAGGGAACCGTTTATCCTGTATGGTCATGTAATAAAGAGGGATGAATCGCATATTAATAAGAGAGTTATGAATATAAATGTGGATGGATGAAGAGGGAGGGGAAGGCCAAAGAAAAGATGAATGTACTGTGCGAGGAGTGATATGTAAGGACCTTTCCTTACATATCAGTAGCCAAGTAGAGCACGATATGGAAGGAGAAAACTTGTTGCACCAACCCCAAATAACATGGGGCAAGGGCAGGAAGACGATAATGATAAATAAGGAACAGTTTTACAAATACTCACCTCGAAGTCAGCATGTTTGAGCACATCGTCAGCCCTCATCCTGTTGAGGATGAACTCTGCCTCGTTGGCGACCCTGACGATATGGTCTCGCATCGCATGCGATAACAGGCGACCCTCATTGATAAGCTCGATGAACGCCAGCCCCGCGTGCTTCTGCAAAGAGTTCTGCCACTCCTGGGAGCACAGCAGCATTACTAGTTCTACCACTGATGTGCTGGATTTGAAGGTTTGGAGACCTGGGGAAGGTAATATAGAAAGTCAAGTACTAGGAGCGCATGAGTTGCCGTGACCTTCTGTTAATCTAACCCAATGCATCTACAACCATGTGCATTCCTTCTAATAAGTGAAGCTGTTTGTTAGAATCACATCCAAAGCCCATCTAGAATCTAATAGCCTCTATACTGCCAGCTACAACCAAAGTCTTACGAAAGCGGATTCTTCTTTACGATAAAACTCATGAAGAGCAGTAGCCAAAACCACTTTTAACATTGCATACTGAATTTTTAGTTTTAGCAAAGTAAACAGATTTTTACCTGTTTAACACACAACAGTCTGTTATATTTAAACACCCAATAACTGAACATTTTTCTAAAGCTAAGCAAATTCCTCATCAAATAAAGAACCAAGCATGATAAGCCACTACCATGCCTAATACCGGTCTACCTTTACCCTCCATCAGCAGCTCCTGCCCGTGGCTGCCCACCAGGGTCTTAGAGAGGAAGGGAGCGAAGTCCAGCATGATCTCTCGGAGCAGTGGACAGACGGGGCCGAGCGCTGTCTCCAGCTTGTGAGTGAGGGAAGCCTCGCGGGAGACACCGTCCGCTGACATCGTGCTGTTCATCGCGCTGAGACCGGCGAGGGTCTCGTTGTCCTGAGGAGAAGGGGTTTTTGGGTTTTAAAGAGGGATATGGCTGACCAATGTTACTTGTTACAGAAATAATTAAATTGAACGCAAAAATAGCCTTATTTCTGGTCCGAACTAGTATTCTTCATCTCTTTTCCAGATAGAACATTCCAGAGGCCTTACACAAGAAAAAAAACTGCAAGTTTTTTGACGTCATCGATCGCGTCAACGTAAACGTTCCCTGATGTCAATTTGTACACAAAAAAGTGGTTTCCCCTTACTGTCACCAGACGGCGCTTATCCGGTTTCAATAACAATTTACGGTTACGTTAACGCGATCGAGCACGAGTAATAACACGCACTAACCCCATCGTTGCTATCAGAATGTTTATGTATTTACTTAATACAATATAAATAGCGGTAACTTACTGGATGTAAGTGCCTCTGCGCTGCTTGTAAATTTCTGTTTTGATGCCTCTGCGTCAGATGATGGTGTGACTCAGAGTTCCTCATGTGAATTTGTTTGTCTATATCTGAATTTCAACAAAATACAAGTTATTTTATACATTAAAAACATAAGACCAGCCTGTATTGGTGAAAGACAAGATAAATCATAAATAGAATGAAAAAGCATTGATATAAAGTTATATTCATATTGATTGATACAATTACACACTAAGGATCATAAAGTGAGACTTGCTGGTTTCCTTTCGTTGAATCTTCTATGCATACATAGCCACATCAATTAGTAACTTGTTATGGTCGTAAGCACTCCTCATAATAGGCAAGTTAAAATATTCAAACGCCTCCTCCAAAAGTTTCCTGCAGTCTTAACCAGGTCATCGGTCCCCCTAGTGAGAGACCTTCCAAGGCTTCTTCTTCAAGGCTGTGGTCGATGTGGCGACACTTGGCGGCCTTTGTTCAGCAATAGACGTCTTTTGGTTGAAATGATGAAAATGATAAACTTCAATAAATAAACAGGAGCACGGAATTCTAACTAACTAACCTTCATGTATATTGCCTTCGTGGTCGCGCGTCCTGCCAGTGATCGTGGCGGGTCCTCGCTCACCGTCCTCGTTCAGGTTCACGTCAGTCCAGGATTCGTCATTGCTTACCTAAAAATGCCAAGAAATAATTGTCTAACTCCTAAATTATTCTCGAGAATCCTCTGGGTAGAGTCATGAAAATTTGTTTTTAAACATATTCGACTTTTGGAAAAAGAACTCGTGTTGCGCAGAACACAAGTTACATGACTTTTATCAAAATAAGACAGGCATCACTCGTAGCGTCTTTTGGCATCAAAAAGTGCCCTCGGAACTTTGCCCAAGACAATGATGTTGTTGAATATGTACAATTAAAATGGTGTGATGAATATCATTATTTACTTTATGGCTTTTTCGTTAACGCCAAAAATCTAGATTTTAACTAGATAGTAGCTGAGAGAGCTACTATCTAGCTAGAAAACAATATTAAAACTCGTAAATACGTACCGGATGCTTATTATCGTCAAGCGCGATCTCGCTGGAGGTCTCGGGATCGTTGTTGGTGGTCTCGTTGGAGTTGAGGTGGAACGAGCCGGCGTCCTCGATCGAGTCCACGCTCTGCAGACACACACCAGTGATACACACAGTGCGACCACACGTCTAGCGAACTCTTAAGGCCCACTTGGTGAATAGTTTGACCCTCGAGTTAGATGCTAACGCGAGATTAAATTGACAACAGGTCATACTATATTTTCAATTTAACCTCGCGTTAGCAACTAACTCTTAAGTAACGTTTTTCACGCAAGTGGGCCTGACACGTGTAGCAGACTCCTAACACGACTACCTGACAACTAGACATTGAGAGGGGGAAAACTAGCGACGGATTACTTTTAATCTAATTCAAAGTTAGGGAAAGCTAAACAATGGTTTTTTCATGTCTAATTTATTAAGTCTAACCAGCATGGAAATGATTATTATGTATTGAGATCTAAGTATTTACGACAGCGAAGTATTTTCACACGTCTATTTTGGACAATGAGTAACTAACTTGGGACTTGGTCTAGTGAAACTTTTCTGGATAATATACGATTTTGAATTTTTCACAGTATGGAATTCAGATCTTACCTTTTTCAAACTTTATTAAGAAATTAAAATCAGTGTGAATAATCTACTATGTGGTGAAAATAGAATGATAATAATTAAGTGGACAATACAGTAAACAGCATGCTTCAAAAGAATCCAGTGAAAAAGCAAGCATAGCACACACATGCGGAAACAAACTTATATTACAAAGAGGAAAATATTTTAAAAGAACACACGAAACATTTGACAATAGAATCAGAAATGTAAAAGATCCCCATCCCTGTATGAATTTTATACACAAAAACAATATATTTGTCACCCATGTTTTTTCTTAACTATAATTACACTTTTTTGTACAAGATATGCCTAGTTTATCGTGTCCTGGTGCTTGGTGCTTTAATATTTTGTGATTTTGTTGTAAAGAATATCAAATACTTACATACAAGTGAGCGTAGCTAGCCAATATTGTGTTGTTTCATTGTAATATACATATTATTGATGTATTGTGGCAAGCCTGTGTATATTTGTTTACATGATTGGAACTGGAACTTATTCGTCGCCATTTCATAAATTCCTCATAAAATAAATGAAATGGCATCGGAATGATAGCATTGCATTATTATAATAACATACTCTGTAACCAATCACATAAATAGAACCAATATTACAGAACCAATCAGGAGTGTCAACACTAAATTCGATGTTCACACAAAGTCAGAATGTGTACAAACCAAATTGACCACCGACACCGTTATCCCAGACAATGTTTTGGACCTTGCGGTTGGAGGCTTACAACAGGACAATAACATTCATTTATTACATTAAATTATAAGCTAGATAAAAGAAAGATACACTGAGAATACATTGCTAGATCTAATTTTTTAGAAACATTTTAAACCCATCCCATAGAATTATTATAAAATTTTGAAACTAAACAGCAACGAAGGGGCCCCAAAGATCACAGTTAAGAAGACGCAGTAACTAATAGGAAGAGATAGAGCATCGGCCGCCTCCCCACAGATTTACTAACCTTGGGTTTGAGCTGGCTTTTGATTCGGAGGCTCGACTTGAATAGCGGCTCTTCCTTTTCCGAGGCCGGCGACAAGTCCGGCTTATCGCTAGGCTTTGCTTTCTCTCCAGTACTAGGCTTCAGTTCGTCAGTAGTCGTTTCTATTTTCGCAACACCCTCTTCTTTGCCATCCGTCTCCTTTATTAATTTAATTGCAAAAGCAAAACAAAACGAATATAATGAAGCGTCCACGTATCACATAAAATGTTCCACATTTAATGTTTCATTCAACATATAGTTTATAGCGACATCGAAAACGAAAACCAATCGGCAAACAGCAAACCAATTTGCCAAACACAATGAAACTGACGACTAGACTCGACTAAAGGGACGGAGCTCTGAATAGCATGCGCATAACGCTAAGTAAATCCTAGATCTAGAACTTATACTCATGAACACTAAACGCTACTTACAATAAAACTTTCTTACTTTTCATGTAGTACACCTAAATTGGAAGAGTTCAAACAAATTGGAAAAACATGCTATGGAAAGAGAAATTTAGAATAGGTCAATGTCATCAAAACTATTTAATAAGGAGGCTAAAAATAAAAGCTTTAAAATAATTTAGAAAACTTACTAAAGTAAGTAACAAAACATGGACAAGATGAGATAAAATTAAGCTTTTATGTTTAGCGCCAATGGACTACAAGTAATGACTTACTGCCTACAGAATTTATTTCAATAATCACAAAACTCTCAAAGGTAGAAAAAGAAAGACAGGGGTCTATCAAAATTCTTACATGCAATCATGATCCGTACACAAACACGATTAGGTCTATATTCGGATACGAAATCATCCACATAGATTAAAATTAAAATTTCTAGAAATCTTACCTTCATTGATGGAGAGTCCAGATCGTTAATGGTAGAATTATTCTCATCGACCACAATCATGGCATACTCCACGTCATCTCCATTGTGTTCTATGGGGGACATAGAAATATCATTCGTTAGTTGTTTTGTAGAGATATGTCGCGTCATTAGAGACAACATCGACAAAGCTTTGCCTTAATAAAGCGAGGGTCAGGTATCCTACATTATATATTACTATTTCTGGGCTTTATACTTCTATATTTACATGGAATTCTGTACAAAGCAGATTATTCGTACTAGTTACTGTTATATCTGAAGCGCATATTTTATTTATATTGGCAATTTAATATAAGGGAGCACAATTCATTGCCAAATCTACATTTACAAGAATTTCATGCATTGTCCTCAGTATAATACTGCACAGAATTCCGGACGATTACTACAACCAATTATTTTAATTTCATCTTAATCGTACAACATGCTTCTTAAAATTTATGGATTTCTCAATTTCTACTTCAAATGATGACGCAACTCAAAGAAAAATGGAAAATAAATAGAAGCGGTGCCTCAGCGGTGCAAAGATTTACATTGCTTTGTCTTTCAAGCCGAGAACATCGACCGAACGAACAACAATTCTGAAGCTTATAGTTATAAAGACATCGATTTCATATAATTTAAAAGACAAAACATTGTACGCGAACATCGACCACATATTATAGTATTTTGGGCGTCCACATCACAATCCTATTAGAATATTAGTGACTTGTCGAACGCACGAGAGAGCAATACTGAAACCACTATGAAGCGGGGAAGCGAAACTCAAGCACGGAGAGAAAATTGTGTAGTTGCTCTGTCGTGCATTTCCATTAATTTATTCTTGAGTCTGATGTTTGTAGCCCTTCGAATAATAACGGTTTTCTTACGAAGAATAGACGAGGAGAGCGAAAATAGTAGGTAAGTTAAGGGTACATTTCTGTTATATTGATGGATGGTTGAAGGATGCTCTCTAGGGCCTGTTTTTTATGTTTCGTAATGCGAACGCCAATAGTCGTCGGCCGCGTTACCTGCGTGAGCGCGGTGGTAACTAGCGATGCGTGTGTGTGCGAGCGTATTATTGTTAACGTGTTGGCCGCATTCGAGCTTGCAGTGCGAGTGTGGGTGGCGGTGCGCCGGGTGCCCACCGGGCAGGAACTGCGGGTACACGTGGTGCGACCACTGCGGGAACAGCGGCCGCGAGCCTGAGGCGCGCGCAGCCACCCACGGTACCAGGGCAGCAGGAGTAAGGAACACGTCGGCAGATAGGGATGCAGGGGATAAAGATTAGAGCCACAAGACGGTATTAGGAGTGTACGCATTGTTGAAAACAAAATAGACCGAATTAAGTCGCATGATGGTACCAGGGAAACAGGACAAGGAAGAAGGCAAAAAGCACAATTAGATTTGTGTGTTATTGTGAAAACACAACGTGGTAAAGCGAGGACAATAATATATTGAGATAAAATAGTAATAAAATAGGTTATTCATTAGGCGAAATAGAAAGATTTGCGTAGAATTGTGTAAAGTGTAGAAAGTTTTAAGACCGTACAAACGGTAGATAAGGAAATATATACAATGGAAGGAGAAAGGATAAGAGGAAGCGGCAAGAAAGAAAGTTAATATACGAATTTTGTTTGCAATAGTAAGTATATTCGATCGTTAGACATCGCGTTGTTTACAATAGCAAAGTGATGTGCGGTTTATACAATCGAACGATCGATGGAGGAGAACAGTTGGCAGTGCCGCAGTGTAGTAAATGTAGACGATTTTACCAGTGTCCCAAATCGTGACGCGTATATCAAGCGGCGTGAAAAAAGGAGAAACGACACAATTCAGATATACAGTCTATTAGTATCCTTTTGAACTGTCGCTCTCGAAAGTATCTACATCTTCTATGTGACAAAGATTTTTGTAATTATTACCAGTTTGGTCGAAAAGTCTTTGTGAACCAAAGTGGTAATCGTTCACTCAACTATTGATCAGCTAACTTATGTTACTCTGTGTGCTATTATTTATACTTCCGACAGCGACAACACACAATGATAATGACTGTGACATTTTTAATATGATAACCAATATATTTGATATAAATATGTGTATATTGAGTGCGGTAAAGCATAAAAAAGAAGCAAAAATAAATAGCATACAATTAATTAATCCATATCTAAGAAACAAACCCGATATGTCTATAGTAAGAAGAAAGTATGGTTTAATAATATTTCATACACAAAATATTATATCAAAACAGATATATTTCTACTTATATAAATAGATAGTTAACTTCGTTGCATTAAATTTATTTTAATCAATTTTGATTAATTTTTAACGTTTCGAAGGTTTTCTGGTTTAAAGATCAAACAAAATTGGTAGAGTTATAAATAATATAGAATAGGTCACATAATATAGATAGTCTACTACATAGAACAGTGAATGCTTGACATAACAGTGCCACTACTTTTGTAAGTTATTGTGGAAAAGAACATTAGAGGTATTTGGTATGTACAGAAAAGATAATGTACCTAATTAGATGGAAAAAATAGACTCGGAATTGATAGAACTGGAAAGCTCATACGTAATGAAAGGAAAAATAAAAAAGGTTCTAAGGTTACCAACAGTAAGTAGTTCTTTTGGACAAACATAATGGGAATTGTCGTAAGCGCATTGGACTTTCATTATATTTTTCATGTCCAAACTGACTTCCACAAATACAAGTACTTATAATAAATATGTAAAAAAGCGTGCATAAATTATAATTATATTTCTTTTAGCAAGTCCAATTGAGTGGCATGTGTGTTATTTCATTTCAAAATAAGATGATATTATTGCCTTTTGTTTTCTGTGAGCCTAGTAACATACCGTGATGATCGTGCGCATGATGCGCGCGGCGCGTGCAGTCTGGCGGCGCGTGCGCCGGTGGCTCGAGGATATCCCGGTACTTGGACACCATCAGCACGGAGATGAAGTACACGATGGCCAGCGATAGGAACTGGGCCTGCTTCGTCTCCTCCTGCCAAACCGATAGCATACAGATCATTTGCTACCTCTTGTAGCCACCCAAACACCATGAATTAAAAGAAATTGTCAGATTATTTTATTATTATTTAGCAGGTGAGTTTTTTTTACTAAATCTAGATCCAAATTCTTTTAATTTTAGCTATCCTAATTATTTTACACAATGTTTTTGGTGAATAGACTTGTTTCAACTTACCACGTCTCTATAAATCACAGCTCGGAGTCTATTCACATCCATATCTTGAAGAAGTCTTTCCGGGTCCTTGACTGGACTTGATGCGTCAGCTAAACTCGCCACCACACTCTGGGGTAATAAAAAAAGACAAAATACGTTACATCTATTAAAAAAAACAAACACAAAAAGGTTTGGTGCGAGAATGAATAACCAAGTTGGCAAAGTGTAACAAAGTACTAGGACACCATGACCGTTGCGGAGGTCTTTATGGTAAAATTTTGAAGTACGGTAAAAATTGTAAATCAAAAAGAAAATACTTCGGTAATTGACATGCAATAGAAAATATTGTGAGAGTAAAAATGTTGAAGCGTGATCTACGCTATTTTCTTTCAACATGCAAAGTGCTTCAATCTAATTTTATTATAGTGTGTTGTGTTGTGTATCTTTTAACATTGAATTTTATTTACCAAATACTTTTTTGTGAGCAGTGCAAGGTGTTGAAAGCTGTCATTAATATCGGTTACAATTTTTACACCAGGATACCACAAGGGACAAGAAAGTTCTCACTTAAAAATGCAAGTCACCAAGCTACATAAAAAGTCCTTTTATTGAAAAATCCTTTGTAAACTTCGTACTAGCCCGGGATTGGTTGGTACATGACCAACCAAAACCACTAAGAATAGTGTAACTTGTTCACTAGCAATTGGACGAAGACTTATATTGGACGAGGAATTATGTTTAAAAATTAAGTTTAAAATTGTGTTGACAGGCTATTCCTCAAGGATGTGGGTGGATCAATTAACTAATGACGGTGTACTAGGGGTTCATAAATTCTAAGGGTTAGAATGCACCAAAGAATATAAACGGAATATTCTTTACTTTATTTGAGTAGTGTAATTTGAACGCCGTGAAATTCGTAATCGTATGTTAAAATCACGGGAGCTTTTTAACTGACGAATAGTATACTCGACACTTTAAATGGCAGTGTACTAGGGGTTCATAAATTCTAAGGGTTAGAGTGAACCCAAAGACTGGTACTTTTAACTTTATTTGTGTAGTGTTACTAGAACACCGTGAAATTCGTTATCGTATCACGGGCGCTTTAACTGACGAATAGTGTACTCGACACTTTAACTGACAGTGTACTAGGGGTTCATAAATTCTAAGGGTTAGAGTGAACCCAAACACTGTTACTTTTAACTTTATTTGTGTAGTGTTACTAGAACACCGTGAAATTCGTTATCGTATCACGGGCGCTTTAACTGACGAATAGTGTACTCGACACTTTAACTGACAGTGTACTAGGGGTTCATAAATTCTAAGGGTTAGAGTGAACCCAAACACTGTTACTTTTAACTTTATTTGTGTAGTGTTACTAGAACACCGTGAAATTCGTTATCGTATCACGGGCGCTTTATCTGACGAATAGTATACTCGACACTTTAACTGACAGTGTACTAGGGGTTCATACATTCTTAGGGTTAGAGTGAACCCAAACACTGTTACTTTTAACTTTATTTGTGTAGTGTTACTAGAACACCGTAAAATTCGTTATCGTATCACGGGCGCTAAAACCAAAGACCAAAGACTATAAACGGAGGATTTTACTTTTAGCTTTTACTTTCGAGTACTGCTACTTGAACGTCGCCGAGTCGTGAAATTCGAACGTTAGCCCACGGGGGGCTTTATAACTGACGATTACCATATCAACACTTTAATTGTAAGTGGTAAAAGAGGCCCTTACTGCCGCACTCAGAGCCGTTAACGGTTACTTAAGACCACGGGGTCTCATTGCTAAGAAAGAAAACTTGGTTCAAATAAATCTTACTAGATGGCGCGAAATGTACACACAATTCAATAGAATTGAGTGTAAAATTAACATTTTCTGGAATTGAACATAAAATTTTATGTTCTTGTTTAATCAACTCTCCTAAGTACAAAATTATGGAATATTGGGCTCTTAATTCACATTTCAAATAATATTTGAACGGATCATTTAAAATTGATGCCCATAAATGCCGCATTTTTTAATTTCTGAGGCATTCCACTCGATTGTTAAAATTTGCATTGTAACACATTTTGGTGCAAAAAAACTGTAAAAACGTGCAAAAAAATACTATAAAACGAACCTTCACTGTATTTAAAGAAAAAAATATTCACGAACCTAGTAAACCCTTTTACTTGCAAGTCGCTGGTAACACCATCTATTGCCGTGAAACGGGATCGTACGCGATTGATGTACTTACTTACCAAAATAACAAGATTAATCAGATGAAAAACGCTAGTTACGTCGGCACGGTTCTTTGTATGGGATGAGGCATCTGTATGCTAGTATTATATTATCTGTGTTAAGGCGATTCTTAGTATTGATTTTTAGTACAAAATCTATACTAAGGAGCGGTTTAAGTAACCGTTAAATGTTTCTGAGTGCGGCAGTTAGTAAAACTCTTCAATTAGCTAATGAGGCAGAAACGGTAATGCACCAAAAAGTACCAGGGGCCCCGAAACGTAAGAAGGTGTGTGTAGTGTGTCGACTGTCTCGTATTATTTACCTTGGGCTCGGGCGAGTCGGCTGCGCGCGCGGCGCTGCGGGCGGCGGCGTAGCGCTGGCGCTCCTTGCACTCGAGGCAATTGCGCACGGCACACGTGCACACCTACGCACACACACACTCGCGATCTACGCCTACGCCGCTATGCTGCTACGACTCGCTAGAGACTAGGAAGTGGTAGCCGTACACGACATCGACCGTACTCCAGCGTTTTATGATGCCTTAGTTCTTTCATATCGAATAATGACGTAACCATATTTGCGTTTGTCGATATTTGTATGATTTATAGATATTTATGTTGGTTAAATTTGTTGTAAAAACAACTAACGCTGTTTCTATTCATAAAAATCAGGAGTATGGCCAAGAAAAATAGGACTAAACTAAAATAAGAAGAAAATAGAAACTACTTTTACTTATCTAAGACAGAGTATTCAATCAGCCTATAACAAAGAGACTAGAAGTATGATTTTAAGAAGTCATAATTTCTATTCAGTCTATATTTATGAAGATGGAAATACATTACTAGTTCTGTCACAAGAAATCTAGGTTATCTTGGGATACAAACAAACTAAAACTGATGATTATATTATCAATACTTTATGAAGTAATTTCAATAAACACATGGAAATGTAGTAAAATAAACAAATGATTATATTTATCAAATAAGTCGTGTTATCTTTTAACCTTTCAATGCACCACCGGTGAATTTGACCTCAAAATTGGACAAAAAACGGAAAATTCAATTAAAATGAAACATGACTACAAAAGAATAACACAACCTATTTTTCCTCCCATTCCCAATTTATCCCCTACTCACCAATCGGAGGCACTGTCGGAGGATTCCTCCGCTAGACATGTTCTTCTCGGCTTCCAGTTCAGCGAAGTTGAGCGCGCTGGCGAAGATCAGCACGTCTGCCATGCTGACCAGCCGCTGGAGGAAGGTCACCGCTACTTCCACTGGCATGCCCTGTGTGGGCTCTATTACGTCGAGTTCATTCTGGAAAATAATCAGAAATTATGTTGTAACTGTATCAAACCTATATTCATCTCCATCCCTTATTTGCTCTCAATTTTATAGCGTATAGTCTCTTCCACAATCTACCTTCCTGGTAAATAATGCGTCGGAATTGTAGGTAGAAAGGATGTGGGTGGATTATTTCACTAAGTTAGGTGTACCAGGGGATCATAAATACTACGGGTGAAACATACGACTGCATAAACGGAGGCAAGGGCGGACCCAGGGTTTTTTTTCTGGGAGGGGCAAAAGGGGCGGATGGGAAAAAAAAATCAACAATAACTGTTAGAAATAAACTTGAAGTATCATACTTCAAGTTTATTTCTAACAGTTCAAATATGTATAGGAAGGTTAAAGCCAATCCATTCAAACGCTCTTCTGTCATCTTGATGCGAAGATATGACGTTAATCGGCGTAAAGTGAAAAAAGATCGCTCGGCAGTGCTAGTAGTCACTGGAAACGCAATTCCAGCCAGAAATAGACAAGTTCATGTGCTCATGTTCTTTCTGTTATTTTATTCATATATAATTTCATTTGCTTCTAAGTACTGTGACGGAATCTCCATAGTACACGAGGGGCACTTGCACCCTTAAATCCGCTCTTTACGGAGGGTTTTACTTTAACTTTATTTTCTCTACTTGACAAACCACCTACATAGCAATATGCAGCATAATGAAAAAGCTTTTGGGAATTCAATGAGAAATAATAGTAAGTATTCCAAGATTTCAACAAGATTATTCATAGAATTTAACATTTGTCTGCCCGAAATTTGAAAAGGAGTTTTTAAAATTTCCAATGAGTAGCAATATCTTCTTTCTTTCACCGTGTTCACCACGAAGGTGTAGGACTGCAGCTGGTTACTTACATTAGGCGAGGTCGCGGACGCCAGCAGAGGCAGCAGCCCCCCGCAGGCGATGATGAGGTTGTCGGCCAGCTGACTGATGAGGTGTACCGTGTTCACCACGAAGATTGCATTCTCGCTGCTGTTCACGAAGTCTATCACCGACTTCGTAGAGTGACTCCTCCAGACCTGGAACATTATCGATTGCCTTTTGAGTACAAAGTATCATTCGTGTATTTGTAGTCGTTTTGTTTTGCTGTAAGACAAAACGAGGAAATAATCTTGGACAAAACATGTTATAATATAATAGAATATTTTTGTATTTATTCCTTTATAATAAAATAAATATTCTAAAACATAATAAAACAAACATATACACAAAGGGAAAAGAAATTTATTATTTTGTTGTCAATATTTAACAGGTTTGGTTTAATGCTAAGAAAAAAAACCACACAAAATATTTATTTTATCTATATATATAATAAAAAAACTTTTTTACAAAAAAATACTACCGACTTCCAAATAAAAAACTACAAACTGAAAAGTAACCTTATTTTTGGAAGCGGTGTCTTTCGTAAGTACCATTTTTTTTTGCGTTATGGACACCGACATACAACCAACATAAAGTTATTTTTCAGTTTGTAGTTTTTTATTTGGAAGTCGGTAGTATTTTTTTGTAAAAAAGATTTTTTATTTTTCACTTTTTAGTTGTACCTACCTAATAGGCAAGTTGTTTAGTAAGTTTCCTATAACGCCAGAATAGATTACCCGAATATCATGAAACTTGAACAAAACCGATCAAATGAGAGATCTGCTTACCCCTTAAGAGCGTACTGGCGTGATGTTATGTTATGAAATGGTATAAACAATAAACAGACATGCGATTGCAGCAGTCCCGAGTGATTTGCCGCTATTTTTTGAAGAGATCTGTTGTATATCTTCGAAGTTCTTCATCAGATCTTCACCAAATTAAAATGGGACCAATTTCGGAATATACTCTTTCAAACAAAAAAATATTTTTCAAAATCGGTCCACAATTGACGGAGATATCGGTGAACATAAACAAAAAAAAAAAAAAACATACAAGAAGTCGAACATAGAACCTCCTCCTTTTTCGAAAGTCGGTTAAAAATGAATCCTTATTTCCCTTGGTCACGGCATCACGCGTGAACGGCTGGACCGATTTCGCTTATTCTTTTTATGTTGTGTTTGTTATTGTTAGGAGAAGGAACTTATGAAAAAAAAAAACGATATTAGGGTAGGTAGGGTAGGGTATGTAGGGTAGGGTAGGTAGGGTAGAGTAGGTAGGGTAGGGTATGTAGGGTTGGGTAGGTAGGGTAGGGTATATAGGGTAGGGTAGGTAGGGTAGGGTAGGGTAGGTAGGGTTGGGTAGGGTAGGATAAGTAGGGTAGGGTAGGTAGGATAGATGTATGTTTGGTGTTTTTATGGCAAAACTAAGTTTGCCGAGTCAGCTTGTACATAAAAAAATTTACTTATGAACGAGAAGACTTACTTGAATATCAGTCTCCAATGAGAACAGTACATCGGACAGTAATCTTTGGTGTATGTAGGACCAGCGGAACTCCGGTATCCTGAAGGGAGGCCGCGTGGGCCCGGGGGAGAACATAGGTCGCGAACACTTTGACGGACGCTTCGTTTCTGCAAAAGTAGGCACACAATTTTAAAAGACAGCAGTGTACAGTGCCAAATATCAAAGGGAAGAATGTTACCTAAATAAGATTTTCAATCATTTTGATAGGTTACAAAAATAACAAGGGCTAGCTTAGCTTGAGCGTATTCACATGAAAACGTCAAACAAAATAATTCACTAACCAAAATGATTAGAATCCACTTGCGTGCTAGTGGACGCACTGCGCGGCCTCTTCGGTGATGATGAAGTGTTGGTACCTTGCGTGGCGACCCCCTCGCCCCTGTTGCTGTCCTGCTTCATCTCACTGTCACCCGGCAAGCTTACACGCCTTTTGTCTTTGTCAGTCTCGTGACTATCGTCTTCACTATCAGCCTCCTTGTCAGCTAAGAGTATACTCTCACTGATCGTCAAGATCGGAGGGATTTCCGGCGCTTTTTCTTCTTCATCTTCTTCTGTTGTCGGCATGTCGACTCTTTGGCTTTCGTTTTTCTCATTTTCTTCCGTAACTTCGTCTTTCTTCTCTATATCTAGTTTCTCAGCCTCTTCAGTTCTAGAATTGACTAAAAATTCACCATCAAGAGGCAGCACGTTGCCCTCATGCGGGTGATCGGAGGGGATGACCCTCTGCGGACTGTTATCGTCCGCCGTAATATTTTCACTATCTTGCTCAATATTTTTACTATCTGTTTCAACATTTATACTTTCAGTTTCAACGTTTTTACTATCTGACTCAACGTTTTTACTATCAGGCTCAAAAATTTCACTATCAGCCACATAATTTTCACTACTAGTTTCTTCAATTTCAACATTCTCACTTTTTGTCACAACCGATGAAATTAAATCCGTAACTAAATCATTAGCGATCGTCTCTGCCGCTTGCTTCTCATCTATAATCTCTTCGATTTCTTGTTCGAAGTCATCTCGACCGTTGGGAGTATTTCCTTCAGAGTGTAGCCCTCCGGATATGGCTCCCGAGTCCGTATCATCATCAGTCTTTAACCTCACAGTTTCCAGCGCGATGCTCAGCACATCGTTGACGATATTAATGGCGACTCGTTTCGGGTCGTCAGGGTCATCGTCTGATTTGTCTAAAGATTTCTTCGGACTCGTGGCTTCGCTAGGGGTTAAGTACAAATCTGAGCGGTCTGAGAGTTCAGATTCGCGTTCTGTGGCCACGTTAAGTTCTGCGATGCGTTCCGGACTGGCCGTCTCACTAGCAGATAGACTTGAAGGAATGCCTTCACTGCGGTCAGTAGCATCGTCTTTAGAAACGCCATCGCCCACGTCTCGTACAGGTATATAATCTAGGCTACCTTGCCTCGTCAAAGGTTCATCACTTTTCTCAAGCGTGCCAACGCCGGATTCCGGATCTTCTAGAAGCTTCGTATCTTCAATGATAGACCGGACGAGTTCACTCTCGGGCATCACTTCGCTCGGGGACACTACTCGTTCTACGTCATCGGTAGGGGTTTCCACTTCATCGATGGCATGTTCTGTTTCACCGTCCACACACCTCACTTCACTCGCGTCGGCGTCACGTTTGGGGGAATGTACTTTACACACTTCACTGTACACTGCGTTGTTAGTCCTGTCGGTAGCTTCGCCTTGGGTGTTACACCGGCAATGGTCGATGTCCCTGAGCGACAGGCCGGCGCCGATCTCAGTCTGCGCGGCGTGGTGCAGAGGGGCCGGCGGGTGCTGCGGGTGCTGCGGGTGCTGCGGGTGCTGCGGGGGCGCGTCCCGGCGCTCCCAGCCGCAGATGGTGGAGATGGGGCGCTGTTGCCGCTCCGCTGGGTCCGTGATATTGTCAGCTCGCCGCTGCTCATAATGCTCATACATTTGGGCGAATTGGAGCTTGAATTCTTCGTAAGAGACCTGGTGAAGTGAACAGCAACTAGATCATTGTAAATAATAAGAATTCTTTGTTTTCTTTTAACCAACATATAGATATTATGTTCCAACTACTGAATGATAAGTATGACCTCACTACTATGGCTAAGCATGGACCGAGCTACAGTACCTTCGAGTGCACGATGGCCAACGTATCAACCCAGACGCGCCAGCCTCCGTACTCGTGCTTGATGGCGTGATGCAGCAGCATCCTGAACAGGGAGTACACCATGTCCGAGATCTTCTGCTCTTCTGCGTTCTTCGGGTGGATGTATGCCATCGCTATAAGCCATTCCTGGAACAGATTGTTTTTTATTAGTTACATGAATCTAATTCAGAGGCGTTTACAAGAGATAGGTCGGGGAAAGTAACGCAACGGAAAGAGTGGAAAATATGGGAGAAACCTATAAACCTGTTCAAGCAGTGGGAAAATAAAGGTTGATAGAATAGAATAGAATATACTTTATTCTAGACCATAAAAGTTAAATACAAAAATCTGAAAAAATTATGCAATAACAGTGGCAACCAATTTGTCAGAAAACTTAGTCTTGGATTAAGTTTTCTGCGGTTCTACTTGTCTTCCAAGGATGCCTTTGAAAAATCCTAGATTATATTTTTTGTATAATTTTGAATCCAAATGTTTCACGATTCATGGCAGTCTGGTAGAACATCCATGGCTATTATACTGGTGATAACATTGTACCTGCATGGACTAGGGTGGCATGAGTCGTGAGGGAACTGACCTGCCACACAGACATCTGTAGCACCGTCCTCCTGTTCTCTCGGTTGTTGCTGCAGAGTAGCGTCATGTCTGATAGGAACAGCTTCTTCACTTCCAGCAGCTGCTCCGTCTGCTTAGATTGTCTGATTAAAGTCGCTACAACTTTCAGGATCACTGAAAATGGGCGTAAAAAGTTTTTGTATAATTTTCTCGTTTCTGTAACATGGTTTTGTGCAAATTAGGATTTTGAAAATTAACACGTACAAAATATTGTATCACAGTAAAATCTTTCACAAAGTCGATAATGATTTACAGAATGACCAAAACCTTCGATTTTAGTGCGAACCATGTTGCTGCAACAATGTTGTGCAACTTATTATTGAAACTTATCACATAAAAAACAAGTATTTATAATGATTGAATTGTAATATCTCAGGAAAATGTTTCACAAAGTCGATAATGATTTACAGAATAACCAAAACCTTCGATTTTAGTGCGAACCATGTTGCTGCAACATTGTTGTGCAACTTATTATTGAAACTTATCACACAAAAAACAAGTATTTATAATGATTAAACTGTAATATTGGCAAAGGCTATCTACGTATTTCTATGTATGTCTATATTGCGTAGGTAAGCATAAAAATAGTAAATGTCAGTGGTGCGCAAACGCATTACGTACCTCAGCAGCCGTTTATAAACTGGTACCCGTTATGCCAACTACAAAGTATGTATTACGTAGCAGACCATTTCTATGGTGGCCACTGATTACGAACTGCCGGTCTATCAAACATCGCATTTTCAAAACTTAGGTGGATTGAGCTTATGGTGAATTGTCTTTCCACCTTGATTTGACCGATTGACAACTCTTTTCACCTAAGCTTCATTTTACCTAAGGCATCACTGAGAGATGTCTAAGGAATCGACTAGCTAACGGTTAACTTCGGCATTCCATGGGTTAACAACGCTACTCACTAGGATTCTCGAGTCGGAAGTGCGGCTGCGGCTCGGGATGGCTGGTGTAGAGTATCTGCTGGCCCACGTGCTCGGTGAGCAGCTCGTACAGCGCGTTGTACACGGGCAGCGCCAGGCCCTCGCCGCACGCGCCCAGCCGCGTGGCCAGCAGCGTGTACAGGTTGTGCGGCGACATCACGTCGTACTTGCGTCTGAACAGCAGGGACCAACCGCACATGGAACAAGCAGGGTGAGAAACGTGCTGGATTTGTGCCTATAGTTCTCATTCACTGGATATGAAGTAAACTTAATAATTTTGGCGTGCAATATAGAATAATTCGCTATATTTATTTAACTAGCTGTGCCCCGCGATTTCACCCGGGTATAATTTTAAGAAATCACTAAGAGCAGACTCGGCCACCTGCCTTTCGCCGCCACCGTTCGCCCGTTCGGTAAATAGTAATGTTGAATTATTTTAATTTTACATTTTCTCCTAAACTGAGCGTCCAAATAACATGCTATAAAAGGCAAAGATTATCTTCATAAAATTGTCTTGATGATGAAGTAACTTTTTCTCGTAAGGATAAATATACCTACCTAATAATACTGGTCAAAAATATTTTACCCAAAATGCCTTAAGGGTACAGTAGTCGACGGCACGAACTATTTCGTGCGCGGGGTTTAAATGCATTTTATATCAACCGACAACACGTGCGGAAGAGATAGATGCTGTGATGAGCAGTAGGAAGCTAGTTCGCGTACGAATACACCCTTTTGTAAATTTGTAGCGAAATGGATAATGATTTAGGACGAAACCGAGCGCGCGAAATTTTATAAACAGACCTTTGGCAGTCTAGATATCATGAAAAAACGACTAAATCTATCTGTTCAAAATAAAATTATTTGCATTGTTGAACTACTAATCTATCCCTGTATGGAGGCCGTTTTGCAATTTTCCGTCTTCTTATGATATTTATTCGCGCCCAAAAATGCGTTATAATTAGTAACTAGAAATAGATAGAGTAGTAGAAATGTGTAACTTTCGACGCTCATAACTTTCAAATATTTTATTTTTTTACTTTTTTGCCTCCATACAGGGCTAGATAATGATGAGACAAATTGATATCACTTTTTAATTAGAACGTAAATCGTCAAACAGTGGAATAATCCCTAGACTACGTTTGTATGAAAGAATTTTCGACTAGTGTAACCTTAAAGGTCAGACCGCACTAGGCGTAACTGCGCGTCAGCGGAGCGACGCGACAAAATATATTGTATGAGATAAAGTTTCGCGTCGCGCAGTTCCGCTGCCGCGTAGTGCGGTTTATCTCATACAATGTCAAAGTCAAAGTCAAAGTCAAAGCACTTTATTTCAAGTAGGCCAGTTACAGGCACTTTTGAATTGTCAAAAGACAAAATAAAATATTACAAAATTATGGTGCTACAGTCCCAGTCACAAGACATAATAACTGTGAAAGTACCGTAGATGCCCATTCCAAGGCGTAGATCTCTATGGAGAAGAACGGGCAAGAAACTCCATGGACACTCTTTTTCAATTAGGTAATTATTACAAATCATTTGTTACATCATTCATGTTGAGATTACACATTATGTGAGAACGATGTAGAAAGTTAAAAGTGTCCATAGTAAATATAAAAAGACAATTCAGAAATAAAATTAGAATCAATTAAAATAAACCATGGCAGCTAAGAGATGACCAGTCCCAACCGACAGCGCCCGCTCACGAACATGACACATGTATCAGCACCATTCAGCTCAACCATTTTGAAGGGAGCTAAATGATCCGACACACGCGCCACCATCGGCGAGACATTTGAGTGGGCATGACATACTCTCAACCACCGGAGTCATTCAAGTCAATAGAAGACGTAGGTATCTAGACAATGATAGCTCTGAAGTACATGGTACTCACACAATGCTGGCTATGCTGCTATATAATACTAGAAAGATTAACTCTATATAATGCAAAGATACCTACGACAGTCTTACCAAAAAATAAAATTTAAAAAATACACATAAAAACGAAATTAAAAAATAATAATATTTAACCTGACAGCAAGCTAATTTTGGTAAAAGAACACGAACATTGTCTTGAGTTCAACACAGCGACCAACTATGCTTATCATCTAAATAATCATTAATAGAATAGTATGCCTTAGAACAGAGATTAGCTTTTACCTTTGCTTTAAATGCGTTAAATGGCAAATCTAGAAAAGAAGACGGTAACTTGTTGTAAAAAGTTATACCAACCCCAACGAATGAACTATGCACCTTATGAAGTCGATGAAAGGGAGCTCGTAATTTGTCCTTGTTTCTGGTGTTAAAGTTGTGAATATCACTATTGTTACTGTACAAATGAATGTTCTGCCTAATATATAAAATGTTGGCGAATATCATACAAAGTATTTTTGGTCATGTCGCGTTGCGTCGCTCCGCTGACGCGTAGTGCGGTTTGACCTTTAAGGCTAACCAAAAACTTTAGCGAAATTTTTCGAAACCGACTGGTAGTTCCAGATATTAGCGCGTTCAAACAAACAATCAAACTGTTCCGCTTTATTATACATATTTGTAAACATATTAGTAGATAGATACCCTATAGCCTTCCTCTTGAATGTGACTACCATAATAATACAAAAATAATTGTTCAAACCCGATCGGTAGTTCCAGAGATTAGGGCGTTAAAACAAACAAATAAACTCTTCCGCTTTATTATAATAGTGTATAGATTAGGAGAAAGAAGTAACTACCTACTCCTTTAGAAAAAGAAATAGCTAATCTGTATCGGCACGAACTAAGTCAGAAAAACTCACGCCGTTCTAAAATGATCAGCTTGTCAATTAAGTGGCGGGCAGTTGACTGTCCAAGTGTTCAGTATATTTGAATAAACTATCCTTGCTCTAAACTGTGGAGCGATCGGTGACATTTACAGGCTGTTGTATTGGAACTATTACGTTTATACGAACTAATTTCAACGAAAAAGACAGCCTCTGGCTAATTATACAAAAACTGGCCAAGTGCGAGTCGGACTCGCGCACGAAGGGTTCCGCACCATTATCGCAAAAAACGGCAAAAAAATCACGTTTGTTGTATGGGAGCCCCCCTTAATTTATTTTATTTTAAATTAATAATTATTATTTTTTGAAGTGAATATACAACTAAATATTCTGGGAATATTTCAAGCGTCTACCTGTTGCCGTTATTAATATCGAGCAAAAAACGGCAATAAAATCACGTTTGTTGTATGGGAGAACCCTAAAAAGGATGAAAATATAGATGAGAAAATATACTTTTCGAACAAAATAACCTTTGAAGATCTTTCAGCCAAAAAAAGTATATTAAAAATTACACATAATTACTTGTGTGTGCTTCTGCTGAGGAAGAATCCTAGTAGTTTCAGTGCTTGTAGTCTGATCAGTTGACTTTCTGATGACAGAAGCTTGAAGATTGTCCTAACTCCACCCTGAAAGATTACAATATCAGGATGAGAAGAGAATACTTTTGTAAAGGGATGTATGAATGAATAAAACGATGAATGTTTACCTTAGCATCAAAAGCGGGCACCATCGAGCTTGGGTGCTCCGACATCAGTGATATTAACATTTGTAAGACGTCGTGCAAATTTTCATCCTGAAAATAAACAGTATAGTAAAGTTTGTAAAGATTACAATTTTATCGAGGACAGTTGCATTACGCTACAATAGTACATTGTGATACAAGGGTGGGAAGTAGGTTATTGCAAACGAGCTGTCATTAACAAGCCCGAGCCGAAGGCGAGGGTTTTTAATGACACGAGTTTGCAATAACCTACACACCCGTGTATCACACGACGTTTTTCAATACAGTAGTGAGAAACAGTAAAAACAATTTGTTTATTCACAAAAAATAAAATTTTCAATATGGCGCGTTTTTGCAACTGGACATATTTTTTTACAAAGAAAACAGCCTATACAGCCTATTCGATTTTTGACAAACGTTAGTGTGAAAATAAATAACTTAAAACTGTTAATTAAACATATTAAACAACTTTAAAAAAAAAATGAGAATTCAATGCTAAAACGTACGAAATCATTAATTTTTCCTCGTATAAAATCGTATCCCATTTTATTCTATGTATGAAAACTCCTTGCTACTAAACTTTTTTAAATTGACTTATGGTGCGTTTTTGCAACTGGACTTATTTTTTTACAACGATATCAGCCTATACAGCTATACAGCCTATTCGATTTTTGACAAATGTTGATGTGAAAATAATTAAATTAAAACTGGTAATTTAATATATTAAACAACCATTTATGAGACTTTTGAGAATTCAATGCTAAAACGTACGGAATCATTCATTTTTCCTCTTAGAAAATCTATCCCATTTTATTCTATGTTTGAAAACTCCTTGCTCCTAAACTTTTTTAAATTGACTTATAAATTTAAAACTAAACTGCAAACATAATGATCGAGCTCGTAAACAAAAGTCACGACCGCGTAACAGAAAGATGCCTATGCGTAAGATTTAACTTTCGAATCATAATTATAGCCTCTGAAAGTACGCCATGTTTAACAACTGTATTGAAAAATATTTAATAGAAAATTTTCAGGAAAGGGACGATCAATTCATAAAGATTGTCTATTTCGTTTCAACTCCAATTCGAAAATACAATCTTGTTTCTGATATATCAAATTCGTTCAACTATCAATTTCGCATACAATTACCAGGAGCACATACCTCATGCATAGTAGTCAGATAGTTGAGTATGGACTGTAGTTCGTCTTCTTTGACTCCGTTACCGATCATGATCAGTTGTTTTAGGAACAGCAGGATGTATGCTCTGATAGTGAGAATGTCCTTGTGTGCTGGCCTAGGTCCTTCTGAAATTGAAAATTGATGATTAAAAACTAGAGTTGCCGTAAATGTGATAATAAAGAAAATCCGATCCCTCAAACGAGTTATTTCAATATACGTCTCTCGTTAAGGCCGGGCGCGGGGGTAGCATGACCTTCGCAGCCCTCGGAATATTTAAATTGATTAAATGTTTGCGTATAATTATGCTCCGTCATGTCATTGTAATTAGAACAGTTAAATTTGAATAAGACGGATTCTATGTTTAATTTCCAGAACGAGTATTTGCGAACATTACTCATTCTTTCATTACGTGAAATTAAAATTACCAGGTTGATTTATTACAGGAACATAATTTATGGATAACTTCCATAAGGCTTCATTCATAATAAATCTGACCGGTCCAGAAGCGTTCATATTTAATAAATTCATGTTCTGGCAAAAAGTATCTAATTACGTAGTCTCCTTGAGGTACAGTACCTGAATTATAAATGAAAGGAGCCGTAACATGCCACTTTGTACTTACCTAATCCCTTAGGAGTGATGCCGCTCTTAGCTCTTGGGTTTACAACCCAGTAGTAGAACTTGAGCGTGTGTACGGTTTGTAGAACGGTACTGACTCGGCGCACACTGCCGTATATGTGCGCGTCGGCTAAGAAGTCCGTGGCCAGGTAGCAGTAGAGCCTGGCCTGCACGGCGGCTGGCGTGTGGATCCACAGCGCGGGGTTGAACAGAATGTGGTCCAAGAGCTGCCAAGTGAGAAACGATTGGCAGAAAGACTGCGATTAGCATAGACCTTAAGCTGTCCGATGGTTGAAAGCGTATTCTCTCTTGCTTGTTTGTCTAGTACAGGGATATGCCTACTATAATATAACCAATACCTACACTAAATTTTTCTTCTAATTACGTACCTACATACCTACTGCTGTTTACAGCTATTTGATAAATATTGCAAGGTCTTGTGCCTACATAATAAATAACATAGAAGCTTTTGGAATAAAATAAAATACAGTTATGCGAAACACGTCTACACTTATTGCTTTGTCATCTGAAAAATAAGATTTATATTTTAAAATAATGGACGTTACTTGGTTGTGACAGGTTTCCATTTTTCACTGTAAAAGCATCTGTGCAGAATAAGCAAAAAATATAATTATTAACAAAAAAAATATTCCATTGTGTTCATATTAGCTATTGTGTCAACTTACTAACCCTCAGGACGCTTTACTTGAATAATATAAATATTTAAGTATAAAATGAGATACCACATAATACGTGTAAATAATAATAAACTAAAATGCAAGCGCTACCAGGGTTCCACAGATCTGGTGAAGCACTAATTTTACAAGGGAATGTGTTAAGTGTAGGATTAGGGCTAGAGATAAATAAATAAAATACTCAAAAGGCTTCAAATCCGCAAATAAATCAAGTATTTTATTGATATTTAGAGATTTATCTTTTTCAGCAAACTTGCTAACTGCATGGCAGTTTTATTTACAAAATTGCGAATTGGAAGCCAAAAAATCGGGTACCACCAAACTACATAAATAAATATATCAGATTTGATAGTACCACTATATCCCTGGATGACAGTGGGAGTGCAGAAACAACTGTAGAAAACAGTTGGGTGAAGTAAGCAAGAGGAACATGCGCTAACAACCATCGAACAAATCAGTTGGGAAACACATTGTGACCACGTGCGTAAGGTGTTCTATTCCATCTCGATTGGAAATACTCCACAGCATAAAAGAGTACAAAGGATCTCTTTGTATTGTTTGAAGTCCTGGTACTCACAAAGAGATTACGCTTGCAAATCGACTTTCCAAAAGTCCTTTGTGCACGTCATTAAATATGTAACAATAAACAAACCGAATAAATATTTCCAATCGAGGAAAATCCAGTAGAAAATTTACATAAAGGACGGGGCACCAGTCACACTTAAAATAAACCTGCCGATACAAAAGTGGGAGTGATTGATTGTTGGTTTCATACAAATTGGAATCCGAATTTAGCCTGTACAACATGTTTGAATAACTTTTATTCAATGCTTTGACTTTTAAAAATACAGAGCCATTTTCCGAAGAGGCGATGAGTTGATGTACTTAGAAGGAAATTAATGATGCTCCTTGCTACGGAATGTGTTAACAAAAGGCGTATTGGCTTCCCGCTAGAACAAGCATGTTTACCCAAGCATATTGACAGGTTCGTTACCATTACCACTAGTGTAGTGTTCGAGGCACTAAAATGTACAAAGGGAACAGTCGCTTATCGCGTTTGTTCCATTATTAATTGATTTGTTAAATTCAATTACATAATATGTTTACAAGCCCCCAAAGCTGTGTTGTGTGGCGTCGCGCGTCTTTTCGATTTTGTGCAGTGCTTTCTGTGACTTCCTTTGAAATTCTACAAACTTAAATGATAACATGAAAACGATATGTTGGCTTGCGAAAACAACGCAGAAGAGAAAAGTAAAATTATGTTTCAGTGTAGGTTTCTATTTAAGTTTGATTGCTAAATATAACTCAATGAAAGTCAAGAAAACATCTGTTTGTAACGAATAGACGAGCTAAACATCGGCCCGATATAAATTACCTTATGAAGGCAATTTTCTTACTTATTTATGAGTTGTTGTACCTTTGTAGCGCGTTTTAAACGAGCTGTATTATGGTAATATCCGAAGAATTAATCTTGATGTTTCGGTAAAACGATAAAAACAAAATTTATTGCATTAATTTCGAGAACAAACGAATTTGGACGAAATACAAAATTAGTTACGTTGAATTTGGGAACTTTTTATAAGGTTAACTTGATATAAAAATAACAAGGTTTTATAGGTAACTCTTTTACTAAAAAAATACTTTGAAAAATCTTACGAACATAAATAGACTTCGTTTGCCAACAGAGTGCTGAAGAGAAAATACTCAAAAAGTAAAAACATACCTGTTTTAGTAGCAGATCAGAATTAGGAGAGCAGCAAGTGACAAGATGTTTGGTGAGATGTAGGAAGGAGGCTAGTGTGTCCGGTGTGAGGTGGTCGCGGCTGCATCGCTGGAGCATGTGCGAGATAACCAGGAACCCACGACACTGCAGCATGTGCTGCTGCACTGTGCTGCATGACTCCACCAGCGAACACACGAACCCCAGCAGTTTTGAACTGAGGAGTTCAGTTTACAAGTTAATACAACCTGAAGGCTCTGTCATCCTGGTCATAGTAAGTAGACCTTCTATTGTATATCAGGGCTCTTAAAGCAAGTTGACAGTGAAATTACCATTCTTTGTTAAATCACAATACGTGGAACAGTTAAAACAAAAATTCAGTTCTTTCACGAATAACGCGACACAGATGTAAATTTTACAAGACCCACATGAAAAATTTACACCGTTTAAGACGTATCCCAAAAAGCGATGAATCTCGTTTTCAGTTTATAAATAATACATGTACACTCGAGGGTAATGTCGCAACAATTTCAGCCGAATAATGACGCGGTACGTAAATTCTGTCGTAAAATACATTTCGAATTATCTTCGTGGAATTCCTTCACAAGGATCATGAGACATCTTATTATATGACGGGAAAACAGCTAGCCAGGTAGGTAAATCATATGCATATAATATGTAATCCGTTGTGCCTTTGATGTGTTGGTATAATTTTGACGGCGCAGGTTTTATTTATCCGCTCCATCCGTCCGTGACAGGGGTCGTCGAAGGCGCCTCTTTGAACTGTCAGCGCGACTGTTATCATACGCTTCTACCTCCGTCAATATTAAACATGTGCCACCGACGCGGCGACGCGGACGTCAGCAAATAGCCACTGTAAACCATAACACCATTTTATAAAGAAGATGGCAACAAAATTATGCAAAGGATTTTAGAATCAATATGTATCTGGCAGTGTTTTATTTTTTTCTGAGGGGAAATAAGCTTAGTAACGCTCAATAAACTAGCTCAACGTCTGTGAGTTACTAAAAGCATTACATTTAATTTAACGCTAAAAACTCACGAGGGGTTACATTCGTTTAAAAATGTTACTTTTAAAAGACTTTTACGCAGAAGCTTACAGATAATTTCAGAAAACATGAATAGTAAAATCATGTAACTGCTGCTCACTTTAATGTAAATTGGTCAATTATCCTGTTTAATAACAGTGAGTTCATTAGGACGTATGATCAAATAAATCCGATGTTTGCGAAACCCTTTAATATTTCATAAATTGTAAGGCCTTCTCATTAAAATTAATGTCACGCCTGATAATTTAATAACCGCCCTTCGTAACCCTATGCTAATATAAATTGTCGCCGCAAAATGTCGCTCATAAATCTATTCCGTTAAGCGGAGTAGACACCAGGCAATTAGGAGTTGCTAGGAGTTAGTTCCCGAGTCGTATTACAGAGTCGCTTCTGGCCGGGATGGAGTTGGAGAGCGACTGCCGGCGGACAGTGAAAGTGCATTTAGTCAACTAACGCGCCCGGAGCCACTAGGAATATTAATGAGTGGCTTTGGCACTCGCAATCGCGCGCGAAGCCAATGCCAGTGATTTACTTCTGGAATTCCGCCCAACTTTATTTAAAGCCTAACCAATGTGCCCAAACTATGGAGTAACTAGGGGCTGAGGTAGCAATTTGTTCAGGGGACGTTCAACACTTCCTTTGTTTCAGTAGAGCACTGAATCAATGCCCGCAAACTTTTGTAATAACATTTTAGGCAGTTAGGTTCGCTGTCAACTTGCTCAACTTCAGAGACACCTACTTAGGGAACTTATGGCATTTCATTAGCAGGCACATTGTCTCACTAAGCTTATTATAATGAAATTTTAACAGGAGCACATACCATAGCATGGGGTCTCTCTTAGGGTCTGTGGCGGGTGCGTCATGCGGCAGGTCCAGCTGTGCAAACAGCGGGAACAGGACTTGAACCCCACCGATGGAGTTTAACGCGCTGTGTATTGAATGTGTGACTACCGCTTTCACCTCCTGTGAGAAAAACAAACAAGTTATCATCATCTTGAGCAACCGTTTAAGGTCATGAGTCACTTCGAAATAACTCCTGGCTGGATAGCAAATGAGTGTACCTGGAGATGAAATAGAAACATGGCAAAAACATAGCGAACTTCTAGTTAAAAATATTAAACTACTTTTATAGTCATAATTAGTCATCTGTGTAGTCAAAAAACTTTGATAATTTCAGATTCAAGTTGAAAGATGAGTACAAGGCAAGTCTAATCGGATGCTAAGCGAATCTCTCTATAATGGAGCATCGATCGAATGCGCGGTCAGACGGAGAAAACTATGTAACTTGATAACTCAGGATAACTTGTAACGCAGGATTATGCTAAGTTACGTTTGATGGCTTATTTACAATCCACTGAGTTTAGATTAGTTGATGTCTTCATCGACCACGTTATGTCACAGGTTCATGTTTGATATAAATGGCTCAATGAATTTGTTAAAAAAACTGTTGCAATAACTTTCATAGCCGGTTGAAAAAGTGTGCAAAAATACATGAAAAAAAATATCTAGCTAGTCTGTATTCCCCGAAGGATACCCCGATATGTTGAAGTCCCACGTAACAGGTAGCGAGTCTACTGGCACAAATCTAAACTCCGGGCTGACACTAAGAAATTCCAGATGGAAAAACTCAACAAATCAAAAAGCATATACCTACGCTAGAAATGGGTGTTTTTATCGAGAAAAGTCGAAAGGTTTCGTGATAATAGGCTGATCTGGCGTGGTTCAGTAAACGGGTTAGGTAACATAATCGTTACGGAACCTGGCAGGGCAGGCCTAATTGGATGGATGTGGCTGAAATCTATCGTGTACCTACTGTGCAGTCGTTACATTCGGTATACCTACATTTGAAGCGAAGGCAGTGAAAACAAATAGACCTCTTTATTAGTAACTAACTTCTGCCAGCGGCTTCGCCTGTGTGAAAAGTATTTTATCATCCCAAGGTACCATTATATCGGGATAAAAAGTAAACTATAATCTATTTCTGTGCCAAATTTCATCCAGATCCAGCCATTCTGACGTGATTGAGTAACAAACATAGATCCATCCATCAAAACTGTCGCAGTTATAATATTAGTAAGGTGTAAGTGGTTTGAATTAAGTCTTTCTGATAAACCTTATTAGCAAAATTAAGACCTTAGGCAAGTCGACAATTCTTAGCAAATATTACTATAACTCTAAGGTACTGAAGATTATCTCTTTCTTCAATTAATTGTAATTTCAGCCAAGGAGCGAATAAGAATTGGTATAATGTATTTACAAACAGTAACTTCGGTTATTTTGGCAGACCATCTTTCTGACAAAGGAAATTTCTTCAAAGGCAGTTTCTTGCACGGTCTTCATCATAGAGATCTAACTAAGTTTGGGACCAGCAACGCAGCATATGTGACACCAGCTTCAAAAGTGCCTTTAATAGTTTAATATAAATCAATGCTTTGAGTTTGAGCTTGCCTAGGGTGGTGAACTTGAAGAGTTTTAGGAGTGGATAGTTACAAGTCTGTAAAACCAATATTGTAGGAATTTATTTGAGAATGACACCTACATTATAATTTCCTCTATTCACCTGGAGCACCATCTCCGTTATAATTTCCACGAAGTTGGAGGTATTTACCTGTAGCATCAGCGCATGCGGTGTATGCACGAAGTAGGAGACATTTCCTTTTGGGGCTGATTGTAGACACAACTGTCCATCAGTCGCTACCGGGTTGTACATGAACACTATCCCGGAGGACAGCTTGCCGTCGTATAGCACCTGGTAACGTGAGGAATGTGTTAGATATCTTATCTCGTAGCGTTTATATTACATATACACACAGTGCGTACGTGAGAAGGAAAGGATTTTTACTGATTTAGTTTAAAAATATGTATCATCTAATTCCAAAGCATGCTGTACACGATCATCGAATGTGAACCATTGATCAGACTAAAACATGATCGCATAGAGTCTACTTTGACAGTAAAATTTAAGGAATATATAAAGCTACTGTTATAAAAAAAACTTTCATAAACATTCAGGAGGAACCAATAAAACATGCAAAGCTTTATAGCAGCACTATTAGCCTGCTGTTACCAATATAGCAACAACCACACGAAACTCACAACAAAAACCACACCATACCGTACTTTCTATATAAAACCTGTTTTCCAAATTATGAACATTGCGGAAAATTCTTGAGAAAATTACAAGACGCGTGTAAGAAAATCATATTGTGCGTCGCACAATATACTCGGGTATAACGTTACAGCTAATGCGTTTACTTCCGTATACCAGGAAAACAGCCATTATAAGAAGTAAGACCATAATAATGCACATAAAACACAATAACGATCGCATTACCGAATGTAACATGGGTTAAGTTAGATAGAAAACCTGGCCGGTTTTGTGGGTTAGGTACACGATAAATATAAGAAAGGGATTTCTTACTCTGTGGGTAGATTTCCCAAACTAAATACTATATTAGTAACGCAAGATAATACAAAACATCAAATCAACTTTACGGATAGCAGAAAAATACCAGTAAAACATAAAATAAATGTCACCAACATCTATATAACACTAGGACAGCATAAGCTTCAAAATGTAAGTGTACACCGCAGAGTAGTGTCACGGTGGACATTAACCACGAGAGGACGTCACCTCTCGAGAGATGTAACCACTAAAAGCTATTCAAAATGTAACCCTCACAACCCTCGCTACACTAGTGGACCGACGAAGATGTATGACACGTGGACAGATACCAAACAGGTTTAATTAATGGAAAACCTTTCAAAATGTTCTATCTCAGCGATATGTGGACCAAAATGTTTTGGAAGATAAATGACAGCATTGGACCGTTGGGTTTAGTTTTCACAATTTTCTGTTAGGACTTAGGAGTAGAAAAGCAATTTAAATACGAGTGTAGAACCTAAAACGGTTCAACTGTGCTTGATAAAGTTTCTATTTTGTAACCTTTTAAACAAATTGTTATTCCTATTATTCACAAGTTCAGTGGTTTAGTGTCTCTAACGCGGCTAACTAGTCTCGTTAAGGCCACTAAACCACATTTACCGAATCCAATTTCGCTTAAACTCGGTTAATGCGAGCTAAAACTAATTTTAAGTAATTCTCGGACAGTGGGATTTAAAGTCGCACGTGCTATTAGATCCGCTGGGTTTCTAAAGTGAATCCTAGCTAGGGGTGAAGTTTGCACAGCGCACAGAAGTGCATTACCGAGGCTAATCTTAATACCGTCTCACCGGGAGTGCACTTAAGCTTTCTCTACTTTCTGGGCGCCTGGTGCGCGTAATGATATTACGTGTGTTGCGTTAACAAGTCACTGGGTTTGCTTGATAATGATTATTTGATGACGACAGTAATTTGCAAACATACCATTTCGTTCAATAACATAATCATAAAAGTTGTATGCCTTGTATTTAGGTACTTCAAAAGTATTTCCTTCTCAAAGATGGAAAAGCTCTTCAACATAATAAGATGAAAATTACATGCACTTTATAAGGTTTTCAAATTAAATAGCATTATAATTTATTCAGCAGAGTATCATAGCGATTCTATTAGCTTTTAAAGGAGATTCTCTCAAGCAGAACTTGAATTTTCCGCTATCTCATAGAACGGTACGTGCTTAATGGAGTTTTAGAATACAAACACAAAGCAAAATTTTTGCTGCCAATTTCTTTATTTACATATTCAGGTAAGATTGGTTAATATTCATGCTTTGGCATACAGATAAGACGTTCAACTGTTAAAATGTAATAGATGAGCTAATCAGAGCGAACCGTCTCGTGACAATTCAATGATAAAGGGTTACATGTATATTAACCCCAACCCCTATTTACTATTCGAAATTAGTAGATGTCAAGCAATTACATAAAGTTAAAGACCCGCATAAGTAACTAGTTAAATAATCGAGACTATCGGTCCTTCTAAATGGCAAACGTAACTTAGTTTTAAAACTGAAGCCCCCAATTAAAACTTGTAATCGTCTTAACACCTCCAGACGGCATTGGCAACCCTCGATTATCCTAAACTTGGCCCGAGAGGAATAAACCGAGATGTCACTTTACAAAGTCAACGACAGCTATCCATTACAAATGTTTGAATAAGACTGAATAAGCTCCGACCGTTCATAGTCTCCTAGTCGTTGATCATAAACTATGCGCGAAAGACAATAAAATAAACGATGTAGCAGCAGAGCAATGAACTTGCGTAGTTACAGCTGCAGTATCCGGGTTTATCGCACAACTTGCAAGTTATGACATCCTTCGCAAGTGAAAAGTTTTACACTTAACAGAGTGTCTTTGACTTAGTTAACATGAATTATGTCTCTGTAAGAACTTTAAGTGCTAGAAGCGTTCTTTTATAAAGTTCGTGTTTGAAAACAGTTCTTGGGGCGTAAAATAAAACTGGATGCGGCAACTATTTCTGCTACGGTTTTTAGTGAAAAGGAAATACAACGTTTGGATCCTTTGCTTTTATTTTTTTTGATCTTTTTCATGAAACCAAGTACATACATCCAATTTAAAAACACTCATGTACCAACGTTTCATAAAAGAAAACCAATATAAAACGGAAACGGAAACTTCGGGTGATATAGGTAAATAAATAATCGTAATCATCGCGTTAAATTCTCGTGATATATTGTTTCACACTCATGTACCTATACAGGTAAGTTACGTAATCTTGATCGAATGATAGGCATCCTTTAATCTTATCATTAGGAATACCTACTAACATAGGCATAGCAAAACAGCTATCATTGCTCCATCTACAAACAAACAAAATAGTTAATATCCTTACGGGAACTTTGAAAGTTAAAGTAAATTCTACGAGGAGCGTGCAAGAGCAATTTAATATTAAAATACATAAGACGAGGCAAAACAATGTCGGACGACTGCCGTAGCCATCTCGTTAAACAAGATTGTTTTACTTTAAAATGCACTACCGCTGCACGATGTACGCGAATGCCTGACAGTTGGGTGGATGCGACAAATCCTTTAAATTATTCGCTCCTAGTGCGTTGGTAAAATACTTCTTCTTTTATTGCAAGTATTTGTAAGATAATTTGCTAAGAGAAATTGTTTGTTTGATCAAGAATAATAAGATTATTTTTCACAATCAAAATATCTTTTCATATAATATATATAATTACGATCTTAATCAAGCATTTGACCGCAAGCATCACAATTTTCGTACTAATCGATTATACGATAATCTCAGAGTAGGCATTACATCGTAATTAATTACTAAGCGTCTGCACACCAATTGATTTGCAAATTGAGGTGATTAATTGATAACCGTGGAGATACCAACGGGTTAATTCCACTATCAATTAGTACGGCACGGGTTAGCGCCGGCGCCGGCGGTGTCATTATTTTGTTAGGTTACCGTTAGTGCATAACATTTGATCCCAATTAGGATGGTTAAGTTTCGAAAGGGGTCTAGCTTTATGACGTAGTGAATTTTACAAGCGTTGGTGGATCGCAAAATGGATTCTAACCAATATATTCGATTATTATCTTAGTATGCTTTTGCGGTGTCCCCCAGGGCAGCATATTAGGACATAGTGTGAGTTCTTTAGCACCTACTTATAGGAAATTAAAAACCATCTGGTGACATTGGCACATCACATTGTTCGAAGAATGCCTTAACAAAGAATGGAACAAATTCAATTCCTTTCAAAATTCTTCCAACACTTTCCGATCTTGAACAACAAAATAATTCCGCGCAAGCGAGTGCACTAGAAAACTTTACATCCTTGTCTGAAGCCGCCATATTGCTGCGGGTGTCACAAGTTAGTTCTGCTTCTTAATAAAACTTGTGCACTGGGACAGACTAGAGCATCCTCTTTAGAGGGGGCTCTATCAAAACTATACGGTTCATAAATAAGACAAAATAAGATGATGCAGAAGGAACACAGGATACCAGGACTATATAAGCGTCAAGCAGGTACAATTCAGGAAATTGGTTAGAATTTTCTGTTGGCAATCTTATCGTTAACATCACTTCCGCCAGTCAGAGCTTGATCCAGTCTCATACGTATTTGGGATACCTGCGATCTTGAAATCTTAACTAATATTATAAAAAGAGAGCCCGAATTTTGCGAGTTTGTTCTCACATGTATATATGTGTATCTATAAATTATTGTAACGCAGGCATAGCCAGGGTGGGTCACTATTATCTTAATGAATAAGTTTACATTTTGATTGGTCCTCTTTTGTATTTATTAGTTCATGATTCATTTTCGAACCGATGAGTTTCTATCTAGAATCCCTCGTGAGTCGTGCCTTCACTACATTAGTGCAACTACAGTGTAGGAACCCGTGTATGTAGCCCAGTCAAGTTCATTAAAAAGTTATAATCAACATGTACCTAAGTATAGAACAAAGAGAAACTTACGTTAATAAAGTGTCTAGTGTTGTTTTCATTAAGAACTTTATTTATTTAAGCGAGACGGTCCGTAATTAATACATATTTAGTTTACAGTCTTATTGATTTTCATTTTGTGCTCCAGAGAACTTCATACCAAATTGTATCGGTTCTAGAATTTCGAGACCTTTATGTTGGGCTTAGCGCAGACAAGACTATCATAATAAGGTCCTCACTAAGCCACGATGCGAACAGAATAATTAATATTATCTTTTTAACTAAGAGAGAAAAACAATGAGACGCCCATATCTCACTAATTACGAATGCCAAATGCGCGCCACAAAATATACCCACCAAGTCAAACATTAATTTGAATTATGATTAAAGTTCTGTCAGGGGTCTCTTTTAGCCAAATAAAAAACATTTTCTTTTATTTTGGAAAGACAGCATAATAATTACAAAATTAATTCCAGATGGCAGATTTCATTTTCTCATAGGTACGAAGTTGGCGAAATTACGTGAACAGTGTATAAGAATAGACAGAGATAACTACCTTCTGAAAGACAAAGACATAAAAAATACAAATTTTATATTGCCTCCTGTCCCTCCCTACAAAACACGAAGTTACAAATACCCACATAAAGCTAAAGCCTTCAAATGAAGTCTGTTTACTGAAGACAGGGTTTTCAAAATCAACCTTCCGTCAAAATTGCACATAAAATTCGTTTTACGGCCCCTAAATTTTACGTGCTAAGTACATTCTCATTACGCAAGTTGTTTTATGACGTCACACTAGAAAAGTTATATGGCTCAGTGCGAACCATAAGGCCGGGACTCCACCAAAGCGGAGATGTGCGGAAAGTCCAGCTGAGCGGAGACGAGATGTGTGAATAACGAAATTCTATTGGTTGGTTTCGTCTCCGTTTTGGACATCTCCGCACATCTCCGCTTTGGTGGAGTCCCGGCCTAAAGCTGCGACGCGAAACGCAAGGAGGTTACACTGGCCCCGCCAATAAAGAGTTCTCGAGTCTGTAACTTTCCTTAACTTACGAACCGTGTGCAAATATGCGCTCCCGGTAAAAGTATTTGTAAAGCGCTTGAATATTTGCAACATTTTTGCGGATGATAAAAATAAAATACCACCTACCCAGAAAGATGGATTGTATTTTCGCTGAATTTCAAGAAACCCGCAAAATATTTCCTTGTTACTATGTAAACCCAGTTAAATATAGTTTAGTTATTATGAAATGGTTTCACCGTTTGAACTCGCGACCTTTCCATCAGTTGCGCAGTCGGAAATGTTGGTTAAAATTATAATGGTAATGGCAGGTCCCGTCGGTTTGCCTAAATAAACGTTCAAAATAAACAATTTGTTGTCGCTTCGCAATTACGGATCCCTGACTAAATTAAACACAATTTTCTTAATTAATTTCAAGCAAAAAAGCGAGATCTTCATAAAATATTCATGAAGTTACGTTTCAAGTAGCAGTGTGACGGAACGCGTGAATATTAGTCAAATTAGTACGCCAAGAACGATGGCGAAGCTCTCCAAACTCATTATTATCCCTAACTCCGTCATAATTAATATAAAAATCAATTAGGAAAGTTTTAATTGCATGCCAGCAGCGGCAACACTTGTTTTTTTTTTCCTTTACGCACAACTTTGTCATAACTTTTAGAATATCACGGTGGGAAATTGGGATTCTCTACCAATAAAAAGGTAGGTAGTTTTACGATTTTGATTTTTAAATTTTTGATTTTTAAACTTCACGAGATAAATTCCTTATAACTGAGTTCCTCAATTAAGCCAACATCATGAAGTTTCTATAGCTTATATAAAAAGAGATCTTGTACTACGATTACAGAAACATTGAGAAGCGGTCCTGAATATTTAAAGCTATTTAAAAAGTAGTAATAAGCGGGCAGATACTTCAAAAAGCATACAAAGAACGCCATTATCTGTAACTGGAGCAAGAAGTCTGAAAGTCTCAAAAACTCATTACAGATTATCTCGATATTAAATATAAGCCGAAGTATTTAAATATCTTTAAGGTTTAATAGCTGGAATTCTTGGACATAATAGGGATAAAGGTATTTTCAAGTTCATCTTTGAAATAGTAGGACGAACAACTTTATTGTACAAATTCTGTTTTCAAAGACGTCGAGATGTTGACTTAGTGAAACAGAATTATTCACTAAGGGTCTTATAAAGATACAAAAATACGTGAAGTTACAGTAATAAATAACGACTGCGACGAAACGAGAGCTTACCTACGTGGATGTACTTCTTAAAATTGTTCTGAAGAATATTATAATATCTAAGACAGTTAAGTACCTAAGTAAAAGTAATATTAAATTTGAAAAGCTTTATTCGTAGCTGGCCAAAGAGTGGACGCAAACACGGCATTTACAAAGTATTTGATCACTGAAAGACAAGATCGGATTAATGCACTTCACGAAAGTTTTTCCGAGCAATGTCCTCAAAGACCGTAAACGATTCAAGAGCTAAGTAAACCTGGGAATTTTCCGGTGGAACTACTATAAATACTTGTACCTTTCACTAGGACTGCAGAAGATTTCCTCAAGTCGAATTATAATGAAACCGCAAGAGGCCGCCTCTTGCGGTTAGAGGCGCCATTACGCGTGGTATCAAATGGCTGACCCTCGGGTTCCTGCTCTCCTAGTGGGGCGTGCGGTAAGTGCGAACCCAAAACTTGTGATACTCGTGGATAAGGTGAAACTTGTGCGAACAACCGTGGCCTGTTTGTTGGTGTCCTTTCAGTGGCGATACTGCCGGGTATTTTACGAAAATTGCTCATTTACAGCCATTCCGAATGTTTGTTAATTGAAATTAGATCTTAGATAGAGATTGTGTTAATAGTCTGAAAGCACCATTAAGTCTGATTCCCATTTTGTATTAGGGGTTAATAATAATAAGAAACTTACAATTCACATGCTTCATAGACTTTAAGGGTAGATAACCTTTTGCAAAAAGATTTCGTTCTTCTTCTATTTTCATGACATCATCATAGTACAAAACAAAATCTATTTATAATGTGTAAAAGTAATCAATCGAAAGGTAATCTTAAATCTGTGTCAGTTTGCCATCAATAAACATTACATAATAAACCAGTTCTACTGGATCGGAACCCATATTTATTCAGGACTAACGAAGCCCTGGACGTTACCTGAAACTTTTACAATCCCGGCCAATAAATAACTTTTGAGTGGAGTTTAGATTTAGCGGGGCGTGTAGTCATGCCAACAAAACCGATACGTCCATCCGTCTGTACACACGGCTAGTTAATCCTCACAGTTGTATAGCTTAAAACTTTAGATTAATATCAAACTCAAGCAAAGTAACGACGGATTAACCAAACTAAACGTATTATAAGAAGAAACTAAAATGTTAGCCCACTTTGATTAAGTCCAAGTCAATATTGAGCCAAGGTATAATTTGGAACTCATTTTAAATTCATTCAATATTAAACAAACACTGCGACATCATTAAAGTTGCAAATGGATTTACTTTGTGAGTTAAGATAAAATATTGCGCAAATCCTTTAAAATAACGAGTCGAAAATCTTTTGATAAATCGAGCGATTTAGCTAATTTCCTCAGAAATCGCATTACTTTAGCAATTTCTAACAATCGAAGAAATTAAGCCGCCTTTGTTGGTTCGTAACCTTTTGTGCATTTAATTACTTATATTCATTTTATTTTGGAAATCTGTTTCAAATCGGATACTATTACGTTTAAATATGGCTTTAATTTGTTTCCTACAAGAATTTGTTAAAGTTAGCTAGAGTTATAACATTCCATGCATTTTCCTGTTTAAATCTGTAAACCCAAGACACCATCGAGTTAGTGGAAAATGTAGAACTGTAGATCCCGGCATTCCTTGTACAATCAAGATTAAACCCGTCTAGAAGACATTCATAGTCTTACGTCGTGAACGTTCTGCGTGGGGTCGTGTATAAGGTCCCCGTAGCGGTCCACGCGGACCTCCATTGACGGCAGCGGCGTGTGGCACTCCGCATCGAAACGGAACTGACCCTGCACCACATGGACAGTAGACAACAGACATTACACACTGACAATTTATACAGGTAGTGCTCGGTGCACGTGGCGAAACAGAATCACAAAAGCAGGACAAAACAAAAAACTGAATAGAAGGGCAAGCGGCGCGACATGCTTACACGCTTGCATGCTTCAATATCTACGAGCATGGAGGCATGCGCGGCGGCCACTTCGCGCGCCTCGTCGGCCATTCGCCGTCCTCTAGGAGTCGCGTCTTCTTTCACTACTACGCATGCTTCTTCCATGTCTGCGGCCTTAGTGTCTTCTTCAGCGGAAGCTACGTCAGGCGGCTCAATCTCAGGAGTTTGGGGGGAGGTTTCGGGATCGGGAGGAGGAGAAACATCAGCGTTGTCAAGCTTGGGAGCGCTCGTCTCGCTCACCCTTTTATGATTCTCCGGTAAACTGATGTTGCATTCGTTGTCGAAACGGAACTGACTCTGTTTCCGTGGTAAGCAAGAAACAAATGTAAACATGATATATTAAATTATTATGTTCATACAATCTTTGAATAATATACACTTTTATAATTCTTAAGCTATTTAGACTGATCATTTATAATTGAGACAAAAAATCATCTAGATATATAAACATTAAGTCACTGAGCCTTGAAGAACACTCACCTTATATCCGGGCCCCAGCCTGTGCATGGCGCAGATCTGGTGCGTGGTGAGCGCCTCCCCGAACAGATAGATGGCGGCCATCTGTCCGCAGAACACTCGCTCCTCGTCCAGCTCTGCTGTCGCACCGATGTAGCACTTGTCGAAAGGCTGTTGACAAGTCAACACAATTTATTTAACAAGCACAGCTTTTCTAGTCTAAATATGCCAATTTTTGAATTTGTTCTTTTTCACAAACAAAAAAATAAATAAAAAGAAAGATAGTTCTTAGATTTAGAATAGGGTTGTTTCCCGGGTAGAAAAATGATAATTCTATTTAGTCTGTCAGTGAGATTATCAAATAATATTGAACACGTATTTTATGTTTTACCAAATCAATAAAAAATTACAAAGTTAAAGCGCATCAAATTCAGGAATGGTGGCTTGTCACGTCACTTAGGCAGTATAAAGTGTACTAGCGGCGTGACGTTTCACGATATTTCAACGCATTATATCGTCGTCACTTTATGTATACGTGTCTAAAGACAAAAATACGTGTCCAATATGTTTGATCAATCTAACTGACGGACAAAAAACAAATTTTCAGTAATTCCACAAATTGTAAACTTTAAAATGGTCGAAAAATTTTCCATTAAAATATCTAGAATTTAATATTGTAGAAATACCAAATCAAACACTGCTTAGATGTTATTAAAACTGAAGCAAAAGATACTTCAAGTAAACTCATCTTATACAACTAACTTTCGACAGCTTCTTGAACTACAAAATTAGTTTAGAAGCACAAATTACTTCAAAAAATTAATTTTCTTCAGCAGAATATTTCGGCAAAGGCGTTCGAGATTGGGAAGGCATTTCATATTCGACGATATTTCAGCCAAAGATCGAAATAGGGTCGGAATTGAATCAAAAGTTATTGGTGGACGAAATTCCTATTAGAGTAAGCAACGCAAACATTTGTGGGCAAAGTTCTTTAATACAAAATGAAGAATAAGGTTACCGCCAAGTATTTATCGGAGGAATTTGGGGCCGACAAAGTGTAGCAAGTTCTGATTAGAACCTAACGGTCAGACTGCTTATATAATACATGTAGGTACATAGGGCCACTTAATAAGTACATAATGTTGCTCCTATATTTAATGAGAACGTTATGGGTATCAATTAATTCCATAATGAGAATACGATGGAACTGACAATTTTCCAGTATTGAAAATGATTTTATTGAGTTGATCGAAAATATAATTTTCATAAGGTCAGTAATTATTTTGGTGAACCTGACAATGCTGAATGTGAAGCTAAACAGTCTAAATCAACTGGGTGCGAAATTTCAGCGTATTTACCTTGACAGAAAACCCAGCTGGGTATGTAAAATAAAATATAACAAGGAATGATATTAGAATTCAAAAAACCATTTTAACAAAAATAATAAACAAAACACTACAAAGTGAAAACTAACTTTCTTTTCGGAAGTCTGTGAGTTTGGTACCAATTATTTTTTCGTTTTTTACACCGATTGCCGAAAAGTAAGTATTTTTCGCTTTGTAGTGTTTTGTTTCGGAGGTCGGTTATTTTTTTTTGTTAAAAAGTGTTTTTTTTTTTTAGTTTTGGAACCTTTTATTAAACAGACATACAGACACCGATTCGAGGTCAACCGTCGAATCCGACTCGGCTGGGCCGCGAGGCGGTATTCGGGCAGTTGCGCGGTACCTTCTCGTCCAATTTACGGCATTTACCGCAGTGTCACAAAAAAAAAATCTGACCTGTGTGTGTTGCCAGTGATTACCTATGGGACCGAGACGTGGGCCTTATCAGAAGTCACCCAACGGGCAATGGACTACTATAGCTATGCTCGGAGTTTCTTTGCGTGTTCGCATCAGAAATGAGGATATCCGCAGGAGAACCAAAGTTGACATAGCCCAAAGGATTGTGAAACTTAAGTGGCAGTGGGCATGGTCAGGGCAAATTGCTCGCAGATCGGAGCCGAATGGGCCGAAAAGTTCTGGAATGGCGACCGCGAACCGGAAGACGATACGTTGGAAGGCCTCCCACTAGGTGGACCGATGACATGGTTAAGGTTGCGGGAAGGCGCTGGATGCGAGAAGCACGGGATTGGTTAGTGTGGCGACGCCTGGGTAAAATACGTATTATTAAGGATAACCCAAAAACTACTCGTCAGATCTTGATCAAATTTAAATGTGACAAATAAATCGGTTCACCAAATTAAAAGTTCAGAGGCATCACATAAAAAAAACATTCGAATTGAAAACCTTCTCCTTTTAGAAATCGGTAAAAAATATTTGTTTACTACTAATGTTTGTAAGATCACAGAGCCAGGTTCGGGATGTTTCTGAATCACCTCTATATAAATACTTCGAAATGAACCCATTGTCAGTACTTGACATTTGGTAAGGAGTATACGCATGTTTAAAGAACGTCAATGTTTGCCAGGATATTTATAGACTCGAACGACAAAACTTTAAACTAGGAATCTGTTGGAAAATCTTTCGGGTTATAGGAAACTCAGTACCAATTACAAATTATCGGTAAAATAACTAAAAACGAATTCTAACTACAAAACGAATATTTACAAAAGCCTAATGCCATTAAACACTTTAGGGGCCTATGTCCAGCAGTGGACGTCTTCCGGCTGAAATGATGTTGATGATGATGAATGACATAAAATAAGTCTGTAATCTATCTATAGTTTCGCCGTCGTTTAGTTGACTGAGGACAGTAAGGAATAGAAGACACTGTACCTTACACCAATACATATCCTATTTCCTAATAATATTAAAATCTTCTGCTCGCGGTTTCGCCCGCGTAACAAGTGTTTTATCAAATGGAATACAAACTACCCTATGTCCTTTTCAGGGTCTCAATCTCCATGCCAAAATTCATCTAAATCGGTTCGGTAGTTCTAGAGATTATCCCCTACAACCTCACAAACTTTACCTCTTTATTTAATATAGATAGATGATGGTAATTTTGTTTGTTTGTGTTTCAATCACTCATAAACGGCTGAACGGATTTGGATGAAATTTTTCACACAGATAGTTCATAACCTGGATTAACATATAGGATACTTTTCAACTCGGTATAATGTTTCCTTGGCATATAGAACATTTTTGACGGGAGATGCCGCGAGCAGAAGCTACTTTATTATAAGCTTTTTTAAGGTAATGGTTTTCACAATAAGTCTAGAATGCTAGCAATGAGTCTTCCAACCAGTAGCCCAGACCATTAAGACGACGACTAACGCCAACGACCTTGAGAGAACAAAACGCGCAAGCGTTACACACCCGCGCGAGCCAAAATTTAGTAGTTTTTTGTACTTTCCTTATTATTCTATGACTTTAAAAAAAAAGCCTCTAATCAAAATGTAGATAATTAAATTGTCTCTAAGATGGTGTCGATTTCTTTAGAATATACCCAGTGGTTTTGGTGCGATTGTCGTGGTTTTGTCCGTTTTAGACATAACTTTACAAATTAATTACACCATGTTATACGAATAAAACTTAAAATTTTCGTAGATAAATTATTTAGAAAATACGAGTAGTCTAATATTACATATATTTTTTTCCAAAAAATTAAGACTAGCCGTTTTGACGTGATTCTCATTTTAAAATCAGCTACTCAAGGGAATCGGCGATATACGAGTATACGTCCAATGTTAACGCAGTACTGACCATGCACCCGCTCAATGCCAAAATATCAATATTGAATTAATCTCCGTTTGAACAATTTTGTTTGCAAAACATTATTTGATTTACATATGCTATGCTAGTTATGAAGAAATTCCAGCCATCAAGTTTTCTGTGTAAAAATATTTAAAAAAATATTTTCTGACTCCTGAGATACAAGTATCTTTTTACTTAGTTCAGGAGCCAGCTGTTCAACCTGGTTCTGACCACCGTTTGTACAAATATTTAGTATATAATTAACTTGTGTTACTGTTTTGTACAATAAATAAATAAATTATTAAAAAAAAATATTATTATTAATCATCCAAGTCGTTTTGGAGGAGTATCCAAAAGTAGCGAAAAAATAGCGTGTTATTAATTATTTTTTTAAAGCAAAACAATTTGTTATACCAAAAAACCATGTGTTATAAATAATATGTGTGAAACAATAATAAATATATCTTTTTTTCAAACCTTTTAATCTAGCCGTTACTAAGGAGTATGCTTTAGAATGTTACCGTTTTACGGCACTAAAGCGGATGTAGGCCCTTAAAGCCAACGTTAGATTATAGTTTGAGGCAGTTTCACAACACAGCGATCATCATACGCCAGCCTATCGCTAGGTACTACGTATGGTACGTTACCCCCAGTCCTGAGCACCGTAATGTCATGTAAATTCACATTTATAGCTGAAACACTCGTGTTTAGTCACAAATGGTATTTTCGCGGCACGTGGCGGTTTACCGCTCTCGGTTTTCCCAATATCGTTTCAAAGCGCGGTGCTCAAATCTCTTTTACGTGTCAAATTTTATAATAAAAAGCTCCTTCCTTTTTAATATTTTCCAGTGATTTTAAGAACGCCCAATTTTTGTGGGTTTTAATTGAGACATTATAGAAACAAAACTTCAAAGTGATTAAATTAAAACCTTTACTTCAATGCCATTATTAGTGTCCATTCTGTCCATTATTCCAAGGGTCTAAATCAGTTCTTTGTTAGCCGGAATTTACATCAAAGAGTAATTTTTCTAACAACCCTTGGTTTCGGAATACCGAACTGATAAAATAATTCAACCCGTTGTAATGCTGGGGTTTAGAATATAAAATTGCGAGTGTTCAATTCAGCTTTTGTAAGAATTTAATTTAAAAACTCGATGCCTAAGTAAATTCTTTTATATTGAGTACGAAATTAAAAATTGTATGAATGTGACCTCTGATTTAAATTTTGTTTTAAAGGTCTTTCAATTTGAATATTTTTGACACTTAATAATGTTCTGCTTATACCGTGCTCCATAGTGAAGCCCGTCTTGTCACACAGGAGCACGTATATCGCAGTCCCAAATGATTAGTTTATCTTCATAACGCTGGACAAGTTCATTTTGCAGCAACTATGCGTGACCACGTCCGAGGCTCAGTGAATATTCATCGTGGCATGCATCAACTAACGCCAACTTAATCCCTCGGGCGGGAAAGAGAACACCAGGAGAACACGGACTAAATGGAGCTTCACAAAACAAATAATGGAAGGAATCCCAATCAAAACAATACTTCACTGTAGGTCTGAATTCGTGCTCTTTCAGTCTAATTGGTTGCGTATTTTTTTTATCGGATTACTCGCAGCACGGAGTTTTTGTAAGGGCAACACAAAATTCATTAATGTAGCGAAACGATTATGGACGTGAAAGTATTGATAGATGATTCTGATGAAATGGCAGTTCATTTCCACAATCATAATAACAAGGTTTAAGGCCGTCGGACGTCGGTCATTTGGGGCACAATTGTAATCATATTCGGGGCTCAATCCCTGGTGGCAAGCGGGCACATTGGCGGTCAATCGATGATTTTCATTTGATTCGAGTAGCGATACAAATGCAAAGTTAGTTAATTATGTTCCGATGTTTGAACCTGTATTTCGTGGTAACATATCTGTAACGTCAACTGCTATGAGTACTTTTACATAAGATAAAGTAAGAAATCAATGTCTCCAGACAGTGGAAGTTTCGTCAAACTCTTAAAACTTGTATTACTATGAAGTCAGCGTACATCCACAGGAATTTGCATGGCATTACTTGTAATAAATTTCTGCTAACGACACGTACGTGACGACTCGAACGCACAACTTGTCGCGGTGGGGGTGTTCGCCGTAGATAACCGAATGTATTATGCTAAGCTCCTATAGAGTTATGAGCACTTGGTACTTGAGGCTGGATTAGGGTACCATTTAACTACTTGAGAAACGACAGATTACACCTAAGAATATATGTTTAAGTTTGTTTGAAGCTAAGGCTCATATGTCTAGCTAGCTGGAGTTGATTTTACAGCAAAATATCTATTGGTAAATTCGTCGTCTCGACCAGTAAGATCACAATGCAATGGGTCACAGATCTCGGCGATAAGTGTGTCAAGGAATGTGAGGCCTTTCCTGCGTGGAATCCCGATGGGTCTCTTGAACACATAAGATGTCACAGTGTGCCTTGCGAGCTATTTCATATAGAATTCCGCATGCCCTGTTGCCTTTCTCGTGAGGGCCTTATGGTTGCCGTGGCCGATTACTGGGCCAGGCAAGATGTATGTAATGGGTTCTATTCGAAGTGGTGTTACTAGCGTTTAGCACTTACGTCGTTGGTGGAGACGAACCAAGCCATCTCCGTACTGGACGCTAGCTGTCCGTTCACCAAGCACTTGATCTCGCTCTTCGTCCATCTATTGTATATGTACACCACTGCTATCGCGTACCATCTGCACAGGAAACAGAAGACTTTATCATTATAGTTTCATACCTACCTTTTTTTGTTATCAGGGCGAAATCTTTAAAAGGTGCCTGGACTTTTGGGGCAAAGATCTGGGAGTGTGAGATTTTTAACTTACCAAAACCACCCCGGTGATCACCACTAGCACACAAAAGTGACTTCTTAAAAGACTAATTCGGATCCCGCTCTGTGAAACGCCTTTTAAGGACCGTCATTTAAGATTTTTCATCATTCGTTCCGATAAGGTGTTCGAACACATCAAATCTTTTTGTCACCAATATACTTCACAATGATGTAAGTTAGTTAAAAGAGAATAATAATATCGTAATTTATGATTCATCATGCATTGATTAGGGTTCTGCTGATTCAGTTCAAAGTTAAAGGTCAAATCATTGATCGAACCTTTATCCAATAAAGGAATGATAAAGGAATATTTTTTGCACATAATCAAGTGTAGTGATGTGTGTAACTTTGAAAATGTTCAGTCTACTGTAATGTTCTGCTCAAAGAGTTCAAACATGTTAAACATTTCTCTGAAACAAATAAAACGAATAAAACTTTTGTTTACTCGAGTTAAGCTGATTTCACATAAAAACTCTCAAACTGATCCCAGTTCATGCACTTTGCTAATAACTTCTCAAAGGAAAATAATGAAAATAAAATTAACTGGCTAATTTTTGAGGCAACTTTTCGCACGAGGCCGACCGTCGTCATAAACCGACTCCACAGGAAAGTTTGTTTATACTGCTGCAACTTTTTCACTGCCTTGATTTAGTGTTTTAAACAAAGTTTTAAAATTTGATGGCAGCGCGTTCGAAATTAACTGCACCACAGCTTTAAATAATTTCGTGATTTTTAACAATACGCCCGGAGTCGGTCAGGGGTGTTTTGCATAAGGCTGGCAGACAGACAGACACATAACAATCGCACATTAGGTAAGTCGCGCATTGCCACCAAACCCAGTAAATTATATGGACTGGCCACTTATTCTCTAAAAATCTATACAACAGTAGGCCAGCTCAAGTTCAAATTGTTACCACCGACTGTACTAAATAGCCCAAAACTGTTGCAAGTAGCAGATATAACTACAGGAATGGCTTTGCTTGCTAATGCGAGTAAAGCACTTGCGCGTAAGTACTGAGTGACTATCTATCCGTTTGTGACCATTGTAAAAAGTAACAGCGGTTTGGATAGGTCACTTACCTTCTTGGTTGAAATTCGTATTTGACACAATGTTGAAACCCCTTGCCGCGCACCTTCATCGATGTGAGAACTAAACAGTTTCCGACGAAGTGTGCCGTGTAGCCCACACCTTTACTCGTTTTGAAGCTGTTGGAAAAAATAACCATAGTTCATTTGTGTGATCATGTGCCTTTTTATAATATCATTCAACAATTATCTTGAGAAGCCGAATTCTTAATAGCATCATACACTCTAGATAGAGGTACTAGAGAATCATAAAGTATGAGGCATACGTCATGATCTTCAAAAAGGACGTGGCGCGTAGCGAACTCGCAATTAAATTATCCCCGAACACAAACCGAAAATGATTTAGCTTAGTACCAGGATAGCAGAGCACAACCGAAACTACACTTGAAACGTCCGAGCTCCACTCAAATCAAATGAAAAGTTGGGCACACAGGTGCAGCCGCGGTCTGTGGCTCCACACGATTTACGGAATACATTCTCCATTCGCACTGTAATACGCTTTTAGTACAAATTGACTTGATATTGCCTATCTAACTCTTCTCAAATTAAGTTGTTATTGCTTTTACTGGAATTATTAAATGTTTTCGCCCCAGTAAGCGTAAGCGTGTTTATTGCCTCGAATATTATAATATCGTGTAAGGCGTTAACATGTAATTGAGAATGTCAGGGTATCTATATGAAAACTTAATTTCGTGTAGGTTGATTTTTTCATTTTCAGTAATATAAATTACCTACTTAGGCTTAGATAATAGAGGATTTAGGCTTCGTAATATATAATTCACCTAACAGCTTTGTACAATATTCTGACAAATAAATGCATTCTATTCTATTCTATTTTAGACATGTATTCATGTTATCTGAAGTCATCAAAAAATCATCAGCCAGAAATAATAAACTTGTAAATTAGCATTAGAGAAAGGATGATAATTTTGGTACAGGTTAGTAACAAAGAAAACTATTATAGTAACAAGTAGTAAAATTTGGCGAATAACCACTCTCTCTACATTGTACCTACTGTAAAACTGTCTTGATCTTATTATTAATCTATTATTTTGATGTCAGGTTTTGGAGCGTTCGTTACTGTATTATTTTTTCCTGCTAAGCTAAAATGGTCACACTAATATGCATAAGCATAATCCCACTGCTGGGACACAGGCCGGTAAAATACATGTCACATGTCTTGGACTTTTTAGTTCCGTTTCCTCACAAAGGTCCGGCATTCAATCATTTTCATTAATTAATGGATCTTCTTCGCTATTCCTAGTCAGTACGAGTATATCTGGACGTGCTAGCTATTGGATTTTAATCCCCGACGGAAAAAGAGGGGTTTTAAAAGTTTGACGTGTGCATCTGTGTGTTTGTGTAGTTATCTGTCGTGGCATCATAGCTCCTAAACGGATGAACCGACTTTGATTTAGTCTTGTTTTGTTTGAAAGGTGACTTTATCGAGAGTGTTCTATGCTATGGTTGATGAAAATCGGTTCAATCGTTCAAAAATTTTTTTTTTTTTTTTTTTTATTTTAGATAGGCTCGCGCTTGACCACTATCTCACCTGATGGTAAGCGATGATGTGGTCGACGGTGTAACACGCTTGCCTAGAAGTAACCTATTCACTCTTGACTTAAAGACCCCGAGGTTGTAGCTATCTGGAAACACAGACTCCGGCAGGGAATTCCACTCCTTAGCTGTACGCATAATGAAAGTATTTCCAAAACGTTATGGGCGTTTTACTGTTTGAATCAGGGTATTTTCGCAAGATATCGTGTCATAATTACGCATACGAAAGATTTTATCGATCGAAGCGTGTCTACTACTAAATAAATTATGTAGTTTAAAAAGCATGAAATAAAAATGTGTCGGAGGTAATATAAAAATGTGTCGGGGGTAATGTTATTTTTTTAAATTATACTTGTCTATCTTTCTCAAGGTTACTAGGATACCATAAAGGGTTGATAGTGCCATAGTTACCAGTATAGATATGGTTTCTCCCGCTCGATGTTGACGGAGTTGATGGGGTCGAGCCGGAACCACGTAGTGAAGGTGAACCCGTTCTCGTAAGGCCACCTGGCGAGCGGGGGCAGTACAACCGCCTGCAAAAAAAACATCTTAGTTTCATAACCAACAATTATTTATTCTGTGTTATAACATACGTCTGTGTGTCCCGATGAGTTGTGCAGCAGAGGTGAATACCGTAAATTTCAGCATCACGCAGTTGCGTTAAGAAATGTGGACTATAATGCTGGCTTACTTTTGAAATGACACCAAATGGGGATACTTAATGACACTATCACACTAATATATAAAGGCGAAAGTTTGTGAGTGTGTGTTTGTATGCTTGTTACTTCTTCACGCTGAAACGGCTGGACGAATCTGGATGAAATTTGGTACAGAGATAGATTACAGTCAGGAATAGCACATACGATACTTTTATCCCGCTGCCGCTGGCAGAAGCTAGTTTATTTAATAAAACAAATTAGTCATAAAAAAGCAAAGGCAGTAACATTACATTTATCTATTCCATTATATTTGCATTTAACCATCATACAACGTAACACAAAAACTCTTCTACCACCTCAGCTCGTCATCGTCAGTGCCTCCGTCAAAGCGTTACAAGCTGGCAAGACCTTCATAAATAAAGACAATCTCTCAAATAGGAAGAGAGACCACCTTTTCAGATAAAAATACTGCTGCTGTCTTTGCTTCTATATTATGACTTCATACAATAACAAAACATATCTTGTCCAACAACCCAGGAGACCACTCTACTAGACCAATGAGGCAGCCAGCTACATAAATAAATTTAATTGAATAAAGCTTACGAGCTTATTATAATGATAATGGATGACAGACATCTGTGCTTCGTTAGAGCAAAATATAATTCTCCACGTGGTATTTCTATAATAGTTGTATATTACACAATACAATGTTAAAAGTTAGGAAGGTAGCATCAAAACTTTTAATTAGATTCCATCCAAACTTAAATATGTAAAAAGCATTTTTCTACAAACATACCCAGAACTCAAATTTCCTTTAAAATCCCACATCAAAATGTGGCATCCAAAAGAGCAAAACTTGGCAAGTGCGCGACTGTGCCTCACTCGCCAGTAAAATCTTATTTTATGCTCCGATGGCAGGCCAGCACACTCGTATCTCTTGTAAAGGTTCCTATCGAGATATCGCTTCAATAAAATCTACAATTATAAGGTCTTTTTATCGTCACTCCAATCTTCTATTTCATATGTACATATGCCACACAATATATAATATGTTCACACACAAAATAAACAAGTTAGTACCACCTTTTCCACGAATTACAATATTATTCGTAAAGATTAGTATTACGACATGTTATTAGGCCTTAGTTGAGAAGATTTACCGACCAGGATAAAAGAAGTGGGACGGAGATTACATGAGGCTCGGATCTTTAGTGGCAATAAGCTAGAAAACGCCTGATGCGAACAAATAAATGGGTTCTTACGACGCGACACTGATTACACCTACTATGTCGTTCTAGCAGCTCCATTATAAGTTAGCTAGATTAATTTAGCTTTCAGAGTTATTGAAGAACAGGTTATTAACTAACCAATATGAAGACAGATAAGTCAGACGTGCAGAGACGGCATTTTTAAATGATTATAAACGTTAAATAGTTTTCTAAACATGTAATGGCGATCGCATCGAACCGGGCTCGGCTAGACGCCAATATCACCAGTTCGCACACAAGTACAAAGCAACGCGTACACGACAATAGCGCGTCAATGTGTGTGACGAGGCGGCGAGACATCGCAGCTGCGCGACTTGTTCGGTGTGCGTCACAGACCGGTCCCCAATCAGAAGCGCGGGGCCCTCCGCTGAGATCACATGTGAGTTGCGTACCAGCCCGCGATAACAACAAAACAACATGGCGCGCGATATAAGCGAGCAGAATATCAACATACAATTCGTCAAGGAAGTGGAGAAACATCCGTCGCTATACAACTTCGAGTTACCGGAGTACACTCGCAGAGACTTGACCGACGAGGCTTGGGAGGAAGTGGGCAGAACGATGAACATGACACGTGAGTGACGCCAGTCTAGTACATGTTTACCCCGCTTAGCGCTAGTTGTTTAGAGCAACCGACGCGACGCGTCCTCCGCGTCCGCGCCATTTTGTTGAGTGTGCGGTAGAAGTAAATGTTTATCAACAAATTAGCAGTCTATATTTTTTTTATAATACTTACAATGTTTTGCATGATTGTTGTAAGATTTTTATTTGGTTTGCATTCTATATTATATATGTATTATACAATTACACAGGTTATGTCACGTTACGTACGTTATTGTCTATAGTGCGTTCGGTACACTTAAAATAATTATTACATAAATGCTGTTTGTACATATCACTGTTATCTCGTGATGACACAAGAATGTTGATAGCATGATATCAACGCTTGGCCGGCCATGGCCACGCGTTCGCGATGTTTGTTGTCGATGCTCAGCTCACACTTGACTCGGCCGCTTGGTAGCTAGGCTCATTGGTAGTGACATTGACCCCGCCCCTCTGTGACGTCACTAAGTGAGATACAGAATCATACCTACATGTACTTCTCGAAAGTAGGCAGAACCCAGGGCGTCGCTTAGCAATTGTAAAGATAAACAAATATACATGTCAACTTTTTGTTTCCAGCATCAGCATGCAGAGAAAGATGGAGAAACCTGCGAGCAGTCTTCATGAGAACAATGCGATCTGCTCCAAGAGGCTCCACGGGCAAGAAGAAACCATACTACCTATCACCTTCTATGCAGTTCGTCGTGCCCTTCCTGAGACCCATCATAGCCCGGGGCCAAGAGAAAAAACGAGAAAAGGAACAAAGTAGAAAGCCGGTCCAAGTACACATTGAACAAATTAAAGACGAGGTGCTAGGCGATACGTCAGACAGCTCGACCGAAGAACAGAGTTCTGAAGAGGAGATAGAAGTACCAGTCACAAGGAAACGACCAGCAAAGGAAGAGCCACCTTACCAAAGTGTAAAAGTAGTCAAGACAGCCCAGCCATCACCATCATCGTCATCAATGATGCTCGACAGTGATCATGTCAAATCCTTCCTTAACAGTCTCTCTCCAGAACTGAACGAAATGAACTCTGTCCAGTTCAAGAATTTCAAAAGACGAGTTCTACTGCTAATAGATGATATCATGACGGACATACCATCGACTCCGAGAAGAAATAATGACGATTTTATTATGTAAGGAATAGCTGTTAAACTACTTAGGCCGGTTACTCACTGCTAAATTGTCGCAGAATTAATGTGAAAATTGTCAAGCACGCGTTATCTGCTGTGATTGGTTGAATGAATTTTTTACAACCAAATACAGCAGATAAGATAACCGGCGATTATTCATCGATTACGTTAACAGCCTGATAATCGAATATTGAGAAACCGGGGGTTAGATTATTAAGTTACGAAGAGCGTTGAAGTCCATTTAATATTTTTTCATTATAACAAAAAATACAAAATCTATTTTTACGGCATTGACGAGTTTATTTTTCCCGTATTTTTCTATTCCGAATCAAGCAAGCAGCATATTGCTACTTGGGAGTTTGACTCATTCTATCGAACTATTCAAAAATTTCTTGCATTCACACCACCAGACTTGTTTTGATTTATAAGGCAATGTTGCACGAATTGTACCTAAATATTTTACAATTTAATCTTTTCAACCATATCTTCTTCTATTTGCTCTCATTGTCAACACTTTAAACAGCCATAGCAAAGGAGTCGAACAGGCAATAGCGAGGGCGAGGGCTAACTAAACCAAACGTTGTTCTGGCATAGTGCCAAAAGTTCTCGTTACTACCGCGCATTCACGTGAAATTGCACACCAGTTAAAAAAGTTAGAGAACCTTGGTAACTAGACTTTATAACAATAATAAAACGCTAGCAAATCACACATTTTTTTTTATTAAAACTGTATAAAATAGATTTTTCAAAAGAATAACTGGTTAAGTGCTACTGCTGAGGCGGTCCTGGGTAAAATTCCCGTTTATTTTAGTTATTTTCCATCTGCAATTTGTCAATAAAAGCCAGGCGTCTGGTTTTGTACCCAGCTCATGGCATTACATGCGACTTCAAAATAACTGGCGAAATGTAATTATACCTCTGCCCTACTCTTTGGGGAATACCTCCAGGCGTGATGGTATGTTATGTTCTAAACAATTAATCATATTGTAGGAATTCAATCAAAATACTCAAACACAAATGATTCATTCTCTATTTGAACAAAGCAATGAAACCTTTTCACTAATGATTTATATGAATTTCATTTTATTGTTTCGATACGACTTCATTAATACGAATGAACAGTAAATATTGTATATCCCGAGAGCGTTATTACCAGGACTCCATTAACGACAGTAGTATATAGTTGAACTCGATATTTTTTGCAAGCACATGCCATTATTATACTGTAGTAGGACGCTCTGCCGAAGTAAAAGGCGTATTTTTATTTTCGACGCGTACTTATATTAAAAGGACATTTTGCTCGTGTTTATCGAATGTCCTACATGTCTGAGTAAAAAATGGAAACACATTGTATTGACAAAGGTTGCAGTGAAGATTGATTGGTGTTCATATTCCTCGACCCTTACGTTAGAAGCCTTTACGAAAGGATAAGGCTGAAAACATCACTCAAATATATTGACATACTAGCTTCTGCCAGCGGCTTCACCCGCGTGAGTTCCCATTGACCTAGAATCACGAAATTTGGCAAAAAGTAAGGTCTTAAAACTTAGACTCGACACTTCGACTCGCATTAACCGGTTTTTTTTCTAGATATTCCATCTTGAGGTTATTAGATCTGAAGCAGTGAATCAGGGTTAGTCCCAGAGTACCCCGATCCCAGATGACCCCGAATACGACAAATATGATTCTAATTTATTAAATTCGAATAATATGATCTACATTTGTTTTTTCTATCGTTTTCAACTTTTACGGTCGACATAAAAAGTACTAAAATGTATGTGTTTGATATACATAAGACGAATAAGCAGTTTATTTGAAATTTTGTACAATGCCCAATCATAGTTTTAATAAAGGTAATTACAGTTTGAATTAAATGTATCAAAAATATAAATGTTTTTTAAATTTGATTTTCAATACTTTTATTACTAAAGTTGATTATTTATATTTGAAAAGACTGATATTTTCATATTTGAGAATATTTTTAAAGTAAATTATTGTATAATTTTAATAACGATTTTTAAAATATTGTTGATTTTATATGTTTTTTGAAAATACTGATTTAGATGTAAAGATTTATTTTTAAAACTTATATTATTAATGTTGATTATTTTTATTATGGTTGATTTTTGCATGTTTATCTGTAATGAAATACAGATAGTGAAAGTGAAGCTGATTTGTTTGTTAAAATATTATTTTAGAGTTAACTTTTTACTATGCTACATTATAAAAAATAATTCCTGAAAGTGAGACTGTTCTTGCATATTTTTTAAATTATGTTAATGTTCCATGAATAGTAGGTATTTTCATTTTCTGTATTGAAAAAGGAACTATTGTGATAATAATTAATACCTGTGCTTGCTCTAGGAGACTACATTGTATTCTCTAATTATAATATATACCTTAACCAAGGTGTTAACCTTAAACCAGGCGCTAAATTCTACAATGATAAAAGACTTTATCATTGTAGAATTTAGCGCCTGGTTTAGCACTAAACTCTGAGTTGGTTGATTTGGTTGACTTTATATTATAATGGTAATGGTTTGGTTATTGGTTTACGAGCACTAGTTTAATGATCTGGGATCGGGCTAATCTGAGACTAACCCGTGAATCACTATAAAGAAATATTTACTGGTGGTAATACGGAAGAAGAGGAAGTGAGCGACTATCTGGAATAGAATATACTTTATTGTACACCAAAAAGTTACACACCCAGTTAAAAAAAATCCGGTAAAGTGCGAGTCGGCCTCGTGCGCCGAGGGTTCCGTACCTACCCATTACCGCCATAATACAATTGGTATAATTTTTATTGGTGGCTAAGTTTTAAAGATATGGGCAAATTTAGATTTTCGCGAAAACTTGTAAGTACCAGAATGGATTTGTTCTTTATTTGTGCTATAAGACCTTACTTGAAATAGTAGTAATATATATAATAGTACTTACTTCCGGTTGACCTAGAATTGTCAATTTTGGTTAAAAGAAAGGTCTAACAGCACAAGTAAAGATAAAATTTCACACACGGACAGACGGACAAGAAAGTGATCTTATAAGGGTTCCTTTTTTACCTTTTGAGGCACGGAACCCTAAAAAAAATATGACGCAAACCGAATGGTACTCATAGATGGCGTAATACGAGTAAATATGTTGAAATGGGGACTCAAAATGGCCGTAAAACTGTACACACTATAAGGCAGGTAGACCGACGACCTGGTCAAGGTAACAGGTAAGAGTCAATTACTAGAGGACCTAGACCAGTTAAAATCGGATAGAGGAGACTTAGACTAAGTATTGGCAGGATAAGAGTTTAAACAGAGATAATTTAATGCGGTCATTTCTCTATACTCATCTGGCCAACGTAAATATTGGTTGTAATTGAAGCTAAAGGAAAATTCTCTTTTATGAACAGAATTATATCGTCATTATCATGCAGCAACAAAGCAAAAGCCCATGTAATGTAATATGCATCTCACACCTTTCAGATCATGTAAAGTACTCGTTCAACAGCTACAAGCCAATAAAATGTAAATATTGCTCGCTTTCTGAATACATTCATACAACCTACATATTTATGTATCAGCGGTGCACAATATTAATGAAATTACACTGCCGAGCAATGAAAAAGTCCCACCCACAAAATGCCGACAAACACCTTAATATCTCCTAAGACATAGAACCTAGCTTCATAAATTAAAAAGTACAATGAAATCTATTTTATTATGCAAACTTAAACTCTTTTAAATACTGGTCTTTTTGAAGCCATGGATAAAAAAAGTAGAAAAACAAAATTTTAAGGTTTGAAAATTTCGGTATACATTTGTTTCGTTTTTGTTTTGCTTTTGATTTCATCCTTGTTTTCGCCGTTGTGAAAGAATTCTTAAATTGTAAAGTCTTACGGCTCTCGTACCCATAAATCATGCCTCTATCACCCGAGGATTTTACGAGAATCATCACCATGGTGGAGAAATACGGCCAGAATAATGGGCGTGACACATACTACTGTCCAACGAGTGATCCAAAGGTTTAGGGAGACTGGATTAAACCTGAGAAGACCAGGTACTGGCAAGCCAAGGTGCACAACAGTCCGAGAAGATCGTTTCATTGCGGCAGCCATGTTAAGAAATCGACATCAGACGGGAGTTGCGGTTTAACAACAACTTCTGCAAGTTCGAAGGGAGCCAATAAGCGAGTGGACAGTCAGGAGACGTCTTACCGAAAGAGGATTGAAGCCTTACAGGCCAGAAAATGGCCCAAAACTGGAACGGCATCATAAAGTTGCCCGTTTGCGATACGCCCGCGAGCATACAGAATGGGGTGAGGACGAATGGGGCAGAGTGATGTTCTCTGATGAGTCAAGATTTATGCTGTACCATCATGATGGGAGGAAAAACTATACCGACGACCAGGAGAACGTTTTGCACAAGCATGTTTTGAAGAAAAAGTGTCACATGGCGGAGGTACCGTTCACGTGTGGGCTGGTATCTCTGCAGAGGGTCGAACAGCGTTAGTTCCAATCTAGAACGGGCACCTAACTGCTGTGAGATACATCAAACCGTTTTTGGCCAATATGGGCGACAGTGTTCATGCAGGACGTAGGAATCCACAAAATGGAGTGGTTAGTAAGGAGCCCCGATTTGAATCCTATTGAGCATGCTTGGGACGAGCTTGACAGACGTGTGAGAAAACGAGTTCCACCTCCAATTACTCTTCGTGACTTGAATTACGCGCTCATCGAATAATGGGAGAACATTCCTCAGCACATGCTCAGGAATCTGGTATTCAGCATGCCCAATCGCGTAGAAGCTGTATTGAGAGCACATGGAGGAAACACCAAGTATAGAGTTATCAAAACCTACGTTTACACCTAATAAAACCCCTACTTAGAGATTTGGTTTTATTTGCCAAATGGCCCCAATTATTTAAAATTTCAACACAATATTTACGTTTTTAGTTGCTAATATTCTGATGCGCTGTTAAATGTACTTCAATATTGCAGACGGCGTCATTAAGCTAGCCTTGCCCGTTTAGGAGTAATTTGGTGCTATGTCACTGGAACTTTTTCATTGCTCGCGAGTGTAATTCATTTCGCTCCGTTGCCGTCGAGGGTTTAACCTGAGAAACCTTGCTCAAGAAAACTATTTTCCAACGGCTGGAAATGTTTCCTTAGGTCTTAAGCGGCTTCAACAGCGCTCGGGACGCAATGTAGCTTGCACATTGTATTTGTTTCGTTTGCCTTCTTCTCTTGTCATGTTTTTACTTTTTGCAAATTCTGTTTTCAAGGAAATAAATTTCATTTCATTCATATCTATAAATACTAGCTGCTTGTTTAATTTCTTGTTGTCGTGCGTATTCAGCGTATTCACATAACGCAAACAAAGCTTATTTTTTATTGACACACATAAATCATGCTTACCACATATTTATCTAGTATTAACGTATCAAGCAAGCAGAAGCGGCTAAGAAGCGTCAGTTCGCCGTCAGATCTCCGGATAAGTACGACAGAGAGAAATGGACCGGCCCCGGGCGGGACGGCGATAAATAAGGAAAAAACGGACACACAGATAGCCCAGTATGTCACGCGGATTACGCCGCCGGCCCGTATTTGAATAAGAATTGCCAATAAGGAGGGGAGGGGACGCTTAAACTGCGCTCCTAAAGTGTCCTACTACCCTAGTATCGATCTGTTTAAGCGGTGAGGTTTCAGCAATGCTGGATAAGAATGAAGTGACGATTTGTTCATGAGTTGAATGATGTTATGATCGATGTTAGGGACGAGTGATCCAAAACAAAAGGATTGTTGAAGATGAATTTGTGTTTCTGAGGAAAAAATTATACCAAGTTTTCTTGTCTTTGGTAGGTACAATTTTTTTGCGTTATGGACACCGACTTCCAAAAATAAACTTATTTTTCACTTTGTGGTTTTCTTATTTGGAAGGCGGTAGTATTTTTTTGCAAAAAAGTTTTTTATTTTTAACTTTTTAGTTGTACGTACCTAATAGGCAAGTAGTTTAGTAAGGTACCTATAATGCCAGAATAGAATACCCGAATATCATGAAACTGAACATAACCGGTGCAATGAGAGTGTACCAAGGTGAACTGCTGTACACATCTGCGTACCCCTTTAAAGCGTACTGGCGTGATGTTATGTTATGAAATGGTATAAACAATATACAGACAGGCGATTGCAGCAATCCTGAGAGATTTACCGTTATTTATTGAAGAGTTCTGTTGTTCTCCGAAGTTCTTCATCAGATCTTCACCAAATTAAAATGGGACCAATTTCGGTCCACAATTGACGGAGTTATCGGGGAACATACAAAAAAAGAGAACATACATGAAGTCGAACATAGAACCTCCTCCTTTTTGGTAAGTCGGTTAATAAAAATTACGCACGGGTACTGCCAAACGCCGCCGCCCACTCCAATGCGTTATTCGAGGGTAACATTATTAATTAAGAAATCATTATTAGGACGTTATGATTTTATTTTTATATATATTTTTACATGGTTCATAAACTTATATTTACTACCTGTTTTACACAACGAACAAAGTAATATATATAAAAAACCGGCAAAGTGCGTGTCGGGCCATGCGCAGTAATAGGTTTCCGAAGTTGCATAATAATGCGGACCAAGAAGAGGGTTTTTTATAAAATCCAACTTCGCAAGAGAAGTTACAAAAAATATTATCTATTTGAGTACCGCGGGTAGAGAAAAGCGTTTGTTTGTTTAAAATCACCAAATATTTACAAACCGAAAACAAATATTTTAGTATGAGTATTTTCAAACAACCTACTCAACTATCAAAATGTATAATCAAATTATTCTATGATAGGAACAAATAACCAACGTAAATAAGCTGCAATAAATAATTTACAGAAGTACGTCAAATGCGATAAGAGCGCGCGTTAGAGCCGGGGGGAATGGTTGGTTCATTCCTGGATCCTCGAACGCACGCGCCTTGTTTCTTTCTCTTTCGGAATTTGAAAAATTTTGAATGCATTCACTATTTATTTCATTCTCGAAAGTTTTATTTAAGTAATTTTTCAATGGCACTTGTACAACATTTATACTGGGTCAAGTAACATACACATCCAAAAGCAACTTTTTAGCTGGCAGGGGGGGGAGGGGGACACTTCACTCTAACAAAAATTAGCAATTTGAAGCCTAAATTTACGCAAAACAAAAAAAACATCCCCACTTTACTAACAGATTATTTTTTAACAGTTTTTTTTTTCATTCGTTTTACTCTTTGTCGGAATTATTAATATGTACACCCACGTCATGGGATAGACGAGAAAAAACATCCCCACTTTACTGTAGGTACAGGAGGCACCCTATAGTTTTTGCTTTTTTTTTGTTTTCCACCTTGTCGGCTTGATTAATATTGTATATCCGTGCCAAATTATAGCTTTCTGGTCTCTGAGCTAAGCTGCGGACGGACGGACGGACAGACGAACATGGCGAAACTATAGGATTCCTTGTTGACTACGGAATCCTAAAAACCACAGTAACTCGTGTTCTTTTGAGGTACCTAATAACGACATTTAACTAATACGAAGCTGAGATGTGAGAAAGAATTCAATGCCACGATTCTGATAAAAGGGGAACTGTGCGGGTTTCCCTTTCACGGCAGCGTCTTCAGCACAAGATCAGAATATTAGGTTACCGTAAAAATCTAAAGTTACTTTTCCTTTGATTATGGCTTTATTCCAAGAAATTTATGGCAAGGAAGTTCAAATTAGTTAAAAATCTCAGAGGAAATTCTTACACAATATTTTTTTTTGGCTTCAGAATGCCGCTCGGCGGCTTCTCCATTACAAAGATGATTTCATTAATGCTCTTTAAAAAATCGCCGAGTCTGTTGTTTAAATAATTACCGGGTCAGAGGTCGAATCTTAATTGCTCTCGTCTGGATACGAAAAAATTACTTCATGAATAAAACGTCCTTTATTTCGTCGGCCGATGGATGAGAATCCCGTCAAAACCATTTTGCAGTGTAGTATAATGGGAAAATCAGGGTCTGGGGCAGGGCTCGCTGGGCGCAGCTGGGGAAGGTCCTTTGAAATATGAGCTCTGTTTATAAATAAAAGCGGTCGGTAATAGCGGGCCGTTTCTCTTCATTTCGTTTGAAATATATTCTAGGTTCGGGCACGCGCCGCCAGGTGGCGCCATGCGGCGGTGCACCGGGTAAACTTGTGAAATTGGAACATATTTCGGTCGGTATTAGAACTGCGTTTTGTTATTAGATAAATTGTTTATTTTTGTTCCGCCTGCTGTTTGCGGGGAGGGGATGATTATGTCAGGGATAGTGAAAGCAATCTTTGCTTGTTGTGTTTAAAGGGACAGTAATATTTCGATTCAGCGATATGGAGTTTGATTAAACCTTGAACCATTAGAGCTCTATTAGATTGATTGAAAGCCACAGTTAATCTCAGGTTTTGTTTTATTTTAAACTTGAAGATAGACAATATATTCCCATCCCATATCAAAATCAAATTAGGTTCATTTAATAATAAAATATTCCAAACACACAAACACAGTGGGCCGTTTGAGAACTTCAAACTCGTGTTTGAGAAGTTTGACGAGAAGTTCGTCAAGTGCGTTCAGTTCCGAATGCTAGCATTATTCCGAACATATTTGAGTTTACAGAACTCAGTAAGATTCGCCTCGAGTCACGTCTCCAACTTTACTACAATAAAGATTGGAGGAATATACGGCATTTAAAAAAAAGACCTGAATAACTCATGATTTGGGAAGTTTAGGAGTATTGAGTGAATTGTTAAGTTTATACGCGCTCTTTATAGCGTGTTGTTTTAGTGTTTTGACAGCCGCTGGCGGGGCGGCTAGGTTCATCAACATCATTCAGCCGGAAGACGTCCACTGCTGGAACTAGGTCTCCCCAAGTGTCGCCGCATTGACCGATCCCGTGCGTCTCGCATCCAGCGAATTTTCCTACAGCGATAACCTAGCTGCTAGGTCCATTGTCACATAACAGGATGTTTCTAGTTCTACGTGATACCAGGCTATCATATCGCTGGAGGAGTTTCCCCACTAACACAATCGTCAACAAACGAATATTGCTAAGTAAACGTAATATGACGTACTGCAATTGTATATTTTTATTCCGGTCAACAGTTAAAATAGCCGACGAAGTTGCGCTTACGCAGCAAATACCACCGCGCGTGCGTGCCGGTGAAAGGTAAATAAATACTCTTCAAGTATAAATCCTTGGCCACGGCAATGTTACCGGTTATTTACAATCCAAACTACACTTTCGACTTACTGTTCAACAGGGGGCGTAGCTCAGATGGTAGAGCGCTCGCTTAGCATGCGAGAGGTACCGGGATCGATACCCGGCGCCTCCAATAAGACTCTTTTTGGAATTATTTTGCTGTACAATAATGTAGGTGACTTTCTTATGACACTTAACATTGCCTTGAATAAATAGCAAGGTTCCAATGAACAGAATTTGATTTTCAAAGTCTAGAGTATCAGGGGGCGTAGCTCAGATGGTAGAGCGCTCGCTTAGCATGCGAGAGGTACCGGGATCGATACCCGGCGCCTCCAATAAGACTCTTTTTGGAATTATTTTGCTGTACAATAATGTAGGTGACTTTCTTATGACACTTAACATTGCCTTGAATAAATAGCAAGGTTCCAATGAACAGAATTTGATTTTCAAAGTCTAGAGTATCAGGGGGCGTAGCTCAGATGGTAGAGCGCTCGCTTAGCATGCGAGAGGTACCGGGATCGATACCCGGCGCCTCCAATTAATTTTATTTTTTCTGCCACTCTACTATGCCAATTATCAACGTAAACACCGAATGTTTCAATAACATAAAGGTCAGCAATAATAAATAAAAACCGGCTAAGTGCGAGTCTGACTCGCAAATAGAGGGTTCCGTATAAACAGCTACATTCACCAAAATAAATTGGTAACATTACTAACGTTCATAAACCATGAAAACACCGGAATAAATGAACATTGCTTAATGAAAGTACAAAATTATTTTTACCGTTCGAAAACTGTTGTCCCCGTACATCAATATACATTTTTTTACTTTTACAAGTATGTTTTATAAGTTGGACGACTATTACTCGTAAACTTGTAAAGCCTAATTAGCTATGATAGATTTCCTTTTAATTTCGTTATATATACTACTAGCTGTTGCCCGCGGCTTCGCTCCCGTGGATCACCCCACAGGACCCATTTTTGGGATTAAAAAATAGCCTAAGTCACTCGGGAATAATGTAGCTTTCTATTGGTGAAAGAATTTTTCAAATCGGTCCAGTAGTTTCGGAGCCTATTCGGTACAAACAAACAAACAAAAAAATCTTTCCTCTTTATAATATTAGTAAAGACTACCGTTTTTTTTTTACATATCCAAAAGCAACCATTTAGCTGTCAGGACGGGGGAAACTGACTTTAACAAAATTTTGATTAATTTTACGCAAACGGGTCCCTACATCAAAAAATGGCTTGCACAGACCCTTAATATTTTTGAATGACCTATCCAACGATACCCTACACCAAGGGAAAGACGAGAAAAAAACATCCCCACTTTATGTGTACAGAAGGTACCATAGACTTCGTTTATGTTTTTATTTTGCCACTTTGTCGGCGTGATTGTGTATATCCATGCCAAATTATAGCTTTCTAGTACTAAGAGTCTCTGAGCTAAGCTGCGGGCGGACGGACGGAAAGACCGGCATGGCGAAACTGTAAGGGTTCCTTGTTGACTCATCATCATCAGCCTTTTAATGCTCCTACTGCTAGGTCACAGGCCTCCTCTCTGTGAGAGGGAATGGGCCGTAACCGTAATCCACCACGCGGGCCCAGTGCGGGTTGGTGGATGTCACATGTCTTCGAATTTTTGGTTCTAGGACATGCCGGTTTCCTCACGATGTTTTCCTTCACCGTTTTGAGAGCAGCTTTGTTGACTACGGAACCCTAAAAATGTGTAAATAACTGATGCGCAAAATTACCATCGGCGCTGCCTCCAATTAGCATATCGAGATTGTATTAATTGGATGCAGATTCACACGCTCAAACAAATACACAAAAATACTGTTTCGGTTTAATTCTGTAAATGACACTTTACTTATTGAGTAGTCATTTCTGTGAGTAAATATTGAATTTATTTGTTTGCTTGGTTCCTGTTCAGTTTTCGGGGGTTCATCTAAAAAACGTCTTGAACATAATGAGCATAGTAGGTAAGATAATGCACGGTTATGTCAGAATAGTTTACACGAATAACCTAACCGATGAAATGATAGTGTACCAGGGTGAACTGTAGGTACACCCCTTTAGAACGTTGGGGAAAGAAGAACGTTATGGAGACATGTCTTATCCCATGCTTAACATATGCGTGCCAAACATGGCAATTCACAAATAAAATAAGAAACAAAATAACTACAGTCCAAAGAGGAATGGAACGCAGTATGTTAAACATAAAGAAAATACATAAGATAAGACACACAAAGATTAGTTCAAAGGTAAAAGCAATCGATGTTCTTAGCCACGCTCAAAAGTTAAAATGGAGATGGGCTGGCCATGTGGCGCGCCTTAAAGACCATAGATGGACCAAAGCGATCACAACGTGGAAAGGCCCTCTGGGCAAACGCCACAAAGGAAGACCTCATTCACCCTGGGAAGACGACATCAAGAAAATAGCCGGATCAAACTGGTATCATACTGCGCAAGACCGAGATAAGTGGCAATCTCTGGCAGAGGCCTTCACCTGAGAGGGGTTCCTGTTCAAAATTATAAATCTAATTTAAGAATTACTAAAAAAATGTAATACAGGAAATAAAAGGCCTTTTGATTTATTTATTTTTACATAAAAAAATACAGTCGAATTGATAACCTCCTCCTTTTTTAAGTCGGTAAAAAAAGGTTTCGAACGACGACGGTGAATATTAAAACACGCGACTTTCCATTGGCTGTGCTACTAACAAGACTTTGAAATGGGTTGGACCGTAATATGATTCCTGTAATCCTACAGGCAGAAATCGGAACAGTATAAACCTCTTCGATTTTATGCCATCCTTATTCACGGGCGCTCCTGGTAATTTTCAATAAGGCGAGTCACAGAGTCCCCGGGTGATGGGCGATTCTATTATAAATAACAATGTGAACGTACCGATCCTTTCCGTCCGGGGAAGCTGAAGAACACGTCCGGTCCGTTCCGGTGCGGCATCTGCCGGAGCACGTTCAGCAGCTTAGCAGAATGCCGGGGCTGCAACACAGAAATGTTATTGATTCATACAATACAAGGCATTTTATAGCAGAAAGAATGAATGGATAAAATATTATATTATATGTACGAAAACCTCAAAAAACGTTTCATTTTAAGCATTTTACTAAACGTTTTACATGCCCATTTCTTTATTTAATAAGCCATTAAATTTTCGTTTAGTACCAACGGAATGGCCTCGAATATAAGCCTCTTCGCCACATTTTAAAATTTCCACAGATAACAAAGAAAAATCCCTTTCAACTGAAAAGTTTTAAAATACTGCGACATAAACCCTCTCGATATTGGCAGTAATGGCGTCGATAAAGGAAGCCTTGCCAACTCAGAAATAAAAAGAGAAAAATTTATAAAGCTGCCAGACTTTATCTCACAAAAATATTTTAATCTTGACTTGACCGTTGCTAATGACTTGCTTTAACTAAAACTTAAATGAGCAACTTACTACTACGTAGGACCAGATTAAATGCGAGCTAAAGGGACAAGCGATTTTCATTCACTGACAAACATAAACACAAAGTAACCGTGCGGCTCGTGCCGGCTAATTACCGTTTCACCGCACTGTTTGTAAACGATGCAAATTTCGAAAGCATTGGCGGTGCGGCTAATTGCACATTTGGGCGAAGCCTTCTCCATTTGTCCGCGTTCTTCTCGTATCCCTCTAGTTTATGTTGCCCTGGTCGAATTAGACGGTTTTTGCGGGGGCGGTAGCCAGGAATTTGCGACAGGAACGCTTTCAGTTCGGAGTGGAACTTTTTAATGACATTTTTAAATGTCAACAGAGATAGGAATGTTGTTTATGAAGCAATAAATTGGTTGTGCCGAATAAAAGTTCAAAGCAGTGAATTTTTGTATGAGTAGGCAGGCTCACCCCTTTTACATACCAACATACAAATAGCTAGCAGGATAAAGCTACAACCCTAAGCGGCTATTCATTAACGCTATCACTAAAACTTCCGTATTTATCTCTTGAAGTACAAAGTAACTTGACTTGTAACCTAGAAGTAAGTTTGAGAGGCAATAAAAGCCGTTTTCTCTCCCTGGCGGTGTTGCGGGAAGCGGTTGTCTCGAGTAGGCGCTCAAGCGTGGACGCTCCGACTCCGAGCGTACTTGAGCCCGAGATGCCCGGAAACTATCACTTATATCGTGGGCGGCTTCTTTTCTTCAGAACGAATATACAGTTACACATTGTTTACATCTGGAAAACGTGTTATGTGAGTATAGGAACATCAGTAGGTATAGTTTTAACATCTACTATGATCGCCAGAAACAAGCGATTTTATACTATGACAGTTGTAAGTTAGTGAAACTAACTTTAACTGTTTACTCCTCGACTCCTTGCACTTAACATACGAGTACCATGCCACTTTAATGAAGAAATATCGAATAAAGGCAAAGGACTTTATTCAAATAAGTCCAAAACTAAGGTTCTTCTTACCCATTTCCCGTTGACCTGTTTCATGGCACTGAACAGTTGTTTCAGCTCTTTGACTGTGACGCTATAGCTGGCCAGGACTCCCAGCATCTCGATGAGCAGATCTGCAACAAAGGACGACCACATTACAATGCGTTACCAGGAATATATAAATTTAGTGCAACATTCACCACTGCCTCGGGGCAATGAAAAGGTTCGTGGATGCGAAAAGGATTTACGATTATATTTAAACGCAGTGGAAGATACAAAATAGTTCATAATTTTCATGCTACCCCAGTGAATAACTGTTTTATCCAGTATGCATGTGTGTGTAACCTAATTTGGAATAGAATAGGACGATCTTGTAGGTACAATAAATATAGTGTTTTTCATGCCATATTATGGACATGGGACAATCTATTTGGCTATCTTTAATCCAAGGTATTACTGTTACAAAATTATAAAATTTGGCCTATACCGTGAACAATAGTCATCGATTTCGTCTATATTTGGCAGTAAAAATAGTATACTTCTTTAAATGTTCGATAGCAAACACATGGAACCGTGCCACGATATCTACTGCTGTTCACGATGACCTTAAAATGTTTGAAATTATTTGACATCCATCGACAAACAGAAGAGGAAGTGATAAAACCAAACTCATTAACTCTGTCAGTGTCCGTTCCTAAAAGCTTACAGCAAATAGTTTAAAGTATCATCAATATGTATTCAGTGTGTTTAATTACACTGTCATACGCAGCACTCGCCCCATTGTAAAACATACAAGCAAATTGAAATGTTCTAGTAATTAATTCAAATTCACATTATGAATTCAAACGAGAGCGACCGAAACAATGCATACATGTGTAGCTAGCTCGGATATAGTCGTGAGTGTGAATAATGAATCTCTTATTAAGATTTGGTCTGCTTCGAACCCAACTCCGCACTAGTTTCATTCTAAATTGTTCGTGAATAACTCTGGTATTCAGTTTCTAACTTTCTATAGCTGATATTATCACTAATGTATCTGTATAGTATTTTTATTGTCGAGACATATTAAATTGATAGATTTCACTTATTTTATATTAACTAGCAAGACTAATTTAATGAAATATTTCTTAGAAACGTTCGATAATTGTATTTTAAACACAGACTTATTTGCTCTAACTTAGTTTCTAATATTAATTAATTGATTACATATTATTAAACTAGCTGTGCCCGCGGCTTCGCTCCCGTCATCTGCCTGCCAACCCTACCATACTTACCAGCCTGCCTGCCTACTCCATATACTCAAAAAAACTTTTTACAAAAAAAATACTACCGACTGCCAAATAAAAATACAAAGTGAAAAATAACTTTATTTTTGGAACTCGGTGTCTTTCGTAGGTACCAATTTATTGCGTTACGGAAACCAACTTCCAAAAATAAAGTTATTTTTCACTTTGTAGTTTTATTTGGAAGTCGGTAGTATTTTTTTGTAAAAAGTTTTTTTTATTTTTCACTTTTTAGTTGTACCTACCTAATAGGCAAGTTGTTTAGTAAGTTACACACTCGTATAACGCCAGAATATATTACCCAAATATCATGAAACTTGAACATAACCGGTGAAATGAGAGATCTGCGTACCCCTTAAGAGTGTACTGGCGTGATGTTATGTTATGAAATGGTATAAACAACAAACAGACATGCGATTGCAGCAATCCCGAGAGATTTGCCGTTATTTATTGAAGAGTTCTGATGTATATCTTCGAATTGCTTCGTCAGTCCTACACCAAATTAAAATGGGACCAATTTCAGAACATACTCTTTCAAACAAAAAAAGATTTTTCGAAATCGGTCCACAATTGACGGAGATATCGGTGAACATAAATAAACAAAAAAAACATACATAATGTCGAACATAGGACCTCCTCCTTTCTGGGAAGTCGGTTAATACATACCAATTTTTTTTCTAGGGTCATTCTTTCGCGTAAAATCTTAACACCGCGATTCAGAAAATGAATTTAAATGCACAACGCCATCTATCGAATAGCGAGTTCAACTGTCCGAGTAACTGCTGAATTGCGTGAGCCGTGATAATTTTACTTCTTGAACACTTTAAATTCATCTAACTTTTGAAAGAGTGAACCGATTGCGATGAAACAAAAACTAAGTAATTCTTCAAGATACGCACAATTTTTATGTATAAAAGTTATCTACATTGGTTTCGTACATTTCACGTGATGCGTGCACAAATAAACAGACAAACAGACAAACACGCAAACAGACAAAAATTCCAAAAATGCTAGAAATGGGTTCTGTTGGTTATCCTTTAACACCCTGGCTATTTTTTTTGGATTTTTTTTCGATGTACAAAAAATATTTTTCTACAGATTTATTATATGTATTGATGACAATTTACTTTCAATAATCACTTATGATATTTCTCTGCGACCAGGGTGCCATAGATTTAAAGTTATATCTATTTATATTTTACGCAGACAACAAACAATAGCTGTATTCTATGCGTGGCTTTATTTTGACATCTTCCAATGACTTCTCCCGCTCTGGGTGAAGCGGGAGGGCGTGTCAGACTTTTACTGACTAAAAACCACCCGTGTTCCATCAGTTGCTTGTACCAGGGCCGCGGTAACTCTCTTTATCCGCGACATGCGAGACTTAGAACTAAGTTCATATTTCAGCGATCCACGCGAGCAGGCAGCGTTCATAGAAAATAACATTTAATTTACAAGTGGAGTCCAGAGCGTTAACTAAAAAATATTTTCTAGTAAGTTCAATTTTATAGGATACCGCTCAATAAAATATTGCGTAATAAACATTATTCTTTATAGCGGTACAAATGATTTGTTTGCAATAAAATACCTGCAACTTTTCAGCCCAATTTATTGCCCATCGGGGTACGCTCCATTAACTTAATAAAATAAACGAAGCCTACTTTATCTAATTGAGCTCAACAACGTTATCGTTATTCTTTTATTGTCAATATTTTGAAAATGTGTGATGTAAGCGATTTTTGTAACGGTACTTGTTCTATCTCACGACGGCGGGTTGGTATTAGTCGTGTCAGTAGATGCACATGCACTTTGTTTCAGTTTGCGTAAGCTCGAGAGCACTTCCGCTCCCGCTCCCGCTCAGTATCACCTGAGCACACAGAAACAATGTGAATGCACAACTGTAATACATTATAGCCAACATCAACATCTCGTGCAGTTGAAATTTAACCTCCGCTGTGCCTCCGCTCACCTCATGGGAGCCTGGTAATCAAATAGCGAAATCCTCTTACAACACTCAGGGGAGTTGATGGGGGATGGTCCTATCTATGGGACCACACGGTGAAGTATTGAATATTAAATTGCAGGAAATTGGCGAAACCACAGCCCCTTGCGAGCACACTTAAGTTTCAATCGCTTCCCTGTTTAATAAATAAATAGCTTACCGCTAAATATCTTCGTAGTTCGGCATTGTTCGGGACTGCTCGAATCAATATTTGATCAGGCATTTGAATTATTCGGATTACTTTGTGAAACAACTCTCCAAAATTGAAATGGGGTTTAAATTCTGAGTTATACCGGTACCTTCACTTTGTTGACACTCATTTAGTGCTGAAAGATTCTAGCGCAACGATTTGAAAGCGCCTTTTTGCAAATGAAAAGATTAACAGGTATAACATTTTTGTTCATTAGGTCTCTTGTTCTCTTGACTTATTCCACCAAAGAACCACAAGCTGTAGTGCATGCATTTATATAAAATAATTTAGAGGCATCTCATATTTTCTGAGATTGCGGTGGCAATCATGCAAATTATTACGTTTGAAAATGCTGCGAGAGCGAACGATGTACTTCCTTATTCCGTCATGTTTTAGGTATCTGCACTAGTTTGTAATTACTGCAATTTTAGTTACAACTTTACAAAAAACATCGCAAACGCATTTTTTTAAAAGCTTTTAGTTGTGATTCTAATAAGACAGTTTTTCATCTAGCTTCTAGTTTATTCTCCCTACATTATTTTCCGAAACTCGGTTGAACTCCCAATTTTAGCAAAAGGTTTTCATTCGCTTGAGCGTGGGCGTTGCCTGCCTCTTAGAAATGATATCAAACTGTAATTTATTACGATACGTCCCCAAAACTCCACTTTTAGAATCTGCTATATAACACAACGTCACGAAATATTCAGTGTCGTTGTCAAACTGTTTCATAACGCGTCCCCCCCTGCCGGGTATGTATCCATCACCCTCCCTTTCCCCAGCTTTCATCATTCAGGTAAGTCACATGAGCTTTTTAAAAAATGGTGATTTTTATAACAAAATAACAATGCGGAAAGTCCATCTGTCACGTAATGGTCGGCGCATTGTTCCCGGGTTAATCCCGGGCCGCATCGGTGGCTAATCCCGGCGTAATTCCGGCACAGTCCGGGATTCGCGCTTCCCGGACTCCCGGCGGCGTCCCGGCGCTCGCTACGCCTCTGCTCCGGTAATTCCATCCTCGGGATATTAAAATGCTTCTCGCGATTATGCTTTCGAAATATTAATGGAGATTTTTCGCACCAGCTCGCGGTGAAAAGTCATGTTTATGTTACGTTTATGAGCTCAGTTTAGTTTATTGCTAAGTAGGCGCTCGCTCGGGTGCTGGTTGTGACATACGATATAAAATATGATAAAATAAACGTTGCATATTTCTCGTTTTATAATAGCCCAAAATACTGTGCACCTAGTAAGCTTGAGGTAAATGGAACAGGTGGAATTTATGTTCGTAATTGAACAATGCAATACGGGCCAGTAATCAATATGAAGTTGTGATGTTTGAAATATGACATTAGGATTGTCGCGTTATTCACGCTAAATATTTATTGCGCTTCATTTTAATTGAATTCTGCGAAATACTAATATTAACCATTTCTGTAATGGTCCACAGTCTCCACAGTCAATTTACAGACTAATAAAAACAACATTGTAGGTACGTTAGAAGCAAGCCTCGAGTTTTACCAGACAGACATAACATAGCAGGCGCTCTAATAGCACTACCGAATGATAAATGTGGCTGAAAAACAAACCCTTTGAATGCTCTCAAACGCAAGCCTGTTTGACCCCGCAGGGTTTACAATGAACGTCAAAATGCACCTATTTATTTGTAAGCCGATGTCGGGCTCGCAGCGCAAATACAGATCATAATGGAGCTTTTGTACTTAATTAAATATCTCCCTTCGACCACTTTAATATTACATCAGAAACTTATCAGATAGAATCGCTGTATAATTTTACAAAGTGCTTCACTGGAAATATGTAACTTGTTAATTGAATATCTATACTAATATTATAAAGAGGTAAAGTTTGTGAGTTTGTGACGTTGTAAGGGGTAATCTCTGCATCTACTGAAACGATTTTGAAAATTCTTTCACCAGTAGAAAGCTACATTATTCCTGAGTACAACAACAGTGGCAACAATATATTTTCAAAAATATAAGAGATCCTTATAAAAATTGCAAAGGTAGCAAAATGTTGCCTATAAAATTCATTCTTTGGCGTGCGCTGAGAAAACTATTGATGATAGATATAAAATATAAAGTAGGTAGGCAGAGTAGGCAGGATAAGCAGGGTAGGCAGGGTAAGCAGGATAGGCCGGATAGGCAGGATAGACAGGATAGGCAGGGTATGCAGGATAGGCAGGATAAGCAGGATAGGCAGGGTAGGGTTGGTGGGTAAGTAGCCAGTGGACGGGAGCAAAGCCGCGAGGGTCAGCTAGTGGTTTAATAATCTCACATTAAAAGTGTATTGTTGCGCCTTAGATTGTACATGTGTTTACAAAAATATTGCTTGTATAAACTTAGCGCGAACTTTTGAAATTATTTTCGGCACTCACTCCTCAATTATGAAATAACGGTTACAATTGTATCATGCAAAAACATTGATTTCGAAAATGTAACCATCATATTTTCTCAATTTCATTGAGAGCGTTTATTCTAAAACCCCTTCAGCAACAACACGACTATTTATTACTTCCTCGGGTTTCACAGACGATTGGCCTGACAGCACTATTATAGCCCGTCCAGTCCAGCACACTTTAAGTACTCGTCAGGAAAGTAAGCTATTACTGCACTACAAACGATCGGCGCTTTTACAAGCTATATTGTAGCACATTTTTCAATATTCGTAAAATATTTCCACAGGCATTCAGAGGTGTACAAATATTAGTACCTAAATATTTTACCAAAAATGTAACACAAGGTGAGCTAATTAGGTATAATACTACCATTTTTCGGGCAAAACTTCAAACTCATGGTTTTGTGTAGATTTGAAGTCCACAACAGGATACGATTTAAAATGGTTCATGGGTTGTTTGAAGACGTAAAATCATAACTGACAGAAATACTCCATGACACAAGGGATGTGACGACAAAGGTGTCATGGGGCAGCTATGTACTAGGGCATTAGGAGTGGAACAGAGGTCATACGATGACAAGGGATGGTAAGCCATAACAGAAAATGGATTTACCTAAGCGGATCAGCGCGTTTCGCAAATTTTAGAACATAAACCAATGTGTTTTAAAAGAAAATAAGGGTAGAAATGGGGAAGGGACGATTCGTGGGAATAGGCATCTAGAAATAATGAAAATCTAAATGCATAAGTAAAAACCCTATTCAAAAGTATAGTTCTTGGAGGCGCCGGGTATCGATCCCGGTACCTCTCGCATGCTAAGCGAGCGCTCTACCATCTGAGCTACGCCCCCTGATACTAAAGACGTTAAATATCACATTCTGTCCATTACAGCTTTGCTTACCAAGGCAATACTAAGTGACAAACATAAGAAAGTCACGTATAATTCAACAGCAAAATAATTCCAAAAAGAGTCTTATTGGAGGCGCCGGGTATCGATCCCGGTACCTCTCGCATGCTAAGCGAGCGCTCTACCATCTGAGCTACGCCCCCTGTTGACAACTACAGCCAATTCTTCGCCTTGTACTGTCCAACGGCAATACCTACGTAATGCCCAAGGCGATATAAAGTGGACCAAGACGTGACATTTCATCATACGCGTTATAATTCGACGCACGCGCATGTACTACCTTTCACTTAGGATTTACTAGAACCAAGCTATCATAAATAATGAAATATGTGCTCGATTTAAGTAGTCTTGATTATAGAGCGATAACTGACCAAAAAAACCGGCCAAGTTCCAGTCGGACTCGCGCACGAAGGGTTCCGTACCATTATCGCAAACAACGGCAAAAATAACACGTTTGTAGAATAAAATAAATATTTTAGTATTTGTAGTTCTATAACGGCACAAATATATGGATATCTCTAACTATTCTCAATCTCATATTTTTTTTCTCTTTTAATTAGACTTTTTTACAATATTTTTCAATCGTCTTTATAGCCCTTTGCTAAGAATAGTTACAGCACTGATTACAGTATTTGTGCCACATGTTAAATTTAGTGTTGTGGTTTTTTTTTTTTTTTTACCTTTGTATAGATTCCTATTGTGAATGTGTGAACATTGTAGGCTTTCTAGTTTTCTAGATGATTGTTAACATTTGTTAACTTTTTATTTCGTGCATTATTTTTTTTTGTTTGTTTTTTTTTCAATTTCATACGACTTATTGTCGGGCCTACGTTGTCCCCCCATATCCAAGTACTAAAGCTGTAACATGGAAATATTGTAAACAAAACAATTTTAAAGAGTAACCATGGAGTTTCTTGCCGGTTCTTCTCCATAGGAAACGACTAACCCGAACCGTGCACCTTTTGTCGACGTTTTATAAGTGCCCATGTAGGCCTATGTAAAATAAAAATATTTGATTTTGATTTTATCATTTTACTGTTCGCCTTTTTTGAAAGCGCTCTACCGTCTTATTAAAAATGTATAAACAAAAAGTCTTGCCCTAATAGATACCGTTGCGCCATCCGGGTTAACATCCGTCAGCTGTTATGTTTAGGCCAATAAAACTCCATGGGATTATGATACCCTGGTATCCCTGAGAATCTTATTCAACCCTTTTTGAGCTTTAGCGGAAGTAGAGAAATAAACAGGATTCATTTTGTGATTTTGCTATCAGATACGTAAATGTAGGTACGATCACTGAGTTTCACTGTCATCTGTTGAAAAGTGATCTTATGTAACATAAATAGTTCGGTCAAGTTGCCCGAAAAATATTGGTGGGCCCTTGCATACATTCCAAAGAAGCTGAAAATTTACATGAACCTTAGGCATACCATTACAATGAAATTGTGAAAAGTCCGCATCGATGCCATGTGTGACCTTGAATAATTTCAAAAAGAAATGATTCTAGGTCAAACGGGACTAAAATCTGTTTTTTGCTTAATTTTTGGCAAGTTATGATTTTACTGCAATTTGTGCTCAGAGCAAGTTTGTTCCTTGTTCAATTATGTACAAAAAAGAGAAAAAGTCCTTCATATGATTCAATAATTATAATTATCTGTGCTAATGTTCATTAGTTTTCAAGATAAGAGCCAAACTATACTTTTTTGTTTATTTTTTGTACAAAATCAGTGCTTATGGTAATTTATGCTGATTAAATTATGTTTTTATGCTCAGGAACAGAGCAGGAGCAGTTCATCATTAAAATTTATGTTTTCTGCTATGTTTCCATGTTTTGTCAGCAATATTATTAATTTTGGGTACTTAAAATAACATTTACTTTCTGATTTCAACAAGGAAAACATAGGGGCACAGTATAATTCATACCTTTTTTTTCAGTTTATGGAATATCTTTCAAATTGGTCCAATATTGGAGGAGGAAATAGGCGAGAGCCAAACCTTAAATTATGACTTTTACTAGGATTAGGATATTCAGTCAGATGTCTGCGATCGCATTTCCTCTTAAATACACGTTGCACTGTATCGCCGCTACCTGCTTACTTATAAAAAACTTCATAGTTGCACCGTTTTTGTGCAGGGGATGGGCTACATAAACCACCCCTACTTCCCGTGGGTGTGGTAAACATCAATTAACGCGTGCCATTAAACCTCTACAGGGGCTGTGGAGCCCTGGTATCTATGAGAAACTATTGCAACCCTTTTACATCGCCACCCTAATGTAAATCCGAAGGAATGCCAACAGATCTCTTGATTTCTTCTGGAATCCCAATCGCAGTGGGAATTATAAGATTGATAGTATTTCTTAAGGCGAAAGAATTCCTAATTTATTCCTTTGCGTAACATTATTTTCAAGATTTAACCGTCAGCATCTCCTTGGCCGAGAACTTAAGGGCTTTTGAAAAAAAAGTACATAACTTCAATAAGGTTATGATCGCCTGGTACGCATGAGAATTTAGGAAGCTCCCTGAGACTTTACCTTAAAGGGTTCAAATAGGGTGTAGCGTGCGATGAAAAACACGCACGAACGAAGCTTTTTGTTTACGGCCCATTTTTTTGATGCGTAGTTAACTCAACCAATGGTTAAATTTGCTAACAAATGGTTTAAATTTTTGGTAAATCGCCTTTATTCATCTGTGTACATCATGCCTAAAAATAGTCAAATAATTAACTCTCCAGTTTACTTGGCCATTTGTAAGGCTAACAATTGATAAATAAATTCGTTTTACCGAAATTTGAAACCAGTGAATAGGTTGCTTCTAGGCAAGCGTGCTTCACCTTCGACCACATCAGGCGAGATAGTGGTCAAACGCGAGCCTATAACAAATAAAAAAAACCAGTGATTAGCATATTTAACCAATGGTTAACTACGAATCAAAGTAAAGTTTGTCAAGTTGTCCACTGCGGTTTGTCCCAAACTTTTCAACAAGAGAGGTGTAAGTAATGGTGCTCCCACACCGCTGTTCAAAAATGTTTACAAACATTTTCTAACACTACATTTACTGACAAATGTTAGGAAAATGTCTGTCTAGAAAAAGTTTACTAATGTTTGTAAACATTTTTGAACAGCGGTGTGGGAGCACCATAACGTGACAGTTCATGGTAACAGCCAGACATTGCACCTGCAACGATGTACGGCGGATATAATTAAAACTTTTCCACTTACATTTTCGGCAACAAGTTGTTTAACTTTATTTGATGCGCAGGCAAATAACTCTGTATTTTTATCAAATCTTTGGAAGTATTTAGGAATCCGTTTAATTTTGCGTTACTTAGCCTACCCTTATTTTTAAGTGAAGCAGAGTTTTGCTAACTTGATTTAATAATCTTTGAACAATTTTTTTACGACGTTCCTATTTTTATTAGGATAGCGTGATGCTTTAAAAAATCACTCTTAAAGACCCATGGTGCCTTGGTATCCGTGAAAAATATTTGACTAAAAGGCAGACTGCACACTGCACACCTAAGTTACGTTTAAATTGCGGCAAAATAAGTTCCGGACGACTTCTTGATACCTTATGAGACTCTAGTTTTCTTGGGAATTACAAGATTGAACATTGTTATTACTGAACATACCTTCTTCCATAAAATATATTCTCAAAAAAAAAACATCATAAAAACATTATGTTTTTATGAAACGACTAATCTTCTGGCTTCTTTCATATTCGTGAAGCGTTCTCAAGAATCCCTCAGGCTCTTAGAAACATTTTTAAACGTCTACCTGAGGGGTTATGGCTTCCTGGTACGCGTGAGAAATAAACACACCCCGTGCGATATAACGTTTGAGCGAGAGATCTCAGCTTCCCCTTTTTCTTTAATAATGTGAGTTTATGCTAAAGGCAAATAAAACACCGAGGGTTGTTTTCTGCATAAAATAAATACTTAAAAGACTTGTAATACCTATAAATAATAAACAACGTAGCTCTAAATAGGTAAAGTTTATAAAAAAAATATAATCAGTTTGGAGGCGCCGGGTATCGATCCCGGTACCTCTCGCATGCTAAGCGAGCGCTCTACCATCTGAGCTACGCCCCCTGATATCAATTTAATTGAATATCACGTTCATAAAACCGACACTATACTGCATTACGCATAGCCTCAAGGTATTAAAACTAGATCAAGAGCATTGAGTAATACTTTCACGCACATTTCAACCGCTTATTCGCTCCGGACCGAATGCGGGTGTCGCGTGCTTGTGCCCCGCGGTGCCTGTTCGCGGCTCCGCCCTCCCGTACCCTGACTGCTCGTCATGCTCCTACAGCCCAGGCGCTCAATTTGCTGAACGACCTAATTGCTCAGGAACCTGGCGTCGACATATTTATGCTCAGTAAAAAAAATATGTTAAATGTTTGTATAAAGTTTTTTAGTTTATAAGTGTTATTCTATGTGTAGTTTTGGCTTGCTGTACGCTTTGGTGCAAACTGTAAGTACAGCAAGTAATTGTTATAAATAAATAAATAAAATAAATAAATAAAACCGACGAGCAACGCATAATGTTCTACATTAACTTTAGACGAGTTGTTAGTACTTAAATCGGTCCAATTACGAATCTAATCTGGTTTTCTCCTCTTAACCCGATTTTCCAGTATCTTGGACATCAAGTCTGTGACATTTATAATCTCCAGGCCACACGCATGGTAGGCAAAACGCTGTTGGATCAAGTGAAAAGACATTTGGAATCCTGTACCCTTTTGTCACCTAGAGCAGCTTATAATATTATTAATTTAGAAAATGAAATTCTCTACGTGTGAGGAAAAAACTAAATTCAAAGCTCTTTACAGAATTTCTTGTGAGTTCGGTTGGCAACTAGAACAAAGAAGTTTGATAATTGCATTTAATTAAAACTTATAAACTCATCATCTCGGGCTACTACTTCTTGTGTATAATAGGGGAGGAGATATTATTTACTGTTATGTACTTTCAAGGAATACGTTTTTGTTTATTCGAAAGACATCCACTGCTGGGCATAGAGGGTTTTGTATACAAAAAACTTGAAATAGTTGGCAGTATATATATAAAGAAGTGTTAAAAGGAATGATAATAATGTTAATATTATAAATGCGAAAATAACTCTGTCTGTCTGTTACCTTATCACGCTTAAACCGCTGAACCGATTTAGATGAAAGTAGGTATGAAGATAGTTTGAGACCCGGGAAAGGACATAGGCTACTTTTTTTTTCATAAAACACTAAGGGGAAGAAATGGGGCGTTAGTTTATTTGAAACTTCTTAATAGGACTTAAACCGATATACCGATTTAGATGAAATTTGGTATGGAGATAGTTTGAGACCATGAGAAGGGCATAGGCTACTTCTTTTTGCATAAAACAGGAAGGGGAGGGACTATTAATTTTGTATGTAAATTTTTATCATGCAACTTCTTCTTATTATGAACCGATTTAGATGAAATTAGGTATGGAGATACTTTGAGGCCCTGAGAAGGACATAGGCTACTTCTTTGTGCATAAAAATTGCAGTGGGAGAAATGGGTGCGGTTAGTTTAATATAAAACTTCTTATTATAGAAATCGATTCACTTTAAACTTTGTGTAAATACTTCCGTAACAAATAATTAAAATATTTTTTTTTAACTTCCCCTATAAGGGGGAAAGATAAAATGTACAAATATTCTTCATGAAGCTGAATTTTGGCAGGTGGTAGTATAAAGACAGTAAACGTTAGTTAAGAATGGATTTTTGTCAATTCGAATTTTAAGGGGGTAAATGGGGCAAGCTGAACTATGTATGAAACTTTTTATTGCGGCTTCCGATTTAGTTAAAACTTTGCAGGCATGTTTTTGATAACAAATGATTGAGTTCTGCATATTAATTTAGATTATGTAATGGGATGAGGCTTCGTATAACACATAGGTGCCAATATATTAACAGTTATGAGAAAAGGAGAAAGCGTATTTATACGTCGAATCCCAAAAATCGCCACTGACTGAAACTTAGTTTTGCTATTACTATTAACAAAGCTCAAGGATAGCATGGGTACATTTGGAAAAGCCATGCTTTACCAACGACCAGCTACATGTAGCTGCTGATATTCGCATATGTCTAAGGCCCAGAATGTGAATGTATTAGCATCAAATGAAAGGACATAGAACAAGCAGCGTCATAAAATGTTGTACCCATGATTAACGGAATAATTAAGTAATGTAAATTAACTGTAGATACAATTTTATTCATTTAAATAAGTTAATCGTTTATACGTTAATGCTTCCTGTACCTATACAGGCTGAGTTTTCCAAGTGTGCGTGGATGGCCAAATCATCACTATGAAGAATAGCACAAAACAATCAAAGGAGTCACGGGCCGATTTTGTATAAAACTAAAACTGCAAAATTGGATTTTCTCACCCTGTATGTCGACAACCAGAATTGATTGACAAAACTTATGTTAACGCGGGCGAAGCTGCGGGTAACAGTTAGTAGAAGAAGTAAGATTAAAATGATCGTTGTCAGTTTCTATTAAATCTAAATGGAACGGTTGAATGGAGTTACAAGTGTTTTTTCAAGAGGAACTAGTCTAAAGTTTCCTAAACTGTTATCCAATAGTTTCAAATGTTACTCCTTAAGATCTATAGATTCCTAAAAGGGTTTCGAAAGTCACTAAAAAGACTTCTACTGTGTTGAAAAATATACACAGTTGCTAGAAAGGAGCTTAAGTTTTTATAACCTAAATAAATGAGATAGGGGATGAAATCATTGCAAAAGATTATCTTTGGAGGCGCCGGGTATCGATCCCGGTACCTCTCGCATGCTAAGCGAGCGCTCTACCATCTGAGCTACGCCCCCTGATAGCAACTGTATCTAATATCACGTTCAGATTGTCCAGTGCAACATTACGTGTTGCTCAAGGCAATATTAATTGAGAATGTACGTGAGGTCAGTTTGTTTCGCCAAAGTCTGATTGGTTAGCGAAACTTTATCTTCTAATTGGAAGAGGTCTAGCATAATAAGCATAGTAGTTCCCACTGCTGGGACACAGGCCACCACTGTGTGAGAGAAATAATGGCCGAGAAAAGTCATTGTATCTCGCGTGGATACACGTTTCAGGCACGCAAGGGATTAATCTACTACCAAGTGGGCCCAGAGCGAGTTGTTGGATGTCACATGTCTTCGAATGTTTGGTTCTAAGACGTACTCGCTCCCTCACGACGTCTTCCTTCACGCTTTTTAGAGCAAAAAAGTTCATGTTTAATTGGGCAAGACATAGGCCTTCGGTGTTGAGACGTTCCTAGAATTTCTGAACACCTGGTGTCGTGCCGGGTGAAACAGTTCCGTGAAAATACGTAAGGGAGGTAAACTATATCATTTAGGTATTATTTCTAGTACTATCATCTAACTTATATTATAACCGACAAAACCTATACAAAATTCAGACACTACAATAACATTTCGAATTCCAATTTCTTGGTATCAAAGCATTAATTCAGAATCTACAAGTTCCTTGTGTTTTTATAAGAGAAACTTGTGGATAAACTATGTTCAAGTTGGGTAAACTAAACTCCGGTCGAATGATTTCAAATGTAACGCGCAAAGATGAACGGCTCCCTGGAGTTCCTCCCAGTAGTTTGTGTGCAGAGTTAATATGGGATATTGGGATGTGAATGTATACTTTGGAACTTCACACTTACCTAATTGACATACTTTTAACAGGTGATCTACGCACACAGAGAGACAGAAATTAAGACTTTGTGATGAATAGCTGGACAGGCAGAAATTAGAAGATTCACGTCCCAAATGAGCCACAAATCTGAAGTGAGCTACGAGTATTTAGCCTTGGTATAAATGCAAGTCTTTTGCATAAGTTAACTGAAAAGTTCAACGTTTACCTTATAACTTTTTTAATAGGTACATTTACAGGTTGATATTACCCTATTTATTTAGAACTTTGATTACTGCTTTGAAATAACTATTAATTACCTTGCTTACACAGCTGTTCAATATCCAATCAAGGTTGAATAACTAAACTAGTAGAATTATTCGAAATGAACTGACCTTCTACGAAGCCATAAGTTCAGACTAGTTTCAAAAGTAAATAATAAGTTTCCAATGAGAAAATATAAACTGGAAATGTATTTCAAAATTAATTCCTTTTGGAGGCGCCGGGTATCGATCCCGGTACCTCTCGCATGCTAAGCGAGCGCTCTACCATCTGAGCTACGCCCCCTGTTAGTTACCGTATCAAAAGATTTCTTCGCTTTTTTAGGCTACGTAATCAGTTGTAAAACGTGTTTATCGTTATCATCAATATTATAAAGAAGTAAGATTTTTTTTGAGAGGTAAGAAGTTTGTTTGTTTGTACCGAATAGGCTCCGAAACTACTGGAACGATTTAAAAAATTCTTTCACCTATGTAAAGCCACATTATTACCGAGTAACATAGGCTATACTTTTTTCCAATAAAAATTAGAGTTCCTTATGACAATTGCAATAATAAACCAAAGTAGCAATATTTTGCTTTTAAAATTAATTATTTGGCGTGCGCTGAGAAATCTATTGATGATACATAAAAAATATGTACTACATGATTAAAGAACTCATTATTAACTACAAAAAAGGCTTTGAGAGAATATATCTCACTATCATAGTTAAGTCACAATAGCAGCTTTTCTGTTTTAAAATTTAATTAGATGACCCCGCCGCGCCGGTAGAAAAAAAAGTTGGTTGGTATTGGAGTATTAATTCTTATTAAACTAGTTATATATAATAGTTTAACAAATTGGTAGGCAGGTAGCTAGGGTAGGGTAAGTAGGGCATGTAGGTAGGGTAGGGTATGTAGGATAGGGTAGGGTAGGTAAATTGAACGGTAGGGCAGGTGAGTAGGTTGGTAGGTAGGTGGTAGGTAGGGCAGGTGAGTAGGTTGGTAGGTGTGTAAGTAGGTAGGTAGGGTAGATAGGTAGGTGGTAGGTAGGGCAGGTGAGTAGGTAGGTGGTAGGTAGGTAGATAGCTAGTTGACGGGAGCGAATCCATGTGGACCACCCCACAGGACCCAATTATGGGATTAAAAAATAGCCTATGTCACTCAGGAATAATGTAGGTTTATAATGGCGTAAGAATTTTTTAAATCGGTCCAGTAGTTTCAGAGCCTATTCGGTACAAACAAACAAAAAATCTTAGTATAGAAGAAACTGACTGACTTACTGACTGATCGATCAACGCGCAGCCAAAACCGCTAAGCCTAGAAGCATGAAATTTGGCAAAAAGGTTCCTCAAGTGATGTATGTGAACACTAAGAAAGGATTTTTGGAAAGTCTACCCCTTAGGGGGTAAAAGGGGGTTGAAAGTATGTATGAAAAATCAAATTCCTTCGGCCAACATTCTTGAAACTTGACAAAATAGTAATCTAAGTAAATGATAAAGGTTGCCATTATTAGTTTTTCGAAACTACCCCCAAATGATGATTTAGGGGGTGTTGAAGTTTGTATGGCAAAATCTGATTTCTTGGGTCAATAAACTTGAAACATGACTTAAATACCAACCTAATTAAACAATAAAGGTTGTCATTAATAGTTTTTTGAAACTACCCCCAAAAGACGATTTAGAGGGTGTTAAAGTGTTTTGAAGAATCTTATTTCTTGGGTTGATTTTGAAAATTGACATAAATACCAACCTGAGTAAACAATAAAGGTTGTCATTATAAGTTTTTCGAAACTAACCCCAAGTTAAGAATCTTACTGGACCGGGTTTTTGTTTTTGACGTAGGGTTCTGGGGAGCACCAAGCAGGAAGTTTTCGGTAATTCAACCTTTAAGGAGGTGAAAAGGGGCAATTTTTTTTTGTAAAAAAAAACGAATTCCTTGGGGATAAATACTACCAATTCGTCGTTGATTTGGTGAGTATCGATAGCCAACTAAGGTGCATGATGAAGCCCAATGTAACTGAGTGGAACACGAATCAGAAGAGCAGTGTGGGAGGTAGGCCTGAACAAGATGGACTGACGATGACTTCGCGAAGGTCGCAGGAATGTGCTCGATGCGGGTACGATGGGGTTGGTCGTTGTGGCAGCAGAGGAAAGGACATCCTCGGCTGAAGATGATGTGATGTGGCTACGTCTAAACGTAGGTATTTTTCAGTTTTCCATTGATATAAATTCACACATGATTGATCTCAACTGATATCTTAATTACTCGGATTGTATAGAGTTTTATAACCAGCTTTAATACCAGTGGCGTATCAACGAAATTTATAGTACGTGAGATAACAGACTTGTGTGCCAACACAAAACGTGCTCTTTGGCCGAGTGAAAGGTATAGCATTTGTGTTCGAAACTGCGTGCACTGTCCTTCCCTTTAAACAAGGCTACTTACTGTCTATCTGACATGAATGTAGTGGATTATTTGACTGTCTTGAGTATCAGGGGGCGTAGCTCAGATGGTAGAGCGCTCGCTTAGCATGCGAGAGGTACCGGGATCGATACCCGGCGCCTCCAATAAGACTCTTTTTGGAATGACTTTTCTATAGGGTATATGTTTTTTCTAGGAAAATACTTTGATCTCGGTGCTATCATCATGTTTAACCATTGCGTTGACTCTTCGGAGATGCCAATATTGGAATGATGGAGGGGGGGCAATTAAGCAAATCAATCGGCCTAGCCTTTTTCCCTACTATATTGGGAGCGGCTTCTAGACTAACCGGATGCAACTGATTACCAGTATTTTAGATGGAGTGATTTCCTGTCTGACGTCCACACCTCAGTAACTGGGTAACACGATATCCCTTGGTAACTGGTGTCAGATCAGATCTTGTATGGCTCAGTGGTAGTTAGTTACTTAAAGTTGAGTTTTTGGATGTGAGTTGACGAAAACCACAGACTTCACTATAATTTAGTTTATTCGTAAATGTTACACGAAAGTTCCGTTGGATGCTAATCCGCAGTAAAAGCGTTACGGCAGCTATTGCTCAACTAAATAATCCATACTAATAAATGCGAAAGTAGCTCTGTCTGTTTGTTACCGTTTCACGCTTAAACCGCTGAACCGATTTGGATATAATTCAGTATGGAAATAGTTTGAGACCATGGGAAGGACATATGATAGTTTTTATCCCGGCAATCATCCTTTAAGGGTGGACAGGGGGATATATGTTTGTATGGTGAACTAATCTCAAGTAAGGCGGCCCCACACACCTATAATATTATGGCACGATATAAAAAATAGGCTATTCAAAGTACTAATGCTACGCAGACGAAGTCGCTAGTAACAGCTAGTAATAATTATAAAAGTAAATAAAAAGAGTAGCGAATAGTAGGTCGCGGCGCGGCGTTAGCAATTTGCCTGACTTCTGACTACTCGTAACGACTTTCAAAGATTAACAAATTAAAAACAAGACCAACGCACGGCTGAAAGTGCTTGTCGAGGCACGGAATTGTCTCGGTGTGTAATGGATACGCAATACAAGCAATGAATTTAATTTCACCTTGTGACTTACATACGTAATACTTCGCAAAAGGCAATGTAGACGTATTAATCGATAGGTATTTTTTCAACAGGGGGCGTAGCTCAGATGGTAGAGCGCTCGCTTAGCATGCGAGAGGTACCGGGATCGATACCCGGCGCCTCCAATTATTTTATTAACTTTAAATAATCGCGTTAAATTCCCGTGATGTATTGTTTTCCAATTTTTTTATTTTGAGGTCGTTTAGTTTAAATTTTGCGAATCTTATTAGAATAATATTAATTGCCTATGATAATACTTGTTGCTATTTTGTTTAGGTATCTATTAGTTTTACTTTATTTAGATTTGGTTTTTTGCTGGAGTTTTCTGGTTAGGTATTCTAAGTTCTTTTAAAACAATGCTATTAAAATGATCTAATTACGCAATAAAATTTATCGAAATGGTTTCTATCAATATTGATAATAGAAGTACAACGTCTTCGTCTTTCGATTAAGCCAATTATAACAGTATTTCTTATTGCCGGGTATTTTAACATTAATTTTTATGTCTTTTGCACTTTATGTCTTTGTCAGTTGAAGTCCCGATCGAACTCCATTACGTACGCGAATTGGAATGTCACAAGTCAACAGTACAACAAATAAGATACCACAACTTAATATTATTGTGTATTATCTATAGAAAATATTCTTATTTCTTATAGATTGATATACGGCTCAGTTCTCACGACGACTAGGGCATCACACTATGCAAAGGGCAAAGTGGATCATGAAATCAAATCTATTTCCCACGATAAAGTTTGAGAGGAAATAAAAGCAACTTCATTTTAATTCGTTATACACGTGAGTATTAGCAAATACTGGCTTAAACCGTTTTTCTTCAAATCCCAAACCGACTCTTGGTTTCAATCAAACAGGAAAGAAAAAGTTTAGGATGGATACAGAAACAATTTAGACTGAATAGGTTTCTTCTAGGAAGCATGCTGCATCGTCGACCACATCATCGCTTGCCATAAGGTGAGATAGTGGTCAAGCGCGAGCTTATCTATGTTAAAAAATTAATTGTTTGTTTTTTGTTATTTTAGGAGAATACGAAATGATATGGGATCAGTTTTCGCAAAGTTACTAGAGCATCATAGACCACAGGATATTGATGCTCGCTATATGTGACTATCTGATTATTTTACTGCGCATGCGGCTATTTCCCACGAAGAAATATACTTTGTCACGGCACTCCTAGCGATAATTTTTATTGTACAATTTGTTCACACCTAAACTAGGACAACACAACTCAGAAGGATTCTTACCCCAAAATAGTCATAAAAAGTCAGGTAAAGTTGGAGCGAGAAACGAAACAAAAAGAACTTTTGATCCTGGCAAGATTGAGATCAGTGTTCTCACAGTTACCAGAGAATCATAGTGATGTAACAAACTAGGAATGCATGTTATTATAATAATATCGTACACGTTATACTTCTATTTCCCACGAAAAAGCATACTTTCTCATGGCATTCATGACATTCATGGCGATTATTAATGTTGTACAAATGAGTAAACAAATAATAACTTGTTCACATCTGAACTTAAAAAAATCTTTTGATCCTGGCAAAGGATCAAAAGATTTTTTTATTACTCGGGACTCTGCCCAACTTTACCTAACTTTTTATGATTATTTTGGGGTAAGAATACTTCCGAGTTCTTCGGTTGTCCTAGTTTAAGGTGTGAACAAATTGAAACATTGTACCTACAATAAAAATTATCGCTATGGATGCCGTAAGAAAGTATGTTTCTTCGTGGGAAGTAGCCGCATGCGCGGTTAAACAATCAGATAATCACATAGTTAGACCATAAAAATAGCCTGTGATCTACGATGTTCTAGTACCATTTCGAAAACTGATTATAGCATTTGCTATGCTGGCATATAATAACAAAAAAAAACAGTTGGAGGCGCCGGGTATCGATCCCGGTACCTCTCGCATGCTAAGCGAGCGCTCTACCATCTGAGCTACGCCCCCTGTTGAAAAAAATATCGAATAATACGTGTACATTGTCATCGCGAATTATTACGTATGTATGCCGCAAGGTGAAATTAAATACATTGCTTGCATTGCGTATCCAATCCATTACATACGCCTCTGTGCCTCGTGGCCGTTGATCCCGGCTGTCATTTGCGCGTCTTTAACAGTTATTACGGGTATCGGGTAGTCAGAAGCCGGGCAAACTGACACCAGTCTTGTAAATAAAGAGAAATCGTGTTACCCAGTTAGGTATTGGGTTATGGAGGTCAGATAGGCGCTCCTCATGGTCTTCCTTCCCTTGTCCCATGCTACTAGGGTCGGCGCAACACGTTTTCTTCTTCCATACCATCCTGTCCCCGTCGAGCTATCACTGACTCCCTTTTATTTTTTCTTTCATATCACTGCTCACACAGTACATCCATCTTTTCTTTGGCCGCCCCCTCGCTCTCCATCCATCCACGTTTATATTCATAACTCTTTTAGTAACATGCGTTTTATCCCTCCTCATCACATGACCATACCAGGACAAAAGGTTTCCTTTCAAGTTTTCTGTTACTGGCGCCACGTTCAAGCTTCCTCTAACAGGTTAAAAAATATCTACAAAAGGTCACGGACTTATCAAACTTCCCTCGTATGTAGAACTGTTCTCACACTTACTAGAGCATCATAGTGATGGAACAAACTAGCGATGCAAGTTTTATAATAATTTCCTACACGTTATAGTTTTATTTCCCACGATGATGCATACTTTCTCACAGCCATTCATGGCAATAATTTTGTTGTACAAATGACTGAATAAATATTAATTTGTTCCCATCTACACTAGGACATCAGAAAACTCAATAGGATTCTTACTCAATGATCACGCAGTCAGGTAAAGTTGCCACTGGCCACGACGTAGTGTTCTCACAGTTACTAGAGCATCATAGTGATGTAACAAACTAGCGATGCAAGTTTTATAATAATTTCCTACACGTTATAGTTTTATTTCCCACGATGATGCATACTTTCTCACAGCCATTCATGGCAATAATTTTGTTGTACAAATGACTGAATAAATATTAATTTGTTCCCATCTACACTAGGACATCAGAAAACTCAATAGGATTCTTACTCAATGATCACGCAGTCAGGTAAATTTGCCACTGGCCACGACATAAGTGTGTAGAACAGTGTTCTCACAGTTACTAGAGCATCATAGTGATGGAACAAACTAGCGATGCAAGTTTTATAATAATTTCCTACACGTTATAGTTTTATTTCCCACGATGATGCATACTTTCTCACACCCATTCATGGCAATAATTTTGTTGTACAAATGACTGAATAAATATTAATTTGTTCCCATCTACACTAGGACATCAGAAAACTCAATAGGATTCTTACTCAATGATCACGCAGTCAGGTAAATTTGCCACTGGCCACGACATAAGTGTGTAGAACAGTGTTCTCACAGTTACTAGAGCATCATAGTGATGCAACAAACTGGCGATGTAAGTTTTTATAATTAATTCGTACACGTTTTAATTTTATTGCCCACGAAGATGCATAAATAAATTCTCAAAGCATTCATGGTGATAAATTTTATCGCACAAATATTTGGGTAAATATCACTAGGACATCAGAAGAACCAGAAGGATTATTTACTCAATGAATGCATTAAGTCTTAAAAGGTAATGAAGACAAACATAACATCACGCCTGTATTTCCCAAAGGTAAAGGTAATGAAAGGAAGGTACAACTTTATACCCGAAAAAAAAAATCTTTTGATCCTGGCTAGATTTAGATTACTGTTCTCACAGTTAATAGAGCATCATAGAGATGTAACAAACTAGCAATGCAAGTTTTTATAATAACTTCGTGCACATAATAATTTTATTTCTCACGAAGATAGATACTTTCTCACAGCATTCATACATAGCGTTTATTTTTGTTGCACAATGTTCCAATTTGTTCACACCTGAACTAGGACAACAGAAGAACTCAGAAGGATTCTTACCCAATAAATACGTACTCATAAAAAGTCAGGTAAAGTTGGGACAAGAAAAGAACAAAAAAAATCTTTTGATCCTGATAAGATTAAGTCAGCGGTCTCACAGTTACTAGAGCATCATAGTTCACTATGTGATGTAATAAACTAGCAATTCGATTTCTATAACAATTTCGTACTTTTAATTCCCACGAAGATGCATACTTTCTTTTCTAACATGGTGATAATTTTTGTTGTACAAATGTGTAAATAAATAATAATTTGCTCGCATCTACACTGGGACATCAGAAGAACTCAATAGGATTCTTACTCAATGAATACTCAGTCAGGTAAAGTGGCCATTGGCCACGATATATTAGTATGGTAGTACAGTGTTCTCACAGTTACTGGAGCATCATAGTGATGTAACAAACTGGCGATGCAAGTTTTTATAATTATTTCGTACACGTTTTCATTTCATTTCCCACGAAGATGCATACATTCTCATAGCATTCATGGTGATAATTTTTGTCCCCCAAATATTTGGATATATTTTTCCTTTTGAGGAACGGAACCTTAAAAATAGAATATTTTGATCCTGGCAAGATTTAGATCAGTGTTCTCAGAGTTTTTTGAGCATCATAGTGATGGAACAAACTAGCGATGCAAGTTTTATAATAATTTCCTACACGTTATAGTTTTATTTCCCACGATGATGCATACTTTCCCAAGACATTCATGGCGATTATTTTTGTTGTAAAAATGAATAAATAAATAATAAATACTTCACATCTGAACCAGGACATCAGAAGAACTTAGAAGGATTCTTGCAAAGTCTTGGCAGGATCAAAAGATTCGAGTCTCTTCCCAGACATTTTTGACTTTTGTGACAGTTAAATCTTTCTGAGTTTTTTTGATGTCCTAGTTCAAGAGTGACCGAATTGAAACATTGTATAACAAAAATAATGGCCATAACTATCGTGAGAAAGTATGCATCTTCGTGGGAAACAAAATTATAACGTTTACGAAATAATTAAAAAAACTTACACTGCTAGTTTATTACATCACTTTGATGCTCAAACAACTCTGAGAACACTGATCTAAATCTTGCCAGGATCAAAAGATTCTATTTTTAAGGTTCCGTTCCTCAAAAGGAAAAATATATCCAAATATTTGGGGGACAAAAATTATCACCATGAATGCTATGAGAATGTATGCATCTTCGTGGGAAATAAAATGAAAACGTGTACGAAATAATTATAAAAACTTGCATCGCCAGTTTGTTACATCACTATGATGCTCCAGTAACTGTGAGAACACTGTACTACCATACTAATATATCGTGGCCAATGGCCACTTTACCTGACTGAGTATTCATTGAGTAAGAATCATATTGAGTTCTTCTGATGTCCCAGTGTAGATGCGAGCAAATTAATATTTATTTACACATTTGTACAACAAAAATTATCACCATGTTAGAAAGTATGCATCTTCGTGGGAATTAAAAGTACGAAATTATTATAGAAATCGAATTGCTAGTTTATTACATCACATAGTGAACTATGATGCTCTAGTAACTGTGAGACCGCTGACTTAAATCTTATCAGGATCAAAAGATTTTTTTTGTTCTTTTCTTGTCCCAACTTTACCTGACTTTTTATGAGTACGTATTTATTGGGTAAGAATCCTTCTGAGTTCTTCTGTTGTCCTAGTTCAGGTGTGAACAAATTGGAACATTGTGCAACAAAAATAAACGCTATGTATGAATGCTGTGAGAAAGTATCTATCTTCGTGAGAAATAAAATTATTATGTGCACGAAGTTATTATAAAAACTTGCATTGCCAGTTTGTTGCATCACTATGATGCTCTAGTAACTGTGAGAACACTGTTCTACATACTAATATATCGTGTATCGTCAGTGGCCACTTTACCTGACTGCGTATTCATTGAGTAAAATCCTATTAAGTTCTTCTGATATCGTGTATATAGTGTAGATGGGAACCAATTAATATTTATTTACTCATTTGTACAACAAAAATTATCGCCATGAATGGCTGTGAGAAAGTATGCATCTTTGTGGGAATTAAAAGTACGAAATTATTATAGAAATCGCATTGCTAGTTTATAACATCACATAGTGAACTATGATGCTCTAGTAGGTAACTGTTTGAACGCTGACTTAAATCTTATCAGGACCAAAAATTTTTTTTTAAATTCATTTATTCTCTTATTTTTACCTGATTTTTTATGAATACGTATTTATTGGGTAACAATCCCTCTGAGTTCTTCTATTGTCCTAATTCAGGTTTCAACAAATTGAAACATTGTGCAACGAAAATAAACGCTATGAATGCTGTGAGAAAGTGTGCATCTTTGTGAGAAATAAAATGATTATGTGCACGAATTTTTTATAAAAACTTGCATTGCTAGTTTGTTAAATCTCTATGATGCGCTTGTCAGGATCAAAAGATTTTATTTTTAAGGTTCCGTTCCTCAAAAGGAAAAAAAATACCCAAATATTTGTGCGACAAAAATTATAACCATGAATGCCGTGAGAAAGTATGCATCTTCGTGGGAAATAAAATTTAAATGTGTACGAAATTATTATCAAAACTTGCATCGCTAGTTTGTTAGAGTCATTCCCGCTCGTCCACACCCCGTCGTCCACACTGCGGACGACTGGGAATGTTGCGTTCTGTTCGTCTACACTGTGGACGAACAGAACGCATTATTCCCAGTCGTCCACACCCCGTCATCTCACGTCTAGTCTAAGAGTTAATAAAAAGAAAATATGATGATAGTATTTCATTATTTATTAAACATACTTTTAAAATATTATATACTTAGCTTTATTACTTTAGTAAGGCAAATACTTCAAAAGTACATACCTAGTAAATCTAAAGCTTTTTTTCGTATCAATATCAGTTTAAATGCAATTAATATGTAAAAAGTTTTAAAGTTACAATCGCCTGGATATACTCAACTATTATAACTGCACCCTGTCGATCCTCCAACAAAAGATAGTCTTTGCACTCCGCTTATCAGTTTTGACGACGCTTCCGGGAATGAACAATAGATACATGGCCTTGAAATAGCCAATCAGCTCGCTGCATATTGCATGCCCACGTTTTAAGGCAATAAAGTGACGATGAGCTTTTGCATTCGGGATCATGTCGGGGTTAAGTGCACCGGCTGGTGGTTCAAGTGACCAAACTGTGCTCGTGTATATAAAAAGAAAGCACGGGACTGTTTTACTTCATGGAGGTCACCAATATTACGTTAGAAGAGCACACAAAAGTGGATTAAACGTTTGGTGTTGTATTAACAGCAAAAAATTAAAGTGCGGCGGAGTTATAAGGATAAGAGTAAGTATATTTTATAGCTTACATAAAATAAAGGAAACTAGATTTCGTTATTCGACGCACATCAAAACGTTTATTTGTATTATTACACAATTTTATCAAACAAAATAAATTTTATACGGCAAAGAGGTATCTAATGAGAATTTAGCTAGTAGCTAAATTCTACCAATTCTACTTACCAATTTGTTTAATAATCTCTTGCTCACTCATAGGTATTTGTTTTAATTTTGATGTTCCTATTATTGACGATCTTTTTTATTTTGTTTAAGGACGATAAAATAATTGATGAAAAACATCATATATGTTCGCCAGACTTCGACAGAAACAAAATCGATGAGTCGATTTATAAGTTGAAACAACAATTGACTACACCAGGTTTTCCTAAAGTACCGAAGACTTTTAATTCCACTGTTGCCAGTTTAAAGAATGAAAGTGCAGAATTATCACCTAATATGATTCCAAACTTTAGTTCCGTAAAAAGTTCGCTGTACAGACATCGAAATTCTGCAGCTAAACTGCCAAAATTACATTGTAGAAATGTCAAAGAAGTTCAAGTTCCACCTGATTTTGAAGATTTTCTCTTGGCAGATTATATGAATGGCAACACAAGAATTATTGTGTTTTGTTCAAAAAAAGCAAGAGAACTCATGTGCCAGATTAAAGATTATTACGGAGATGGCACATTCAAAAGTTGCTCACCGCCATTCAGCCAGCTCTACACTATTCATGGAGATGATGGAAGCACTCTAAATGACACAAATGTAGTGCCGTTGGTATACACTCTCATGAGCAATCGAACGGCAGAGTCATATAAAATCTTGTTCAGTCTAATACAATCTCGTATACCAGAATGGAATCCGATTAAATTTAAAACGGATTTCGAGAAAGCAGCAATGAAAGCCATAACGGAGATTTTTCCTTCTACTATTCTTAAAGGTTGCTATTTCCATTATAACAAAGCAGTTTGGAAAAAAGGTCGAGAACTGGGTCTCGTCAAATCAAAAGATATCAAGAAAAAACGCATGGTGTCACTCAGTGCAGTCCTTCGGGTTATTCCCGTTCGTCCACACCCCGTCGTCTACACTGCGGACGACTGGGAATAATGCGTTCTGTTCGTCCACAGTGTAGACGAACAGAACGCAACATTCCCAGTCGTCCGCACCTCGTTTCATGTTTAGTTTAAGAGTCAGTGTTTTTTTTTTTTAAATTAAATAAATGATTTAACGGTTTAATTACTTTAAAAACAACATAACTATTAAGTTTTTTTTATTTAAAATCATCAAATGTTAAAATAATTAACAACAATTCTAGTTTTTATCACAGATCAACATAATTTACAATAATTAAAAGGCAATATTTTAACTAATATTTTGTTGGTATTATATAAACATTTTTAAAGTATATAATAACAACATAATATGTACTAAGTAGTGTTTAAATTCAACAGTATTTTTCATCACAGATCATCTTATTTTACAATAATTAAGGGCAACAACAAAGTAATTTGTATCACAGATCAACTTAATTTACAATAATTTAAACATTACCATTTTTACAACATAACTATTTACAATTTTTGTCAGTAATAGTACAATTTTACAAACCTTAAAAAACTTACGAGTAATTAGAATCACATTCAATAATTCGTTAAGTTAGTACACACGCACACAGATTAACACCGCATGATTTCAAGAAAATGTCCAACCGATATGTCACCGTGGGTTAATTCAATTTGAGCATCTTGAATGAATTCGTCTCTACGAATATATTTCTCACTTCTTTTAGCCATGGGTCTTTGATTACTTCTTTTTCGATTCTGTGTCAAGTAAAAAGAAGCATCTTCTTTTAGTAAGTGCAGTAAATTCATTATATTGGGCCCTTTTTCACCAACGGCACTGTTTAATTTGTGGTGCCAGCTTTCTAAGGCATTTGTGGTTCTATGCTTTTCTCCAAATGCACACCACACTTTGATAAATGAGTCCTCCAGCCATTGCTTCTCCATATAAGTTTTAAATTTTGCGACATCTGAATCTTCGTTTTCATCACGTATAATATAATCCCAACCCTTCCTTATTTCAGCTTGTGGTAACAATGGAAGGACTGGGTTATTCCCGTTCGTCCACACCCCGTCGTCTACACTGCGGACGACTGGGAATAATGCGTTCTGTTCGTCCACAGTGTAGACGAACAGAACGCAACATTCCCAGTCGTCCGCACCTCGTTTCATGTTTAGTTTAAGAGTCAGTGTTTTTTTTTTTTAAATTAAATAAATGATTTAACGGTTTAATTACTTTAAAAACAACATAACTATTAAGTTTTTTTTATTTAAAATCATCAAATGTTAAAATAATTAACAACAATTCTAGTTTTTATCACAGATCAACATAATTTACAATAATTAAAAGGCAATATTTTAACTAATATTTTGTTGGTATTATATAAACATTTTTAAAGTATATAATAACAACATAATATGTACTAAGTAGTGTTTAAATTCAACAGTATTTTTCATCACAGATCATCTTATTTTACAATAATTAAGGGCAACAACAAAGTAATTTGTATCACAGATCAACTTAATTTACAATAATTTAAACATTACCATTTTTACAACATAACTATTTACAATTTTTGTCAGTAATAGTACAATTTTACAAACCTTAAAAAACTTACGAGTAATTAGAATCACATTCAATAATTCGTTAAGTTAGTACACACGCACACAGATTAACACCGCATGATTTCAAGAAAATGTCCAACCGATATGTCACCGTGGGTTAATTCAATTTGAGCATCTTGAATGAATTCGTCTCTACGAATATATTTCTCACTTCTTTTAGCCATGGGTCTTTGATTACTTCTTTTTCGATTCTGTGTCAAGTAAAAAGAAGCATCTTCTTTTAGTAAGTGCAGTAAATTCATTATATTGGGCCCTTTTTCACCAACGGCACTGTTTAATTTGTGGTGCCAGCTTTCTAAGGCATTTGTGGTTCTATGCTTTTCTCCAAATGCACACCACACTTTGATAAATGAGTCCTCCAGCCATTGCTTCTCCATATAAGTTTTAAATTTTGCGACATCTGAATCTTCGTTTTCATCACGTATAATATAATCCCAACCCTTCCTTATTTCAGCTTGTGGTAACAATGGAAGGACTGCACTGAGTGACACCATGCGTTTTTTCTTGATATCTTTTGATTTGACGAGACCCAGTTCTCGACCTTTTTTCCAAACTGCTTTGTTATAATGGAAATAGCAACCTTTAAGAATAGTAGAAGGAAAAATCTCCGTTATGGCTTTCATTGCTGCTTTCTCGAAATCCGTTTTAAATTTAATCGGATTCCATTCTGGTATACGAGATTGTATTAGACTGAACAAGATTTTATATGACTCTGCCGTTCGATTGCTCATGAGAGTGTATACCAACGGCACTACATTTGTGTCATTTAGAGTGCTTCCATCATCTCCATGAATAGTGTAGAGCTGGCTGAATGGCGGTGAGCAACTTTTGAATGTGCCATCTCCGTAATAATCTTTAATCTGGCACATGAGTTCTCTTGCTTTTTTTGAACAAAACACAATAATTCTTGTGTTGCCATTCATATAATCTGCCAAGAGAAAATCTTCAAAATCAGGTGGAACTTGAACTTCTTTGACATTTCTACAATGTAATTTTGGCAGTTTAGCTGCAGAATTTCGATGTCTGTACAGCGAACTTTTTACGGAACTAAAGTTTGGAATCATATTAGGTGATAATTCTGCACTTTCATTCTTTAAACTGGCAACAGTGGAATTAAAAGTCTTCGGTACTTTAGGAAAACCTGGTGTAGTCAATTGTTGTTTCAACTTATAAATCGACTCATCGATTTTGTTTCTGTCGAAGTCTGGCGAACATATATGATGTTTTTCATCAATTATTTTATCGTCCTTAAACAAAATAAAAAAGATCGTCAATAATAGGAACATCAAAATTAAAACAAATACCTATGAGTGAGCAAGAGATTATTAAACAAATTGGTAAGTAGAATTGGTAGAATTTAGCTACTAGCTAAATTCTCATTAGATACCTCTTTGCCGTATAAAATTTATTTTGTTTGATAAAATTGTGTAATAATACAAATAAACGTTTTGATGTGCGTCGAATAACGAAATCTAGTTTCCTTTATTTTATGTAAGCTATAAAATATACTTACTCTTATCCTTATAACTCCGCCGCACTTTAATTTTTTGCTGTTAATACAACACCAAACGTTTAATCCACTTTTGTGTGCTCTTCTAACGTAATATTGGTGACCTCCATGAAGTAAAACAGTCCCGTGCTTTCTTTTTATATACACGAGCACAGTTTGGTCACTTGAACCACCAGCCGGTGCACTTAACCCCGACATGATCCCGAATGCAAAAGCTCATCGTCACTTTATTGCCTTAAAACGTGGGCATGCAATATGCAGCGAGCTGATTGGCTATTTCAAGGCCATGTATCTATTGTTCATTCCCGGAAGCGTCGTCAAAACTGATAAGCGGAGTGCAAAGACTATCTTTTGTTGGAGGATCGACAGGGTGCAGTTATAATAGTTGAGTATATCCAGGCGATTGTAACTTTAAAACTTTTTACATATTAATTGCATTTAAACTGATATTGATACGAAAAAAAGCTTTAGATTTACTAGGTATGTACTTTTGAAGTATTTGCCTTACTAAAGTAATAAAGCTAAGTATATAATATTTTAAAAGTATGTTTAATAAATAATGAAATACTATCATCATATTTTCTTTTTATTAACTCTTAGACTAGACGTGAGATGACGGGGTGTGGACGACTGGGAATAATGCGTTCTGTTCGTCCACAGTGTAGACGAACAGAACGCAACATTCCCAGTCGTCCGCAGTGTGGACGACGGGGTGTGGACGAGCGGGAATGACTCCGTATTTATTGGGTAAGAATCCTTCTGAGTTCTTCTGTTGTCTTAGTTCAGATGTGAACAAATTGGAAAATTGTGAAACAAAAATAAACGCTATGAATGCTGTGAGAAAGTATGCATCTTTGTGAGAAATAAAATTATTATGTGCATGAAATTATTATAAAAACTTGCATCGCTAGTTTGTTACATCACTATGATGCTCTAGTAACTGTGAGAACACTACGTCGTGGCCAGTGGCAACTTTACCTGACTGCGTGATCATTGAGTAAGAATCCTATTGAGTTTTTCTGATGTCCTAGTGTAGATGGGAACAAATTAATATTTATTCAGTCATTTGTACAACAAAATTATTGCCATGAATGGCTGTGAGAAAGTATGCATCATCGTGGGAAATAAAACTATAACGTGTAGGAAATTATTATAAAACTTGCATCGCTAGTTTGTTCCATCACTATGATGCTCTAGTAACTGTGAGAACGCTAACTTAAATCTTATCAGGATCAAAATATTTTTGGATTCTTTTCTTGTCCCAACTTTACCTGACTTTTTGTGAGTACGTATTTATTGGGTAAGAATCCTTCTGAATTCTTCTGTTGTCTTAGTTCAGATGTGAACAAATTTGAAAATTGTGAAACAAAAATAAACGCTATGAATGCTGTGAGAAAGTATGCATCTTTGTGAGAAATAAAATTATTATGTGCATGAAATTATTATAAAAACTTGCATCGCTAGTTTGTTACATCACTATGATGCTCTAGTAACTGTGAGAACACTACGTCGTGGCCAGTGGCAACTTTACCTGACTGCGTGATCATTGAGTAAGAATCCTATTGAGTTTTTCTGATGTCCTAGTGTAGATAGGAACAAATTTATATTTATTCACTCATTTGTACACCAAAATTATTGCCATGAATGGCTGTGAGAAAGTATGCATCTTCATGGGAATTAAAAGTACTAGATTATTATAGAAATCGCATTGCTAGTTTATTACATCACATAGAGAACTATGATGCTCTAGTAACTGTGTGAACGCTGACTTAAATCTTATCAGGATCAAAAGATATTTTCAATTCATTTCTTTTCCCAACTTTACCTGACTTTTTATGAGTACGTATTTATTGGGTAAGAATCCTTCTGAGTTCATCTGCTGTCCTAGTTCAGGTGTGAACGAATTGAAACATTGTATAATAAAAATAATGGCCATAACTGCCGTGAGAAAGTATGCATCTTATGGTGGGAAATAACATTTAAACGTGTACGAAATTAGTATCAAAACTTGCATCGCTAGTTCGTTACATTACTATGATGCTCTAGTAACTGTGAGAAAAAATCTGTACATACATACATATATATATCATGCCAGGACAAAAAAAAATAGTTATTATTAAATGCTATAAGTGCGGAAGGTCGGTGATTTCCGATGAGTGGATAAATCGACACGAGTCAGAAATCATCTTACGTACGTGTATCATACAACATTATGCATTGTGCGAGGAAATAAAAAAATATATCTGAATCAAGCAAGAAATTAATAACATGGCGGGCTTTTTCAAGCGCGCTCAGCATATCCACAGATTAACTAATAGTTCCTCGGGCATATCTACTGCGCATGTGGAAATAGCTGTCACGTCGTAACGCAAAATTAATAACATGGCGGGCTTTTTCAAGCGCGCTCAGCATATCCACAGATTAACTAATAGTTCCTCGGGCATATCTACTGCGCATGTGGAAATAGCTGTCACGTCGTAACGCAAAAAGGCACGAGCAAAATATTCATTCTGCCAAACATATTTAATGAATATTTAAAATTAATTTATTGATCACAATCTAAATCTAGAGTAATTAAAAACGCCTTAAATGAAGTATTAGTTTTATTTTAACTTTTATATGAATCTGTACTTAAATAATTTTTAAAACTTCTCTCAAATAATAAAAACTCTATGCAGCGGGCTGACGTTGGAGTAAAAATTTAAAAAGTACAGGAAAGTAAAAAGCAGTAGTAAAAAAAGTGACACTTGCCGCACAGTTTGGCTGCTTGGAAAACGCTTTTTTCGAGGACATGCATTGTAATAGTTATTTATGCTACAAGTGCGGGAAGTAGGTGATTTCCGATGAGTGGCGTTTTTATTCACGAGCGAGCAAAGCGAGTGAGTGGATAAATCGACACGAGTCGGAAATCATCTTACGCACGTGTATCATACAACATTTTACTATGCATTGTGCGAGGAAATAAAAAAATATATCTGAACCAAGCAAGAAATTAATAAAATGGCGATTATTCAAGGGCGCTCAGCATATCCACAGATTAACTAATAGTTCATAGTTCTACAGCGCATGTGCAATATCTGTCACGTCATAACGCAAAAAGGCACGAGCAAAATATTAATTCTGCCAAACATATTTAATGAATAATTAAAATTAATTTATTGATCAAAATCTAAATCTAGAGTAATTAAAAACGCCTTAAATGACGTATTAGTTTTGTTTTACTTTTTATATAAATGATAATCTGTACTTAACTAATTTTAAAACTTTTCTCAAATAATAAAAACTCCATGCGGCGGGCTGACGTTGGAGTTAAAAATTAAAAAAGTACAGGAAAGTAAAAAGCACTAGTAAAAAAAAGTGACACTTTCCGCACAGTTTGGCTGCTTGGAAAACGCTCTTTTCGAGGACATGCATTGTAAAATTAATTCCTTCACACCTAAACTAGGACATCAGAAGGATTCTTACTCAAACAATACCTACACAACGTCATAAAAGTTGGCAAACGTCAGAACTCCGATACAATAAAATTAAAAGTAGCAAAGTAAAAAGTCAATTATTTCATTTGAAATATCTTGAAGTGCTTGTAGAATATGGGCATTTTTCTCACAGTCACCAGAGTATCATATTCTACATGCTGGGTTCTCCTACATGGGTTCTCCTACATTCAGTCTTGAAACTCTCTGGTGGAACTTCCAAAATACATTTGGTGTTTCTGACATAATTTTCATTTATCACTTTCTTACAATAGGACTACGGGATCAAATGGTTACTGATAGCAGTTCACTCATTAACTGGGACATTATAAGTCAGTAGATTATGCAACATGCACTCAATCTAAGGTGTTTCTAAAAATCGGGATACAAAAGGCGACTGGATCAATGTTCTCATTGTTACTAGGGAATCATAGCATACAATGTGATATTAGGGGATTGCATGGAGCAATAAACATTGTTGTGTGTTGCGACTGCGGCACTATACGGAAGTTTAATTGTGATAGTTTGTTCTGATATTAGTTCAGTTAACGCGTGGAACACAGCTATGCCATGAACGTAGTTTTACAATGCTTTTGATGCAGAAAATATTCTTAGTAGGAATGAAGTCTGTCTTAAAATTCGATTGCAATTTTACGATGGTTTATGACATGCCACCAACTACATAATAGTAATTTATGCTACAAGTGCGGAAGGTACCTAGGTGATTCCCGATGATTGAATAAATCGACACGAGTCGGGCATCATCTTACGTACGTGTATCTGTCTCATACAACATTTTACTATGCATTGTGCGAGGAATTAAAAAAAATATCTGAACCAAGTAAGAAATTAATAAAATGGCGGGCTTATTCAAGCGCGCTCAGCATATCCACAGATTAACTAATAGTTCCTCGGGCATATCTACTGCGTATTTGCAAATAGCTGTCACGTCGTAACGCATAAAGGCACGAGCAAAATAAACGTTCTTCCAAACATGTTTAATAAATATTTATTAGTACATTACTGCAGAATCCAGTAAGTAAGCCTTCCTTGCCAAGTATGAGTTAATCGGTTATATACGAGGCCAGGATGGCTTTCTTACTGGTTGAGGCTTGTATATTTTTCTCAAAAATGAAAGAGAGTTTAACAACAAATTCGTTTAATTTATATTGAAGGTTACATTCATATTAGGGCAATTACTGATAGATATTGTGATCGATTTACCGGGGGCATTTATATATTTTTTTGTTGTACCTACATCTTGATTAACGGACTCTTGGCTGGCAGTAAATGTCTGTGAAACATTAATTTGGTTGTTTGGGAAGGTGGATGTTTGCGATGATGTTACGGGCAGGTGAATAGTGGTCGGTTCTTGGTGAGAGGTAGATGGCTGCGGAGTCAGGCTTAGCTGCTGTTGACGCGATGTAGACGGCTGCGGGGAGGTGGAAGATGGTGTGTTTTGAGTATTCAATTTAATTTTTTTAATTATATTGCTTGTAATTTCACTTTTATTTTCTAATGACTCTTCTATGTATCCTTCTGCAACTCGGTCCGATTTCCACTCCCGTGTCGTTTTATTGTCGTGAGATTGGTTCCAGAGCCAGCAAAAAGGGTAGCAGACGACCTCCGGTAACCATGGCCAGTATAGCTCTCTGGATTTGGTAAATTCAAATATTCTGCTATTTGTTTAGGCATTGCGGCAATCTTATGACGACCGATGTTTTGCCGCAAGCATGTCTCGTTACCAAAATTTAAAAAAAAAAAAACTAAAAAAAAATCATGCTGTGCGGTCGGAGGATATATCTGGTTTTGGTCAGCCAGCTCGCGAATATGTATCCTCCGACTGCACAGCATGACTTTTTTCTTGTTTACGTCTTTTTAGTTCGCTTTTTAAGCAGTCGGGTTTTTGTTTTTTTTAATTAACTTTCTATCAGTTCGATAGGCATTGAGATGTTCTTTAATTTTTGCCATAAGATGTCATAGTTAACCAGGTCGAAAGCCCTCAAGAGGTCGAGAAAACAGGCATAAATAGATGTGCTCCTATCAGAGTAGTACTTGACAGTTTGCTACAAACACAAGATAGCTGACTCAGTAGACAGTCCTGGTTTAAAACCAAATTGACTGTCGTGAGTGTTTACGTACCGGTCTAGCTCTTGATGAGCTTGACCGTCTGTAAAAAACTGTCAAAAACCTTAGCAAGCACTGTGGCTAGTGAGATTGGCCTGTAGTTGCTCGTGTCGCTTAGGTCACCGGTTTTACTCTTCGCAATTGGTACCACCACGGTCCTCATCATTTCTGCTGGTACGTAATCATGTCCTATACAAAATGTATATAACATGGCAAGAACTCTAGGTAGGTGGACGCCGGCATGCTTTAGATGCTCAATGCTCAGGCTGTCATGGCCAGGAGATTTTCCACGCGACATTGACTTTATAACTCCCCGAACATCCTTCGCTATGAATCTGGTGTTTATCGCCCGCCCATGCGACCCCTCCACACTGAATGACCGGGACGGCCCCAATGGCGATTTCACCATAAAGTGATCCTTAAATATGTCCGCAAGACGTTTTGGTTCACTCACACCGTTGACGCTCACGGCCCGGCTTATTATTTAGCCTACTAGTAGTTTTCCAGAATTTACGAAAGTCATGCTTCGAATGGTGAGATGCGAGAATATCCATCTTTATCTGCTCCCTATTATTTTGGCACCACTTTAGGCGTGATTTAAAGATTCTACGACTCTCCCGCATCTCCTCCCAAACACTCCCTTCACTCGGCTTGCCCCAGAGCACCCATTACTTAAGACGACGACTAACGCCAACGACCTTGAGGGAACAAAACGCGCACTCGTTTCACACCCGCGCGACCCAAAATTTAGTAGTTATTTGTACTTTCCTTATTATTCTACGACTTTAAAAAAAAAAGCCTCAGATCAAAATGTAGATAATTAAATTGTCTTTGAGATGGTGTCGATTTCATTAAAATACGCCCAGCGGTTTTAGTGTGATTGTCGTGTTTTTGTCCGTTTTAGACATAACTTTACAAATTAATTACACTATGTTATACGAATAAAATTCAAAATTTGCTCAGATCAAATTATTAAGAAAATAGTCTTATATAACATATATTTTTTCCAAAAAATTACGACTAGCCATTTTGACGTGATTCTCATTTTAAAATCAGCTACTCAAGGGAATCGGCGCCTTAAATTTACACCGAGCTACCCCGCGAGCGTCACGCACATGCTTGTTCCATCCGATAACCGATTGTTTTCTTCTCGGCTTAACAATAGTATGACACTCAGAGGCGGCATTACACAATGCATTAACAATCTTATCATACAAACTGTCAATTATTCGCATGTGGTCTCAATTGCCACAATTTTTATCACTACAGTTACTGAATTCAGGCGGAAAATCAATTTCTTTTAAACTATCACTACTTAATCTACTATATAAATCTATTTGTTCGGGGTTTCTCTCCCCCCATTTTATTTATTTATTTATTTAAACTTCATGCACAAAGGTACAATGGCGGACCTTAGGCATTAAGTCCGCATTTATTTTATTACATTTAAAATTGTTTGGTTTTTCATTATTTATATCACATTTAATAATGAGTGACAAGTAGTCAGACCACACCGGATCATACTTGATGTGTGTATCGACTATAGTTTGAAAAGCCGACAATACATATAATCATTTTTATTGCTGGGCTGAAGTTATCAATAAACTTACCCGTAAGTACCTGATTATTGCAGTAAGTAATACTAAACAGAAGGTAAAAAAAAACTATATGGTATGAATTTGTCAATTCACCACTCACCAGTAACAATGTGGTTTTTATTAGGTTTCTTTTTGTAAAATTAAGCTTGTTACAAAATTAAACCGGATTCAGTTTCTTTAAGGTAAAATTCTCATGGGAGTATCATTATTCCCAAGGAGACTAGGGTATCAGAAGATACAAGGAAAAGGATCAAGGTGTCACGTGCATGGGGATAATGTTAACCCTGTACAAAAAATCCTTTGAACTCGAAGGGTTTCAAAAGGGTTGGGCTAAATTTCTCACATTTACTAGGGTAGCACAGTGCATAAGGAGAGGAACTACCACATTTTAAGTAAAAATTTGGCATGGCAAACTTTTAAGTAATCTCATTACAGTCATTACATATCGACTTTAATTATTAGGAATGGACAATTCATGGACCCTGATTGATTGAACATCAGGTTGTTATTGATAAGTAGAAAGTAGGTGATCCTAATACATAAATAAATAAATTGTTTATTAGAATTAAAACATTTGTACAGTCAAACATTTACGAACAAACTAGCTAGTAACAATGTATGTCAGTAGTATTTGTATTGAATTCTAGCACCCAAAGAAAAACGTTACATCAGAGGGTCATAAGTTGGAGAAGTGATGTATTAAGACAAAATAAACAATATCAAATCAATCAATATATAATTATTAATTAGTTGTGATTTTGTGAGTTGGTGTATTTGTTAGCTTATATTATAGAGGAGAGTTCGTGTATGGTCGTGTATTAGAGAAAAGACAACTTTACGAGACTTTTTGTTTCATCATAGGGCTGTACCTGCAACCAAGTTATATACCCTTCTCTTACATGCCTAAAAAGTAATGGTGGGTAATTTTCCGATAGCATAGAAATGTCTGCGGGCCAGTGCCGTCCTGCAGCTTTGGGTACGGCAAACTCTATAGCGTTGGCGCCTAACGGCCTAACTCGAGAGCTGGCACTTAAGCGAGATGTGTGTTACGCGTAACCACATGAAGCACAAAAAGTTGCCTTACAGAAAGAACCTTAGAATCCCTAAAAAGATTGACTGTAGGATATCTAAAGGGTTTAAATTTAAAGGACATGATCCTATACAAAATGCATCAACACAGCTGGACATTTTACCCACATTTATGATACTGTAGACCGATCGCTTAACTGGAGACCATTCTGAAGTAGCTGTGCCCGCGGCTTCGCTCCCGTCAACTGCCAACCCTACCCAGCTTTGCCAACTCTACGTTTTTTTACGTAGATCTACGTATTTTAAGCCTTTCCTGCAAACCTACGTACTTCAGTCCCAGAGTCTACGTATTTTCTATCAAAGATTTCGAGATTTTTTGTTTAATTTCAATATTTTTCAGCTTCCTGCTCAATTTAATTTAATTCAATTAAATAAGCAGTGCCACTGAGGAAGAGCGTAAATGTGGTTTCCGTCATTTTTTATTTTTATTTTGGATTTTTCAAGTAACGCGCAATTATAACGTATAAAAGTTATCTACATTGGTTTCGTACATTTTACGTGAAGCGTGCACAACTAAACAGATAAGCAAACAAACAGACAAAAATTAAAAAAATGCGGGAAATTGGTTCTGTTGGTTATCCTTTAACACTGGCTTTTTTTTGAAAATATTTTCGATGTACAAAAACGACTTTTCTACCGATTTATTATGTATATTGATTAAAAATTCTTCATGCAACATAAGATTACAGAGGCAGACATAGTGTCGTCGCGGGTGTAGTGTTAGCTCGCTGATGGGGCTTCAAAATTTCTCTTCCTACCTTAGGAACGGTCTCAGTTAAGCGGTCGGCCTATAGGGTCACATTAAAATGCTATAATAATAATTTTACAATGCATGTCCTGTGTCCTGTGCGGAAAGTGTCACTTTTTTACTAGTGCTTTTTACTTTCCTGTACTTTTTTATTTTAACTCTTTTTTATTTAAATTTTTATTATTTGAAAAAAGTTTTAAAAATTAGTTAAGTACAGATTATCATGCATATAAAAGGTAAAACAAAACTTATTAGTTTACTTCATTTAAGGCGTTTTTAATTAATCTAGATTTCAATTTTGATCAATAAATTAATTTTAAATATTCATTAAATATGTTTGGCAGAATGAATATTTTGCTAGTGCCTTTTTGCGTTACGACGTGACAGCTATTAGCACATGCGCAGTAGATATGCCCGAGGAACCATGAACTTAGTTAATCTGTGGATATGCTGAGCGCCCTTGAATAAGCGCCATTTTATTAATTTCTTACTTGGTTGAGATATTTTTTTTTATTTCCTCGCACAATGCATAGTAAAATATTGTATGATACATATGCGTAAGATGATTTCCGACTCGTGTCGATTTATCCACTCATCGGAAATCACCTACTTTCCGCACTTGTAGCATAAATAACTATTCCCTGTAACTAGTTACCGTAGGCGTAGTACACAAAAGTCTACATCACCCCAATACACACACATTTCAAGCTCGGGACACATTGACCCCGTTTCCCATGCAAAGGTAACATGGGAAATAAAGAACGAGCGAAATGAAGGGAGAGAGGTACTAGGCGCGCATAGGAATACAATAGGTGGCATGCACTGAAGACAGTACGTGGAAAAGACGTGTCCCTATTACGTGTTTTTCAAACGCATGACCTGTGCTTTTAAGAGCATTGTGACGCGCGTCGTATTGAAAAGATGCTGAAAATGGAAAATTGCGTTTCATCCAAACTTTGAAACATTGTAAGTAAGTAAACATTTCTGACAGCAAATAGACAAGTTTCAAATAAATGAATCCTGTCTACAGTAACTTTTACGATAAAGTTTAATTTATTTTACCGTCAAGAACAAGTTGACCCATTTTTTAAGAGTTCTTCATTAATTGGTTTGAAACATTACATTCAATCATAGTCTATAAAAAATCTTCTTCACAAAAAAATAAATCGGCTTCAAAAGAAAAACACAAAAAAGTACAAAATAACATTAGTTTCGGATGTCGGTGACACACGCACAAATCGGTTCAGCAGTTTTCAAGCTATATTATATCATACAACGATGTCTATAGAACTTGCTAACTTTTTAGTGATAGTGTACCAAAACTAAAAAAAACTTTTGCACATAAAAATAAACAGACTTCAAAAGCAAACACTAAAAAAAAGCTGATTGCAAAGCAAATTGAGAACCTCCTCTTTTTTCTGAAGTCGGTTAAAAAGTGCAAAATAACTTTCTTTTCGGCAATCGGGTCGAAAAATGAGAAAAACAAGAGGTACCAAAGACAAACGACAAAGGTATGACTTTAAAAACACAAGATGAAACTTGCACTGTTTCCTAAGTTGAGAGATACGTTATCCAATAAAAAAAATGAATGATCACGATCCGATAACTAGTTTCGGAGAAATGCGTGGACAAACATACATACATACACTTATGAAATTTACCACACATGTTTAGAAGCCCACATAGAGTAACATATGTGAACATTGTGCAATTCCAACAATATTACACACATACGATACGTATCGAATTGACAGCCTCTATTTTTGAGGTCGGTAAATAGACGTCTAAAATAACTATATCAAAGCAAACATTATACAATAAGCTTAAAATATGAGATAACAAAACAAATAAGTTTTCAAAATACAAGAATAGCCGACTACGTATCCGAGAGCACTTTAACTACTCATGAGGGGCTGATATTATGCGACACGAGTCGTTCAAGAGTTTACCATAACGGATATTGTTGAGAATAACGAGCTTTTTACACAAGGGGAAAAATTCATAAGGAAAAAAATAAGTCGGCGATCAAATTATTTTCGATTTTTCACCACGTTGAACCTCGTGAACTTTCTTCTACGCAAATAAAATAAATTACCATTTTAAACATTCCTTAAAAATAAAAAGCTCATATTTCTAACGGATTTTTTTTTTCATTTTATCAAAAGTGGCAATGTAGCCACATCGTAATATTAAACCAAGAAGACGACCTTTTCTCAAATTATTCTTATAATTTCTTGATATACTAAGGCACCAGCACGTCACAGGAGGTGTTCAAACATCGTAAGAATTTTATTCCGTCCCTTTCTTTTTTTACTAAATAACAACAGGTGCCGAGTACGAAAGGCAGAACGCATACTAGGGCCGACAATTTTGTTAGGGATACTACTCGTATAAAAAGGGCATAGAGCAATGGAGGGTTAAAATTAATTAAGTGAAATGGGCGGAGCAAAGGCTTTTTTTTTTCATTTTAGGCCTTTCTTATAAAACAAGGGGGCACCAGTTGTGAACTACGCCATTAATTTCTCACCTTTACTAGGACAACATAACAGTAGATAATGTAAAGGGAAGTACTTACCAGCGACGACTGTCTCAGCCCGGGGTAGCCTCTGCAGGACATGGTGTATGAGGCCGACGTCGGTACAGGCTTGAAGGTTTCGCACACTCTTACGCAGGATCGCGATAAACACTGACCATATTTCCGCCTGCAACAATTATAATTTATCAATAATAAATTGACCCATGAGCCACTCGTCTTCTCATAAATGGAGGGAAAACGATACAAAATGTAACATGAAAATAAAGTGGATGGCTTTAGAAACAATTCGGAGGAGTTAAAAAGTTAGAATAAGCCAACAGAAGCTGGCTAGCGTATTAAAGCATAATCCACTTGCCGCGTTTATTCGTCCATACTAACGGCGCGCATCAAGCCAGAAATTTTCAATTTCAAAGCTTTCTGTTTAATAGAGCCTGCAGTGTAACGACGCAGCGACGGCATGCGAAATATTTTTAATGAAATTCTTTTCTGTTTGCGCTCTCGCGGTACTGCAGAGCTGGTAATTTTAATTTTGCACTATGTGCGCCCGGCTTAATTTGCTCTAATTGACGCTAATGTAACAGGGATGTTGAGTTGCCGGGCTGGGGAAGTACGAAAACATTAGCCGGACCTTTGTTATAATTAATTCAGTTGATGTTTAAATTAACTGTTTCGTTTTTACTTTCATTAGCAACCGCAAATGAAAAACAAATAAGTCTCGATGAAAATGAATGGAGTCACTCATAATTGACTTCATTAATTTTCACTAAAACAATAGAATCGACTTATTAAAACCTAGTTCACACGCGCTGTAAAAGGGTTGCGTTTAATTCCCATCGGTACTAGGGCAGCATGAACACGTGAGCGGTGTATAACATTCCAAGGAGTCCACAAATTCACACAAGCATAATTTTGTTCCCAGATGTATCAGGACAACATGAGCGCGGTGGCGGTGATCGTTAACACGGTACACACATGGTGTGTTGTTTTTTTGTTTAAGGAAACTGATAATTTGTTAGCTGCAATACACAACAATAATAATACTAATATTAACAAAAAACGGCAATTATAATAATATTGTCTGATTATTAAATAAAAAAACTGATCCTGAACCGGTCCGATAAGGATTCCGTTTATTTTTTCGGACGTACGGAACACTAAAAACTGAGGAAAAGCTCACATTCCTTTCATTGATTTAAACGCTTGTTATTTGTACAGTGGTCTTCAGTTTTTTCTTAATCCTGGGGGGTGACCATAAGCTCTTAGAGCGGTATCAATTTGAGATCGAGTAAGTAACAGATGTATACAAGTCGAATAAATCTGTCCCTTATTCGATCTCAAATTGATACCGCTCTAAAAGCTTATGGTCACCCCCCTGGATTGAACCAAAGCAGTTCAAAAAACAAAGAAATGTATCATCATCATCAAAGAAATATGACCTGTTTTGATTCTTTCTGTCTTCAAAAACCTCTAACTTCGATAAAATCCTGAAAAAGAAAAGTTGGCCAAGTGAGCAAACACTTGATTGAATACTTCAAATAATAATAAATTAACTATTATTCTGTATATCATTATTATTATGTTCACGTTCTTATTTCCGATTGTTCAGTTCATCTTGCATGCGAGAACAAAACAAACCCAACATGGGGGTACTAGGGCAGCAGAAAGCGTAGTGTACTTGCATTACAAAAGCCCCTCTTGCTAACGAGACCGGTTGTAATTATATTACATTCTTCTGCCGTTAGCAGAACAATCTCGGTGAAATTACAAGTTCAGGAGAATTCTCGCAATTCACTCTACGAAGCGGGGAAGTATTTTTATTTCTGCAATTTCTTAGGCCGGTCACTTCATTATTTTGATTTCGGCCCTGATTATGCATAATTAAGAGGAATATGAATTCATTTAATGAACTCGCTAGTCATTTCCAGTTTGTAAATGGTTTTCCTTTTTCTTTTGGTTGTTCTAAAAGTTTTAATTCGAGAAATCAAGATACGTAATTGCCCATTTGGGAAAGTTTTTAATTTAATATTTTTCTTGATTTCTCGACCTCCCACAAAATTATTTGAATATCGCACTCAACAGACTTTGAGTAGCACTTAGAAGCTCGTGGCTAAATAATTACAACCACACGGGTCGATCTTCAAGGTGAAGCAACACTTGCGTGGATCCGAATTTCCAAAAGCACGTCAAGGTCTTTCTAGATTTTTTTAGAAGTAGTTACGGCCTGTTACATGATGTTGCCACTTTGAAAGTGGAACTTGATGTTTGCAATTCAAAAGTAAAGCCATTCTTCATAAATTGACAAACTCGCAAGTCTCAAAAGTCTCAACTTGGCAAAAACAAAAATATTGTTTCTAAATTAACAAAGCATTTGTATTTGATATAAACATTTGTAAAGGAAAGCGAAGTTTCGCTAAAACATGTCGTGCAATAATGAACCGTCTCGTCGGACGAACAAACTTTTCACTCACTTAGCGCGCGACAAACTCCATACAATGAGTACCCACGGGGAGAATGTGGCTGTATGTAATGATATTCGTTCCGTAGCCTCCCTTCATTATCAGATGAGACGCAACACGCCTCATCAACGTCTTGCGAGTGCGACTCATGTTTTCCAAGAAACGAAAGAACTTGCACTGATATTGAAATAAGAAACAAATATTATAGTTCCAAAGTGCTCTACGTCTACAATCCTACGCAAACTTGACGAAAAATACACGTACATTCGATAATTTATTAATAATGTGCAATTTTCGTTATTAATTGCGTTCAGGTTTTGCGAAGGCTCCTAATAACGAAAATTGCCCGAAGAACATGAAAGCTATTAATTTTCCAACATGACTACCACAAAAAGTGTAATAACAAGGCTAATAAAATCGTTGTCGAGCGCAAGTGTTGCCTAAAAAGAATCGTCTGAGGGCTGACAGGGCCGGTGGTCCCCACGCGTCCCTAAAGAAAAACTTCTCATAAGATGACTCGGCGGATTCCCGCCACTCTGGCGCGGCGCGTCGTCCATCACGGCGTGAGTGACAGGCGCGCGCTGAGATCCTGGTAGTGCGAGCTACGTATACAAGTGATGTATCACTTCATTAGACTGTATGTTGAGAAACATGCTCCTCAGTCACTCTAAGAGCCTGGTGAAGAGAGCACTGGGGTGGAAAATTTCAATACCAACAGTGGAATATTTGTTTGGTGGAACTGGAAACATCATCTGTTGTTATTTATTGCCTTGTTTTTGGATACTGCACACAATAATACATACTAGCTATTTAAATGATTGGTTTAGAAATGGCGGGAGCGGCAATAGTATTTATTATTTTTGTCATTTAGTCTTCGAGCAAAAAGCGAAGATCACTACTTCATACTTGTCCCTCGTTGCTAATTAAAGTTACAATCAGGTGATGATATGAACTATCAAACTTAGGACATTACACTGCGTTTACGAAATAAACTCAACGAATGTCCTTTATATGATAATAGGTCGGAATGAACAGAATCACAGTCTTGCAGGACATACATAGTTCTACGATCCGCTGTCAGTAGCATCGCTTCAATGCTGGATTAGGGGCAGAAACAGGCGAGCAAATCTCGAAGCAGAACCCAGACCATAGCGACGTTCGGAACCTTCGGACCCGGCAGGTACACAAAGGCTCCGCCCCTAGCCCGCACGAAGTAATGGTACGAGTACGAGACACGGATACAATGGTACGAGCGAGCGCTCATGACCAAGATCTTTGTCTCATCGTTTTACGCCCAAAGCCGGATACTATCGTTAGATTTGGTTATTCTGATTACAAAAATACTGATTTAAAAAAATCTCATTTTTTAAATTTCGTAATCAATAAAACAATTTACAAAAAAAATACAACCGACTGCCAAATAAAAACACTACAAAGTGCAAAATAACTTAAACTTCGGCAGTCGGTGTCAAAAAACGAAGAAACAAAAACAAGAACACCTACTTCTCACCATCAAACGTAAAAGTTTGGCGAGTTTAGAATTAAGTAACACACACACACCTTTTTTACTTTTCGGAATTGTCCCTTTACTTGTGCTTTTAACCAAAATTGACAATTCTAGGTCAACCGGAAATACCCTATAGGTTTTGGGTCGAAAACCTTTATGCTAGTTCCCGTTGACCTAGAATCACGAAATTTGCCAAAAGTAAGGTCTCTTGTAGCACAAATAAAGGAAAAATTCCAAAAAATAAAAAGTTGAAAATTAGGTAAATATTGGTACTTACAGTTTTCGCGAAAACCTAAATTTGCCCATATCTTTTTATCGTGTTGACTCAGGGCCTTGATTTTTATACCCTGTACTACCACCACGTTAGCAACTCAACCATAACAGCACACACACACACACTTAAACTTAGCCACCAATAAAAATGATACCAATTTTATTATGGCGGTATAATAGGTAGGTACCGAACACCGAACCCTCGGCGCACGAGTTCGACTCGCACTTGACCGGTTTTTTTTAGAATGTAGTTGAACGATATATTTCGGATAAACAAAATAAAAGAGACAGGTCGGTTTAAATAATTATATTTTTGAAAATGCGTTCAGCAGGTCACATGTCAGGCAAAATGTCTGAAAACGACATTTTCATAAAAAATATTACGAGATCTAAATGTGTTTATTTTAAATACCGTACATATTGTAATAAAACCACCTGTTTTTTTTTGATATAGCAGAAATTACCACCCATAACACTGTGGGGCGTTTTGGCCGATACTGCTCACCTAGCCGGGTTCAGGTTCATCTAATCTAGCGATTTTATACGGTTTTGACCGTAAAACGATGTGGCATGGTCGTGGGCGCGAAATACGGAATCAAGAAGTCTGCTGGCTCACATGGGCTAACAATATTCAAACGTACACGTCCTACTCCTACCAAAATGAGGCCTTAAAAGTGCAATCATAACATTTACAACCCTGCAAAATAATATTTCACATCACATCACATCATCAGCCTATTAATATCTGAGACTGAGGGTAGTCCCAAAGTACACAAGAAATTTTTTATAGCTCTTATACAGAGACATTGTAATACCTAGACGGAACGTGTTTAAGACGCAATTTTAATATCGGTATTCACTTTCGCACTCACAGATAACGTCATAAGCAAAAAGAGATAAATATACTTTTGTCTATGCCATCTTTTGTGCCAGTGTGGCCGAGTATGCTATAGATACTTATCTATAGACATATATCAGTACTAGATCTGTGCCACTGTCATATCGATATTATTGAGTTTAGTTTTGGAGCGATCTACAAATTTGGTCAAATGTCTGTGAATCGTCCCTGACTGCGGCTAATTTTACGTTTTTTTGTAGGGAATCTTTATTATTATTTAAAGAGTGAATGTGTACTCGTACAAAGAGTGAACTTATCAGCCATTGTAAGAGTACAATTCCATTCTTTCGTATTTTTTCTGCGCATTATACGAGTTGTATAATAATGTTTATTCATACCTTGCGCAAAAACGAGGTACATCATGAGATCAAAGTGACAGATTTTGGTACACTCGTACGACTGTACAGACATGTACTGATCGATATACTGATGAAGACTGAAAAGAAAGTTTACAGACGAGTATGTATATAAAAGGAAAAAAAAATAACAATGTTGTTTAAATATAATAATTTAATTTAAAACAGTAATATGTAAAAATTAACATAATTCATCAACCTGTGTCCATAAATGGGTCAAGGGATAGCGATACCATGATTCATTAAAATGCAGTGAACACAAGCGAGAATATAGTGAATAAGTGTGTGTATTTAGAACTTAGATACCTTTATTCCAGACAGCCTATGAAATGTATTCCCTGCACAATAATTTCAGTATGCTAGTCGATAACTCACCTGTGGAAAGATATCCTTTGATTATGTTCTGTTAATACACTCATTCTACTCTTGCAACCGATAGCCACACACGACATGGTTCATGCAGATAATTAAACAACAAAATTCTTCCTGATATAAACGATACAAAGGCTTGAAAACAGCGAAAAACTTTGATTAGAGCTGCAAACCGATGGGTTACAACAGTGACTAAAAAGTGGTCTCTTTGACGTTTAGGATGGTAGCGTTTGTCTATGTTTGTCTCTTTCTTTTTCATAGAGTTTCTCTATAAGCAAGAACGAAAGAATTGACAGTTTCTTTTTCGTCGTAAATACGTTCCGTCTAGGTATTACAATGTCTCTGCTCTTATATTTTTTTATTCTAATAAATATTAAAAGCGTTTAATAAATGCAAATTGTTTACTAGAGTTGTGCATTAACCTCTGGTGCACTCAGTCCGTGTATAAACTCTCCTTGAAAACGCTTCCTACGCTACCAGTATTGTACTTCAGTACAATGGACATAGGTCCATTGTATAGGTAGGTAGGTGGAGTATAGACTCCAAGTTGTTAAGCTGTGTGGAAGAACTCACGTCAACATTCACTTCAAGAATGGCCCAATATGAGGCAGATTTGAAGAATGCCAGTGGTGAAGCTCCACACAAGACGATTACCAACCTGTCCAAGGACTTTACTGAGTTCAAGGGCTTGGTCTGGAAAACCTTGAGCTCACTTAAATCCCAGATGGAGTTGCTTGTGGTGGGTCTAGACAGGCATGAAATGGCATCCCGTGCAAAGGTACTTCTATTGCATGGCTTATCTGAGGCAGGTGAAACTGATCATACCAAAGGTTTCCTTAAAGTTTTATCAGAGCGTATGGATTTGGGAAGCATCACACTGAAGGACATAACAGCCTGTCATCGCCTCGGGAACAACACCAGCAAGCCTCGTCCACTATAAGTGCGCTTTGAAAGCCGAGTCGTGCGGAGTGAGGTGTGGCGAAATAAGACCAGACTGAAAGGGTCGGGCCTGACAATTTCTGAGTTCCTCACCAAGCCGAGACACGAGTTATTTATGAATGCTCGGAAGTACTACGGCATACACAAGTGTTGGACGTCTGAGGGGAAAATAGTCATCAAGTTCTCAGAAAAATCACGTCGTAAGATAGAGTCTGCAATGGAGTACCGAGAGGTTGTCGCTCAGTTCCCAGTAACAGATTTCTCAGCCGTAACATCGCAGCATACAACGAAGGCCGTGCCCGAGAAGAGATCACGTAAACCAGCGAAATGATGGTACTGTTTCATGATTCGTCTGTTTCTTTTCTTTTCTATTTTCATTAATTATGTTAGCCGGTAACTCGATTTTTTAGTTCATTGTTTTGTTTTTGACCGTGACATTGTCATTCATTAACGTCACTCATGACATATGTAATTTTTTAATAAGTGTTTTTTTTTTTTTAACAATTTTATTGGCATGGCTTTCTAGCCTTTGTGCCATTAATAAGTGTTTCTTTAGTCTCACGTTCGGAAACACACCAACTGGTTTTATGATGTTTGGCTTCTTGGCTTTTTATCTATTTGACGAATCTTACCAAATTTAATGTAACCGGCGAGTGCATCGGGGTTTGGGTGCTTTTGTTAAATTTTGTTTGTTTTATTAGTTTAGTTAACTATAGAAGGTTAACTTTTGGTTTATTTATATATATTATTATTGTCAATTTATTTATTGTATTATGTTAGATGACAGTTTTTATTCATGCTCATCCTCTTGTGCTTCAGATGAGAGCTACGCTAGTGTTTTTGGCGATGATAATTCTCTGAGTCTTAGAGATCTCCTATCATCTTCATTTTCCAAGTGTCGAAAATTTTTCAACGCAGTTCATATAAATGCTCAAAGCATTCCTGCTCATTTTTCTGATCTGCTGTCGTCCTTCGACTCAGATCTCGTACACGCTGTCCTTGTGTCCGAAACCTTTCTCAAGCCTGCACTTCCTTCCACGCAATATTCTTTGCCTGGATACAAGCTTGTGCGCAACGACAGAACGGGCAAGGGATGTGGAGAGGTTGCTATTTATTTCCGTGGAGATATCAGTTACAAGATAGTTGACCAGTCTCCGAGTGTTTACACAAAGTTTTCCGAACAACTTTTTATTGAAATAGACTTCCTACAAACTAAGTTACTTTTAGGAGTCTATTATAGTCCCAATTGATTACTTTTCTTCATTTGAAGCTCATTTGGAAAATTTTTGCGCACTATATGAGCATACGCTAATTCTCGGAGACTTCAACACTTGTCTGCTGAAAGGAGATTCGCGCAGCCGTAAACTCCAATCTCTTGTCTCTTCTGTTAATATGCACTTACTTCCGTTAAATGCTACTCACAGGGCTCCTCACACTTCTCCTTCTCTATTAGATCTAATTCTAGTTTCCGACCCTAATAAAGTAGCTACACATGGACAGCTTTCTGCTCCCTTTTCCTACCATGACCTCGTCTATCTTTCCTACAAGATTAGACCTCCTAAACGCAAGGCCAAATTTCTTTCTCTTCGCAGTTTTGAAAACATTGATTTGGAGCGTTTGAGAGCTGATGCGGGTGGTATTGACTGGTCTCCTGTATACGCCAGCGAGGATATGGACACTATGGTGTCAATATTCAGCAAGACAATGTTGGATTTATATGAGGCACACGCGCCCTTAAAAAAGGTGAGGGTCAAACACCTTCCTGCACCATGGCTATCTTCAGCAATAAAAAACCAAATGGCTAAACGAGACAAAGCCAAGCGCGTTTACAGGAAGCGACTGACTGAGGAAAACTGGGACGTTTATAAAAGGATGCGAAATCGCTGTAGTCGCCTGTGTAGGAATGCAAAAAGGCACCACATTCACAACTCAATTGACAACTTCAACCCAACACAAGTATGGCAATTTTTAAAGACTCTTGGTATTGGTAAAGCCTCTAGCAAGAGTTCTTCTGATAAGATGGACCTTAATGCACTTAATGCACACTTTTCTAGGGTCCCAATTACCCTTGATGACCATGTTAAATCTTCCACTCTTAACGATCTCTTTAATCTTCCTTTGCCAGCAAATACTTCTTTCTCTTTCCACCCAATTACTGAATTAGACATTAAGAAATGTATCCTTTCCATCTCCACCAAGGCGGTAGGTGACGATGGCCTTCAACTCCAAATGTTCTTACCTATTTTAAGTGAAATAGTTCCTGTCGTTACTCACATAGTTAATTTTTCTCTCTTCAATAACTCCTTTCCTTCAGCTTGGAAGAAGGCTCACGTCCTACCGCTTCCCAAAGTTTCAAATCCCTCCTCACCATCCCAGTTCTGTCCAATATCTATTCTCCCAATCCTCTCCAAAGTCCTCGAGAGTATTGTTCAGAAGCAACTATCCTGTTATTTGTCCTTTAATAGCCTGCTGAGTCCTTACCAATCTGGTTTCAGACCTGGCCATAGCACTGTTACAACTCTAGTCAAAATAACTGATGACATAAGGCTGGCTATGGAAAATAAATGTCTAACCATATTGGTTCTGCTGGACTTCAGCAGTGCTTTTAACTCAGTTGACTTCGACATTCTCTTAGGAATACTTTCCTCCCTTAATGTCTCTGATCCGGTAATTGAGTGGTTCAAATCCTATCTTCGGGGTCGCTCGCAGTCTGTTCGATCCGATGAGGATTCCTCAGAATGGTGTGACTTGGCTGCGGGTGTTCCTCAGGGTGGTGCGCTCTCTCCTCTTCTCTTCTAAATTTTTGTAAATGCTATCACCAAGGTCCTAACTTCTAACTTTCATCTCTATGCAGACGACTTGCAGTTGTATCGCCATTTTAAAGTGAATGAACTCGCTAAAGCTGTGGCTGCCATCAATGATGACCTTGAAAATATCAACAAGTGGACTAAATCCTTTGGACTTCTTCTGAATCCAACTAAATCTCAAGCGCTCATTATTGGTGGCAAATAAATGCTCAATCTGTTGGATCCCCAGTCTCTCCCGCCAGTATTGTATAATTCAATGCCCATATATTAACTTGGGCGTCCATATAGACACTAATCTCTCATGGGAGGTTCATATCGCTGATGTGAGTAGGAGGGTCTTCTACTCTTTTCAGTCTCTTAAACGTCTCCAAAAATTCTTACCGTTTCACACTAAGGTCACTCTTGCTCAATCTCTTCTTCTGCCGCTCATAGACTATGCGGATGTCTGTTTTCTAGATGCAACGGAGGTACTCCTAAACAAACTCGAACGATTGCAGAACCTGTGCATCCGCTTTATTTTTGGCCTCCGGAAGTACGACCATGTGTCGGAGTTTCGGACCAGATTGAAGTGGCTGCCGATTCGGCGTCGGCGAGATACCCATATCCTATCCCTTCTCTATACTATTCTGCACAATCCTAATTCTCCTCAATACCTTCGCGAACGGTTTGAGTACCTCGTCCCGAGGGGTAAACCTTGTCGCACGGCCACTTCGCTTCTCCTTCGTACTCCGCGTCACACTTCTAGCCGCTACGATGGCTCCTTCTCTGTTACTGCAGTGCATCTCTGGAACTCTCTTCCACACTCCATACGCGATAGCCCTTCTCTCGATGTCTTCAAGAGGAAAATTAAGAAGCATTTCCTTTCAACGCAATAAATTATATATATATATTATAAATGTATTTGTCTTTATAAACGTAGGTAGGTCTTTTATGTATTTAACTAGTTTAATCTTACTATATAGATATATATATTGTACACTGGATTACTGCCCTCTATTATGATCTCTATCACTCAAAGGTTTGCTGGAAGAAAATTCCATTTGGAGTTAAGCTCGCCTATGTACATGCATTTTTTTATCAACTTGTTTTAATGTAATGTCTTGTTGTACAATAAAGAATAAAGAATAATATTCCCACTGCAGAGACACAGGCCTCCTCTCTGTGAGAGGGAATGGGCCGTAATCCACCACGCAGGCCCAGTGCGGGTTGATGGATGTCACATGTCTTCGAATGTTTGGTTCTAGGACATGCCGGTTTGCTCACGATGTTTTCCTTCACCGTTTGAGAGCAGTGGTGATGAAATAATTTACACAAAGTGAAGCGCCTGCCTGGGTTCGAACCCACGACCTACAACTTGTAAGTCGCGGCCGATACCACTGGGCCACCACTGCTCCCTAAATAATATTTAGTACGATGCAAAAAATACGAAATCAATACATATTTAAAATGCAAATATAACAACTTCCTGTGCACATCCCCAATAAAACTGTGGTTCAGAAAAAATATTATTTACAATCGCGAAACAGAACTCTTTTCAGTAAAATCGTATTGGATTCCATTCAAAAGGAAATCTACTGAGGTAGATAAACAAATACACAAAACGAGTTTACTTTTTCTGTTCCGGGACGTCTATGAGCAACAAACGGTTTTAGAAATGTTCAGAAACAGCTTTCCTTTGTAGAGCATTTTAAATTTAACAAGGAGAAACATACAGCAACGGGTTGACTAGCGACATGTGGCTAAAAAGAAATCCTGGCTTTAAGATTGGCTTTGTCCTATGGTAGGTATATTAAATCCGTACCTAGTTGAAATTGTTACTCAAGATGAAATATTGTCGGGTTATAGTCGCCACCAAACAAAACGTTTGCGACTTCACGAATAAAATAATGATGATGTGATTCAGATCGCTCTCGCAGTTGTATAAAGAGGCATTACCTCTAAACTATCTATTCCGAGAGGCGTGAGATGATCCTGCAGTCTTCAGATGAGACGTGCAAATACCGGCAGCTCAATAGACAGATCTCTAAATCCTTGAAAAGAGACCTCCGCCGTTTTAATACCGAGCGTATTAAAGACGCGATTGAGCAAAATAAAGGCTCCAAGGTTTTTTCAAGGGATCTGGCTATTGGGCAGAGCCAGCTCACGAAACTGAAGACCGACGATGGCAGGATCGTATCCGCTAAAACCGGAGCTTCTGAGGGAGATCGAGACATTCTATGGGCAGTTGTACACATCAATCAGCAAGCCCGTTGCGAGTCTAACAAACGACCCAAGAGCTAGATTGACCCGACACTATACCGAAGATATTCCGGATGTCAGCCTGTACGAGATTAGGATGGCTCTGAAACAGCTTAAAAACAACAAGGCGCCGGGTGATGACGGAATCACGGCTGAACTCCTGAAGGCGGGTGGAAAACCGGTCTTTAAGGCCCTTCAGAAGCTGTTTGATTCCGTCATACTCGAGGGCAAAACGCCACAGGCATGGTTCAGGGGTGTGGTGGTACTCTTCTTCAAGAAGGGCGACAATGCCCGGCTAAAGAACTATAGGCCCATCTCACTTATTAGCCATGTCTACAAGTTGTTTTCAAGAGTCATCACGAATCGTCTCGCCCGCAGGTTTGACGATTCCCAGCCTCCCGAACAAGCCGGATTCCGAAAAGGCTTTAGCACCGTAGACCACATACATACGCTGCGGCAGGTGCCTCTCTGTTAAGCGTTTGTGGACTACGAGAAAGCCTTCGATTCGATCGAGATTTGGGCTGTACTGCAGTCACTCCAACGGTGCCAAATCGACTACCGGTACATTGAGGTGTTGAAGTGTTTGTACAAAAACGCCACCATGTCAGTCCGTCTTCAGGATCAGACCACGAAATCAATCCTTATCCAGCGCGGCGTGAGACAGGCAGACGTCATTTCTCCGAAACTGTTCACTGCTGCGCTGGAGGATGTCTTCAAGGTTCTGGATTGGAGAGGGCTTGGCATCAACGTTAATGGCGAGTACATCACTCACCTTCGGTTTGCCGACGACATAGTGGTCATGGCTGAGACCATGGAGAGCCTCGGTAAAATGCTCGATGACCTCAGTAGAGCTTCCGAAAGAGTGGGTCTAAAAATGAACATGGACAAAACCAAGGTCATGGTGAATGCCCATGTAACACCCACTCCTATCAAGGTCGGAGACTCTACACTCGGAGTTGTCTATGTCTACCTGGGACAAACGATCCAATTGGGTAGGGCCAACTTCGAGAAACAGTCGAATCCTACTAGGCAGGGCAGCGTTCGGGAAGTTGCGCGGTATCTTTTCGTCCAACTTACGTCCACAGTGTCTCAAGACGAAAGTCTATGACCAGTGTGTGTTGCCAGTGATAACATATGGCTCTGAGACGTGGTCGCTCACAATGGGCCTTATCAGAAAGCTTACAGTCACTCAAAGGGCATCGGTCAATGTGGCGACGCCTTGGGGAGGCCTATGTCCAGCAGTGGACGTCTTTCGGCTGAAATGATGATGATGATGATGATCTATTCCGAGGCATAGTCGCACAGAACATCACTATTATATTGAGATCCCCTGGCTTATACTGGGGCTAACACTTTTGTTCAGAACTTACAGGTAATATGTTATGGTAGGTCCACAAAATCAAAAACAAATATTTTTATTTTACATAGGCCTACATGGACACTTATAAAACGTCGACAAAAGGTGCACGGTTCGGGTTAGTCGTTTCCTATGGAAAAGAACCGGCTAGAAACTCCCATGGTTACTCTTTTAAACACTTCACAGACTTCCTTTCTGATACACCGACATTTGTCTGTACTGCTGTGTTGCACAGACAAAACTCTATAGAAGTTGATGAAAGTCTATGCAAAGTCTGTGTAGTGTGGACCCCCACCATTACCACCATTAGAGCCATTGGTTTAAGATGCAGCTTAAGAGTGCCGCTAGTTGCTTCAACTTTCTTTTCCCCTTTATTTAAAAATTATTCAAAAGAGTACGGGATTATTGGTATTAAGGTTACACTAGTCGAAAATTCTTCCATACAAACGTAGTCTAGGGATTATTCCACTGTTTGACGATGTACGTTCGAAATAAAAAGTGATATCAATTTGTCTCATCATTATCTAGCCCTGTATGGAAGCGAAAAAGTAAAAAAATAAAATATTTGAAAGTTATGAGCGTCGAAAGTTTCACATTTCGACACAAATTTTATCGCATTTTTGGGCGCAAATAAATACCATAAGAAGACGGAAAATTGCAAAACGGCCTCCATACAGGGATAGATTAGTAGTTCAACAATGCATATAATTTTATTTTGAACAGATATATTTAGTAGTTTTTTCATGATATCTAGACTGCCAAAGGTCTGTTTATAAAATTTCGCGCGCTCGGTTTCGTCCTAAATCATTATCCATTACGCTGAAAATTTGCAAAAGTATGTATTCGTACGCGTACTAGCTTCCTACTGCTCATCACAGCTTCTATCTCTTCCGCACGTGTTGTCGGTTGATATCAAATGCATTTTAACCCCGCGCACAAAATAGTTCGTGCCATCGACTAGTGTACCCTTAAATAGCAACCAAAAACCACAAAGGTTAAACTTATGCTATCATGAGTCTATCAATATGTTTCTGTATATGATATATATAAAAAACACTAAAAGCAAAAGACAAACCATCGTTACATCATTCCCGAAGCAAGAGAGATAACGGAAACTATACAATAATAAACGTTATTGTCGATAACAATTAATAATATCTTTAACATAATATTTAGGTCTCTACATTATCTAAATAATATTGTTTAAGCTTAAATTTGATACTTTTATCTGTTATACAATTATTTATTTCTGAGGGTAGGTAGACTGTTAATAAGTCTCGGTATAATATAATAAGTAGTTCGCTCACCATACGTGTTGTTGGCGGTCTGTGTATGAAGCCTATACTCAGAAATTGCCCGCGTTACGCACGCGTTCAATTATGTGTTGAGGTTTATGGGGTGGACACCAAAGAAAAGAACGGTTTAAGGGTTTGAATAATAACAGTTTAATTACCCTTTGTTTTATATATATCGAAAGGTGTGTGTAGCACGTGAACTAAGGTAGACGGTATACAGTACAGTGCCAGCTAGCATTTCAGTTTCGAGTGTTGACAAGGGCTTGACATAATTAACTTTGTTATTTATGGTTAGACAGAGAAGGCTATATAGTGTTGAATAGTATTGATTTATTTTTGTTAAACTCCAACACGCCCCCTCAAAAATAAATCCCTTTCTCTTTAATAAGATCATCGTAATAATACATCTCAAACCATCTTTTTACAATAATAAAACACACACCTTTCTTTCTGGGAAAACAGTATCATCATGGTCCAACATTCATTGCGCAGGATTAGGAAAACCCAGAAAACCTAATCAGACCAATCAATCATTTCATCTATTGTAATTAATGAAATATTAAAGTTATTCATCTACTTATTACCAAGCTCTTATAATTAAATATCCGTATAATTATAACCAAGCTTTTATTATTAACACATTATGTAATCATCCTTGTAATTATAACCAAGCCTTTAATAATTATCTTATCCTTTTATTATAACCAAGCATTTTTATTAACATATCCTTATTACCACGTTGCATATACATATTTGCAACATCACCCCGAACTTCATACTTATTCAGACACACCGCGGGGAATTTATCAGGATAACAAACAGCTGGTTAATAGAAACATAAAACACATTCACACACATTTTTTATCAACTTGATTTTTATAGTTTCAATGTGTTTAGATCGTCTGTGACTTGTCTGATTTCTGGTGCTTTTGCATCCATTATTATCCCTATCTACTTTATCCACAGTGTTTCTTTTATAACTTCATATTGAGCTATGTAAGTACCAGCTCGGCTTTCAATGTTTACTGCCTATTTGTGGCATACAAATTACATTGTGCAATGATCAAATACTACAATTAACCCGTAATAGGTACTTTTTCTATCAATTACGTCATAGCCTTTTGTCACAATGAACAAAGCCACTTCCAATAATTAGATTTGTTTATTAACTTGAAATTTATGGTTCGTTTTAAATTTCACAAGAGTCGAGACCCTTTGAAGTGTGACCATAATGAACTATTGTTTTTGCTTGTATACTGACTCAGAATGTTTATATTAAAACTTAGGTCAGATCAAGTGGCCAGCATGATAAGCTTCAAGCACACAACGAAATTTCTACAAGGGGAACTTGTAATTTCACACGACTCTAATACTTCGTAGTTCATAATATGTTTTATTTTCCACTTTGGGTACAAGTATTGACTTATTTACATTATTCATATTTAAATTTCTCAGGTACTGTTTACATACCCTGGACAAAAATAACTTTGTTTTCTGATCTGGATATTTTGCTAACCAGAAAACCTTTTCTCGCATTTCCGTCTATCATATTATTAGTGTTCAATCTGTATGTTTTAGAACTATTCATAGTACATATTTAAATCAGCGATCGTCACAAGATCATCCACATGTAAAACTTAAGTACAATTTGAAATATAACTTAACATACATAGCATCACGCCTGTATTAACCAAATGGGTAGATATAAGCTTAGTACACTATATTATAATACATACACATTGTTTTCAGTCACAATAAAGTCTTTTCAAAACATAACTTAACATAACATCACGCCTGTGTTCCCCGAAGGGTTAGGCAGAAGAATATAGTACATTATAGTACATCAACATGTCACCAGTTATATCTAGGTCCTATGTTATAGGGGCGAGTCTATTGCCGTCAACCGGGCACAAATCCAGACTCTGGGCTTTACTTGATCTGCATTAAAGATAATAATGCACCGATTCACTGATGAGTAATGAAAATCCCTTTCTATAAAGCTTTTATGTTGTAATGTTCCAATATTTGGAACTAACAGCTTGCAAACTGCTTCAATTAATGTAATGACTTAATATGATATGATAATGAATATAATATGAATATGACTTCTTTCCTTTCGTATACACATATTCAGTCAGGATATGCTTGGAAATATTAATATAATTATGTACTTAGATTGCCTTGATTAATATTCCATTCAAAATGATTTAACAGCCGTATGGTGTACTAGTAAATTAAATTGACTCGCTAAAGATATTAATCTTAAACTTGCGATCTTTGTAACTAATGCAAAAGTTTCTGACTAAAACCACTAGTTATTTATTCACAGGTTTTCCAAACTCATCATCTTTAATCGTAAATGCCCACTTACAATCGATCATAATATATTTATTATACATGATTTTAGTGTTATACATCAGGTATCATTTACAATAAGTGAATTATATGCCTCACTGATATTTTCACATACATGTTTATTATACATATATTTAATTTCTGAATTAATAAAGATCAGCACACAACAAGTCAATAGATATTATTTACCAAAAATACAGTCGTCATCATTTTCGTTATTTGAAAGAGATAACATGTTTTGCATCCTAACACTTAGTCTTAATTTGCTATGTTTCATTATTTTACGGTTAAATTAACTCATTTCCATTGTGATAATATGAAGCTCGGTTCAAACGCTTCACTGTTTCTTTAACAGATTTATTAGCAATTATAGCAGGAATTAAAATATATATATATATTTATTCACATATATATTCGGCTTTATTCTTATTAGATCCACACCATTTCACCATGGTGTACCAACTCATGCCAATTGCATGTAGTTATGCCAGGAATTAAATCCTATTAATTCACATGTACATACAATCTGATATATTCTTATCAGATCCACACCGCTTCACCAGGGTGTACCAACTCATGCCAATTGCATGTTGTTATGCCAGGAATTAAATCCTATTAATTCACATGTACATACATACAATCTGATATATTCTTATCAGATCCACACCGCTTTGCCAGGGTGTACCAAGTCAGAATTATCAACAGAGTTATTGCTACTTTTAGCCATAATCCGTTCGGGCTCAGATTTCACTGGCCATTTGATAAGATATTTATCTAATCCATTATCACTTCACTGACTCTCACAAACCAATTATCTACCACAACCTACATCTCAGGTATACCATTTCGTTTATAACCAATGAATTATTTCTCTTTGACAATACATTGTCAAATTTCGTTTTCTTCTACTTATTACGAAGTAAACAGTAAAACCAAAACATTAAAATACTTAAGTTGTGGCTTCTTATTATGCCATAACACATAAGGTGTGTTATTTACCTCAGTGCTCTCCAGAACAATCTTATCCCTAAATGATTTGACACATTTAGACACTAATAGTAGAGTACAACTTATTACTAATTACATGTACGACTCTGTTCTATATTATTAATTGTTCTTATCATCCATTCGACAATTACATTGAATGCCGTTATACATAGCACTGTAATGGTAACTAATACCATTTCGAGTTCAGAACTCTTTCATTTAATTGGATTCAATTTCCTCTCCATTATCACAACATAAGTTAGGAATAATTCTCAGATAAAAATGAAATCCCGAAACATAACAAAAACATCTGGTCTATCACAAAAAAAAAACAACTCAGTTTTTGTTTTCAACTCAAGTGTCGTAGTCGTAACTCAAATATGAGCACTTTAAATATCTATTTTTAACATAACTTTTGTTTTCAATTTGTCAATTGCCAAACAAGCTTGTTTTCCATAAATACAAGCTTCACACAACTTTTCGTAAGGCACAATATTATTAATTGCATCACTATTAGAAAATAGTTTAATAAATTTAAAATGCAAAAATATAATTTGCCTTTATAGCCTCACATTTCGTTCCACATTAAATCATTATTATTATTTACGAATTTATTTACAAATGTTTGGTAATTAAAGCGTTTATAAAATGCAGAAAATTAACGTCTATTAGATTATTCAAAGACTTACCCTTTATTACCGGTTTAACATCTTTGAACACAATGACTGCGCCGTTTTATCAAAAACGAGTCATTCCTGCTTGCTGCATTTTGCTTATCGATATTATGGGATCTCGCAGAAAAATACATTCTGGAGCACACCTGGAACGCCCATCTTACAGGTAACCGGCAGATCTACTTTCTTCGTCGATTGTATAAACGCGCCATCATGACTGCCCTTCACGAAGTTAGAACCAGACGTATTTTCGTCATGTGCTTCTGGTTTTGAACTAACCATCTGCATCGTTGTATTGTTCCTTCTGTTGTTTCCAATGGCTTTACCATCTCTCGGGTTCTTGAACGGTTTTTATTGACTTTTGCATTTGTTGATGATCTCTTGAATTGCTTCAGAGTGTGACTTATGGCCTCTAAATTGCGGCCTGAAGTACTTTTAACTTAGATCATGACCTTCACTTTTAAGTTTGATTTCATGATCAAACAATCTCGTTTTCACAATCGCTAGTATTATATTGTCTTCAGTCAATTGTCATTCAGAATCGATTAAGGTGAGAATATTTCTTTTTCTATTCACTAAACTCATGAAAAAGGTTCATAACTTTTTCGAAATCCTTTGACTTTGCACCTGCAGCTTCCAGTTCAGCAACCTTTTATAAGAAACAGGTACGTTGCACTTCAGCACATATTTTCGTCGGAACTTCACTATCGACAATGTTCAGTACTTCAAGTTCACTTAATTATTTTCGATATTTGGAATGTCTACACACTTTACTTATTGCCATCAAAATGTTCATATTACTTATTTTGATTTTAAACAGTCTTATTCATTTTTATTTGTTTCACTAGATGCACATCTTGTTTTTATTATTTAGTGTCCAATAATTATTTTCACTTTGGCTTAGCGCTCTGGGCCCATAACCTGTTGAGGTTTATGGGGTGGACACCAAAGAAAAGAACGGTTTAAGGGTTTGAATAATAACAGTTTAATTACCCTTTGTTTTATATATATCGAAAGGTGTGTGTAGCACGTGAACTAAGGTAGACGGTATACAGTACAGTGCCAGCTAGCATTTCAGTTTCGAGTGTTGACAAGGGCTTGACATAATTAACTTTGTTATTTATGGTTAGACAGAGAAGGCTATATAGTGTTGAATAGTATTGATTTATTTTTGTTAAACTCCAACATTATGTTTCTTAAAGATTCACTGACATTTTTTCTTTAAATGATATAATAGTTATTTATGCTACAAGTGCGGAAAGTAGGTGATTTCCGGTGAGTGGATAAATCGACACGAGTCGGAAATCATCTTACGCACGTGTATCATACAACATTTTACTATGCATTGTGCGAGGAAATAAAAAAATATATCTGAACCAAGCAAGAAATTAATAAAATAGCGCTTATTCAAGGGCGCTCAGCATATACACAGATTAAATAATAGTTCCTCGGCATATCTACTGCGCATGTGCAAATAGCTGTCACGTCGTAACGCAAAAAGGCACGAGCAAAATATTCATTCTCCCAAACATATTTAATGAATATTTAAAATTAATTAATTGATCAAAATCTAAATCTAGAGTAATTAAAATCGCCTTAAATGAAGTATTAGTTTTGTTTTACCTTTTATATGAATGATAATCTGTATGTAACTAATTTTTAAAACTTTTCTCAAATACTCTATGCGGCGGGCTGACGTTGGAGTTAAAAAAGTACAGGAAAGTAAAAATCACTAGTAAAAAAAAGTGACACTTTCCGCACAGTTTGGCTGCTTGGAAAACGCTCTTTTTGAGGACATGCATTGTAAAAATACTTGTGTATGAACTGGTAAGACTTTACAGTGTTTAAAGTTGCCATTTATATCGTCATAAAATTGATTTCTAAAACTTCAAGAAATAACTGAACTGAACCGATCACAATACCAACGTAAATGACTTTTCAGTTTTGGCACACCAATCGGCATTAGCAGGAGTTCATGTTGCATAAGCAGCTTCGAACATAACACGCGGCGCTGATCCATATTTATGCGATCCGATACACGATATAGTTGCGGTGGCCAACTTCTATTACACCAAACTAGCCTTTGTTAGTTTGGCATTGTTACAGCCAATTACATCATCATGATTTGATAAAGGCAATGCCAAAGATCATCAAAATAAATGCTTAATTAACTAGAATTGGATATAAAATAGTTCAATTAAATATTGATAAAATAAAAAAGAATAATCTGTTTCCGCCCGGGATCGAACCGGGGGCCTTGTGCGTGTGAAGCACACGTGATAACCGCTACACTACGGAAACGTATAGACAAGTAACAAAATAAGCAAACACTTTGAATGTAGAACAAGTACTTGTGAGCACAGTTATAGAATGTCTAACCAGTTTAATGAATGTAGAGCAACTTTCACTGTAATCAACACCTCGGACACTATTCATATTTCAAAGACATCTATGTACTTATAGCTTTTTAATTATGATTGATGGGCTGGCGTTTGACGTATTCGCTGAATTACAACATTCATTTCAATTATATTAACATTGTAAAAAAAAAATAGAGTAAGAGCCTGCGACGATTTGATCTTCTTCATTTTACAAAAACTGAAAGTTTATCTGTGTAAGTATGTATGTACACAATACAGGTACGAACGATCCCCGAATATGAAGTGTAACCACCGAAACTGTCTGACTGCTGAGAAATCATCTTTTTATAATCTCCCAAGTCACATATATAAAACTAGCTGACCCACGGGGCTTCGCTCCCGTCAACTGGCTACCCTGACTACCCTGCCTAACCTGCCTACCCTGCCTACCTTCCTAATAATTTTTATCTATCATCAATAGTTTTCTTAGCGCACGCCAAAGAATGAATTTTATAGGCAACATCTTGCTACCTTGGCTTACATTATTGCAATTTTCATAAGGATCTCTAATTTTTTTGAAAATATAGCCTATGACACTCAGAAATGATGTAGCTTACTACTGGTGAAAGAATTTTCAAAATCGGTTCAGTAGATCCAGAGATTACCTCTTACAACCACACAAACTCACAAACTTTACCTCTTTATAATATTATTAGTATAGATTCAGCCTTTATACGACGACGCTAGTTTCGCTAGGATGGCGGGCAAGGGGTTATAATGGTACTAAGTGCCTGAAAATGGACGAAGTGCATTCAAATGTTATTCCAAATAAAATATATAAAACCGGCCAAGTGCGAGTCAGACTAGAACACATATTGTTCCGTACCATTATCGCAAACAACGGCAAACAAACCACGTTTGTTGTACTTGTATGGGAGTCCCATTTAAATATTTATTTTATTCTGTTTTAGTATTTGTTGTTATAGCGGCAACAGAAATACATTATCTGTGAAAAAATTTACTGTCTAGCTATCATGGTTCATAAGATACTGCCTGGTGACAGACAGACGGACCGCGGAGTCTTAGTAATAAGGTCCCGTTTTTACCCTTTGGGTACGGAACCCTAAAAACTCAGCTTTATAGTTTAACGAAAGTGAGGTGCAATTTTATACACCTTTGGTACCTGATATCTCCCAAAGCCACTTGATCCAAACTTCATATTCGGGGATCGTTGTTACCTGTATGGGGTACATACACAGAGAAACTTTCAGCTTTTATAAAATGACGAAGGCCAGATCGTCGCAGACTCTAGGGATATAACATGCGCCATGCCACTTCGAGGATTATAATGAAAGTAACATTACATGTTTGTTTCAGGATGTGACTTCCTGTTGATTTTTAAGAAGGGTAAATAACAGAAAACTTCCAAGTACGCAGTGTGTAAAAATAAACGCCACCATAAATGAGGAGCACAGGTCCAGTTTTCAAGCGTTTGATTCTAATTTTTTTCCAGAGATACAAAAATAACATTTTAATTTTTCTCGACCACATAGTACTTGCCAAGAATCAGTGTTTTCCTTTACTATATGGATAATTTGTTGGAGAAAATAATTTGAAATACCCTAGTCTATTTTATTCAATGCAGATCCCTTGTTAGTTACATTTTAAGATACCTAAATACGTCCTGGTTGCCGTATATTAATTGTGACATGGGTTTTACAAACAAAGACCGCCTTCGGGAACATCATTAATTTAACATATTTTTTAGCTCAAACGGTTGGTTATCTAAAAGTTACCCCTTTCAATAAGATTGCCCGCGTTACCAGGATCGCATAGCTAGCGAGGAGATTGAACCCCGTTAAGATGCGCCGAGGGGACGATGACTCACGGATTGTGCTCCCTTTGCCGCGTTGCTATCTTTCAGCGTACCCAAAGACGCTTATTAATCCTTTCGGAAGATAAAACTTTGAATATTTAAGAATTTTTACACGTGCACTTTCAGTGAAATATTTTTATAAAAGATGGCTTTGAATATTTAGACAATTGCGACAAAAAAAATTGTTGGATAAGTTGTGATTTGTTAACATATTTTCAGACCATCTGGATGATGGTCTGTTAATACCCCTAATGGCCCTTATTAAAAGGATAAAATTCCCACATGATGCAAACCAAGTAAATGGTTAATAAATTTGATCTAAATTCATACCAGGAGGACATCTATTTAAAGGAGGCCTCTCTAATGGGATTCTTATAAAAAAGAAACGTAAAGGAAGGATCTTCGTTTCTACAAAAAAAAGGTCTACAAAAAATGCATTCAATCTTCTGTCCCTTTCAGACTTCGAACAAGGCGTGTTATAAAAACTGTTGTACCTTGCACACGCTCTAAGGATACGGAGTTGTTTTCTGCCTGCCTTCCTGGTATTTAAAGGACGCTCGGGTTTCTTAAATGGCGCTTGGATAATAGCAGATTCTCAAAAAAAGGACTGTCAAAACATCAGTTCTTTTAAGTCATCTTTGCATTTAAGTAAATCTTGGTAGATTTGTATTGAGATGAACAAAAATATAAATTATATATTTACCTGTAAGCTGGGTGGACAGTGGTCTAGGAGTTCTAACATGTGTTGAATATTCTGCGCGTCCTGTATCACGAAATTCAACTCCATGTCGAACTCGCCCCCCACGAGCTGCGAACAAAAATAAACATTATTCATAAGCAGTCAAAAACATTTCTCCTCGTCATAGATTGACGGATGATCGCCAATATACATGGTTGAGATTCGTACTGATAGTCGTTCCTGACACGTTATTTATCATTAACCTTTACAGTTTTCATATTTTAACGCTGTGGTTTTTAAAAGTGAATATATAATTTTATTATTCACTTTCAAAACCACAGCGTTACGGTGACCGTCCTACCAAAACTCTATTTTTAAGGGCAGTTTTACTGGATGTAATGTAGCGATATTATTCATATACCATATACGCAGAATAAGGCCATTGGATAGTTAGAGTTTTACGTCACGTTAATCGGATTACCAGGTCGGTTTTGCAGGATTGTGGCCCGGGGCTATATGGCCATGGAACCTTGCACTCTGTTTGACCAGTTACCCAAAAAGCTCGCGTTCGATCGATCTTTACTATGCCAGACATTTTTTCAGGGGTTGAAAGTACCAAAGATAATAGTTTCCTACTCAAGCAATTTTTACGTTTGCACAACAGATAGGTAAAAATTATAAAATTAGGTACTTCTTGTTTTAAAAATCATATTGTCTATTGATAACAAGAATTACAATGACCTAGGGTAAAAACGAATGATTCTTAACGTCACCGGAAAGTTACGTATAACTTTTATTTAATGCGTACTTACAAAGTAATAAAATTACTTCTACTTGACCTATTAGTGCGCGGCTGAGTGCTCCTGAAAGGACGTTGTACGTGTATTTTGGTTTTACCCATTTTTTCTAGCGATAGAACATTTTGTGACCGAGTGAAATATTGGCTGTATCTTGAAAAGCTCGACACAATGGGGTGTTGTCCCCGTCGTGTTCGACGGACATTCAATTTGCGCGATCGGTCAATCGCTGTATAGCTTCTGCTAGCCTGGTGCCCGGGCCCTTTGTATTCCTCACACAATGGCGTAACCAAAGAACATGAAAAATGTAGTCGGCTAACAAGCTCTGTTTCCACCATGGTTTTCCGTATTTTTGCACATTACACGCTCTATTTTATATTTAATTCTACATTTTATTACAAAATAAAACACTTGCCACATAAAAATTAATATGTCTGTCTCACTCGTTCTATTTATAAACACCATGAATGAATACGGCGCCTTGTATGGGGACGGGCGCCGGGCGGGGCGAAAAGGCAATTTACGTTGTATCACTATCCTGTTCTATCATAAGCTGTCACTTCATGGTATTTGTTATGGTGTAGGTAGGGCAAAATCGTAAACAATGACGTTTCACCCCATAGTGTTGCGGTACTAGGCGGTCATAACAATATAGTAGTTTTATTAACCATGGGGTTGCTACTTCTTGTCACATGAACTAAATATGCCTATGTAGTGCATTGATTTTTTTATTGAGTTAGACAAAAAGAACTGTTGGTATAAGTCCAGGAAAATTAAGGGTTTCACCTCAGAATGAGAGATAGACAGCTATAAATAAGTTTTAGGGTGCCAAAATAAAGGTTTACACAATTTTATAGCTAGCTGACTATCTCTCATTCCGAGATTCTTGCCCTAATTTGAATAATTTTCTTGGACTAGTACTCGGCATGTAGATCATGAAGAAACACCTAATAGTTTATAAATTAATCCGTGAGACTAGTCGGTGACAAAAAGAAACAATTCTGTTTTGTACACTAGACTTAAAAATGGTCCAAATGAAGTTTGTAAATTCGGATTTAAAGAAAGCCAAAATTTTTCGACAAATTTGCCTATTTATGTCATTTTGCGTCAAACCACACCCGATCAAATGAAAATGAACAGCCCTTGTTGGAAATCTGAAAATGGATCACTGACCAAAGGGTCCAATCTGAAAGTTTCTTCTCTCAGCTAATCCAATCTACTCAGCTATTAACTTTACGCTCTAAATATGCTTGCACAAAGACCCTGCCAGCTCCTTCTCTATTCGTAGTTTTTTAACATTATTTTACGTAATTTTGTTTTTTTATTCGATCAGTATTCTATATAATTCTTTATATAATTTATTTTAAAACATATTCTACACAAAAATATCTATCTTTGTCTCATTCGCTCTAAAAACACCATGAATGAACGTAGTAGCACTACAATGTATATCACTATCCCGTTCTATCATAAGCTGTCACTTCATGGTATTTGTTATGGTGTGCGGCGCCCTACTGCAAAGCCGTTAACAATGACGTTTCACCCCTATGGTGTTGCGGTACTAGGCGAACATAAAAATACTGAAGCGTTTTTACCATGGGGTTGTTTTTGCCAAGATCAAAGAGGCATCAAGAGGCCGCATAGAGGCTGCCTATAGACATACCGTAATTGACATTTTTTTTGTATAGGTTTTGTCCTATCAAGACATTAGTTTAGAGGCATTGTAGGTAGGTACTCTGTACCTTATTAAGAAACATCGATTAATTTATCTATTTCTGAAACTAATCGGATTAAATATTCAGCTATGTCCGTCAATACAGCAGCCTCAGCAAACCAATCACGACTGAATGGGTAACATTGCCGTGTTTGCCCATAACAGTCCATCCATATTTTTTTGGCCGTCCCCTCCCCTCTCCATTCATCCACATTTATATACATAACTCTTTCAGTAACATGCGTTTCATCCCTTCTGAAAAAAATTAAATACCAGAACAAAAGCGATTTCTTTTAAACTTTCTCATTTATCTATTCTCGTCACTCTGCAAATCCATCTCAACATTCACATCTCTGCTATTGTCGCGCCATTAGGCAAGGCTTGCCTTATTTAAAAAAAAACTGGCCAAGTGCGAATCGGATTCTCGCACGAAGGGTCCCGTACCACTATCGCAACAAAATCACGTTTGTTGAATGGGAGCCCCACTTAAATATTATTTTCTTCTGTTTTTAGTATTTGTTGTTATAGTGGCAACAGAAATACATCATCTGTGAAAATTTCAACTGTCTAGCTATCAGGGTTCACGAGATTCAGCCTGGTGACAGACGGACAGACTGACAGACAGATGGATCGTGGATTCTTAGTAATAGGGTCCCGTTTAAAAACGCCCTTTGGGTACGGGACCCTAAAAATGGCGAAATTGATTTGAGAGATACAAATCTGTTTTATGCAGCAAGTTTTCCAACCACAACGAACATTAATTTCGTTGAACAAAATTTACGTGGTTAAAATCACATTTAATTTCAGTGGAATATTCAAATACAGGCATTAATCATGTTATTTTAACATTCAATTCAAGCTAGAATAAATTTTCATGTAATTTTATTCAGATTTTGATACCACACGAATATGAACGCAAGATGAATCAAAAACACTTCGTTGCCTTAGAAGGGCATCATCACATCACACTTCACACTAATATTATTAAGGCGAATGCTTGTGAGTGTGTTTGTACGTTTGCTACTTCTTCACGCTCAAACGGCTGGACGGATCTGGATGAAATGTGTCACAGAGATAGATTATAGTCAGAAATAGCACATAGGATACTTTTCATCACGAGCATATGTTCCCTTGGGTTAATTTTAGACATTCACGCGGGCGAAGCCGCTGGCAGAAGCTAGTTATAGCATAAGTTTAACTACCTACCTGAATTATTGGACAATGATATAAACTTTTATGTACTAATTTTCGATCTATATTTGAAGAAAATAGAAATGCGATTTCACGAAGTAACCTTACTTACCTACGTTTTAAGTGTGACAAGACGTCAAACGCAGGAACTGAACGAAAAATCCTCATTGAGATTATAATAAGTCTTGATCCTGCAGAATGGCATATCATAAACTGCCTCGACGAAATCATCCGACAAATCTCTCAACTTTGCAACGCGCAGGAGAAAGCGCTCCACTTAACCCTAAAGTGCTGACGTTAAAAATTATGACGTCGATAAAAAGTGTGCGATCTACGTCGCCGGTGTAATCACGCAGTCCGGCGACGGCGGCGAATGTCACTTACAAACGTGATTATTGCCGGTAGCCGGTCGCACGACGGCCGGCGGTGCGGCAGCGCCGGTAATTTGATTGCTTGCCCGCCGGTTATTATTGCCGACAATCCTATATCCGGGCAGATCCGGTTATGGTGTCTAATAATAACGCTGGCACTCGTCGCTTGTTATTTCATTAGTACTGTTGGATGTCATGGTTGCCTGACACGCAGGTAGGCTCGACGAGGGTTCGTTTGGGACGCTGCTAAGCTTATTATGTTCGGATACGGTCCGCTTTGCTTTTACATTTAACACTTCTAAAACCAACTTAGAGACAGCTGCTACTGACGTTTTAATTTAATTGTGAAAATAACTTTCAGGCGTTGCTCTTGTATTGTGAAATAGTATGTTACAGTTCAAATTAAAATTAAACTTTACGAACCGAAAGTCGCTCAACACTTCTGCCACACACAGACAAAAATGTTTCTCAAATGTTTTCATAATATGACGTCACTAAGCGGTTAGTTTGCGAAAACAGTTACCTAACCCGTGTCCGCATGAGTTCACTGGAGGGAAAATATTCGTGGGTTTTCGGGCGAGGTACGGGAGTTCGGGTAGTCGGGCAGAAAGTCAGGACATAAAGCTGTAGGTGAGCGTGAGGTACGCGAGCACTCGCATTATCATTCGCTGCGGTGTAATTACGTGGAGTGGACGTCTCCTCGCTCGCGGCGGTGCTCGGGCGGTGGGCGCCCGCTGGGAAATATTCCGGACGGCTGTATTAAAATGCGATGACATCACGTATCGCTGCCGACGGCCTATGCTCGTTTTATTTTTTTCTTATATTTCTAAAGGAGAAAGAAGCTGTAAATATTTATGAGGATTTATTAGTCCTTATTGCACTTCCAGTGGTAGATATTGCAATTAGGCTTCTGATATGACGAATATTGGGATTTTATTATTTGTAAAATTCATCTTCCTGCCCTTGTCCCATGTTACTTGGGATCGGCGCAACACGATTTCTTCATCCATACCGTCCTATCCCCCGTCACTGACTCCCTTTTCTTTTATATCACTCCTCATATAGTCCATCCATCTTTTCTTTGGCCGTCCCCTCCCACTCCACCCATCCACATTTATATTCATAACTCTTTTAGTAACACGTGTGTCATCCCTCCTCATCACATGACTATACCAGGAGAAACGGTTTACTTTCAACTTTTCTGTCATTGGTGCCACACACCCATCTCAACATTCTCATCTCTGCTACAAGCAATATCTTTTTCACAGCCCAACATTCTGATCCATACAGTATGACAGGACTAATCATGGAGTTGTTTGTAATTTCATTATCCACTTCAAAAAAGCAATTTTTTAAGGATCGAGCAACAGAGATTGAAAATAATATCCTAACTGAGTGCGCTATTTTTCATCTCGACCAAGTAAGATATTTCCAGGCCAGCGTAGTCACGTGCAACAGCTACTAAATAATAAATGCGGGATCGTAAAAGCTGTCAAATAAGCTAAATGTGGGGTAAACACGAGAGCTCAAAAAGGCGTGCGCACACGGCATTCGTTACGGGAGACAGAGTGCCCGTAAAATCTCACGCAGAACAACCCCGTGATAAATTGTGCGGGACAGACTTCAGACACGGTACGGGTTACACTGCTGAAGCTGTGTTACGTTTTCCTAACAATACCTTAAAAAAAAGCGACCAGGAAAATCTAAGTAAGGATATAACATAACTAGCGCCTATTTTTTTTCTTAATGATTGAACAATAAGAGAATAGCGTTGCTGAATTGTTCAAATTAGCAACCACAATAGGTTTTATAACTTTGTAAGTACATCTATGAGGGGCTGTATCTATAAAATAGTTGGCACGTGGGTAGTTAGTTTACACAATACTTTGGTGACTTGTACCAGGCAACTATAAACTGTTACGACCCAAATGGAGCGCAAACCTTTCTGCGTCCTTTGTGAAACAGCCGCATAAACAAATAAACGTCCCGACTAACGTCATGACGAACGGTGACGTCGTCCTTACTAAACCAAGGTATAACGCGATCGTCATAAAACCCTCAATAGAAATTGCTAGAGGATTATTTCAGAAGCCTAACAATGCGAGATTCAGAAAACCGTTTTCGGTGAACGAGTCTCAATTACCGGAAATTCCGCATTTAACTGGCCTCCGACGGATTTAGCCGTTACAGACTGCCTTAGGGATTTTCGAAGAAAAAGGTTTGCGTCAATAAAACGGCCCCATTATTTTGCAACAGAATAATATCCCGTGATGGAAAAACAAGTGAAAATTCTAAGATCTTTTATAAAGGTTGAACAACCCTCACAATCACACACATAGTATCGTATACACAGGGGAATATATTTTTTGCCTAGTAAGTACCACAGTGCAACGTTATAGTCTTACATGGGCGAAAAATCCAAGGTATACAACACAACGTACCCTGTCAATGGGATGAAAAGAAACCATTTTTGGGGCGGACGCTTTTCAAAGGCCCATGTTATCCTACGTCACCCTAAAGTTCTAAACACAGGAGCTTATTTTAACACAACTTCTCTTAGTTATGGAATCCTGGTACATGGATTAGATGTTGCTATTTAGAATTCACACAAATAACTAGCGGGGTCTGGCCATAAACAATGAATCACACATTGCCATAAAAGGACAGTTACAAAAATGGTATTTGTAAATTTTAAAGATAAAAAAAATCACAACGGTTAGGATCATGCCGTCCCGAAGGATCGTAAAGGGTTAAATGGGCTATCGCATCTACTAGGCGCACAGAAAACCGAAGGTATAATAAATACCCCAGCATCCCGGCTGTTTTTTCTCTATGTAGCGAATGAGTTCCCTCGGGATTAAGCATTATCGATTCACATGGACATTAGGAGCGCAGTCGTACGAAGGAGGTTTTAATGTTAATTCTATATATTTTTTTAGAAACTATTACCCTTCCCTTGATCGACACATTCTAACCCAATATTGATCGAAGAAACCAATTTACTTCCTTTTTTCTTTTCTTTTATGAGGGATTCATTTCGGTTTAAATCGTTTAACTTCAATAAAACGTTAGTACATTTTTGTTCAACTTACGTGCCACGAACTATAAATTATGTAGAATGAAATGGTAAAATAGAGCTTTTAGCTTTTAAAAGGTAATGCAATATCTATTTTTTTGCATGGTACCACTAATACTTTATACAGTTATTATTCACTAGCGTGAAAGTCGTAAATTATCCCGAGGGAACACATTCTCGGGATAAAAAGTATCCTATGCTATTCCTTACTAAAATCTATCTCTGTGCCTAATTTCATACTGATCCGTTTAGCCGTTATGGCATGATTGAGTAATAAACTTACATCCACAAATACATCGATCCAAACTTTCACTTTTATAATATTATATATAGTAGTTACAAGCGAGCCGCCCCGGCTTCGCCCGTGACAAATTATACACAAAAACCTTCCTCATTTCTCACTCTTTCTATTGTTGAAAACCGCATGGAAATCCGTTTAGAAGTTTTTGAGTTTATCGCGTACAAACGCGGCGGGGGCTTTTATTTTATAATATGTAGTGAAGAAGTAAGATGTACTTATATTATATATAAAGAAGTTATTGAGATATTAGCAGACAATGCGAAATGAGTAGGTATTGCTTCACAGATATTTAGAGAAAATCGATGGTTTCTTCACATATTTTGTGTTATCTATTATTCTCGTTTAACAATTTTATAATAACATAAGCATAAACAACCGGTCAAATGCGAGTCGGATTCGCGCACAAAGGGTTCCGTACGATTATCGCAAAAACCGCAAAAAAAAACACGTTTGTTCTATGGTTCTATTTAATACTTAAATATTAAGTTTATTCTGTTTTTAGTATTTGTTGTTATAACGGCAACAGAAATACATCATCTGTAAAAATTTCAACTGTCTAGCTATCACGGTTCATGAGATACAGCCTGGTGACAGACAGACAGACAGACGGACCGCGGAGTCTTAGTAATAGGGTCCCGTTTTTACCCTTCGGGTACGGAACCCTAAAACAGTAAAAATACACACATACAACACAAAGCAGCCTCTTTCCATACACAATGTAAATAAAGGTTAAAAATACCCCTTGGATGTCTACCGCCACGCGCCGCCACACAAAATGTTTGCGAAAACTTAAAAGGGCCATGAATATGCAATAAACGTACCAGGGTGACATAGAACGCGGCAGATGGCAGTTCGCAACAAGGGATGCTGGATGCTGCACTAACCCCTGAGTTAGGGGCGGGGAATCACTTGAATAGAAGCATAGGGTGCAGATTTATCCCCGATGTCAACGTCAGAGGTTGACGGGGTTCGTAAATGTTTGCCTGTAAGTCGCTTAATAAGTTGTTTGCGTACTAGGGTCCTATGAATTTGTTTCAAAAGAATTCTTTTTTTAATCATTTGGATGTTGTTATCATTAAATCGCAACTACCTCTGTATTTTAAAAGCTTATCCTAGCTAGATCCATTAGAAAAGAAACGATTCGCCAATAAACTATAGAAAACCACCTTCGCACATCAAATGCAATTCGCGTCTCAATTATTCACCATGGCGAGTCAAGCAAGTTACTTCATGACCCATCCTAAGCGTATTTTACTACAGACATTCTAATACTCTTAGGTCGAATTTTGCTTAAATATTTATTTCCGTAGCAACAAACTTGTTAACGATGACAATTAGTTTAACCCATCTCGCTGTCATTTCAATGGCTTGCCATTTGGCATTTTTATTTTAATAAAAAAATAAGCTTATGTAACCAAAAAAGTTCGTATATGTTTCTGAAATAAAATATTGTTCTGTACTTCTTTCTCTACGCGAACAATGCTGGAAGACAGTTAATTCCAAATTCAAAATATAATTTCTGCTTTATAAAAAAAAACAACTTTGTCTATCAATTAATAATTTATTGCAATGACCACAATTCTTAAAATTGCACGACCGTATGCCCGCAATGATACAGTTTTTATATTATTTAAAACGTAAAAGTGAATCACGAGTGGTATAAAAAGAAAACTAATGTTTTGAAGTTTTCAAACGAATTATCGGCCGAATGGATCATGATCATGAATTAACTTGCTTGACTGTACACCAAAGTGATTAAAGACATAAAAACAAGAGCCTCTGCCTATAACAATTTATTCAGCGTCGTTATGGGGATGATTAAGGTGAAGGGTAAGCCGGTAACCCTTCAACTGCGCGCGTTAACGCCAGGTCAATGAGTCCCGTCGTTTATTCAACGACTTTGATGTCAGTTCTTCTATAGGTAGCAAGTTCCCACGGTTTAACGTAATTTGATCAAAAGTATGTAATTTTTGGAGATAACCCTAGGGTGTATTTTGTATAACGTAAATATTTCCATTTATCTTTACAAACATTATCATATTAAAATGACTCACGTAGCCTGTTTACCTAAATAAAATAATATTTATTTACAGTTCGCTTTCCTTTGTAAATAGCTGCCGGCTATTATAAAAACACGATGTAATAATATTTATAAAGACAGAACCATCAAAGCGCACAATCCCCTTCTGTGGGCAAAAAGTAGCTCCGCCCTATTAGTTTCACATCGCTTTGCCGCTTATGGGAGCCTGGTACTAGTGAACGGAATGCGTGACGTAATAATGACAAGGATGCGGGGTGATGAGGTCTTGAATCTATTTAAGTACAACGCTAAATGTTATGTGATTTTGTGGTGTGGGCCTTATTTTGACGCTTTTTTTTTAATTTCACTCAATATTTTACAAAAACACGAGTGTATTCCAATGTACCTATGGGCAAACAGGAATAAATAATATATTCCCTGCAGGCTACACAAAGTGAAAATGCATGTACGAGCGTTACGTAGATAAACAGGATCACGGGCTATTAGGTCGAAAGCGAAACGCTCTCAACCAAAGTGTCAACGGACAGCTCAGCTCAGCGTATACCGACTGTACTTTTACCGTATCTTTGAGCAGGCATCGAAGTTATATTTTGGTGTACAAACACTATAATATAATCATGTTTTCTCGTTATTGGTAAATTGGGACTACATGACTTTTAAAACTGACAACTTTGTCATCATGCTTTTTTGCCTCTTCGAAAATAGACCATCTCAGTTTCCAATCACATCGTACCTTTCAATTCTTTACAATCAATTGAGATGTTAGTCGTCATCGCAACGCAGACGTCAACGACATCGTGTAGGACCTTCGGCCGCCGCGCCGGAGCGAAGCCGGTTTGCCGGGAACAGCCGGCCGGCCCGATAAATATCTCATGAATAAGAATATTGCATTACGTATTCCCTACGAGTGTCCCCACGTACGGCGACTGAAAACTAATTTACTTTAAAGCGCATGTTTACAGGCGTCCGACTCCCTATTTACAGTATCGAAGAAAATCAAGAGCTTCAATATCTCATGTAATTTATTTATGAAACTGAAGTTTAGCGAGCTACATCGCCTTTACTTTATAACTTCAGCTTATTTTCAATGACCATCAAAACAGTAAGCTTGTAAATTTATTTGATCTGCAATATTTGAGTTGTTCACTGAATACTGAGCCCGATCAAAAATACTTCTTGATATTATATTTAAAATATGCTGCATACGATACCAACGAAATTCTAAATTAGACTATGAAAACAACCAAGGGGCAAGATTGTTTAGAACTACATCGTTGCTTTTTATCGCAGATTTTATTTATTCCATTTGATATGAAAAAGACTTGCACGCTGAATGGCGTCACATAAGTGCTCTTCACGGCAGCCCCGTTCAGTTTATCATTGTGGAATGGTATTGGGAAGTCACACTAAAAGCACTAGAGGAGTCGCGAAAAAATCCTTTATTTTTTATCTCAAGAAATAGATTTTCGCTGAACACTCGAACTAACTGAAGGAGCATACTTGTCTAACTCTACTAATATACGAGTACATGCCGCAACTTTGAACAACCATTTATCAATAGATAAGTCAGTTCCCTAGCGACTATTAGGAGAGCTCGCAAATTAATTATTTCATTTGTAAGCGTTCCACGGATTATTCACAGAACATTCCGACTGCGAGGAGCTTACAACAATGAATGGTGAAACTAACATTAGTACGGATTAGCTTCATGATTCTAAATTACATGAAGAAGAAAACTTTTCCAGGCAAAAGTTCCGCCGTGTGCCTAATTTACGTCATTATAATAGGGCAAAAAGTAGCGTCGCTGTGGAGAGCTCAATGGCTGTTGTAGTTTTTGCCAGCGAAACTTTCGGTGAAGATGAATCGCGCGCTTAACGCTAAAGAGCCCGGGCTATTTCATGATGTTTGCACATCTGGTGTCCAACTTCAGACGCACGTAAAAAGGAACATTTTTATACGAAATATATGGTAAGAATTTCAGCTTCTACCAAGGGATCATAAGTCCAAAGGGTTGTCAGTTTCCTAAGTTTGCAACTCATTAATAAAGTACAGGATCCGGAGCTTGTACGAGGTGTTGAGAAACTCCCTAAATGTCTAATAATTAAGCGGGTTGTCCTGTTATGAGCCCCTGGTGAGAGTTATCCTGAGCGGGATAACGGCCTAGTATGGTTGTTGTAACAACAAGATAACAATCGACTGAGGATCATTACAGTGCCTATATAAAGCTACAAGTAAGGGACAAGGGATTATTATTAGCAAATAGGTATACGTGTCGTATACAGAAATCACAGTAAACAGATAATAAACTAGCAAGAACCTACTGTAGAATGTCACTATAGGATCTTGCTTGGTATCGGGGGTTTCAGAGGCAATACTTGAAATCACGAATGTTAAAACTTACCTACAGGCTCAGGAGTTATTTATCTCAAAGTTATAAGATTGGTAGTTACGATAGATTGATTACCAACTGTTATTATGAGAACTTATTGGCATTTTTATTGAAAGCTCTGTTGTACTAGTATTATTAAGTAGGATCACAATCATCCTAGGTTACTAGTAAGTAAAAAATCTCCTTGAATCTCTCTAATACATTTGTTTTTATTTTCCATTCCGCCCTCAGCAACATTTCTGCCCACTTTTTCGGTTCATTTCCTAAAATTTCAGCGCGAATATAAACAAAAGAGGTATTATTTGGCTTTCTTTCATTTTCTAAATAAATGAACCTTCACAAGTCAGTCTGTTTCAACAAAAACAAGCAAAAAATTAAAATAGTATGAAAAATTTAGGCAACCAGGAAAACAAAAAATCCTTTGAGGAGAATTTTTTTTTCATGATTGTAGTCTATTTTTGTTTTTTAAGGAAATAATAAAAAATATGTATAATGTTTACACTCTAGCTACGAAGCGAATAAGCATCTTTTTATAAAGCGAATTAATGTATAGTCGGCCGTGAGTCAGTGGCTAAATAACCAGTGTAAGCATTGTATCCCACCCATACGCACCAAACGTTTTGGGAATACTTTTATTATGCGTACAGCTAAAGAGTGGCATTCACTGCCGGAGTCTGTATTTCCTGAAAGCTACAACCCGGGCAGTCTTTAAGTCAAGACTTAAGAGTAAATAGGTTTCTTCTAGGTAAGCGTGCTACATCGTCGACCACATCATCGCTTACGATCAGTTGAGATAGTGGTCAAGCGGGAGCCCATCAGTAATAAAAAATAAAACTGGCTAGTAAATCTATTGAAAGTCCCTACTTCATCATGCCAGCTGAAGTTTAATGAGTTATCACTGATGTGCGATTGACGATACACAAATAAAAAAAAATATATATGATATGGATTTAATTAAGGGCAGGTAGTCTGACTTTTACATCTCTTTGATTCATTATTAAAAAAACAAATAGTTATTGTTTAAACATAAAAAAAATATATAATGTACGAGGGCTGTTTGATAAGTCCGCGACTTGTTTATTTTCTCGCGTAGTAACTTTTATGGCAACACTACTTCTGTCAACTAACATCTTGTAATGGGCTACTGTAAAAATATGAGCTAGCTACGTTATTGGGTTTGTGTTTGCCAGCCATTTAAAGCAGGCAGCCGCAGGAATTTTCACGAAAATGGGAAAATGTGAATTTCGTGTGCTGATTAAGCATTATTTTTTTCGAAAAAAAACCATCATCGAAACCAAGAAAATGCTTGAAAAAACCAAAGATGTTCATTTTCAAACATGTAACTTGTCAGTAATACCAACAGCAATTAGACATAATAATGCAATTCTACAACCAGAGCCATCAGCTTTATTTTTAGGCATAGTAATCGACAACAAATTGAACTGGAAAGGAACACGTAGAAAAAACTTTTTTTGCGTTATGGACACCGACTTCCAAAAATAAAGTTATTTTTCACTTTGTAGTTTTCTTATTTGGAAGTCGGTGGTATTTTTTTTGTAAAAAGTTGTTTTTATTTTTCACTTTTTAGTTGTACCTAGCTAATACGCAAGTTGTTTAGTAAGTTTCCTATACACCAGAATAGATTACCCGAATATCATGAAACTTGAACAAAACCGATCAAATGAGAGATCTGCTTACCCCTTAAGAGCGTACTGGCGTGATGTTATGTTATGAAATGGTATAAACAATAAACAGACATGCGATTGAAGCAGTCCCGAGAGATTTGCCGTTATTTATTGAAGAGTTCTGTTCTATATCTTCGAAGTTCTTCATCAGATCTTCACCAAATTAAAATAAGACCAATTTCGGAACATGTTCTTCCGAACAAAAAAAGAATTTTCAAAATCGGTCCACAATTGACGAAGATATCGGTGAACATACATAAAAAAAAAAAAAACATACAAGAAGTCGAACATAGAAGCTCCTCCTTTTTCGAAAGTCGGTTAAAAAGAGTATGCAGTAAGCTTGATAAGTTTGTGTATGCTCTTCGTAAGTTAAGACTAGTGTCACACTAATTATCATGGGTATGTTTCATCGGTATTGCGTTACGGCCTAGTCATATGGGGTAATTCAGTGGATGTGGAAAGAGTATTCATAGTGCAAAAGAAATGTATCAGATCCATGAGTGGAGCAGATTATTTGGACCATTGTAGGCCATTATTTAAGGACTTAAAAAATCTTCCACTACCATGTCTGTATATTTTTGAAGTTTGTCTATTTGTAAAAAAAAACCATCATTTATTTCCATTGAATGAACAAGTCTCCGAAAGACTGAACAAAAACATGCCGGGAAATGACTAGTGCCTGCTCAGAGATTGCAGTAATACAGTAGAAATGCCAGTCGCATGACAATTAAAATTTATATTAAATTACCACCTGCCCTGAGAATGCTACTTTTAATTATTAAGTTTAAATGTAAAATGTTTGCTTGGCTCTTAGACATGTGTTTTGATTCCGTCAATGAATTTTTAAGTCATACATTTTGATATTATAATTAAAATCTTAATAGTGATATTAGTACTTTGACATTGTAATTTTTTTTTGACGATCCGATTTACATTTTGACAAAATCATAATGTCAAAAAATTTATCCAAAATGTCAAAAAATTAATCATCATGATATTTTTTTTGTCATTTTTGATAAATTTTTTGACATTATGTTTTTTTTTGATATGATTTATATTTCAACATTATATAAAATTTCTTAAATTTATATAATAATCTTATAATGTACCTACCTAGTTTTGATTTGCATATACCTAGCTCTTATTATTTAATATTTCTACACCAGCAATGGTAGTATATGTGAAACAATGTTAAATGTAAGATCTCAATGTACCATATACTGAGAAATAAATATTTACTTACTTACTACTTACTATTTCCTGTTTCCAAACCTGAAGTAATAGTTGGGTGGGAGAAGATTTGGCTCTAATGGAAAGGTCATCAGTGAAACAAACGCCTGTTTTGAGGGCCTTTATAAAACCTATTATTTTATTAGGCATATTTTTTTTTTAAATGGTGGATTAAATGAATCGAGCTAAAAGAAGACGGTTGGGTAATAAAATGCTTTTTTGCCGAAAACTATATTTTTTCCAAAATGTCACGAACTTATCAAGCTGCCCTCGTAGTTTACTAAATGTACTTTTCATTTCTGAGATTCAAAACATGATATCGAAAACTTCGCTCGATCAAAAAAAAAACTGAAAAGTACTCTAAAACGATTTATTTTTTATAATTTTCTTATTTTTCCAGAATTTTCACATATCGAAAAAGAGTTAACAACTTATAGAACTTTATTCTCAGGGTAGAATTTATAAAATATTTTTTTTTTTTATTATTGATAGGCTCGCGCTGGACCACTATCTCACCTGATGGTAAGTGATGATGTGGTCGACGATGTAGCGCGCTTACCTAGAAGAAACCTATTCACTCTTGACTTAAAGACTCCCAGGTTGTAGCTCTCAGGAAATACAGACTCCGGCAGGGAATTCCACTCCTTAGCTGTACGCATAATGAAAGTATTCCCAAAACGTTTGGTGCGTATGGGTGGGATGTCCACCATGTACCGATGACACATCGCCATACGTCTTGTAGTCCGATGATGGAAAGGGCTAGGAGGAATTAGTTCATGCAATTCCAACGCACACTCCCCGAAATGTAACCGATAAAAAACCGACAGACTGGCAACTTGGCGCCGATGTTCAAGGCTCTGGAGCCTACTCGACCAATATCTCATTGCCGATGAGCCTCTTGGCCCGCTTTTCGATCGACTCTAGTGCATCCAGCTGGTACTTGGCAGATCCGTCCCAGAGGTGAGAGCAGTACTCCATGCATGACCGAACTTGCGCTTGATACAAGTTGAGCAGCTGTTCTGGCGTGAAGTACCGTCTCACCTTTGCAAGGATCCCCAACTTTTGGCAGCCAGTTGAGCTTTTGCCTCAATGAATGGACCAAAATTGAGGGTCGATGTCAACGTAACGCCAAGAAGCTCGAGATGGTCCGTTATCGGCACGGTCACACCGCGGAAAGTAGGAACCGGGTGGAATTGGCAAAAAAAAAAGACAAAAAAAAATAATTTCCTTTTAAATACGAGGCTTTTGGCTAATTTGTACCTATAGTGAATGCCACTCTTTATTTTGTATTGTGCGTTTAGTTTGTGCAGAATAAACAATTTTTCTTTCTTTTTCTTTCTTTCTTTTTTAGCGGAAAATAGACGCCTGGGTTTTAGCAGCATTAAACCTGACCAGATTGGCATCGCCCCATTCGGAGACTGCCTGCAAGGACAAGTTCAAGCGCTCCACCATGGCCTCCCGGAGAGACTGGACCTGAGGCCCGGTAGCACGCGCGTTGGACAAGTATCTCTCAGCAACAGTGCTGTCGTCTGCAAACCCAAAAGTGCCGGGTTTTAGCAGATCATTTATGTGCAACAAGAACAATGTTGCTGAGAGTACCGACCCCTGAGGGACCCCGGCGTTGATATCCAGTTGGTCAGACGAGCGGCCATCAATAACCACTCGTATAGACCGGCCCCTCAGGAAGTCTGCGATCCAATCGCACAGACCACCGGGCAGACCGAATGACGGAAGCTTACCAATAAGGCTCTCATGCCAGACCCTGTCAAAAGCCTTCGAGATGTCGAGGGAGACGGCAAGCGCTTCCCCGTGCCTCTCGATGGCTTCTCTCCATATGTGTATGGCATACGCTAGAAGATCCCCAGTTGACCGATTTCGGCGGAAGCCATATTGGCGGTCACTGAGGATGTCGTTAGCTTCTAGGTATGCCAGGAGCTTGGAGTTGAGCACCCGTTCCATACTCTTACAGAGGATGGACGTTACTGAGATGGGTCTATAGTTGGCCGGGTCAGCCCGACTGCCCTTCTTGGGCACAGGCTGAACGTTAGCTTGCTTCCAAGCATTCGGTACTTTTCCAGTCTCATATGAAAGGCGAAACAGGCGAGTCAGGATCGGAGACAGTTCAGGCGCACAAGTTCTTAGCACAATTGCCGGTACCCCGTCGGGGCCACTAGCCTTGTTCACGTCAAGATTCCGCAGCACCCTACGGACGTCTTTTTGATGGATGCGAATGTCCGACATACTCGTCTCGCATCCATCAGGAGAAGGAGGGGGCCGCGCGTTACCAGAATCCAGGCGTGAGGATTCCGCAAAAAGAGAGGCAAACAAGTTTGCTTTCTCCTCAGCGGAGTGGGCCAGTGTTCCGTCGGGTTTCAGCAGTGGTGGTAGTGAGGGCCGGCAGAAGTTCGATTCGACCGACTTAGCCAGGGACCAGAACGCTTTACTACCGGCTGGATAGGAAGCAAGTTTGGACCCAATACGGCTTATGTGGTCAAACCGAGCCCTTCGCAATAACCTGTTGCAGGACTTGGCAGCCCTATTGAAGGCTCTCTTCCACTGGCTTTTTTAACAGACTTCAAAGGAGACCGAAATATTCGTCATGGGTGTATTTTATTTTGTTTTATTGGTTATTAGTCAAAATAAAAAATAATAATTTAGAATATTAGTCAAAATGTATTCAAAGATGGCACCGGCTGAAATTTAGGATGGAATTTCATTTATACCCCAAATTCGCATTTAGCGACCCCGAAAACTATGAAAATGACACCCATAACTATAGTTTCAAAAATTTCGGTCGGCGCCATCTTGGATTTTCATTTTGACCCCATATTCACAATTAGCAACCCCGAAAACCATAAAAATTACACCCATGACGAAAGGTTTAAAAATTTTTGTCGACGCCATCTTGGATTTTCATTTTGTCCCATATTTGTAAAAAGCTACACCAAAACCCATGAAAATGACAAATATGTCGAAAATTTTGGTTATTTCGATCGGAGCCACCTTTTATTTTAATTTTATTTAAGAAAAAAACAAGCTAAAACAATCGAATGTTTGTAAACCCCAGTAGTTTTTTTTTTTGATGATTGTTTTTATTTAGTACATCCGTTTATGTTTTCAAAAATATAGATAGATAGTCAAATAATTGAATAAAATACGATTTAGGGCATTTTTTAAACTATAATATTCACAGATTTATTTAAAACAAAAAAACACTTAATAATTTCGTTATTACTACGCATTGTAATACAACAAATGGTTTGGCATCAACTCTCTTATTTTATTAACTTTTAAAAACAATAGTAAAATAAGCCTTCTGTACACAACTTTACTGTGACACTTTAGTCGGCTTTACGCACACGCGAGCGCGCCGCTCGCTTCGCGGTAACAGTTGCGCGTTAAATACCTAGTTCGCTGGGAAAAGCAAGCCTTAAATTAAATCCATATCATAATCATCATCTTTATTTCGCCACACAAAAAATGACTTATGAAACAAAATTTAGGGGAAAACATTTTGCAATCAAGTGAGTGTGCGGTGCTGGTGTCTGGGAGATGTGTTATCCTGTATGTTAGATCACCAGGTCCTCACTCAATGAACAAATAGGGATAACATAACATAATAAGTATTTAAATAAGAAATGTCTGTTTGGTTATGTGTGTGTGGTGGTAATTAAATGAATTTGAGATTATACAGAGTGAGATTATATGCGGATTATTATCATAGCGATTATTAATATTTGGATTGTTATATTTTGTATTTTGTTAACGTGACATTATTGATTTGCTTAAGAATTACGATTGGGATTAATTTTTGGCATTGAATTTTTCTTATATATTTTTTTATTTATTTTTTACTTGAATTATTTGGAATTTGGATTATTATAATTATTTTATGTTATTGCTCATGTGACATTATTGATATTTTTATATGTATTATTGAATTTTATTATTGACATTTAATTTTTAATTTGACTGGAATGATTTTAAAATGGAATTTGGATTATTGTAATTATATATTATTTTCTCTTCTGTTGTTACATAACTATTGTAAATTATTGAGATATTGTTATTTACCAGTATTTTTAATCGGACTTTTTATGGAGTTATCTCTATTGTACTTATTACTTTTCTACACAATGTATATGGTTAAGAAATAAATGATTTATGACTTACCTAGTTATCAAATGAGAAAGACTACTACTACTACATAAGTTTTATTTTTATACTAGCTGTGCCCGCGGCTTCGCTCCCGTCATCTGTCTGCCAACCCTACTTACCTACCTACCATTTTTATTTCTATAGTCATCGTTCTTTCGCGGAGAATCTTAAAACCGCCATTCAAAAAAGGACTACAAATGCACAACGCCATCTATCGAATATCGAGTTCAACTGTCCGAGTATCTGAATTGCATGTGTTGTGATCATTTTACTTCTTGAACACTTTAAATTCATCTAACTTTTGATAGAGTGAACCGATTGCGATGAAACAAAAACTAAGTAATTCTTCAAGTTACGCACAATTTTTATGTATAAAGTTATTTACATTGGTTTCGTACATTTCACGTGATGCGTGCACAAATAAACAGACAAACAGACAAAAATTCCAAAAATGCCGGAAATAGGTTCTGTTGGTTATCCTTTAACACCCTGGCTATTTTTTTGGAAATATTTTCAATGTACAAAAATTACTTTTCTAGAGATTTATTATATGTATTGATTGATGATAGGTACATGATTTCATGGAAGCCTTTCATAGCTTGAAATAAACTTTCTCTCAACAAAGTAGATACCATTTATTTCACAACAATGTCTTTATACCCCTTAATTTGTATTCCGTGTTAACACGAAGTATAATCGAATGACTCATGCCGTTTTGAAAATATGGGGTCATGTAGCCACGCGAGAATATTGCTAGCGGGACTGACCGCAATATTTGTGTTATAGCTTTAGCACATATAATGCAAACAAAAATAATGCGTCATCAACCCACGTTGCTATTTGCAAAAATATCGAAGTCAGCAGCCTCTAATGAATGGAGTTACTTGTCAAATTACGTTAACTACTTACTAAACTTTCGTGGAGTTAGTAACAGTCTTAATAACTTTAATTATAATTAAACAAAGAGTTACGGAAGCCGGGTCACAAGGGCGGCAGGCGCCAGGCGCAGGTGGGACGGCCGCCATTTTTAGCCCAACTTCGACAAAGTTTCGGAGACATCTTCGGTATAAAAGGAAGCATAATAAAGAGTTAAAGATATAACAGACTGAGTTTCGAGAAGTTTTGGAAAGAAAAAGGTTAACTTCCAAATCCAAAAGGGAAGATGGAAACGAGTGAGTAATTAGAAAATTTGAAGATTGTAAAGCGCTTTTCAATTATAGGAAAAATAATGTTTTACAACACGCTGACTTGCTTAAAAGATAATGTCATGAAAATAGATTGACGCGTTTTTCATAAAATTTTAGGTAATATTGAAGTTCCAAATGAAAACAGTAGCGAGAATAATTCTTAATGTGATAATAATTTTCATTTAGTAGTTACACAAACTAGCTTAATACATCGGGGCCTGTTTCCCGGAGCCTATTTCCAATTTCCAGCAGGTTGATGTGCGCCGAGAGAGTACAATTTAGATGTGCTGTACCGGCCGACATCGGAAACACTCCCCAGACGATATCCTCTGCATATCTTACAGCCTCATGAAATTAAATGGCCTTATTTAATACATTATTTTGAGATTAATTTTGTTTGGGATTTGAAAATGGCACTGGCGGAAGTTGGTGCAAAAACATATTGTAAAAGAAGATAATTTAAATAACGAAGCAATCGATCAAGCATTTGATGGACTCTATAAAACTCGTCGATTGAAACAATCAAGAGGAAGCAGAACTAACTAATGCAATCATCAGGTCAGAGAAACAACTCAGAATAACAAAATTAATTATATATTTAATACAACTTCAGCATAACTGCCGTATCTGGGCGACCCAAATCATAAACAGATAGACAAGTGGGCAAATAAAGTGGCTCGGTGTCCTGAACAAAAGGAGGTAGCACCCTTAGCGCCACTCCCGACAGTATTATGAGACCTTCATTATTAACGACAACGCACAATTTACTCCCGCAGATTTCGACCCTCCACTATTGCCGTAATCTCAGTAAAATACCGACTCTTGTTTATGAGTTCCTGGTAAAAGTGATTGTATAAAGTCTTTGTCTGTTATTTTAACGACGGGAATAAGTACTATGGTTGTTCATGTAGCTACTACCTGTTTTCCTATCTTTTAACGAAAACGCTTATGCTGTAATATTAGCGTAATGAAATTCATTACGCTTTCCTGATTTCTTATCTCAGTGAACGCGCTTCTGAACCATGTTAACTTAGACTCAGAAGTGGGATTAGGGAGATATGAAACAAAATTAAATGTTTCAAACATAACAAAAAAATTTAACCAATAACTTGGTAAAATGCTTTTGTGCTAAGTAAGGTTAACGCATTGAGTGTCCGGAAACGTGGATCCAAGCGAAACACAATGGCTTTTTCCACTACTTTTTCTGTTATGTAACACATTGCCTAAGAAATTCGTTTCGAGATATGAACATTTAGACACAAGATTATAAAATTAAAAATACAAAATTACATAATAAAAGTTACGAAATGTCTTTTGTATGGAGTTTTGATATCATTATGTAACTGGCAGAATGATACTGACCCTGTTACCTCTCGAGCTTTGATTGTGTGTATATAGTCTATAGTTTTCAGTCTAAACGTTACTAATAAATTGTTGTTGGGACTTATTTGCATTTAATTAAGTAAGCTCATCAGGTAGTGAAAAAAGAATCGTTCGTGTCTAATCGTTCGTGTTCGCCTTCGGCTCACGTCGAAATTGGCTACATCGGTCGTGTTAAAATCTCGACTTTTTATACTCGACACGAAATGTACTATTATATTGTTTCGGTAATTACGGCATTTTGCATTTTTGATTGTGGAAAACCGCAAGAGAACCAGGGTTACCGACATAGCCCGAAGAATTGCCAAACTTAAGTGGCAGTGGGCAGGGCACATTGCTCGCAGAACGGATGGCCGATGGGGCCGAAAAGTTCTGGAATGGCGACCGCGAACTGGAAGACGATGCGTTGGAAGGCCTCCCACTAGGTGGACCGATGACCTGGTTAAGGTCCAGCAGTGGACGTCTTTCGGATGAAATGATGAATTACGGCATTCAACCGGTGAAACCACGTGAGTATCAGTCGAGTTATTTAAGAAAGACAAACAAATAAAGATTAAAAAGATAAGTTTTAAAACATTAATAGAGCCTAGCCTACCCACTTAACCAGCAAGATAAGCCTGTTCTCTCTGCAGTCGTGTCGGATTAGTCCTATCGGGCAATGAGAGTGAGGCAGCAGAGAGTGCACCTGTGTTAGCGCAAACACTTGAGCACTATAATATGGCTAGTTTCCACTGAGATTGGCCGCCGTGGCCTAAATTCGGTCTAGAGAACTATTTATTATTAACAATGACCAAACGAGTGTGTTTACATAGTTAGAAGTGCGGCTGTCATGCTCAAAGACCACTTGATCATTCAATGAAAAAGTGCTAAGTGTACGTAAGAAATTAGAAAACCTGTGGAGTATGGCTATATAAATGTGAAGGATTGACAAGATGGTTCTAGTGGATAACCTAAAATTTTAATCATAACCCTTTCCATCGGCTTGGCAAGCAACAGGTAAATATAAGCCTTGCTAAAAATGACCAGCACAATGCAGTTTAGCTGTATTGTATACTAGGGTAGCGAAAGCTAACAAGAGTCAATTGTAGGCAGCGGGGACAGCTTCAACAATGGCTTAAATCACGCCGAGTGAATTAGTTCGAGAGGCCGCACGTCCCGGCCACTTTGTTGCAATTTGCGCCAATTTACTGCTACTATTTCGTAATTATAAATAGGCTTGCCCACGACTTCATAAAAGCTATGTTTAAAGTGGCAATATAACGTGGATCGACTATTTAGGTCGATTTCTTTTGCTAACGTATTAAAAAATCAATTTAAACATGATATCAAGCTTAGGAAATCTTGATAATTAGGTACTATGATAACGTAACGTGTGCTTGTCTAATTAGTCCGATGATTACCTAAACAACAACCAAAACTTTGTTTTAATCTCGGTAAAATAAAGGAAAAAAGCGACCTCCAGTCTCGTACAAGTCCTGATTGCGAAGTAATGTTTTTCTGAGATTTTTCCGCAGTGAATACCTAATGAAATAGAATATGTATGAGGGATTTACGTTAAAAAGCTAATCTGTTGGAGTCTTTGTTCAAATTACCACGAACAGTAAAACGTCGTGCGGTACAATTTCTCGACAAATTATTGTATTGTTTGTGCAGTGTTTGGTCGTTAGCAATGATTTATTATGCTAAATATATATATGTAATTGCATTACCTTCTGCGAGCCGGGGAAGCTAAACTGACCGGATTGAAGAATTAAAACAAAGTTCCAATGTAATAAAAGTTGAGCCGGCACTCGGCAGCCGCGAGAGGAATCCGTTAATTGGTCGCGATCAGTAATTAGCGTCTGGTACAAAGAGTTGTTTGCTGCTAAAGAGACGCTGTCTCCCGCTCGTAAACGTGTTATCACGGCCAATGAGTCGGGATTTACGATAATTTAATTTGGGGAGCAAACGAGAGGCCGTATGAGGTCGGGATAACAAAGCTGTTTAATTAGAGCACCTGGTGTTACCACTACAAGTTACGGACGTAATTGCTGGGGACCATGTAGTTCTGTGGAGGCACCAGGCTGCTGCATATGACATACACGTGTGTTTTGTTTTTATTTTTAGTGTTCCGTACCACAAAAGGAAAATACGGAACCATTATAGGATCAACTTTGTTGTCCGTCTATCCGTGTAACCGTCAAGCCCCTTATCTCGAAAACGCGTGGAGGCATCGAGTTGAAATAATATCGTATACTCAAGTTTGCCCTTGCAGCTGTGATAAAAACATAATTCTCGATCAACGCAACCAAGAGATACAGACGTTAATGACGCATATTTTACACTCGCAAGGGAATCAAAATCTACAGGGTACTTCCTGTTGACCTAGAATCATGAAATTTGGCAAGAAGCAATGCACAAGTTAAGGAAAAAATCCGATGTGTGTAATGTATCTACATAAAAAACCCAGCCAAGTGCGAGTCGGACTCACGCACGAAGGGTTCCGTACCATTATCGCAAAAAAATCACGTTTCTTGTATGGGAGCCCCACTTAAATATTTATTTTATTCTGTTTTTAGTATTTGTTGTTATACATAATATATAACTAAAAAACAATCTGCGCATCTAACGACTCTTGCCAACTTACGTGCCGGGATTATATTGAAGTTAAATTATGAAGGCACCGGTCATTGCTCGTCTAACGATAAGATAAACAGAATTGAGGGACAAAATTAACTTTGCCGTTGGAAAACTGTATTCATACCAACTGCAAATAAGTTAATAATCCTTTTTTAGGGTTTCGTACCCAAACGGTAAAAACCGGACCGAGACCCAAGACTCCGCGGTCCGTCTGTCTGTCTGTCTGTCACCAGGCTATATCTCATGAACCGTGATAGCTAGACAGTTGAAATTTTCACAGATGATGTATTTCTGTTGCCGTTATAACAAAAAAATACATATTATGTAAAATAAATATTTATGTGGGGCTCCCATACAACGTGATATTTTTGCCGTTTTTTGCGGTAATGGTGCGGAACCCTTCGTGCGCAAGTCCGACTCGCACTTGGCCAGTTTTTATTATTGATAGGCTCGCCTTTGACCAGATTAGTCTGGGGGCCGTACTTACTATAACGTGTCAACGCCATCGTGATTGCGCTGTGTAAAAGGGATAGTGCTCTTCGTCCTTTATGGCTCCATCTCTCTCTCACAGTCAATCCATGCTGGTTTGTGTTAATCCTAGTACTTACTGGTTTTTTTTTGTCATAGGTATGCACATAATAACGGTATTCTATTTGGTATTTCAACGAATACTTCATAACTTCCAGTTATATAAATCATAATAAAAAATATATTACTTGTGAGTAATGTAGGTACTCCACGTGTGTCAAATAAATCACACAAGAAAGTGTTGGTAATGAATGAGAATTTCCAAAGAAAAAGTCATGAGGAGCGCCGAGAAAAAAGTTAACGAAGCAGTAAATTATTAAAACAAAAGAGTTATGATGACATTTCTTACGGAGTACTAGGACACCATAAGCTAAAGGAGTTCGTCAACAAAGTGCGTAAGAGCTATGGAACAGATGCATGGCACGTTTTTTGTTATGACGAAGGGCAGGAGGCGGGGCGACAAGGACAGAAACAACAAATAAAAACAGTAGTATTCTACATAAACGGGTACGCCTTAAAAATGGTTCCTACTTGCATTATTCATACGGATGCTAATGGAAATGGCAGGTCTTAAAACTGTAGACGTAAACAATGCCCAAACTTTATTGTTTTTGAGACTCAAGGAAAGCCTGAGAGGACAATGTTCTCTGATGAAAAATTTGCGACACAAAATGAAAAGGGAGTGTTTGTAGTCAATTAACAAATCCGTTTGCGCATTTTATGACGAGCCGGGACTATGGGGAAAGCCGTGATGTTTTTCATTGAGTGTTTATTTTGAAATATTGACAATATCGTGTTGTTTTATTAACAAATTGGTAAACAAACCTCGCATTTGTACCGGAATTGATAACAACACAATATGGGAAATGGAAGTAGCTTTAGCAGCAAATTGATGGAGTTTATAGTGTTGATTGTTAATAGAGGAATATACAATATTTTCGATATACAATCGGGATTTCCAAGAACTTAGATATATTTCTAATTACCGTTTCCGATTGACTGGACGTGCAGAGAACCGCAAATTGGTTGAGGTCTATCTCCTGCATCGGATTGTTTGTTGGTAAATTGATTGATTGAACCATTTCGGTGTATCTATGTATCTCTATACACATATTGAATGTAGGTAATTAGAGTAACATGGTTGACTGCGGTTATAACAATGATACGCATATCGAACACGACACATGTATTGATAGGTGATAGGGGATCGTCTATCGTATCTACAGTGCGATTTGATCACATCAATGCACCGACACTAACATTTGTCGCGCCTTCATTTAATGGCTTTCCCATTCAATTGATTTGTTGCACATAACTCGAGCTCAACATCGACATAGCTGCCAGTCAGCGATAAACACATAAAATAAAACTAAATATCAAGTAATTAGCAGAGTTGAGTACTCTCGAGAATGATATCCTCTTAACTGCGCTCGCCCGAGCCCGAGCGCATCCCCCAGTGGCCACTTAAATGCATTCACAGAAAGATGGTATTTAAATGTCTTCCTGTAAAATCCTCTTCCAAGGAAGAGAGCCTCTACTAGAATTTATTTTCTTATTTTGTAGTAAAATATGGTTAAGTAGTAAAATATGGTTACGGAAAAAAAACCAGCCAAGTGCGAGTCGGACTCGCGCACGAAGGGTCCCGTACCACTATCGCAAAAAGCAGTAAAAAAACACGTTTGTTGTTTGGGAGCCCCACTTAAAATTTATTTTATTCTGTTTTTTTTATATTTTTTGTTATAGCGGCAACAGAAATACATCATCTGTGAAAATTTCAACTGTCTATCTATCACGGTTCATGAGATACAGCCTAGTGACAGACAGACAGACGGACAGTGGAGTCTTAGTAATAGGGTCCCGTTTTTACCATTTGGGTACGGAACCCTAAAAATGATTTTCATGCCAAGAATCCGTGTCCCACACAACAGTACCAGTTTTCAGAAAAAATATATGTTTCCAATTAAAAATCTTTTTTCAAACAAGCTTTTTAGCTTACTCTGAATTGTCATCCAAACCAAACGTGTATTCATAATTTCATCTGAATCGATTGAGGATAACTGCTTTAAAATTCAGTTGCAAGATTTGACCCGAACATACATACATACATTGCAAGTTAATAAAAAGCTTGTAAAAAAAAATAGTCTATGTTACTCTGGCATAATTTAGCTTTCTACTGGTGAAAGAATTTTCAAAATCGGTTAACTAGTTTTTTAAGTTTATCCATTACAAACAAACAATATTTTTTTTCCTCTTTATAACATTACTAGCTGATCCCCGCGGCTTCGCTCCCGTCATCTGGCTAACTATGTAAATACCACCTACCTACCCTAACTACAAAGGTACTCAATAGTATTCTCAGCGCACGCCAAATAATGGATTTTATAGGCAACATTTTGCTACTTTGGGTTACATTATTACAATTTTCATAAGGATCTATTTTTGAAAATAACTAATAGCCTGTGTTACTCCGGAATAATGTATATATTATATAATAATGTAATAATTCTAACGACAAAAGAAATTTTGAAATCGGTCCACTACTTTTTAAGTTTATTCGTTACATACAAAAAAACTTTTTTACAAAAAAATACTACCGACTTCCAAATAAGAAAACTACAAAGTGAAAAATAACTTTATTTTTGGAAGTCGGTGTCCATAGCGCAAAAAAATGGTACCTACGAAAGACACCGACTTCCAAAAATAAAGTTATTTTTCACTTTGTAGTTTTCTTATTTGGAAGTCGGTAGTATTTTTTTGTAAAAAAGTTTTTTTATTTTTCACTTTTTAGTTTCTACCTAAAAGGCAAGTTGTTTCGTAAGTTTTTTATAACGCCAGAATAGGTTACCCGAATATCATGAAACTTGAACAAAACCGATCAAATGAGAGATCTGCTTACCCCTTAAGAGCGTAATCGCGTGATGTTATGTTATGAAATGGTATAAACAATAAACAGACATGCGATTGCAGCAGTCCCGAGAGATTTGCCGTTATTTATTAAAGAGTTCTGTTGTATATCTTCGAAGTCTTTTATCAGATCTTCACCAAAATAAAATGGGACCAATTTCGGAACATACTCTTTCAAACACAAAAAGAATTTTCGAAATCGGTCCACAATTGACGGAGATATCGGTGAACATACATAAAAAAAAAAAAAAAAAAAAAAAAAAAAACATACAAGAAGTCGAACATAGAACCTCCTCCTTTTTTGAAAGTCGGTTAAAAAATACAAATCGTTCCTCTTTATAATATTAGTGTAGATAGTGTAGAAAAGTTTAGCCGTACCAATCTACCGAGAAAAGGTTCCAACTATCAAACAAAACGGTATTTAAATAACAATTTCCCTTGCAGTTGACATTTAAGTAGGGCAAAAAGACTTTGGAGTACCAGGCGCGCAGTAATAAGAAGCGGCGAGACGTTTGCGGGCGACCGACACCATGCAATATTGATGCGGCACAGGGACGGATGGCCGGTGCACGCTGTGAGCGCGGTAGACATTATGGTGACGTCAGATGAAGGCCTGTTTCATATTATACCAGGGAGCTATGTACTGAAGGTGGTTTTTAATAATACGGAGCTAAATTTTTATGGCAACGATATTTTTTTTGCTAATATAACAAAGCGACCAGCTGGAAGATTTAGAGGTGTCAAAATTCTCCTTGATTTTGTTGATGGCTTGTACGGGGAGAGATCACATGGCATCTGCAAAAGTCAATCGACTAATTTAGCTTCAAAATGAAGAGTACCAGAACGAAATTGACTACGATTTATTTATTTGAACTTTCACCAACGACGATTGGAAATACGACCTGTAGGTCAATATGCAATATAGGAGTACGTATTTTAGGTGCAATATGTTTCAGACAATAGTCATACATCAGCGAATGGCGCATATTCGCAGCTCGTAGGAGCTCCGATGCATACCTTCCATATTAAATAAGCGAGTGCGCGAACAAAGGATCCGTATTGTCGTGCAATATTGACGGAGCCAACAATAGTTCAGTAAATAATGCGTCCGCCGCACTGCGGTCGCTGATAAACTGCTTTTTAAGTCGCACAATACGAGCTACCTATCTCGCCGCCCCCGCGCCAGTCGCGACTCGCGAGCACCTGACAACCACAGAAACACAACTAATGAACTACCATTAAACTAGGTTACGAGAAAAATTGGATTTTATACAAGTTAAATTGTTCTTGTAATGAAAACGGCAGTTTTTTTTTGGTTTTCTCCTCTCTTAAAAAACAATGAAAGTCAACCATTGTTTAGCAATCTTGCTAAGTCTTAGTTTATCGAGATAATCTTGCGCTATGCTCAAACGCGCTATATAAAGCTAATCTGAACATCCAAGAAGTTAGTCTGACAGAGACCTCCGTCAACATCCTCTTATTACCACGATCCCGGTAGTTGTCAGCCACAAAAGCGCACAAGGCGGAGCGCACACAGAGGCACATCCGGTCCCGCGGCCGTGCCACCTCCGGCCATCAATAAGGGTGGCTCGTATCCGGCCTGGACGGTAAACACCATCCCGTGGAAGGCGTTTCGGGATTGTTAGAACAAAATCGGATGCAGCAATCTCAATCTTGATCGGCCCACAGTTACAAAGAAAATGAAAATAAAACGAATATAAGAATATTAAATATTACATACTCGTAAAAATGCTGCACCGCCTTCAAATAAATTGAAATAATCCTGTGCAGATATTAAATTTGAAACGTACTATGCTGTGCGAAAAGTTCGTAAAGATACCATCAGTCAAAAGGTAAAAACAAACAGTTGTCGTGAAGTCTTAGTTTATCAGCAATTTATACTAGGGCAAGTTTATTCCTTATTATTTTTTTAGACAAAAAAGTCCCGAACGTCATTTGCGTAGGTTTTTCGGCCATAGGATCTATATCAAAATCAAAAAAATCGAAATCATTTTATTTTTATTTTACATAGGCCTACATGGGCACTTATAAAACGTCGACAAAAGGTGCACGGTTCGGGTTAGTCGTTTCCTATGGAGAAGAACCGGCAAGAAACTCCACGGTTACTCTTTTAAAAAAATTGTGTTTAAAATATTTCCATGTTACAGCATTAGTACTTGGATATGGGGGGACAACGTTGGCCCGACAATAAGTCGTACGAAATTGAAAAAACAAACAAAAAAATAATGTAAAACGAAACAAAACATTCACAATCGGAAGAAGAATCTATACAAAGGTAAAATGAAAAAAAAAAAAAACAACACTAAATTTAACATGTGGCACAAATACTGTTATCAGTGCTGTAACTATTCTTAGCAAAGGGCTATAAAGATGATTGAAAAATATTGTATAAAGCTAAATTAAAAGAGAAAAAAAATGAGATTGAGAATAGTTAAAGACATCCATATATTTGTGCCGTTTATGAGTTACCAGGTACTTAGCTGCATCCGGTAAGACTGGAAGCCGACCCCAATATAGTTGGGAAAAGGCTAGGCAGATGATGATGATGATGATGAGTTACCAGGTAAGTCGCAAGCGCAGAAGGAGCTAAGCCAAATTTTTTATCTTCATCGTAGTCCTTGATATTATAATATGCTTTTTTAATAAGGACACGTTTGATGTAGTTTTTGAACTTTCCATCGGTCAGTTCTATAACTGACTTAGGCAACTTGTTAACCGACTTACCAAAAAGGACTTGGTTGGGTTTGTTATTTACTTTTATTTTTTTTGTTTTTGTTCACCGATTTCTTCGTCAATTGTGGACAGATTATGAAAACTTTTTATTTTTAAAGAGTATGTTCCCAAATCGGTGCCATTTTAATTTGGTGAAGATCTGATGAAGAATTTCGGAGATATACAACAGAACTCTGCAATTAATGTCGGCAAATCTTTCGGGATTGCTGCAATCGCATGTCTGTTCATTGTTTATACTATTTCGTAACATAACATCACGCCAGTACGTTCTTAAAAGGGAACGCAGATCTCTGATTTCACCGGTTATGTTCAAGTTTCATGGTATTTGGGTAACCTATTCTGGCGTTATAGGTTACTAAACAACTTGCCTATTAGGTAGGTACAACAAAAAAATTTAAAATAAAAAATAAAATTTGCCGACTTCCAAATAAAAAACTACAAAGTGAAAAATAACTTTATTTTTGGAAGTCGGTGTCCATAGCGCAAAAAAATGGTATCTACGAAAGACACCGACTTCCAAAAATAAAGTTATTTTTCACTTTGTAGTTTTTTATTTGGAAGTCGGTAGTATTTTTTTGCAAAAAGTTTTTTTTATAAAAGCGTATACTGTTTATAAGAAAAGACTTGCTAGTTTTCGTTAATCTGAATTTGGGTATTACAATTTCGTGCTTACTGCGTGTATTTAAATTATGGAAGTCACTTCTAGTTTTGAAAAGCCCTCGATTTTTGCGGACATACAAAATACATTCCAAAATATAAAGTGAAGGTAGAGTCAGTATATCGATCTCTTTAAATTTTTCTCTGAGGGACTCGCGAGGACCCATTTTATAGATCGCGCGGATTGCCCTCTTTTGTAAGATAAAAATTGAGTCAACGTCTGCTGCTGATCCCCACAGCAGCAGACGAACTTCCACACAGCTTTCGTACTATCATCACAAACATACCTACATGTAGATTGATCTCTAATTACAGTAATAGGGTTGTTTCCCGGGTACAATATGATACTCGTAATTCTATTTAGTCTGTAAGTGAGATTATCAAATAATATTGGACACGTATTATTTGCTTTACCAAATCAATCAAAATTACTTGACAAAGTTATAGCGCATCAAAGTTCAAGAGTCGGGGCTTGTGACGTCACTATGGCAGTATAAAGTTTACTAGTGGCGTGACGTAACACGATATTTCAACGCTTTGTTTCGTCGTCACTTTATGTGCGTACGGACTCGCGCACGAAGGGTTCTGTACCATTATCGCAAAAAAAAACGGCAAATCACGTTTGATGTATGGGAGTCCCACTTAAATATTTATTTTATTCTGTTTTTAGATTTTTCTGGTTTTATCGCGCAACAGACATACATCATCTGTGAAAATTTCAACTATCTAGCTATCACGGTTCATGAGGTACAGCCTGATGACAGACAGACAGACGGACCACGGAGTCTTAGTAATAGGGTCCCGTTTTTACCCTTTGGGTACGTAACTCTAAAAATACGTGTCCTACATTTTTTATGAATCTACCTGACGGACAAAAAACAAATTTTCAGTAAACTACCCTATTACGGTTTAATGGGCTACAACTAGAATGACACATGTTTGGTAAGATTAGACTGGTCTGCAAAAAATATACCACAAGGTTCGAAGGATAAAAACCCATGTATTTGCATAACATGTTTGAAGTGGATCTTTTGTAGTAATCTTATTTGTACCTCTACCAACTAGTACGGTTTTAATGAGGGTCCTACTATCCAGGATAATGTTAAGCATGTACCTTTGATGTTGTCGAGATGGCTGTGACGTCTATGCGGAACCCATGTACTCCTGCCAAATTATTTAACTAATTTCAGTACAGTTAAGCTTGATGTTATATCGTTAAACGAAATTCTGTGTAAACGAATAAAACTGCCAGCAAAATGATGTTTTTATTTCCTGGAACCATTGAATAATATTCTTTTCGAAGATTGCTTGGAATGAAAGGTTATAAGTATCAGGTTAAAACCTTTCTATTTATGCTCACAAATAACAAACGAACAACAGCTCTGTGAAAACTGCTAATGTTTATTTCGAAACTCCCCGGCCTGCAGAAACACAAAGGAATTTAAAACTTGTGTCTGAACGGCAGCTATTACACGAGGAAGTCGTCGCCGACGCCGCACCGCGACCGGCACAGCGGCACAATGGCGGCACGACCGTTTCCGCTTCCGTCGTGCACACACACGTCAGTTTCCGCCATCAATAGAGCCTCCGACAAAGATCCGCTGTTTTGTCTTCACGGAATATAGGATTTATCTCTTTGGCAAAATCTCTACAATTAAAGAAAAAAGCGTAGTATATGCTTTGTAAATCTAGATAACGTCATTTGGCCCCTAATAAAGATATAATCGCGACATTTTCGCAGCGCTATAATAAACTTGCCGCAGTTTTCTTTGTCCTGTGAAGTTTCACCTGTCAGATTAGGTAAGAAGTATCCCTCAGAACATAATAAATATCACTTTTTGTCAAAGTATTAAGAATCAAAGCCTAGGTGAAAGGGAGCACCGGATAAGACTTGCTTTATAGATAGTTTGTTCGAACTTACCCGATTTTTGTGAGCGTCGGAAAAAGGCTCGGATTAAGTCTACTTTTGGGGTCGTCTATTTTCCCTGGATTGTATTCGATATGTCCATCTACAATATTATCGGCCGGGGTCACATTTATACAAAAAGAAAACACTTTCTTAATTTTAACTCTATCAAAACCTACACATAAAGGTAGGTACTAGATAGGCATAGATCGTCGCTGGACCACACCAATAAACTTTAATAAAAATTATGAAAATAAAAGAAAGGTGCCATAACTATATCAGAAATGGTCCACATAAAATGAAAGTCGTGAGGACAGAGCAGTTGTTTCGCTCCGTGAGCTAACTCTGCTTTATTGCCACAATCGTAACTTTTACAACTGGATTGCCGCGATGCATAAAACACCAGGGAAGGGAAGTCACAAAATCGATCAGGATCACACAAGCGTTGTCGGCATAAAATCCATTCGGTCACCACAACGGTCGCTACGGTGTTATAGAAAATAACACAAACCAGAATGTTCGGGGATGTTTTCATATGGGTTCGGTAGCCGCCATGTTCGGAACCTTTTAGGCATTCAACCGCTGAAAGCCGGACACACCTGTTATACGGCTCGCGGCCTTTTGACACGGGAATCCTGTTCGATTGTTGAGTACGTGGAACCAGTGCGAGCTTCTACTCTCCTGGTCGTAAAAGTTGTACATTCCGCAACACCGATAGGTTTTGTAGTGGTGAGTACTGGTGGGCGACCCTCTTACTTATTTTTGGCTTGGATTGAACTAGCACTGCTATACTATTCCTATTCCTAAAATGTACTCGTATTGCCGTTACCCGAATAAGACCTATAGTAACTTTGTGGAAATTTGTGAAAAGAAACATCGCATTCTCGAGATCGCAAAGCAGGTTTATTCAACGAAGGCCACGAAATTATTATCAGACATTGTATACGATAAAGCGATCCAGTAATAACAGCTCATTCCGCACGTTCCGAAACTATCAAGTTGCAACTATTCAGTTGAGAAACTCCATTAGGAGAGGGGGGCCAACTAAGATGACATTGTTTGCGCTCCGATCGAAAATCGATAGTGTCCGGTTTAACACCGTGCGATTGTCGTAGACGGACGGAGGTATTAGTCGGCAGGACCAGGCATGCAAGAGGTGGAATTTGATTGCCATCAAGATTTCGATTGTGAAGATCCTCTAATACTAAATAGTTCCTATACAAAGTCGCTTTTCATATGTGGCTGTATGAACACTGATCGAGATTGGTATTCTCACAGCGGCTTCACAGTACATATTCGCCAACATTTTATATATTAGGCAGAACATTCATTTGTACAGTAACAATAGTGATATTCACAACTTTAACACCAGAAATAAGGACAAATTACGAGCTCCCTTTCATCGACTTCATAAGGTGCATAGTTCATTCGTTGGGGTTGGTATAACTTTTTACAACAAGTTACCGTCTTCTTTTCTAGATTTGCCATTTAACGCATTTAAAGCAAAGGTAAAAGCTAATCTCTGTTCTAAGGCATACTATTCTATTAATGATTATTTAGATGATAAGCATAGTTGGTCGCTTTGTTGAACTCAAGACAATGTTCGTGTTCTTTTACCAAAATTAGCTTGCTGTCAGGTTAAATATTATTATTTTTTAATTTCGTTTTTATGTGTATTTTTTAAATTTTATTTTCAGGTAAGACTGTCGTAGGTATCGTTTACTGTTATTGTCGGAGCTGATGAAGATTGCTACTATCTTTGCATTATATAGAGTTAATCTTTCTAGTATTATATAGCAGCATAGCCAGCATTGTGTGAGTACCATGTACTTCAGAGCTATCATTGTCTAGATACCTACGTCTTCTATTGACTTGAATGACTCCGGTGGTTGAGAGTATGTCATGCCCACTCAAATGTCTCGCCAATGGTGGCGCGTGTGTCGGATCATTTAGCTCCCTTCAAAATGGTTGAGCTGAATGGTGCTGATACATGTGTCATGTTCGTGAACGGGCGCTGTCGGTTGGGACTGGTCATCTCTTAGCTACCATGGTTTATTTTAATTGATTTTAATTTTATTTCTGAATTGTCTTTTTATATTAACTATGGACACTTTTAACTTTCTACATCGTTCTCACATAATGTGTAATCTCAACATGAATGATGTAACAAATGATTTGTAATAATTACCTAATTGAAAAAGAGTGTCCATGGAGTTTCTTGCCCGTTCTTCTCCATAGAGATCTACGCCTTGGAATGGGCATCTACGGTACTTTCACAGTTATTATGTCTTGTGACTGGGACTGTAGCACCATAATTTTGTAATATTTTATTTTGTCTTTTGACAATTCAAAAGTGCCTGTAACTGGCCTACTTGAAATAAAGTGCTTTGACTTTGACTTTGACTTTGACGAACCTATCGCACTAACACACAGATATAAAAATCCTGCTAGATGAGTAATAGCAAGCATAGACAGATTCAAATCGATCGAGCTTTTTTTTTATAAAAGGACGTTGCTTGCGACCTCTTTATGTTAATGTAGCGCCGTGGGAGTTGTGTTGTGTTGTAAAAAACTTCTATTTTCATACTTAGCATATTTTCTCCAGAGATACCTAGTCGAAATCCGTTTGCCGCAGACTCAACCTTTGCCGATCTGTTATCCAATAAGTCGCGAAGGACTCCAATCCCAGACGATATTAATCTTTTCATACTTCTTAATCCTGAAGAATCTGTAGTTAGATCTATTTGAAGAGCACTAGTGCGATTACTTTGCCAAGAGCTTTTAATAAAAAGATTGAGGCTGCTTTAAGTGAGACAGATTTATGACAAATCTGTCTCACTTAAGGCAGATTAATGAGGCGTATGATGTGAGGATAAAATATTAAATAAGAGCTGAAATGAATCTGTTTCGGAGCTCATTTAGCTGTCACTGCATTCGTATTGTAAATGATGAATGATCGTCTCCTTGGTCAGGTCGGGAGGCGTAGATGCTAACGGTAAGACATCAGAAAGAATAAGATTGAGGTTATCAAAATGACACCTCTGAGTTCATGTGGTATTAGAGTTTATCTGAAAGTAATTTCTTTGATTACAGCTCTTAGACATATAGAAGTTTGGCTATAGGAAAGCAAGAAGACCAAGCTGGAGTGCATTTGATTAAAATGAATAAAAGTACATTTTACAGGAGAGGATGTATTGTAGATTTGGACCAAAAATCGATTAAAGCAGTCTTGTATACCGACGAGCGTATTAGGATAACATAGCATTGAAGGAGCGATGTTAAAGCTTAAGCTCTCGCCTGTCAGGTAGTTCCTACGACATAGCTCGTCACAAGCCAGTACATCTGACGTCACTACCTAAAGAGCTGCTCGCTTATGGCAATTTTCACTTTAGTTACTAGTTAGTTGCGCTTCAGTAAATAGTGTAATGTGTGTTTATTAACATTTAACAGCTATGTAGGTGTAAGCGGTTTGTATGAATATGCCGTTTATTCAGGTTACTTAACTGGACAAAACTCAGTGGCTTAGCGCCAAATTATGTTACTTTTGTTTCAAGCGCAGATACTTCTAAATCCTTGAACTTTTCTCTTTGAAGCAGACTTTCACAAACAAGTGAACCTTTTTAACCGAAACTTAATATTCTTTGAACGAGATCAACGCTCTGTTTAGTGTAAAATTAATATACTCGTGTTCTTGCGGTCGTGAAATATAGGAAGCTCGCCTAAATCGCTTTGTAAACGAGGGCAACTCGTTTACAAAGCGATTTAGGCGAGTTCATTAATCTTGAACTTCAAAGTTTGTCTTCTATTTATTTAAAACTTCATGCAACATACAGGTTAAAAATAGGCGGACTTAAAACCTGAGGCATTCTCTACCAGGCAATCAAGTGATGGGGGTTTCTATGTAGATAAATATATCATAATTACGTAATTACTAGTTTATTATTCTTTAAAATAAAATCCTGTTTGACCACTTAACTTACGATCCAAAAACCGCATTGTGCTTACCTGAAAACAAAACAGAAAACATTGTTGATCATAATGTTTGTATAAAACTGTATAAAGAGTTTCAGCTTAATACTTTTTCCGTCAGATATAATCCGTGTAAAACATACTGGGCACTAGGCCAGCATGACTGCAGGGGATCATCCGGATTGTCCCAGAGTGTCGTATTTTCTGGAAACCTTCCAACGTATGGCAGCTAAGTGCACGCCTCGAACCTTGATAATATCCTACAAATAGCACTATAAAACAGATATAAAAAGCTTATGCGATTTGTGATAATACTAGGTTAGTACCGTCTGCTTTTGAAACTACAATCCTTTCCAAATTGAGTTTTTAATAACACCGATATAACGATAGAACCGTTTATTAAGTTGTAAGTTTTCCTTATCCTCAACATGTAAAAGAAAATCGTCGTGTAACCGTAAGCCATATTGAAAACGTCGATTACCGCATGATTTCATCGCCATAACCCTCTAAGATTCTCATTTCAATACACTTAAGCAAGGGATTCTGCGAACACATCTCGTTCTCTAATACGCAATCCGGCCGCGGGCCGCGGGGCATCTGTAATAATGCACCATATAAAAAGGCATTAGCATTTTAAATGACGTCGTTACGCACCCCAGGCCGGAGGATTTTTATGTTAATATCTTTTTCGTTTTTCCTCTCTACAATATAAGTGTTGAGGAGATCATTTTTCTTGATCGCTAATAAATTAATTAGGGAAATATTAAAAGACAATCTCAGGATCGTCCCCCTCCCCCGGGACAGGTAAGGAATGTGTGTCGTGAGGTTATGTCCCAATTATCAAGGCGCTAGACTAATTTAACAAGCGTGTCGTTCCCGCAGTGGAGCCGCAATTTACCAGGAGCCAATAAACGCGGCAGAGGCGTGACAAGCGCCGTGAATTATGCAGCCACGTATAGAAGACTCCTCCGCGGAATGTCATTGTGAGCTCCTCATGTTAATTTAATTCAGCTGCGTAGTCAACCACCGCGTAATGCCGACGATATTGGCTCAATCAACCCTTGCTTGCTACTACTCAATTATTCAGATAATTCTATGTATGTTAGTCTGTCACTAGGGATTAATTTGTAATTGATACGTAGATTATTTGGTGACTTTGACTCTATGTATATTAATTTAATGGTAAACATTGTGTTGTATCAGTTTAATTGCTAAATGTAATGACGCATTGATACAGGATTCTTGTAATTTTGATTCAAACTTAATCACTGTTTTAAAACAGTAAAAAGAAATTGGTAAAACTCCTTCCTGTTAAAATAGTGAACTATTTTATACCTTTACCCGAAAAGGTTATAAAGTGCGGATATCAATTGAATCAACACAACACTAAATCAACGTGGTTAACAAATGACGCGCGAGAATTTATTTATCCACAAATTCAACACACAGCACAAACAGTTCGCTTTCATTAACTGACCATTGTCAGTGCCGAGCAGTCACGCGAACCTAGTGACCACACGACAAACATCCTTACAGACACAATTTTAAGTAGTCATTAACTTTTCGACCACAGTACGTTTACTTTTTCCCCTTCATCCCTCTGAAGAATCTTAATGAGTCGACGAAACTTTTAATTAATTCTACGAGTTAAGTATGCTTTAAATAAATTACTTACACAAAATCATAAGCGGTGTTTTTGGGGGGCTCAGAATTGGGCTCAACTGAAAACTTTACTTGCAACTTTTTATCAATTTAACAATATAAACTGAGATATTTAGTGTAGAAGTTAACAAAAGATAAATACTGCTTAACGGAGACAAGAGGTTTCATGATAACTTTTTTTAAACATTTATAAATTAAAGCCTTGTTCTAGGCCTTCCCAGCACCTCTCGGTCTTACAGAATTTTCATGTAGAGGTTTATCAAAAATATTTTTTTATAATTTAATTAATGTTTTTTGGGAGCACTAAACACTAGATTTTGCATATCACCAACCGCTTTTAACTCTAGACAAAGGTTTACAGACCTGAAAACCAGATACCGATAAGTAGGAGACAGAGGTTGACAGCTGACAGCTGAGAAGTAAACATTGGCTCCGTGTTTTAATACTAATTAAAAATAGAAAAGTACTGTTTATTGACACATTGTTAGTGAGGATCTGGACTAAAGTGCACAATAAGTGACTGCTATTATTCGGACGGGAAATTAAGTGCAACATATTATAATACTGAGAGCAGTGTTGTGTATGTGTTACAGAGGGATACAAAGTGAGATTTAAACTATCTATTCGTGTTGTGAACTAACAAAACAGTGCTTGGCGAATGCTTAAATAACATTTGGTAGCAAGAATTGGCATGGTGAAGTGATATTATTCGGAAAATCTGGAATAAGAGGTTTGGTGAATCCGTTTTTTATTTAAATGTCAGTTTCAATTAGCCAATGAAAATAAAAAAACAAACCTTGTACTAGCTAACGTATGACTGACCAATTGGAATTCAGTAAAAGTTGTAACTCAATCATATTCGTTCGGCAACATAATTTACCAACTTAGATACGAGTCTTTTCAGACTGAAGCATTCACCTTAAATAATCGACTATTTCGGAAAAATCGACTAATTAGAAGAACTGTTCCAAATATAAAAATCATATTATAAATGCAAAGAAGCATTATTATTTGAATGATTATTCACCTACTTACGAAAGTTTATTAAATTATAAAGGGAATCAGTTTATAAAATGGATGAATTCAATGTAAATGTTAAACCAAGAAAATTATTTAGATCAAGATCGACAGAATCGCTTAACACTTCTCTCATTAGCACGGACTCGGAATATTTAACAAAAAGTTTAGACCTATCTACTAATGTTAATCATAGCTATATTGAAGAATTAAAGGAAGAAATTAATAGCTTGAAATCACAGCTACGGAGTATAGAAAATGAACTTGACACTACCATCTTAGAAAAAAATAGTCTCTTGGAAGTAATTGAACATCTCAATCAGCAGGTGGTTGCCTTGAAACAATTATGCAAAAGTCCTTTGTCAACATTGAGAAGGGCTACACCAAAGTCCCAGAGGAAAAAACGAACTACCAAATGTTTAAGTCTAAGTACAGAAGAAGAGTATGTCACTACTCCTCAGAATGTTACTATGAAAGAGCTAGGCGGCAAATTACGGCATACGATACAGGAAAGAGATGTATTGAATACTGGTTGCTTACGACTAGAACCGAGCTTGAATGAATGCTATAATAAAGATAGCCGAGATAATCGCGGCCACTTAAAAGCTAACAATACCAGGAAAGACAAGAGTTTACAAAATGAGACTGATTTTACTAACGTTGACATGGATGTTATTAACACTGACAATGATAATTCGGGATGCACCTATGTAGGGAAGGATTTAACTGAATATACACCAACTGGACAACAGCAACATCAGCCTAAAGTTGAGAGTAATGACCGATTATGTAGTCAAGAATGTGGCAAAATATTTCTTCTATCGGACAATCAAGGGAAAGGCATCGTTCAGATGCTAATCGAGAATAAAAGTGAACTTATAATCAAGGATTATAAAATACAATCTACAACAAGACCAGACGCAAGAACGAAATATGTCTTGTCGGACTGTAGTAACATGGCTAAGACATTAACCAAAACCGACAATGTTATCATAATGACAGGGAGTAATGATATAAATCCAGTAGAGTTTATGTCAGAAATTTCTATAGCGCTACATTTTCTTAAAAATTGCAATGTATTTGTAGTAAATATATTTAATCTTTCAAATTTTCCTTAATGAATGTAAACTAAATAATCAGTTAAAGCTACTTATCAGAAACTATGAAAACTGTACATTTATTGAAACAGACAATATAAAGAATGTTCCACAGCAAATAATTCATCAGATAAATGTTATCCATTACAGTGACAAATTCCTCTCTTATAACAACCACAAATTCAAAAAGGGTATTGACACTCGGGAAACATTGCCTCATAATTTCCGGGAAAATCATGATAACGTAAAACCAAAGAAAGGAACAATACCTTATTATTTTCCATTAAGTAATAAAACCTCGCAGGTAAATTTCAATGATAAAACAGTAACTAATATAGAACCAAGGAAAGGCACGATACCTTATTATTTTAAAGCCCATAAAATAACCTCGCGGATAGGCTCAAATGATGCTGCGGGGACAAAAAATCATCTTTTTCGTCACTAAATATGAATTTTCTGTGTTTCACCAAAACATTGCTGGTGCTTTAAATAAAATGCAAGATTTAGAGGTAGCACTAAGTGAGCTGCATGATCTAGATGAAAATGTGGTGGTGGTATGTCTAAGTGAACATTTCGTAAAAAGAAGTGAAGAAAAATATTTGAATATAAATAATTTTTATCTCGGTGCGATCTATTCCAGACTAGAACGACGTGGTGGCACGTGTATTTTGTGTAGGAGAGGTTTCGAATGCGTTGAGCTAGATGCAGTAAAGGAATTTGCTACTGATAAACATTTCGAAATATGTGGTGTTGAAATAAAACAGCTAAAGCTAGTCATAATCTGTATATATAGGACACCAAACTCTGACATTAATATTTTCTTTGATAATTTTAGGAACGTTTTAACAAAACTTCAACGCAAAAAATGCAATATAGTAGTTTGTGGCGACTTTAATATAGACTTGCTATTATCTGATAAAACTAGTACAATATTCAAAGAATTTATGCTTAATTATGGGCTGAAATATCACATAAATGAACCGACTAGGCTTAATAAATGCATAGACAATATTATCAGCAACTTTCATAATGTCACTGGTAAGACATATAATTTGTATCTGTCTGATCATAACACAGCTCAACTAGTCAAAATTGAACAGGAAACTTCCAACAGAGTGGCAGTGGACTACTGTTTCATGACTATAAATGATTTAAATAAAGAGAACGTCACAAAATTCGTGGATTACATCAGCTCCATAAGTTTTAGTGAAATCTATGCTTTATCAGATACTAACGAAGCCTTTGACAGGTTTCATGATTTGTTGACATTATTTTATAAGCTATGTTTCCCTTGTATTAGAGTTAAAATGAAACACAATAGTGGTAAACCTAAATGGATAACAAAAGGTATAAGGAAATGTTGTAATACTAAGCGGTCATTAAGGTACAAGTATTACTTAAATAAAAGTAATGAAAATAAGAGTAAGTTTAAAGCGTATTCTAAATTATTAAGGAAATGCATGAATAATCTACAGTCCTTGTGTAATGAAAGACACATTTCTTTATCTCGTAATAAAATTAAGGCCACGTGGGATGTTGTAAAGCGCAACATGGGTAACGAACCGTTTAGGGAATATATCAGTAATATTATTGATGGTAGTACTACGTTGACATCTGGATCTGACATTGCTAATAAATTTAATAATCACTTTGTTGACATTTCTAATGATAATGATAATTGCTCTACGTATAAATATAATAAAACTGACATACATAAAATAGAATCAAATGACAAAAGTATATTTATAGAACCTACTAACGATTCTGAAATACATCGTATTATAATGTCTTTAAAAAACACGAAATCGGCTGGGTATGATAACATCACAACCGAGCTCGTTAAAAAAATAGCTAAACATATAGCATCGCCGTTGGCTCACATTGTCAATTTATCCTTGGAACAGGGCCGCTTTCCTGATAGTCTAAAACTGTCTCTGATAAAGCCACTATACAAAAAAGGGTCAAAATCAGACGTTGACAATTACCGACCTATCGCTCTCACTCCCATTATATCAAAAATTTTTGAAAAAATTATGTACAGGCGAGTGATGAAATTTCTTATTAAACACAACATTCTTGTCGATCAGCAATACGGGTTAAGACAAAATAAATCGACGACTTTGGCAATATTTATGCTAGTGAAAGCAATGATGACGAATATTAATGATAAAATACCTAATTGTGCACTGCTCTTAGACTTAAGTAAGGCATTCGATCGTGTTGATCATGCGCGGCTTCTAGAAAAACTTGATAGATACGGTATCAGAGGTCCGGCAAAGGAATGGTTTCAATCTTATCTAACTGACAGAAAACAGGTAACGAGGTTAACAAAATTTAACAAATTAAATAACAATTTAGAAGATTTTGATTCTGAACCACGGACTAATTGCCGTGGTGTACCACAAGGTAGTATCTTGGGACCATTATTGTTTCTTCTTTACATAAATGATTTGCCTAAGTCAATAAAACATCAGTGTGTATTGTTCGCCGATGACACCACCGTTATTATTAAAAGTAAAAATTTTCAAAATTTTGACATTGAAATTAAGCAAACATTAAATGACATTATACAATGGTTAGACATTAATAAATTAAAAATAAATATTTCTAAAACTAATGTGCTTCTTTGCAAAACATTTAAAAGTAAACCTGTACGCCTTAATGTTGCACTTAACAATAATAATATAAAACAGGTACGTAATGCAAAATTCCTGGGTGTAACACTAGATGAGCATTTTACCTGGAAGAATCACATCGAAATAATTTCAAAAAAAATTAATCAATTCGTATTTGCAATAAGAAGAATTAAAAATATTACATCTTTGCGTACTGCCATAATGGTGTATCACGCATACGTCTGCTCAGTAATACGATACGGCATAGTTGTGTGGGGAAACTCTACCGAAATGGCGAAGATCTTCATCGCCCAAAAAAAATGTATACGTGCGATATTCAATATGCAGTGGTCTGACTCATGCAGGCCTATGTTCAAGTCGCACAATCTATTGACAGTCCCATGCATTTATATTTACGAAGTTGCCAGGTTTGTGAGGTCCAATCTTGAACTATTTGAACGGAAAAATAACACTAATAAAAGGAAACCACTTAGATTTTGAAATGCCCGTTCCAAAGCTAGAACTTTTTCGGCGGAGCTGCGTTTACATGGTTCCCCTAATTTACAATGCTTTGCCTGGGTCAATTACTCAACTACCCTTCAATAAGTTTTGTGTTGCGTTGCGGAAGTGGTTGTTACAAGAGTGTTTTTATTCAATAGATGAGTTCTTTCAAAAGTGTCCCTGTAAATTTTATACACTAAAGCACAGATATATTTAATTTTTAAGTAGACACATAAATTGACATAATGTAGTTACCTAATTAATATCTTAAGTGTTAAAACTTGTACTATTGCATGCTATATATTAGCCAAATGTGTGTTGCTAAATATTTTATATAAGAACTTTATGTACCTACCATATTTGATGCAATAAATGAATTGAATTGAATTGAGGAGCACTTAAAGCTAATGTATGCTTGTACCGACACACATATCCTTAGGTCGATTGTAGGCATTGTGTAATTTAAAAAAAAACTTATCACCAAAATCTTCCCCAAAATAGCCGAACGAGTGAACATAATTCAAACAAATGTAAAGTGTTATAAAAACAATCAGTGTGTCAGGGCGTACCAGGGCGGGATAGAGTGGTGCGATTCGCAAATATCCAGTCAAAGAGCTGAGGCCCTTTGATGTCGCATCAGGAATTCATGCAGGTGGCTCGTCTGACTACCACTGTGGGATAATTTGCTTTGCTACGGGGCCATTAGGGCTGCGGCCTAGTATTTGGGCTACACAGTCATTTTAGTGGACCCGACCGGTTGTAACTGGAAAGGTCATATTATTCACTAATAGTGGACCATTTGGATCTTTGTTCGTGGTGAAATACCTGTCGGTTAGGTGTCTTCTATTATGGAAAAGTACGGCTAGAAAAAAGTACTTTTCAAACAACGAGAAATGTAAACCTTCTCTCCTTCCCATTTATCTCAAGTGTGTCTGACAGCAGCTTTTTTTACCCCCGACAGAAAAAGAGGGATGTTGTAAGTTTTTCGTTCTTTGGTATTATAAAACACTGCGTGTGCAGGCTTCTTGGTATTAAACGTATAACAAAAAAGTACATATAAACTGCAAGAAAAGCGACTCAAACAAGTGGTCGAATCAAAGCCAGAATCATAATAATATGCTTCTAAGAAAAACCGCTGACTTTCCCTCCGCCGTTTTCGAGGCTCAACATCTTACTCGTTGCCTTTAAGACGTTGTGCGTAGGATTGTACATTTCGCTGTAAATACGAGTTTCTTGTCACAGCCGACATGTGTCACACAACGCCACACGTGTCCCGAGGGTGGGCAGAGTGCACGTGCCACTTTTCATATTACACTTTATAAATCATTTACGCGTGGTATTTTCAGACCAGAAATCTTTAGAAATGGAATATTTGAGCATGTTACTAAGAAGTAGCGTTGACGTGTTATGTTCTTATTTTATGACACGTGACACGTGTAAAATCTGCCTTATCTATGCTTATATGCTTGATCCAGTTATATCAAATTCAACAAGTGTTATCTCATTTCTAAAACATGTTACATAAATGAACTTCCAGGCGTACATCACAACAAATAGCATTTGGGGAGCAACCGCGGTGCAAATGATCACACAAGTAATAAACATAAGATATTGTACATAATAAGCAAGTTTCTCTCCCGCATCTAATCTATGAGACGTCGATCCGCGAGAGTTTCACAAGAACCCAACACGTATTAATTTCTATGACAAAAACAGAGACACTCAAGCAGAGACAAGAACTTCGCTAACTACCCTCAAACTTGAGGCTAACGAGGGAATCGGGTTACTGCGATGGGAATGTGATCTGCGATAACTACTCATATAATAACTATGTATATTATCAAAGTTTTAGCAGAACATTCAGATTTGGTAACAAATAAATCTAACGATCACTAGCCGAACCAGATTTGAGAGATTCATGTGGGTGCATTTACATCGTAAAGCAGTAGACAACCCACAGTATATTTATTTCCTGGTTAAAAATTATCGGTGCATGTGCAATAGCTGACAAACGCTTATTTCGACATTTGAAAGTAGTAACTCTATTTGGTAATGCATCGGCAATCCCTTTTATGTTGCTGGCATCTGTCACTTTTCATTATGTGGCGCGCTCGCGGTAACATACGTCAACTCAAATTATTTTGCTGAAAACCCGCCTAAATTAGAAAAATCTGTTCATTCTTAATTTGCATCTGCCATGTTTTATCTCAGCACCACCCTAAGATCGACTGGTAGAAAATAACTACGGCATTAAGTCTCCCTTTGTTTTGTGCATAAAGTATTAAATAGAAGTGAAAAGATCGTAATCTAGACTACATATTAGCTTAAGCTTAATCACAATAACTGTCAAAATACAAAGCAAGTAATTTCATTTTTATCACTAAACATAAATATTCACACATGGCAACATTTTAATTAAAAGAGTGCTCGTTACAACAGATTCCAATCAATGTTATTAATGAAAAAAGTGTGTGTAACTTTGTGTAAGTTTCGCGCCAACAATTAATAACAATATTGTGGCCGATGAGACCTGCTTAACTTTGTGGGCAAGATTTACAGGCTTTAGCTGATCCTGCATTGGGTAAAGGTTTGTTTTTTTTTTTTTTTTAAAACGTTGCCCCACACTAGGAATTTCTCCTGTATCGTGGGTGCGTTTACAAACATATAAACTTACATACACAAACACCCAGAGCCGGAACAACTATTTGTAGATCATACAAATATTTGTTCCGTGCGGGAATCGAACCCGCGACACGCAGCGCAGCAGTCAATCGCTCAACCACTGCGCCACCATAATGTAACCAGTGGTAATAAAATATCGCCTTGTAACATTATATTTTAACTAGATGTTTCCCACGGCTAGGGACTTGTGGCATTTCTGAGAGGAACCGTAAATTTTTCGAGGATAAAAAGTACCCCTTGCACTCAGCAATAGGTGTAACTTTCTATCAGTGTAACAGTATTCGTAATCGGTTAAGTATTTCCTAAGATTACCTCTTACAAACATTTGACGTCTTTATAATATTATAAGGCTAGATACATAGACACAGTATTTTTAAGCAATTATTAATCAATTGTCTCGTTGGTTTAGTAGCTGCCTCGTGGGTCTAGTAGCTGCCTCGTTGGTCTAGTAACTGCCTTGTTGGTCTAGTAACTGCCTTATTGGTCTAGTAGCTGCCTCGTTGGTCTAGTAACTGCCTTGTTGGTCTAGTAGCTGCCTCGTTGGTCTACTAACTGCCTTGTTGGTCTAGTAGCTGCCTCGTTGGTCTAGTAACAGCCTTGTTGGTCTAGTAGCTGCCTCGTTGGTCTAGTAGCTGCCTCGTTGGTCTAGTAACTGCCTTGTTGGTCTAGTAGCTGCCTCGTTGGTCTAGTAACTGCCTTGTTGGTCTAGTAGCTGCCTCTGTGGTCTAGTAGCTGCCTCTTTGGTCTAGTAGCTGCCGCGTTGGTCTAGTAGCTGCCGCGTTGGTCTAGTAGCTGCCGCGTCGGTTGATGGCAATTGGCTCGCCACCAATAACATAAACATGACTAGCTGGGGGTGTGCCATACGTACAGCTCTGCCTAACCCTTCGTGGAATACAGGTGTGATATTTATTGTACATAACATTTATATTTATGGACACAGTATTTCCCTAGGTTCTATATTCATTAATCTGCCAAGAATGTAACAAGTATGAAACCTACCAGATTAATTAACTTCGGTCACATTCCTACAATCTCTTTCTTTTCTGGTCCTAAGCAAATAATTACGTTCAACGTATCAACAAGCCATCGCAAGTCATATGGAACAAAAGCCTAAGACATGATACACGTATTATTAACACGTCCCTTTCATCTGATGCCGAAGTGTTTATTCTATTAGCTAATTAAAATGATTGAGGTTAGCCTGTCCCTCTGGGTATGGGCTACGTAAGTATTTGGTTAAGTCATTGAGACGTTGAACTTACGAAATAAATGGAACAGGATAGTCTCACTTCTAAAGTGATAATACCTTCTTGAACAAATACATAATTAAGTCAAATAAAAATCATGTCTGTGCATTGTAATTTTTCAAGGCGAAGACAAAGCACTGGGAAGAGTGGAAATCTATAGGGTAGACTTTGCCCAGCAATGGGTCAATAATAATATAGGTGGGACAAATAAAAAAAAACTTTCAAACGCTGCATAAATCACTTTTACGGTTCACTTTGAAATATGAATGATAAATCGACTGAAAGTAAGTAAAGCAGGTCTTTTCGCGATTTTAGGGCACAAGCTATAGTAAAATTGTTCATAATCATTTATGAGTACAGTCACCTCCTGAAAGATTGTCAACGAATTGAACCATGTAGTAAAATAAGTGAAGTGCTTTTCAAAGAGGCAAATGGAAAACGCACAAACTCCTCATATTCGAAACCAAATGAATCATACCACTGATGTTTGCACAAATAAGTTGAAACTGACGCAAAGTACTGACAATAATGAGCGGTATATTGACGCTACCAGAAGTGCAGAGCACACAAGCCGATATTTTGCGCAAACAGACAACTGCGCGATACCCGGCTTGTTTGTGACGCCGTATCTGACGCAGCCATGTTTCACATATTAAAAGATAAGTCCGGATTTGTCGTTTAATTGTTCTGTTGTAATTGTAAAATGTTTATGAAATGTATTGGGTAAATTACCTTGACTATAGTTTTTCCCCACGCCAAAGCGCCATTTCGTCAATTTCATTTGTCATGAAAGCACTAGGCTAAACACCAGGATAAAATAAAACAAAGCATGTTCCAAATTATGCAATAAGATGAATTCTCAGACAAATTCTCCACGTAATACATTCTTTGAGCGAAGTGTTTGCAAAAATTACTTTTAGTCGTAAAAGCTTTAGCACACGAGTGGGACCAGGGGAGCAGAACAGGCGAGGAAGGAAGGACCTTGAGGTAGAATTTGTTGGTGTATTGTTCGCGCCGCGCCCCATTCCGAGCGGATTATAAAGTTTAAATTGGTTTACGTAGGCATCGCTGGGAAGGAAGCAATCTCCTGCATCGCCTTGCTTGACGTGTCACAACGGGGTGAGACCTAATCACTGAGCCTGATGTTTACCGTCAATTTTTGTCATAAAATTTGACGGTAAACATAAAACATCTTAATGCAAAATTTCTTACTAAACTGCAGAAATATTACTGACAGTAACAGTCTTGACATGATGTCTATATCAATTGTACAGACCCTATGAATTCATCCAAGCAAGAACACTGCTGACACATCTGGCATCAGATACCTACAGTTCATTGCAAGTTGTTTCAACGAAAAACTAACAAGTATAAAACGTACAAAACCCGGTCACAAATTTTATGCATAAGAGTGGAATACATCGGATTTTATTTGCGTTGCTATTGCATATTAGCATTTGGATAAGTTTTAAGATGTGCGCATGCCATGGGGTGGATGCATGAAAAAGAGAGCTATGGCCTACGTCTGAAGGTTTAACGATGAGGGTTAGATAGAAAACGGGCGGACAACCGACAGAAAAGTGATTGCCGTGCCCAACAGGAACCAACAGCAAAGAATTTGCCGATGCTTTGCTGGTTAGAGACAAAGTTGAAAAACTTCAAGAAAGTCTGTAATTTTGCATGGCGTTACATTTTGTTAGAAACTATTTTAAAAGATCTCTTCTGCTACTAGGTATGGGCCGAAAAGAATAAGATGCTGTTTGAATCAAAACAATTAGCCTTCACTTATAAAACAAGAGGTTTTCGATCAAATCTTGTTACCATAGGTTCGCTGAGCTGAACAGTAAAACTGCCGTCACATTTCGTGAACGTACTGTAATTTGACAAAACCAATTACACATAAAACAAAAGATTTGACAAAATATCTAACCGAATACAGAAATCGTTGGTTATTCTTTTGTTTCTAGAACCTCTTAGCACTCAGCCCTGTGTCACAACGAATTTTGGTGCGTCAGATTTGCGTCTGTGAGAATTATGGAGGGAACGTGTGACGGCAGACACCTCCTCAAGTGTGGGGGCAGGGTACACCATCTTCTCACCCCCTGATGAAGAATGTCACTGCATGTGAAATAACACCTTGTCTTATCACGTAAACGTTCATGTGGCTACTAATTTATCCGCGTATTAAATTGCTTGTTTCAATTTTAAAGTTTGCTTGTGCAGGGATTTGCTTATACCTATTTGGGGTTCGAAATGAGGGTTGGTGTTTATTTTACGGTTTTGTAATTTTAGCTACGATAAAATAGGCCTGAAAAATCTCAATTTTATTACAAGTTTGTTTATCGTAAACAATGGCATGACTCGTGATCTTCGCATTCAATTTATATTTACTGTTATTAACACGCTTGCTGATAATATTTAGGGTCGAGTTTCATTTTAAATGTGTAATGTAGAAAAAGCAAAACACTTGGGGACGTTAAAAAAGAATCTTATAATTAGTACAGGTACTGATTTAGCGGAGTCTTAATTCAAATTCGCCGTGGAAAATCTGAGTTAGGAATCTGCTAATCAGCGTATAACCCCAAACAGTTTTGATGACAGGTGTGTTCATGAATGTCAGAAACAGAAATGTTTGTGTTGACGTCACCGTGACCCCTGCTGATCCGCTCGCGTGTCCGACTACACTCGACAATAGTTTGGCCCATTTATCAGTGCTAGCTTAACACCGAAACACTATGGGCCGTTATAGATAGTTTGAGGAAGGATGACAGGTTCTACCAAAACCCGTAAGACAATTTTATAAGCGCAAATAAAATTCGGCATGTTCTTTATTTCGAACCCTCTTGGAATCTTGATATTGGTATCAAAACAAATCAAAATATTTAATTGCTAGAAATACATTATTGAAATACATTATTCATAAGGGAAGATCTTAAAGCCTAACAGTAATGGTACTCTGCCTGCAAGCAGGCGTGCAAATTATTTATTATACAAAAATAAAGACTTTAAATTAATTTTTTTAAAAAACATAACAACACTGATGCATTTCAATAAATAAATAAGATTACAACTGTCCATAAATCAAAATTACAAAATCATCAACTCACTCAAAACATGTACTTAAAAATATTAAAACAGAAAAACAAAATCTTAGTAGAATAGATACAAAATCATTTCAATTTCTTGCATTCACAGCTGGGTTTAATATTAAAACGCAATAAAGATGAGGCGAGCATTGGAGCTGGAAGCCATTCCGTTCTCCTCTAAGAGGAAAATCGTTTGTAGACGCGTTTCTGAGAAAAACTTCAACAAACTTTTATCGCGAAAACGAAGTAATAAGTCGCGAACCACGTATGTGATTATTAGTTAGAATGAACTTGTTAGAATATAATATTGGCTATGTTTATTTTTTTTGGGTTCACTGGCGCATGTCCTATTTATGTAAACTAAACATTATAGAAAGGGTAAACTTATTAGTTTAGCGGGGATTAACTTGAATTAATTAGGTATTTGATTTCGAAAACCCTTTTACTAATAATAAGTTGCACTATAGCCGCCTTTCAATTCCGGAAAAAGTGACTGTAACTGTAGGCCACGGGAAAAAGTTATTAAACACATTGTACCTACAAATAAGACTGACACAGACGTTAAAAATTACTCACTAATTTGATTAAAATTACAGACTACGAAACTTTGTAGACAACTAGAAAGCCCGCGCACCATAGCAAATCGGCGTAACATGGCGGCGTAGCGACGTAGCAGCGCTACGAGCCACGAGCTACGGGCTACAAGGTGCTGGCCTGACGTCACAGACGCCGCGACGTCTGGGCGCCGCCGCCGGTTACTACCCACAGACTGATATTATGTGCTATATAGCTACTGATGCTAGGTTTGGGAAATTTTGGTAAGGTGTTTTTTCAAATCTTTTAGTGTTAGAAATGTTTAATATTGGGTAGAAATTATTTATATAAACCATTGCACAAAGGTACAATGGAGGACTTAATCAGGCATTTTCTACCAGGCAACCACGGGTGGTTGAAACTTAACTACAAAGGTGTATTGTTTTATCAGTGAAAAGTAAACCTTAACTTACACGGAAACTTAAAAATAATTAAAAATATTTTACATTGCATGTCCTCGAAAAGAGCGTTTTCCAAGTAGCCAAACTGTGCGGAAAGTGTCACTTTTTTACTAGTGCTTTTTACTTTCCTGTATTTTATTTTTATTTTTAACTCCAACGTCAGCCCGCCGCATAGAGTTTTTATTATTTGAGAAAAGTTTTGAACATTAGTTAAGTAAGTACATCATAGTTAAGATTATCATTCATAAAAAAGGTAAAATAAAACTAATACTTCATTAAAGGCGTTTTTAATTACTCTAGATTTAGATTAATAAATTAATTTTAAATATTCATTAAAAAAAATTGGCAGAATGAATATTTTGCTCGTGCCTTTTTGCGTTACGACGTGACAACTATTTGCACATGCGCAGTAGATATGCCCGAGGAACTATTAGTTAATCTGTGGATATGCTGAGCGCGCTTGAATAAGCCCGCCATTTTATTAATTTCTTGCTTGGTTCAGATATATTTTTTTATTTCCTCGCACAATGCATAGTAAAATGTTGTATGATACACGTACGTAAGATGATTTCCGAATCACCTACCTGCCGCACTTGTAGCATAAATAACTATTTTCAAATAGTATATGTCAATAATTTTTCAAAGAGTAAATATATGTCAAAACTACCTACATTTCAAATACAAATAGTATTTTTTTTTATTCGCTGTTTTTTTATTAAAGTTTTATACACAAAGGTACAAGAGCGGGCTTAATACCTTAGGCATTGTCTACCAGGCAACTAAGGATGTTGAAGAGTTGTGTCATAACAGGTGTATTCAGTGGAAAGAAAAACAATAAAGATGCCAAAAGTACACACAAATGCAAACCGTATTATTAGTTTTTCAACAAATTAGCGAATTTAATAAACTAAACTTTTTTGCACCGTGTTGCACGTAACGGAATAGACTAATGAGCTGCACTATCATGTATGTATTGCTATCGCAGCTAATTGATTGGCGGCAACTATTTACGCAGCGCGTAATAACACCGGATAAACTAATTAGTACCTAGCTTACATTGCATTGTGTCATGTTATCATTAGACCTAGCTTTATCACGGGCTTGAAAGGATTGACAGATTTGAGTATGGAGTAATTATTTCCAGCGCTTATGTAATACGTATTTATCGGTGCACTGTGATTGTCTTCATCTTTTTTTCCTAGCTAAAGCCTCTTCATCATCATTTCAGCTGAACATATGCCTACCGCACCGTCGCCATATTGAACGGTCCCGTGCGTCTTGCATACAGACGGATTCCCGCAACCTTAAATCGGTCCACCTAGTGGAAGGCCTCCGTATTTATGCCGGCTGTTCACTAACACGCGAGAGCCCGAGCAAAATGTTGAGTTTTGAAACAAAATACTTCATGATAGAACTCAGCACTGAGAGCAATTTAAATCATCCTCGCAGGCTCTCGCGCGAGACTGTACCCGGCATTACAATTTCATTATTTTCAGTCATACAGTATGAGTCATGCCGGATATCACCAATTTACCTAATACCATATCAAGCATTGTTACCGTGGAATAGTGATCATATTGGATTTAAGTGTAGTCACTTAAATCCGATATGATCACTGTTCCATGGTAACATTAATCCCATCCTCTTCAATATGAAACCACAACTCAGTTAATAATTAAATTCAACTGTTTTGATTCAGCAATTACCAGTTGATTGTTACGGCGCTCCAGCCCCATTATAAATTCAATAAAGCGATCCGCCATCAAATTGTTTTACTATGTCCGTTTTAAAATTTCATGAAGCAATAAATCCAATAAGTTGTTGAATGACCCTCTGTAGATCGGCATCTTATGATTTATCTGAGATCTGCAATAAATCGAGGTAAAGAGAGGTCTTAACTTGGATAAAGAATGAAAGCTGAACAGATGCGATTTACTCATTAAATGGTGGACTTGTGTTTATGGACAAAAAACACATAGTCAGAACTACGAGTATGTAAAAAAATCGATTGATCAGAAAAAGCATTCGCAAGGTTATTAATCTGGCTCAGGGGCCTTACCATGTCGTGTCAAAACTATCATGGTGCGACTGTGAAAATGGGACAGATATATGCAAGTCATATACATCTGTCCTATACGCACAGTGGAAATAACCATGCTTATGGTAACCGCCCTGATCAACACACAAAACATAAAGCATCAGGAGGTCTTACATTGGCACCCTGTAACTAGTCTTATTATACTAGCGTGCTTATATTGCCCCCGGCACCTTGCAACGACAACAAACAGCTGTTATCTGATAGTTGAACCCCCTTTGTGATTGTTTCTCGTCGAGATTGTCTTGCCGCGAATAATTCTACTAATGAAAAAGTTTAACGACCGCGAACGTTCACGACTGAGGAACCTCAAGCAGAGTTGCCGAGTTTGAAGAATTCTTAGGTACCTCATTTTATAAACAAATCATTGTCAAGGTTTTGTCTTGAAGTAAAATAAAGCAGAGCGATAAAATGAAACTGCTGCATCAGAATGCAAGTTAGTCATCATCATCATCATTTCAGCGACGGACGTACACTGCTGGACATAGGCCTCCCCCAAGTGTCGCCACCTCGATCGGTCCTGTGCGTCTCGCATCCAGCGGACGCCCGCAGCCCTGACAAGGTCATCGCTCCACCTGGAGGGAGGCCTTCGAACGCTGCGTCTTCCGGTAAGCGGTCGCCACTCCAGAACTCCACACATTGCTCGCAGACCGGATGGCCCACGGCCACTTAAGTTTGGCAATCCTTCGGACTATGTCATTAACGACGGTTCTCTTGCGGATGTCTTCATATCTGATTCGATCACGTAAGATAACGCCGAGCATAGCCCCCTCCAATTGCCCTTTGGGTGACTTTTGATGAGGCCCATTTTGAGCGACTATATATCAGTGCCATATTATTGTGTCATCACTGGAAACACACACTGGTCATAGACGGTCTTGAGACACTGAGTGCAAGTTGAGTGCTTTGGGAATATTGGTATATCTTCCGCTCTTACATAGCATTTTACCCACAAATACGAACGTATTCTTTAAAATTGATGTTTTATTCTACACTTGGGTCACCTTGGTGGCAAGACAACTATGATAATAAAAAGATGGCATCTTTTCAGATTTTCATATCGGTAACTAAATAAGAAAATAAAACGAACTCTCGCGTCTCGCCACCAGGGAGATATAAATGCGCAGCGCTTGCGCTAATCCAATATGCATCGCCGACGACTCGGGCAAGGTACCAATCGTCTCGGCAAAAACGTTCACACCTGCCACCGCCACGTGACAACTGAGATGTTGCCATGGAAATCCACCCCATAAAAATGTTTCCATAAATAAATCCTTTCAAGGCTTTTTGGCGATGCTTTACGTGTCTCTAGTAACGGTATTATAAGTGGATAAGTATGCACGTATGTGAAAAGCTTTGATAAAAACGTCTTGAGGCTCTTTGATTATTATTTATTTAAGAAGCAGGGACTTGGTTTCCTGTGCTCACAGTTGCACTTTATAATAGAGTTAGCAACGTATAAATGTTTCTACACCTACAAATAAGTTGTAGCGAACGCCTTACCAATCGCGTACTGTATAAATGTTCAGCTTTCGGATCTCTCACCCAACTGAATCTCAAATTTAGGGAACTACACAAACGGCAACGTCTCGTGATGAAACGTGTCTGCAGCCCGACGGCTTAACTTAACACCCTCCTTGCGTCATGTCGCCCTGGTACCCGGTGCACTGAGCCGTGTTATTCACTGTACAGATTAATTCAAACTCATTTCAGGAAACGAGAAAAGGATCAAGAGAATTAAATACGTATAAGAGATTTATTATAATATTTAAGAGACTTGTTGTTTGTTATTCAGCAGCGTCGTTATTTGAGAGTTTATATAAGAACTAGAAATCTAATTAGAAATTAATCTTACTGGAATAACTCAAGCCAATGCCTTGTGTGCTTCAGTATTACCATAATGAGTGGGTATTAAGGACGCTGTTACATTTTCGTCGAACTCAAATTTAGGTATCTAGTCGCACACAGCAACATTACGCGTACGCACTCATTGAAACTACTGAGCGCTCGATTTTATACATCACTAAAATAATGTTGGTCCTTGATATTATTTTTTAATTTTATTGAAGTTGATTCAGGAAGGTTAGTTGTCACTTCGAAAATGCATTTGTTAACTGTTATAAAACTTCGTCGTAAAAACTAGGTTATTATTTTCAACCGACTTCAAAAAAAGGAGGTTGTCTATTTATTCGACCCGTATGTATCTGCGATTTTCTTAAAAACTACTGATCCGATATTGATTGGGTTTTCGACGATAAATGTATGTGTTATCAGGGAAGGTTTTATTGTATAATATATTAGTATCTGATAAAGATCTTCGGAGATAGAAAATGTAACTCTTCAATAACAAACAGCAAATGACCTGCGATTACTGTGATCGTATTTAGTATACCCAATATTTTTCTATTTGATGTAATAAGTAGGTATTTAAAAAAAACGCCACGTGATATAAGTAGATACCTAAAACGAAATAATTGACGGTCACTAAGATAGACTTGAACATTTTGCATTACATGGAACATATAAAATATTATTATCCAAATTTTTTTGGACGCCTTACATAATGAGCAGCAGCTAATGATGTACTACCCAAAAACCATGTTTTTTTTTTTATCGGCTCTATCTTGTATTTTGGTTTTGACCACATATTCGATATAAGCGACCCCAAAAACTATGAAAATGACACCCATGACAAAAAGATGTCAAATTTTCGTCGGCGCCATCTTGTATTTTGGTTTTGACCCCATATTCGATCTAAGCCACCCCAAACACCATGAAAATGACATCCATGACGAAAAGTTGTAATTTTTTTATCGGCTCTATCTTGTATTTTGTTTTGACCACATATTCGATATAAGCGACCCCAAAAACTATGAAAATGACACCCATGACAAAAAGATGTCAAATTTTCGTCGGCGCCATCTTGTATTTTAGTTTTGACCCCATATTCGATCTAAGCCACCCCAAAAACCATGAAAATGACATCCATGACGAAAAGTTGTCATTTTTTTATCGGCTCTATCTTGTATTTTGGTTTTGACCACATATTCGATATAAGCGACCCCAAAAACCATGAAAATGACACCCATGACAAAAAGATGTCAAATTTTCGTCGGCGCCATCTTGTATTTTGGTTTTGACCCCATATTCGATCTAAGCCACCCCAAAAACCATGAAAATGACATCCATGACGAAAAGTTGTAATTTTTTTATCGGCGCCATCTTGTATTTTGGTTTTGACCCCATATTCGATCTAAGCCACCCCAAAAACCATGAAAATGACATCCATGACGAAAAGTTGTAATTTTTTTATCGGCTCTATCTTGTATTTTGGTTTTGACCACATATTCGATATAAGCGACCCCAAAAACTATGCAAATGACACCCATGACAAAAAGATGTCAAATTTTCGTCGGCGCCATCTTGTATTTTGGTTTTGACCCCATATTCGATCTAAGCGACCCCAAAATCCATGAAAATGACACCCATGACGGAAATTTGTAAATTTTTTCGGCGCCATCTTTGGTTTTGCTTTTGGCCCCGTATTCGTCATACATACATACCTACATACAAATTGATTAAAATCATAACCCTTCCTCCCACCCATCCACTTCTAAACTTCACCGCCCACAGCTTGACCTTAACCATCCAAATCTTAACCTTACTAAGAGCTGCTTAAACCCACCCATCCAAATCCCGATCTTACCCAACATAATTTTTAAATCACATTCATAATAATAGGCAACTCAAACATACTTTTATTTCGGTACGATAAAATATCAACTCCGTTTGATCACGACAAACGACGCGTAGCGGTACTCACACGCATGCACACTACAATCTCTCTGTTACTTTTAACGTATTTATTTTTTGCGACAGAGCGATACGCCCGTCCTTCCACGAGCGCTTCTGAGCGCGGAATGATGAACCCTTAGAGCAAAATGTATGAAGAAGTCGGCAAGTGTTTTTATTTTAGCTAATAATTAAAAAATATAATGATTTAGGTAAAAAATAATTAGCTGAACCTGCAAAGGACTATATATATCGCAATTTCTTATAATTTTGAAGATGAAATATGCTGTAAATTTACCTAAACTGGGACCTATTCGGACCCTACTTTTTTAATGTTTTTGCGATTATTGTGATGGGAAAAACGTATTTGTGCGAAAATTTTGTGTGATGTCATACAATTTTTCTGATGCCAATCTGGAGCTGAATATATTATCTTTAAAGTAAGACCATGATATCTTCACATCTGTGATTGCATATACATTAAAATGGTACCTGAAAAGCACTGTTATTTGTAGAAAAATGTAATAGCGTCCTTAAATAGAGGTGTAGGCGTAGCAGTTTGTGGTATAACCAATATTGTACAAAAATAAAATGTCGTCGAACATCGCACGCATGATAGAACTGCCTGCAAATAGCTTTCAACGATTCGACACACGTTCGAGTAGCTACATATGAATTGGGTATGAAACGCTCTTAAACTTATCGTGGGACTAAACGGTAGCTGAACAGGATTCTTTATTTAATGGAGAGCTATTTTTATCGTAAAAGTAAAACTGATTACTAAACTGGATCAAGTTAAACACAGCATAAATCTTTGTAAACCGGGTCCTATGCATTATTTACACCAGGGAAACAAAAGCGTAAAGTATTCAAGCTTTCGAGTTTGGAAGGGTTTCCCGAAACAAACAAAAGCTTGTTTGTTCTGCAAAACTCATAGGAACTGAAACATCTATCTATCATTAGGGGTTGGACCCGGGCCCAAACTGTTTTACATTGGTTAATGTGTTATGGGGTCCTGGTAGTTTGAGAGAATAAACCACTGTTTGCAAAACTAAAATGTAACATGAACTTAATAGAAACATAGTATATTATGCAATTAGTAAATTAAAAGCGAGGGCCATACATGAATCACGAGCATAGCGAGTGATTCAAGTGTTATAATCCTGAGCGACGCGAGTGAACCATGGCCCTCGATATAAATTCGTTTTATTCAAGAGTTGCATACTATACTTTATACCAAGACTATGAGAAAAAGAAAGATCCAAGCAAGGCACAAGGAGTTTGTATAGCATTGAGATCGAATTTATTGGTGTGTTCTAAATTCAAACACCAAAATAGTGATAAAAAGTCCTTTTTATTCCCTGTTTTCAGTGAATAAAATAATCTTTTTAGAGGGAAAATTGTATAATTATGTCTAAGAAATACTCGACATACAAACTCCTTGTGGTTTTCGCTGAAATCTTTCTTTTTCTCGTAGTCTTGGTATAAAGTATAGTATGCAACTCTTGAATAAAACGATTTATATCGAGGGCCATGAATCACACGCGTCGCTCAGGATTCTAACACTCTAATCACTCGCTATGCTTGTGATTCATCTATGGCCCTCGCTTTAAATCCGTCATTTATTCACTAGTTGCAATATATACTTTTTTCGAACCAAACAAGCATTTTTTATTGTTTTCGGGAGCATTGAAATAATAGCTTTTACATACATACATAACCTTACGCCATTTACCCATGGAGTTTTAGGCAGAAACTACAGAACGCCACCTGTTCTTCAGAAAGGCCAGGTACTCATAACCAGCGTGCGTGTATGACTAGATGTATGAACTTAAAGCATGAAGCAAAAGGAGTATGAAATATCTTTTAAAACCATTTAATTGAGGCGATATATACGCCCCAATGTTAACGCAGTAATGGCCGTGCGCCCGCTCGATGCCAAAATATCAATATTGAACCTCCTTTTGAACAGTTTTGTTTGCAAAATATTATTTATTTATTTATACACACAAAAAAACACTTTACAGAGAAAATAAATAATACAGATTGAAGAGCACAAAGGAATCAAATATTATTTGATTTACATATGCTATGTTAGTTATGAAGAAATTCCAGCCATAAATTTTTCTGTGTAAAAATATTTTTAAATATCCAAGTCAGTTTTATGGCACTAAAGCGGATGTAGGCCCCTTAAAAGCGGACTATCCTGAGCTCCTAACTAAAGGCCATCCATGCAGACATCCAGAAAACAGCGACTTTCAGAACAAACATCAAATTGCATCAATAGTAATAAAAGTCGGAACGGTTTTTCAACAGTGTCTCACAAACGGGGAGTTCAACAAAAGACTCAATTCAATAAAGCCCAACACATAAAATCTCCAAGGAACAATAAAAGCTCAACTTTGTATTCTTCCGAATATAGAGACAGTACAATTTGCCCAAATAGCGCAAGTTTTTGTAAACGTATGTGGGAATCGTACACACGGTACGATGGCTGGAGAAGATAGCTAATGAAAATAATCTTGAAAGTTTTTTAATTATCTCGATGCGTGTGTGTGTGGTGTTGGACCAATGTGTATACGTCCGAGCCACTCTCAGATAAGTTTAGGTCGGCCTCACATGATTGAAGTGTATTGTTCAAGACTAAGAGTGATAGTTCCGAGGCCGGTGCTCTAACTAAATGAAACAATCTATGTATCTGTTACTGCGCTCTGAACTCTTGGTAATTGTGAGGAGCGAGTTACGAGCATGCGATACCATAATGTGTTACACCAACACACATTTTACTAGCGCCCAATGAAAATCAACTCTTCGCCATAAATTCGTGAGACAGTCAATATAAAAAGACAACGAAATTAATAACACATTTTTACGACGACAACACATAATTTAAAATAATCATGGAGCCATAAATTGTTATTAGGAAGTAAAGACATCGGTGACATGAGTCGCGATCCTATGGCGTTGTATTTCAGAATTTTGCCACATTACACGTTATATTTTCACAGCATTTATTCATACTAAAATAAAGAAGCAATTTTTCTTAAGTAGATATTTTTAAGTTTCAGGCTTAAGTAGAGATTGACAAATACTCAACTTTAAATACTTAATTCTTGAACTGAGTAAACAATTTTACTGCGCAACTGAACATGAATTATCCGTAGAGTAGGACCATTTCATATTATAACGAGTACAGATCAGTCGATCATCAACATCTTGTCGCAACGCCAAACTTTTGTAATACATCAAACATGGACGGATATAGGGCGAAAATTCTTCCGCAGACCATTCTAACTCAACCCATAGCTTTAAGTTGCGTTCAACTAAATGTATTCGCCTTCTATTGACACCTCATCCGAGTTGCCATAAGTTGAGATTACTTAGCAGCAAATTATTAATGCGTTTTATGGAGGTAATTAAATTTATGAACATTCTGCTGGTGTTCATTTGTGGTGAGCCGATGATGTTGATATTACTAGTTTGGGTACGAATTTTGAATTTCATCGACATGGCCGTTCCGCTTCGAGCTAAGACTTACTTATGCATTAAATTGTGCTAAATCTACAATTCTATGAATTAAACAAACGGTATCGATATCGTAATCGAGCTAATAAATTAAATGAAACGCACTCTGCTGTACCCATAAAATGGCCGTCGCCGCTGCAACTAAAAGCAATTTTCTATTTCCAAGTAATAAAAAAGGAAAATAAATAAAGTATCACAAATGCGTGTCCATTGATATCCAGCAACGTGAACGTGTACCACATAACTACTCGTATAAATAGAAAATGCAGTTGTAATTCCTTATACCAGGAGCTCAAAGGTCATTAGGAGGTCTTAGTTGTAAGTCTTGAACGCCAATTCACTAGCGCTAATTGAAAGCAACCCGCCCAGTCTGGCGGGCAACGGCAAACAACTTTAAAGTTGAAACTGTTAGACTCAGAGGCAGATAAATGTTCCCCGTTCCGAGTGCGATTGCCAACGGCTAAGAGCACACACAAATTGATAGTTTCGGTTACAAGTGAGCTTTAGTTTGAAATTTATTTATAAGAGACGCATGTGTGTGTGTAGCGCTCTTCAGCTAATAGTCCAAGTTGTACAATCGTTATCGTACGATTGGTTTACATTAAGAGTTGTATTACATTCGGAACTTTATTCTAAAATCAAAACTTCTTTATGGCTTATCTTAACATACCTACTTAAATATAATATTTTTTATCTACACTCGTAATCTACAACGTAATGTTCCAAATATGAATTCAAAAAATATTGTATAAACACATACTTTATATTTGTGGATAGGATTTTTAAAAAAAAATCCATTACAGTGCAACATTTTCCTTCGATTTTCAAACAACTGCATCATAAAATAACTTTTTAATTTTTAATTTATTGGCGCCCAAAAGCGCCCATTGACTTAATGTAGAAAAATTGTTTCATTGTCTTTGGATGCGCGCGCTGCGCAGTCATGTGCAATGAGAATCTAAATTGCCCGCCATAGCACATATTTTTGCCGAGTTTTTTTCGTTTCCATTTTTGTTTTATTTCAACTATGAGTGAAGATAAAATAGTGTATGCAACGGCATATAATTAGGTATTAAAACACTCGCGTAACATTATTATCACACTCGGCTTCGCCTCATGTGATAAACCTGCGCTCGTGTTTTAATAACCCCTAATATATGACTGTTGACATACATTATGTGATCAAAGACTTATATGAAGGTACATCAAGCCAAGTAATATTAGTCAATATCGCAAAGGGTCAGGAGAACCTGTGCCTCTTTTTGGTGAATAATTTAAGATAAGGGATGTGTGTATGTTTACTTGCAAATCAAGAATATTAGCTGCTTATAATAAATTAACAACACAAATGGAGAAAAAGGGTTTCCATAATTTAATCAGCGACAAATAAAATGGTCTCCTTAGCTTTCCTGTTTAATGTGCAATATGAGTGTGCGAGCATTATTTCGGAACCCACATTGTCACAAAATCTTTTATACCAGGATAGAATAAGTGTGACGGGTATAAGATCACGCACGCCCATTGTTTGCGAGCCACATAAACTGCGCACAACAACAATGGAACTCCTTAAAAAGCCCGTAAATCTATGTTGCTGCGTGCGCCGCGTTAAATAAAGACAAGGAGACTTATAGCACGTGAACACCTCATAAAAATGGTGATTTTATTGGGGTCGCACGTGTTGCGAGGAGGTGAAAGCTTACTAGCCAGGTGGATGGCACGCGATAAATAATAACGGCCAACGACATACACGAAATTTCTGAAAGCCACGCTTCGTCTAACCAATAAAGTAATCATCATAAAACTAATTAGATTGGCTGAAGAAAAAGCTAAGATATTAAGAGTGCTTGCAGGTAAAACTCGAGTCAAAGAGAGCCTTAATTTCACTTAGAAAACTCATTTAATTACTGGAATGTAGCTTCACTAAGATAGGTTGGAAGAATTCGTTAAGTTGCAGTTTCAAAGAAATAAGAAGAAAGTAAGACTCTAAACGCCGATTCACGCGCCCTAATTGAAACAAACTCAGCTCGAAGTTGTTCGTTCACAAAGGCGCCCGCCGACTGCGACTCAGCAGAACGCTCGCGCAGTGGTTCACGTAAACCTTCATTTTGCCGCGTTATCCCGCGATGATTTAGTGGGGCGAATTTTTCGCGCCCTCGATCTCACTCCGTCTCGTCTAATAGTTGCTGAATCGAATATTACACTCAGATGCCATCACTGATGGGATCCATTTTGTGCGCTGTAGTGCGCTCGCACCCTTATGAAGGAGACCGCTCAAATTACACTGACGGAGCTCGACGCACGGCGGTGGAAAATAAAAGAAAATTATCGTCCATCTCCAAAATGAATACTCCCCGGGGTAGTAGCGAAATATCTCCATAAATAGTGTCAGAGGATGATTTATACAGGGTGTCACGGTTTGAGAGGCCGCAACGTGACAAATGAGGTCCCGCCGACCCAGCAGCCGTAATCACAATTTTACACTTAGCGGCGGTGGCTCATCTCGGAGCACCATGACGTACGTACGTATATTTTCATTATGCTCCACGCAAACAACTTCGTACCTCATTAATGTGGTGTGAGAGGCCAATATTGTAATACCTGTTTTTGTGGGTGAAACTGCTCCAGTGGCATAGCTAGGCGGGGCAGCGCCCCGGGGTCCCTAAGCTCAGAGGCCTCAGCTTCCATGAACGATTGCTGGGTTAGTACTTAGTATAGTAGTAAATAGCCTTGCTTTATTATGCCCTGCAGTGGGTTATAAGGAGCTGATGATTAGAATTGCACCTTTAAAGAATTTAGTTTAATTTAAATAAGACCCAATTTAATTTTTGCCTGGGGTCCTCGTTTACATAGCTACGCCACTGAACTGTTCGACGGGGCAGATGTTACCGAAAGTATATCTCTGAAGAATTTCGTTGAAACACACAAGCCCTTCGTGCGCACTCAGCTGTCAAAATTATTACTCGCACATGTCGGCTAGGTGAGTCTAAGTTCAAGCAATATTGTTTTGTTCATTCAGTCGAGAAAATCTAGAGAAAATTACTATTGTAGAGCGACGGGCGATGTGAAGCGAATATCTTATTATTGTGTTCACCTTCTCAATGTGCGACCCTTTACAGTTACTGACTACTCAGTGATTTGTTGTCGTATCTATTTTAGCAATGTTGCTACATAGGCACAACAGAATTAGCTGTCTCATAATCAAAAAGTTTGACAATCTCACTTTACCACACACAAAGCAGTGAAATTTTAATAAATCAGTAAAATCATGTACTAAACCCTTATAGTTTCGCCATGTCCGTCTGTCCGTCCACCAATCCGTCCGTCCGTCCGCAGCTTAGCTCAGAGACTCTTAGTATTAGAAAAATATAATATGCCTGCATATCTATGCCAAATTATATTTTTCTAATCACGCCGACAAAACAGTAAAATAAAACAATGACAAAAGAAAATTATGGGGCCTCCTGTACAAGAGGATATGTTTTTTTTTTCTCGTCTATCCCATGATGTAGGGTCTGTGAAAACATTTTTCGATTTAGGCATCCGTTTGCGTAAAATTAATCTTTAGATCGCTTTTTTTGTTAGAGTCAAGTGTCCCCCACTGCCAGCTAAATGTTTGGTTTTGGATATGTGAAAATATTCACGGCAGTAGTATATATGTATAAAGAAATTAAAAGGAAAACTATCACAGCTAAGTAGGCCTTACAAGTTTACGAATAATAATCAACCAACTTATAAAATGTACTTAGAAAAGTAAAAAAAATGTATACTGATGTATGGGGACAACAGTTTTCGAACGGCAAAGTTAACTTTGTCCCTTCGTTTGAGCAATGTTTGGTGCTTTCATTGTTTATGAATGTTAGTAATGTTAATTTGGTGAATGTAGCTTTTTATACGGAACCCTCTGTGCGCGAGTCAGACTCTCACTTGACCGGTTTTTCTAATATTACCCAGAAGTACAATCATAGTACTGTAACAGTAATATTGCAGCACACATGCGAACTACTTACAGTTTATAAAGTTCAGGTGTTGCCAACCTTTCGCGTGTATATATAGCAATTGCAGATAGCACACATCACAAATAAAATAAACAATTATTTTTAAGCCAAAAATAATAAAAATACATTTTTTTACAGTTTTATGATAATTTGTTGAAATACGCCATCTATTTATCTAAATTAAATGCTAAAATTTTTACTCGACATGCAAAATATAGAAGAACCTGAAAACACGACCAGTGTTCATATTCAAACTAGACACAATATCGGATAGAAAGACCGCTGATATTTTAAATCTGCTCGTTGTTGTCAGGTGAGATAGGAAAATAGTTCCATTTCGTTTTGTCAAGCTGCAAGAATTTTATATAAAAATAAAATAGAGTTCAACAGACCACGTCACCTTTAAAGTGCAAATACACTTAAAGTTAAATTCACAGTTATTATTCTCCAAGTTACGGGTGAATAAATCTTTTGAGAGTCAGACATGACAGTATTTTGAGCTTTTAGTGTACATCTGAAAGCAGTCTGGAATTCATGCATAATAAATATTAAATATTTTTTTATACAAGCTTTATGAACTGAAAGCAATACTCTTCCAAAGAACCCAAACACGACGGTGCTATCTTGTCTAATTGAGGAGTTGCTATGGCCACCTTCAGGTTCCATCACGGGACCAGCTCCATAGTACCATAGTATTTCAATGTTTCCAAAGTTACATAAGTACGCCAAGTTTCAGCTTAATCGAATGACATGAAGAGCTTGATTGTTGTCGAATGGATTGCTAGTTGTCGGACACACATACAAAAGCAAGGTAATGTGAATCGTATAATAGTAGTTTATGCAACGGTAACACGAGCGTGGGTTTTAATACCGAATTATATGCCGATGCATACATTATTTTATCTTCACTCATACAGTTGAAATAAAACAAAAGTGGAAACCGAAAACATGCGTGGTATTGTGCAATTTAGATTCTCATTGCGCATAACTGCGCAACGCGCTCATCCATAGACATTATTTTCTACATCAAGTCAATGAGCCCATATGCGCCAATAAATTAAAAAGTAAAAGTGTTCTATAAAAATTAAAATAATGCTCTTTTCGAGGACATGCATTGTAAAAAGCAAAACAGCCAAGCAGCCAAACTATGCGGAAAGTGTCACTTTTTATACTAGTGCTTTTTACATTGCTGTATTTTTTTAAATTTTTATCTCCAACGTTGGCCCGCCGCATAGAGCTTTTATTATTTGAGAAAAGTTTAAAAAATTGGTTAAGTACAGATTATCATTCATATAAAAGGTAAAATAAAACTAATATTTCGTTAAAGGCGTTTTTAATTACTCTAGATTTAGATTTTGATCAATAAATTAATTTCACATATTCATTAAATATGTTTGGCAGAATGAATATTTTGCTCGTGCTTTTTTGCGTTACGACGTGACAGCTATTTGCACATGCGCAGTAGACATGCCCGAGGAACTATTAGTTAATCTGTGGATATGCTGAGCGCGCTTGAATAAGCCCGCCATTTTATTAATTTCTTGCTTGGTTCAGATATATTTTTTGATTTCCTGGCATTTCCTTTTGTTAATCAATGCATAGTAAAATGTTGTATGGTACACGTAAGTAAGATGATTTCCGACTCCTGTCGATTTATCCAGTCACTCGCTTCGCTCGCTCGTGAATAAAAATACGGAAATCACCTACCTTCCGCACTTGTAGCATAAATAACTATTACGATGCAGTTGTTTGAAAATCGAAGGAAAATGTACCACTGTAATGGTATTTTTTTTTTAATTTTACCTATCCACGAAAAAAAAGTACGTGTTTACACATTTTTTTGAATTCATATTTGGAACATCACGTTGTGAGTGTAGATAAATAGTTATTTATGCTACAAGTGCGGGAAGTAGGTGATTTCCGATGAGTGGCATTTTTATTCACGAGCGAGCGAAGCGAGTGAGTGGATAAATCGACACGAGTCGGAAATCATCTTACGCACGTGTATCATACAACATTTTACTATGCATTGTGCGAGGAAATAAAAAAATATATCTGAACCAAGCAAGAAATTAATAAATTGGCGCTTATTCAAGGGCGCTCAGCATATCCACAGATTAACTAATAGTTCATAGTTCTACTGCGCATGTTCAATAGCTGTCACGTCATAACGCAAAAAGGCACGAGCAAAATATTAATTCTGCCAAACATATTTAATGAATAATTAAAATTAATTTATTGATCAAAATCTAAATCTAGAGTAATTAAAAACGCCTTAAATGACGTATTAGTTTTGTTTTACTTTTTATATGAATGATAATCTGTACTTAACTAATTTTAAAACTTTTCTCAAATAATAAAAACTCTATGCGGCGGGCTGACGTTGGAGTTAAAAATTAAAAAAGTACAGGAAAGTAAAAAGCACTAGTAAAAAAAAGTGACACTTTCCGCACAGTTTGGCTGCTTGGAAAACGCTCTTTTCGAGGACATGCATTGTAAAATATATAAAGTAATCTTTTAAGAGTGATGTTTCAATTTATGACATTAATAGCTTACGATTAATCAATCACAGTCACTTTTCAAAAGTCTTTGAGCTCAATCTTAATTACGTGAATGATCGTCCAAATCTAAGATATAAACATGTTTATGAAATGATTAGGCAGAAATGTGTTTTCTGAATGAAAACTTTCTGAAATTTAACAGCTGATATCTAATTTATTTTTCTTTAGTTTGGAACGAGAAATTTTATACTTACTATGCTTTGATTCAAGAATTTGGCAAAATAAGAGTTTTAATGATTTTTATTGTTATCTATAAGTTAGCTTTATCTAATTACATTTCCCCACAGAAACACAAGCAATCGGGTATCAAATCAATGTTAATAATAATAATTATTGACTCTGCCTAATCCGCACAAGTATTTGTCTGACACGTGCCCGGCATAGCAAACGATGCGAGACACGGTTTTTGATCGCAAAATGTGATAAAAATGGGTGACTCAAGCCTTTCACAATAGGCCGTGCTCGCCCGCCTGCTTGTGTCTGCAGTATTAGTAAGCTGTTGCTCACAGCTATGTGCACGTGGTTAGTTACCGGAGATATACGAATCTACACAGAGATATGTAATGTTGTTTGTGTGTTTGGTATCTCATAATGTGTAGAATGTTGCGATCTTTTCCTTGTCTGCAGTCTTGGTACTCTGTTGCTTACAGCTAACTTATACACGTGCTTAGTTACCGGAGATTTCTATACACAGTGTTCGAAACCAATAAAGGGTGGCTCAAGCCTGTCACAATAGGACTCGAGCCCTTTTTTTTTGTTATTTTGATGCAACACTCTGTCAACTCGCTGTCATCGATATTGACAGTTTTTGGTGGGGTAGAAGTGAGCAACACTGGAAAAATTGTCATTGATATCGCGAGACGTAACACGTTGGTCTTGATTTAATTTTGTTAAAATTGGTTTATAACCAACCAATCGTTATTCGAAATTAAGTTCGCGATCCGCGAGTGGTGCTGTGAGTCGCCCGTGCATGCGCGCAACGAAGTATTTTTGTCGGGAACGTGTCTAGCCCCACACCACCACATCGGTTGTCCCTTATTATTATATATATATTCCCCCTATAACCACCGACCCGACACGGGATTGAACGAGACCAGGACACCACCACGGAGACCAATGTAACTTGTAGATGTAAGTTGTGTATGCTTGTAGAATTGTAGGACTATACTTTCCAACTATACGGGTATCGGTATCCCAAAAAACAAACCACTAGTTGCCGCTGCCGCGTATCGCGGTTTCGCGGATATAGACCTTGTAGGATCCAAGATTCGCAACATTGCTCATGGACCCCAGTGTTGCCTCTTGGCTTGAGATCCGCAGGCCTGTATTCAACACACAGCTAAATACAATGTTTGTATGTTTTATACAACATTATTTCTTACTGTTACTTGATGACACGTGTAAGGAACTAAATTGGTGCTAAAATAATATCTTCTCTTGGACTTTTGATTATTAACGTTTGCCAAGAAGATAACAAACACGAGCCCCAGACTTCAGAGTAAGACTTACACGTAGATAATAATTTCAATATGTAAATTCGTGCTAGATTAACGACTGATAGAACTTCAAAATGCAAGACAACAGAAACTAGGCTACTATCTCAAAAATACAACCACACAATTCCATACTCAGATATAGAAGGCAAGTGATACGATTCGACATCCGGAGTGCGGTTAACAATTTATATTAAATGCGGTGTAGTGTTGCATCGACGCTGCAAGAAGTTGCCGCGACGCCGCGCGACACAACGCAACGTCGCGCGACCAGCGGGTTCCATTTCACGAGCCAGCGAATGCAATTCCCAGGATCTGATATCGAATGGAACGACACGTCGATACGAATGACGATCGCTAAACCGCTTTGAAGAATATGAAGATATTTGCCATGGAACGGCTCTCAATTTAGCATTATTCTTTGCGCGGCATCCACTCGATATTGTTTCGTACGGAATGCGATACGGATGGCTTATAGATTGCGTATTTCAGGAAATGTATTAATAGGTGGATACTACGATATGCCATAATTTTCAACACATTGAGCTAGCGTGGTGACTAATGCTTATGCCTTCTCTGTATGAGAAGCTTTTGCCCTACAGAAGGGTAGAAACAGGCTGGTATTATTATATTATAATTATTATTTTATTATATTTTGAGTTGGAAAAGTATATCTTAGAAACGAATTAAACAACAAAAGCAATGTTCTTCAAAGGTCTTTTGTGAGTATTAACGACATTAAAAGCCTAAAGCCCCTTCCTACGCAATGCTCGTTAATTTCAGAAGTGAAACAGATTAAAAAACAAAGTCCCTGACAAATCGCATTATTTAATTAAAACATCAGTCATGCGAAATATGTCATTGAGTGACATAATAATGCAGCAATAGAACTTTCGTCTCAAAACATTCAAAATAATTGTGTTGCCAAAGAATATTTTACACAAAACAATTACTTACGCACAGGAACATTTTCGAACAACGTAATTATCGAAAGAGATGATAATTTGCGAGCTCGTTTTACACAATTAAGATATTATATTGTAAATATTGAAATAACGTTTTTTTTTATAACAATCAGCATTTTATAACGAAGGGAAAAAATCACGATATTGAAACAAGAAACCAATTAATTTCCGCTGATTGGCAACGATTTGAATATCCTGCTAACAAGCGTCGACGAATAAAAACAAAAAGCAGCAAGCGAAGGCTATTTTTATAAAAAAAGCGTTTTTCTGAAATACATTCCATTTGACTGACTCATTCAGAAGATTTATAGAAACTTGTAGGTATATTTAAGGTTATCTTGTTTAATGAAGCGTTCAATCACGTCCTCTGGCGATACGGAGGTGAAATGAAATAACGCAATCGTAAATCCATAGTGAAGCGCAGCCCGAGCGTATAATTCCGTAAAACTATACAAAGTGAGGCCGCGGGACCGCTTGGAGTCAGTCGCTGGGCCGGTATCGCTCCGCGGCGATATCGCTTCGCGTTTATTATGCCCTGATATTCCCTTTATCTCAACCGTCTCGTTACGAACGCGATCCACTTACGATACGAAATCACGAGTTCCTTCGAAACAATTCACATTATCGTAAATTTAAAGTACAGACATTTGCAATTTATGAGATGCGAATTCCAAAATCGTCGCTAATGTGAACATTACTCCATTGTATTCGTGACTATTGTACCTCACAAGTGCTCCGACGTCTACAGCTAATTTCAGATTAATGTTCTTCTTAAATGTAACTCTCATGTGTCTCGGACAAATAATGGCCAATTTTCAGAACATACAGTCGTGTGGGTTAGAATGTTCATATTTAAAGGGATGTTCGGTCGTAACTGAAAAAGAAAGATCCAAATAGGTAGACCGACCATTTCGGTTGAGGTACATCGAATCGTAAATTCCACCTAAAACATACCCTTTGTTACAAACTGTAATGTAGGTATATTGATATTAATTAGTTTGTAAGTATGTAGGTAGATTTAAGTTGTACTTGTAGACAGTCAAATTATATCTCTGTGGCAGAACGGTCGACTTTTATTCTTTAGCCCTCAAACATTACAGTGGCGACGAGGATTTCAATTTCGAACAATTTCGCGTGTGATTCGAGTTGCGTTGTGAATATTTCCGATTATCGCGAGTGTACGAACGGGAATAACGATGTCGATAGGCAAGATAAAAGATTTCGACATAAAGTCCGGGACGTGGTCAGTGTATGTTGACCGGTTAGAAATGTACTTTAGGGTGAATAAAATCGATGACGAGACGAAATTGCCTACTCTAATAGCCGTCATGGGGGACGAGGCATATGAGTTGTTGTATAACCTTGCAAGTCCCAAAAAGCCAGCAGAGCTAAAGTATGACAGAGCTGTCGAGCTATTACGTCAACATCTAGAACCATCGCCGTCGGTACTTGCAGAACGTTTTCGGTTTAGGCAACGGAGACAGGCCAGCGAGGAAAACGTAGCTGCGTACGTAGCCGAGCTCAAAAAACTCTCACGATATTGCAAATTCAAAGAAGGATTAAACGAGAATTTGCGGGATCAGTTCGTCTGCGGCATAAGGAGTGACGTTATTCGTCAACGACTTTTTGCGGAAGCCGAAACAATATCGTATATGGACGCGGTAAGGTTGGCGAGTTCTTTAGAAGCGGCGGAGCGGGACGCGGCCGCGGTGGATGCGAAGGCTCTGGACAGCGGAGGTGACGTACCAGGAGGCGGGACACTGCCGGGGCAGGCGGTGCACGCGCTTGGCAGCAGCCGGGGCGCGAACTTCGTCCGGGGCGCTGCGACAGCGGCACGGGAACGGTGCACCTTGCGGCCGCAAGCTGCCGGCCGCGGTGGCGGTGCGAGAAGTGGCGGTGGTGCGAGCAGGGGCGGCCGGGTGTTGAGTTGTACGGGGTGCGGAGCGACGGAACACTCGTACTCTGAGTGTCGATTCCGTAACTACGTGTGCAGCAGCTGCAGACACCCTGGACACCTGCGACGCGTATGCCCGGACAGGGCGGGAAAGGGTTCCAGGCGTTCGGCAGCGTACTACGGGGATGTGGAGGAACATCTATCAGAAGAGGATAGGTCGACACAAGAGGAATTTCATCATCTGTGCTTGAACGATTACAGAGCGGTAAAGTTGCCCATATGTATTGATAATGTTACTATTTCTATGGAGGTCGATACTGGTACCGCGGTATCATGCATTAGCGAAGCAACATATAAAAAGTGTTTCAGTGCTCATAAATTAGAACCTAGTAATTTAGTATTAAATTTTTATAATGGCTCAAAAAATTAAACCGTTAGGAATGTTCAAACCGATTGTAGTTTACGGGGAGGGTAGTAAACAACTGGAATTATTTGTAATTGGGGGAGGTACCACTTCATTATTGGGCCGACAGTGGTTAACAGAATTAAAAATAAAAATTCCAGTTTTTAGCAACTGTAACAATGTAAATTTTAAAGAAGTCAACATGTCTAATGAAATTAATGTACTTCTTAACAGGTATAAGGAATTATTCAGTGGCGGTTTGGGGCTGTACACCGGGGGCAAGGCAACGCTGCGCCTGCGGGACGGCGCAACGCCGGTGTTCCACCGCGCACGGCCCGTGCCGTACGCGCTGCTCGGGCGTCTCGAAGCCGAGTTGGACGCCATGCTGCGTGACGGCATCATCGAGCCCGTTGACTGCTCCGACTGGGCTTCGCCGCTGGTACCGGTAAATAAACCTGACGGTTCGCTGAGAATCTGTGCCGATTATAAGGCTACCGTGAACCCAGTCTTACATACTGATCGCTATCCATTGCCTAGAATCGAGGATCTAATAGTAAAACTTAGCGGAGCAAATTATTTTTCGAAAATAGATTTAAGCCAAGCCTATAATCAAATAGAACTCGATGATTCTAAGAAGTTTACAGTTATAAATACACATAGGGGTCTATATAGGTATAATCGGTTAGTATATGGTCTATCTTCAAGTCCAGGAATTTTTCAGCGAATCATGTGCAATTTGTTGAAGGGGATCCCTAACGTTGAAATATTCCTTGACGATGTGATAATAGGCGGGAAAAACAAAAAAGAACATTTAGAAGCACTGGAACAGGTTTTTAGTAGATTACATCGTTCCGGTTTAAAGTTGAAAAGTAGCAAATGTGTGTTCTTAGTAAAAGAAGTACAATATTTGGGTTATGTTATTAATAATGAGGGTATTAAAACAAATCCGGCCAAGGTGGAGGCCATAGCTAATATCCCTCGTCCCTCAAATATAACTGAGTTAAGGTCGTTTTTAGGAATAATAAACTTTTATGGAAAATTTGTTAGGAATATGAGTAGTAGGTTAGTACCTCTCTATGAACTAATAAAGAAAGGTAAACAATGGCATTGGTCGAGGGAGTGCGAGAAATCGTTTGTGGAAATAAAAAAAATTCTAGCGGGCGCGGACGTATTGGCCCATTACGATCCTAAGAAACCACTATTATTGACATGCGACGCAAGCGCGCGTGGGGTAGGGGGGGTCCTCTCGCAGCCAGGCGAACGGGGCGAGCGACCGATAGCCTATGCGTCGCGCACACTTACAGAAGCGGAAAGGAATTACTCTCAAATACATCGTGAGGCGCTTGCAATTATATTTTGCGTGAATAAATTTCACCAGTATTTATACGGGCGTAATTTCACCCTACGTACGGATCACAAGCCGTTAGTGTCAATATTTGGTCCAAATACAGGAATACCGACAATGGTGGCAAGCCGAATGCAAAGAGGGGCTATTATTTTATCAGCTTACACATTTAATATTGAGTACGTGCGCACCGACCAAAACGGAGCGGACGGGTTTTCAAGGTTACCGCTAGCTCCAAGTAAACAAACAAATATGGCCGCACAGCCGGAGCAAACGCATTTGCATTTTGTGCAACAGTCATTGTTATTAGATTATAATGAGATTAAACAACAAACAACACGAGATGCGGGACTGTCAAAAATATTGAGTTACCTGAGAGACGGTTGGCCTAACGAATGTGACTTGAGCAACTTGAAACCGTACTTTAATAGGAGAAATGAACTTTATGAGGAATTAGGATGTATTATGTGGGGGCACAGGTTAGTGGTACCGGAAGCGTGTAGAAATAAAGTGCTATTAATGTTGCATGAACCACACATGGGAATTGTGAAATCAAAGGCTTTGGCACATAGCTATGTATGGTGGCCCGGGATAGATGAAGCAGTGGAACACATGTGTCGGGCGTGCGAAGTGTGTGCAGCCCAGGCGGACGCGCCGCCCGCCTCGGCAGACGCCGCGCATGTGGCCCTGGCCAAACCGACCATGGAGCCGGATACATATCGACTATATGGGACCTATAGGCGGTAGAACATACCTAGTGGTAGTGGATGCCACATCAAAATGGTTAGAGGTTTTTAATGTTTCAAGTATTTCAGCTTTTAGTCTAATAGATAGATTAACTGAGTTATTTAGTAGATGGGGGTTGCCCAGGCAAATAGTTAGTGATAATGGTACCCAGTTCTCATCGAAAGAATTTCATGAATTTACAAAATGTAACGGTATAGAACACATTTTTACCGCCCCTTACCACCCCGCTTCAAATGGATTAGCAGAAAATGCAGTTAGATTACTTAAAGAGTTATTAAAAAGGCAATTACAGAGAAACACAATATAGATAGGGCATTGTGGACATACTTACTGCATTATAGGAATGTCGAACATTCGACAACCGGAGAAAGCCCCGCAATGATTTTATTAGGCAGGCGAACACGTACTCGACTGGATACTATAAAACCGGATAGGGAAAACAAGGTGCATCGAGCACAACAACGACAGGCCGAATCTGTACAGGGGGCGAATAGGTGCATTGGTGGTGAAGGGGAAGAGGTATGGTACCGACAATACTTAAAAGGGGAGAGATGGATTCCCGGTAGAGTAGTAGACAGTCGGGGTCCTAGCGATTATCGAGTCCAGGGTCAAAATGGGGAAATAGTCCATAGGCATATTGATCAATTACGTAGGAGAACAGGGAACAGATTATCCTTAGTATCTAGCGGTCCTAATATTACGGAGCGATCAGACACGGATTCTCAGACGACTGGAAAGGAGGATGACGGCAGAGGTAGTGGTGAGCGGGCTCAGTCGGATGGGTCGCCGGATCGCGTGGTGTCGCCGCGCGGAGTGGTGTCACCGGCTCAGCCGATTAATGATGCACCTGTAGACGTACAGGCGTCAGCTGAGAGTCAGGTTGCCTTGCCTCAAGTGCCACAGACTCCACAACGTGCTGTTAGACAGTGTAGGTTTAAGGTTCATAATTATAAGGTTTAGAATAGAATAGAATAAGTAAGAAAAATATTATGTAATAAGAATTGTTATTGTTGTTAAGTTAGTTATTAAGTTGTTAGTTGATAATTGTAGTATTAATTTAGTAGGGAAGAGTGTAATGTAGGTATATTGATATTAATTAGTTTGTAAGTATGTAGGTAGATTTAAGTTGTACTTGTAGACAGTCAAATTATATCTCTGTGGCAGAACGGTCGACTTTTATTCTTTAGCCCTCAAACATTACACAAACATACCCCATGTTTAAAAAAATAAGCTATTCGGCAGGTCCGTGTTTTCCAGATCCTGAATTGATTGTATAAATAATGAGTTTGATTTTTCAAGTCACACGTGCGTGCATTTATCAAGGCGGTTGTTCTCCGAGGAGTAGGCACCACGAACCAGGCTCCCATGAGACCGCAGCAAACACATTTACCAGTAGGTACAGTTTACATAGGACCTCGGATCGCTAAATTAAGCAAAAGGTCGGTCGAACAAAAACAAGAATTTGATTAGCATTTGAACCAGTTGGACCAAAGTTCAGTCCAGAATACAGATGAGATACGCTGATGGTCTATAAGAATATTGTTGGTAAAACTATAAGAATATACACCATCGAGATTTTAACTCTGGGAAATATAATTTATAAACGTGATATCGTTAAATGGATGTTCTAAAACCCTGGTTCCTGAGGCTACACTTATCTCAAAATAGATTGTTTACATGTTTACCCGAACAACTAAACAAGGTACACAATGGAACGTGATTGAAAATGTGTTTCGAGATCATTTTTGTTTCTGGTTCAAAGTGCTTTCTCTGTGCCGTTGTATATCTACGGTTTAATACTCGTAAAACTAAGATTTAAACAATGGAAGATAAGGACTGGGACCTATATTTAACGGTATTTGTGTGTCGGGTTTTTCCCGGGAGAGCATAACCGGGGGTAGGTAAAAGAGCACTTAAAAGAATACTTGTGTACTTACTTGTCTTGTCTTGTCTTGTCAAGTGTCGCTGGCTCCGCATACACCGCATGTATGTAGGTAATATGTGAAGGAACATTTGTTTTAACAAATATTATGCGGTTTGTACGCTCTCCTTGCACGTTGACAATCTTCATTAAGGTAAGATTCTGCCGAGATGGCAGACCGCACAGTTGTGATAAAAGGTATTTTATAATCAAAACCAGCATAGGTTTTGGAGGCATCTCTGTGACAAAATTTAACTTATTGTAGTCCAAATTGTCAAGCTACACCCGGTGCTACGGCGTAGTTCACTGCTACGATTAGCTACGTCGTATCTACGGCTACGGAATGTTTTCGTAGCTCCTATTTATTTTTATGTGTGCCTAGTATTTCGATTCAACATTTTATTTTTAAGCTTGTCTCTTATAGGCACTCCATAATCTTGAAAGGCAGTAAAAGTTGAACAAAAACATTACGTGTCTCTTTTCTTTCAGTTTTTTATTCAAAACTAAACAGAAAACTGAAATCGTATTCAAAGTTATTTTCGATATCCAGCCGTTTTTCGCAAGTTACTGTTAACTTCGCTCGCATAGTATAAGTTTGACTTGCACATTGTTATCGGACTGTAGTGTTAGTGTAGGATTCTCGCTGTAAATCTGTAAGAATGCTGAACACGGTAAGTTTGTATCTCAAACAGTGTTCGGATCTTACAACAAAGCTCGCCCCGTTTTCGACTGTAAACATCATTTATAAGGTCCTACTTGACATCTTTTGTAGAATTAAGTGTGCTTGAACTGTATTTACGTTTATTTTATGACTTGTGACGTACTTATTTAGTATTTAGAATGGCTGTATGAAACTTCAAAATAAAAGTACCTAGCAAACCAATCAAATAATAAATTGTAGTTCTAAAAACTAAAAAACACGCTTTAATGGTAAATTGAACGAAAAAGTCGCTAATCCTGAAGATCCTGGTAAGGAGAATGGGACAAACCATTTAAATTATTGCATTGTCATCGGTCCTTGATAAGTGTGCAAAGTTTCAAATCAATCCGACGTTTTGAAGGGGGTGAAAATCACGTTCAAAGATTCCGTTACATTGATACATAGATACTTAGATACATACAAACCAAGCTAATATAAGCGTGTTAAAAAATCAGCAGCTACTACTATTCGAAACTAAATATCCCTCATACATACATGTCGATAATCACACGTATTCACAACCTCACAGAACGTAAGCGGTTTATTTACCTAAATCTATTTACACACAGTAAATAACCGGTGGAAATAAACATACAAACATGTCAATATTCGTTTGCCCCGTATATAAAAATAAAACATTTTTTCCATAGTGAACAAAGGGTCTGGTTCCATTGATATTAATAAATTTCCTTTTAGGCGGGTGACACGTTTTATATACCTGTATTGTGTATGTACTTGTCATCATCGGAGACGTATTAAGTCAGGTGCTGCCTTGCCATCCGCCCCCTACGTCTCAGCCCCTCCGGCCCTCCTCAGAATGCTCACAAATTAGCCACGAGCCACTGGGTCCCGATGGGAATCCGTCGGCTCCCAGCCCCTCAGAAACGACAGTGAAATAATAAAATTATTCATTACTGTGTATTTTATTCGTCGGAATACGTTCTTACCATAAAATAAGCTTACAATTTTTACGTGGTCGTATTAAAATTTTAAATGGAATGGTGGTATTAGACGTTTTTATAATTTAGAGAAGAAAAAAAATACGACGTTCTTTGTTGTTTTTTTGGCGCAAGCGCAAAATAAAAACAAGGGTACTGCGGAGTGTTCGAATCATTTTGAAAAGGGATGTCGGTCTTTTGTATTGCATGTGCGATTTCTATAGTAACTTGTTGCCTTTTGTTAAACTCTTTCAAGTTGTTGAGAACCTGGTACAATGGGCCGATGCGCACCCTAGGGAGATCCCAAGTTTGCTTTGGCCCTCATTTTGGGCTTGGTTCATTCAATTGTTTTATTACAAACAAAAGCTCCTAAATCAATACTGTTATATCGATAAAAGGGCTTACTGTTTTAAATTTTTCGTAAATTAATTTATTTCATTCACAATCCAGGAAGAAACAGCGGCAATAGAGCGAATGGGATATACCAAATAGTTTGTATTTGGTCCAAAATTATCGAAAAAATAGAAATTTATAAAAGCAAACTTTTGAAAATAAAATATATCGGCAACCTTATCGAATTTGCAGTGTCGATTGGTGTATAACCGAGGTTTCCGAAAGAGATCGGATCCGTCGCCCTTACCGGGAATCAAATTTAGGACCCCGAGCTATCTAAATTGATTTACCTTACCCTTCTAACCGTGAGGTTACGAGGATTTCTTATAATCTTAACAAATCTGACTCAAGACTTGGGAATACAAACATACGGTCAGATTTGTATGGTTAAAAATCGAATGTATTTTTTGCCGTTTAAGCATTTTAAATTTCTAGGAAAATTTCACCTGATGATATCCCACTTTATAATATCGATTACCAGCTTTTCGAAGTCGTTCAAATCATACAAACTCAAAACGTAATTAAGTACATTCACTACTAATAATTATACCTACATAACTAGAACTGCAAGAATGCAAAACTCACTAACAGGAACATTAGAATTCATGCTCTTCTAATACCCACGCTTCTTACTCACAAAGGCTACAAATTGGAATCCGCTGAAACCTTCGCGTGCATAGTAATTTCACATCTGACACCAAAATCCTTAATTACATCGAAGCAAATTTAAAATTATAGCTGTCAGAAGTGTTCAGCACATCATTATGTTCATTGACCACCATTGTAAATGTATTTTGCCTTGTTCCAGCATATGGCTGCGAGCGATCATCGCATTGTTTGCCCGATGCTGCGCGTTTCCTAATTGCAAACATGCATATATTCGATACATGCGCTAATTGCACGGCTGTAAGCGTTTGAATATTTTGTGCGATTTAGTTCGTTCAGATGATTGTGATAAACAGAAATAGTGCTTGCTGATGACTAATCAAATACATACTTGATTTTAAAATGTACTTTTATAATCATGTATACTATTTACATTGCATACACCGCCATTTGTGCTCTAGCCGACAACAATATGAAAAACACCCTAGTTAATCGCTCGTTCCGTTACAAAACATCCTGGAACACTATATCAAACAGTCTTCCTGTTTACCCCGAGGGCAGGAAGCGCTATGTTATAATACATTTAACTATAATCCGTACGTTTCACCAGGAGAACATGTTAGCAAAGAATGCGTTTTATGTGGGCCTTTCCGACCGATTGGCCCGGTCGATCAGGTTAGACGATCGATGTTACGTTCGGACCTGGATCGACCGGGCTAGCTAAACGATTGCGTTTGTACGTGCCCAAAGCCCGAATCCTTGTGAATTTGTTACGCCACTACATAAAGCCATGCGTGAATATTTCAGCAGCCATTGGAAACATAGCAGTGATCGGTATAACAAAGCGTGTGTGGCAATCATTTTCATTTCCATTGTTCTGATCAAAGTTTACTACAAAATATATACATTAAGAAAGTCTTGACCTTGATTCATACTCGATTGCTCTGTGGCGTGTTTTGCTCGCCATATAGTGGGGCCCATTTATTTTTGTTCTTACAAACCCATCGTGTGTGGTATCACACAATAAAGGGATTTAAGCGGTATTTCAAAAACATATAACACTTAAATGTTTAAATGTACTGAAAAAGAGAATGTTAACTAAAAAGTTATAAATAAAAAAGGTAATTAAAAACATCAAAAAACCCGACTGCTTAAGAAGCGAACTGAAAAGACGTAAACAAGAAGAAATTCATGCTGTGCGGTCGGATACATTTAGTTTGATCAGCCAGCTCGCGAAATATATCTTTCTAAGATATGTAATGCACATGCACAAAGAAAAATCTGTCTAGTTACCTGTGCTAGTTCGTTATTCATTCTGAACAATATTCAAGTTTTCATTTACATCTTTCTAATCAAATATGTTCCGCGCCGCTTCCTCTCACAGCGGAGTAAAATGTAAATTCCGAGTTGTCTCATAAATAAACGTTTCTATGTACCAGATAGATCCGTATTTGGTCCCGAAATTCAATCAGATATTCTCCAGTAAATAATGAGAGAGCAGGAATCGCCAGGCGGTGTGGGGCCAGAGCGGCGCGTCAGTCGAACAGCGATCACAGCACATTCGTTAGGGAGGACACCGGGAAACTAAATTATATTCGTGCGGAATTACGTGAGCTGACAAAGACATGTAATGCAAGAATTTTGCGGACAAATTACGGTTCGTAATTTTCTGTGATAAGCGGTCTGGTACTGCAGCCATATTGGTCTGGTTTATTTTCGGTTACAGCGTATCATCCGCCGATTTAGTGTCCGTATCTGAGTGAGGAACATTTGTCACTGGTCCGCGCCCGGCGAGGGGAACCCTTTGTTTTCTAAATGAACTGTTGCCACCCACGGTACCCTGTCTCTGACTCTGATAAAAGACTTTGCCCGATTTAAATGGGAGTTCGGGGTGTTTGCGGGCAGCCGCGATGAGCTCCGTGTTCGGACGCGCGCCACCGCCGCCGCCGAGCGACCGCGACGCGCTAAGCTGATAAATTGTAAGAAGCATGCCAGTTTCGTTGTTTAATTCCAAACAGATTCGTTAATCAAAGGGTGAAAGAACAGAAACGGACGGCTAGTGCTTCAGCCGAGCGGAACTAATACGGAATTTAATCACCCTTAATGTTACTGAATTTTAATTTGTGAAACCCGTAGTGTCTGTAGGGTCAACTCGATAAAACTGTTCCAAATCTCACTACATAACATTGTTGACTATTAAAATCGCGGCGACCTACATAATTTTAGGCAATTGATGAGCAAAATGAAATAAAAGATAATTGTAGCGGATTACAGTGGGGCGGTAGATCACGTGGGTCGTGTGTCGTCCACGATAGCTACGGGTTTATGGCCGCACGCCCCGGCCTGAATTTTAATGTTTTCCAACTTAACCGACCGGCCAATACTGGGTTAAACGTTACTGTCCTTGCTGTGCCGTGCGCCGTACGTAACACTCAGCTCTGCGTTAAGGACAGCTAACCTCTTCACAAAGTGTCTCCATAAAAACAACTCGTGTCTCGCTTGCGGGAAATGTTTTTTGCAATTTCCTGGTAAAGCCGGAAATAAGCGTTCTATATGAAAATATCTCGAAGCCTTTATTTGGTGAAATGTAGCTTTTAAACGTAGATATGTGTAAGAAAATATCTTTCTCATTCAGCGTGTCTTTTAAAAATACAAACACGTAGCAAAACCTGAATGGCTCCTTAAAAATCTAATTCCGTTTGTAATCTTAGCGATTATTTGTGCGGGGGTCGTCTGACAGGTAATTACGTCATCTCTCCACTTGATAAGCATCGAGCAAATTTTTAGGCGCAGCTTTTACGAGAGGTTATATTTCAGAGGACGGCGCCCGCCGTCCGGACAATTCGTCCGCCACCAGTCATTGTCCGGATTAATATGTCCGTGGACCGCTCCTTTATTTTATTACATTTTTATTGTGAAGATATATGGCACGGGCGGCGGAATGGATTGATCAAATATTTTGTAAATACATTCAGTAATAACGCAATAATTGCTTGTGATTTTTTTGTTGGTTGTAGGCAGTCATCTATACTAATATAATATTATAAAGAGGAAAGATTTTTTTGTTTGTTTGTACCGAATAGGTTCCGAAACTACTGGACCGATTTGAAAAATTCTTTCACCAATAGGAAGCTACATTATTCCTGAGTGACATAGGCTATTTTTTCCCGAAAATGGGTCCTGTGGGGTGTTCCACGGGAGCGAAGCCGCGGGCAACAGCTAGTATATTATATTTTAATGCAATTAACATTATACATATCATGGACCAAGTGATTAATCAGGGCATTATGTATAATGCCCGGGCATTATGAATCTAGAAAAGTCAAATTGGGCAATGTAATGAATACTGATTTAAACTTCAATATTTATCACATTGTCTGGTCATTATGAATATTGCTACGTAACGGATGGACAATTTGATAATAATTATGGTCAGTGAATTAGTCCAAGAGCGAGCGAAGCGGGCTCGGGAGCTTAGGACGCCCCGACACGGATAGGTTAGGTTCGAAGTTTAGGTTGACGGGAGCAGAAGTGAGCAAGCAAAAAAAAATTATTAAAAAAATCTCAGATTGCCAGGGAAATTTAAGTAATGCCTCGAGTTTAAAAGAATTTTTGAAAACTCGAGGCTAGCAGCCTCGAGTTTTAAAAAATTCTGTTGTACTCTCTGTATAAGGGCTGTATATCCCGCTACAGAGCTCCTATAATGCTTGTAATGCTCGATTTGGCCCCAAATTAACCAGCTCTGAGCATTATAGTAGCTTTTTAACAGCTGTCGAGCATTCTAAGAGCTGTATATGGGATGTATAATGGCTTAGACAGCTATCAATAGGCCACTATCCAGCTCCTTTAATTCTCTTAGACAGCCAACAGATGGATTATGGCTTAGTAACGACTATTGTTAAATCTAAAAAGAAATATTATAGCAACAAAAAACAATTTTTGCAGTGTAAAATGTTACGTCAAGGCGGACTTATTATTTCTGTGGATATATAATCATTTCTAATTTAAACCAAGTTATTTAACACGTTAGTTTTGTATGTCTATTGGTAAATTGTACTGCGGATGCCACTTTACTGTCAATATTATATAGGTGATTTTATCAAATACTACACGCGCCATCGAAATAACATAGATTTATTAAAAATATTATACAAAATAAATACGGTGTACGAATTATACATAGATTTTTATTCAATATTTTCTATTTATTGAGCATTATTATCTATTTGTAACAATGAGTTTTTACTTTAAAAGCTCTCAAATATCATGAATATCTAAAAGATATCAGTGATTTTGTCATATGTAATTGGCTTGTTCACATTAAAATGGCGTTAATTTGTTATCCAACAATAATTCTAACTAAATTCTCTTGACCCAATCTATTCTGTTCAATAGCCATATTTAAGACCATTAATCAGCTGAAAACTGTACGCTAGCTGTACTATGGTTTCCGGTTATTCTAACGACTGGATAAAGGAGTAAAGTGAGACTATACAACAACGTCTTAGGGATATCTAATCTTGATAGAAAATTTTAACTCATTTCGGGCATTCGTACTCAAGTAGCTTAGGTAGGTACTTCACTTGATTTTGTGATGCTACTTATTCTCGCCTGCTATGCCAAACTAGCGAGCCATTGAAATTGTGTTTTATTCTCGCACGACAATTTAGAGGTTATGACAAAATTGACGTTATCATAGCACTACTAACCTATGTTTACCCTTCAATAATTCTAGAGGCTGTAAAATAGCTAATATTAACAGTACAAGCTTTGGAAATAAAGGGTAACACTAATTTACAGCTCATGCAGTTCTAAAATGCTTTTAACCAGCTACTATTAAGCTCATTGTGGGAGCATTATAATAAAATAAGTATACACTATAAAAAAGCCAATGGCAAAATTTTATTATCTAATACAGCTCAGAGCTTAGAAGAGCTGTGACATTATCGCGCTAAGCAGCCGTTTATAAGCTTTGGTTTTTTTAACCAGCAAGTAGCATTATACGTAGCCAAACGCTGGACAATAGTTCTTTCTTTCCACTGTGCAGCCATTAGTCAGCTGTGCTGTTTAATAGTGTAGAGATCACCCCTCATACAGCCTCAAGAATCATCTTATCCGTTAGTACAGCTATATAAGAGCCTTTGACTGTAATATAGCTGGTTTGTGGATGTAATTTTCGCTAATGTGCTGCTTGGGTACTTAGCGCAATTTATCATTTCATCATTTACAAGGTTGTACAGTCGGTAATAGACCCGACCTGACCTACCCTACCGTTAGCCGACCCACAAAAAAAAAACGATTTTGAACCTACTGCAATTAACAGTAGATAAGTGTTATTCGATACGAATATCAAACTAGAACGACTTGTGCAAGGTAGGCGTTTTGTCGTACTGGCCACTTTGATCTCAAATATCTCCTCTTTGCTTTGGAATTTTAAATTTATACAGCTATTTACTCATGCTTTTGTGTTTGGAAAACCGTAATTCATTTGGTTTTTCCTGTTTTGGTTTTTTGCGCCACAAAATGGAAAACTTAATATATCGCGTTATTTAAGAGTACGAGTTCCGTCGTGGCACCAGTGCTGCAGAAACGGCTCGAAGGATTAATGATGTGTATGGCGACGGTGTCGTAAAAGAAAACACAGTGCGTTTTTGGTTCCAACGTCTTCGTTCTGGAAATGTCGACCTGCAGAACAAGCCCCGTGGACGTCCGGAGACCAAAGTGATAATGAAGAATTGAAGGCTATTGTGGAATTGGATCCATCGCAAACCACGTCTGAGTTAGTTGCAGGCTGCGGTGTTAGTGATAAAAACTGTTTTAATCCACTTGAAGCAAATTGGGAAGGTGAAAAAGCTTGAAAGGTGGGTACCTCATGAATTTAGTGCAGCAAACCGACAAACGCGAAAAAAAAGCAAAGCAAAGCGATTAAATTTGAAACTTTCCCTCCATGTAAGGTACATACGAGTATATCCCACGTAAATATAAATAAAAGTGGATATCGTTAACGCGTCCCCGTTAAATTAACTCGATAGATACCAGGGGCGGTGAAGCGCTGAAGCGGTGAAGATACGGCAATTCAATCACGCGGCCATTACGCCACACGTCGTCGTCCCTAGTTCGCTTCGCCCGCCCCTCGGGCGATACAAGCCAGAGGGTGCGGATTGGGAGCCCTTGCAAAATTGCGAATGCATCTCCGTACAACTATGGTGTTCTGGTACTTTTATTGCATATTTTTGACTTTATCGTGGTTGCCTGATTATTTTGGTGATAAGGGCTGATTTTCCAATCGCCAGAGTTCTATTTTCGGGGACTTACTTTAATACCGTATTTTTTTTCATTAGAGCAATCAAACCTTACATAACTAAGACAGTGAAAGTTTCATCGCTGCTGAACTTGTTGGACTATACAATTAAGATTATCAATTATAACAATAAGATTGGGTTGATTGCGACATGCAAAGAGTAAATAAATATCACATACTTTCCCGTCTTGTTGTCCCAGCGAAGCAATTTTTAAGTAGATTTTATGTCCTAAACGCTGTATTTAATGTATGAAGCTTACCTGAAAAGAAACAAAATTAAAATCAATACACACTTCTCACTTCGTGGAAATCTGAAGGTACCAGGTAGGTAGCTACCGCTTTCAAACTACGTGAAACCATAAAAGTTGAACTTTGGATAGAGCAATGGCTGAGCTGGTCTATAGTTAACAAAAGCTTTAGAAAATCTTATTCTTTATCATTAATTCCATACAACTTGGAAATTTCGAAGTAATAGAGCATGAATTTCTAGATAAAATTTTCTTTTCACGAGATTTAGAGCGCGTTCTTTGTTTCTCAGCCAGATATGAAAAGAGCGCAAGAATAAAATACCAAAAGTGAATCATAAATTTTTTGGGATGTATTGGTACCAGGGCAGCAGGAGCCGGCAGCAGCATCGCGTAACAATACCGCAGTGCAGGCGGGTGGCGGGCGCGGTATGTGCGCCGCTGGACTGCACAAAACTGTCCCGGGAATGCGACTTTCTTTTTCTTCTCACAAAAAATTGCTCTTTTGTAGTTTCTCCTTTTATATGGTTTTGAAACTTAATTAAAGATTCTTTGTTGAGGTAACTGTAGTGAACTGAAATGAGTTGCTTTGAGTTATACAATTTCGTCTAGTACAATGAAGTTTGCACAAGCAATAAAAGTTCTAACGAGAATAAAAGTAAAAATACATTTGGGTAAAATATTCAAACATACTTTGACAAACAAAGGAATAAAATGTTCTGATAGGCGCGGGGTCACCGAGCCTGAATTTAAATGAAACCCTGCGGACGTCACTTGTTAAAAAGAAAATTGAAGGACCGCTCTAAATGTCACTGATCCAGCGAGTGCAATATAGCGACTGTAATAAAAACGTTGTAAACAGCCCGGGGGCAGCGACGAAAATGAAAAAGAAGCATTTAGACGAGCTGTAAACTGCCGACTTATTAATTTAAAGATCGTAAAATAAAGGCGTTCTACAGTTACTCTTATTAATAACCTTTGTAATGAGGGGCGCGTTCCTCGCACAAAAACCTTGTGTAATAAAAACTGGCTTCAATATGTAATCTGCACGGACTGGCTGTCAAAAGACGACACGAAAGTTGGGTCGCTGTCACCAGGAAAGCATACGTAAACAGTACATAACGTAAAAAAAATATACGATTTTGGGACATACGTAGCTGCGTAGTACAGTGTCTTCAAATTACTAATAGGTTCGCAACCACATCCTTATTACTAAAATAACTCATCATAAGTCTTTGTTTTATATTTATGTTCTCAATAGAAGTTCATTAATCATAATATTGTGTGCGAAATTTTCGTGACCGATGTAGAAAACTCTTTTCAGTGTTGTGTCAGTATTGGCGCGTTGTGTCGGGAAGGCCACAAGACGCGAGCAAGGCGTCATGCGGCGTGACGAGGGTTGACGACGTGCCCGCTGCTAAATTGCCAACAATCTCTATTGCGCCCCTGATTTCCTGGTACTCACAATCATGTTAAATTACACTAATGTTGATTTTTCTCTTATGATAACGTAGAAACATACCTACTACAATTCATATATCGACGATAACCAAGCAGATGCCGCTGGATGCGAGACGCACGGGCTCGATTAATGTGACGATGCTTGGGGGAGGCCAATGTCCAGCAGTAGACGTCTGTCGGCTGATATTATGATGTTGATGAACCAATCAGACTTTACCGAAAATAATAGCTTCAAAAGCGACTGTTATCTTATTTGAGCATTTGTAATTCGCGAAGCAACAAAACGTATTAGCAAAGAGATACACAGATTAGTGAACACGCGCGAGTCGGTATTCGCTAGTGGGCGCCGGCGTCGGCGTCGGTGCTGTAGGGCCGCGGATAAAACAAACAGGTTCCGCGTTTCTGTTTCCAATTATTCAGAGCCGCGCCGTATCACGACAAAACTCATCTAACTTTCGGCCGCGGCGCGAACGCCGCGTGCAGATGTGAATAATTCCACGAATTTCGGTGAAATTTCGCGAAAACTCCTCACGTTATGAGGCGAGAAGTTTTTTCGCTTCTATAGAATCTCTGGTGTGTGAAGAGAGTTTAATTTTGTGTTATCTCGAGTCGAGTGTTATCGCAGTAATTCATTCGTTCTACACTGCGTGTGTTTGTTTTGATTATATTTCGCGGAGAGAAAATTTGTAATTGGGTTGAAAAAAAAGAAAAGCTGTTTTTCCCTGCAACGAATGAGAAAACTAAGCGATTTATATTTTGAAAAACGGTACAAAATGTTTTGATGATAACTGCAGCTAGGTGTTTGTGTGTACAAGAAGACAGTTCAATTACCATCTACTTGTCATGGTATATTTTATTTGCAGCATCCGGCACGAAACTCGTCCCCCGCCAGTCGCCCCGCGACGACGAGATTGAAAACAATTTCCCCGACGACAAATGTCTACGATTCTATCAATACATTGATATATTTATTTACGTTACCTCCCATTTATTGCTTCTTTTCGTTTTTCCCAACATTAATCTTTCCGTTCCACTAACGAACGATGCTTTCCGTCGAAGTCGTAACTTTTAACCGGGAAGTCAGTCCCGCGCTTCATTTAAAAGTTCTCTTACTTATTTGTTTTCTTTTGAATTACCGATGTTACTTTCGTACACTTGGAAATCACGAATTACGGAAAGATCACTTCTATGTGCCATGCATCAAATATAATAGAATTAATTCCGGGAGTAATGTTATTAGCAAATCAACAGTACAAGGAGAAAGATGACTGGCCGCTCGGAGGCGCGTCTTGTTGGCGCATAATAATTCTGCCGCTAAATGAAATTAAGTGTCGGCCGAGTCGCCTGTACCCGCAGCCTGTAGGGGAGGGAGGGGTGCCCGTACCCCGTACACACATACACAAAATACACAAGCTCGTTTGTCGGCGACTCCTTTTCATGCTAATTTAATTTGTCCCCGACGTTCAGACCATTTTTGGCATGACTTTATATTGCTCCAAAATAAAAAACAGGCAAAATTTATTATTTTTACGCACCCCTCTTTGCGGCAGTCGGAAATTAAAGAATATAATTGGAATTTTGTTTGCAAATCCTCTTACGCGTTTGTTACTAAAACCCTTTAGGTTATCTATGAAAAAGAAAACCGATTAATTCATCAGATTATAAACTGAACACAATTCAGAATTCTATCAAAAAGTTTCATATTAAAGCTTAGAAATATTGTTATTAAAGTGAAAGGCACCGCAATGTCTGCGATAAGCGGTACTTCATGGAGAATTAAGCACAAACTTGAAAAAACTTTTCCAATTTATAAAAAATAAAAGTTTAAATGATGCAGCAACTCGGGTGCTGTGCGCGAATCTAATCAGTTGAATGCCAATTAAGCCTGACAACATGACTGACATGAAGATTAAACTAAACAAATTGAAAAGACAAAGGCTTAACTTTGTAAACGACTTTCATAATTTTTTGTTATTCAATACATTGGGCGAGTATCAAATGGATTACCTACGGAACACAATTTTAAAATTCCTGGAGCAGCATGTGAGGTGATCAGAACGACGCGGCAACGTGGCTAACTTCGGTATTTCATTAATATACATGTCACATTCGGCTCCACGCAAAAATTAGCTGTGTGAAAAACGAAAAAACCAAAAAAAGGAATAGGTGTTGCTAACGCGTACCACACCAGGACCGAAACATGAGCCCGAGAGCAAAATAAAACCGACAAATATACATAATACGTTGCGGCAAACGTGATGATATTAAAAAAGGCGAAAAATATAAAGTAAAGGCTTGAATTTGTTTGTTGTTTTTGTATTATTTTTCTTTCATGAACCGGAACGCTTCCGGTGGTAATACCTCTGCATGCATTACGGACTGAAACAATGAACGTATCCAAATTCTGCGGCAAAATATTTAACGTCGCTTTACCACACCGAACCAAATGAGGAAAATGTGTAAACAATGCAATCCGACGTGGATTTTCTTCCTTTTATTATAAAAATAAAGTGTCTGGTATTTTGCCAATTTTGGGAATCTGTCTCCATTATACTTCATTTACTGTAAATATTTCTGTTGAGATTATTACATTCGTATAAATGAATGATACAGAAGCAGAAGCTGAAAAAATAGAAATTTATGAATTCACTTCAGTTTTCATTTCAAATCCATATTTCGCAATTACTAAAACTCAGCTAGAATCGTATTCAATCATTAGTGTTAATAATGAGGACGAGGGTGTCCTCTTTGAAACACATTACCGAGTTAATCCGATGGCTGTCGGAGCTCTCGCTAAGCTGGTCCCCGTTCCGGCGACACCGACAAAATAGTACACAATATCCGAATATACGACGATTGATACTCCTTTTTGCGAACGCTTCTCGGATTCTGGAAGAGCGAAACGTAAAAGGAACGAAGTGTTTTGATTAAACTTACGACAAACTGAAAATTGTGAAGAAATCTTTTGTTGTTATTACCAGCAATGTATTCCGACAATACGAATTAGTGCTAGAGTCGTTAGGTTCTACGACGCCATAAAAGTAATACAATTTTATGATTGCTTCAAGAATGTTCTCTGGAGGTACGACGACCTTTGTTATCAATGACAAAGACTGCCAGGACCAAAATAAACATGTACCTTACTCGTTTGTAAAAAATACAGCGGTCTCTATAAATTAGAATTGAAGACTTCTCGTCGGTTCCTCAGATGTCATGATAAGTCTGGGAGAGCGGCGGCGGCGCGCGGAGGTCTCCGAGCGTCCCTTTTTTGTCTCGAGGCTCGTTACGGATATTGCTCCGTAATGTAATGACGATCGATTATTCCGATTCCGTCTTTAATCTCGCCAATATGTCGACATATCGAATCACTGTTGAGAAGGGATAATCTTTACATTTAGGAGCATAGGGACTGCGGAACTATATTTAGCAGCCATTCATTCTATAGCAGTATATTTGGAATTTGTTATGCCAGTTATTTTGGTCCCATTGTAACGTTTTCATGTTTTCGCGTAAGCTCTTCTCTTTCCACCATGTTATTTAGTGAAAACATTTGTTATCACCCTTTCAGGGATTATTATCTGTGCATAGTAGATAATTACTGCGTTGTAAAAAGACGGCACAAGTAGATAGGCTGTTTTTGAAGGGATTATATTCAAAAAGCTTTTTGCTTTACTTCGCACAATTTCCCAGCGCTTTTCAACGAGATTATTTACTGCAAGAGGCCGCTTGCTAATTAAATTTTAAAAACCTTAATACGTAAATAAACCCTTATTTTAAAGGAGAAAGGCGCACTACGCCATTTCCTTTTTTGATTAATTCAGATTTTAATGTAAATGATTCTGTCGAACAAACTCAATCGAAAATAGATCGTTCAACAAGTATTGTGACAACTCGATAACCCTTCCGAATCACTGACTAGTAAGATTGTCTGATTAAATGATACATTTGAATCTGTAAGAGCTGAGAGACTATGCTTGTCTCGGTGAGCAGTGCGGTACATTTAAGAGCGGTCCATTAATCCCGCAGTCCGGGACGTGTGTCCTTCTGCATAATTACATTGGACCCTATCCGTCTCCGTGTCTTTGTCCACGGACACTCTCACCGCGGCCAGATTGTACACGTACCTATGTGCGAGATAAAGGGCATGTTCTGCACTCAATTAAATGAATCTAGTTAGATCTGGTACGAGTGCGGGCACTCGATTGTTCTGCTATAATTATGTTGTTGGGCTCGTACGAATGGGAATGTGGACTTCGTATCTAAATGATACAAATACGAATTTTACTGTCACTAAGTTTTCTTCTTTAGTTAGGCTATTTTTGTATCTACATATGTCTACATTAATAACTTTAGCTTCCATATTATGCAGAATATTTGTAACTGCCATATTTAATTTTTAACCGACTTTCGAAAAAGGGGGAGGTTCTATGTTCGACTTCTTGTATGTTTTTTTTTATGTATGTTCACCGACATCTCCGTCAATTGTGGACCGATTTTGAAAATAATGTTTTTGTTTGAAAGAGTATGTTCCGAAATTGGTCCCATTTTAATTTGGTGAAGATCTGATAAAGAACTTCGAAGAAATACAACAGAACTCTTCAATAAATAACGGCAAATCTCTCGGGACTGCTGCAATCGCATGTCTGTTTATTGTTTATACAATTTCATAACATAACATCACGCCAGTACGCTCTTAAGGGGTGAGCAGATCTCTCATTTGATCGGTTTTGTTCAAGTTTCATGATATTCGGGTAATCTATTCTGGCATTATAGGAAACTTACTAAACAACTTGCCTATTAGGTAGGTACAACTAAAAAGAGAAAAATAAAAAAACTTTTTTACAAAAAAATACTACCGACTTCCAAATAAGAAAACTACAAAGTGAAAAATAACTCTATATATAATAAGTCGGTAGTATTTTTTTGTAAAAACGTTTTTTTAAAAGTGAATTATTTACCGCGTGACTTGTAATCGCGGTTCAGCGGCCTGTCATTACAGTGTAATGAAAGGCTTCATTACTTTGTCCACGGACACTCTCACCGCGGCCAGATTGTACACGTACCTATGTGCGAGATAAAGGGCATGTTCTGCACTCAATTAAATGAATCTAGTTAGATCTGGTACGAGTGCGGGCACTCGATTGTTCTGCTATAATTATGTTGTTGGGCTCCCAGTACGAATGGGAATGTGGACTTCGTATCTAAATGATACAAATACGAATTTTACTGTCACTAAGTTTTCTTCTTTAGTTAGGCTATTTTTGTATCTACATGTCTACATTAATAACTTTAGCTTCCATATTATGCAGAATATTTGTAACTGCCATATTTAATTTTTAACCGACTTTCGAAAAAGGGGGAGGTTCTATGTTCGACTTCTTGTATGTTTTTTTTTTATGTATGTTCACCGACATCTCCGTCAATTGTGGACCGATTTTGAAAATAATGTTTTTGTTTGAAAGAGTATGTTCCGAAATTGGTCCCATTTTAATTTGGTGAAGATCTGATAAAGAACTTCGAAGAAATACAACAGAACTCTTCAATAAATAACGGCAAATCTCTCGGGACTGCTGCAATCGCATGTCTGTTTATTGTTTATACAATTTCATAACATAACATCACGCCAGTACGCTCTTAAGGGGTGAGCAGATCTCTCATTTGATCGGTTTTGTTCAAGTTTCATGATATTCGGGTAATCTATTCTGGCATTATAGGAAACTTACTAAACAACTTGCCTATTAGGTAGGTACAACTAAAAAGAGAAAAATAAAAAAACTTTTTTACAAAAAAATACTACCGACTTCCAAATAAGAAAACTACAAAGTGAAAAATAACTCTATATATAATAAGTCGGTAGTATTTTTTTGTAAAAACGTTTTTTTAAAAGTGAATTATTTACCGCGTGACTTGTAATCGCGGTTCAGCGGCCTGTCATTACAGTGTAATGAAGCCTGTCATACGAGTTAATGTCGCCGCGCACTCTTACGTCATCGTTATGACAAGTTGAGTGACGTCACCGACCCCGGAACGCTTTCAGATTAATTTAAAACACAATCAAATAAATGACTAGAGCTTTTAAAGTAACAGCGCTTAATCTAATAATACGCTAATAAATTTTATAAAATTCGGACCGGAGAGGTTGTTTGAAAAAAAATACTGTTTCGTAATTAAATCAATAAATTTTAGGTTAAGCGGAATGTTTTGTTTTTTTAAATATGTAACGCGACGAAAATATCAACGCGTCATCACTGCTACCGCGCCGTTCGGCCGAGCCAACGAGTCATCACCTCCTCCCCGCGCGACGCGTCCCCGCCGCAGCCACAACCGACTATAAAGCTCCTCTCAGAAGCCAGCAGCAGCAGTTCGAGTTCGGCACGCTTCGAGTGTACTCTCCGCATCGACTTAGGTCGGTCAAGATTACCTCGCCTCTTGCTGGACTTGGGCTAGCGGCGTATATTGGTTGTTTGACTGTGTTGGTATCGTTAGCGGTCCGCACACCATTCAAACGATATACAACGCGCGTAGGGATTCATTGGATAGTTTTAACCTTTCCTGTTTATTACTCAATCTGGTAGCTAACTTTATTCTACCTACTGTTTTAAAATATTTCCCCAACGTTTCTTCTTGTTATTGTTATTCTACCTAAGATAGTTCAAATAAATAATTGTTGTTACATGAACCGTGGGTTTACTTTATCTCTCTACACATACCCCCCCCTTACAAATAAAGTTTGAATGATCGCCTTATTGGTTCAGTTTTATATTTCTATGGTTCAGTGGTTGCGTTTGTGGTGGCATTAAGTCCGCCTTTGTACCTTTTGTGCATGAAGTCTAAATAAATAAATAAATTTTCTCTTCGATTATTTGGCTTTTACCGATGAAAACTAGCTAATAGTTAAGGTTTAGTATTTCATGCTCTTTAAATGAAAATTGCTGGATACATAGCCCTTAAAATGCTTCAGACGTGAAGGTTCGTTGTTCGACTAGATTGTACCTACCGGAGATTATTATATTATACTCCTGTACTACTCGTAACATCTCTGTGGTCATAAGTTGTAATACCACGAGACTGCTTATGTTTCTCACGAGTGTATTAAGCAGCTGGTTCCCAGAATTATGGGCGATGTAATAACAGCTTACCAGGACAACATAACGAAAAAGAGACTCGTATATAACATGGTTAGTAGCAGTGACCGTGGCCCCAGCGTGTACCAAGACAACATAACGAAAAGCAGACTTGCTGAAACATGGTTAATAGTGGTGACCTCTGACCATGGCCCCAGCGGCAGCGTGTACAGATATATAACAGCGGGTAGCATTCGCATTAGAGGTGCAATAACACTAAACCAACACGACCCAGCAAAGCACAATTAAACTAAAAGACGTTTCGAAAAACAAACAGCCGAAAAACGTAACGAAGCAATTACTGGCGGCAAACGAGCGCCATTTTGTCGATGGAAACAGAGAAAAGAAATGGCTTCATTAAAATCTTCCTCTTTTTTGCGAGTGGACAAACAACATGTGCGTAGCTGTCCTATATTCATTTATGTATATAATGCTGTTTTGGATGGCTTGGCAATGCCCTCGGAAAGAATATTAAAACTAGAAAAGTAAATACGGACCTAATGTTTTCTGAATCAAGGTATTTAACAGACCTCACAGAGTTTACATTGCTTTGTTAGTTTTTATCCAATGCCACATATCTTAATTTAAACCTTCTTTACCTACATGGAATATGACAGATTACCTAATTACTAATTCTTTAACGCCATAGGTAAGGCCTAATTGCCAACGCCTTGATTGTTCACTTAAAACACACTATACGATCATGAATTAAACAGCACAAGAAACTCTAAAACTTTACCAAGTGGATCCTCAGTTTAAAGGGACTTAGTTACAACTGTAAGGCGGAGTTAGGAATTGGGTAAACCGCTGGCAGACATCTGTAGCAGAGACGTTAGCCAGCTAATGCACGCGAGTTAATCCCACCGCAGATAATGTTACCACGTCTGATGTCTAATGGCGAACAGATACGGATACTAATCAAGTTTGTCACAGCCAGGGGTTACTGTAATTGTGTCGTGTTACATACGCGATGCTTATTTAATTAATCAATTTGTCTCGTTGGATTAAAGGTTGTAAGTAAATCCAATAAGCTACATGATAATAATCACGAATAGCACTCAGCTTTACAACCACTATACCAAGGCATCATAAACTGTACGGTGGTTAGGCACGCGAATCCCGAAAACATCGCCTTAATTTGTCGTAAAACGCACAGGTAGAGGTAAGGGTAGCATTAATAATGAAATATTCATGCGGAAACAATCTGCTGATGTCGGCCGGATGGACAGGCTCGATGGGCCCGTCCGACTGGACCGTTACAATATAACTTCTATACCTCCGGACGTACAGTTTAATTCGCACGCAAACTAAAAGGAGTTCGGTGGAATGTTACAAATAAGGGAGCCCATATCGACGTAACGCGGGCCCCATAACAATAAGCATAATCTAAATGGCTAGGATTTGTTCTACATGTGAGCTTATGGGGCTGAGGGGCGCACTCGTGCGGTTGTGCTGATTGCGAGCTCTTACCCACGCTTCAGAGGCCAAGGAAGCTCTTTTAAGAGTCTTTTGAAGCAGGAAATTGCTGAAATATAATAAATCAGCATCCATTTTTCTTATTTATTTTGGACGTCTGATCCAAAGGAAAAGCCAGAGTTAATTATGTACCTAGAGTTCTACAGTGTCGATATTTTCATTTGATATAAATTATTTAAGTACTTGTTACTTGTGTTTCGGAAACAAGGACCAATACAGTGAGTATCTACTAGATACTCACTGTATTGGTGGTGGATACTATCTAGTCGCAGCATAGAATTTTCAATTCTATTCACAAGTTTAGTAATCATTTCGCTATGTGCAGATACAAACACACCTTTCATGTATTCTGTTCGGGTTTGGTGCTCCACAACAAAAAGTATAATGTTATTTAAAATCTATATTCGAACCAGAGTCAATTGTTGACGATCAATAGCACAGATACCAACACGTTCCCAGTTTTCCACAGCTGTACAACACTCCACGACAACAGTGCATTATTTTTATAACATTATTATACTCACGACACAAACGGCTCTCGTGAAACAACTGGGAGGCTTTGTTAGTGACTATGGAAATACTGCTGGTGATATAAAGCGGGTGTATCAAACACGAGGGCCCTGGCGTGAAGGGCCGCATCGAGCTCCCGGGCCAATTAGGGCTCCAGCCGGTGCAAGAGGCTCTTCACTTGGCCGCTTAGCCTACAAGCTTCTCCAGCCGTGTACACTTAATCGCCAAGTTTATTATACTAAAACAAGTGAGCGTTCTCACAACACTGAAGAACGAAACTTTTGGACGCAAGGCAAGTCGGGCATTTCATGACGTAGATGGATCGTTAATCTGAAAAGGAGGAATTTTTTGATTCGTATCCCTTACGGCCGTGACAGTAATGACATCTACTTTATATAGTCTGCCGCTTCGTGAAATATTCATCGGACTTTCGTGTTTATACATCATGTTTTTACTGTCTCATCTCGTTTCGTTTCTAGGTGAGCCGAAATAGGAACCTAATTCGGGATATATTTTAAGAAAATGATACATGATAAATAAAACTTAGGTTGAACAACTGTATTAGATTCATATTTGACCTCAGAAAGTATGACCATGTGTCGAACTACAGGTCTGAGCTAAAATGGTTGCCGATTCGCCAGAGAAGAAGTTTACGCGCTTTGACCACGCTTTTCACCCTACTCGATTCTCCCACCCCTCCCCCCTCCTCACGCAGATTCCGAGCATGTGAAGTACATAAGATAGGAAATCTTATGTACTTCACATGCTCGGAATATGCGTTCTTCCAATAATCTCTTCTTGCTTTGTCCTTCTCATACTATTGATTTTGTTCACTCTTCCTTCAATATTCAGTCTATTCTTTTCTGGAACGGGCTTCCTCTCGAGATCAGGATGGCTACAAGTCGGTTTGCATTCAAGCGGAAAATGCGGATTTATTTTCAGCACAACTCAGAAGAGTCATGTCACTTTCTTTTTTTCTGTCACTTCCTAAACTTTCTTCTAATATCATGAACTAAGGTATTTATTTACATATGTACATTATTATTTACAATCTAATATTAGAACTAAAATAAGAATAAACATATGTACAATATAAATATATATTTTATATAAGTATAAATTATATTTCAATATATATGTACGTGTATTTTACCTATTTTAGTATATTAATAACAACTATTTTTCTATTTAAATTGTTTAAACAATGCACCTGCTTTGTTATCTCTTCACCACCCTTGGTTGACTGGTAGAGAATGCCTTAGGCATTAAGTCCGCCTTTGTACCTTTTTGTGCATGAAGTATAAATAAATAAATATTAACTTACCACATTGTTTGGTAGTAATTCTTGAAAATGTTTATTGTCAGACTTATAAAACAAACAATTAAGAATGTATGCAGCAGTAAACAGCGCAATTGATACGGTCTTTGCTTATTTATTATTTAATTTATGTAAACTGGTATGATACCTCTGACCTTGTTATTTGCGCCTGGCAGCTATTAGCAAATTAATTCAGTTTAGCCGTCTAAATATTCATCACAAAATTTTACAGTATGATCGTGACCTTTATAACTGTTTGGACTAATTAATTATTAGTAAATACAATCATTAAACTCTCTCTATCACTTTATGGTTTGCTGGTAGAAAACTCTGCTTTAAATAAAGCTCGCCTTTGTGCATAAACTTTATTACCTTATATTATTACCTATAGTTGTTGCCCTCGACTTTGTCTGCGTAGCATTGGTACTACGAATAGCCTATTTTTTATATCGCGCTATAATATTGGAGGTGCGTGGGTCGTCTCAATTGAGACCTCCAACTCCACGAATGGAGAAAATAAGTACTCCTGTACGCAAATTACATACTCATAAAGGTAGACTGGCGGTCACAAAGACAGCCTACACACATACTCGGCCTACTGAAGACAATTCCCACGAAATGAAGGCGAGCTTCAAATATTTCAACGGTATCATATTGCACATAAAGTGGCTCAAGACGTCTTACGTTTGGCAATTAGATGGGACAGCTACGAGCATTTTATAAACTTGTAATGGCAGCGTTGCCTAACCGCTGTACGTAAAAGGCTTTAGCTTGTTAACAAAAAGTTAGCTTACCACGTTTACCTAATCGCGTAATAATTAGGATATGCTGATAAACCATTGCTTGTTAAATAATAATCAAAATTAAAGCTAGAAATGAGACAGAACAGTATCCTGACCTATCTAAAATGATTTCGTCTGTTAATACCATTTCAGTTCATTGTTTTAGCGCACATATATTATCTCAGCGTTCATTCATCAATGTTACTGGCGGTGTGTTGCCAAGGATTATTCCACTGCCCGCTAGATAGTGCACTGCGGAGGACGCCAAAGTCACAAACTAAGCGCACAGCTAATGGGATCATCCAGCATCGCACACTACATCCGTGGCTATTAGGCTACGTTTGCTTTATTCTGAATCCTGTAAATCTCATTGTTTCGTTCGCAATCCCGAATCGATTTTGCTGAGAATATCACATAATGTTGAAACTCTGTCGAATGCAGATAATACACGATAGTTCGTTATCGAAGTACACGGAATACATTGTTCATGGAACGAATTTGAACCGTAATTTTATACTGGATAACATCATAAATGCCGTGCCTATATTTGAAGTTGCTTTAATAAAAGTGGTTCTTTGAATAAAATAGTAGGTAATTTGAATAAAATTTATGGTGGCGGTTTTAAAGCTATCTTTTTTATGTCCTTTAGGCTGCGCTTGACCACTATCTCACCTGATGGTAAGCGATGATTTGGTCGACGGTAAAACACGCTTGCCTAGAAATAACCTATTCACTCTTGACTTAAAGACCCCCAGATTATAGTTGTCGGGAAACACAGACTCCGGCAGGAAATTCCACTCCATAGCTGTACGCATAATAAAAGTGTTCCCAAAAAGTTTTGTGCGTATTTTGTGGGATGTCTACCATGTATCGATGACGCATCGCCCTACGTCTGGTAGTCCGATGATGAAACGGGCTAGGTGGAATTAGATCATGAAATTCCATCGCAACACACCCTAGTTCCGTATGGTGCCGGACGTAAAGAATTTCACCATCCCATGTCTTCCCGTGGGTGTCGTAAGAGGCGACTAAGGGACAAACCAGAGAATGGGCAGCAGCGTTCTCTGTGCTTCTACAACAACCATACTGCGATCGCCAACCCGCCTGCCAAGCGTGGCGATTATGGCAAAAACCCCCCATGAATAGCACAAATAAAAAATGGCCCCTAGTGCCCGGCAGCCTGCCTACCCTCGACTACGGTAGCGGTCGAGGTTACGGCATGGCAAGGGGTGCCAAGAATCTCCGGACGGGATCCGGCTACCCAAAAAATCACCGACGACTGTACCTGGCTACGTACAACACGCGTACACTTCGGACCGACGAGAAGATCACCGAACTCGAAGAGGAATTGAGCAGGTTGCGATGGAGTATTATAGGGTTATCTGAAGTCCGAAGAGAGGGGGAGGACTCGATAATCCTCAAATCCGGTAACCTGCTCTATTTCCGAGAGGGTGACCGGCAGTCCCAGGGTGGTGTCGGGTTTATCGTCCACAGGTCCCTTGTGAACAACGTGGTGAAGATCGAGAGTGTGTCGACCAGGGTGGCGTGCCTTATACTCAGAATATCCTCAAGATATTCGCTGAAGGTCATACAGGTCTACGCCCCAACCTCGGCACACCCCGACGACGAGGTAGAGACCATGTATGAGGATATCTCCAGAGCCATGCATGGTTTCAAAACTCACTTCACCGTTGTCATGGGGGACTTCAACGCAAAACTGGGCAAACGAGACGAGGATGAGCTGCAAGTGGGGCAATTTGGAGTTGGACGACGGAACCACCGGGGTCACCTACTGGCCAGTTTTATTGAGAAGGAGGGCCTCTTTATGATGAACTCCTTCTTCAAAAAGCGTGAACACAGGAAGTGGACCTGGCAGAGCCCCGATGGTGCAACAAAAAATGAGATCGACTTCATCATGTCAACCAGGAAGCAGTTCAATGATGTCTCTGTGATCAATTCGGTGAAAACCGGGAGCGATCACCGCATGGTAAGAGGCACATTGAACATTAATATTAAGCTTGAAAGGTCTCGACTGATGAAGTCCACGCTCCGTCCAGCACGGATCCAGCTCCAAAACCCCGAGAGCTTTCAGCTCGAACTCCAAAATCGTTTCGAGTGCCTAGGGAGCTCCGTGGACGACTACGCCGACGGGTTCGTGGAAGCTGTCCATACGGTCGGGTCTAAGTTTTTCAAGACCCGTCGTACAGATAGAACCAAAAAGCTCTCTGATTCTACCCTCAAGCTTATGAAGGAGAGGCGTGAGTTGATCCTGCAGTCTTCAGATGAGGCGTGCAAATACCGGCAGCTCAATAGACAGATCTCTAAATCCTTGAAAAGAGACCTCCGCCGCTTTAATACCGAGCGTATTAAAGAGGCGATTGAGCGAAATAAAGGCTCCAAGGTTTTCTCAAGGGATCTGGCTATTGGGCAAAGCCAGCTCACGAAACTGAAGACCGATGATGGCAGGATCGTATCCGCCAGACCAGAGCTTCTGAGGGAGATCAAGAGATTCTATGGGCAGTTGTACACATCAATCAGCAAGCCCGTTGCGAATCTAGCAAACGACCCAAGAGCTAGATTGACCCGACACTATACCGAAGATATTCCGGACGTCAGCCTGTACGAGATTAGGATGGCTCTGAAACAGCTTAAAAACAACAAGGCGCCGGGTGATGACGGAATCACGGCTGAACTCCTGAAGGCGGGTGGAAAACCGGTCCTTAAGGCCCTTCAGAAGCTGTTTGATTCCGTCATACTCGAGGGCAAAACGCCACAGGCATGGTGCAGGGGTGTAGTGGTACTCTTCTACAAGAAGGGCGACAATGCCCGGCTGAAGAACTATAGGCCCATCTCACTTCTTAGCCATGTCTACAAGTTGTTTTCAAGAGTCATCACGAATCGTCTCGCGCGCAGGTTTGACGATTTCCAGCCTCCCGAACAAGCCGGATTCCGAAAAGGCTTTAGCACCGTAGACCACATACATACGCTACGGCAGGTTATACAGAAGACCGAAGAGTATAACCTGCCTCTCTGTTTAGCGTTTGTGGACTACGAGAAAGCCTTCGATTCGATCGAAACTTGGGCTGTACTGCAGTCTCTCCAACGGTGCCAGATCGACTACCAGTACATTGAAGTGTTGAAGTGTTTGTACAAGAACGCCACTATGTCAGTCCGTCTTCAGGATCAGATCTCGAAACCAATTCTTCTCCAGCGTGGCGTGAGACAGGGAGACGTCATTTCTCCGAAACTGTTCACTGCTGCGCTGGAGGATGTCTTCAAGGTTCTGGATTGGAGAGGGCTTGGCATCAACGTTAATGGCGAGTACATCACTCACCTTCGGTTTGCCGACGATATAGTGGTCATGGCTGAGACCATGGAGGACCTCAGTGCGATGCTCGATGACCTCAGTAGAGCTTCCGAAAGAGTGGGTCTTAAGATGAACATGGAAAAAACCAAGGTGATGTTGAATGGTCATGTTGCACTCACTCCTATCAAGGTCGGGGACTCTACACTCGAAGTTGTGGACGATTATGTCTACCTGGGCCAAACGATCCAATTGGGTAGGGCCAATTTCGAGAAAGAGGTCAACCGTCGAATCCGACTCGGCTGGGCAGCGTTCGGGAAGTTGCGCGGTATCTTCTCGTCCAACTTACCACAGTGTCTCAAGACGAAAGTCTATGACCAGTGTGTGTTGCCAGTGATGACATATGGCTCTGAGACGTGGTCGCTTACAATGGGCCTTATCAGGAAGCTTGCAGTCACTCAAAGGGCAATGGAGAGGGCTATGCTCGGAGTTTCCTTGCGTGATCGAATCAGAAATGTGGAGATCCGCAAGAGAACCAGGGTTACCGACATAGCCCGAAGAATTGCCAAACTAAAGTGGCAGTGGGCAGGGCACATTGCTCGAAGAACGGATGGCCTATGGGGTCGAAAAGTTCTGGAATGGCGACCGCGAACCGGAAGACGATACGTTGGAAGGCCTCCCACCAGGTGGACCGATGACCTGGTCAAGGTTGCGGGAAGGCGCTGGATGCGAGACGCACGGGATCGGTCAATGTGGCGACGCCTGGGGGAGGCCTATGTCCAGCAGTGGACGTCTTTCGGCTGAAATGATGATGATGATGACACCCAGAAATGTAACTGAAAAAAAAACCGACAAGCTGGCAACTCTGCGATGATGTTAGAGTCTATATCTCCTGTATTTTATATTATTTTTTTACTACGTTGTAATATAAATCTCAATGTATAAAGATTCCATCCAGCACTGTAGAAGCTATTGTGTAAGAGGAGAAACGGCGCGGGGTAGGGGGGGGGGGGGGGACGTGGCTAACTAATCCTGGCTTACATATCTCGATAAATTGTCACATGGAGCCAGCGTCATGATGAGTCGCCGGGTTATCGGAGTGAGTCTGCTGGAAGAATTGATTGAAAGTTAACGCGCCATGATTAGTGGCGACCGACGAGCGACGACCGCTCAGACCCCAGCTCAAATAATGCCCGACGTTGCTTTATGAGCCGAAATCTATCATTTAGTAAGTCGGGCTTGCGATGTGATGTGACTTAAAGAGCGGTAGAATAGACTTGATTTACAAATATTTAGTGTTTCGACGTCGAAGCCGACATTTATCGAACGCTGCTTAAAATTCTATCCAAATAGAACTAATCAATAGTACCTTCCAGTTTGCTTTATTCACATTTTTTTGTAAGTACAAAATTTGAATAAACTCCTGTAGTCCTGTGTGAGTTATTAACGTAATTGAATTCATTACGTTAATTGAATGCCAAACTGGATCGGCGTGTACCTGAGCGACTCAACGCTAGATAGATGTAATGCGTCCTTCGATTCAGCGCACAATTATTCATTATGGCTACATTACGTATCAGAATTTACATGAAAAGTATACAAATTGTTAACGAATTTCCAAGAAATCACTATCGACCGATTGTTCGTGCAGACCAAACTACGTGCTCGGTGGAATATCATTTTACGTTATTCGCCAATACATAACGTGACCAGTTACATTGTGACCCTACATACCCTACATACAAGCAAAGAAGTTGGTTTGTTTAACATCTAGCCCGAAAGAACCCATGCAATAATGGCTTTTCCTGACAATTACACAGTATTCCCTACAAGTATATTAAGTACGTAGCAAAATATAGTATATTATACAACTAGTGAATAAATGACGGTTTTAAAGCGAGGGCCATAGATGAATCACGAACAAGTAAAGGATTCTATCAACTGAATCACGACCGTAGGGAGTGATTCATGATGATTGAATCACGAGCATAGCGAGTGATTCAAGTGTTAGAATCCTGAGCGACGCGAGTGATTCATGGCCCTCGATATAAATCCGTTTTATTCAAGAGTTGCATACTATATTTTATACCATGACTACGAGAAAAAGAAAGATTTAAGCGAAAAGCACAAGGAATAATAATAAATAAATGTTTTATTACCTTCAAAATTTACAAAAAAAAAAAACTTAGGGTTTCACATTTTTGTAAATTGAAGCTGAGCTAGCTAAGCTGCCTTACTTAATACGTACGTATTTTGCTACGTACTTAATATACTTGTAGGGAATACTCCCTACAAGTATATTAAGTACGTAGCAAAATATAGTATATTATACAACTAGTGAATAAATGACGGTTTTAAAGCGAGGGCCATAGATGAATCACGAACAAGTAAAGGATTCTATCAACTGAATCACGACCGTAGGGAGTGATTCATGATGATTGAATCACGAGCATAGCGAGTGATTCAAGTGTTAGAATCCTGAGCGACGCGAGTGATTCATGGCCCTCGATATAAATCCGTTTTATTCAAGAGTTGCATACTATATTTTATACCATGACTACGAGAAAAAGAAAGATTTAAGCGAAAAGCACAAGGAATAATAATAAATAAATGTTTTATTACCTTCAAAATTTACAAAAAAAAAAAAAACTTAGGGTTTCACATTTTTGTAAATTGAAGCTGAGCTAGCTAAGCTGTGTTCCAGGGGCCAGTGACCACCTCCGTTACGTTACATAATTATAATTAATTAAATACCAATATTAGAATTACAATCCAAATAAGTGTTCAGCCTAGACTAAAATCAAAATAGAAATCCTAAATATAAACAAACACAAAATTAAATCGATGAAGGAGTTTGAAAATCGAATATTCTTTGCACAAGGAGTTTGTTGGAGTTTGTATCGAGTATTTTATGCGCAAGCATTGAGATGGACGTCGAATATACATTGGTGTGTTCTAAATTCAAACACCAAAACAGTGAGTAAAAGTGCTTATTATTCACTGTTTTCAGTGAATAAAATAAGCTTTTTAGAGGGGGAATGGTATAATAGTATATTATGCAACTAGTGAATAAATGACGGTTTTAAAGCGAGGGCCATAGATGAACCACGAGCAAGTGAAGGATTCTAACAACTGAATCACGACCGCAGGGAGTGATTCATGATGATTGAATCACGAGCATAGCGAGTGATTCAAGTGTTAGAATCCTGAGCGACGCGAGTGATTCATGGCCCTCGATATAAATCCGTTTTATTCAAGAGTTGCATACTATATTTTATACCATGACTACGAGAAAAAGAAAGATTTAAGCGAAAATCACAAGGAAAAATACTAAATAAAAGTTTTATTACCATCAAAATTTTGAAAAAATGTGAAAACTCAGGGTTTCACATTTTTTCTAAATTAAAGCAGAGCTAGGTAACAGCAACTGTGTTTCAGGGGCCAGTGACCACCTCCGTTAATTTACATAATTATAATTAATTAACACCAATGCAATTAATATTACAATTACAATCCAAATAAGTATTCACTAAACATCCCAGACTAAAACCAAAATCATTATTAAAATCCTAAACATTAACAAACTGAAAATCAAATCGATAAAGGAGTTTGAAACTCGAATATTCTTTGCACAAGGAGTTCGTATAGAGTATTTTATGCGCAAGGAGGTTGTATAGCATTGAGATGGACGTCGAATATATATTGGGGTGTTCTAAATTCAAACACCAAAACAGTGAGTAAAAGTGCTATATTTTATTCACTGTTTTCAGTGAATAAAATAAGCTTTTTAGAAGGGGAATGGTATAATAGTACATTATGGTACAAGTGCGTAATGTTGGTGATTACCGCTGAGGCGCTATTGAGACCCGAGCCTTTAGGTGAGGGTCTTAAGAGAGCCGAGGACGGTAATCATCAATACACACGTATCATACGACGTTTTTCAACACACTTTGAAGAAAATAATACTAAAAAAGCATTTTCAACAGTAAAAACGAGTTGTGAATTTTTTTTCGCAATGGCGGGGTAAATTAATCAGTTTTCCTATGCGCGCGCATCTAACAATGGCGATCGGCCATAGACTAAAACAATGAGGTTACTTTTTTTTAGCTTTTCGCGGATAGCGTTTTAGCCACGTACAAAATGGGGAATTTCCAGTTTTCTTTATTGCAGAGAAACGAAAGTTATATTTGAGGGCAAGTTTTATTTATTAAATACGTACAAGTTGAAATTATCTAGTTGAAAACAAAGTTTCATGAAATGAGCAAGCAATATGTCAGGTTCTAGCATTTTGCTGAATTGTTTGACTAGAAGCTATGCCACAGTTTATGTATTCAATGGATATCATGGAAATAGTAGTTACTACCCAAACCATGTTATGGATATAGTAAGTACTACTTCCATGACAGGAATAGAAAGGGATTAATGTGGAATGGGACACTTTTAATTGATTAACAGTGTTAAATTTTATTATATTGAAAATACTAAAATTTTAACTGGATTAGAATTAATGATTTATTTTATAAATTTTCATTGGATTGATTTGTGACAATTTTAAAATTAGTTTAATTTAAAAGTATTTAAAATGAAGGCAGGAAACCATTTAAAAAAAAAACTATAACTCACTTGTGAATAATAGCAATGAAAAAGTCACAGTTTCATTACAGGTATCATTATATGCCTAATTGCGGTGAAATTAGAGCCACTTTATGAACAAGTGTGTTGAAAAATAATAAAAGCGACCCAAATGCCTTTAATAACAATTCCACAAAGGCACATTAATTATTTAATTGTGTTATTAAGTCATTACGCCCACCTGATCAGATACCAGGACATTAGGAAGCTGAGGCAGATTACGGAACGAATTACATCCAGCGTAACGCGCCGTCCCTCATCAAAAAACCCTCATCACCCGCTACAAAACCGAGCAAATAAGCCGAGACCACTTGTGGTTATAATAAATATGATATTCTGTGTAGTTTATGTGTACCTGGTAACCAGACATGATAAAGGTTTAGGTTTGCGTGGACCCTAATGAATCATAAACAAAATTACCATTGGACGACAATGTGATTTGATTATTTCAATTTTATTCGGAGGCAATAAAAACAAATCATTGCTTTGTGTAGGTTCGCGACGAAGGCACAAACAAAATAAATTGGCTTGCGGTCCACATTCTCGCATTATATGATTAAAATGTAAAATAGGGCCTTGGAAAAAATGTTCGCGTAAAACATAGGAAGGGAGATTTACATTAAAAGTTTGTTCATGTTGACGCGGACGTCTCGAGGAGGAAACTTCACATGTTGTGTTCCTCCGGCGCTGCTAACGAGAGTTCAATATAACATGAATATGAATCAATTTATCAACATCCTGGTGACGCGCCATTTTTGTGAAACTGTACGAGCGAAAAGACTTCAGCAAAGTTTGTGACATAATAAAAGGCCGAGTGAGCCGATAATAAAGTATTCTTATTTGTGCGCCATTAAACCGTTCGTGTGTGGATGATGATAAAAAGTTACTTAGCATCGTTCAAAAACGAGTTTTAAGGGCTTTCCACCGCTTTAGTGCCGTAAAACGGTTACGTTCTAAAGCATACTCCTTAGTAACGGCTAGGTTAAAATGATAGAACAAAATATTTATTTATTATCGATTCATGTACTTTATTTGTGAAACATGGTTTTTTCGTGTAACTAATAGTTTTGATTTAAAAAAAAAATAACAGCACGATATTATTCCGCTACTTTTGGATACTCCTCCAAAAGGACATCGATGTTTAAAAACATTATTACACGGCAAAAATCATGGCTAGAATTTCTTCATAACTGAAATAGCATATATATATTATGTAAATCAAGGAATATTTTGCAAACAAAACTTTTTTTATTTTTATTTTTATTTGAGATGGGTTTGCTCTTGACTCTAGTCTAGGTCAGAGGTGACAGAGACAAAGTCGACGATGGAGTGAGCTTACCCAGAAGTAGCCTGTTCACTCTAACTTTGAAGAGATTCGGGTTGTATGCGTTCGGAAACACAGACGCAGGCAGTGAGTTCCACTCTTTTGCAGTGCGCATTATGAAGGATGTTTGGAAGCGCTTGGTGCGAATTGGTGGAATAGCAACTAGGTGAGGATGGTAACTTGCAGTGCGTCTAGATGTCCGATGGTAGAAGGGGGCCGGTGGGATGAGGTCGTGGAGTTCATGAGCACACTCGCCAAAATACAGTCTGTAGAATACCGACAAGCAGGCAACCTTACGGCGATGAGCTAAGCTGTGAAGCTTGGCATCCACCAGTTTGACGTCGCCAATTAGTCTCTTAGCTCTGCGTTCCACCGAGTCAAGCGCGGCAAGCTGATATTTAGCTGAGCCATCCCAGAGGTGGCTGCAATACTCTGTGCAGGATCGGACTTGCGCTTTGTAAAGAGTTAATAGCTGTCCAGGCATAAAGTATCGCTTCACTCTGTTTAGGACGTCCAGTTTCTTTGCCGCAATTTGGGCTTTGTACTCGATGGAGGCGCCGAAGTTGAGACTCGATGTCAACTCCATGCCAAGGAGCTCGAGCCGATCAGTAACAGGAACAGATGCACCCCGAAAAGTAGGCGTTTGAATGAAACTAGTCCTTTTTGCGGTAAAAAGACATGCCTGTGTTTTGGTGGCGTTAAAAGAGACCAGATTGTCGTCACCCCAACGGGAGACAAGATTTAAGGTCAAATCAGTACGCTCCACCATAGCCTCTCTCAAGGAACGAACTTCATCCCCGCCGGTTTTTGCGCTGGACATGTATCTCTCTGAAACAGTACTGTCATCTGCGTACCCAACAATACCAGGCAGAAGTAGGTCATTGATGTGCAGCAGGAAAAGAGTTGCAGAGAGAACAGACCCCTGAGGAACACCGGCATTAATAGCCATAAGGTCAGAGGAGCAGCCGTCAACGACTACTCGGATCGACCGTTCGCTGAGGAAGTCTGATATCTAGCTGCAAAAACCGGCTGGGATGCCATAAGCAGGAAGCTTGCTGAGTAGACTAGCGTGCCAGACCCTGTCAAAGGCCTTCGAGATATCGAGCGATACGGCAAGTGCTTCGCCGTGTTTCTCGATGGCTTCGCCCCAGCAGTGCGTGACAAACACAAGAAGATCGCCAGTTGACCGTCCCCGGCGAAAGCCATATTGACGGTCACTGAGGAGCTCATTGTCTTCAAGGTAGGTCAGCAACTTACTGTTCAGTACCCTTTCCATAACCTTACATAGTATGGAGGTAATGGCTATCGGACGGTAGTGGGCAGGGTCTGCACGGTCGCCCTTCTTGGGTACTGGTTGTACATTTGCAAGCTTCCAGGATTTCGGCACCGTTCTTTTTTTAAGAGAGAGGCGGAACAAGCGTGTTAATACAGGAGACAGTTCAGGCGCACACTGCCTCAATACTCTCGCTGGAATGCCGTCAGGCCCGCTGGCCTTGTTCACGTCTAGGCTGCACAGTACTCTCCGAACCTCTTTAGTGTGAACTGCGATCTCCGGCGTCGAAGAGTCACAATGAGGTATATTAGGTGGTTGCTTAGAGCCAGCATCCAGATATGAATTGCTTGCAAAGAGAGACGCAAATAAATTTGCTTTCTCACTTGCAGAGTGAGCCAGCGACCCATCAGGTTTCAGCATTGGAGGTAAAGTGGGACGACAGAAATTAGTTTCAACCGCTTTAGACAGGGACCAAAACTGTTTACTACCCGGAGGGTGCGATGCCAGCTTGCTTAAACTGTCCAAAAGGAGGTTCAATATTGATATTCCGGCCCAGGGCGGGCGCACGTACTGCGTACTGCGTTAACATTGGGAAATATATACGCATTAAGTGGAATAACGGGCATGGTGAGAGCTCTACGCAGTGAGCGCTATTCATCTATATCTATAGTAATACTGAGGTAAGATTTACTTTTGTATGTAACGAATAAACTTAAAACTACTGGACTGATTTCAAAAATTCTTTCACCGTTGGTGAGCTACTCTTTCCCCGGGTGACATGGCTACTTTTTATCCAAGTATTCCCACGGGAACGGGAACTACGCGAGTGAAACCGCGAGGCGTCCGCTAGTAGGTCATAAAGAGCCCAAGTAACTCGCATCTTTACAACACACATAACATCACGCCTATTTTCTCGAAGGGTTAGGTAGAGGTGCAGCTATACCTACATTTCACCAGATATGTTTTTAAGTCCCATGTGATAGGGGGCGAGCCAGCCATAGCCATCAACCGGGTTCAAATCCAAACGCCGGACTGTTACTGAGAAATCAGATGGAAACCCAATAACACTTCCCAACCCGGACATCGAACCCAGGACCTCAGCAAGCCATGGCGAAATCATTCTCAGCAATATTGTTTGCAACCATTTTACCAACGGGGCAGTTATTATTTGAACCAGAAAATATTTTTTCTGGTTTTATTTAAACGGCCAGAATACACAGTGCGCTACAATTGAGTATTCCGGACAACAGCCCCGTTTTATCTCGCTCGTTTCGCAGCAATGCTGACTATATGGTCACAGATAGTATCGACGGGCAGCATTAATGGTATTGCTACCGAGTAAGAGCCGGTCTACATTGCGCGTTGCGTCGACGTAGCGCTGTCGGTGCGTCGTTTTACATACAATTAACCATAGTGTCCACATTGTGCGCAGCTGTGCGTCGCCGGAACGTTACGACTGCATCGTGTCAACGCTGCGAGGACGCAGCGCCCGTATGGCCGGCAATGCATCAAAATATTTGCGTTGCGTTGACGCAACGCGCCGTGTGTACCAGCTCTGAAGCCACTCCTGACGCGGTGAGTGGGGTAGTGATGTGCCTCGCGAAGCTAGCGTAGTGTGATAGTGACGCGACCAAGTGATAGATGTGGTCGTCCTTATGCATTGATGGTGACAGCCGGTCTCTCGTGTTTATGTTCACATATTGACGTGGGATTAAGTACGTTTGCTACGTTTTGCCAACTGATGATGCAGACGTGAGACACTTTGTAAGTTCCATTTCCACATATTTCCAACCCGGCCTTGAGGTAATCAATATCTATATTATCTTACATTAAATTGACGGGAAGTATATATCAGATTGTTATGTTATCATCCACTAATAGACGTGAAGTGTAGTAGCTACAGTTGTAAGTTATCCATGATTGCAGATCAATCTTATAATAAACACATACAGGCCCACGAATATAAGGAACTTAATAATTATGCGCCTAAAACTTCTTCTAGCTCAATAAATTCACGTGAATCATTTAATAAAGACATACGTAGATACAGGCTGAAATTAAGGCCGGTTCCATGGAACTTGACGTGTCCGGCAGTTCATTTAGCTAGATTTATCTTGTGCGCAACACGCCCGCACTCCCGCAGCCCACAGCCTCATGCAGCAATTACAGACATTTTGCGAATATCCTGACATTTGCTGTGATATGTAGCTACCCTGTGACATATTCAACTGTCTTTTGTCAAATTACTGACCAGTGAATATATTGTACTTAACTGGTGAATACGTAACAATGTTTGAATGCTAAATATAATCCTAGACCAATATGAATACAATCGAGAAATCGATTAAATCCATACCATAAGATAGCGAAAGTAACTATTTATATCTATTTGTTGCGTTTACATGTCCAAATTGCTAAACCAATATTGATAAATTTTGGTATAGGCATATCTTGGACTCCGAAGAAGGTATAGGTTTTTTTCGCCGGGGGGTATGTTCCATTAGTACTTGCCGACTATCACGCGAGCGAGCCACTGGCAAAAGTTAATATACGATTTAATTCGGTTTCATGTTTTGTGGCAACTCCATTCATATCAGAAATGGACGCCAACAATGAACATTCAAATCAACGGAGTGAACTCGGCAACATCTCGCAAAGCCCACAATAACCGAGTGCCGCCCCACAAATCCTTCAATAAACAAGTGACGAACAAAAAGTGCGCTGCCGACGAACAAACAATCGTAATGGCAGAAAGCGCGCGCAAAAACAGAATTAAGACGAAGTGGCGCAGCGAGGCTCGTCAATCACCCGCGACCGCGAGAGAACAGAGTTTACTACTTTTGTCAATTCACTGGCTCGTTACTACACTCTGTGTCAGCTGATTTACTACCGTCACGTGTCATGAATAATTAACACCTCCCTGGCTGCATTTTTGGTCCTTCCAACAACATTACAGTCATAATAATTTGTTTACTATAATGAAGAGAAACGATTAACCGTTTATCAACTTCATAATCCTTTTAATATACTAGCTTGGTGCTTCGAATGTTATAAAAGTGTTGTTGCGGATTAGACAACACATTTAAGTCACACATGTCTTTTACTTTACGGCGCTAACGAAGGCAAACAAGTAGCTAATTATGTTTGTAGTGCAGTTGTTTACAACTAAGTACGTGTCGCCGACAAAAGGTAATTAAGGCATCATAAGGACTAGGAGCGGTGTGGCGTGCGCGCCTCTAAGGCGACAGTTACTGTTGTGAATGTCAATTAAGGAAAGTTTCGCAATAAGGCGCGAGACGTGAGCGCCGCCTACTACTCGATAATGAAAACTTGGCACCACCTACCTAAGTAGTTTCTATTCTGAAAAGAAAATGCATCACTTTGAAACTGTAATATTCCCTACACATAGAAGAACATGTTTAAGGGTTGAATGAAAATATTAAAGTAATGATGATAAATAAGTGAAAACCCTATAAAATGGTGGGTTAGTGAAGGCGATCCATCACGGGAACCGTTCCTCAATAGCCGGGTCCACACCGGATGATCCAACCTGGATCAGCGATCGCGCGATCCGCGATCCAGGATCACGGAGTGTGGTTCGTGGATCGTACTAGGCCGATCCAGTTTAATTGAACTGCGATCCTGAACCTACGCTCCTAGCGATCCATAGGCGATCCATGATTCAGTCGAACTCTTGCTTGAGATGGAGTCACACGTGCAGCGTCGGCGTCGAATTGCCGTGGCAGCAGTAACCTATATTTTGCTTAAAAATTTGCGCAAAAAATCACAAAAAATAAAAAGACGGTTCTGGATAAAAACAATATACAAAAACATATACAATAACATCTTTTGGGTCCCATAAACATTTAAATTCCTTATAAAGCGATATCAGACGACGACTTTGCGAGATGTCCATGGCGTGAAGGATCGCGCGAACCACACACAACTGTCCACACCGCGCGCGGCACGCAACTGAGGCACCTTTGAGGCTGGCAAAAAAACCGACAACGCACGGATCGGGCGCAGCAGGGATCGCGCGCTCCAATACTTGCGCATGGATCGCGCGCGGCACGTCCACACCGCCCGCACATTTGGATCGCGCTCCTGCCGCGCGCGATTGGAGCGCGATGGATCGTCCGGTGTGGACCCGGCTATTTACACGGGACACCATGACTGATGGCGTACCCCGGGGAGCTTGCTAACAGAGACGAAAAATGTACGCTGAAAACTGCAAAGTTTACAAAACAACCAGATGAAGATTTAACGGAGATTGATTTAGAGAGACAACTCTTTGAAGGAACGACTATTCATTAAGAAAACTATTTATTCTGAAATAAAAGAATATTGTAGAGATAAGAAAAACAGCCGCTTTCAATCAACAGAGAGATGATACGAGTATGTAGCAAAGAATGAAGTGGAATAGTTAAACGACAAACAGATGGACGTAAAAATATACTTTTTCATGCCAAATGATATTCACGAGACTATTTATCAAGATCATAATAAATAAAACCAAGATCTAAAAATGTTAGATATTCCATAAATAAAGTTATTTTACCACCAGACAAGTATTAATGAACTGAATATCTAAAAATCAGCGGCGCGAATTAACCGTCTCACTGAAGCGACGTTTTCAGCTAACCTAATTTCATTTATACCAAATCAGCCTGTCAAGTTTAATCTCTACTTGCGTACCACTAGAAATGCGGTCTAGATATTGCTGAAATTTTGACATAATATTTGACGACGACGCTTTTCGTTTTTCAGCCGTCGAGGGACATCGTGGGTCGGTGTAAATTGATGCTTTTAGAGCAATTTTCCATGACAAAGTGGCACATAGGTAGGTACACGTTGTTCCATAGAGGTTTACTGACAGGCATCTCATCCGAGTATGTGAATTCGGAACTCGAAATAATTGAAATTCAATCAATCACCTACAGGGTATGCTTGCGATCCGCATTTGATCGTGTCAGGAGCGCTCGCTCCCAGGCCTTGATGCACGCTGCGCGCCCGAATGCTCCGGCGAGCCGCCAAAATAACGACGAGCCGACGCCAAGATTCAATTTGCAGTGCACTCCTGCCGCTCTAGTAGCCGGCCGGTTAAAACTTGCCAAATTGAACAATTGCCGTATGAAAACTGAACTGGGTTTTCAGCCGTTAGTGAATTTTACTCAATTCAGCTTACTAACTGAGCTCCCTAGGCGAAGTTAACGGGGATTTACATATTTTTAAAGTTTATTTAAGGTTCATGTTTGATAGATGGTAGATAACATTTCCGAAAACATGGCATAACGTAGCTAGATAATATTCATATATTGTATGCCTACCTACTAATAACCTGTATCTAGGATTGCGCAAAGGTTCTGAATAAAAAATCAAGGCATTAATTTTCAGCAATGCAGTTTAAAGCTAACATTAAATTGCTGAAATTTATAAAATTTAAGACTGTGTCTCAGCCCCCAAGCGGTCCGGCCTTTATACAAAAACCGCTAGGCGCGAACAATGGCGCCCGCCCCTCTCTCTCAACGGTACTCGGGCATGGCACCGCAGAAATGCCGTTTTTATCAAACTTATCATACTTAAATTTACACAAATAATACATTTCCTTAATCTACTAATCTCATACTTAATTCTACCTAGGAAACATATAAAAGGTGTAAAAGATCAACACAAAAGTCTTCTCTAACCTAGTTTCCTCCCTACATATGAGCTATGAAAACATACATAATCTTATCTAATTAGCTACCTTTTCTCTAAATATTATGTATATTACAAGTTCTAAAATTATAGGTAAACTCAAAAACTCGCATGGCACCTACGTCAATCCTATTTAAAACTTCCATGTGGGGTTTTTAGAAACACGAAGACTATGAGACAATGCTAACGGTATATAATATTTTCTCATGACAAGTCCAGGTAATCGAGCGCAATGAGTTCGGCGCACAACAAAGGCGATTCAATGGTTTATGACGATTGCTGGTTCCGTTCCGAAAACAATAAGCATTCTTCTTCTTCCTCGTATCGATGATTCCAAAATTAAATATACTTTAACCAGAATTCAGCATAAGCAATAAGCATTGATTTTAACTTATTTTTATAATACTGCAAAATGCCGACAAGGGATCTATGACAAACAAGCAGACCCGTTAAAAGTCCCAAACACATGTCGGCCTTTTAAAACCGTTAACAAATTTACCGTGGGAAATGCCCTTATACTAAAAATTACCATGCAACGTACAATCCGCGTCCGTAACACATGCATACAAACATACATACATACATTGCAAGTTAATTAAAAGCTTGTAGTAATAACAAGGCACGAGGCTTTTAATTTATACAAGTGCCAGCAGGTGGAACATTTATAAGACGAAGAAGAAGGGAAGGTCGAGTTAAAACGTTAAAATTTAATTACCATCCGCAAAATACGTAAACAATAAACATACTCTCAAAATATTTGATATTGACTTACGCAAAATATAAACCAGTTATTACAGTCACTCTGGAGCTACTTTCATCGAACACTTGAAATTATTAATATCCAAATGGTGCCAAAATGATACCCGGAGGAGCAATAAAGTAAACTCCAAGTTAACAGCGGTAAGGTTCATTTTGGAGGAACTGTTTCCAAATAGGCCGCATTTAATTTCGGCGTAGGAGCTTTAATTTCAATAGTCTCGTAATATTGCAATCCGATTTTAATTGCTAAGATACGAACGCGGGGCTATCAAATATTGTTCACTGCGGTACAACCACATAATTTAGAATCTTAAATTAAGTCCCTGAGGATTCGATAGAAGTACTGTTCCGACAGAGGCTGTGCTGGTCATGTTCTTTGTTTGCCGCGCATCGCGTGAGTGCGCAGTCATGAAACGTATAAGTTGCACACAGAACGATGCAAATATATTAAGTAGGTACTTGTAGTGTCAATACAATCGCGGCGTAACGTGGGTGACGCGACCGCGAGAGCGTGACAAAAGCTTTTTCACACATCATTCACTATCGATGCATTCGCATTCCGCGACCTATTTGCATTGCGAAGGAATCGCATTAAGGGCCTGCCACCGTTTTAGTACCGTAAAACGGTTACCTTCTAAAGCCTTAGTAACGGCTAGGCTAAAAAGTATTAAAAAAAAATCATATACATTATTTTTGAAACATGGCATTTTCGTGTAACTATTAGTTTTGCTTTAAAAAAAAAATTAACAACACGATATCTTTTCGCTACTTTTGGATACTCCTCCAAAACGACTTAGATGTTTAAAAATATTTTTACACAGAATAATAATGATGGCTAGAATTTTTTCATAACTCATATGTCATATGTAAATCAATAGTAGATTATTGCATCGAGCACAAAGTAATTTATTATTGCACCGAGTGCCTGATTTAGAGCCCGAGCGTCAGCGAGGGCTCTAATCTAACAGGCACGAGGGCTATATAAATTACTTAAGGCGAGGTGCATAATCTGCTTTTCTTTCAACTATTACCTATAGGAATAGTAGATAAAAGAAACTCATATCAAACAGTTAAAATAGAAGTTTAATTATTGAAATTAATAGTTATACTTGATCAATTATTAAACGTAAGGTTAAGTTTTGTTGGGCAAATTTATATTTGTTTGTTTAACTTGGGACTGAATAATATTATCAGACGAGTTAGATGGGCCTGGCTGATTTGTTACAATGAAGTCGTTATCACGGGAAGTAGATGGGCGCGGCCACGGGCGCGGCGATGTCAAAAATCACTTTTTTAAATTTCTTTCATTTTTAAATCAGAGTTAGCAGCAATCATTTTTTAAATTTGGAACAAGTAGGATAGAAACGAATAATACGTACGTAAAAAAAATAGTATTGATATCGGCTGGCTGAATAGAGCTAATCCATTGAGATTGGACCTTTTGGTGCGATTAAAAAAAAAACTGTGCAATAATGAAATTTCATACATTTTTATTGCTCTAGAGCAATAAAGACTCGCTTTGTACTGAGTTTTTAGTGTGATTGTGATGAAATTAAAGCATAGTTGGAAGAAAATAATATTTTGCAAACAAAACTGTCCAAAAGGAGGTTCAATATTGATATTCTGGCTCCGAGCGGGCGCACGGCCATTACTGCTTTAATATTGGGGAGTATTTATACGCCTTAAAAGGAATACAAATGTGTCCAAAATAAAGTATGATAAACATTCTGTATTTTTAGTTTAGGCGATTGAGGAAAAGTACAGGAAAACTGTATGTAGATAAGAAATGCCATCAATCTCGTCCCTTTTCACTTAGTTTTACTGTTTTGTAAGGACGGTGTGTTTGACTCCGTAGTGCTCCCGAGACTGGTGGCATCCCGCCAAAGTATCCAGCCACTGGATTGAAACAAATTCGATTGTAACGATCCATTATAAATTCTATTACATAACACACGGACAACGGGCTCTAGTTTGCTACTGAATTAACAATTCAAATGGTTTTATTGCGCACGATCGAGTTGAGCGAGGGATGATTTGATTATAAGAAAGTACCCACGTCTCATCAGGTATCTAATTTCCGGGATGGAGGAAAACGTTCGGTAAACAATGAGTTAACCCTCACGTTATGTTCGCAAACGAATCAAGTGGAGCCACTCGGCTCGCTGGCGGGTGGACGCGGCGCTTGTTGGCGGCTGGCGGACCCGGGCGGCGGCCGCGGGATAAAGGCAGCTCTCCAGGTCAGTTAATAAACACTCGTCAGACTCGCTCGCTCGGCTTTTTCCAATTTGTTCGACAAATAAAAGTCGCCGGCTTGCATTTAGGAAGCAACCGCGTACGTCCACTCTCACACCTGATACTTATTTTTATTTTGGTTACGGTCAAACTAGTAGCGAATTTACACTACGTTGCTCGAAGTCTAGTTTTCCATCTCCAACTTTTTGCTTTTGGTGCGTGGTAAATAAACTATCATCATCATATCAGCCAAAGGACGTCCACTGCTGGGCACAGACCTCAAGCGTGCGTCGCCACATTGGCCGGTCCCGTGCGTCTCGCAACGGATCCAAGCAACCTTCACCAGGCCATCGGACCACATGGTGGGAGGCTTTCAAAAAAAAAATTTCAATAAATTCAAAAGTCATTTATTCAAACTAGGCTGAGAATCAGCACTTTCCGAACGTCAAAATTATTTAAGACAGTCCCCCAAAAACGCCCGCCCTTCACCACTTCCTAGTGCTTTTGCTGGGAAGAAGAAGTGGCGCAACAAACTCCCCAGCAGCACAGGTGTGTCTGTTCAGTTAGAAAAAAAAAAAAACTTGATTCTATACAATAGTATGCAAATAATTTACATTACTCAACACAAAAAAAATATATATATATTTGCCATAATGACAGCTAGCACACGCCAATATACCAACAAAAACATCGAAATCTAAACTCAAGCGAAAATAAAAACTAAAAATAAAAACGTAAACGGAACTTAGTACCCGAATTATAAAGCCTCCAGGCATAAAGGGCGTGCCCGCCTACATATAGCTAATACAGCTGTAACTCGAAGTCACATAATTATGATAAACTAGGACCATCGAAGTAAAAAATAAATCAACAGTTAGGCAAGAATAATATATGATCCACTGTCGAGGTCGCTAGCTAACCACATATTGCAATAGAACTCATTAAAAAAAAAACATTGTAGTCGATTATGTCAATAATATGACAATTAAATTAAAATAAATTGACATAAACTGTCAAAATAAAAAAAACAATTATATAACTCATATAACCTGTCAGTAGGTAAGCTAATTCTGGAGAAAGAATACAAACATTGTCTTGAGTTAATCACAGCGACCAACTATTTTTATCGTTTAAGTAGTCGTTAATAGAATAGTATACCCTTGAACAAAGGTTTGATTTTACTTTAACTTTAAACGCATTAAAAGGCAAATCTAGAAGAGCAGAGGGTAGCTTGTTATAAAAGGTTATACCAAGCCCAACAAATGAGTCATGAACCTTATGAAGCCGGTGAAAAGGAGCTCGAAATTTGTCTTTATTTCTGGTATTAATATTGTGAATATCACTGTTTTTAGTGTAAAAGTGTATATTTTGCCTAATATATAAGATATTGGCGACGACCTTTAAAAAAACACACAAACACACTGTTTACATCGTCAAAATCATGTCTATTCCTGTCAACTTTAAAATTAAGAGAGTTATCATCTGCAAATAGTACAACTTCACAGATACCCGTTAAAAAGAACGGTAAGTCATTGATATACACTAAGAACAAGAATGGACCCAGTATTGAGCCTTGAGGTACACCTAACTAAACTGGTAACCCGGAAGATTTCTCACCATTCACATCTACACATTGGGACCTATTATGTAAGTAAGAATTTATAACTTCGAGAGCTTCGTTTTGCACACCGTAATGACGCAGTTTACGCAATAGCGTGTCATGGTGCACGCAGTCAAAAGCTTTGGAGAGATCACAGAAAACCCCAATAGCATTTTGCGAGTTCTCCCATGCGTTAAATATTTGTTTCAGCAGAGCAACACCCGCATCTGTAGTCGAACGACCTTTTGTAAAGCCATATTGTTCATTATGAAGGAGGCTATTTAAATTAAAATGTTTTAGCAACTGCTTGAGTATTAACTTTTCAAATATTTTACTAAATGCTGATAAAATGGAAATAGGCCGGAAATTGCCAACGTCATTTTTATTACCTGATTTAAATAATCGTATGACTTTACTACTCTTCATGAGGTCAGGAAAAGTTCCTAAGTCAACTCATTTATTAAAAGTAACAGATAGATAGGGGGCTACGATGTCTATTATATTACTTAAAAGTTTAATGGAGATGCCCCGGTACCATACCAGTGTTTTTGGATTTGAGTGAGTTAAAAACATTAACTACATCACGAGGCGTTACATGTTCGAAGCTAAATAAACGAATACTTTTAGAGACACTACTCAGCAAAAGGTTTTTAGCTTTAGACGGGGACGAATTTAAGGAGCGAGTCGTAGTTATGGTATGTTGGCAAAAAACTCATTAAACGCTTCAGCTACGTCAGCTGCTTTAGTAACTAATTTACTGTCGACCATAATCTCAAATTCTTTATCTTGTTTAACCGACTTACCCGTTTCATTGTTAATAATTTTCCAAGTGGTTTTTACTTTATTATTGGATTTTTTTATTTAATCGCTTAAAAATTTTGATTTAGCATAAACACCATAACCATAACCACATAACCATTACCATAACATTAACATTAGCATAACCTTTTTAAATAATTTTGAATAACTCGTATAGTCTCGCTCTACTTTTATAAATACCTGGAGTGGCCCATTGGTTAAAGCCAACGCAACGTCTTTCGGTTCGCCGTCGCCACTCCAGAACCTTTCTGCCCTATCGACCATCCGTTCTGCGAGCAATGTGCCCTGCCCACTGCCACTTAAGTTTGGCAATTCTACGGGCTATTTCGGTAACCCTCGTTCTCTTGCGGATTCTTTCTCGACATTTCTGATTCGATCACGCAAGGAAACGCAGCGCATAGCCTTCTCCATTGCCCTTTGAGTGACTGTAAGCTTTCTGATGAGGCCCAATGTAAGCGACCACGTCTCAGAGACATATGTCACTTCACTGGTCATAGATTTTCGTCTTGAGACACTGTGGTAAGTTGTACGAGAAGATACCGCGCACGCGCAGCTTCCCGAACGCTGCCCAGCCGTAAATAAATAAACCCTACATAATTATCACTAAAAATACATTACCAAACACCGTACAGATATGAAGCCAGAGCAGTATGTATAAGGTTTTATTTACCTGAAACAGAAATAAAAACAATGTGTTAACCTCTCAAATGTCGCGCCGTATACAAATTGCAATTTGGTACTGAAACTAAAATAAAATATTGAGTTCGTAAATGGATATTCAATTTGAACCTGATAAATTGGGAGCAAGTACCAAGGTAGCATAACAAACTAGATGTATTATGTATAACATTGGCAAAGTTTGACAACTTATGATAAGTTTATGTAGGTGTTCCGTCGGATTCTGCCCGGTCATCATAACAATCTATTGACCGGAGATTGGGGGTCGGGATTGAGATTTTCTAGCAACCCTCCGACCCGCACATTTGTGTAGCATAATTATGCAATGACCCATACAAATTCCAATATGGTGGTATCTTTATATTCGTAGATTGAATATGTTTTTACTTAACCTCGCATAGCGCATTGATTCTGTCTTAATTGCGAATTTAAACTGAAAGAATCAAGGCTCGTTGTTTCGCATCAAGTTTTATACAACAGGTAAGAAAGAATACAGTAGATGAAAGATAATATTTATTTCAAAAATACAAAGCACAACAAAGTTATTGTTGACAATGAATTCGACCATAATTTTGCTAATCATTAAAAATGAAAATGTAAATCAGAAATCACAGAGATCAAGGATTATTATGAAATCCGAGCGATTCAATCGGCCACCATCGGACGCCCGTTCATTTCATCCAAAATTGGCCCGGAGGAAATTGGTGAGACTTTTAATTATTCATACAAGAAGGGTCGGCTAGAACCAGGACTTCATAAGATTCGGCACGTCTTGTCGTATAGACGAGCAGAATCAATACGCAATCAAACTGTCGGCCGCAGAGTTAGCTGCAAATATTTTCCTATTCACAATTGTGGAAGTTGGTTGGTGAAGCCGCGGGGTCGCGGGGCGAGGTAATTTGATTTCGAGTAACGCCCTAAATTATTTACCATTTCCAACGCCTCCGCCGCGATTAGAGTTTGCACTTTCTCCCATTGTAAGCTGCTTAATGTAGATCATTCTCTTTGATCGTGTTTTGATTAATTTCGGTGACCTTTGATCTGACCACGATCGCTTTTAGGTTGTATTTGAACACATTGATTTTACTCAACGAAATTAGATACCTATGTGTAATAAAAAACTTTTTTACAAAAAAATACTACCGACTTCCAAATAAGAAAACTACAAAGTGAAAAATAACTTTATTTTTGGAAGTCGGTGTCTTTCGTAGGTACAATTTTTATGCGTTATGGACATTTTGGAAGTCGGTAGTATTTTTGAAAAAAAGTTTTTTATTTTTCACTTTTAGTTGTACCTACCTAAAAGGCAATTTGTTTAGTAAGTTTCCTATAACGCCAGAATAGATTACCCGAATATCATGAAACTTGAACAAAACCGGTCAAATAAGAGATCTGCTTACCCCTTAAGAGCGTACTGGCGTGATGTTATGTTATGCAATGGTATAAACAATAAACAGAAATGCGATTGCAGCAGTCCCGAGAGATTTTCCGTTATTTATTGAAGAGTTCTGTTGTATATCTTCGAAGTTCTTCATCAGATCTTCACCAAATTAAAATGGGACCAATTTCGGAACATACTCTTTCAAACAAAAAAATAATTCAAACAATTATTTTCAAAATCGGTCCACAATTGACGGAGATATCGGTGAGCATACACAAAAAATAAAAAATAAACATACAAGAAGTCGAACCTAGAACCTCCTCCTTTTTCACAAGTCGGTTGAAAATACACATCAGTTGATATAACCATATATACTACTCAAAACAAAATAAGAGCCACTCGTTATTTTCACATTTCAATATAATTTAATGAAGATTAACTAATTATTAAGTACCAAATATTGATGTTATTAACTCTTTGATATTTAACCTCTTTGATTTTGTTCGTGATATCAAAATGCTGGCCAACTTGAAAAAAAACTGGTTTAGAAATTTTCTTGTTATTTTGTTTCGTTTCGATTATTTTCATGGCAATCTGAAATAATCGCAAATTTGTTTTCTTAATTTGATTAAATAAGATCTTAAGTTAAATATTCCACAAATACGAAGACTTACGGACGCAATTACTGCAACCAGAGCCGTTACAATGATCCATGAAGGAAATTTGCAGCGGTCTGAGGCTTTGCACCTGGATTTTTCGAAAATCTATACAAAATACTTGGAATTGCTTCCAAGAGACTGGTAGTGTTGCAAGAAGACCTGGTTCGGGTAGAGTTCGCATTACAACTGTTCATGAGGATCGGTACATCCGGTTAAGTGCCCGCCGAGAACGCACAGTGACGGCTCGTAAGTTACAGAATCGCCTACGGCTGACAACGGGTACTCGTGTCAGAGACCAAACGATCCGTAACCAATTACATGAAGACCAGCAAACATTAAAACGTCGAGTTGTTCGAATTCTTTTGTCCAGGGCTCAACGTGCAAATCGTTTAAGGTTCTCCCTTCAATATTTGGACTGGAGCATAAACCAGTGGGGCACGGTTCTTTTTACCCATGAGTGCAAAGTATAATTTTCTTATGACGATCGGCGCATCAGGGCATGGAGGTGACGTGGCGAATGATTTTCGGCAGCCTACATTCACGAAGTTGGGCGTTTCGGTGAACCCAATATAATGATTTGGGGGGGATAAGTTTATACGGCAAAACTGAACTCGCTATTTTGTCTGTGTCAATGAGGGTCCCGTAACTGCTCAGCGTTACATTGAGGAAGTCATCAAGCCTCATGTGATCCCATTTGCACAGCGAACGGGTCCTGGATTCTTCCTGATGCAAGACATTGCCCGTGTGCATACGGCAAGTGTTGCCGTCGCCAGCAAACAGTCCGGACTTGAATCCGATCGAGCACATGTGGGACCAATTAAAACGAATGGTTAGAAAGAGTTCGCAAGAGGTCTACAACCAGCAGCAACTTATTGACGCTTTGAAAAATGCCTGAGGGAAGATCCCAGTTTCAGCATTCCAGGCTACAGGAGTGCATAGCCAAAAGATGAGGGCCCTACCCGTTATTAAAAAAAAAAAAAAAGGGTGAAGATTTTTTTTAGTTTTTAGCACCTTTTTGTTAGTTGTGTTTTTTATCCTAAATTGTAATTTTTTACCAAAAGTCAAATAAACATGTTTATTAATTAATTAATTTCAACAGTTACTCGTACTAGCCTAACCGGTAAACAATAACTTTGTTTTATGTTTATGTTAATTAAACAATGAGATAATTTTATAATTTACATGGTATAACTACCTAGTGGCTCTTATTTTGTTTTGAGTAGTATAGAAATCACGGTCACCGTCACGAAGTTCTTTACAAACTCCAATTTTGCTGAAATGAGACGCGAATTCGGAAAAAGAATGTAAAACAGTACCGATATACATTCGAACACAACTATTCCATTCTAATCAAAGCAAAGAGGCTGGCTCGATCCCTCATTGACGGGTACTGTGGATACGATACGAGAACAACTGATTTTTTCAGTTCCATGCATAAAACATGAGTATGATTACCTCACAACCTAGTGCTCAGTACTTCATACATGTATGTAATGTTATGCTATCCTAGTCCTTCGTCGAGACACTCGTAATTCGATCAGCCTTGGAAATAACAAAATGAGTTACTTACGGAGCGCTACTCGTACATAAAACTAACAACTAATCGAATATCAACGCGAGTTATGTTTCGGAGACATGTTTATTAAGTTCTTGAAGATGTAAGCTAAGTCAGTTTTACTTTCCTTAATCCTAACTTGGTCCTGTTTATAAGTGTTTCGTTGGAAACAAGACTTTTTGTAAGTCAAAGTTTGTCGAAGTTCTGAAAGGACTTTTAGTGATTATATTTTTTTTGTATCGCTCTTAACAACCGCCCCACGCATGTCTGTATCAATACCAATAGTTTCTTCCAAGAAGTGAAAAATAGTACATTTCGTGTCGAGCATAAAGATTCGAGATTTTAACACGAGCGATCTAGCGAATTTCGACGCGAACCGAAGGTGTCGAAAGCTACATGCGAGTGTTAAAATAAAGCCTTTATGCGAGACATTTATTTTGCATTTTATTAAATGCAAATGCGCGGTTTAGTATCATTCTGCCAGTTACATAATGATCCATACAAAAGTCATTTCGTAACTGTTATTATGTAAATTTGTTTTTTTTCATAATCTTGTGTCTAAATGTTTATATTTCGAAACGAATTTCTTAGGCGATGTGTTAATAGACAAGGTTTTGCTTTTGATATGTGTACTGGTGTAAAAGCTTAACTAATACTCGTTATAAATCTATTCAAAACTTACAAAGAAATCCGTATAAACCTCAAGTTATATAATAACTATATATAATAATAATAATAAAATCTTTTATTTCAGACAAAGACCATAGGATTAGTAACAATTAACTTAAAAAACTAGTGTTAGTAGGTACAGATATAAAACTACAATTCAGCGTGGAGCTGCATCCACCTCTGCATCACCGGAGAATCCCACCGGTCTGCGAACACACTGAAAATAGTGTTGGTACTGCCGCGAACACGCGTCATCAGAGAGGCACATCTTTTTCTAATAATGGCAGCGAAACCATCAATGTTTGTGTCCGCAAACATCCCTGACGCACTGCAACGCCACGGCAGCCTCAACAGTACTCTCAGTGCATTATTATATTGGACGCGCAGATCGCTGTATGCTCGCTGAGTGAAACTGACCCACAGGTTGCACGTGTAGAAGGACTGACAGTAAGCTTTGAAAAGCGTTACTTTTACTGGCTTCGTACATCGCGCAAACCTGCGGGCCAGCATGTTACAACGAACAGCCAGCGACCTACGTTCCCTCTCAATGTCACAATTATCTTTAAGATCTTCGGTGATCCAGTGGCCTAGGTATTTAAACTTGTCTACCCTTCGCAGGGGTTCTCCACACAGTGCGACATTCGGAATACTAGAATATGTCACACTGCCCGCTTTGAAAACCATTAGTTCGCTCGTTATGCACACACCGGCAAAATTAGCGGAAAATTTCAAAAAAAACTTTAACATACTGAGTTATTTGTTTTATTTTTAATGTTTAGATCTGTTTCGAAGTTAAGGATGTCATTATGCCCAATTTAATCCAAACTGAGAGGGCCAGGGCACTTCGAGATGAGGAGAAATGATCAAACCTACAGTGATGTGCATGATTCATCGTTTACCTGTTTCAACTATTTATTGCAGTTTCTAATGATTCAGAGAGACTAATGCTTTGTGTGAGAAGATCAGGACATGGCAGGAAACCCGTATTTCTAACGGGAATAATCGTTCCATTTAGTTTCACATTCGCAAAAACCCGCGTTTAAAGGCCATCCAGCCAGAAATGAGCTGGAGGAAATTCGAGGTGCAACAGTAAGTGTGCTTACGGTACGTAAGAGGTTGAAAGAAGCTGGTTTTGGTTCGTTCATGCCCGCCGAAGGTCCAAAACTTTAACAGAATAACTTTTGCTAGAGAACATCGACTTTGGTTCACCGAGTAATGGAGTAAAATATTGTTTAGTGATGAGTGTGGAAGTCATTTAAATCGAATTGATGGACAGCAATAAATGTATTATCATGAACAAGAACAACATAATCTGTGAACATTTAAACTAATTTGGCATATGGTAGAGGAACAATAATGGATTCAGATAGGATACGAGGCGAGCTCTTACGGACTTGGTGGTAATCGATGTAGGAGATTTTATTGCAGATCACTATAAAAGTGTTATTTAAGAATAAAATGTGGTATTTGCTCCTTTATCAGAAGTCACTTCGGATACAGAATAGATAAAGGATAATGCTCGGCCGGATACAATTTTTTCAACTCCAGTCTATCTTAATAAAGTCAATTTCGCAGTTTTGGCAAAGCTGGCGAGATCACCAGACATGCATCGGATAAAACACATCTGGAACCCGCTGAAACGAAGAGCAAAGTTCATAATCCCTACACCGGTCAATGTAGGTGAACTGCGAAACGCCGTTATACAGGAATGATAAAACTACCACAGGAGACAATGAATAACATTATTCTCAAAATGTCTAGGCGGGTGCAAACTTTATTACGAGCAAGTGGAGAAAAATCTCTATTTAATGTGATATTATTTTTATTGTGAAAATGTTTTTTTTAATTAACTTTTTAAACTTTCCTTAATAACCTTAAAAATCAACAACTTCCATTTTTCCCATTAAGTCATGTTACTCGCAAAAAATGTACTAAATGCGATCTCATTTTTATTTGAAAAGGTGTATTTTTAAGTAAGGAAAAATGTAAAGGTTTTTTAAATTAAATCTTAACAAAGATGAAATCGTCATTTTTTATTTGTTCCGCTAATGTTGCCAGTGTGTGTAGTAAAGCAGTTCATTGCTACTTGCTAGTCAGTACACGGGTACCAGGGCAGCATGAAACAGCAGAGCGCAATTACTGCGAACGAAGGGACAACTATTTGTAAACAGTATAAATGGAGGCGGAAGGAAGCAGAGTTCTAATGTCACCTATTTATTTACTTCGGCGCCTCCTGGCTGCGTGTATCGACGGTGGCGGCGTCGCGTCGCACGATTTCCCATGGGTCCCCATTATTAATACTTCGTTTCGAAATGGATTTATTTTCAATATAATGGGGATTTAATGCAATATGGTACGACATGATTTATACGCCGCGTCGTCGGAAACAATCTTCAATATGTATGGTAGTCGTTTCGACGAACTCATAAGAAGCTAAATAAGCATAATAATCATTAGCGAAATATCTTGCCTATAATCTAATCAAAACCCACTAATGTTTTAGCTGTCACGTCATAACGCAAAAAGGCACGAGCAAAATATTAATTCTGCCAAACATATTTAATGAATAATTAAAATTAATTTATTGATCAAAATCGAAATCTAGAGTAATTAAAAACGCCTTAAATGACGTATTAGTTTTGTTTTACTTTTTATATGAATGATAATCTGTACTTAACTAATTTTAAAACTTTTCTCAAATAATAAAAACTCTATGCGGCGGGCTGACGTTGGAGTTAAAAATTAAAAAAGTACAGGAAAGTAAAAAGCACTAGTAAAAAAAAGTGACACTTTCCGCACAGTTTGGCTGCTTGGAAAAAGCTCTTTTCGAGGACATGCATTGTAAAAATATTTAAATTTTGAACGTTTAAATACCCTTTTTATTAATATATAAATGATATTTTTTGCGTGATAAATTGTGCTGCATGCAGGGTAGTACAAGCGAAGATCCGCGCAAACGGGAGACGGCGAGGAGAGAGCCGGTGCGCACGAAGAAAACCGAAGACGCACGAGCGCGCGCTGACTAGACACATACAGTCCCTACGCTAGCAGCCGCTATTGTGTGTTTACACTGAGCATCAGCTGTGGTGTTGTTATTTCAGTTTCGTTATATTTTACGAAACTGAAACAATGCAAATTAATGAATCGAACTCAGTTCCAACCGGGCCCGGTGTCCATAAGACACCTCTCTCTTTTATTCTCTGCTACCAGTTATACTTTACAATCAATAGAGTTCCCAGAACTTCATGCCAGCACAAAGCTTTTGGTATCAAGGGAATGGAATGCAATCAATGCAAGTCTGAAATAACAGGGTTTTGTCACAATACTGGAAATGTTTTGCAACGAGACTAACAAAAGTGCAATGCTGGCTCAAATAAATAGGAAGTTCCTACTGATATTATAAATGTTAATGTTTGTATTTGCGTTTCAATTACGCAAAAACGGCTGAACGAATTTGGATGTAATTTTGCAAACAGATAGTTTATAACCTGGATTAACACATGGGATACTTTTTATACTTTTACACTTACATGCGGATGAACCGCGGGCCGCTTCATACCTACTTATAGAATCATGACTCGGTAAGACCACTAACTTGTCTACCTATTCGAACATAAGAGGGCTGTTATACTCAATTTGAGTAAAAGTAAAAGGGCAAAAACTTTTCGCGGAGTCACACTGTAAAAACACCCTTGGGCTAAGTTTCTCGTTCGATAGAAAATAAAAACGCCAAATCATTCGCTGTACCTTCTAAGTAACAACAAGTTGTTTGACATTGGATCCACAGGGAGCCGGCTCGGATCTAATGGCTCCTTCATCGGAAATATGTAATCCGTAATGACTTTTTTCTCAAGTGTTCAGGGAGATTAAAAAGATCCTTATAAAAAGTATCGGACGTGTACGGGGAATTCTCGACGAGCTTTTACAATTAATTCTACTTAATTCCATCTTGATACTTTTATTAAGAAAACTAGCGACCTGCCCAAACTTTGCACGGGTTTTTTTTCTTGGATAAATAGTACCTATATACCATACACAAAATAATAATGCGACCTAGAAATTTTACTTTAAAATAATTCACTATGTAAAACAAAACTAACGCAATTGCCATCTTCCAACAACCAAAAAGCAACAGCATCAAGCGAGCCCCGGCATCGGTTCACGTGAGACCCACGCTTGAAGTTAATCTCGCGCGTGTTAGTTTTTACAAACTTTTTATTAACTTACAATGTACGAGTATGTATATGTATGTTCGGGTCAAATCTTGCAACTGAATTTTAAAGCAGTTATCCTCAATCGATTTAGATGAAATTTTTCATACACGTTTGGCTTGGATGACAATGCACAGTAAGCTAAAAAAAGTTGTTTTTTTTTTTATTGGGCTAAATCTTATTTTTCGATAACTCCTAAGATATTCATTCAAATTATATGGTGTAAAGGATGATCATAATGTGCATAAAATGCTTAAGGACATCATCTTTAGTTTCCTTTCACCATTTTGCATTTTAAATAACGGTTTAGTGTATATAACGATTTAAAGTTGGTTAACAACCTTTCTTGCTAATTAACTCATATCTTACAAACCACTAGACGGATTTGAATTAAGACACAGTTAGACACATCTTGACCGCCAAGATGTTCTTAGATTAAGATAAGTGACTTAAAAAAAACAAACATGGTGAATTTTAGGCCCCATATTGTAGGGGTTCCAGTTTTATTTTTCTTTCAATCTCATCGAGTGGGGTATCAAGATAAATGGTTTTGGAGGTATTTACAAAAATATATACCACTTATAGGTTTATATGTATTTTGAAAAAAAAATGATCACTAAGAAGTTTTAAATAAAACCGGCCAAGTGCGAGTCGGACTCGCGCACGAACGGTTCCGTACCGTTATCGCAAAAAACAGCAAAAAAAAACACGTTTGTTGTATGGGAGCCCCACTTAAATATTTATTTTATTCTGTTTTTAGTATTTGTTGTTATAGCGGCAACAGAAATACATCATCTGTAAAAATATCAACTGCCTAGCTATCACAGTTCACGAGATACAGCCTGGTGACAGACGGACAGACAGACGGATCGCGGAGTCTTAGTAATAGGGTCCCGTTTTTACCCTTTGGGTACGGAACTCTAATAAAAAAAGACAATTAAAAAAATCAAAATCCCGACTGTTTAAAAAGCGAACTAAAAAGATGTAAACAAGAAGATAATCATGCAGTCGGAGGATACATATTCGCGAGCTGGCTGACCAAAACTTATCCTCCGACTGCATAGCATGATTTTCTTCTTGTTTACATCTTTTCAATCGGGTTTTTGATTTTTTTTAATTATTTTTTTATAATGTGTAGTGATAGTGATAATAATTATGTAGTGATAGTGATATCTTAAATGGGTAAAGTCATTGGTAGGTAAACCTAGCACGAACCTCAAGTAAAACAGTCACCGAGGTGGCTTCGACTTTAAAAGAAATCGTAACGTGTAATGTGAGAGCTAAAAATTTCAAAGACAGAGGTCCATTATTTACGTTCTGTAAAGGATACTGCACTATTTTGGCCATATCAAAACGCATCTTCTGCCAATCTAATAAGAATTAATTTTCTCATTTCAGGCATGAGTTTCTTGCCACGTAAAAGTTAAACATTCCCTGTTTCCAGCAAGATATTCACGTTCAGTCTACTAAGACAGTATAATAATTGATGTAACTATGAAGGAAATGTTCCGAAGCTCCCCGCAAAACATGCGGCCCGGGTAGCGGTGAGCAGGGAACAGGAGCGGCTTAACTTGCACAACTAGTTAACATTCCGGGAACACAATAAATTGCGCGAATTCCTTGTCATAACATAACTACGAGATGAAGACGCCCACCGGCGGCTCTTTGTGGAAATATTTATTTACTTCAAGCTCTGACCGAGAAGGAACTGGGTTTTGTAATTGTGTTTTTATTAATAACCAGCTTCTGCCTGTTTAAATTGTTTTATTATTATTATTCTTAATTATTTATTGTACACAAAATGGCATATAACAAAGAGTGATAATAAAGTTGATATACAAAGGCGAGCTTAACTCAAAGTAGTTTTCTGCCAGCAAACCTTACAGTGATAGAGAGAGTTTACAAAAGAAAGAAGAGAAGAAGTCCAGTGTACATTATACCGGGATGAAAAGTATCCTATGTCTATGAAAAATAGTCTAGGTTATGAACTGTTTGTCAAAAGGCAAACATTGGTGTTTATAATATAAGTAGGATAACAGCGATGGTGGCGACAGCAGATGATGAGCGCTGCGATAGTTTATGCTCTTGCTCGTCCACAGATATCTACAAATCTTACATATACAAACAGCCGGAGTCGAGACAAATCATTTTACCACTGCGTCAATTGATCCACCGACAATTTAGATACAGCCGCAAATATCCCGCCCGCGGCCGCAGCCTGCAAACTGGATAATAATATATCTCCATGTTTAGACAACAAACATAAATACTACAAAAGTACCATAAAGCGCCAACTAATTTAAAATACCTATATTTTAGCATAAATTAACAACATTCAAGGGATATGGAAGCCACTGAAAATTCGCTATGAATAAAATTAAGCATCGACCTTTCATAACAATAACGTTTTCGAGACGTGTTTACGGCATGCCAGAGCAATTACCTAGGAAGCTGGAGTAGCCGAGCAGCGAAGGGTTGCCAGTAATGGGAAATGAAAAGAAAACACCGGAGATAGTCGCAAGTGGGTGTGCTAATGGAGGGCAACCCTTTTGTCGCCGACACAAAGAGTCACACGAGAGTGGCGAGCTTTGTGACACGGACACGGCGACGCCTCCACTGGCCATAGTGCGCCGAATTGACGTGACACGGACGAAATATTTCACTATAAGTCAATTTATCCCGATCGCCTCAAAATGCCCTGCTCCGCGAGACTAATTCGTCGAATTATGTTCAAAGTAGACGTTCAAGTCTTCTATGGTGTCCAATATCACAAACTTGGGGTGAGCTCAGTTATTTTCATTTCTCTTGATCAATTTTCCATGTTCCAGTAAACGTCAAGGAAAATTCCGAAAGTACAAAATGAACCGTCATTTGTTGTTTACATTATTAACAAATTTGCCATCAAATCTGCCTGAATTACGATCTCTCGGGAGTGTTACTTACTTTAAATATTATCGACTCGAAGATGTTTAATATTTTGGTTAATTTCTGATAATTCTTAAGTTGGGGTACCCGGGAGCAGTCGCTTCCGGCAGTAGCTCAACCCCTCCCACCTCCCTAGACACAATGTTTTATTCATAATCTAAGTAAGAACTCCCAAAACACCGATTTGGCCGGAGTCCATTAAAATCCCGTTGGAGTGAATTTAAATCGTGCCGAGCCAGTGTCATCCGCTCGCCACTGTCGTAGGTGCGACACCACTGAATTAGGCAGTTTATTTTTTATTTTTCGTAGCGTTTTGCCTTAGTTAAAATCAGAATTGCTAATTTCCTTCAGAGTATCTCTTACATACCGTTCTCTTTAATAAATATTTTTCAGGGGATACTAATTGGAATAATGTCTGCGTCATCGGGCTTTCGCAGCCAGCTCCCTACCACCCTAGCTACGAAGAAAACGAAATACACATTGAGTGTGCAAATCCAACCCTCTTTCATCAAACGGATCGTCTATATAATTTAACTTTGTCTTTCAGGAAATAATTTATGTAAAACCTTAAGTAATTCGAAGTACCCTTATTACGACACCATCATAGTATCAAAAATAAATACTTGTTTCAATTAAAGCCTATTCAAAGAGCTTTAACGTTACAGGCTTTTTACAGCGCCGTTACTTACTTGAGACGTTAAAACATGGCGGCTCTCGTTAAATATGTACCACGGAATCATGAAGAGAGTGGAACAATGAAATATTCAAGTTCCATCGTACGGAGCCCTCATTTGGAATAATACAAAGTATGAGGCAACAGCAAGTCCAAACCGTAATTACTTTTAGGTCTCATCATGTTTCTTAATGAATTCCTAACGAACGCTACTTATTGTTTACGAATTCTGTATTTCGGTTAGTTGTGCCTGACGTCTGTTTAAAGGGCAAACAAAAGCTCGTTCCGAACGCTAATTAACTTTTTATTTACCTACCTACAACTTATAGTATAGATATAAGCTTTATGTACGAATTTTTACATAGCAATTTTATTAAAACTCGACTCATAAAAGTTGTAACATCATAACTGCCACGCTTACCTCGCAGAGTAAATAAGTGCGGAATCATTAGGACCAAATTAAAAAAAGTTCCATGCTAAGTGAAAAGCGGGAGTCTACCGTAAATTAATGAAGCGGCCTTCGAGTGGCAACTTTGTCGATAAATCAAGCAAGTTCACTCTTGTCTTCTGGCTGTTACTGAGCGCTAGATATTATACACCCGCACAAATGTCGGCACAAACAAACGGATCTGCACGAAGACAAGTGTCGCTAAGTTGTTCGAGAAGCTTAGTACACGGGCAAGAGTGATTACCAAAGAGATATCTATAGGCTATAAATAAGATTACGTTCTTTAACCAAAGCGATCGTCCGCAATTGATCGGCATGCCCTAAGATAAAGATGATACTTCGTCTTTCTGCTACCCTAATAAATTAATGTAATGGTGAGAACGTTTAGCACGTGACCACTTGCCCTCATTTAATCGAGCCCGTTAAGTACATATCGACAACACGTGTTTTTTCCTGCAAACCGAGATATTTACCTGCTCCGCCTATACATATTAAGTTTGTCACGTTTACCCAGAACCCTTAATATACTCGGAATGAAGATAGAAGGGTTAAGTAACAGTACAAGAGTAACGTAGCTTTTTCATTCCGAAATCATGAAAATGTATGAAATCTAATAAGAAAAAGGTAACATTATTATTTATTGATAAGCTCCAGAGCAAATAAATGTGAGTAGGTACGTGAGCTCGAGTAAGATCCCGGCATATTTTAGTGCAATACGGTAAGAGCAAGGATAAATATGACCCCGCATAAAGGGAAGTACTTACATAATGCCATTCATATTAGAAAACATCTCGCGAGACGTTCGGATATGTCAGTCACGTTACGTTAAGCTTTTAATCTTTCACAATGTGGCGTGTCGTACGCATATCACCCACTCGCGACCTCCGAAAGAGTTCATATGGGAAATTTTCTCGATTCCTTTGACTGCTCATTTGAGAGGAATGCGACAGTAACTCATGTTACTCATTCCAGATACTAACTTCATTCGACGTATTCAGCTTCTCAATATATGTTAATCAAAAATAAATGCCATTGGAAGAGACTGAGACAGCGATATGAGTACCTACTGTGCTTTTGTCGGATAGCTGTTTTAAATAAGACATTTGATTTCGTAGTAATCTGCAACTTTATTTTCGTGGTATTTAGGTGCGGCGCGGGCCTCGTTTTGCACTAGCATATTAAAATCTTGCTAAATCTAATCTGGTCGTCCGTTTCCGCAGTGTTTTAAGAAATAATTTACAAACATAATTTACAGTCAATCGCACGACATGGGCAACAATTTGACTTTGGGCTGGCCATGCTTAGGCTAGGAAATTTCACTAGCATTCGAGTCCAGCTTATACCAGTTCATTTACTATTGCCATGCAGGCCTTTCTGTATCATCCTCATATGGATCTTTTCCTCTAGATATAAGCAAAATTATAAACCTGCCTACATCATCGTCGTCGGTGCACCTTCTCATCATTTCCCCCTGTACTCAGGTGCATCTGAGTACAGGGGGAAATGATGAGAAGATGAGGAGGTGGAGGCCCCTACGCTGCGAGAAGTGTCACCCCTGATTTATAATATTTTTACACAAATACTCGTACAAAACACATGGCTGTCAAAAGCATTATGGAAATATACCGGCAGCCCTAGAAAGACATGTTACGGTATTTCGTAATTTACACAAAATCACGAATAATATATTGTTATCTTGTACGTGGATTTACGCGCACAGATTTTTTTATTATAATTGTGTAGGTATTCCATTCCTTGGAAACGTGAAAAGAATCTGAATATACAAAATCAGACCGATGAAATATTCATAAAACATAGACAAGTTGGCTTATAAAAATCCTTTGAGATTCAAAAAATCACGTCAAAAAACTTTAGCACGAGGATAGCTGAATTTTTGGCAGGGTTTTGTTAATTGAAAACTAGCCAATAGGAATAAATATCTACGTAGGTGTGAGAGTGCGAACTGCCACCGAGGTTTTTGTTCGAACCGTCGTCGTCGGTCCAACACCGAAACAAGCTGTCATTCAACAAAGCATTTGAACCGGTCGTTCACAGCGCAGGACGTTTTTGATAGGGATATTCGTAGAAACGCAGCGCCGAAACAGCCGTCCGATTGAAAAATCAACAACACCTACGAAATTCACAATCGTTACAATTTTGAACGAACTTTGACGTTGGGAATTTAAAACATTTTATCCTGCAGGATTCTAATGTGACAAAGAAGTATGTAGAACTATGAATTTACGCAGTTCAAATGTAGGAGAAAATGTCAGTAAACGTTGAGCAGTACCAGGTGAACAGGAACTTAAAAAGCTTAACTCAATTATGGCCGTTTCGAACGCGTCGAGACGCTTGTGGCTTCACGCTTGCTTGCTCAAGAACCTCTTTGCACATTTTAATGTCCAGGCTATTCGTCTTTATTTAGCACTTCTTTGAGATTTCGTGTCGTCTATTTAATATAAAATTTTAATGTACTAGAACATTTTTTCAGGGAGAGAATTTTCTGATTCTAAAAAAACGGTAAGAGGATTCTTTTATAGGGCACTTTAAATCTGAGTCTCCCCAATTTATCGAAACTGTCAATATTCTAATTGACTAACGTTGGACCTAGTGAAAGCTATTATATTATTTATCACCTGGCATAAACGGTTTACCTAGCACGAGACGCTATAAGAATAATATTATCTAAAGACGCTGGGCGTTAAAACGTGTAGAATTTTACCATAGAGAGCAGTTCCGTGCTTTTGTTTGAATGAATTCAGTTTGCAACGCGCTGCTCATGAATAAGGTAGGCGGAAACAACGTGTAGAATTCACATTCACCGATTTCCTTGACAAGGTACACAGTGTACCTATCCATACAGTAGGTAAGATACAGGTGAAGCTTTAAAAATGCACGTATTATTACTATTGTCGGTAGAAAACAGAGGGAAGTGATATTGATTCCTAGTGTAATATAATATGGACCCCCCCCCTGCCCGAAGCGCCCTGAAAATAGACACAAAGGGAAGGGTCTAATATGGTAAAATAATCCAATACGAGACACATATATACACAGATACGTATACGTGTAGTTACTGCCGAAGGATTACTTGTTATATAGATCGATAGTATTAGTCTTGTTCATGACGAGATATTATTGGAAGCGCGCTCCACTGAATACTCGTGATTCCTGACAGCGACGGATGTAATTAATGATATTTAGGTGTCGGCCCCGTCGGTTCACAAGGTGTTTGTATGAAGTAATATGTTATTGTATACGAGCATAGAACATTGAACGGAAACAATGTAGTCGTTCCGCGTTTTATTATGTGGAAAGTATTCGCTTTATGAGTCCTTCATAGATTAATAAACCTTCAGCGAAGAAGCTACATTAATATTGCTTTGGAGAACATCCAGAAATGTGTTTAACTTTTAACTATAAGCAGAGGCGAAGCTTAGACAGTCATCGACCATTATCTCTGTGGGCCAGGACTCACCTCTAAAAATACAGTTGAAAGATACAAACAGCGCGTATTATCCTAAAAACAATATTATCTAAATACGCGGAGTTAATGCCTCGGGTAATTTCTTCGTTCATTAATAACTGACAAAGTTGCTCGTCTCTGCTAAGCCCCTTGTCTCGCGTACTAGCCCCGGCGCGTGGCTCCTGGCTCGGGGCGCGACTCCGCTGAAATTGGACTCAATTCCACTAAACTTAAAGCTCTGGGTTGGAAGACTGTTTAAGCACATAATCCTCTTACCGAGATATTTTCTAAGGAATACGTAAAATTAATACCTTACATGGTTTGAAATCGTTTTCAATTATGAACTGATCGCTCGTGTCACCTTAACATCCGAACAGAACGGATCATTAGGCGTCAAAGCAAGCGTTACAGGATTACCCTAATCTTCTATTTTATGATTAACGATACCTTTTAAGGATTCCCCATTAATTTTAAGATTACAAATTGGCTGGGTTATGAAAGAGAAATGGTCTTGTAATACTGTTATGACGCTTCTGTCTGCATTTGGGACAGTTAGGTACTCACCGAAAAAGCCTTGAGGAAAACGAGGCACTGTATAATCCCCTCCATGGTGTCGCCAGTGAGACAGAAGGTGCCTGTCAGGTGCCTGCCCTTCTTGTCGCCTATGGCGGGCGCAGCGGCGAGGCTGGCGTGCACCAGGGCGCCACGCGGGCGAGCGTCCCTCGTGGCTCCCAGCACGCCTGGCAGCGGAGCGCCTTCCATGAGCCTAGCCAGCGGGTCCATGCCCGCGAGCTAACACACCATCGCACTGGCCGCACTTCACGTATTCATCTAATTAACAATTCACTTTATATTGTTTAACGTCACAAAAACTATTGGCTTCTGGTTAATAAAACAATTTTAATTCATGTTTCGGAAATGACTTTAACTGAACAAAAGTACCAGGTCATCAGATCGAAAGAGGTGGTTTACGGACGCGTGATGACGTCGATGCGCGACGACACAGACATTACCGACGGGGTGATAGTGCGCGCGGCGCCGCAGAGGCTCTTGCACTCCTCGCACTGACACTTCTGGTGCTCGGGGTTCCAGCACTGACTGTTCAGCAGTAACGTGACGAACGTGTAGATCAACACGGCCATGCCAACTATTATGTATACTTCCATGCTGCACTAACACTTTTTGGCACTCTATTTGGCACGAGATTTACCTGGCGAGTTCAATAAAATAATGACGAATGATGATTTAAATATTACATTTAAACATCAGTGGTGTTTGCCGCCCGCATTCACGTGTGTGCCGAATTAAATGTAGCAAAACGGAATATATTAATAAAATCGAATTCGGGGTTGCTCATTTATCATTTTTAACGGTATTTGTAGGAAACAAACGGCGCGGCGGCGTCCAGCCAGAGCACTTATGTGGCGCTCCGATGATTTACATAGGACGTGTGGCACCGTGCGCCATTTAAATAGAATCATTCCAAACATCGGTGGCTGTTTTGCATAAAAAAACTCTTCACAACGTTTTACACGCGAATAACACAACAACACGTTTTAAATTGATCAAACAATTTAGCGTAATTTGTTTCCAAATCCCTTCTATCATTATATTTTTGCTATTCAGGTTTCATATTTGGAAAGGCTCTTTAAAATTAGTAATGGCTCCTCACCAAAACACGTTTATTGTGTAATCAAATAAATGATTTGTTCATGCGACACGCGTGTTTAGCAAACAAAATCAATCCTAATTATGTAGAGCCACAAAACGCTCCGCGATAAAGATTATCATACAGATGCAAACGACGACGCGCGTCGCGCACCGGGACCCCAGTGACCAGTGACCAGTGACCAGGGTGACCGCCGTCCGGCGTCCGGTGAGAGGTATGAGTACCTATACCTAGTGGTATGTGCTCGGCGGTATAACAACAAACTCATTCCCGACTGATTGGCGTCATTGTGAGACGGGATCGCGGGGTTTTATCTCGTCACGTGGCGACGTTCAATCACGTCGTATTCAATCGAACACACACACGCACACTCCCACATTCACCATTGTGTTATATATTAGCTCGCACTCGCAGGCGAGGGACGCGGACGATTTCTCAAAATATGTTTCGGAAAACCGACGTGACACAATTTTCAAGTTTTTGTTGGCACAACTACGTTTTAGTTATTTCAGCGAGAAATAATATTATTTGAAAGAACGCTGAATAAGATTAACATTATTGGTAGTTCCTATGCCTACCAGTACCTTTTGTTATTTATATTTACTGAAGTCATTGAATCTATAAAATATTTTCGTAATATACTTGTCGGAAATGACAGAAAATAATTGTATTGTTTTGTATTGAATATTTCATTTGAGAACAATTAAACCCGGAGATTGAATTAATAGAACGCACTGCTATTTCCAATTAATAGAACGCACTGCTATTTCCAATTAATAGAACGCACTGTTATTTCCAATTAATAGAACGCACTGCTATTTCCTCGTTCATTAATATAATAAATGGAAACTCATTGTAAACAATTAATGGAGGTTAATTTTGAACATTTGGTACTTCATTATGTCGCAATATTTTAGCGCATTCCTCTGAAAAAGTGGTTTATTATCATCATTGCAGCCGAAATACTGCTGGACATTGGCCGCACACATTGTCTCGCATTCATCGGATTCTCGCAGCCTCAACCAGGACATCGGTCCACTCAGTGGGAGACCATCCAACTTTGCGTCTTCCGGTTCGCAGTCGCCACGCCAGAATGCGAGCAATGTGCCCTGCCCACTGCCACTTAACGTTTGGCAATCCTTCGGGCTATGTCGGTAACCCAGTTCTCTTGCGGATGTCTTCATTTCTGATTCGATCACGTAAGGAAAAACCGAGAAAGCCCTGTCCAATGCGCTTGGGGTGACTTTTAAACCTTCTGATGAGGCCCATTGTAAGCACGAGAAAAAGTGTTTACAAAAAGATAATAAAAGAGATATTTCCGTCCTGTTTCAGTACTTAGGTAACTGACCTTTATTTACTGTCATTGTTATTTAGACGCAAAATGGGTTTCAGCCCAAAAAAGGATTGAAAATGTCAGTACAATGTTTTATTTAGCTCCGACTGTTGAAAGGTTAATTTTTTTTACCTTTTCATAAAAATACTTCATGAGAAATGTTATATTGTGCCGAATACATACAATATTATTGCAGCAATTTCAATAAAGCAATGACAACTTGCCAGAAATATCTTTTCCAGCAATAAAATATTTTTACCAATTGATACCATCATAACTTTTGTGCACAGCAGCAAAAGTCCTACAATTTCGTTTTGTCCTAGTAGACATCGCAACCACACAAAGGCTCGAACTGCAATCATACCACCTACGTATCTACCCACTCCTTTGAAAACCAGAGTATTGATAATATATGATAGCATCTGAACTGAAGACGTGTGCAGGCAGTGTAGGTACACTCAGCAAAAAAAATCGGTAATAACAGTATTGGTATTTTATTCTTCTACTACTTCGACAATGTTCTTTTTAAAACATTTATTTATCTCGTAAATTATTTAGTATGTGAGAGTCAAATATTGCAACTGAATTTTAAAACTGATTGATTTCAAATTTTGCTTACACGTTGGGTTAAAATGACAATGCACGGTTAGCTTAATACCATCATTTTAAATCCAATATGGCGGACTCCCAAAGATGGCGCAACAATTATTTTGTATCCACCCCCATGATATGGTATCTATCATAGGAAAGGGTTTGCTGACAGAAACACGAAAAGCTTATTTTTAAAAGGGCAGATTTAGCAATCGTCAAATATATTTTCTGAAAACTAATCATGCATTTGGCAATATTTTGCCTGCAATAGCTATGAAACCGACATTATTTCTCATAACAAAGTTGTCCAACGTTTGACATAACGCCCTATAGTGAGTGCACGGCACGTAAGCTGAACCAAAATATATTTATTTATTTATTTATTTATGTACACACAAGACACTTTAATGAGACAGTACATATCAAGACAGAATAGCACAAAGGTGCTGCTTATTTCTAAAGAAATTTCTTCCAGCAGACCTACGAAAGGAAAATTAAATAAGAAACATAGACACAGTGTGTATAAGTAAAAGGAAAGATAATATAACTATACTAATACAAATATATATATAATATTACAATAAGTACCTCAACATATATATATAAAAAATATACATAACTACTATAAAATTAATAAATACCTATAATATATAAGATCACGGGATAGAAGAAAGATAGTGTTCTTTGACTTGTTTTTTAAATATAGCGATAGTTTTAGCGTCACGGATCTTAGGTGGAAGCGAGTTCCACAATCGAACTGCATGAACAGAGAAGGAGTGGGAATAGAAGCGAGTTTTATGGGATGGGAAATTGAGATGGAATTTTAGGCGCGATCTACACAGGACGTTAGCAGGGCGGGTAAATGAAAAACGGTCACGCAGGTAGCCAGGGTATGCAGGGTTAAAGAGGATGTTGAACAGGAGACATAATATGCGAGTGTTCCTGCGAAGACGGATAGGGAGCCACTTGAGATCCTTGCGGAACTGAGAGACATGATCGTATTTCCTAAGACCAAAAACAAATCGAATACACAGGTTTTGCAAGCGCTCAAGCTTATTTAAGAGCTCCTCAGTAGCATCCAGATAGCAGGCATCGGCGTAGTCTATGATCGGCTGAATTAAGGTTTGGGCTAGATAAATTTTAGTTTTAAATGGCAGGAAACTTTGAAGAGTTTTTAAAGAGTGGAAGGAGAAATGCACCTTACGACTAACTTCGTTTACTTGCGCTCGCCAAGTAAGATTGCTATCAATTAAGACACCGAGATTCTTTGCCGTATCGGTGTAAGCTATGGTCGAGCCATCAAGGGATAGTGGCGTCAAGGTAGAAGGGTCAAGCGCAGTGCGATAACATCGACTGCCTATGATCATGGCCTGGGACTTGGATGGGTTAATCTGTAAGCCATAAGACTTAGCCCATTCACTGATTCTCTCCAGGTCACGATTCATGTCATTAATCGCTGAGTCCGCGTCTGCAAGCAGAAAGTGTCCATAAAGCTGCAAATCGTCTGCGTAAAGATGGAAGTTGGAGGTGATAACCTTGGTAACAGTGTTTATGAAGATAGAGAAAAGAAGAGGAGAGAGAACGCCACCCTGAGGAACACCAGCAGTGAGATCACACCAATCAGAGAAGATCTCTTCAAGGCGAACACACTGAGAGCGACCCCGAAGATATGAGTCAAACCAGGCTAATGCAGAAGAAGAGAAGTTAATAGATTGTAAGATCCCAAGCAGAATGTCGAAATCCACAGAGTTGAACGCACAACTGAAGTCAAGTAGGACTAACACGGTTAGAAACTTATTGTCCATAGCCCTGCGGATGTCATCAGTGACCTTCAGAAGGGCAGTTACAGTACTGTGACCCGCACGAAAGCCAGATTGGAAAGGACAGATCAGTGCATTGGCCGAAAGAAATCTGGAAATTTGACCATGAACGATGTGTTCGAGAACTTTAGATAGAAAAGGTAATATGGAGATGGGTCGGAAGTGAGATAAAGAAGAAGGATTGGTAATTTTGGGCAGTGGGATTATGTGTGCCTGTTTCCAGGCTGAGGGAAATATGCCAGAGAATAGCGAATAATTAACAATATGTGTGAGAATAGGAAGGAGTTGTGGGAGAATAGGTATTATCATTCTCGAACACAGATTATCATGGCCAACAGCAGAGGAGGAAATAGCAAGAAGAGATTTTTTGACATCGTCATCAGAAACAGAGTTTAAATTAAATAGTGGGCAATTCGGTAAAGGCAACTCGGAGAGTTCAGTCAACGTGGAATTTTTGACACTAGGGTCCAGAGAGACAGGTGGAAGGGAAAAGTGCCTATTAAGAGCCGACAAATCGACATCTTTAGAGGTATTAGTGGGCGATTTGCCGATACCGACAGACTTTAGAAATCTCCAGACATCAGAGGATTTGCGATCGACTAGAGATTCGTGGAAGTAGCGTCTCTTTGCATCTCGACACAGACGATTGCAGTGGTTACGTAGCCCTTTGAAACAAGCAAGATTCTGATCCGTGGGTCTACGCCTGTATCTGCTCTTCGCCTTGTCCTTGCGGGCAATAGCATCTTTAATTTTAGGAGTCATCCACGGAGCAGGATCATGCCTAATTTTAATACGCCGACGCGGTGCATGCTTGTCATAAAGGCTCAACAATTTGACATTGAAACAATTTACTTTTTCATCGACACAGGTGCTTTTGAAGACGGGAGCCCAATCGATATCATCAGCGTCACGACTCAATGCCACCAGATCTATTCCATTATAATTGCGCAGATAACAGAGTCGAGGTTTGCGTTTAGGAGGCCGGACACGATAAGAAAGATAGATGAGGTCATGGTAAGAGAAAGTTGCAGTGAGCTGCCCGAACCCAGCAACATTGTGAGGGGAAGAAACAATCATTAGATCAAGAAGAGAGGGCGTGCAGTTCGGAAAGTTATGGGTCGCAGAAAGAGGTAGAATTTCCAGATTAAAGGAAGATAGAAGAAAGCGAAGTTTTTGTGAACGAGAATCATTTTTAATTAGACATGTATTAAAGTCACCCATTAAAATAACATGCTCATACGATGGGCATAAATTATTCAGTGTCGTCTCAAGAGAGTCAAAATAGTTGATGTGAAGATTAGGAGAGTAGATTACCGCAAGTAATATTTTAGTATGATTTAAGGTAATTTCAAGGAAAAGGAATTCTGCCGACCCTGAGTACTGAGATGGAGACGCACTCACAATTTTGTGCGGTATATCAGCACGTATGTAAATCGCAACACCACCACCACCCTTGCCAGTCCTGTCATTTCTGACTAGAACAAAGCCAGGAAGTGCATAGTGCGTAGAAAGGAGAGAGGGCTTTAGAAAAGATTCTGATATGAGGAGTACATCAAGATGAGCACTGCTAAAGGATGCCAGAAGATCGGAGTAGTGGCCAGGAACACTCTGAGCATTTATATGGGCTACATTTAAATTGTTGGGATATTTAGAAAAAAGAGTGGAAATGTTGTCACGCAAGGTTAGAAGCGGAGACTCACTTCCCGCACTAACAAAACTACAAGTCGAAGAAGCACAAGAGAAAAAACTGTCATTTAAGTCGACAGGATCAGGATCAAGCATAAATACGTACACAATATAAATATAATAAAATGAAAAGAATAAAACTATTTTACACAAAACTAAACAAATTAAAACTAAACTTATAGGCTGGTTAACTTTAAAATAAAATAACCACCCTAACTCACTGAGTGAGTTGGATAAAATTGTACAAGTCATCCACAATCAGCGTACAACGAAACACAATATGACAGTACCAATAAACATCAGCGTACTGCGTACAACGAAACACACCATGACAGGACGTGAAACGTCAAGGCCGCTGTCAAGCTGACAATGACAAAGACAGTTCAGTTAGGATCTTGGATGACTTGTCGTAAATTAAAATTTATTTACTATCACTAAAATATTAACTATGTAATTATACCGACATCTTAATTATCAAAAGAGAGTGGTAGAATGAAGGTGATGCGGCAAGTTACAAATATTTAAGTACCGGCACAAAAACAACTAAAAGTGATCGTACACACCGGCTCAATTAAGAAGTAGATTGGCGAACGGACAAAACAATAACAATATTAATTACGCCGGCGCGCCTTCCTTTGATCTCTAGAAGGTGTAGCAGCAGTCGCAATCGTGTTCACATTCGTTGATGAAGAATGTTCCCCAGCCTGTGTAGCGTTACTAGATCCGCTAGTAGCCTTGGGGAACCGTGACACCAGAGCTTGAAGTTCCCCCGGAGTTTCAATCTTGTGGCGCTTGGAATCAGATGTGATGATCACGATCTTGCCCTCCACCGACCAGCAACTCTGGACCCCAAAATGCTTGCGCGCATCCATAAAAGTGCGGTGCCTTGTGTGTGTCAGGAATTCTGAGATAGTGGTGCCCGTGCCTTTTAGAGACTTCTTGTTTTCCCAGATCATATGTCTGTGCTCCGTGGTATAAAGCCTGACTAGTATAGGCCTAGCTTTGCCTCGTGCAAAACCCAACCTATGGCAGATATGGATGCTGTCCTTCCTAATTTCGGGCAAGTTCATTTGGTTGGATATCACTTTGTGAACCACTTCAGGCAACTTTTCTCCGGGATGCTCAGTGATACCATGGAATAGGAGTACCTTCCTCCGCATAAAGGTTTCATGTCTGTCCAGTCCTAGAGACAACATCTCAATTTGGTTCTTAAATTTTGAGAGTGCCTGCCATACAAACAATTTAAATTCAGTGAACTCACTTGCTAATGCTGTTATATCCACTGTAGGCCGGGTTTCAGAGGACGCTTTCTTAAGCTTTTTCTCATAGTCTGCCATCCGTGAATTGAACAACTCCTCAAGATCTGCCAAACTAGTTGCTAATTTGGAGTCCATGGTATGTGTGAAAAAAAAAATAGAAGTATAAGATACCCGAAAGACTTGAAAATAGTAAGTAGTGAGCGTAGGGTGGTAAGTATTGATAAAATATTATTAAAACATTAAAAATTCTATTAAAAATTAATTAAAATAATTTAAAACTGGGAGCTGTCGAAAAGTCGTGTTTACCCTGCGTCTACCCTCAACTTTTTTCGTTATATACTGACGTTGTATTGAAATTAAATGATTTCAACCAATTTTTCTTCTTTTTATACGGCCTAACCGTTTACAATTTGTATATTGTCAACCGTTAGGTAATTTATAAGGGATTCATTTCGTTTAAATCGTTTAATTTCTATAAAATGTTAGTACATTTTTGTTCAACTTACGTGCCGCGCTCTATTTTATAGCCGCCTGTAAACCTATATCTTCGTTCGAGTGTATGTACTAATGAAAACGCTCATAGACGTGCGCCACTCGACTCGGCCGACACGTGTCGCATTCACCAGCACTGCCAACAAGCAGCGTCAACTAGTAAGTAAGTAATTTATTTCTGAACAGCATACATTTTGTAAGTTTTTTAAGCTGACATGGTCACAAATCACAATCATTAGAATTAATATCGAGCTCTCAACCAAAATCTAAATATACATGGTAAATATCTCGAAACAAATATTAATTCTAATAAATTATGTAGAAATTTTGTAAAATAATTCAAGCATTACAAATTGATAAAAAGAATTTAAAAAAAATTGTCAAAGATAATAAAAAAGAAATAAACAAATAGTAACTCCCATATAAAATTACAAATTCAAAAGAATAATTATCAATATATCATTTAAAATGAATTCCAATCTGTATCACATAATTATGTAGGATACTCATCGACATTGTAATAGCCCTTCCTCAATAAATGTGTTCAATTTGTTTTAAATAAGTTAGCGCTATTTATGTTTTTAAATTCTAAGGGAAGCAACAATGTGCACATGCCTTAGCTCGAGCCGGTTAGGTTACGTTAATTATGGACTGACTCGGGTTTCAAACTGCCAAGCAATAACGAACAACGACGACGATGGTGCTTGCAACAGCACCGAAATATCGGGAACTCGCAACAAACAGTAAACATGGTAAATATCCCGCTTTTAATGTTAATGTTAATAACGAAGAGTATTGGATAATACATATTATATTCTATCTCAGCTGAATCGGTTAGAATGGAAGCCCCAAATAGTAGGGAAAAGCGAGGAGAGTGATATATCTCTTGGTACCATGATTTCCATAATGAATGACCTTACATTTTTGTTCAGTTCATTTGTGTCCGTTTTTTTCTAATCTGACTGATTGATTTAAGGATACACTAGTCGACGGCACGAACTATTTTGTGCGCGGGGTTAAAATGCAATTTATATCAACCGACAAAACGTGCGGAAGAGATAGATGCTGTGATGTGCAGTAGGAAACTAGTTCGCGTACGAATACACACTTGAAAATTTGTAGCGAAATGGATAATGATTTAGGACGAAACCGAGCGCGCGAATTTTTATAAACAGACCTTTGGCAGTCTAGATATCATGAAAAAACTACTAAATCTATCTGTTCAAAATATAATTATTTGCATTGTTGAACTACTAATCTATCCCTGTATGGTGGCCGTTTTGCAATTTTCCGTCTTCTTATGGTATTTACTTGCGCCCAAAAATGCGTTAAAATTAGTGTCGAAATATGGAACTTTCGACGTTTATAACTTTCAAATATTTTCTATTTTTACTTTTTTGCTTCCATACAGGGCTAGATAATGATGAGACAAAGTGATATCACTTTTTATTTTGAACGTACATCGTCAAACAGTGGAATAATCCCTAAACTACGTTTGTATGGAAGAATTTTCGACTAGTGTACCCTTAATTCAAAATGACTTCAGTCGTTATTATTAATTAAAAACACAATTTTCTAATGAATTAACAAAATAAACCGGTAGCGCAACTTATTTAGGAAACCGGACGTCAAAGCGTCACGACAATATAACAAGAGGCTGGATCTTTCATCTCTTTACATAAATATTTCTTCTGTAAGGTTTAAAGCCGTTTAATCTTGTAATGTAAGCCTTTACAAATTTAACTTTACCCAAACTTTGACACGAGTAAGGTCAAGTGCTGTTTACTTTTGAATTTCAGTCTCCGCCTGCCATACCCCGCCCGGACGGAATAATATTTACACGCAGGAACATTTGCGCAGTCAGCCAACTTAGTTTGTTTATACATCCGAGCACTTAGGCGAAGCTAATTCTACTCGGAATTACATGAAAAATCCAATTTAACTAAAACCGGGCAATAAAGAGCTTAGACAATAGGTGCCAAGAATTCCCCCCGCCCCCGCCCCCGCGACCACCGATCCAACAATCTTTGCAAATCGTGCAATTACGGCATTTCAATCAAACATCTTAGCGGACCTATAGAAGTTCTAAATCGGGCTCTATTATGGGCTAACCGGGTTGACATTGGGTTGTTGTGGTGACAAAGGGTAGTAGGTGGTCCGAGTTAAGCGCGTTAAGTTGGGGTACTTTATGAGTACGATGTTAATGTGGTGTAAGCCGTACCACTGTGCTGTAGATTAGCAGTAATGCTCTCTGGGCGGGCTCGGTGGTACGAGTACTCGCCGTGATACGACATAATGAATGTAGTGGAAGCACATCGATGTGATAAATAGCGTTCGTTTTGTGTGCGACGAGCGATCCGTCACGACGCCCGTCTTGCTACCATTAAGTATTTATCTCACACGCCTCGCCCCGCGGCACCGCTCTTAACCTACAAACGACGCATCGCGTTGGCGTAAAATAAAATATGTATAACTCTCTGGATACCAAATATTGTTACACGATTGAATAACGAATTTTCAACAAACATTTCAGAGCAAAAAATAAAATTATAAAATAGTTGGAATTCGGTGCACGTCCAATGTCCGTGTCAAATTGCATGTATTGCTTATGTAGTTTGAATACATAAATCGGTCCGTAATTTGCCGAATGAAAATCATAAAGAATTGTACAAAATTTCCAAACTATACCTACTGAAAAGTATCCACAAACAATATCAATTAGTAGAAATACCTTTGAATACTCGTATGTTTTCCACATATATTTTTTTATCCTAATTTGTTTTTTAAAGTGTCTTTACGTCACAATTGAAACACCCATGATAGACGTGTTTATGCACATCAACTCCATAACATTTATGCAATCCTATTCTCAAGTGACATCGAGTGTGCATTAAAAACATCGTGGTTTGCGCGCGTAAAACTGAAGTGATCGTAAACCGATATCATTTGATTTGATAATGCTAACGTCGCGACGGCCGCCTGGCGCCTCCTGCGACCCGGGTTGGTATAGCCTACAGCCGTATAACCGGCGACTATACAGCCCATAGCCGGGAAACACTGGGATCGGGTCACAACTCGCAGGATTAGCAAACAAACAGTCGGACGCGCATTAACATTTTAGTGGGATTACGTTTCTTGGGTTGTAGAAGTGCAAATAACTCGCACCGTGTTTATGTTAGCATCGGAAATTGTAAATGCTCCTTCGGAGTTCAAACTTAGTGTGATCCCGTATCATTAAAATTAACGCTCTTTGTTCTTATGATAGAGAAGACTGACTTATAGTGCCATTTCAAAAGACCAGTCGCAAACTGTCTATAAAACCTAACATGAAAACAGTTCCTTCTACAAGACAATATAATGGGAGAAAACAAGCGCTCGGCATGAGATAAAATAACAAAGACAAACAAACATGGTGGTCCTAAGCAAACGGAGGAGCTTGCGGGGCGCGTGTCAGCGGCGGCGCCTGCGTAAACATCAACACTGCCATTGTGCCACGCCAAATTAACTGTATTATGCCTTCAAGAAAACCAACGGCAAATACATGACAACCAATGATATACATTTCTTGGTATAAAAGCTTTAAGGATATACTTACATCAAACTACTAGGCAAATATGAAATGAAAGGAGGTTGACAGACATCAAATAATTTGTTTATTACTTGTAAACACAGCCGTGATCTTCAAAGAACGAGGTGGCGGAACATAATCGTTAGCCTTAATTGTAAATGAAAGTTTTATGCGCCATTTAGTTGAGAAGTCTTTTATCCGGACAGACAATCAAATCCCGGTCCTCGTTACCAAAGTCAGAAAATACTGTCGCAAAATTACTAGGCAACTACGATTTAAAGGAGCCGTTCAAATTGTTGATTCCATTAAACTTATAAACAGTTCACTTTATAAAGTTCCATCCATAAAAGCAGACACTTTATCAGAAAATATCTTGAAGATAGAAAGTATTTTCAACAAGTAATTCTTTCGTTGAATCAGCTCAACAAAAGGTAATCTGTCTGATCATCAATCCGGCGACTTGTTTTAGTACGGGGCGAGAAAATAGTGAAATAACGACATCGTTTACTATAATAGTGTCCCAAGTCGTAAGGAATCGCTGCTTTTTAACTTTCGTAATAAAAGTGTCACATTGTGTTAAGGGCTTAGTCTTTATACAAAACTTTATGTTAAGCCGCGTGATTAATTCTGACGTTTACGAAGGTATAAAGAGGAAAACTGAGTCTCAGAATTAGAAATTAAGCCTTTCATGTAACTCTTTAGTTATAAGATTTAATACAGATCGTATCTAAGCTACATTTAAAGAAAGGACGTCAAATACACAAGCACCCAAAACCTATTCAGCCAATCGCAAGATGTAGACGAAATCAAATATTAGATACCTGTTTACTGGGCTCTAGAAATAAATGAATACAAAAGCTATCTAACATCAAAAACTTCAGACAGAATCCAAGTCGAGAGCTGTAACTTGATCCGTAGTTATCCCTCAAGTATGATTCCTTTCAAGTCGAAACTAAATTCAAGTTTTTCAGCCTTCAGTGAGTTGAGATATCGGATCCCACCTGATGTATAAATCATTATACTTTAAAATGGATGCAGTAATTTTATAATAAACTTTTAAAACACACCCTGAATATCAAAAGGCAGGCAGAGGTTTTTTCACAATGTTCATTAAAAAGTAAATGAGCTAGAAATGTTACCTGGCCGTTTCTTAATGAGAAAAGCTCTAAACTTCCATTGGCTTTCAAAGCCAATACGTACAAAAGCCTTATCCCAGTGGTAATTATATAAATATTTCTAAACCCGATTACCCTCAACGTACCCGAGTACGTCCCAATTACGGGCTAATCTTCAGCCGAAGTACTCGAAATCGATTGAATTCAAATCTCCATACTTAATTGCCGTCCGAAAAATTCAATCCGTTCTTTGTTCTATATTAATTGTGCGAGCCACGAGGCCCGAGCCCTCGCGGCACCATCCTCTCGACCCAGTTCTACTCGAACACATAATTAAAGGCAGGAACTCTAAAAATCTCACACAAAGAGCACAAAGGCGCAGTTTTAAAACCTACAAATGACGATCGGCGATGACGTCATGCTAATCAACATCCATACCACAGCCTACATGACATAGGGAGTAGTAGAGGCATCGTCAGCCATTCATATGTTTCAATTGTTATGTTACGAGTCACGCAACGCCACATTTAACTTGTAGCTGACCTTAGTGTGTATATTGGTTACCAAAGTGTGCATTGTCGGTTAAACGGATTTGGTTTTTTACCCGACTACCGAACACATTACCCTCCGGTAATGTGTTTATCAGTCTATGTATGTATGTTTGTTCCTATGTGGCGTTCTAGAGACCAAACGCGTTGACCGATTTTGACGAATCTAACGTCAATCGATTTTGATGAATCTTGCCCCTTTTTTTTTTTTTTCGGTTTTGACGAATCTTACGTCAATCGATTTTGATGAATCTTGCCCCTGCGAGTGTCACTGGCTACATTAAAATTGGAAAATAGAAAATGGCGGCTTTTAGGCGCTTTATTGAGGGGGACGATATTGTATTTCTTCCAAACTCATCGTGTATCAAAATAAAGGGTTTAAGAGTTGATTTCAAAAATATATAACACTTATCGTAATGTACCTAATTCTAAAAAAATAAGTAAAAGATATAAATAAATAAAAAAACTCGACTGCTTAAGACGACGACTAACGCCAACGACCTTGAGGGAACAAAACGCGCACTCGTTTGACACCCGCGCGACACAAAATTTGGTAGTTTTTTGTACTTTCTTTATTATTCTATGACTTAAAAAAAAGCCGTAGATCAAAATGTAGATAATTAATTTGTCTTTGAAATGGCGTCGATTTCTTTAAAATATGCCCAGCGGTTTTGGTGCGATTGTCATTTTACAAATTAATTACACTATGTTCGATTATTAAAACTAAAAAAATTCTTAGATCAAATTATTAAGAAAATGGTCTAATGTAAAATATATTTATTCCAAAAAATTACTACTAGCCGTTTAGACGTGATTCTCATTTTAAAATCAGCTTACTCAAGGGAATCGGCTCCTTAAGGGTACACTAGTCGAACTATTTTGTGCGCGGGGTTAAAATGCATTTTATATCAACCGACAACACGTGCGGAAGAGATAGATGCTGTGATGAGCAGTAGGAAGCTAGTTCGCGTATGAATAAACACATTTGAAAATTTGTAGCAAAATGGATAATGATTTAGGACGAAACCGAGTGCGCGAAATTTTATAAACAGACCTTTGGCAGTCTAGATATCATGAAAAAACTACTAAATCTATCTGTTCAAAATAACTGTATTTGCATTTTTGAACTACTAATCTATCCCTGTATGGAGGCCGTTTTGCAATTTTCCGTCTTCTTATGGTATTTATTCGCGCCCAAAAATGCGTTAAAATTAGTGTCGAAATGTGGAACTTTCACGCTCATAACTTTCAAATATTTTCTTTTTTTACTTTTTCGCTTCCATACAGGGCTAGATAATGATGAGACAAATTGATTTCACTTTTTATTTTGAATGTACATCGTCAAACAGTAAAATAATCCCTAGACTACGTTTGTATGGAAGAATTTTCGACTAGTGTAACCTTAAAAAGCGAACTAAAAAGACGTAAACAAGAAGAAAATCATGCTGTGCAGTCGGAGGATACTGGTCAGCCAGCTCGCGAACAGGTATCCTCTGACTGCACAGCATGATTTTCTTCTTGTTTACGTCTTTTTAGTTCGCTTTTTCAGCATCGGGTTTTTATTATTTTTTTTGTTAACTTTTTTAGTTAAATGAAGCCGCTCTGTGATTCTCGGAAAATTAAGGACAATATCAGTAATATATAACCTAATAATATTCGGGGTATTCTGTTCATTGAGAATATACGTTCAACAATTTTATGTAGACCATATTTATAAGTATATACTGAAACCGTACCCTGTAATCCCTTTACGCATTTAATTAATTCATTAATTATTAATCTAAACTGCGTTCATTTCTAACAACTCTCCTTATTTTATATGAGTTAATAATTTATAAGACGCTTCAGGAGCGCTGCCAGCCTGCTGCTCGGAGAAAATAAACGATTGTTTGCCTCACGTGAATATCTCAAGTGAATAAAACGGTGCAGATGAGAATTGTATTATTTGTTACATCATAACCTACGTCTGTCATTGTAGTATTGATCGTATCAGTGTCCCTTGTTTGAGTTAAACGTTCACAATAGAAACTTTATTCATATACCCGGAGTATGTACACAGCGGAGCTTACAACTTTTCCATCTCGCTGTTTCATCACCTCTTTGTATCTCATCATATCTTGGTCCTAAAACTTTTTAAAACTTCGTATATCGCTCATCGAGAGTCTCGTATACTTTTAAGGGATCACTTGCGGCTGTTTAGGGGCATTTTCACTTAGTGTGAGAAATGTTTTTGCATGGCGAGAGTTTTATCGTTACGGTTGCGGCGCCGGCTCCCGGCACTTGCCACGATATTACATCGGGGCACGTGTGTGGAAGTGCTCCATCTTGGCCGCAGTCAACTATTCCTGGCACATGTAGCCGACGCGGTTCTGTGGACGTAATCTGCTATGTTACTTTCTGTTGAAATTAGTTCCATTCTAAGTTATGAGAGATACGAAGCGTGTTGCTGTTTCCAACGTTTAATTACAAGGAGTATGTACTAGGAATGCATAGCGAAATATGAATGACATAATATTTGGAATAGCTGGTGGCGCCGGCTCTTGCCCTACTTATGATACGAGCAGCCCGGCGGTATGAATCACAAACACAAACCGAGCAATAACAGCGCTGAGGTGTGTTTGCGTCGCGGCACAACATACTGTTTTCCATAAACACAACATTCCCCTTTACTAGCGAGTCGAGCAGCCATTTTAGTGTATTTTCCCACTGAAGACCTTCAGCTATAAAGGAAATGGCGCTCGCAACTAACACACAGCATTCTATTCCTGAGTTTTTATTATTTGAGGAGTAAACTGAGAAAGTTGTGCGTTCCGCCGCGTTCAAGTTTGAAACATTCGCGAACGCGGTTCTACACATAGGACTAAGAATCTTGCTTTATTTACGTCTCTCAGTTTATGTCGTAAAATCAGACTCACAACAATGTTAGTGCCAAACGTTCTCGTTCCGAGAATCATACAATACATAGTTATGTGGGTAGTTTGATCAATACAGCTTTGTGTGGGCGTTAGATTACTAACATATGTTTTATCTACAAGAAACTTGAACTAGATTTACCAAGACTGATATCAAATGCCCAGATATTAAACTCTGAGAAGCGTCGTCATAGTGACTTGTATTTCTTCGTGTCCCTTAAGCTGGCTTTAGAGTCACGCTGACCGTCGCGCGTCGGCGCGTAGCTCGATCAGACGGTCGTCAGAGCTGAACGGGCGCTGAGCGGTCGGCGTGATTCAAATACGCTTCATAAGAATACTTAGGGTAAAACTTGTTAATTATTTTTTTGAAAATGTATTTTTTTTTAAACTCACAATATATAATCGAACTTTTTATTTTGTAACAATATTTAGTATTCTCAAAATAAAATCACATGCGGTAATCTTCATAAGAGCCAAGAATACAATGATATTTATAATTTTTTTAAACCTATGGTGAGGTATTTTGTAAACGGGCAGTTTACAAAATACCACACCATTTGACACTTGGCTAAAAATACGTCTCACATTTATTAAAAAATGCTCCAATTACATATTTTTGCTTATTTTAACTACATATGTAAACATGGGGCACTTACTCAGTCTCTTTATCATATCAGACAAACTCAAGTTATACATAAGTAAATCAACTAATTAAAATTTACTTATTTTTTTACGGACATCACAAACGGCGTGCACATGTCAGCCATGTCTTTCGAGTACTAGCGCCACCCGCACATGTGGTTGCGAGCTGTCTAGCTTTGTTAGTATGAGAGCTAGAATGATGGGGCGTTTTGTCACCTAAGGTGTATTCCTATTTTAAAAATAAAACCAAGCTAGATCGATTTATCGTCCCCGATACCCGATACCCGGTACAACGAATTTCATGAAATTTTAATATGCAGGGGGCATATTAAAATTTCATGAAATTCGTTGTACCCGTTTCCGAGATTCAGATTATATACGTGGGACACTCAGAAAGTTTTGCGAAACTAAAAAAAATTGTTCTATACGTACATATATTTTTATTAAATCTTTTCAAAGTACTTTCCACCAGCCTCTATACAAAGATTCATGCGCCTAAACCAGTTTCCAAAACACTTTTTCCAGTCCGCCGCAGACACCTCGTTTACAGCCTGCTCGAACGCAGCCAGCGCATCTTCCGGCGACGAAAATTGTATCCCTTTGAGCTGATTTTTTATTTTTGGGAATAAAAAGAAGTCACACGGTGCTAGATCAGGGCTGTAAGGAGGGTGGGTGACCCAGGAGTTTGACTGGCGTGCTGTCCAGGAAGTCCCTCGTTTTGAGTGCGGTGTGCGCAGGTGCATTGTCGTGGTGGAGCAGTAGCCCGCGGAGCCCTGTGTTTGGTCGCTTGTTGCTTATAACAGAGAAAACTTCTGGCAAACATTTGGTAGTATACCATTCGGCATTAATGCTTCTTTGATCCCGTAAGGGAATTGATACCAAGTGGCCAGTCAAATTAAAAAAGCTAGCGATCAAAATCTTACCCCCGCTTCTAGATCGCTTCACTTTGGTAGGCGTTGGCTCATTTTGAAACACCCAAACAGTCGACTGGCGCTTGGTTTCTGGGTCGTATTGATAAATCCAGGACTCATCACCTGTAACGATGTCGTAAACACGCCGAGACGAGCCTGCTTCAAATTTGTTAAGCATATCACGGCACCATTCCACCCGGGCCTGCTTCTGAGCATCGGTGAGGTTGTGCGGCACCCAGCGTGATACTATCCTCCTCACGCGAAGATGGCTGTGTAGAATCTCGTGAACGCTTCCCGATCCAATCTTCAATATGTGTTGAATCTCCTGATATGTAATTCGCCTATTGTCTTGGATTAAATTTTTCACTGCTAGCACGTTTTCTTCGGTAACAGCCGTCAAAGGGCGACCGCTTCTTTCGTCATCCCTCAAAGTTGGTCGACCGCGCTTGAATTCGTTATACCAACGATACACGGTTGCCTTGGAAGGGCCTTCATCCATGAATGCCATTTGAAGTCTATCGTACGATTCATCCGGTTTCAGGCGACACTTGAAATCGTATAAAATCATAGCTCTAAAATGTTCCCGGCGCAGATCCATATTTCAGTGAGACACAATACTTTGAATTAACTCGCAAAAAATGTGGAGGGAAATTTTGAAATTGGAACTTACTTATTTTTACTTATAAATAATCATATTTTCGAAAAACATTATAACTGGCCAGTCTCCCATATATAAAAACTTTTTTTCGCAATACTTTCTGAGGGGCCTGGTATATACGTATATAAAAGAATTGCTCGTTTAAAGGTATTAGATGTAGGGACATATTGACCTATCAACGCCGACGGTCAGCGTGACTCTTTAACCAGCCTTAGTAACAGGTGTATTTAGGAGAGATCTATGCAACATATTGTAAGTCCTTTTTCACTTTGCATCATATCGATGTTCAATTATTTACATATTCTTTTTCTCAACATGAACAGTACTGTGTCGGTATTTTTACATCATAAATGTATTCATAAAAATTGTAAATACATGAAATAAACTCGATACGTAATACAAGGGTTTGATGTAATACTCGTATACGAGTATCAAGTACTAAGATACTTGATAAGTTGATTTTGTTCGACATGTCTTGTTACTAAGCGAAGGCTTGTCAACATGTTCTAAGATTGTCTGAATACAACGACACACGGCGTAAGTTATAAACGAAAACTAAGTTAGATTACTTGTTTCAGCATTGGCGAAGCGGTGACAAACTTAATATATTTATTTTAGAGAATTGTATGAGAGAATAATAATGTGATTATTTTTTATCATTTTAGACACCGAAAATCGTATCTACTTTCTGACCAGGAATATTCGAATTACATATTCTATTTTTGTACTATCTCATCTCATTGTAGACAGTTACCCTGGTAACAACCAAGTAGTTAGGTAAACTCGCTGGTAACTTAACCTCTGTACCACATCGTGACACATGTCGAAGCGAACGCGACACTAACATGGCCTCTTTGATGTCAGCCACCACGCTGTGATGCCACTGAGTGATTGAGTGGTGCGTGGAGTGAGAGGGGACTAACGATCACTCACGCACTACTCACTAGGCCAGCGAATCGAACCTCACTTTAAGTAATCATAAGATAAGCCGCAGAGGTAGGGATCAGTGTGATAAGTGCCAGAAGGAGGAAAACGTGTGACCATATTTGCGAACCGATTTAGTTGTACAAACAAGTATTACCGGAAGATATTTGGCGATATTCTAACCATTTGATTAAAATACTGTAACAATACAAAACAACATTGCCACACCATACATTACAATTCAAATGAACGGGTGCCTATGCTTTGTTACGTAAAGGCGAAGGGGTTGCACTTCCCGCAGTGCCGGATACGATACAGAAGCAACTATAAAGTTCAAAAAAAATATGCAAAACAATTACGTTATGATTAATTGTCACTGGTTTAGAAAATCTATACTAATATTATAAAGAGGAAAGATTTTTTTGTTTGTTTGTACCGAATAGGCTCCAAACTACCGGACCGATTTAAATAGTTATTTCACCAATAGAAAGCTAAATTATTCCTGAGTGACATAGGCTATTTTTTAATCTCGAAAATGGGTCCTGTGGAGTGGTCCACGGGAGCGAAGCCGCGGGGAACAGCTAGTGTATTATAAAATGATAATTAGTTTATACGTGATTTTTCCAAAAGGATCTAAATATTAAATGAAAAATGAGAATATGACTGAGTGTATATGACATGGATGGACCAGGTGATTAATCAGGCCACTATGTATAATGCCCGGGCATTATGAATCCACTCAAGTCAAATCGGGCAAAGTAATGAATACTGATCAGCTTCCATATTTATCACATTGTCTGGTCATTATGAATATCGCTACGTAACGGTTGGGCTAGTTGATAATTATGGTCAATGAAATAGACCAAGAGCGAGCGAAGCGAGCTCGGGAGCTTAGGGCACCCCGACATGGATAGGTTAGGTTCGAAGGATATGACGGGAGTTGAAGTGAGGCAGCAAAGCGAGCGAACTCAGCTTCCGTCATCTCCTTCCTTACTTTAGACCCTGCAGACAGAAAAACGAGCCCCGTGCAGCGGAGCTACTCGACCTTATTGCTTAAATAGTAGTCGTACTTAACTATGTATATATATAAAAGAGAAAGTATGTATGTTCCTTATAGACTCCAAAACGGCTCGACCGATTTTAATGAAATTTTCAGAGAATCTTTAGATTGACCAAGCGGATAATCCTGTTTGGTGGCGATCGGTGCATATTTTTTAATTTTGAACGCGGGCCTAAGCTAGTTCTATATAAAAACCAATGTCAACATTAAAATAATTTAAAAAGCACGTCTTTTTATTACCCGGCCCAATAGGTGATGGGCATTTCAATAGTTTTTATCATATTGCCCACTCATATTGGGCCGGGTTTTAATTTTATATCAATCGTTTATTATACTAACTGATCATTTTATCAAATAAAATTATAGATTCAGTAGGTATATCTTGTAAATATTAAAGATTTTGTAATTATATCACATATTACTTTGCCAATTAGAACGAACACAAAGTCAAGAGATTTACATTATTCGTACAAATTAGAAGTTTCAAGCTTTGCAAGTTCCTAGAAAATTTAAAGTTTTTCATTAAACTTCCTCTTCAAAGTAGAAACACGTGTCTAATTAAGGCAAATAGTTAACTAGTCAAACATTGACAAGAACAACTAATTTTCCTAATGGGAAATCTTGTAACATTCTCAGTTTAAATCACAAATAATGTGTACACATTAAATATAAAAATTTCAAAAGGTTTCGCATAACAAACTTCACATATGAATGGAAATCTAAAACAAGACGTGGCATGAGTTTATGAATACATAGGAATATAATGGCAATCTCAGTGAAGGGGAGTTCTCCATAGTTTCATGACTAGGATATCAGCCAGGGGTCGAAAGTGGAATGTTTTGAACGCTAGTGTATGCGAATTTTAAGACTAGTATACTCGAGGATGTACTCGAGTACTAGGCAGACAGAAAGCTAAATGAGCATGTAGCTGCAAGAGGTGGGATCGTGTTTAGTTATGAAGCTCGTGGTCAAGCTATGAAATTGAAACGGGTCAAATCAATTAAACAGTAAATTAGAGCGAGGTTTTAATAGACTGGGATTAGTCGAACTAAGGGACAAGTCGGCTAATCGGTATTAAATCTAAGCTAGTTTGATTAGCTGTCGATAACCAATGGTTACAAAATAGTAATTTTGTAACTGTTTATCGAACACTGTTTGCGAGTAATTTAACCGAGGTGTTTCGACGAACGTGCCACCATTCTGTCCGTACACGCTTCGTGAACCTGCTTTGTTCTCGGTCTTTGCAGGCGAGCGTGTAATAGCTACTCCGTACTGTGAGCAAAACATTCAGGCTTATATTAACAAAGGTACTGGAGTAGCAGAGAAAAAAAAGAATTCAGGTGAGTCCAATTGTTTCATTAGTGCCGCTAGATAATTTTCAAAGCTGGTGGAATCTAGTCCAATGCCTTCACGCTTATTACGGACAGGTATATCAATACAAGATTAAACTGCATACATTCTTATTATAGCAGCTACACTGCTTCAAGAATCATAAATTGGCCCTTCGTAGCAGTTGCTACGAGTCCGCTACGAAAAATGTTACGCTTAGCGCCTACGCCACGTAGCGCATGTGCTACGCCGTAGCAACAATGCGTCGGCTACGAGTATTCCACAGCTGCTACATAGCGTAGCAGCATAATCGAAACCATTGAATAAAACTGATAATAGTTTCAGTTAACTCAATTGAAAGGTTTCAATACAACGCCCGTCTGGCTTAACAATACAAAATTAACAGAATGAAAATCGAAGAGATCTTTACAAATTCAAAAGAACTTTTAAACAATTAGTATTCTTTTTCATCGTTTTGCAATCACCGCAAGGTCTAGCGTTTTCAATTAGACTCTTGCTATTGGAATCTATTTAGTGCAGTGAGGCTGAGGAGATTCACTCTTTAGTTACGTTTTATTTTAAAAGAATGGGCAGAAACGAGCTCATTTGTAAATAATATGAATTTTAAAAACTTTACACCTATACATTTACAGTTTATAAAGCTTCGCGCCGTTCTCTGTCAAAATTGACAGACTCGAATGTCAGTTATTGGAAATATTTGTGCAATTAATAATATCTACTGGTGAACCGAATTATGTTCATGACAGATGTTTATTAAACGCTTACATTTTCAAGGAACGGCAAAAAATATCTTTAAGAATTTTTTTTCTGACGTAATGACAGGACAAAATAATTGTGTCGTATTTGAAAACAGATATTATTTCTGTTTTTAACAGTTAAGCATCGATATGACGACTAATAGATAAATATTAAAGAAGACATGTTGCGAGGTCGGCAGCCTACTCAATATATCCTGTTTCCGAGCCACCATGCACCGAGCCATAGTTGTCGTATGATGAGTGATAAAGACTCACAATGAGACCACGCAGCGAGCCACAACCGTCGTATATTTAGTGCGGGAGTGGGCACATCGATGGTTTTGACATGTGTAACGCTACATATAGGATGACAGCCTCACAGCTATGTATCCACTCTCATCCCACTCGCCGACAAAGCCGTACACTCAACGATAGATTGTTGCCATTTGATAGTATGCACCCGCACTAACATTTATTGCGTCATCCATCACGCTGGATAAAACATTCGCCGAGTGTTCAGATAGCTGAACACGGTGAAACTAGCTATCTGTTAGATAGATACATTTAACTACCGACGTTAATGTCAGCTTCTAAAAAAATATGGAAATAGTTTAAAGTCTCTTGAACTCTGCACAATGCGAGAGCAACAAGAGAAGATTTGAAAAATGCATAACAGTGGGGGAAAAGTACCTAAGCAAGTGGACACATACATAACTCACGCCCTTTTTCCACGGGGGTAGGCAGAAACTACAAAACGCCACCTGCTATGATCCTTACGTACTCTTTTTGCTTAATTTACGTCCATACATCTAGACACTCCCGCGCCGGATTATGAGTATTGCGCACCTGGCCTTTCTGAAGAACTACAGCACTACAGCACTGCAGCTACTATTGCAGATATAGTACATAGTGTATTAAGGGCAGTAAGTAAGGAATTACGATCGAGGCTCTAGTAGAAGCCCGAAGTCGAAGACTGAGGGCTTTCTGAGTCGAGGTTCGTAATTCCCGTACCGCCCGTGAAACATGCAAGTTTTTCATCACATTTGCGACTAAATAAATAAAATACACAAGTCAGCACAACTATTATTACGAAATACGTGAACTTGTTTTAAGCGGATGGTGGGCGTTTTGCCCACACCACAGGTAATACAAATGTTTCGTTCAGAAACATACTTACGTAGGTATACAGCCATGACGGAGTGTAAAAAAAAAAAAAAATTTGAATATTTCAGTCATATGTAGCGAGCTTGTTTATTATATCTATGGTAGCGAGATTGCAATGAAATTCCTGTTTAGATAACATTTTAAGACAATTTTTCAATTGCGTGTAAACTCCTTGCTTTAACTTGCATGACCTGTGTGCTGTGCTATAAATTAAATAAAACAATTGTTTACCGACCTTGGGTTTCATGACAAAAAGAAAGCTCGAGGGTTTTATATGAGGCATTACGGCCAAGTTAACCTGTATGTTTAGATACTGTTTACGTGCAAGTGTGATGAAAAATAAGTAAAGGATATAATATCATCTGAAGGCCTCTCTAACTTGTACAAATTCGAAGCATTTTCAATTCACTGTTATAAAATAAAATAATCTCAGACCATGGCAGCACGCGTGTAGGTGTGGTAGGTAATGTGATACCACGGACTGTATTTGATGTGACCGCCCCAAACCTACCACAGTCACTTGTTACGTCATTGCTATAGAGCTTACTGTATGACCTGAATCACTGTACTGTACGTGCTATTTCTAACATGCTTATACCTCATAACAAATGTGAGTGCACAGTGCTTCACCTCGCAAAAAAGTCTGCCTCGACGGACAGCGGCAGGGTGTGCATGTGGTGCAAGTCGCTAACCATACTCCACCTCCTGTCATGTCCTAGAGGACATGACAGGAGGTGGAGCCTCTGATATGCAACCAGGGTGATCTATGCGCTGCCACCGACGTCGCCGTGGAAGTGGCTGAGTTTTGGGCCATAATACTGTGAACGAGTGTCGTGCCAGCGCCACGAAGAAGAAGAAGAGAAGAGTGCTTCATCGTAGACCACATGATCGCTTATCATCAGGTAAGAAAGTAGTCAAGCGCGAGACTACGTACAATAAAAAAACCTTGTACATAATTATATACATATCTGCCTAACCCTTCGAGGAACACACACACATGATTTTATGTAACTATTTGTGATACCGGTCAAAATAACGAGACATTTCACAAATACTTCGTCGGCGTGAATGTCGAAAATTATCCTAAGGGGCTGTATCCACGAGCGAGAGAATCGCGGCGATATTATACGTGGCAATCGATAATTTCACCGCGATTATCTCGCTCGTGGAGACAGCCCCTAAGGGAACATATTCCCGGGATAAAAGTATCCTATGTGCTATTCCTGACTATTATCTATCTCTGTGCCAAATTGTATCCAAATCCGTCCAACCGTTTGAGCGTGAAGAAGTAACAAACACACACACTCACAGACTTTCGCCTTTATAATATTAGTATGATATATATTAGTGTGATTAACTTTTAAAAATAATGTCTAAATTAAAGACTCGTAAATGTACAACGCAGTGGACTGCGTTCAACAGGCTACAGAAAATCCACATTTAATAAAGCATTATTCAATCTGGATTTTCTGGAGCCTGTTTGTGATCACAGGATTAGCTCCAGACTGGAGAGCAAATATTTGTACACTCATTAACTCCAATGTTATTACAAACCTTTTCAGTTACGATTTAAGTCTCGAAAGCTAAAGAATGTTGACTTTTCGAATCGTTCGGTGATTGATTTCGTTTGAAAATACTCGATCATTTAGAGTTATAACAATTATTTTTGCTTGCTGCGACGAATTTTTTGGGTTCTTTAGTAAAAATAAATCATAATCAGCACTCTATAGATCTTAAACAATCCTCAGAAACTCCTCCAAATTAAAATCTGTTATATAAATGTTCTTTTTTCCCGACTGCCAAGGAAGATATGTTTTTAACTATACGTAGGTATTGATTGAGGATGAATTTATTGCGAAATATACCAGGAAAGGTACAAAGATAATGCGATATTAATCTTTATTTTTATTTGCCGTTATTTATACCCGAATGCCCGAGGGATGAAATATAAAAGCATATTTTAGAGAAAATTGTTTACCTTTGATGCAGCGTAGTTTTTGTCAAATTAAAACGTTCGTTTATACTGGCAATAACTGCACACACATATTTTTTTCAACATGTATTGTTGCAGCTACATAGCTTGTTCGTACGAAATAGAAATAGCTATCAGCTCAAAGGTGTATCGAGTTTACCAGTTACTGGCTAGTGGAGGTCAGATATGCAGTCGTTCCAAGTAAAATACTGGTTCTCTGCTTCCTTCCTAGCCAAGTTACAAACGTTTCGTATCGAATCTCTTTCTACAATCGTTAGGAGGTTAACACACTGTCACGCATCACGCAGCGTGATGCGTGATGCGTGACAGTGTGTTAACCGGTCTGACCACGTGACTTAACGTTCAGATGTGTCATTCCCATACATTTATTCGTTTTATACTATCGTTATCGATTGTAGATTGTCAACTTGGCTACAGGTGCTGAAGCCGTCCCAAACATAGTTGGGAACAGACTAGGTGGATTTATTGTAACAGAAAAACACAGGTTATGTCAAATTTTCGCAAATAATTCCACATAAATACGTCGATAAATGCAGAACATAATACGTTGAACAAATAATGCCCATTTAATATCTCTGGCGTCCAATAAATGTGGCAATGTGATCGACGTGAACGATTTTAATGATTATTAACGAATGTTTTAATGAGATCTGTGATTATCGAAATTATTAATTAAATTAGTATTTTCCACTGACATGATTTATCTGCAGTAGTATGTTACGATTACTAGTCTGTTTTTGTCCAGATTTAACTGTTATTATTAATAAATATCCCAAAGATAATCCCCATTAGCAAATACTTAAAATACACATTGATATCTATCTAAATTTACAATTGGTTACATAGTCAAATAAAAATACAAATTTTTGGGCTTCAATATTTTACAACTAACAAAAGTAGCGTATGAACATTGTTCAGCAAATATTACTTTAAGTTTTATGTAGCAGACTTTTACCTTATATTGTAGTTCTAGGTACGTAAAAGCTAACATTAACGAAGAGCTATCTCAGTGTCCGAAACTCTGCACTAACTTTAAACGACTAAACGGCTAAACATTTTATTGTTACACTCTTGACTCAGGGCGCATACAGAGGCACTGAGCCGTCAACCTTTGGCACGTGAACCTACAAGAACAAAAACTAGTTTCAACTGACTACCCTCCATTTTACAAGTCCTTTGTTCTTGTAATATTAGAGCTATAAAGACCGCTTAATAAATAATAATAATAATAAGCCTTTTATTAGTTTCCATGACATTCAAAATAAATATATAGGTATATATATATTTTAAAAAACTATGTTTAGCAATTAAGTATTTCAGGTTGTTATATATGTCATGGCCCCTTTCGGGTATAGGCCTCCTCCAGTTGCCCCCACTTTTTCCTGTCGTTAGCAGTTTTCATCCATTCTCTTCCTGCCAATTTAAGTATGTCGTCTATCCAGCGAGCTTTTGGTCTGCCCCTTTGTCTGTTGCCTCCTGGACCTGTCCATTTTGTTACCCGCTTAGACCATCTTTCTTCAGAAGAACGGGCGATGTGTCCTGCCCATTTCCACTTCAAACGCTGTGCGTGTTTTAATGCGTCTATGACTTTGGTTTTGTGTCTGATTTTTTTACTATTCACTTTGTCGATGGTTTTGATGCCAAGGATACTCCTCTCCATAGACCGTTGGCAGGTACGTATTTTTGACAAGGTGTTTTTGTTGAAGATCCAGGTTTGGGCACCGTACGATAAACAGGGCAATAGGCTCGAATCCATCACTTTTTTCTTTAGCTTAGTTGAAAGTTTTGATTTTAATATTTCTTTGTAGCTCCAGTATTTTTTCCAGGTCATTTTGATCCTCCTGTCTATTTCATCAAGGTGTCTTGTTTTTTTAAATGATATTTGTTTTCCGAGGTAGATATAGCTCTCTACGTATTCTATAGGTGTTTGATTAATTAGTATTGGATTTTTCTTACCGTTGGTAGCTACCTTTGTTTTTGAGGTATTCAGTTGTAGACCTATATTTTCGCTAGCATCGTTTAGTTCTGTGAGCATTTCCTCTAGTTGTTTTGATGTCTTAGCGAAAAGGACTATATCGTCGGAAAATCGTAGGTTACTGAGGTTTTTGCCTTCTATGGTTATTCCTTTTTTGCCCCAGTCTAGGTCTTTCATTATGTTTTGTAAAACAGCTATAAATATTTTCGGCGATAGCGGGTCTCCTTGCTTCACACCCCTACGGATATTAAATTCTGGGCTTATTCTATCAAGTTTGACTCGGCTTGTACTTTTTCTATATATATCCTTGATAATGTTAATGTATATGGATGGAATATTTTGATGCTCCAATGTGTCCCAGATACTCTTATGTGAAATAGAGTCGAACGCTTTCGCGTAGTCGACATACGCTATGTATAGATTTTTCTTATATTCGACATATTTTTCTATTACTTGCTCTAGGGTGTGTATGTGGTCAGTCGTTGAGTACCCTTGACGGAAACCTGCCTGTTCTACTGGTTGGTGCTTTTCTATAGTTGGCTCTATTCTTTTTTCCAGGCACATTGCAAACAACTTACAATACGCTTAATAAATAAAGAATATTTAATCTTCAACATCGAAGGATTTTTAACAAGAAAATTTTCGAAAATGGGATCGTACTTGAGGCAAATAAAAACTCAAGCACGATTAAAGAGGGTTATTAACAATATCTTACAGCAGCGGCGAGAGGTCTCGACCTCGGAGCGACTCGACCGGCGGGCGGGTCAGGGGCTACAGTGATGGAATCCCACAACATTACTGAGGGAGCGATACCAAGATAAAAAAGATCCGTTGATTACAACGCGCCGACAAATGTGGGGCATAACTCTTGCAGCGGGACGCCGACTGATTGCACACCAATCAAGTACGTGACACCCTAGTAATACAGCTCACAATCGATTGACGCCGCTAATGTAGAAAACGATTACAGCGGATTTAAAAATGGTTAGTGGTGAACCAAGCCCCATTTGTGATGTATTGGAATGAAATTCTATTAACGTTTGTAACGGTCCACTTTGATTTGGTGCCTGTAAGCAATTCGCAATTCTCATTTATCTTGCCTTTTACAATTATTGTTCAGTGAGATAGAACTCGAGTGACCGGTCTAACGTTTAATGTCCTCTGCAAGTCATGGATATATCAGATAGTATTTTTATTTTTATAGCATAATTTGAGTGACAGCACACTATCATTCCCCCTTTTCAGACATCTATCACGATATTATCAAAATTGTGACGACAGAACGGGAACTTCCCGTTCTTTATGTCACACCAAAAGGGTGTGCAATTTTCGGGCAATCTATAGATATCAATAAATTCCCTCTCATTCCGTGTGCTTGTTCGAAACGCGGTCGCTCAGCAGGGAGTGTAACGGCAGGAGGCCTTCGATCGACTCCGCACAATTTATTAATCTTTTGCAACAACCAACATTAGAACCCCATGACATACATTAAAATTCCGAAAATTTGCCACGAATGCGTTTCCCCGTGTAAGCGTCAAGATTCTGTACATTTAATTTGAAATCTTTTGAAGCATAATAAATAAAGCTTACGACACATTTTCTATTCATACATTTAAATCTGTTCGCCCTTCATCAAAGAAAGTGCTTGCTAAGTATATGTTTGTAGCCGCTATGTATGTACGACAATTACTGAGCTGACTTGATTATATGCGGACTAAGGATTCAGATTCGTAGTTACGAGAGCAAACGACAAGCTTAGATTTGTAATACTATATTATGCCTTAAGTACAGCAAAAACAACAACCGCACGGATCGATCTTCTAGGTTAAGCAACGCTTGCTGAGGTCGTTCCGTCGATCTTTCAACTTGCTGTCATTTGAAGATCTTTGAAAGTCGGCACGGGTAGTCAGAAAACTAAAATCTGACACCAGTCTTGTCAAGAGGTATCGTGTTACCCAGTTACTGGGTTGTGGAGGTCAGATAGGCAGTCGCTTTATGTAAAAAACTGGTATCCAACTGAATTCGGTTAGACTGCAGGCTGACACTAATGTAACTGGGTAAATGCTAAGTAGATTGATTGAAGTACAGCAAATAGCTACAAATATGCGTATAAATGCGTCGCGAGCGTGTGATCGTATCGACAACTAATGGCTCCACTCTCTCAGTCGACTGAGCGACACGTTGACACACTAACGGCTTGTTACCAACTAGCTAATTACTCAAAGTCTTACACCTATGTTCTGCGGGACAACTTCCCGGGACTCCACAGCCCCTGGTGCGGAAATTAGCAGGATTGTCGATACAGAGTCCGCGCTGTGTCGAGGGAGTTAGTTCCAGAGCTAATGCTTATTCTAATGTGCACGGTGATAACAAATCAACACGTTGTGAGTCCATTTTATCACGTTTTGTTCTGTGTGCTTGGTTGTTTGTTTGTTACTTAGTAACCGATGCTCCAGACAAGGTACATTCTATCAACGAAAGTGTCGAGATAGCGATTGAAAACATGTTAAAAATGTTTGGGAGTGTCAAACGCTATTAAATTGTCCCGTAAGCATTGCCTTACATTTTAGCATTTCGACACTTTTTCTAGTAGAGCCTCTGGTACTATAATTAATAATTAATTGTAGTACCATTTGAAGTACTAAGTAACAAGCAAACACGAGATTTCTTTCAGGAGATATTAAGTCAAAGACAAACATGAGTCTTTTGACCCGAGAACATCGACTCACTTCGTCGTCGTTCAAACAGTTCTCGCTGAATTTCAAGATAAAATATTTTTTACCTTTTCCAAAGCCAAGCAACCTTACAAAATATTTATATACGTTCGAATGCTAAAATGACAAATGAAATTCACGAATCGTTTTTCCCAGAAGCTGCGCTGCGAAGTATGTTTAATCTGTCAGTGATTGACAGCTGAAGCTTGTTTTTATTCAGCAAATACATTATTGGAATATGAAAAAGAGATGTCATTAAAAATGTTAAGCTTCCTTGTCCTAAATCAATACAAATGAAGCCTTATATCTAAGCAGGTTCAGAAATATTGAAATAGGTATCAATGCGAAGAGTTCGGCCGCCATCTTCATCAAAGTTATCCAATAATTTATGTGCGATGTACGCAACATGACACAAACACTATACACGGATATCATAATCAATCGAAGGTAACACGATAGGACGATCTATGTGTTACGTATCCTACACAGTATCACAATGTCGGCCGGTACGGAGCGCGCGCGTTTGGCAAACGTAAACACCACTGATGTTTGGAATAAATTAATCACTGTGTTATGGTACCCTGGTAGTGAACATTCAACATACATGACGTGGAGGTGTCGGGGCGGGAACGCGGGACGCGTGCAGGCGCCAGGGCGGGCGGCCGATCACTGAAACGTCCCGGGCGCGCGACGCCCCGCGCTCCCCCACGTCCCGCTACTGAAACTCTCAATTATTTTATTGGGAAAGCTAATGAGACGAGAGCTATCCACAGGACTGTTGTCCGTTATTCCCATGGTTACCGACAAATAAAAAATCGTTAGGATTAAACGATAATTCCCTCATATCGGCGGCGTAGTCAATTTCCGAGCAACGAGTATATTCAAATAATATTTGCGTTCACAGACTTCGGATTAACGAAATTGCTACATATGTATTAATGTACATAAAAGGCTGCGCTGAATTTTAAATAATCATCAAAGCTCCGGAGTTATTGGAGTAGACATTTCATAAGAAACGGAATGTCTTTTCAATCGGGGTCCGTCGCAGTCGAAGTATACTTTTAAAAGTCTCCCGAAGTTATTCGGTGTCCTTCGGCGACGCTTTCCTCCTTATTTGCGTAATGTGGACGTGTGCCGGGAATAACAATCTTGTCCTAATTGATAGTCGGCGCCCGGGGACACGAGGACAGAGACACTGGGACCTGGGGACATCTGCAGCTCTGTGGAAGTGGCGCCGACAGATGTCTTTTTGTAAGGCCTAAAAGCCATTTTCTTAGTAAAAAATGATAGTTGAAATAAGTTGGCTCAACTTCCATATTCTTTTAGTATTTGCAGCTGAATACGATAGAACGAGATTCGCACAGAATCAGCTTTTTGGAAACCTCTCTTTATCAATTTCAAATCAAATTGGTTTACTTTTTGTTAGAATCCTATTTACCTTCTAAAAGCTTCTGCCAAAGTCATTCGATTGTGATGTGACGAATTTTTGACTTGAGCGAGAGCGATTGCCATTTGACCTCGGCAGCCCACAGGGAAATCAGATGGTCGCAATACGAGCAATCAATGCACGGGTGGACGGTGATTCTGTGCCATTACGAGCTACGCTTCGGGGATTATGTAATCTCTGCATCGTCTCTAGGACTACATCTCGGGGTTTGCGGTAGTCTCTTCACAGTCCCACATAATCCAACCTCACGACTACTGTTCCAATTATCTGAACATTATTTGTTAATGGCGTCATTTAGAAGTTACGGCTCCCGGCCGGATGAGATTACAATTGATTTTTGTTGGGTCTCTGCTCATCCACCCCTGAAGGGCGTGGGGGTTAAGATAAGACGAGGAAGTACAATAAACAGAGACTCAAATTATACACAAAACATTCACAGAGCTCGGACAATCTAAATTGTTCGGGGACATTCAAGGAATTCAGGGATTCGCAGTCAGCGAATAAAAAAGATATTTGGGTAGACAAGAAAAGACAATAGCAAATGGTCAGTCCGGCGAGAGAACATGTTTGAAGTGGGGTAGTCTGCGTAAAATAAGGCCTTCTGGGTCGCTCCCGCTTAGCTACCATTTAGTTTCGGACCACGTGTAACATGATTGGCTGTACCTGCATATTTCTGGTAGAAGTATGAAGTGGCACACGGACCTACTTTTCTACTGACGCCTATCCTGCTTTCAATTTTAATAACAATAGAACTATGACTAGAACCTACAATTTTCTACTATAAGACTATAAGATGGTAAAGAGATTTGTGAAAAACAGTAAACCGAAATCTGATATACCAGTTTACCACTGCAGGAGACGCAGGTTTCTGTGGCAACATGTTGCCACAGAAGACACGCAGTAACCACATGCCAACAACATTAGAATCCATCATCTGATTCTGAGGCCACAACACTAAGAAGGCAGCGTGGGAGCGTGGGCGACCGCCTCAATCAATGAAGACAAACATACTCTCATTTGTGAATCAGGTCGAGTTGGTTTGGCTAAGTCATCACTCATTATCTTGAGTCTGTCTTTAACCTAAATACATGATTCACCCCAACTTAGTTCGGAAGGAAAAACAATAAAGGTAATGCTCGGGTTTGGTTTATGGCGGCATCGTAAACCGGCTATGGTGCTCTTGTATCTTTTTTTAATATCATCGTAGCTGCGTTCAGGATAAGATACAACTAGGAAAGTAATCGTAGATTTTATCCATAAACTATAAAATCTTTCAAGTTTATCCCATCATATTGCAAATTCGCTGAAAATCTGGCTTTTTATGGTATATCGAGTAGGAGTTAAAAATATAACGTACCGTATATTACGTTTATGGAATATAGAATGAAAACTCAATATCAGGGTTGAAACCAGATCAGATTCCGGTATTATCAGGAAATCGTACAAAGTGTACCTTTTCGCGGAGATCAAAACAAAGTTAAATCAATCTTCCGCCTGGAAGATCATCCGACGTCATGACTGCAACAAGAATGATTAATTCATTTATAAGATGTCTACTGTCCTACATTTCAGATGTACAAATGTTTATTGTCAGTTGTTTATTACGAGGCGCGAGGCTCATGTGAAATAAGGGTGTGGTACTGCTGAAAAGGTAGTAAGGTACAAATTAAGATAAATAGTAAGTAATGTGTGCACTCACGGGGTGATTTGGCTTGCTATTATTCACTGGTTGCAGGCTGAAGCAGGCCGGTGCTACACTGGCGGACTAATTTACGACGACTGAGAGGATATAAGTCTTGTAGTGTAATTACTGCGCCGGACTAAGAGGCTTAGTGGATGATGGGCGGTTTTAATGATGAGAAGATTGGTATATAATTTGACGTTTATGATTTTGCGAGAATTCGAAAATTTGAAAACTGAATAAAATTCAAGCAAAGTACAGACTTACTACGTACGTACTTAGTACGTGATCCTACCGTTAAAATCTGCAGACCGTATATTTTTGATAAATCTTATTTTTACCCGGCTGCAAGGAAAGGGTTATGTTTTTCCCGCGTATCTTGTATGTAAGTATGTTTGTATGTATGTATATAATATTCTTTATTACCTCATATCTTTCAAACCGCTAGACGGATTCATATAATTAAGACATCGTTAGATAGGTCTTGACCGCCCAAGTGTTCTTAGATAGGTTTAAAAAAAAAATATGTTGGCTTTTGGGCGCCATATTGTCCGGGTCCCAATTTTTTTTCTTTCAAACCCTTTGAGTGGGATATCAAAATAAAGGGTTTTAAGAGGTGATTACAAAAATATATACCACTTTTATGTTTATAAATAATTCGAAAAAAAATGATAACAAAAAACTTGTAAATAAAAAAAGTTAATATAAAAATCAAAAACCCGACTGTTTAAGAAGCGAACTAAAAAGCTATAAACAAGAAAAAATCATGCTGTGCAGTCGGAGGATCCGGAAGTCAGCAGGCTCGCGAATATATATCCTCCCGACTGGACAACTTCTTTTTTATGAATTATAATTGAAAGTAGAATAGAAACAAAATGACTGCAAATTTTGGCGGTGGGCTCTTGTACTCGTATTTCACGGCTGTCACATCTTGCTACTTGAGACCTTTGCCTTAGCATACGTATTATAGATACCTGGAAACGGTAATACCTTTCCACAACCTACACTTAATACAATTTCACATATGGAACAGATTTTCCCAGAACTCGACACGACAAGCTTATCGTCGTGACCTAGACAAAGTTCCGATCTGTGTAGTCGGATTATAACTGCGAATTACAAGCGTTCGTCATCGACAACTTTTGGTTAAGTATTAACTAGGTTCCATCCATTGGAAGGACTGGGTTGGTTAAACGTTAGATAGAGGTATTGATGGATTCTGCTGTCAGGATTACTATGAGAAACTAACTATTTATTGTACTCGTATATAGGATATCTACATTTTGCAAATGGAAAATAAAGGTAACTGAGTGATCAATACGATGCCCTTGGCGCCTCCTCCAGCGTTCTTCCTTCATCACTTATCTGCGACCAATGTTTTAATGTCATGAAGAGTGTCCGACAAATCATTTAATTTCAACAGCTTTATGAATCCTATCGAACAATTTACAGCCATTGTAATACTCAGAACAAAACTTACTTAGATATAATATAGCAGAATGTATGTCAGCATATCTATAGTGCTAGTACATCCACATGCCGACCGGCGACAATGGCGCACAAAGCCAAAGGAGGAATTACGTGAAGGATAACGTGCGGCGGAGGACACACGACTGAGTGCCACTGACACACTGCCACACACATACCAGGAACGCATAGTTGGCCACCTCCGCACTTGCTATGTGATGCGGTATAAGGTATGTTCTTAGTCAATTGAGCTTATTGATAGAAACGGTGAAGAAAAAAAAGATTATAAAATTACCTAAACAAACAAACTCACGAAAAATAAAGATAAGATTTGAACGTAACCAGACATTCACGATTTGATACTTTCGCATCGCGTGATGGAAGCACATTTGTCGATATGACATCATCATCTCCATAACACATTCATACACACATTTCCTCCGTAATCGATAAGTTGATAACATAATCTGCTTACTTGGCGCGCACACGACACACGACACACCGCTCACCGCCTGATCAGTTTAGCTTTGTGTCACCATTGTGATATGGATAAGAGTATACGACCTTTACTTGCATGAACGAAACCATTTTCAATTTAACAACTATTTCAATATCGCGCATATACAATTGTATACCCAAAGAGGACTAAAGAAATCTTCGCTTTCTCAGTTCAATGGAGCAGAGAGGACGCATCACAATCGTAAAGACGGGCGTATCAAATAGTTTTTATGAATTGTAGCTACCTAGCACTGTACGTCAGACATGAAAGGAGATTGGGATCCAATAGATTGTACATGTATTAATGTAAATAACATTAGATCAAAGGAACTTTCTCATATGGAGTAGCGTTTCAACTTGCCAAGTTTTATTAAGTTTCAGTGAGGTTACGAATGCAGAATGAAGGGCCGCCCGGTGCAAAACTAATTCATATGGAAGTGTTCATAATAAGGTGTTTTATAAGAAAAGTCAGTGCTGAATGATTTTAATTATCTTTGAAAGTAATCAAAAGCGGCCACTTTTCACGGCCTCGTAGAGTTTGAAAAGTTCCGTTCACAAAGCTCAAATATTTAAGTGACATATTTTCTGCAGCACTGCGTCCCCGAATTGGCCAACAAACTTATATTTTACTAGCTGTTCCTCGCGGCTTCGCTCCCGTGGACCACCCCACAGGATCCGTTTCCATGATAAAAAATAGCCTATGTCACTCAGAAATAATGTAGCTTTCTATTGATGAAAGATTTTTTAGGAGCCTATTCGGTACAAACATACAAAAAAAGAATCTTTTCTCTTTATAATATTATTAGTATTAGTATAGACAACAAAAATAAATAATCATTTAAAAAACCAAAAAAAAACACGCTTTAACGGAAACCAAACTAAAAAGTAAAAAATAATTTTCAAAAGCGTGGGGTGCTTTTTAAGACATTTTCAAAATGAATACTTATACCAAGATCTGTCAATAAAATCCTATAACAATTAAAATCAATACCGTGTAAAAAAAAACAATTAAAAAAAATACTATTTAAATTATTGCATTGTCATCGGTCCTTGATAAGTGTGCAAAGTTACAAATTAATCCGACGTTTTGAAGGGGGTGAAAATCACGTTCAAAGATTCCGTTACATAGATACATACATACCAAGCTAATAAAAACGTGTTAAAAACGGGCTCATTTAGTCACTTAGAAAGAGATTAAATATTAATTGATTCGCAATTGATTTCGGTCCGCAGATTTAAATTTGATAGGAAGTTAATTTGATGTCTAATTGCAGATTTCGAGTTAGTTTTCTAGAGTTGTTTAACTTGACTGTTATGAGAAATAGCGGATTATTCGGCTCTGCTTTTGTTGGACTTAAACGTCTCTAAGGGCGTCCTGGGCGCCCAGAACTATATTCGGGGGACGCATCTTCAGCACCCCGCCTCGAATAGGTTGGTTTTGCATTTGCCCATTTGTACAGAGATAAAGGTAACTTTTTCAACATGCAGACAAGTTTGAGAAATAAAGAAGAATAATTGAGTGAGCGAGCACGAGCGAGCGAAAAGAGCTCGAACATATTAACACTTCGCCTCGAATATGTTAAGTTCTCTAATGTTACTTGAGACTATTTTTTTAAATTAATTTTGGAAGCCAGGGGGATCGCACCTCCCTCCCGGCGCCTATTACTGAGACAAATATGTAACTAATTGGGTATGTAGTAAAAGGTAGTAGATTTAAGGCAAATTAAAAGAGTCGGTGTCGGCTCACAGCCGTCTGAAAGTTGCGGAACTTTAATTCGCCAGTCAAGCGGTGCTCGGAATTTGTAACGTCTTCCACACTTCTCGAAAGATCCTTCATTTTAAATATGAAGGCCGCGCGAGTGCCTCTACACAATTTATCTACGCGAGTGAATTTTATAAATTTGTTCATAACTCATAACTTTCGAGTGGTTTTCGGTGATCCGCGGCGCCTTCATGTGGCTATTAAAAACTTCCTACTTGATTTAGTTTCCATTTAGCGTTAAAATTCATACGTTTAAAACGTTCTCATTAATTTTACTTATGCTTTTCTCCCATTATTTTAACAAGGTGAATGTAATTAAATACAGTCGATGTCATATATATGTCGCAGCCATATGGTTAAATTATCCAGCTAATTGTCGCCTAGGCCGTTCATTAAACGCCGGCATCCAATTGAATGCCTAGGCCGATAGTTAATTAGAATTATTAATATTAACCAAACATTACAAATTAATTTAATTAAATGACTATACGACATTCGGCCATCTCAAATTCAAATTCAAATTAAGTTTATTGCATCCATAATGTACATACAGGTGGTAAATATAAGTTACAGAAACAATTATGGACCCTGTCGGGCACAGCAACATTCTAGATACAGTCAGTGTCTAGGAGAGAGGAATAATGCTTAATAATTTTCCTATATAATTAACATTCAAGTATGGGTTAAATATACTAATATGTATGTGTCATTCTGTGTGTATGTTAAATTATGTATTATTTTTACTTATTTGTTTATTCGATTACATTTTTGTATTTATTACAATTAGTTTATTTGATATTCATAGATTATATTTATTAAAATTAATACTTAAAAGGTCCATATTATATTGTGCGTCAATTTTATTAATTATTAATGTCATTTTCCTTATCGGGTTAACAGCAATCTTTATTTTTAATAAAATTAATATTTAAATGTCCATATAATATATTATAATTCTGAGTCAATTAATTATTGTTTTATGTAATTTTACTTATCAAGCTAATAGTTGTCTATATGTTTAATAAAATTAATACTCAAAATAAGTCCATATTATATTTTGAGTAAATTTTTTATTATTAATGTTATTTACTAGTCTTATCTTTTATTGAATTTATCCGACAGATATTCGTCAATGGTGTAATAACTTTTATTAATTAAGAATTGTTTTAATTTATTTATAAATAGATTGGTTTTATTTACTTGTTTTATGTTTTCCGGTAAATTGTTGTATATTTTTATCGACATCTGGTTAAACGTTGCGCTCAATGACTTGGCTAGTTGTCCTTCAGCCATTTAATTGGAAGAACGGCATAGGCGTCCAATTAACTGGCTGATTTAGCCAGATGGCTGCGACATATATATATCTCGCATAGTTTTCAGCGCAATTCTGGCTACGACTAATTACGATCTTTCAAATTATTTGAGCTAAAATTAAATAGATTTTTATAAAATTTCATGTTGAGAGTGTCTGGAGCGTTTGAAACGTGAACCCAAAATAGGTACCTACTATCGTTTTAAATAGATATAGCTTTAATTTCTACGAGTGTTATGAAAAAGAAAATTCTCTTCTAAAATTCACCACGTAAAATATGTTCTCAGAATTTCTATCAGGTAGGTACCTTTCTAAAATGCGTCGTGAGCTCGCGTCCTTGTTGGCGGGCGGTTAAACCCAAAGACTGGACTACACAGACACCGGCGACCGAGTACCGACCACAGGCAGTCCTTGGGCATAAAGGCGGCCTAATCCACTTAGGGCATCCTGCCGAGACTCACAGCGCGCTTCATTATGTGCCATAATTTATTTATTAAATAATCCTTTTTGATACCTGGCAACTTGCCCGATGTTATCTTTATTTACCAAAAGTAATAAATAATGAGGGTAGGTCTAGGTACTTTAGAATTATATTTTAATGTGTAAATAAGGATTGTGTCCTAAACCAGCACTGTACTCAATGTGAACATTTAATCAAAGAATAGCCCGCGAAACCCCCCCGAGATGGCTGATCTTTTGTTCTAATCAAATCAAATCAAAAGCCATTAAGCCATTAAGCGGCACTTTTGAACGTCAAAAAATAATAATTTACAAGTAATAATAATTGATTCTACCGTCCATTCGGAAATGTAGCTTGTTATGGAGAAGAATGGACAAGAAACTCCACACTTACTCTTTTAAAATAAAAAGACTTATATGTGAGAACGATGTAAAAAGACGTGCACGTAAAAGCGTCTAGAGTAAAAAATAACAATACATAGGTAAAAACAGGTCGAGGCAGCTAAGCTATGACCAATCCCAACTGATGGCGCTCGTTCACGAACATGACACATAGATCGGCACCACTCAGCACAACCATCATGAAGGGAACCGAATAATTAAGTACCTACTATGTATTTCTTTTGTAGGCTAACATTGAATCCACTCCGTTTGAAAGTTAAGCGTGATTGGATAGCACAGTGTAGACTTCTCCTTTAATTTATCAATCTGTGCAAATTATTTAACCGATGCAGTGGTGTGTCATCCCATACAAAGAAACCGTGCCGACGTACTGTACTGATTGTATTGATAATTTTTTGTACATCGATCGCGTTCGGTGCCGTTCCACAGATATAGATGGTGATCTATCGCCGTGGAACGGCATCGAACGCGATCGATTTACAAAAAATAATCGGTATAATCACATGAAAAAGACTAGTTACGTCGGCACGGTTTCTTTGTATGGCTTGAGGCATATATATGCTAGTATTATATTATCTGTGATCGATGGAAAAAAATATTTGAAGAAGTATAATTATAATAGCTTCAGCCAGCGGCTACGCCCGCGTGAAAAGTAGCCTATGTGCAATGCCAGACTATATATGTGCCAAATTTCATCCAGGTCCGTTCAGCCGTTCTGGCGTGATTGAGTAACAAACATACATCCATCCAAACTTTCGCATGTATAATATTAGTAAGATTGAAACTGTCGACGTAGGTACTATACCTACTCGTAAAATTAAAACTTGGATTGAATTTCGATTCCTAACAATGGGCGGGTCGTTTCTTCCAGTACGACGCAAACCAATGTGCGAAGCTTGAAAAGAATCGGCCGCGCGCCCCGATGTAGGTGGGAAGTGGCCCAAGTTACGAGCGACGGCGGCAGCGAGTTCGTGATGTAAAAATGTAGCGATATCATCTTGTCTCTTATAGAGCTTCAGTGATGATGTTAAACCAAAAACATATAGGAACTATCCTTTCCAGTAAATTGAAAGAGATGAGACAATACAGCCAAATTATACCTAAAGTAGATGATTCATTAGTAAAGATAATTTTATTTTAGTTACGAGTATTTCACCCTAATAAACGCCGAAACGAATTACTTGCAACAATGGTTTTTTTAATTAGTTTCTAGTTTATGGCAACAGAAATGACTAAAATGGGGCGGTTTCTGTTTTATATTCATCACGAAAGTTTTCAATTTCCTCCTTGTATGTTTTCATCTAGTTAATTTATTATTTTCGAACTAAAGTGTTTTAGCGTAAACGCTGATAAATTACACCAAATAGTAAAGTCGAAGCTAAAGTCGCCAAAAGCTGAGCAAACTTAAATTGGATCTCTCAACTTCGTTTACGATCGACCAGGAGAGCAGAAAAACTGTACAATTAATGCACATCTGGCAGATTGCTTATTGATTCCTAGAAACGAATAAATTAGATAGAGTTACGTCTACCTTACGAGACGAGACGTGTATTTATTGAAGTAGAAGTTATTACAAAGTTATTAGTTGATATCGAGAGAAAATCAAAACTCAATAACGTAAATGTATATTACGTTTATTGAGTTTTGATTCACACCACAACAAAAGTAAGAAATTTTGAAAATCAGTTTCCAACTTTCCATGCCAAAGAATGTAATTTTTGTGCAAATCGAATTTGTCGTCAAACACGCATACTAAATTCGCGACTCAAGTACTAGGTAAACATGGAATCGAGGAAGTGCTGACCCAAAGGACGTCGTCCGTTACACGTTCTATTTCGCGACACATGTGCACTGCCTGCAGTCGTGGAGTTCGAGCACAAAGGATTGTCACACTGGTAAACTAGTGCTAGCATGCGACCGCAGCGAACTTATAATATATATCCAACTATCTGCAAATGTGCGCACTGTTACCTGTCGCCGACAAGACAGCCGAGTTCCTTGGCTGCACTGCAATCTAGTTAATTAAACTTAATAACTGGCTCCTATTTCGTTTTTATGGAACTGGATGCAGCTTTGTGTTGAAAGTAACTTGATTGTTTGTGTCTTATGTTTCTTGTTACCAGGATTCAGCAGTGGCACTCAAAAGCTAGTGCAATCTAGCCTAGTGCCAGTCAAAGCCTCAATCTGCATTTATATGTAAATAGTTACTCGGTGAGTGACACGTCAGCTAGTGTAAATCGAAATTATAGGCTCTTTGTTCATAATTCTGCTAAAAACTACAATATTTTAGTAATTTAGGTTACTCGAAAATTAGGCAGGTGTGTTGTTTAAATAATCATACTCACAAAATATTGAGATTTACTGAATAACGATATTATTTTAATAAACCCTCTCCACTTAATTTCGAACTACTTAATTACGATCAGCGAAAATTGAAATACCTACACTAACTTTGCCGAATAAACCGTCAAACGACGCCGTGTTTTATTTTCCATTGATGAAGCTTCGTTGCTCAATCTTGTTTATTTCTCTCATTCAAATATACATCTACTGGCTGCAAAAATGAAGGCGTAATTTAAAGGGACTCTTAAATATACATAATGTCGACGAGAACCACAAAAGATTTGCTAAGAAAAGAAATTAATTAGCCGACGATATTAAACCTCGGATTTGAGACCCTTTTACGAGTACCCAGCGAATACCGAGCCGCCAATACCGGGGGAGAAGGAATCCGAGGCGTTTATAATAGACAGGGTTTACAAGCCTGCCGATCGGATTTAATGAACAATTTCTAAAGAACTCACTCACCTTTTATTCCTACCGCGGCAGAGTACTAGTTGTGAATTATAGATCTTCTACTTCAAACCTAGATATTTCCCCTCGTAAACAAACCAGTACTGACATGCTGTGGCGACAAAAGAATTAACCTTTGCACTGCAAACCTTTGCACAGCGCTTGCCAACTGGGGCAGAAGCGTCGTGATCAAAGGAAACACTATGTAGGCTCACCTCCTGCCGTGCTCTGAATGCCTGGTACGCAGGGCGAGAGGTCGCGCGTACTGTATGCATGTACGTCAGCGTATGTGGGTCATAGGGCCCCAGGGCACGTGCTATATAATACACGGAAGAGTATTCACCGCAGAAAATATCTTGCATTTTTGACATTCTGCCCGACCGTCCATCGTCAATAAAAAACGAATTTTATGGCTGAATATATCTCGAAAAAATGTGAGGTACCGAAAATCACGCCGTAGAAATACCACACATACTATTGACGGGAAACACGGTCACCGCGGCAAAGCTTTCTTGCAATCGTTCAGTTACGCTTACGCCATAATACAATTTCTGCCACTGGCAATTTTGTCGTCCGTGCAATGTGTGTTAACAAATTCTAATGGCACATCAGTAGGTAGTTAGGTGCTACATTAAAACCGGTGAATAAGCATATGTCTGTAATAGATTAAAATGGATCAGGTAAATAAGAATGAGCTTTCAGTCAAGTGTCAATTAGCAGACACAATAAAAATTATTAAATTACCATTGTTTTAATCCGATTCGGCAATATGGACAGTAAAGCGGAGTGTCAAAAATGAGACAGTCTTTCAAGAGACAAGACCAACACTTGACACAAGTTTTGATAAAGTTGTTGTGGAATAAATTGCAAAAGTTTTTACCTCAAAAGGAAACCTATAAGGTACTCATAGTACAAAATCAACCGAAGATGGTGTTGTTTGCTGATCTTTGATATTTAAAATAGATCGGCGGTCACAAAATCTAGATGATGTGAATAACTCTATTCAACAGGTCTAAAATTGGTTCACGGCAAACAATTAGAGCCATTAATAAGTTAAGTCACCGAGAATCTCTTAGGGAACTATTTAAAAATATTAATATTATGACAGTTTCTTGCCAATTCATTTATGAAAATATTATGTATGTAAGGAAAAATATACATTTCTTTAGTAAAGTCAGTGATAGACACAATTGTAATACGAGAAAGAAAGATAAGTTAGATCAACCATCTTATAGACTAGCTAAAGTACACTCATCTTTCATGAGGTACTGTATTAAATTCTATAACAAAATACCTTGTGATATATTAAAACTATATGAAACTAAATTTAAAACTTTAGTTAAAAGCACACTTTGTAAACAAGCATATTACAAACTAGATGATTATATTCAAGATAAGAATGCTTGGAAACATGCTCGTCCTGCTCCATAGGGCAATCTTTAGTGTAGACAAAATCAAATTTGCTAATTTATATTCCTATTCATAGTTATTGTATTATTTTTACCTGTACGTAGTGTTATTTTTGGGAGCATCGTCCTCACATATATGAATGTGTATGTACTAAATATTGTAAAACACCTATTTTTTAAAAAGAGTAAGTATGTAGTTTCTTGTGCGTTCTTCTCCATAAGAAGCTACTTTTCCGAATGCACGGTAGAATCGATTTTTATTATTTGTTATATGTATGACGTTCAAAAGTGCCGCTTACTGGCCCAATTGAAATAAATATATTTGACTTTGACTTTGAACCTGACTTTTTTTTTGTGGAACCGTAGGCTCGCTTTTGACCACTATCTCGCCGCATGATAAGCGATGACATGGTCGACGGTGGAGCACGCTTGCTTAGAAGAAAGTATTCACTCTTGACTTAAAGATCGCAAGGCTGTAGCTTGACAAAAAAAAACATGTCTGTCATCTGAGAAGTAGCTAATAGAATCTAATGTAAGATCAGTTCGGAGACCAATGCGGAAAATACCAAACGATGGCGCCCACAACAAAAACATTATTTTTGTAACCTTTTTATATCCTGAGAAAATATTCCAAACAAGTCTACTACATTTTTATCGTCCCTCCGTTTAACTGGAGCTGGAGGCTGGAGGATATACAACACAAAACTTGTTCGGCAAGGCCGGTTATCAGAGTACAGTCTACCCGAGCGGCCATTTAATAAAGTCGCCTGTCCTCGCCCGCGGCTATGTGACTTGAATTTATTACTATCTCTACAAAAGTAAACCTAGAATTCGAACAGTCCGCCAACAGGGGGCGTAGCTCAGATGGTAGAGCGCTCGCTTAGCATGCGAGAGGTACCGGGATCGATACCCGGCGCCTCCAGTGTTTTGTTACCAGAAGATATATATTGTATTAAAGGGATGGGGTTCTTCATGAAGAGTCGAATTGTTCTAAAGAATGATAATGATGTATCCTTTAATAACAACGAGATCAAGACCGATTTTGCAACTTGAGTGCGTGGGATGCACTCAAGTTGCAAAATCGGTCTTGTTCTAACATGTTATTATGTAATTATTTGGAATACTTTGACCTCGTTCCCGCGTTCTTGTTCTCTGCGTCTAATTAAAACATAATTATACGGGGAGACCATATTTTGAAAGCAGCGCAGTCGCTAGTGAAACTTACTTGAGTTTTGAAAAGCGTCGCTAACAAAGCGCCTCGCTACAAGAAGGCTTGACTCTCCTTCACGTCATGACATCCTGGTGTCGCGTAATAATCCCTACTGTTTTCGTCATTACGGCAAAAATACAAACCACACATAATATTTCATTTAAGAGGACTGCTTATTTTCCACAATAAATCGATATTGGATACATCTTATACTGAATCATAATGTCAAATCAAATTGACATTGATTTGATTTGATTTGATTTTTCCGTCAGTGAGATTATCAAATTTGGACACGTATTTTTTGCTTAACTAATTCAATAAAAAAATACAAACATAAAGCGCATCAAAGTTTAGGAGTGGGGGCTTGTGACGTCACACGATTATATCAGAGCACTGTGTCGTCGTAAATTTTAGTTTTCGTGGCAAAAGAAAAAATACGTGTCCAATCGTTTTAGGAAAGGAATAACCTAGAATAGTAACTGACGGACTAAATAGATATTTTTTTGTCAACTACCCTACTATTTGAACCATATTTAACCATTGGTTAACACCATTGGTCTCGTAGACAGAGCAAACTTTAGTTAGTTTACTCTGTCTACTTTGATTGATTGATTGGTCTGTACAGATAAAAAAACTGGGCCTAAGTAGTAATAATATCGTAGTTTCGTCCTACACGGCTACACAAAACTCAATTTACCCTAGTACTGCAGTTAGTGGTGACAAGCTTATCAATTACATCGTTACCATAAGTCAAGCGTTTTTGCAACAACGAAAAACAAAGGTTCACCCTCATGGGGCATTCCGGGGTGAAATAGAATCCTGTCTGGGAAACTAATTTTAATGGCCGCAAAGGGCCTCGGGCGCATATTTGTCGGAAAAACGGGCGGGACGCGAGGTCCGAAGTCCGGCAAAACCACGGAATGACATATTTGCACAACCTATATGTATATAGATATATACATAGGTTGAAAGGAGAGCATGGAATGAATTTCTCAGTCGTTTAATATTTAAAACAAAAAAAAAGACAAAACTATTTACTAAAATTGGATTTACCTAAATTAAATACAGTGCTCTGTTGTTGTATTGTGAACATAATAATAGTGAACTAGTCGACTACTAGTTTGGCTTTATGTGTTTCTAATAATATACTATCCCTACTTTACGCGAAAGTTTGTGAGGATGGATGGATGGATGTTTGTTACTCTTTCACGCAAAAATTAAGGAACGGATTTTCATGAAACTATACTCGTAGTCACTTGTCCCACCGCCGACGATCAGCGAGCAGCGAGAAGAGCTAGAGCCTAGATACGAGTTGGCGAGCAGCGAGAAGTGAGTGTGTAGTTCCGATAGTTTTACCACTCGGCTATGAGCGACTGTTTTTGTGCGAAGGGCGATTACTCGCACCACTCGCTCGGGCGGTCTGTCCTGCACGCTTTGGTTGGTTGGTCTCTCGGTGTGAGTTCTGACCGCCAAGCGAGCATCGCACCTGTCTGGGTCGCGGATAAATTTGAAGGAGACCCTGGCAGAAGCAACTGAAGGAACACGGGTGGGTTTTAGTCAGTAAAAGTCTGACACGCCCTCCCGCTTCACCCAGAGCGGGATAAGTCATTGACCAAAAAAAAAAGCGTGCATCGCAAGCGAGTATCGCTGAGCGAGTATTATCTTTGATAGCTCTTGTCGCTGCGACAAACTTGTGGTGAGAGAGTACTCGCATGCGGCAATGTGAACAGCCAGCAATCAACTATTAATATATATGTGTCTGTTTTATTGCAGTGACGACACGGGATATACACCTGTTGTAACTTGTACGTTTCTTCAGCGAGAAAATAGTCGATAGTGCTAATCGCTTCGTCGCGGGACTAGTTCCTCATCAGAATATCACACAGGCTATAATTTATAAAGATTTAAGGGGATGCACTAATTCCATGCGGATGGAGCCGCGGACGGCAACTAGAACTATACTATGTGAGTGCTTTTAGTGAACATTCCAGATCAACTATGATGGAAACCCGCTATTGCACAACTGAATAACAAGGAAACAATTAATATAATTACAATAAAACTACTGAATGTAACTCTTAACAACATTATACTTGCACCAGTTCTCAAAACAAGTTTACAAAAAAAATGCAACAATGGCCACAGGCAAACAAGAAAACAAAGTAACTAGTGCTGGTGTAGCATGCACAAGTACCAGGCTACCAGAGTTGACAAAGAGAACAAAATACCCGCGAGCTCTTAAGTGTCCTTACACACTGTTTCGTTTGTAACTAGCGGCTGCTACGTGTTTTACATGTGCCAACTTTTTATGCAATTAAACTGAGGCGAGAAGAAAATGTCTAACTTAATTTTAATTTCTATAACAGATTTTAATTGGCTACCTACACAACGTAAAAAGTACGTCTAAAGTAAGAAAGTAAAAGTCGGTCTCTCTCTCGGCTCTTAAATCTTCCACACTCTACACCCTGGTTTATTCAAAATTATCTACTTCTTATTGTTCGAAAAGGTATTTTGAAATTTCTTTTCTGTGCTTTCTACTTTCTACAATTTGGAAACAGGCATCTTAAATTCTCAAGGGTTTTCTATTTCATAAAAGTACGCCTGTAAAATAAAAATATGTAACAAAAATATTATTACGTTACATACTTGAAAACCTTTCGTTATTTAGCAAAGAGAAAAGATATATAAATAGTTTCATCTGAACACAATCTTTAAAATGCTACGAGTATAGTTTTATCTCTCCTCCTTCAACTTACTACAGAAAATAATCCGCCCTAATGTAAATCTACGGCTTTTGCAGTGACCTCTGGTATCACTTTTGAACCCTCTCTTTGCAGAGACCTCTAGTAACAATTTTAAGAGCTATCTTTACGGTGCCCTCTAGTACCAGAATAAAACTGTTTTTCCTAAAGTGCCGTCAGCGCCATCTCTGCATCGGGCCGCGAGTTACCTAGTGAAAGTAGAAAGGTTCGCTTCATTGAAGTACCCCACTTCGCCGCAAGGGAGCAGAGTGCAGCCTCTTTTAAATGTTCGCTTTCGAAGTGATACGGCACGTTTCACAGAGATGGCGCTAGTAGAATGAAAAACAAACCAAGGGTTGAGTAAACACCTTATGAGACTATTTTATTGTTCTTTCAGAGTAGCATTTTTTAGGCCATTTTAACTATAATATTTACATACATTTCGTCCAACTTGAAGTAGCCCAGGAAAATCACCGTATACGACTTACCTAAAAAGAAATAGAAAATTAAGTCAAAACACAATTTATATTTGTAATTTTTTTATTATAATTATATCAACCTGTAACTGTCCCACTGCACGGAAAAGACCTCTTCTCATACAGAGAAGGGGATCTGACGCAGAATGTCCCATTCGCAAAAAGTCCCGTTGGCGCAAAATGTCCCATTCGCACAATGTCCCATTCACGCAATGTCACATTCGGGAGCACCGGTCACAAAAAAAACGGTCAAGTGCGAGTCTGACTTGCGCACTTTAAAAATAAATAAAAAACTTTTTCCCACCCTAGGAATTTCTTCCTTTCTTGTGGCGTGGGTGCGTTTACAAAGATATAAACTCACATACACTGAAACAATTATACAGACAAACAACAAATATTAATAAAAAATCTTTTTTGCAAAAAAATACTTCGTAGGTACCAATTTTTTGCGTTATGGACACCGACTTCCAAAAATAAAGTTATTTTTCACTTTGTAGTTTTTAATTTGGAAGTCGGTAGTATTTTTTTGCAAAAAAGATTGTTTATTTTTCCCTTTTTAGTTGTACCTACCCAATAGGCAAGTTGTTTAGTAACCTAACGCCAGAATAGATTACCCAAATACCATGAAACTTGAACATAATCGGTGAAATGAGAGATCTGAGTACCCCATAAGAGCGTACTGGCGTGATGTTACGTTATGAAATGGTATAAACAATGAACAGACATGCGATTGCAGCAATCCCGAAAGATTTGCCGACATGAACAGAGTTCTGTCGTACATCTCCAAAGATCTTCATCAGATCTTCACCAAATTAAAATGGGACCAATTTCGAAACATCCTCTTTCAAACAAAAATAGAATTTTCAAAATCGGTCCACAATTGACGGAGATATCGGTGAACAAACACAAAAAAAAAAAAAAAAACATACATAATATCGAACATAGAACCTCCTCCTTTTTGGTAAGTCGGTTAAAAATAAATATCTAAATATATATCTTTATTATATATTATTAATATTATGTACAAATATTTGTATTTTGCGGGCATCGAACCCGCGACACGCAGCGCAGCAGTTATACATAAATAGGTAACATTATTAACGTTCATAAACAATGAAAGCACCGAACATTCTTCTAACGAAGGGACAAAATTAATTTTGTCTTTTGAAAACTGTTGTCCCTATACACTAATATACAAAAATTTTACTGCTCCAAGTACATTTTAGAAGTTGGTCAACTATTACTCGTAAACTTGTAAAGCCTACTTAGCTGTGATAGTTTAGTATCCCATGGTGTTCCCCCACCCTACTTCTCCCATATCCCACCGGTTCCGAAAGGCTTGATTAGGCGATAGTTTTTGGTGAAATCTTTTGTCTTTTTTTCATGGTGCCCCGTTTTGTATCCACTCCACTGACCCAATAAGCAACTTTCTAAAAACACCGTAAAAAGTTTTTGAGTTCTGATAAATTGAAGCACACTTGTATCGAAACTGTAAAAATACCAGATGGTATTGGGCTATATTTTTTAGTCAGCGACGGTGACAACAAAAAAATATAAGTGTACGCTACAAAAATAAGCAGAAAAATTTTAAAAACCCTAAAATTATATTATGTCGACGCGCAACGGGACTTTTTATGCAGCTCCAAGTTCATTCTCTCAATTATACATATAATAAAATGTTGATAATTCAGCCCAATCTACGACGATGATTATTCCAGTCGTATATGCACTGCTCCCCAACACGCAAGGGACATATGAACGATTTTACTGTATATTACGAGATCAATCCGTTACACATGGATATGTGTTAGGCGGATGCCTAACAAGATTCGAACCCGCAACCGCTGGTTTGGAGTGCAGGGACACTACCAACAAGCCAATTGGTCGTCATCAGACATCGGGTTGTATCGGACATTGGGATTTGACTCACCATATACGAGTTTATGCAAATGGGACCTTTTGAGAATGGGACCTTTTGAGAATGGAACCTTCTGAGAATGGGACCTTTTGAGAATGTGACTTTTTGAGAATGGGACATTTTGCGAATCGGACGTTTCGCGAATAGGACATTCGTTTTCACGGTGACATTTTGCGAATGGGACATTCTGCGTCAGATCCAGAGAAGGCACGAGCATTAATCACCACGCTTGCTTGATGCAGGTTGACGATTTCAGACTTACATTAACTATAAGTTTCCTCACGATGTTTTCCTTCACCGTTGCCTGTGATGTCCAAGATAAACTTCACATTGGTACCTACTTGCCCGGATTTGAACCCACGATCTCAAACACAACAGACGAGATCTTAGCCATTGGGCCACCACGACAGTAACTTTTTACTTATTTTTTTTTTTTTTGTCTTTCATGAAAATACCCGAAAGTCATGAGGCAGAAGGTATTTAAGTTTGTACATACTGTTTTTATATCGCCAAGCAATAAAAATCGGGAAAATGACGTAATAAACTAATATAAAGATAAGAAAAGTGAGTCAGTGAAAGTGTAAGTAATAAAACTCGTATCTTTTGAATATGTATCATTTCGTGACGTTAGTACAAAAAAACCGGCCAAGTGCGAGTCGGACTCGCGCACGAAGGGTTCCGCACCATTATAGCAAAAAACGGCAAAAAAAACACGTTTGTTGTATGGGAGCCCCACTTAAATACTATTTTTATTCTGTTTTTAGTATTTGTTGTTATAGGGGCAACAAAAATACATCATCTGTGAAAATTTCAGCTGTCTAGCTATCACGGTTCATGAGATACAGCCTAGTGACAGACAGACAGACAGATAGACGGATCGCGGAGTCTTAGTAATAGGGTCCCGTTTTTACCCTTTGGGGACGGAACCCTAAAAATGAGTTTGCTTCAGCATGAATGTATGGTGACTGGGTTGCTGACCTAATAATATATGTGATGCTGTGGGAAAGATCATAATTCCATAATCACAGGTAAAATAGAAATAATTTAAACATTTATTTCGCAATCTTTCACATTCAACAATTGTAATATTCTATAAACGTACGATTCTCGACTATAAAATAATGATTATATACCTTACGGGGTACCTTATATATACCTACACTTATGTTTCAGTACTTAAGTATATTGTAAATTCTGAGTTGCCAGTTTTACAATAGAATTTGAAAATATTTATTTAGTACCTGGGCGACCGAGCTCTGCTCGGGTGAAAGTAGAGAAAACGACGTTTTTTTTAAATTAAACCTAGTTAGATCGATTTATCGCCCCCTGCATACTTTCAAGAAAATCGTTGGAGCCGTTTCCGAGATCCGTTTCAGCATCAGTAGGTACAACATGGACGGGGTAATTATTCCGCGTGTCTCACATGTACGAGACCTGGGCGTTCAGATGGTGTCGGAGCTGACGTTCCGAAAACATATAGTTGAGGTGTGCAGGGCTTTCAGAAATCTCGGTTTCATCTTAAGACAGTGTAAGGATTTCACCGACATTGCAGTTGTTAAAGTTCTACATAATGCCCTAGTGAGGCGTAATCTAGAGACAAGTGCATTAATTTGGAATCCACATGAAGAGAAATACAGTCTCATGTTGGAAAAAAATCAAAATAAGTTTTCTAGATTTCTCTATAACAAAACGGAGTGTATCCCTTTTATCCCCTGATGTACCCGAGTCTGTTCGTCCTGGGCATGGTCGGGTACATCAGACTAGCAGTAAGAAGGGACGTCGCGCTGGTCAAATATGTGGCGAGCATACTACTAGGGTTGCTGCACCACCCGGAGGTGCTGGAAGCACTGCGGCGGCGCGCCCCGCTCTCTTAAGGTCCGTTTATATCTATAGACTGAGCGTGCCAGACACGTGCCGTGGCAGACAAAATAATGTCTATTAACGTATTTATATCTACCGCTACACGGCCGCGCAGACACCAACAGAGACGGGCCGTGCACGGCCAGTATTCGCGGAAAGAATATTTTGTCTGTACGGTTCATGTCTGTACGTGTCTGGCTACCTACCGGGCAGTGTGAACAGAGCATCGGAACCGGGCAGACGTCTTTTGTTTCCTTAACCTGTCGGAATCGTGCAGCAACAACGCAATTATGAATAAATCTTCCACAGAGAAGTGTCTGAACATTGTGAAAGCTGTTCATAAACTGCTTATAAAGCTGCCCCGACAACGGTGTCTGTCGATGTCTGACACGGCACGCTCAGATGTAAATAAACGGTGTCTGTCGGTGTCTGCCCTGGCACGTGTCTGGCACGCTTGAAACTGCGAACGTGCATAGTGAAGGAATTCATTGATGTCAATACAGATATGTTTTACTAGCACTTCGCCCGCGACTTGCGTGATCCGTATTTTATCCTACAGATGACTTTTTAGTTACACCCCCTTAAAGATTGAATTTCCAAAAATCCCTTCTTAGAGCTCCCCTGCATCATAAATATATACCCTGTACAGTAAAATTCTTCAACAATCTTTAACGCCCCCTAAATCGTGCATTAGGAGTAGTATTGAAAAAATTATAATGAAAACCTAATACTAAAATATACTGAAAAACAGATACAGACCACGTCGACTGCCGGCAACATCAATATTAACATATTTGCAAAACCCTGTTCCCTTTTATAAAGGCTTACTTAAAGTATCGAAAGTACCGGGAAGCCCGGTTCTTTAGCTAGAAAGTCCCAAAAATCCTGGTTCATTAAAACAGAACCGGTTCTGCATTCCCTAAATAGATGGTACACCAAGATAAAACAATAAATAAAAAATCACGTTCCGCGACCTCTTCCAGGCAACCTAGAATGGAAAGAGTTAGCCTGGACACGACATGGGGTTGCACTTTATGCGACATAAATACACCTAGGTTTTTTTTTATAATTACAAACAACGTTTTATTTATCAGAACACTACTGATACGACAATGTAACGCTTATTCATCGTTCCCTAGTGTAAAGCCAATGGTCGGCACTGCGAAGCAGAACAAATTTCTCCCCTTTGCAACAAAATAAACAAAGATCTCACGGACAGAAAACTCAAGCACGCTAAAATGAATCCTAATGAATATCAATTTCAGTTCAAAATTAGTCGCCGGCGATGCACAGACCGGTAGGTATTCCCCTGAAATACAGGGGGGTGACCATAAGCTCTTAGAGTGGTATCAATTTGAGATCGAGTAAGTGACAGATGTATACAAGTCAACCCCCTGTTGTCTTTGAGATAAACTAAAATACTGAATGGGTCCCTCGTAGCATTACCTGGATTAACGGAAACTTATGGCATAATAAACTTTAACTGCTTTACGTAAAGTCTACTTTCGGTTAACGCTAGGATGTGTATGTGGAATGTAAACGTATTTTGTTCAGGGCAATTTGAGCGTTGTGCCGATTTGTTTAAGGTTCAGTGGTGTTAGCGAAACCTGTGAATTGTTTGCATAATCGCAGCGTTCTATCGAGCAAAGACAATAGCGTCCATGTTTAGCCGCACTCGGCTCAAATATGAATACGGAAGTAACTGCACGCAATCGACAATCTGCATATATTTTCATATAGCCTAAGATCCCACTGCAAAAAGCCGCAGGTATTATTGTTTTTGATTTGAATAAATAGAATTTTCATTAATTCAATTTATTTAATTAAGGTAATTGTGGCTAGATATTTTCAGGCAAACCTGCGGCAATCTATTCTACTATGAAGATTTTTTTTTTAAATCAAGTTTTATCTAAAACAAACTACATGCAGAATTTTGAAGTGGGCTCTCATACTATTATAATTTTCAGCTGAGCATGCCGTCGACAAAAATATTTAATAACAATTTGTGTAATTTACATTTGTTTCAAAGGTTCTTAACGGCGGCAGCGGGCCGGTATTAAAGTTCCTTTGTTAAACAAACACAATAAAACAGCAAAAGTAACTTTTTACTTACTTAAATATCGTCATGTTGAACCGCTTACTAGCAGAGTATTTAGAGCGATGGAATGGTGCGCAGAATAAAATTAGTCTATATTAATAGGCGTAATATCTAGAAGGGAATTACAGAAGAACTTTTTATAGTGTCGTTGATAGACTCGCATTTGACCTTATAACCTGATAGTAAGCGATGATGATGTCGATTGTCGACACTCGATGCTCGCTTGCCTAGAAGTAACCCTTGTGTGCTCTGGCTATACTTAAATCCAACTTTTATTATTTTAATAGAAGATTGAATGTGAACTAAAGTCTCGGTACAAATATTTAAAGAAACTTTTTTTATTTTTATTTAAGTACCTAACGAACAGAACAACACTAAAAAGAGCAAAAATAACTTTCGGTTCGGAAGTCGACGACTTTGGTACCTCTCGTTTTCATCGTTTTTCAACACCGACTTCCGAAACGAAAGTTGATTTTATAATTTTTGGTGTTTTGCTTTAGAAGTCGGTTTATTTTTCACCGACTTCAAAAAAAAAGGAGGTAATAATTTCGACACGAATGTTTGTAATATTGCTGGAATTGCACAATATTCACATAATGTTACTCTGTATGGGCTTCTAAACAAGAGTGCCAAATTTCGCCGATTCCCTTGAGTAGCTGATTTTAAAATGAGAATCACGTCTAAATGGCAGGTCGTAATTCTTTGAAAAAAAAAATGTTATATTAGACTATTTTCTTAATAATTTGATCTAAGCAAATTTTGAGTTTTATTTGTATCACATCACATCATCAGCCTATTAATGTTCCCACTGCTGGGACACAGGCCTCCTTTCTGTGAGAGGGGATGGGCCGTAATCCACCACGCGGGCCCAGTGCGGGTTGGTAAGGCTAAGTATTTGTATAACATAATGTAATTAATTTGTAAAGTTATGTCTAAAACGGACAAAAACACGACAACCACACCAAAACCGCTGGGCGTATTTTAATGAAATCAACACCATCTCAAAGATAATTTAATTATCTACATTTTGATCAGAGGCTTTTTTTTAAATCATAGAATAATAAGGAAAGTACAAAAATCTACTAAATTTTGAGTCACGCGGGTGTGAAACGAGTGCGCGTTTTGTTCCCTCAAGGTCGTTGGCGTTAGTTTGTATGGTATGTATGTTTGTGCACGCATTTCTCCGCAATTACTTATCGGATTGGATTAAATAGCACTCAACTCAAGTACAGTGCAAGTCTCATCAAAATCGGTTCAGCAGTTTTCAAGATTGTCGAAGAATATATGCTGATCCGATTTTGATGAAACTTGCACTATTCCCTATATACATACATACAAACATACACTTGTGAAATTTGGCACATGTGTTTAGAAGCCCACAAAGAGTAACATATGTGATTATTGGGTAATTCTAACAATATCATCGAATTGATAACCTCCTTTTTTTGAAATTGATAAAAAAGGAATCTTGTAGATTTTTTTAAACAAGTCCTATTCAGTACATTTTTGATTAGACTGTATTCATTGCAAGGCAGCATATTCCATACATGATACACAACGGTTTTTTGCAGTCATCATTCTGCATGAAACCGAATACCTACCTAACGCAAATCAGATAATATTTTTTAATAGCTGCAGGGTCTTCGCATGTGAATTGGCAATAATGAACTTCATTATTGAAAGCCTCTTCCAAAAATGGGCTTAACGAATTGCAAATGAAATCACTGTCGAGATTTGGGGCAAATATCGAGCCTGTGAAAGCAATCCGGCTAAAAGATTTTTACAGCCTAACAATTGGAGGTGACACATTCGATTTGGAAACCCTCAATCCATAACATCTTCAGATTGATCACTCTAAATTGAATAGATGGATATAAGTTCTTGCAAAGTCTCACCGAAACTAAGCATAGGCATACGTTTAGAATTTACATAGCGTTGAAATGCATAAAAGGGTAACAAAAACTTGATGAACAAATTAAGTAGGTATAACTCTAACAGAGTTATTTTTTCATTCAGAAAAGAGCATACAAACCGAAGAAAGTATTAGGTCCTTACCTATGAAATTGGCGTTTTGTCGTACTGGCCAATTTGATCTCAAATATCTCCTCTTTGCTTTGGAATTCCAATTTTAAATTTATACAGCTATTTACTCATGCTTTTGTGTTTGGAAAACCGTAATTCATTTGTATTTTCCTCTTTTGGTATTTCTTTGCGCCAGTCAGATTACAAAATGGAAAACTTGAAATATCGCGTTATTTAACCATGATGGAATAGCTAGCTGCTAAACAGCCGAGGCTGGTCAATCGCTCTAGACCACTGCTGCTTCAGGACAACGCTAGACCACACACTGCACAACAGACGGCTACCAAATTAGAGGAGCTTCAATTGGAATATCTAAGACATCCACCATACTCCCCGGATCTTGCTCCAACAGATTACCATTATTTTCGAAATTTGGATAACTTCTTGCAAGGGAAAAAAATCAACTCCGATGGGGCAGTCCAAAGCGCCTTCAAAGATTCTATTGATTCCCGTCCGAATGGTTTTTATAGTAAAGGGATCAATGAACTACCTATGAGATGGCAAAAGTGCATAGATAATAATGGTGCAAACTTTGATTAAATAAATATATTATATTTAAAAAAACGACTTTATGTTCCTCCTTTACAAAATGTCATTTTCATATGTAATGACCTAATATTTTGTAAAACAGATTTGTAAAGTAAAAATCTTTTCTTTCATTCATTCGTCGATTTTTTTCTTTCATGCATTTATTCATCAGAGCAAGATCCATACTGTGTTAGTAATAAAACTTTTATTCGACTATGTTGGTAGCTCAATTATATAGTACCTACTTATTATAATTGCATAATAATACTTGTACAAAGAACTTTAATCGCTTCTTTCTGTTCTTTATTGTTTTCTTTTGCTTGAGGTCATGAAAAGACTTTGACAGCTTCAACCAGCTTAACTATTCCCTATGGTGGGTAAGGTGATAAATAATATAACTGGGCAGTGTTACAAAGCCGCCGGTCGTCAGGGGGCTCCGGGCTCGTGGTAATGAGGGGCTCGTTAGCGGGCACCAGCGTCAGTTAGTGCCTGCATGATTAACACGTTGCCAACTTGTCTGATTGTTCCGACTTGGGGTTAATTGATCAGCTGATGGCGCGCTAATACAGAACAGATGCTACATTGCAGAGCTTGTTACAATAGTTTATTATTTTACCTGTGGTTGCATTTCATATGAGTTATCGACCGCAGCCCAAATATTTGGAAATATAAAAATGAATTGAAAATTTTACTAGGACATTCATCAATAGTTTGTCGCATTCAGGCATCCAGGTACTTAATACTGTTGGGAAGTTAAGTAACAAGGCATCCGTAACTATTCTGCAATGTCGAGCGTATTTGTAGTCGTAGTTTAATCAATTCGGGACGATTTTAGGAAAGCAGGCATAGCTGAGAAACGTGTGGGCGTGTGAAGCCACGAAGTAGCGTGTGGGCGCTCGGTGCCAATATACCCGCCGCTCAAACTCCACTGATTTATGTAGAACGAAACTTTTCGAGGCGCGATTTCCATTCAGAATTTTAAAAGGGAATAAAGACGGGATAGGCAAAACGAAAATGTATATTCATGTGAAAGTTACAAAGCAGAAAATGATTAAGGTTACAAAGCTATTTTTGTTATCCTTCAAAACTGAGTAGGGTCCGATTCAGATATAGAATCAGATAAAATGTCCGAATTCTGGTCGGTGTTCTCTGAAACCCCGGCAGAGTCTTATAATAGAACCGTCTGTAATTGCCAAAAGATTGGGCTGAGGTGTGCTTAACCTGAATATTCCGGACCTTCATTAGGTTACTTTACTACGGTCACACTAAAACATCGATTTGAAACATAAATAATTAAGAGTTTCTCCAGATTCCTCAGCGGAGTACTTGCAATAAATGTTAATGTACCAACAAGTAGTATGAATCAGGAGCTCACGTCCCGTGCCACATCTCTGGTTACACGGTTCGCGGCACAAACTAAATTATTTATGAACGCGACCCTTAGGACCGACCCGCTGGGGACCCAATGATATTTGTTTCCCTTACTTATCCGAAAGTGCCGTCTACTCTATGCGTTCCTGGTACGTAGATACGTGAGCGATGTCATTGCGGAAGCCATGCGAGACGTTGAATTCAAGTGATAGGAGTAAAAAGGTTCGTCATTGAGAGCTATTTGCATGTTTTTTTTTTGACATGGGTTCCATTTTGTGTGGTATAGTTATGCTATAGGTACGTAGACTATGTCTTTGAAAAACATCTAGATAGATAGGAATCTCAGGGTTTCGATGATACAACTTTCTTCATTTTCCAGCAGAAATTATTCATACAAAAGCTGTGTATCCAGTTAGGCGAGTCATTTGGCTATGACAGTGAGTGGGCCCGGTATGCAAATGCCTGGGAACCGTCAACGGCGGCGGCGGTGGGGAACTCTCCATGGACAGGCATTTGCAGCGTTACCTTCACACGGCAGACAATGACAGATTGCTGTGTTCCTAGTCCTGCTCCGGTTCCCATCAGTTATAAATGCGGTAATTTTGTGTGCTTTAAGCAGAATTTATGAATATGTAAATTGATATTACACAAAAATGTTTCATAATCGAAAACATGTGAATTAATCCTGAAATTATTCATGTGGGGTAAATTCTATAAGCCTGACCAGCCCACTGTAAGAGTAACTTAATAATTACAATGATGCTATAACATTATGTCTACTTACGAAAATAGGTTTAAGGAGGTGGGTGTATCAATCGAACCTAGTAATAAAGTAGCACTGATGAAACGATTATTTCATCTTAAAACACAAAGAACTCATCTAAGCAAGAAAGAAATCCCGGAAAACAATTCCTTTGAAGCGAGGTATTCATTTGTATCGCGATCCTTCTGCTTGATGAATGTTCTTAGCAGAAACAAATACGAAATAAAGGCCGTACATAACGGCAGAGGGCCAGGGCGGGGTAGGCAGGGTAATGGCTCGTGACAAGGAGCGCAGACAGGTGTCGCTAAATCATAAGCGCCCATTACTTAGATATTGCAGGCGCATGGTACAAGCAAGAGCGACAGCGGGAACGCTGTCTCTTGTAACTTATTTATAAATATGTATAATTAGTATGTGTATTATGTCAATGTGTAGCTGTGACAACGGAAACGATAGTTCTTTTGCACATTAGTTTTTAGGGTTTCGTACCCGAAGGGTCCAAACGGAGCCATTTTTTTAATTGCCTTTTGACCTATGAACTTGAAATTTGGGGATATTGTTTATTATTACGTGTATTTTACTAACAAATACTAATTATATTGAACAAACAGATTTTTCTTTGGAACGGCACCCAAAATGTGCGAAGTGTGCACTTGACCGGGTATTTTATTTTTATTGTTTTTGATAGGCTCGCGTTTGACCACCATTTTACCTGATGATAAGCGATGATGTGAACGACCGACGCGACGATGGAGCACGCTTACCTAGAAGTTTACAAATTATTGTGACAAGCAAAACTCCGGTTAAAAAAACCATGCTCTAACTTATATTTCAGTAAGAGGCATTAAGGTTACACTAGTCGAAAATTCTTCCATACAAACGTAGTCTAAGGATTATTCCACTGTTTGACGATGTACGTTCAAAATAAAAAGTGATATCAATTTGTCTCATCATTATCTAGCCCTGTATGGAAGCAAAAACGTAAAAAAATAAAATATTTGAAAGTTATGAGCATCGAAAGTTCCACATTTCGACACTAATTTTAACGCATTTTTGGGCGCGAATAAATAACATAAGAAGACGGAAAATTGCTAAACGGCCTCCATACAGGGATAGATTAGTAGTTCAACAATGCAGATAATTTTATTTTAAACAGATAGATTTAGTCGTTTTTTCATGTTATCTAGACTGCCAAAGGTCTGTTTATAAAATTTCGCGCGCTCGGTTTCGTCCTAAATCATTATCCATTTCGCTACAAATTTGCAAAAGTGTTTATTCGTACGCGAACTAGCTTCCTACTGCTCATCACAGCATCTATTTCTTCCGCACGTGTTGTCGGTTGATATAAAATGCATTTTAACCCCGCGCACAGAATAGTTCCTGCCGTTGAATAGTGTAACCTTAGTATGCAAGTCCATATCAAAAATTACAAGTAACGAAGACAATCGTATAACAAAGACAGCACCCCGCTACTCACTCATTTGCCAACATTAGTCAGCCGCAGACCAGTGGGATGTAGGAGTATAATCAAATAAATTGTGGGTAGTTTCACGGTGTCCCTATTATTCCGGGCGGGTAGTGTAATCGCCCGCCATCCGTCACTTGCGCCGGGGCGAGGCGAACCAAGACGCGGTGTTTTATTGTGTCGTGAGATCTCTCCAGTCTGCAAGATAGCGAATTGTTTGCTTTCGGTTTTGATTACTAAATCGTTCTGATGCAATCCGGGGACTGTGTTACGTGGCTTTTGTGATTGAATTACATTCCACTTTCGCATTTCACTTCGACAGACCCGTCGAAGTGAAATGTAAAAGCACCCAATGTGAGTGCGGTGCTCCGGTGTAGAATATACACACAGGCCGCAGTGCCCTACGTGCCCACCTGCATTTTGAAGAGAGAATCTCTCTTTATAAACTCAACAATAATTTCAGTCGGACTTCAATCGACTCGAAAAGAAGATTCCAGTTTCCACTTGTGATGCCTTGTTTTGCATAAAGACACTATTTCTCTATTCATTCACCCCTGAATCGCAAAACAAAGATATCTAAGTACTAACACAACTGCCCCTCTGAGAGGAGGCCTGTGTCCCAGCAGTGGGAACATTAATAGGCTGATAATTATGATGATGATGATGACACAACTGCCAGAAAACCTATTTAAAACATCATTAGGATTAAGTTTTGGTAGCTCAATTGTTTGGTATTTCAATTTGTGAAGCCCAGTGAAGAAATAAGTAGCCTTAATTTAGTATCTCATAAACTGTAATTAACATTTTCTACATACTACATGATCAATACGAAGAATAGCCAAACTTAAGGGGCAATGGGCAGGGCACATTGTTCGCAGAACGGATGGCCGATGGGGCAGAAAAGTTGTAGTGTGGCGACCGCGAACCGGAAGAAATTTCGTTGGAAGGCCTCCCACTAGGTGGACCGGTGGCCTGGTGAAGGTTGCAGGGATCCGCTGGCTGCGAGACGAACGGGACCGGCCAATGTGGCGACGCTTGGGGCCTATGTCCAACAGTGGACATCTTTCGGCTGAAATAATGATGATGATGACATGACCAGTGCTAGTGCCTTCTCTGTATGAGAAGAAGGCTTTGCTCTGCAGTGGGCAAGCAGTGGGCAAAGGCTGGTTTTATTATTATTAAATACTACATACTGACTGCTAATAAATATACCTATCTTTCAGTCACCACTTCAACTTTAATTGGCATACTATTTCATTACAAAACAAGTTTCTCCGTTGAAAATGATAACAGTTTAATAAAATAACTAGCTTCTGCCAGCGGCTTCGCCCGCGAGAATGTCGAAAATTATCCCAAAGGAACACATTCCCGGGACAAAAAGTATCCTACGTGCTATTCCACACTAATCTATCTCTGGACCAAATTTCACCTTTATAATATTAGTGTGATTCCGCCTAACCCATTTCATCATCGGACTACAAGACGTGCGGCGATGCGCCATAGGTACATGGTGGACACCGTGGACATCCCACCCATACGCACTAAACGTTTTGGAAATACTTTAATTATGCGTACAGCAAAGGAGTGAAAGCGAGTACGGAAAAATTCATGTGAAAAGGGGTTTTTGCTTAGACGGTGAAGTTTTGACTCACAATACGTATACGTACGTAGATATAAAAATCATGAAAGTATGAGATCATAACCAACCTTCAATAAAAACACTACTTCGCACGAACATGGACTACCACATACCTAAAAGTTAACACTGTGTTTTTGCCGTTTTAATTGTAGGGTGAATTCGGACTTGGATTAATGTTAAATTGGAGCTGTTTGGCTACAAAATAGACAAAGTATCATCATGCCAAAAGTGGCCATACACGCACTTCCACTTTGGAGAACCCTATGCTCGCCACTGACGCCGCAATCGGCGTGGCCACCTGCTGTGATGGTGGTTCACAGTGCTAAGTACTGACTACTGAAGAACGCGCCGAGCTCACCCAACGCTAGTGATAACACCCATAAAACACAAAGGGAGAAGCCATTCGTATTACTTGCCACATCAAAAACTGAACGACAAATCAAAGTGTCAAATAATGGTATAAAATTGCCTGTGTACGTCGAGAATTCGGGCTCTGCAGTTGTTTAGTAGGCCATTCTTGTTGATGACGTCATTAATCCCGCGGAATTGCGATCCCGGCACGGCTGTGACGTCATTCGCCCATACAACTGCCACCAGGGTATCACAACTGGACGGCGTTGCTTTCATTTCCGCAACGTCAGTGAGATGGGGAAATGTTTAGGTCGTGTTTGAGAGGTAGCCGGGTCGTCCTAGGACTTTGATCGTGGGTTGCCTTGTGTCCCAGAACTTCAAAACAGCTGAAACATCCCAAACCTTAGAGATGCCACTTCCGAAGCTGAAGGGTCTCGATGAAAACAATAAAAATATTGACACAGAATTTATAATACGTAGTACTAGCGTAATACTGAGAAGATATCCTTAGTTATGAATTCCTTGTGTCCGACCAACCTGCCTTGCATATTTAAATAAATACCCGTTGATATTAAGGTCTTACAAAAATATACCGTTTCAACTGTATTTTATGAATACAATTAACAATATTTTACACATTACATTTTTTTAAATTAATAACAATAATTCGTACGGAGTTTTTAGCGCGAAAAGCCTTCAAAATACATTAAACAAAAACCATATTAACATGAAAACCTAGAAACAATAACAGAAAACTACAGTTAATACCTAGGTACACATAAATGTATTCTCTAAAATATAGAAATTCTGACTATAGAAATCTCTTATGAAAAAAAATTATAAGTAGGATCAAAGCCTTTTAAATATATTTCTATATAGCCACAGACCAGCTAGGCGACTAACAGACAACTCTTTATTTATTTGGTGATAAAAAACCAGGTACTATCCACTATATAGGACCAAAGCCCTTTTAATCTATTTTCAGATAAACCCAAAGATTAATTGCCCGGATTTGTCCAATCTACTAAAAAGGTCAAAACTAGGATCATTTAACATAGGAACACAAAATGAAAGCGCTGTCCGGTGACAGTTATCTCCTCGGGACGCTGACAAAGATCCATCGGCTGCAGACCGTCACGCGTGCAGCTTCCCAACCCGCCACTCTTCATTACGAGCCGAGACAAAGGAGACAGGCGACCGTGAAACGTGAAACACATCGCACGCTCGCCCAGACAGCTATGGCCGAAACTTGCCTTTGATAACATTTAAAAAGGTAAATGTGTATGTATTTGCTTGAAAATAGGGTTTCCCGACAGATACAATCTAGGAGTCTTTAAGTCAAGAGTGAATAGGTTTTTTCTGGGCAAGCGTGATTCACCGTCGACCACACCTTCCACCATCAGGTGAGATAGTGGTCAAGCGGGAGCTTATAAGGAATAAAAAAAATACAGCAACCGTTACTAAAATAAGATCTATGTGTATACAGTTAACCTTATAAATTTTATTTTCATAATTTCATTGACGAATAAAATAAATTAGTTCCTATTATATTTACGTATATTTACATAAGATCAAAAGGCATAAGATGGTTATATATTTTTTTAGGGTTCCGTACCCAAAGGGTAAAAACGGGACCCTATTACTAAGACTCCGCGATCCGTCTGTTTGTCTGTCCGTCTGTCACCAGGCTCTCATGAACCGTGATATCTAGGTAGTTGAAATTTTCACAGATGATGTATTTCTGTTGCCGCTATTACAACAAATACTAAAAACAGAATAAAATAAATATTTAAGTGGGGCTCCCATACAACAAACGTGATTTTTTTGCCGTTTTTTGCGATAATGGTAAGTGACCCTTCGTACGCGAGTACCACTCGCACTTGGCCGGTTTTTATATATAATTTCCAATATGCATAGAATAAATTATTGTTATCTATCAGGCTTCAACATTGTTTTTTTGATGAAATTGATACTTGAAATCCGAATTAAGGCGCCGATTCCCTTGAGTAGCTGATTTTAAAATGAGTAGACTAATCGTAATTTTTTGGAAAAAATATATGTTACATTAGACCATTTTCTTAATAATTTGATCTAAGGCGCAGGCCACACAGAAATGGCGTCGGGCGCGGACATGGCACGGGCGACTTCCTATTCCATTCAAATTTCATACGAAATGCATGGAAATAAGTATTTTGTTTGAAATTTGAATGAAATAGGAAGCCGCCCGTGCCATGTCCGCGCCCGACGCCATTTCTATGTGGCCTGCGGCTAAGAAAATTTTGAGTTTTATTCGTATAACATAGTGTAATTAATTTGTAAAGTTATGTCTAAAACGGACAAAAACACGACATCACACCAAAACCGCTGGGCGTATTGTAATGAAATCGACACCATCTCAAAGATAATTTAATTATCAAAATTTAGATCTGAAGCTTTTATTTTTAAAGTCATAGAATAACAAGAAAAGTACAAAAAACTACAAAATTTTGGGTGTGAAACGAGTGCGCGTTTTGTTCCCTCAAGGTCGTTGGCGTTAGTAGTCGTCTTAAAGTTGCTGAATTACTTTATCTAAGCTTCAAGTTTTCAGTTTCAATATATTTTTTCTCTACGGCATATTATTTTACTTTTTTTATGCTATAAGAAAAGTTTATCCATTAGATACTGTAGCCAAGATTCCTATAGACTATAGTCCTATAGACTTTTCAAATATCACGCACATTGAAAAGCCTTCCGGCAAATCTCAATGATTGTTTACACAAACAAGATATTGTATGTGTTAATTAGAAGACAAACGTAGTTAATTCTAAGACAATAATGAATTTCATAACTGAGGCTTCGGTAAACCGATACAATGGATTAATGTTTATGTACTTACCCACTTACCATTGCGCGTGGATTAAGCTTTTAGCAAATTAATACATAAATTGTTATCGATTTCTGCCAATAAAATGACATATCCGTATCGAACTGTACTGAAAGACCACAGTTTGCTCACCGAAGCAGTTTGACGTATTTATGTAGTACAGATATAGCCAACGTAACTTTCTTGTATCAATATTTTCTCAAATAAATCTATCTACGTAAATAAACATTTGCTGAAACAACCACAGATTCAATTCAACTTACGCGGCGGTGAAAGACATGAGACCGTATCATGATACTCATTCATATATTTTCAATTGGCGGCGTGTAAGTGGCGGCGCAATAAGCCCTTTGCTGGCTTGATAAAAAGCAATAAGAGCTGAGCGGCTGAGCGGCGGGGTATGCGCGCCAAACTCGCTACACTAATGGCCGCAAACAACTGCGCTCAATCGGTTCACATTGCCTCTTTATGAAAATGTTTTTCATAACATACACAGTGACTTGAAACAAAATCAAAGCTTATTCCTGCGACTTCACTACTGCAATATATTGCACAGCAAGCCCCATGCACTAGCCGGAATAGATGCCTATAGAACTCAGAGATAATGTAGCCTTCCTATCCAAAGAATTTCCGTAACCGGATCAATACCTACTTCTTACCTATTCTTCTCTTTTATTCTATGCTTGTTGCTGTTTTGTTGTGTCTATTCTAACCAAAGATGTCCTTCTACAAAAAAAAAAACAACTTTTTATGATTCTAGGTAGTTTAGATTTATCAGACAGGAAAAGCCGGGCAATGAAAATCCTGAAGCAACTACTATTCATCAACATCACAGCATAGCATACTTTTGTCCTGATGCTGTGACTAAAAGTAAAAAGTATGGTTGTTGTTACAAGTTACCCCGACTTCTCCGACACTTTGCCAATAACGGCAATGTTTTTCTTTTCTCATAAGCAAACATGGAAGCCTCCAGCCTCCTCGACGTTATACGAAACTTATGATACGCGCTTGTTTGTTTACGATATTACGTTAAATGTTTACGTTGGAATTAGCGCGGCAATAACTCGCGTAATTGAACGAGGGCCGACGGGCTGGTGGGTGCGAGGCTTAAGTCGCTTCATCACACTTCATTTGAGATAACTTTGTGTTACAGCCGTATCGGAATAATAGTCGGGCCGTAAAAGCCGTAATAGATCTCTGGTTTTGACGCCATTCAATTCCTTCAACAGGCGAGTTACCTTATAAGGCGTCTGTTTAATTGTTTTCTATTGTGTCTGTAATTACGCCGGATGAAGGAAGTTGTATCAATGATTCGAAGTAATTTCAAGTTAGGTGTAAAATTAATTTAGTTATGTCAATAGTTTCAAAAGTTGAGTTTAATTTTGATACATTCAACCTATCTCACTCAGTTCTAGAAATACGACCTAACAAAGTTATAACAGTGAGTACAGAACAGTTTTCCGGTGCAGTCAAAGTTACAATTAGGTTGAAAACTTGTAGGAACAGCGAGCAGGACCAATAACAAACATGGAATGAATCTTTATGGAGTCTGTCGTCTGTCGTGTGCGATGGGGCGGCAGAAACATAGTTGAGGCGGTGCATTCGCCGCAGTCCGACGCGTACGTCACGACGAATGTTTGGACAGAAGGACCACACAATTTATCCACATTCGTCTATGTAACTAGATTACTCTGTGGGTTTATATTTCAAGAGAAGTTTGCGCTTTCGGGACAAAAGAAGTATGAAGTATTGCTATACTTCATACTTCTTTTGTCCCGTAAACGCAAACTTCTCTTGTAACTTTCTAAATTATCGGTTTAGAAACGCCAGAGATTTTAATAATATAAGTTTAGATAACTGAAGAGAAACTTCAGTTTTGTGTGAATACCGCCTTTGTGTTGAACAAGTATTTTAGCTAGTTGGGGACCATCTTTTCGCTCAGTTATCCATATCTGTATCGGTTTAGACCCGACAGCTACCTCGTACTGAATCTTACCGCCTAAAGACCAAAACATAACAGTGCAGTACATCGATAAAACAAAGAATTGCCACTACTATAATACTTAGAGCCGGTTTTCATTAAGTAAGCCTTCGGTACTCACCGTGTTATTTAGTAGACGTATCATAGAAATCGCAGCGAGTCCCCAACAAGGCTGCTTCGACTTTGACGTTAGGAGGCGGTTAGCGGTTCGTTGACTGGGGCGAAACTTACTGAGACGTGCGTGAATGATTAAAACCGCCCCAGGGCGGCCAATGAATGCTGGTCTGAGTGCCAGACGTGGACAGACGTGCACAAGTACACACATGAGCACATAAGCGTCTCGTGCCTAAGTGAACGTTCATAGGTAGGATACGAGTGTGTGCTCTTAGTGGGAAAGTACCAGGAGTTCAGATTCAGCTAGGAAGTGTGGTGGCATACCAAACTGTGAAAGTCGTTCACAGTTCCAGTTGAAAATCGATTGGTATAGCTGTACTTACTATAAAAGCACAGTGGGACCTCTAGACGTCATTGAACGAAGGCGATTATTTGTATTTTTTAGTTAAAAACTCAACATTTGTTATTTAATACTTTATGCACACAACCGTATAGAGGCGGATCATTTAGAATAACGAATGTGAACATTAATTAACCCATTGATTGCCCAAAACGTGGATCCACGCGAGACATAATAGCTTATTAATTATTTCGATAATTACGGCATTCAACCGGTTAAACAACCTTTTCAAACTGATACATCTAATTATAATTAATTCACTTAGTTGTACATTTTGTTGAGGCAAGAAGTACCTAGTCCCAACAGTACCATCACATTTTCTCAAAACACAAAATCGCCGGCACAGCAAGATAATCTTTCTTCGTCTCCAGCCCTGAACAACTTCGGCGTAGTTAGTGCGCGGTGAAATTATCTCAACCGAGCCATGAGCCATAACTTTTTAACCAACAATGAGTAAAACAAGAAAGCTCTTGTTTTGTGGTTCCGCTTCAGGTTCACTAAGAATTTTATTGTGTTTAACGACTGCTATACAATGTTTTTGTTTCAGCATAAATGTTTTTCGTTTGGTCAGACGAAGATTTTCGCGCGCAATTATGTTATGATAATAATCAGTTTAGTGGTTCGGAAAATATTTTGGAGTGTTGCCAAACAGGAGCGGACGAACATCAAAAGCTAGGCAGGATTCAGTGATAAAGTTATTTATGAGCGGATTAGGCGACCAAATATTCATTTGACTAAATGGCTCCCGGTGTGCCCAAGTATCTGGAAGACTAGCAGTCGTTCTGCCGTCGAGTGCAATCGCCGTGGCCTCAAGATCCCTTGTTAAACAGTGTCCCGTGCAAACCAAAATCACCTCTATTGCCAACCAGCAGAATACAGTTCCTCTCGCTTCTTTTCAAAAGAATAATACGGACTACAGCTGAGAACTTTCAGATTAAAGTGCTTTATTCCATTTTAACTTTCATGTCATTGTTTGAACGGAATGCTTGGGAAAAAAAACATTGAAGGTACGAGTATACCAATAAGATAGATATTGAATTTTATTAATTAGTAGAACATTGTACAAGATAAATTCAAATATCAGATATTATTTTCATTTATTAAGAAAAATCGACTCCGTATCAAAACGTCCGATTCGCAAAACGAAGAAGTTCCCAGCCTAGGTTGTGCAGCTCCATAACCTCGTTGCGGCAGTCGGTGCTGCGAATAACGATTCACTTCTGATCGTGGGTCAGTCCATGGTTGGAAGGAGTGTGGGACACAGTCGCCCCGTACTGCGAGGAAGTGAAGGTCGCAAAGGAAGCGGCAGGAAGGGAACGAGAGGATTCAATCTCCCTCCCAATCCGTAGCAGACGCACCGGGCACCGAAAATCGCGACATGCTGGCCGGCTGCCACAAGGTGTGACCCGCGGATGACAATCTTGAGGAGTCTGTCACTACTGACCGCACCGTGTTACGCGTATTCCCGAGAGTATCTTCGACCGTTTACGGCCACAGAGGGTGACGGGGTCCGCATCATGTTGTACCGGTAGGCCCTCTGCCCTCTTGCCAGCTACTGTATATTTGAGGAAGCCTCACCGGACCACGTTATTTGTTAAAGTGAGAGAACAGTAAAACAGGCCGGAGAATATTTATTACTTGCACCAAATTATAGTCTCGGCGGGCTCTCAAGATGATGTGAACGCTTGGCGGAATGAGAGTGCATGTGTGGCGTACAGAATTTGAATTAAAAATCGAATGATAATGTGTGAAAAATAAATGATGAAGTGGCCTGCTATAAAAGGTTGCCAGTAATAAGAGAATGAAAGAGTATGGAAGGAAGGACCTCGTCACAATGTCATGCGAGCCAATACCTGGACGTTTTGATACGGAGTCAAAAAAGCTTTCTTTGGATCATCGTCTTTCATAATAGTCTATTTTCGATTATTGGTTTTCATGATTCGAGTACTAAAACCACATAAAATATACAGTTTAGCGGTGGACTCGTCGGCGGAACCTGACCACTTCCACCATTTGCCGTTCCATTCATCCGTTTACCTGTTCCGAAAGATCTGCAATCATCCCATGGGCATTTGTCAGGATTTCGCCGAGCTCTGACCTTTATACACAGAAGGATGTAAATAGGGCCACATAAACGTCATTTGCAGGCTTGTTCAATTTATTACGTGTCACGGGTTGCCGCGTCACTCCCTTGATCGCTCTCTCCCGTGAGCTCACGCTACATTTAATATTTTTCAGGTTTATTGTTGAGAATGTTAACCTTTTTATTGAGAACTTGCGAAGTTTTAATATAAAACGATTGAGATAATCTACGGATTCTCCAGCGAGCATGCCTCGTTAAATACGATGTGTTTAATTTAAAAGATAAGCTCTCTATTAAATCAATGAAAACTTTAAATACGAGCGAATTTAATATTCAGTCTTATGCAAAAAATGAATAGGTACGTAAAGTACGCTCAAAACGAAGTCAGTTTTAAAATACACAGGACTTGCTAATCTGTTCTTGAAGCTGTGAGAAAAGATCTTAAGTAAATTAAAATGGAGTTTAATAAGGAGTAGGGTGCAAAGCCACAGCTTTTATCAAAGAGAATTGAAGGGAAGGAGGGAAAAGAGTAAAAAACACGCGCTCATCGCAGGTTATTGGCTCCCTAATGAAATATTGATGAAGTTACGAGGGCGCTATAAATGCGTCTTTATCCGAAGAACCCCGATCAATTATGGCACCGTTCCACTTTAAAGACATATTAAAATTTTAAAGTTCGCGCTAACTAACATTTTCTGTATTGCCATACAGAAAATGTTAGTTAGCGCGAACTGTTTATACTTAAACAAAAAATTACAACCGACTTCCAAACAAAAACACTACAAAGTGAAAAATAACTTCAATTTCGGAAGTCGGTGTTCCTGTTTTCGTTTCTTCGTTTTTTGACACCGACTTCCGAGTTTTTGTTTGGAAGTCGGTTGTAATTTTTGCAAAAAAGATTTTTATTTTTCACTTTTTAGTTGTGGTACATAATGGGCGTTATAAGTACCTAGCCTAGGTACCTATAACGCCCAAAGTGAAGCCAGAATAAATTATCCCAATAACATGAAACTTAAATAAACAAAACCGGTGGAATGAGAGTATACCTGGGTGAACTGTTCACACCTGCATACCCCTTTAAAGAGTACCAATGTGATGTTATGTCATGAAATGGTATAAAAAATAAACAGATATGCGATTGCAGCTATCCCGAGTGATTTGCTGTCATTTATTGAAGCGTTCTGATGTACATCCCCGAAGTTCTTCATCAAATATTGATGAAAATTAAATGGAACCACATGACAAACACCAGCTTTCGAATAAAAAAAGAATGATCAAAATCGGTTCACCCAATAAAAAGTTCTGAGGTAAAACACATTAAAAAAAATACAATCGAATTGATAACCTCCTCCTTTTTGCGAAGTCGGTTAAAAAGTACTTAAACGGTGTTGAAATAGTATCTCTGAATACGACCATAAAAAAATAATTGAACAAGTTCGTTGTGTCTCGCGCGAGGTAAGTCCTTGGCAACGAATGTATTAACCAGACACCATAATTAGACAAAGCATTACATGATTGAATATTATTTTCATTGATACTTTAACCAACATCGTCATGGTCGCAGAATGCACAAACGCCCTAAGGACCTGGTCCTTAGGGCTTTGTTTAGAGCAGGCGTCTATCCTGGTACAAGCCACTACATGCTACTAATCCATCCAATCAATATGTAGTGTACGTCTTGTAGATATAGACGTAGGTACATAAGCACAATACATCAGTCAACATCAACACAGAGTTAATATGAACAGCTGTGCGTCGATTCGAAATAAATCTGTTCCAGCCGAACCGGTGAACAGCCTCTCTCAATTCAGCTCATACGTTATTTATCTGGCATCAGGCCGTGACGTCATCCATCACGTAAAAACGGCCCGACGTTGTGTTTCAAGCCAGGCTACATAGGTACCTATCACACTGTTCTGTTCGCCTAGTACGAACGGTTTGAATTCTAAAATTAGTTTCAGAAATCGATGCATTCTTAATCTCTATGCCAAAATATAATATCGGTAACAACAAATACCTAACTGCTCAAATTTAGCAGCTGTCTATACGATATAATATTTAATACTGCTGAAAATTAGTAGATTTTTTAAATAGTTTAAACAGTAAGAAACTGTACTCATGTCCTAGATTCCATCAAATGCAACCTAATGCTCAGTCAATTACTCTAACAATAAACGAAATGTATCGTGTATCCAACCAACCTTAACTGAATATATCGAAGGCTAGTGAGGAAGGACGCGAGCGGAAGAGAACGCCGGACAAAGGAGAGAAGATTAATCCGGAGGGCGGCTGGCAAAAGCCGGGATTAATCACGCCAGGTAAGAGATAGCCAATATTTATCAACTCTCTGAAGATCAGAATTGCTAGCTATAAGGCTTTTATACACGTAGCTACAAGTTTAAAGGAGGGAAGCAATGGACTTACTGTTTATTTGAAAGAGTGATGTAGCAAACTTTGGAGGAGACCTCAGGCGATTCTTACTCTTCGATCCGATCACAGACGACGGAAATACTGTCACACAACACTAACAAATATTAAGTTTTTTTTTTACTGTCATACTAACATAATTGAAACCTACTCGTATTTGTGGTCTAATCATGATTTAAGCGACCTTTGTCGTAAAGTCTAATTATTTGTGGTAAACTTGGGCAATATTGTTGCTTGCTGAAAATACCATCTTACATTTACATTCCTGTGTAAGACAACTAGACAAACTAGAATGAATTATAGGAAGATGGGCAGTATTTGTTTGGCCCTTTCTTCATTTAGTTCAGCGCGAGGAGTGCTTCTGCCAGCGGCTTCGACCGCGTGACCGTTGAAAATTATCCCGAGGGAACATATTCCCGGGATAAAAAGTATCCTATGTGCTATTTCTGATTATAATCTATCTCTGTGCCAAATTTCATCCAGATCCGTTCAGCCGTTCTGGCGTGATTGAGTAACAAACATACATCCATCCAAACTTTCGCATTTAGTGTGTGAATGAATGTTATTAAACTCTCTACAGATTTTAATCGCGCTTTGCTTTTGACGTCCTAAAAAAATAAACGTCCCAACACTAGTAACTACTGATCCGTAGGTGCCAAATGTGGAATAATTATTTTAATAATTATCATTCCACTTACGACACCTGCGAATAACATTGATAGGTGCAGAATGTGGAATACCATACAGGTGCCGTAAACACGGGTGCCCAATGTGGAATACGTCGTCCTAACTAGTCATGCAACGCAAAACCATGCAAGTGGACCATTCACAAATATTCGTATTTTTTCAGCTCGACACAAACTCAATTCCCTTCAGTAATTTGCAAACTGGATAGTTTTATGTCCGCTATGAGTGCTCAGAATTAAAACGTCAAATGGACGAGGTCGGCGATCTACTCGTTCTGTCGCGGCACGAATCAAATAAACATGGGGCCTGTATATGGAAATTGGATCTACGTAATTTTCGTTTGCAGCATTTTATTTTGACAAACCTCAAAACGCACCCAATTTCAGAAGAGAATTGGGAACGGAACAATCGGATTTATGCATGTGCAGTACCATAGAGGAATTATTTTGGAACGGAATTTACATTCATCCATTTCAGGGATGTATGGAAGCATTTGGATTAACACTATTTACAAGTTTGCTATAATGTGCGGGTCGAATTTTATCTGAAAACCATTCCGTTCTCAGATTGGGATTATTAAATATTTCCGAGCAAAAGATATTGAACGCATATATTGTGACAAAATATTCAGGAACAGTATTATATTTTTGTGCTTAGATTTCGCTGCGCTAAAAATTTCACAATGTTTGCTGCGATCTGGAAAGCATTTTTTAAAACCTGTTTCTTTTTTTTTATTTATCTTTGGTTACTTTCAATATTTACTGATCGCTAACTAATCAACATTACCATTTGAGAGATTTTTATCCGTAAATACTCGGCATATTTTTATTCATCCCCCATCTACAAATTGAGGGATTGCCGTAAAAAGAGGGCAAAGGGCTCTGATGGTAAGCGGTAGTCAATATATTATTGAGATTTACAATTTGGTAAATTATTCAAATAAAAAAAAAGTTTTTTTTTTTTTAAAACGTTTTCCCACACTAGGAATTTCTTCCTGTATCGTGGGTGCGTTTACAAACATATAGGTCATACAAATATTTGTTCCGTGCGGGAATCGAACCCGCGACACGCAGCGCAGCAGTCAATCGCTCAACCACTGCGCCAATCGCGCAAAATAATAAATGTTTATCAGTTCAAAAAAAAGGTTACAACAATTAGTGTGCATATAAAGATACATATTGTAGGGATTACATTGTAACCATTAAAATACTTTCGAAAGTTTTTCAAATTGAAAAAAGGTAAAGGAAAGAAAATAAGCTTTCCTTTAAAACTTTTGTAGGAACTCGAAGATGAAAATAAGCACCGTAGATACATTTACTTTATTGTTCTCGGAGAGAATTCCGAGGCCATTTTCTTTAGTAAATGGAAAAACAAAGCACATTAAAGGTCTCCAGTGAGTTCTAACGACTGAATGGCTTAGTAGCCAATGTTTTATACCGGCCACTTACCACAACGAGCGCAGTTAGAATCGATCCAAGCTTACTAAAAGTATCGCGAATATTCTACAATAGCTATTGCACGTTCAAAGTAAAGCTAATGTCATAAGAGTGTTCGTGCGAGTTCGGCTGAGGTCGGCAATGTTCGTGTAAAAATAGCAGAGCGAGTTCGCAGCGAGCGGCGACGGCGACGCGACACCAACGACGTAAGTTTGTTCAAAGCCTTATTAATGGCTAGTGGACAAATCGGGCGTGGTGCAAAAACTGGCAAATGTTCAGAATATGTTGGACAGTTTTACATCTAGCAAAGTGGCGAAAATAATACGGGATATTGATTCAGGGATTTCAGAAAAAGACGACTTTTTGCGAAAATTTGTCAGCGGTAGTAAAACACAACAACTGAACATAGATAAGCATCATCATCATCATTTCTGCCGAAATACGTCCACTGCTGGACATAGGCGTTGTCTCTTCGACCGGTTCTGCATCTCAGCGAATGCCCGCAACCTTCACCAGCAGCATAATTGCTTAAGTGATTTCGGCATGGCAAAAGATTTGACCCCATTAATCGACCAATCCCATAGACGGACATCCACATCGCATCTTTCATCTCGCATGTGATTGGTAGATTGATAGGGTCAAAAACCTTTGCCATGCCGAATTCACTTACGCAATTAGGCTGCAGGTCATCGGTCCACCTAGGGGGACTTCCAACACAGCGTCTTTCGGTAGAAAGTCACATCATACACACATAATCAGCCTATTAATGTTCCCACTGCTGGGACACAGGCCTTCTCTCTGTGAAAGGGAATGGGCCGTAATCCACCACGCGGGCCCAGTGCGGGTTGGCGGAAGTCACATGTCTTCGAATTTTTGGTTCTAGGACATGCCGGTTTCCTCACGATGTTTTCCTTCACCGTTTTGAGAGCAGTGGTGATGAAATAATTTACACAAAGCAAAGCGCCTGCCTGGGTTTGAACCCACGACCTACAACTTGTAAGTCGCAGCAGATACCACTGGGCCACCACTGCTCCTCCTGTACGCAGTCGCCACTCCAGAACTTTTCAGCCCCATCGACCATAGTAATACGTTCTGCGAGCAATGTGCCCTGCCCACTGCCTTAAGTTTGGCAACTCTTCCGGCTATGTCGATAACTTTGGACCGCCTGCACAACCAATCTGTCTAGCCTTCTCCCAACTATATTGGGGTCGGCTCCCAGTCTTACCGTATTCAGCTGAGTACCAGTGTTTTACATGGAGCGACTGCCTATCTGACCTCCACAACCCAGTAACTGGGTAACTCGATACCCCTTGGCAAGACTGGTGTCAGATCTCAAGCTTCTGACTACCCGTAACGTCAAAGGTCTTCAAATGACAGCCGGGTCCAACGGTTTAACGTGCTTGCCGAGGCACTGAGGAAACTCGCTATCTAAAGATGCTCACCCATCCACAGAACAATCTCGACAGGCGTTAGCCCTTCTGAACTTAATAACAATCATCAGTTATATTTCTATTGATCTGGCCCGTCACAGACAGCCAGCTAACTAATTGGGATTAATTAAAAAGCTATTCGTGTAACGCATCGGCAAAGCCGCTATAATTGCCGCTGTTCGCCGCAAGTGACGCGGGAGTTGATTGGCTAATCTACGCGTATTCCCCTGAGGCGTATTGCGATTATTAGGTGATATATATTTGTATTTATGATATGTATTGGAACGAGCCTAATTTCCTCAAGTGTAATAGTCCTGCATGTGGGTTCCAAACATTTATCTTAATACTATTTTGATGCATTTTTATAAGAACATACACAAACTTCGTACAAAAAGGTCAGTCAGCAACAAACGTAGTCGTCGTCGTAGCTAATTATCTGTGCACCATAAGGTTGACTGGTGCTTTGAAGTTCAAAAAATTGTTATATTTAGATTTTGAATCTTGAAAATTCGAACAACACTTGGTTGTTCAAATTTTCTCACTGACTGTCATCATCATCATCAGCAATTTTATGTTCCCACTGCTGGGACACAGGCCTCCTATCTGTGAGAGGGAATGGGCCGTAACCCACCACGCGGGCCCAATGCGGGTTTGTGTATGTCACATGTCCTCGAATTTTTGGTTCTAGGGCAAGCCGGTGACCTCATGATGTTTTCAGTTATAGAACTGACCGATGGAAAGTTCATACCTACATCAAACGTGTCCTTATTAAAAAAGCATATTATAATATCAAGGACTACGTTGAAGACAAAAATTTTGGCTTTAGCTCCTTCTGCGCATGCGGCTTTCCTGGTAACTCATAAACGGCACTATCAAAAAATCATCAAAATCAAATATTTTTATTTTACATAGGCCTACATGGGCACTTATAAAACGTCGACAAAAGGTGCACGGTTCGGGTTAGTCGTTTCCTATGGAGAAGAACCGGCAAGAAACTCCATGGTTACTCTTTTAAATTGTTTTGTTTACAATATTTCCATGTTACAGCATTAGTACTTGGATATGGGGGGACAACGTAGGCCCGACAATAAGTCGTACGAAATTGAGAAAAAAAAAAAAATAATAATGCACGAAATAAAAAGTTAACAAATGTTAACAATCATCTAGAAAACTAGAAAGCCTACAATGTTCACACATTCACAATAGGTAAAAGAATCTATACAAAGGTAAAAAAAAAAAAAAAAAACACAACTCTAAATTTAACATGTGGCACAAATACTGTAATCAGTGCTGTAACTATTCTTAGCTAAGGGCTATAATGATGATTGAAAAATATTGTAAAAAGTCTAATTAAAAGAGAAAAAAAAAATGAGATTGAGAATAGTTAGAGATATCCATATATTTGTGCCGTTTATGAGTTACCAGGGAAGCCGCATGCGCAGAGGGTGTCAAAGCCAAATTTTTTATCTTCAACGTAGTCCTTGATTTTATAATATGCTTTTTTAACAAGGACACGTTTGATGTAGTTTTTGAACTTTCCATCGGTCAGTTCTATAACTGACTTAGGCAACTTGTTATAAAAGCGTATACTGTTTATAAGAAAAGACTTGCTAGTTTTCGTTAATCTGAATTTGGGTATTACAATTTCGTGCTTACTGCGTGTATTTAAATTATGGAAGTCACTTCTAGTTTTGAAAAGCCCTCGATTTTTGCGGACATACAAAATACATTCCAAAATATAAAGTGAAGGTAGAGTCAGTATATCGATCTCTTTAAATTTTTCTCTGAGGGACTCGCGAGGACCCATTTTATAGATCGCGCGGATTGCCCTCTTTTGCAAGATAAAAATTGAGTCAACGTCTGCTGCTGACCCCCACAGCAGAATGCCATAAGACATAATACTGTGGAAATAAGCATAGTATACTAGTCTAGCTGTGGCTACATCGGTTAACTGCCTTATCTTCCTTACTGCATAGGCAGCCGAACTTAACCTGCCCGAAAGAGTTCTAATGTGCGCGCCCCACTGCAATTTTGAATCGATAGTAATCCCCAAGAATACAGTTTCCGCTATTATTTCAAGATTTTTGCCGTCAAGATTTAGATTTAGGTCACGTTGAGGTACATTTGGTAAAGAGAACTTTAGACATTTTGTTTTTTTCGCATTCAGTAAAAGATTGTTAGCTGCGAACCATTCCGAGAGAACAACCAGACTTTCATTGACATGTAAGACATCCGTATCTTTCCTATCTATTTTAAAAATTAGCGAAGTATCATCAGCAAATAGAATTATATCCGATAATTTGGCCATCATAAAAGGGAGATCATTAATGTAAACAAGAAAAAGGAAAGGGCCGAGAATTGAACCTTGGGGCACGCCCATTTTGACTAGAGACCCGGAGGACGTCGCCCCATTAACATTTACTTTTTGCTGTCTGTTTGATAAATACGAAAGCACAAGATCAGCAGCTTGTCCTCTGACACTAATATGTGTATGTCTCTAACTATTCTCAATCTCATTTTTTTTCTTTTAATTAGACTTTTTACAATGTTTTTCAATCATCTTTATAGCCTTTTGCTAAGAATATTAGTTATAGTAGTGATAACAACATTTGTGCCACATGTTAAATTTAGTGTTGTTAGACATATTTTTTTTTTAATTTGTTTTTTTTTTACCTTTGTATTTTTTTGTGATTGTGTGAACATTGTAGGCCTTCTAGATTTCTAGATGCTTGTTAACATTTGTTAACTTTTTGTCTCGTTTTACTTTTTTTTTTGTTTTTTTAATTTCTTACGACTTATTGTTGGGCCTCCGTTGTCCCCCCATATTCAAGTACTAATGCTGTAACATGGAAATATTGTAAAACCAAACCATTTTTAAAAGAGTAACCATGGAGTTCCTTGCCGGTTCTTCTCCATAGGAAATGACTAACCCGAACCGTGCAGCTTTTGTCGTCGTTTTATAAGTGCCCATGTAGACCTATGTAAAATAAAAATAAAAGATTTTTGATCTTTTCCTACACCGTTTTGAGAGCAATGTTGTGGTGATGAAATAATTAACACGAAGTAAAGCGCCTGCCTGGGTTCGAACCCATAATCTACGACACGTAAGACGCGACCGACTGTACCATCACTAAAACAAATTAAAATTTTCTTGTAATAGGATAATAATTTGAACCGATTCATCGCGAGTCCCACCTTAAGGCTTGCCATGCTTAGGTCTTGAAGAATCGTTTGTAATTCCAGAGCAGTGGGAGCAAAAAGGACTATGTCGTCGGCAAACCGGAGGATTTAGCCTCTTGCGCTGCCGACTTAAACGCCGTTGATAGTCCATGAGGCTGCCTGTGTCCGGTAATAAGTCTCCACAAATTGGGTGCCTAAGGATGGACGGCGCCGCAGAGGCCGGGCCAGAAACAGGTGACGAGACGACCTAGACGCCCTCTGCAGAGGCTGGTCCGAAGTGGCTCAGGTAATAATACTTGGAAGGATTTGGGTGAGGCCTTCGACCAGCAGAGGGACAGTATAGGCTAATAAAAATAATATAAAAATTGGATACTAATACTTTATGCACGTGGTTTTATATTTCATGAATATGTGACAGTTTTAACATTAACACTAGTAGTTAGTAGTATATTATGAATATACAATAGTTCCAGTACAGAGACTAGGGTTCGCAAATCACTTCACAGGGTCATCACCTTCCTAGTTTCTATTTACAAAGCTGCATCCGTATTAATAATTTATGCACATAATCTGTGATCGCACCGTATTTCCCGCCCCACTCGAGCACCGCCCGAGGAACCAATACACCAGAAAAAGTGGGCCAAGGTAAAGCAGTCAGATTAAGATCATATCAACAACCCCCTCGTTCACTAATTGTTAGCAAATTTTAACCCCCGACGGAAAAAGAGGGGCTAAAAAATGTAAAACCTATGTGGTCATTGTTATGGCATGTCAGAAGTTACGTGCACATTTCCAATTGGTTATTAAAGTTTTTATTATAGAGTTTTAGAAACAGTCCCGAAGTTTCAACTTCCTTGAAACACAAGCGTTAAAAACTTAATTTTTAGGGTTTCGTACCCAAAGGGTAAAAACGGGACCCTATTGTTAGGGTTCCGTACCCAAAGGGTAAAACCGGAACCCTGTTACTAAGACTCCGAGGTCCGTCTGTCTGTCTGTCTGTCTGTCACCAGGCTGTATCTCATGAACCGTGATAGCTGACAGTTGAAATTTTCACAGATGATGATGTATTTCTATTGCCGTCATACAACAAACGTAACTTTTTTGCCGTTTTTGCTATACGGTACGAAACCCTTCGTGCGCGAGTCCTACTCGCAATTGGCCGGTTTTTTATGAAATGACTAGCAAGATTACGTTATTGGTAGATGTGATATGTTGTTACAATAAATACAATGATGATATCCATTTTCATACACTTCTAACCATTATATGCTCAAAACTTTTTTTAACACCGATATTTATAATTTCATTTCATGATGAACTGAAATATAATTGATTACAGAGTAGTTCCCAATTCGCTAGTATTTGGCATCGCAGTTTTAGAGAAAGTAAAAATAAAACTTTTCTCTATGGATTGGTAACCCTGATTTGACACTTCTTTTTCGCGCGTTTACCGGCATCGCATGCAAAATGGTTTCGGAAGAAAAATTACTTCGAAAAATACGGAAATATAATAAAAAGTTGGAACGTCAGCGTCGAAGGAAAAGACGGAGTCATGAAAGTGTACGCGGGCGCAGCCTCAGTTCAAATCGGCGGCAAAGTGTCGAACGTGACCGGAGCCCTTTGCGCGCCATTACACCGGATAACGAAGGTAAGCTTTGATTTAGGTACAGCTTAGTCTAAACACGTGGCTGGCTACAATGGTCGAGTATAATATACCGTGTTAGTACGAGATACTTAAACACGAAGATCAACTTTGATACGAGATATCAACTTTGATGTAAAACAGATTTCTGTTTCCGGCACGTGATGCCGATTTGTTCAAAACCAGCATGTGCTTTCAGTACGAGATACTGTTTAGTGCTATTAAAGTGCTGTTGAGAAACCTTACCTAAGGGTTTTTTTTCTCACATTTCAGAAGAAATCATCGAACTGAGTGAAATTTATCCTCAAAATTCGGGTCCTGAAGAACAATCTGACGCTCAGAATAATGTCCAAATCCCAGGGGATGAACCTTTAGTGTCACCGGAGGCGTCCGATAGCCATCTTACGGAGGAGCAGAATACCGAACTTGTGCAGGCTCTGGGACAAGAATATGACGACATAAAAAAATACGAAGGAACAATTAACAATGACATTTGCAAACGGTGGAATTACTTATTAAAACATGGTCTGTCTAAGACTGAAAAAGATGACATTATAAAATGTCACAGTTTGCCTGAAAACTGCCAACTCTTAGATGCCCCCATCTTGAACGAAGAAGTGAAGGCAGTGATCTCTGAAACGGGCATAACTAGAGACAAGTGTATTGCCTACCAGCAAAGACAGATGGGCACAGCACTTACAATAATAGGCAAAGTCATGTCTCATATAATTAACAACCCACCAGATAAAATAACTATGTTAAAATCACTCAGTGAAGCATCAAAGTTGGTGTGTGACCTCCATCATCAACAAACAAAAACCAGAAAGTCACTAGTGTCTCCCCAACTAGACAAGCATTTCTTAGAAATGACTCAAAATACTACCCGAAAGGAATTTTTATATGGAGACAATTTATCAGAAAGGATTAAGGTAAATAAGATAATACAACAAAGTTCAAACTCTATTAAGAAGACTGCACCAAAGCCAGCAATCCCTGCTAAGAACACAAATAACAAATATATGGGAAACAGGAACGGTCCACCACGACAGTTGAATCAGCGTCAACCAACCAAGGGGATGGCACGAGGTGGACCACGGACTCGACCACAGCCATCACAACACAGGACATCCTTCAACCCACAGCGTTCCGAGAGAACCCGGGGTGCCCACTACAACAACAGGAAATAAATAAGGTACATGCTGGCAATTTAAAAAACTACTTTGCTTGTTGGTTGTCATTAACAAATGATCCCATTATATTGCAGTGGATTAAAGGATATCATATTCCTTTCATGTCTCAGCCTTACCAAAGTATAGTCCCTAAAAATAATTTACCTGATTGTGAAATTCCACTTATGCAGGAAGCTATTGTTAACCTTTTACAATTAGGAGCTATAACACCATGTTGTCATTCAAAGGGAGAATTCATCTCAAAGGTTTTCCTTGTTCCAAAACCTAACGGCAAGCAAAGATTCATTTTAAATCTAAAACCTTTGAACAAGTTTATAAAAGTTAGTCACTTTAAGATGGAAGATATTCGCACTGCAGTAAGGTTAATTGATAAACATTATTATATGTGTTGCATAGACCTTAAGGAATCATACTTATTAGTACCTATAGCATCTGAACACAGAAAGTACCTCCGTTTTGAATTTGATGGAACCTTATATGAATTTACAGCATTGCCATATGGATTATGTACTGCACCTAGTGTGTTTACCAAATTGTTAAAACCTGTGGTTGGTTATCTCAGAAATTTAGGCCTCCTATCCACAATATACATTGATGATCTTTTATGTATTAGCCAAACTTATAATGAGTGTTTACAGAACATGGAAACAACAATTGGTGTGTTAAAGTGCTTAGGCTTTATTATTAATTCTGAAAAAAGCAACCTAGTGCCTAGTAAATGTTGCAAATTTTTGGGGTTCATGATTAACTCCACATCAATGTGCCTTGAGCTACCTTTAGAAAAAAGAAATACAATTAAGAGTATGATTGATAAATTCCTGAAATTAAAAAAATGTAAGATTAGAGAATTTGCTAGATTGTTAGGTACATTAGTAGCAGCATGTCCAGCTATACCATATGGCATAGTACATACAAAGCAAATGGAACATGTTAGGTATTTAGCATTACTGAAATCAAAGGACAATTATGATGCATCCATGACCTTACCTATACTATTACAGTCAGACTTTCAATGGTGGAAACATAACATAATGCATAACAGCAAAACATATAAGTCAAGAAAATTTGATTTACAAGTATATACAGATGCTTCCCTGACAGGTTGGGGTGCTCATTGCAATGGTGAGAGTGTTGGAGGCCTGTGGTCATTATCAGAACAAAAGTATCACATAAACCAGTTAGAACTAATGGCAGCATTTTTTGGTTTAAAATGCTTTGCAAATTTAAAAAATAATTGTAACATTCTTCTTCGAATTGACAACACTACTGCCATTGCCTGCATTAACAAGATGGGTAGTGTTCAATTTCCACACCTCAATGATGTTAGTAGAATGATATGGGATTGGTGTGAATCTAGGTTCATTAATGTCCAGGCATCTTACATAAAATCTAAAGATAACTTGGCAGATGAGGAATCAAGGAATACTAACATTGACACAGAGTGGGGATTATCAATAGATGCTTTCAATAGAATTGAAAATGAGTTTGGCAAGCCTAGTATTGATTTATTTGCTACCAGAAATAATGCAAAATGTAAAACATATGTGTCATGGCATAGAGACCCATATGCATTTGAAATAGATGCCTTCACATTTGACTGGAGCTCCTATTTTTTTTATGCATTCCCACCATTTGCATTAATTACAAAATGTCTGCAAAAAATTAAAAACGATGGGGCGAAGGGAATCCTAGTATACCCACTGTGGACTTGTCAGCCATGGTATCCTTTGGCAACAATGTTGATGATTACAAAACCAATCATATTCTATCCTAATAAGAATTTATTACAATCTCCTTTCAGCACGGAACACCCATTAAGCAACCAGCTTACCCTGGCAGCGAGCATCTTTTGTGGGAAGCATTCAGACGTAGAGGTTTGCCAGAGGGCTCACTAAATATTATGTTATCATCCATTTCACCAGGTACGCTAAAGCAATATAATACTACTTATAGGAGTTGGTGGTTATTCTGTCAAAACCACAGTGTAGATGTTTATACAGCTTCAATACCAGATGTAATACAGTACCTAACTGAAATACATAAAACGAATGTTGGCTACAGCTCGTTAAATACAGCTAGATCTGCACTTTCCCTTCTGTTAAATGAAAGAATTGGCAGGGATGATCACATCAAACGCTTTTTTAGGGGTTTATACAGAATTAAACCTGCTTTACGAAAGTATGTTAATACTTGGGATCCTTCAATAGTGCTAAGATTTCTGTCTAATTGGGGTGATGATAAAAATTTAAATTTGGAAACGTTAAGTAAAAAGCTTGTCACCTTATTAGCTCTTGCTACTGCTCAAAGAGTACAGACTATATCAGTAATTAAAATACAAGATATATCCATGTCACAAGACATAATACATATTAACATTACGGATCTTATAAAAACATCACTGTCATCAAGAACTGAAACATTTATTAAACTACCGTTTTTTGATCAGAACCCCAATATTTGCCCAGCTAGAGCTATAAAAACATATATTGAGCTAACATCATCTCTAAGGAATGATGAACAATACTTGCTTTTGACTAGTAGAAAACCTTATAAAAGAGCATCAAAACAAACAATTAGTAGATGGATTAAATCAGTTATGAAGGAAAGTGGTATTGATACCAGAATATTTAGCTCACACAGCACACGTCATGCAGCCACATCTACTGCTAAACAGGCAGGGGTATCATTAGATGTGATTAGGAAAACTGCTGGCTGGTCAGATAGCTCTCTTACATTTGCCAGGTTTTATGATGTACCAGTGAATGTTAATGCCCCACATGACAGCTTTATTAATGCTGTCTTTAATGCCAACTTGAGGATGTAATTATTTTTTATTCTCTCTTTTATAAAATTAATAAATGGTCAATGATTATTTAAGTTATTTATACACTGTCATTAGAGTTATATTTTGGTTATATGGCTAAGGGTCAGTCAAAGATGTTTCACTATAGCATTTATTGTTACTAATTTTATCTGATTAAGATACAAGACTGATATTAATAGTACTTATGTTATGTTGTTGTCGCTGCTGGTATTTTCATTGCAATTTTATTGTCATGAAAATACTAGTAGCTAATTGACATTTCTGTTTGTCTTAAATGAAGCCCTGTTTATGTAAGCCTGCATAAAGGCAATTTTTTCTTATTCTAACATTTTAAATATAAGATTATTGAGGTTACATACCTAAGTATGTACTAGGTTACTGTTGTTTGAGTATATAAGTCTCAAATAAATTTGATTCATATATGGTTGTTTTGATATGTATCTTTTCAAAATAGTGGCCCATATCGACTTTGACTCTAAACAGCTACTCTGTAATCAATTATATTTCAGTTCATCATGAAATGAAATTGATTAATCAGACGAACTTACCTTAAGTGAAGTCCGATTACAATTTCATGAAGGATGAACTGAAATATAATTACCCACCCAACCCATCCTTTTTAGGATCAGTCCCTTGTCGAACGGGCCAACAGAGCAACGCTATCTCTAAAGAGTGTCAAATCAGGGTTACCAATCCATAGAGAAAAGTTTTATTTTTACTTTCTCTAAAACTGCGATGCCAAATACTAGCGAATTGGGAACTACTCTGTAATCAATTATATTTCAGTTCATCCTTCATGAAATTGTAATCGGACTTCACTTAAGGTAAGTTCGTCTGATTAATCAATTTTCACATATTATATTTTTTGTCAGTCGTAGACAACGGCTGCGAAAGTACTTCTGGGTCATTATCGAACCTTGTAACGGAGATTTTGTTCACACTATGTATGTTAGCGACATCTGCCTCCTTTTTGCCAAACAAGTCCGGTTAGTTGTGTCGCTGATCGATTGTTTGAGCATTTGGGTACTAGATGGCGCTGACATACGTATGACATAGTTGATAGTTTAAATAAAATATATTCTATTTGTGTGAAATCATTTAATTCAATAAGCACACAAATTCAACATACAAATTAATACATTATTAAATTCTTTTCAAATTAGTTACATAAAAAATGATAATTTAGTAAAAGGCCTATGGCTTAAAAGCAAAGTGTTCAGGATCGGTGGTTGCAATGACTTGAGCCTTTACTACGAGTGAACTTGCATTGAGTGGACGGTGTCCAGAAATAACCTCAAAGGCAAGGACCTAAAAGTTACATAATGCTATATGGGGCAAGGCTGGCTAGCGTCAAGATGAAAAGCTCATCATAATCAATGACCCAGTAGGCGCTGGCTCCAAATGCTATCTTTAGCTATAATTTAAATCTAAGTAAATAAGGCTAATGGTCAACTAGCTGTTCAAGCTACAGCAGTCTCCTCTTGCAAAAGGTTCCGAGCATAATTGACATCATCTGATACACAGCAAGCTTACGGACAGCTACACAGAGAACGATGCTGTTTGAGGACTCATGTCTCCAGCATTGAATATTGTGGGTAATCTATATCCCTTCAGAAAGTGAGTGGTTCATATTTTGTAACCTCAATTTATTGTATTGATGGAACGTGTGCTTGAAGAATTAAATTAGTTGACCAGACTTAAGTGTGTTTTACTTCAGTCAGCTTCATGTGAGTTAATCCCTGCAATTGTCACAAGCTACTTACTACCCATTGAGCTAGCTGGTTGGGTAAGGAAAAGCTGCCTTACAACCTAAGAGCATATATGGGCAGTTCTTTACTAACCCCAATGTCCACCCGCTTCCTCCCATGCTGCGCACCACGACTAAACCCCCTATTGTATAGAATTAAAACTTGTGCGTCGCTAACTGCTCATTACTCAGCACTCCGACCTCTCGCCTGCAGTTTAACAAAACAAAGTGGCAGTTAATGAACTTCCAAATATTTTTTTTTTAAATAAAATTACAAGCGTCTTCTAAAACCTTACACCCCATCAAAAACATAACATGTAAAAAACACAAGTCCCACAAGTGTAGTGAGGTCGAATGTAAATCCAAGTCTGATAATAATTTATTCAGTGGGTATCTTATTTGTGGGTAATTAGGTAACAAACAAACAAATTAATCGACTTGGTTTTACATTAGAAGAACACAATAATGTCGACCCCTTATGTAAAAGTAGAACAAAGTCGGTTGTTTTTGATGGGATCTCATTTCTTTTTACCCGACTGCTGAAGGAGGGTGTCATCAGTCTATGTATGTATGCATGAATGTTTGTTCCTATGTGGCGTTCTAGAGACCAAACGCGTTGGCCGATTTTGATGATTCTTACGTCAATCGATTCGTCTTAACCTTGCGAGTGTCACTGGCTACATTAAAATTGGAAAATAGAAAAAGGGCCTTTGGAGCGCCATATTGTGGGGCCCATTTTTTTATGACTAGCTGTACCTACCTATATTCACTATTTACCTACCAACCTAGATAAGCACCCGAAAAATTATATGAACAGTAAAAGTTACTTTGTAATGCCATATATTTGGTGAATATTTATGTAGGATTACAAATGTACTTATGCAGTTTGTTCTATCTAGGAAACGGGACGGAAATTGCGGGATGTTTTAGTTTTTCCTTGGTTTATACTGTTTACAGGCTAAACTCCAATTGTGTTCCAAATTTGAAGCTAGTGGTCTACTAGAAATACCATAGAATTTTGATGATCGGTGAATGAGTCAGTCAGTGAAGAAACTAAGGAATATTGACTTGCGACAATGCCTAAACTACAAGTTCAAATTGAATGCAATTCGGGATTACGCTTAGTTATATTATGTTCTCTTAGTCACTGATAATTCAGGCTTCTAACTTTATCCACAACGAAGTTGCCCCCCCGGGTCGAAAATGTTTTGAGTGACTTCGAGAAAGTGATGGTACGGCTGTGCCTTTGTTTGCTCGACTAGTTGCTCACAATAAAAACCTCTGTGTGCCACGTTGGGGCAGTGGTCGCAAACGCTACTGCTGAGCACGAAGTCCTGGGTTCGATTCCTGGGACGGGCTAAGTGTTATTGGGTTTTTCCATCTGGAATTTCTCAGCAGTAGCCCTGAGTCTGAATTTGTGTCCCGTTGATGGCAATATGCGCGCCCCGTATTACATGCGACTTAAACATAACTGGTGCAGTGTGGGTGCACTGTAGGTGCTCCTCTGCCTACCCCTTCGTGGAATTCAGGCGTGATATTAGGTATGTTATGTTACATAAAAATACATTAAACAATAGAACAAGTTTTTGCAATGAATAAACTCTTACATTCGTAGCAGGCTCTCTGAAACTTTCAACATTAATCATATTCTTCTGAAAGATAACTAAAATAAGACTTCTGTTATTTGTTTTAATTTTCGTAACGCGAGAGTTTGTGGAAAGTAAAAAATAAACGCGAACGTTATTGTTTTGTATCTGTGAGCGGCATTTTTATTAGTTTTGAAATGGGTATGTTCTAAATGCAATGGTATGTATAGCCTAAGATCCCACTGCAAAAATCTGCAGGTTTGTTGTTTCTGATAAAACTTAATTATCATGAATGATACTTAAGTTTTATCAGAAACTACTACAATTGTTGCTAGATATTGCCAGACAACATATATATCTTACAAATTAAATTTAATACAAACATAATGACCGCAGGTTTTTGCAGTGGCATCTCGTACGTAGTACAGTGTACCTACGAATTGAAACAGCACAGTGCAACTATAACTCAAAACAAACCCGACACTAGCATAAACTTACACCGGCCGTAGACGATGCTACGCCATTGCTACGTAGCACACAACTTCCACTAACGCATTCAATTTATTGTATAATGCACGCTGAGATTGTACACGCTATAATAGCCTCTATATGTCGGCAGTAATGTCATGTAATTGCATACATGCGCAACGTTGATACATGACGGTACATCCGTAGCGTCGTAGCACCGTAGCGTCGTAGGATAAGCCCGCCGTAGCACATTGGAGCCGACGCGACGCTATTCCATCGAGCGGAAAATGCAATCTGGCTGGAATTAAGATAGACGTACAGCGAAATACATGAAGCTAACTACACAACAATATGCCGAGGTGAGTGTTCCAGCTAAGTGGATGGATTTATAAGCGAATTATGTTATTAGATACGTATGAGCTAATGTCGGAATAATTGAAGATATGAGTGGGTTTACTTCCAAATCATTTGCGTCTTAATGGATGGTAAGCTTGAAGGAGAGACATAGATAATTAGTTGCTATAGAATAGGATGAGTCGTCATTAAAGTTCTACCATGGTATCAAACATTTAAATGAAACGTAGTCGTGTTATTTCGAGGTCTGTAAGTCATTAGAGAGAAATATCATTTACTAGACGTAATTCACAGTTGAATACAGTTAAGATATATTCACAGCTGGAGTAATATTTGAGCGGCATTTGGACTGGTGTCACGTGACGTCATTAAACATTAAGCCGGCTGCTAGTTATTTAATGTCGTACCCATGCCTCCTACGTTCGCATTGTCTGGTTAAACTGAAACTCATTAATCTAGTACAGAGCGAACGATGTTTAATTCTTGGAAGATGAATTATTTCGTGTGGAGATAAAATATTCAATGATATTCTCTTCAGTCCAAGAATTCTTAAATTATTTAAATAATTGCGTTGACTGGCAATCTTTCTGAGCGCTTTACAATAAAACGTGTTTATCTTATGCATCATCTTATTTCATGAACATAAAAATAACGTAATAACGTCAATGTTTTGTGAAACAAGATTTAATTTATTTTGATAAAACGTAATTCATTAATGTTTATTGAACCTCGATTAATTCTGTAAGCATTTAAATAATATTTGTGCACAAAATAACATTTTCTATCAATACAGGACATGAAATGATGCCGCAATACTTGTCCCAAATGACACGGATAGTACCAGGCTCTCATAACTGACTCACACGTCAAACACTGCATCGAGGCAGTGTGGGGCACTCGACACCTCCTGTTTAAATAATACACTTGTTACTGCCACGCTTTTGTTCGCACGCCGCTCCAACTCGTTGTTTACTCGCGACGGAAAACTTACGGAGCTTACTTTGCACTTTAGAATAAATAGTAAACAATTATTGCTGCAGCGTTACTTTTGGACTTTCAAAGCATTCGTGAATAATATTTGTCGACTTTTACCCACTATTATCCAAAACAATTTGTGCAAAAACTGAAAAAAACGCAATCTATGTTAGTTAAATGGCAAACCTGATACATTCCAGTCCAGACACTCTTTTGTTTTGTGTTCAAGACTTCTTTGTGTACTCGGTCAAAGAAATCGCGCGGCGCCGCTTGCTTTTAATGTACGCATTAGCCTTTGACTTACAAAGAACTTTGTAAGTAAAGCTTTATTTAGCGGAACGCAAAGTTTTATTTGAAGGTGTCCCTTTTCGTGGGATAAAACTAAATAGAGTAATAAAACAGCAATCAGTGCTGAAAAGGCTGCAAATTATATGATCTGAATTATACTAAAATGCTATCTAGCGACCTCTATAAAATAGTGACTGTCCCACTTATATGGCCTTCGTATTGTTCATTGATTTTACGGCGCGTTCAGAAACTGTAACTCCCGTGGAATACAAATACTTTATTGGCGAACGCAGCCTTCGGCACGTCCCTAATAAACTGCATGGAATGTTATATTTTTTATTCTGTGGCGCATCGCACGAACCGCGTTTTTAATTAGAGGAAAAGTCAATAGAATGTGAGGCGTGCGGTGTGGCGGATGTTTTCACACAAATAAGTAAAGTTTCAGCGTAATTTCAAGCGGGCCACGTGTTTGAATCTCGTTACCCCAAACTCATGATAAAGGCATCAATTTGCGGGCTCGCTAAAAACTCGGCAAGTTTTAGGCGCGTGCCGATGACGTCATAGACAGGGCCTGGCCGGGTCGCTAGTGCTGCGCACCTACAAATTAGATGGAAATCTATAAATAATATTTGGCTGGGCCAGTTCGAACTTGTGGAACTTTATCTATTCTACAAATAATAATATGTCGATCAAGAGAGAATACAAATTAACCTAGTGTTAGTAAAACAGCAAAAATGTGAGCTTCATAAAATGCGATACTTTATGGTTAGTCTCATGTTTCTTACATCGCTTTTCGTCTCTTGCATGATAATTTAAATAAACATGTATGAACGCACAAATAAGCTTGGCACTTTCTTAAGAAAAGCTGGCAATCTCAAATGCTACCTTGTTATTACGTAGCAGAGTGAAGACTTGATTTGCAAAATGTAAGTTTATCACGAAAACCGGCACAAGTTTAATTAAGGTTTGCAATTTAGGAGGATACATGAATATTAACTATTAAATCAAAACAATTTAATAAAAACGGTGACCCCCAAACTAGGCATTTGGCTGCATCTTGGGGTCAGTGTCGCGACAATTTTTAGTTACAATATACAGTAGGTAAAGAAAGTAGGAGGTATATTTCCAGCAGTAGAAATTGGCGTGCTCCATCCTTGACCACGTCGTTGCTTACTATCGGCCGAGCGTTTTGCTGATACTTTCATTGTGCGCACAGCTAAGGAGTGGAATACCCTGCCGGAGTCTTTGTTCCCTAATAGCTACAACCTTGGGGTCTTTAAGTCAAGAGTGAATAGGTTACTTCTAGGCAAGCGTGATTCACCGTAGACCACATCATCGCTTACCATCAGACGAGATAGTGGTCAAACACGGGCCTATTGATCAATAGCAAAAAAATGGACTGTTGTTTGTCGATGATCGATCATCATCGGCCTACAACAATCCAGTTTTAAAGAAAGACTTCATAAACAAATATTAACAGTGTTTAAAATACTACAAAACTTAAATAACCAGTGTCGGTTAATAATCTCGTGAAACTTTATAAAACTAATTAAAGTTGAGAAGGTAATCGAATGATATTGAGTATCGGTAACGCTAACCCAACAGATGGTAAGGTAAGCGAGTTGCAACTGTCCGACTTTTAAACGACCCGCTGACAGACTCCGATAAACTATCAGTCAAATATTAATTGGAATTTGTATAATAAAAGAAATATTAATTTTCATTTTCAATAAGGCGAATGTAAATGAAAAATGGTAACGCCGCTTCGACTAATCTAATTAAGATTAATTTCCTGTCCCTGAAAAATTACTGGGAATATTTCAAATAAAACTTTATTAGATGTTTTACGGCTGTGAAATATGGCGAAGTATCAGAAACTTGGCTCTGATTTCGCCGCGGGACCGCTCGGCATGATATGGAGCAGAACCAGCAATGGAGACAAACATCGCGAGCGAGCGCTCTCTGCGCCTGTACCCGAGTTACTTAAGTACACCCAAACGACACGTTTACGCCGCCGCGACGCACTGCTCAAAGCACACGGTGCTACTGTGTGAATAATTACGAGATTCATACTCGTCTACGATGTGAATTATTTACGAGTCGGTTCTTTGCTGTTCCGAAGAGAACTTACAATCGCGGTGTTCACACTAGAATCTGGTCGCAATTAATTAAAGTTGTTCTAAAGACTGCGGCGCAATACACGCACACCACGGAGCCAACTTCTTGTTCTTCGTATCGATGAAGGAATCAATTTCTTAATTTATACTTTCTTCAACCAATATTAGCGTTGACCTCGCGATGTTTCTTATGTTGCAGGCGTTTTTGCATATGAAGCTGGGCAATACACAGACGTATTGTGACTATTCAGAGATGAGAGGTACCAGCTGACCATGTAATGCCTGCAGCGGTCCACCTGCAACCGAATTGCGCAAGTGAATTCGGCAAGGCGAAGGGTTTGACCGCTATCAAATCGACCAATCACATGCGAGATGAATGACGCGATGTGGATTTCCGTCTGTGTGACTGGTCGATTGATAGCGGTCAAACCCTTTGCGTTGCCGTATTCACTTACGCAATAAGGCTGCAGGTTTCGTAGACCGAGCCTCAATCACGACACATAGACGGTCTTCAGTCGAGTTTAGTGTACGTCAACTACTACAGCCTGCGTGTAGACGTGAAGAACACACGATTTTCTACCCCTTTATCATCTGACTTACGGTTGCCTTCAAGTGTCCTAGGTGCGATTGGGTCACATTTTCTATTTGCGTAACATATTGAGAACAGAATTTATGTAAATATTGAAAACCTCTGATAGTTCTAACGTCGTCGTTTGAGATTAAACCTTCATCAAGAATATTTGGAAACATTTTTCATTGGAAACTTCGAGAGCTATTACTTTTCTGTAATGTTTCTGTGGCAAACTTTTCAACCACATTTTCAGTGATTTTTTTTCATTAGTAAAAGACAACTTATAAATTGTAGAATGCGTAACTAATGTAATTGAAGAAGACATAACCCTGATCGTCGATGCTGAAGGCAATCAAGTCGTCACTCACAAAATCAGCCCAGATGCACTATCATCATCAATTTATTTGGGGTCGGCAGAACATGTCTTCTTCTGCCGTACTCCTCTTTTAATCGCCATCCTCCCTACTTTCTAGTCATACCATTTTTCACGCCGCCCAACTTTTCTTTGGTCCAATTCTACCGTCGGATAAAATACAGCTTTAAAAAAAAGCTTATTAAATAAGTTAACGACAGCTCAAGCCACATTTGCCCTGTGCAGCGAGCTGGTTATAATGTCGTACGTTAAGCTTGCAATCCTCGCCGATAAACGTGGCTTCATTGAGATATCGACGTAACTCACGGCTACCGGCCGGGCCGCGTATAAATTTACATTAGTTGCCTCCCTGATCGCCTGGTTAATGTGCTATTCACCAGAGTAATGAGACGACCTCCATTGAGCCTGATGAGCGCTCAATACACTAAAGACTTGTTAGGATACCACTAAACAGAGTTATTTGCGAACGGGAATAAGGGATGGATGGAGCTTTTTGGCTACCGCATCATGTATCATGGATTCCTGGTAACAGGTTCTGCTCGCATGTTAATTGGTAGATGATTACAAACAATGGGCTATTATAAAATTAATAGCAATGAATTTACATTCGTTACCTCCCTGATCGCCTGGTTAATTTGCTGTTCACCAGAGTAATGAGACGACCCACCATTGAGCCTGATGGACACTCAATACACTAAAGAAGTAAAGACGTGTTAGGATTCGAGTTATTTGCTTACGGGAATACGAGCCGGAGCTGATATTTTGCTACCGTCTCATGTTTCATGGGATCCTGGTAACAGGTTCAGCTTGTATCTTAATTAGTAGTTCATTAACGGACTGTTATAACATTAATTGCAAAGCATATCAAAGCTTTTAATATCTTTGACAAACATAAAAATCCAAGAAAAGCAGAAGATTACTAGAAAACGATGAGGCACATAATAGGTTACTAACGCTCCAGTGAGTACACATCCTATAGTGTAAGATGCCAGCAAAATGCATCAACCGTAAACATTTTATCGTCGACACGATAACAAACCGTTTGCCTCCACTCAGCAGCGTGAGAAAATATCGCTGCATCTTGTACGATTTATGTCCACAGTACAGTAACAAATCATGCGTTATGAAATAATCGAATCGTTCGAACAAGCATTAACTGCTGAAAATATTGAAAAACAGCCTGTATTTTTAATCTCGATTACCGACCCATGCGGCACTGCACACAACAATCACCTCGTTCAATATTGGCCGCGTTTAAAAATATATACAATCCGTTTTTGTTGAAAAGAGGCCGCGATAAGGTTTGTTTTTAGGTGACAGAGAAACGGGTAGTTAACAAAAGGTTGTTTAAGTTGAGCCTTAAATATAGTAGAGTTGGTAACGAAGTTTGCCAGCGTTAATTACACACAGGGTTAAGGTCCCGCGACCGATCTGATAGCCCGCAAGGCTGACAGTTTTCCGCGCTCCGACGCAGCCCACGCAGTAGACATACGACGCGGACGGCGACATACGTGGGCGGACGCTAACTTGTTTCCAAACGCTTAGTATTAGTTAGACAAACGGAGTGGATCAAATTATATCGTAGGTAGATATTGATAACAATCCTAGACGGTGAAATCGAACGTCGGTGAAAATAGTCAGAATATAGTATAGTAGTTATAGATAGTTCTCAGAATAGGGTTTCAATATCGGCACTAGTCTGAGGCAGCTAGAATGCGTAATAATCCATCTTCAAGAGTCCTATATCAAGTAGCTGTATCAGCTCTATATGCCAAACATCCCTGATTTATAGCTGTAGTGTAACATACCGTTATATTTACATTTTTAAGCTTGATATAAATGCTATGAAATAAATTGTAGGTAACCCCCCGCGGGTGCCCCGCACGGAAGTTTTAGAGGCGATTTAGTAAGAAACATCTCGTTTGCTATTTAAAATATGGTGCATATATGCCCTGACGAAGTTATATTCTGAATCTTTTCAATCAAAGAACATTTTTAAAGTTTATTTAGTAGGGAGAAGAGATGAAGATGAATATAACTTTTTTGTATTGAAAAGCATACTACAGGGTCTGGCAGATAATAAACATTTGCATAACACGTAAGCTCACCTTGACTTGGCTCACCTGCCCGTCATGTCTTGTTGATAAACACAAGATCCTATTGTATGTTTGTGCTTGGAGAAATCCCTCTATGCATTATCCTCCATCCATGCTGTCTGTCGGTGACCTAAACGACGACGCAGGTGTGCTATTCTTCGTGCTGTCGTGCATATCCGATTCAAGATCGACCGACGGATGCTTTGTGGAGTATTTAGTACCATAGCAGTTATGATAACCTGGTATTTACTGCCAGCACACAGATATATCCATCTGACCTTCCTGATGGCTTAACGCGATTCGATTTATATCACACCGATAAGCGATTTTTACTAAGCGAAATTGCAAGTACGTTCACATGGACGCAATGCAATGCAATTCAACCGATTTTCAGTCACGCCTATAGGAAGGTCCTGTAGTCCAGGACCAAATCACTTGAAACCATGCTCTGTACTGTTCTTATTCCTAGCTATTGCACCACAGCATTTAGTGAAACTTTTCCGTTAGCGAAACTACAAATCGCAGCAGTAGAAGCAAAGATACTCGTACATTATTCCGGACTTGTAAAAAGTGAGCAATAAATCACCCGGCTGTTCCGCGGCGGCTGGTACAGCCTCTGAAATGTTTATGGAGCCCTGGTATCTATTCCAGTGAGATTGTTTGGAGGTAATTGAAATCTCATCTTGGGATGAGGGTTGTATGATTGAGACGGGGTGTGATTGGATGTCATGCAGGGTGTTTAAGATAATGGGGTTACGAACGTGATCCTCCGCAGTGACCAACCATAATTAACTCTTTATACGATTATCCTAGTGGTATACAGAATGGCATCTTCAGTGTATGAGCGAGGTCATGAAGGACAAAGACATGCCTATCAAATAGATAGTACCCAAAGGGTAAAAACGGAACTAAGACTCCGCGATCCGTCTGTCTGTCTGCCTGTCTGTCCGTCTGTCACCAGGCTGTATCCCATGAACCGTGATAGCTAGGCATTTGTAATTTTCACAGATAAAAATAAAAACAGAATAAAATAAATATTTAAGTGGGGCTCCAATACAACAAACGTGTTTTTTGCAGTTTTTTTTGCTATAATGGTACGGAACTCTCCGTGCGAGTCGGACTCGCACTTGGCCGGTTTTTTTTTCAATAGTTCATTACTGCAGCGGCCAGCAAAAGAGGCATTGATGGACTAACGTGTAAGTGTGGGCCGAGGCGAAGCTGAGGCACACATACGTAAGTCCATCAATGCCTAGTTGTGGCCAAGGCTTGTATAGTATTTTTCTCAAATCATGCGCGGTAATTAGTACCTAGAACTCATTTTGTCAAACACAATTACTTTTCAAAATCAATGACAAACAACAATAATTTTCCCCCGTGTTAAAGTGTTCATTTGTTTTTTTTTTTCATTAAACGGCTTTCTATTTGCAAGCCAGTTCAAAATTTAAATAACTCCTTTGATAAGTTACCTCTTTGTTTGCCATGTTTCGGAGTAAAAGATCATTTCATTTTTTAATTCCACGACAGATATGACATTACTATGTAATTTATTTGGCCGCTAAACACGATAGATATGGATGGATTTTCATACAACTTTTGCCGGCCGCTGCTCGCATGTATTTGGCCAGTACAGCAATTTTGATTTATCTCGAAGAAGGTGGTCAAAATAATGCTGAAATTTGCAAGCATGTTTGAGAAAAGGCTTATTTTAATTTATTTATTAATACAGTGTACCAGGTTACCATACCTAATGGCAATAAGTATGGGTAATACAAGCAACTTTAAAATATGGAACTATACTACGTTCCTTCGTACGAGTATCGTACCCTTTTCGTCTGACATTAAAATCAAACACCTCATACATTATTAATCTGGAAATTTCTACCACCACACTAACGTTTAATAAGAGACCTTGACAAATCCAACCTCAATGAAACAATATAAATAGCTTACATAAGGAATTATGGTTGTTATCCTGAGCTTACAACTTAACCGGTGACCAACCGAACAAATCTGACAGGCCATTGATAAAAGTTCCACCATATTTATTTATGTCTATTTTCATAATCAATCTCTTCACAGTCTTCAGGAGTCGCGACAGCTTGACATTTCGCTAATGACCCCTAAACACTGCCAGCTACTGCTTGTCGACCATCAACTCTATAAGAACGGTATAAAGTTGTGTTTCGTTTGTCGATGGGGCGGGGTGCGTTGTAGCGGGTATAGGGTTGTCCCAATGCAACGTCCGGATAACGGATTTGTTTTTAGCAGTGTCGTCCGGTCTGGAATTAATACTTCTGGTTGGACCAGGATTTGTTCATGTAGTGAGTGTAACATATTTCCAGAATAATTTTATCTAAAACTGGGTAGATATCCGGCTTTCAGAATATTTTTTTAGTTTTTAAATTGCATATTGATGGCAATCGGTGTCACTATTTATCACACAGACAACCAAACCTGAATGTTAGCATGAATTCCATGCCTAAGATCGATTTGTATCTGCTGTTTCAGCTGCCTATAGTAAACTCCAACAACCTTTGTTGTGCCCTGACTTGAGGCTTTAAGGCTAATGACACTATCAAGCAAAGCGTTGCATTAGCCGAAGGAAAAATGTAAAAAAATTATGGGATTGTCAAGCGCTGTCGAAATGTCACGTGGTCAATCGCATTTTAGCACTTCCACCATTACTGACACTTTTGACTCGATGAGCATGAATTTTTTCACGAACTCTGTCAACCCTAACCACGTCGAAGGCGAAAGTTGATGCGAGTCCGCGACATTAATCCGGGAGCAAACGCGACAATCTGCGGACTCAGCAACGAACGACCGACGCGAGCGACGCGACCGGCCCGACAATGCAAATCTTCATTGTTATTAGTTCCACTTGCTCACAATATTGATTTTTAATTTCAAACGATAAAGAGGGTGACTTAATTGGATTTACTGTCCCTAGAACAAAGACTATGAAACTACAATGCGTTGTATTCATTCGCCTTCAATCTATAGGTCCCCAGAGTAAGCGCTAGTAGATTGTTTTTGTTCCCTTTTTTCTCTCAATCTAATCTCAATCCTCTATTATGCTAACAACTAGGAGAATCTGAACGTAGTAAGCAAAGAACATTACGTAAGCAATCTGCTCGCAAGCCAAACATGAGAATCAGAAGTTGGCAATAAGAAATAGGTACCTACATGTATTTAAATAATTGGAGTCATTGAGGGAGGTCCAAGTCTGTGGTACAACGGCGCCGCGTATTATTTATTTGAGGACTTTGCGAAACTCTTCCAGACACTTTCGTATTACTTCGAGGAAACTTTTTAACATTTGTATTGAGTGATTGGGCCATGATTCCGAACTTGATATTGTCAATAAGAAATATACTAATTTTAAAGTACTCTTCTTCGTTTTGATCGAGAAAGACCTAGGATGAATTCACCAGTATAAACTTTAAAACGTGAAAAATATAGACGATTGGTATTCAGAAACACAAAACCCAACGCAAACGGGTTGCGCATTTTCCCAGCAACAAAAGCCGACCATCAAACGGAAAAAACGTCTGGTAAAATGTCACACAAACATGATCACATTACAAAACATTCAATTTTTCCCGGCGATGTGTACAGGCTTAGCTGCGGGCTGCGGGCGATCCTCTCAACATAATGGCGTGTACACACTCCCGCGGATCAATGGACAAATATTAGCTCTCATACTCCTGGGATGTGCAATAATAACTTGCAACCCTTTTGTGTCGTGAACTGTCGAGGGTGGCTAAATGGCTACATAATTAATGATGATGAATTAGGTAAATTAATGCTGTGCTCGAGTATTGGTACAGTTCAATACTAACTAATAAGGACCTAATTTGGTAATTACAGAACTAAGCCGTTTGGCGTCGAAACGCTTGGGGCATGAGACCCGAGTCTTCTTCTTCTTCGTATCGCTGGCACGACAGTCGCTCAAATTGGTTTGGCCCAAAACTTAGCCACTTCCACGGCGTCATCGGTGGCAGCGCATAGATCACCCTGGTCGCATATTTTGGGGCACAGAGGATATGACAGGAGGTGAGGCATGGTTTGCAACTCAGCGCTACATGCACACCCGGCGCTACTGCTGCTGCTCTGTCGTGATAGCCCCATTTTGCGAGGTTGGCGTTACACTTTCCTACTTGGGTTCTAAGGCTCTCCAGGGACTTCCAGGTAGACCACTGAAGGTTAGAACCTGCGGCAAGATGCTCGCTTGCTGGTAAATGCTGGTGGCGGAAAATAATCTTGCCACAGTTTGCAGCGGACTTCGGCCGGGTCTCCTGACAAAGCTTCCTGAAACCGGTAGTTCCCCACTACCGGTTTCAGGAAGCTATGTCAGCTTTTCAGCCGCTGCGTCGTTAGTTGTGCACCGAAAAGTGGGTACCTTGTGTAACGCTACTGCTTCTCGACTGCACTCGCAACTTCACACGTTTGGAGGTGCTATGCCGGCTGTGGGGTACAGTACGCTGACCGGAACCCCAGTGCACGCGTCTTGTTTAATGAGATCTCTCGCCGACTGATCGATACCGTGTGACCAGAGGGATAGCTCGTTCTTAGCGCAAAGAATTAGCATTGCCATTCAACGTGCCAATGCCGCCAGTCGTCTGGGCACGTTCCCAGATGGCAGCGATGTGGAGGAGTACTTCCACGCCTAGGTGTACCTTTATTTTGTATATATATATGTAAGTAGTTAGATTTAGTACAAGTGAGAACAATTTAGTTTTGTTGTTAAGTATGAACATATTTTGTTAAAAAATTAAAATATTATAAGAAATGGTCCTTTCACATCAAATCGTCTGTTTATTGTCTAAAAAGCGAGGTTGTCTTCGAAGGCGGTTCTCATGGGTAAAACATTTTTTCTAAGATGATTTAACTTCAAAAGTCGTGTAAGTAAATCAAATAATTCAGCCTTATCAAATTAGAATCAAACTTGAAACTACCAGGACATCATAGGCTGTAAGAAATCTATATCTCGTCGTGACCTTTGGCGATGCCTACAGTAAACGGTCCCGGATAACTGGCTGTCATAAGCATGATTTGTTTTGTGTGTACTAAACCCTCGTCTATTCCAACTAGAAATTATGTTTGAATAGTAACCTTTCTTTATTAGACATACAATCCTTTTTATACCTATTTTTCATGTCTAGCAAAACTTTTCTTCATCACATTTTTGAAGTTTTATTCATTTATGAAAATATTATGTATATAGTAAAAATATACACCTCTTTAGTAAAGTCAGCGATAGACACAATTGTAATACGAGAAAGAAAGATAAGTTAGATCAACCATCTTATAGACTAGCTAAAGTACACTCATCTTTCATGGGGTACTGTGTTAAATTCTATAACAAAATACCTTGTGATATATTAAAACTATATGAAACTAAATTTAAAACTTTAGTTAAAAGCACACTTTGTAAACAAGCATATTACAAACTAGATGATTATATTCAAGATAAGAATGCTTGGAAACATGCTGGTCCTGCTCCATAGGGCAATCTTTAGTGTAGACAAAATCAAATTTGCTAATTTATATTCCTATTCATAGTTATTGTATTATTATTTTTTATTGACTCACACAACAGTGTGTTGAATTAGGTATTTTACCTATGTTTGCAATATTTGTAAGTATGTGAGAACCATGTTCCTATTTATCAATTTTATTAATTTACCTGTTAATGCTTTTATTATTTTATACCTGTACTTAGTGTTATTTTTGGGAGCATCGTCCTCACATATATGAATTTATTAATGCATGTACTAAATATTGTAAAACACCAATTTTTTTAAAAGAGTATGTATTGAGTTTCTTGTGCGTTCTTCTCCATAAGAAGCTACTATTCCGAATGCACGGTAGAATCAATTTTTATTACTTGTTATATGTATGGCGTTCAAAAGTGCCGCTTACTGCCCAATTGAAATAAATATATTTGACATTTTGTCGTACATGTGAGAATAATAATAATATGGTCAAACATTCAATGAAAACAATAGATCCTTCTATTCTTTTCATAGAATCTGTATTACAAAATATTGAAGTCTATAGTAATTTTGTTTCACTAAAGAACAAACAAACCGTTAGAAAGACTTACAAAATAGCTATCACTGGACAAACTGGAGCCAATAATGATATATTTATAGAAATTTCAATCATGATCGAATTTTTTGCAAACGAATCTGATATTTTCATTACTTTGTTACAATTTGTGTCGCAAATATAGAACGAAAAAGAGACTTTATCCCACGGGACAAGCCTAAACAAATATTGAGGCATAAACATTTATATCTTCTTACAAGAAATATCTTTAACTTTTTTATAGTAAGTCTCTAATTAGAAAGATAATAAATCTGTATTTGTGTACTGTAGTTGATTCACAAGTTCAGTAAATAGTAGCTTAGCAGTGCGAGGCGAGTTCGTTTGTGAACTACTTCATAGTTTAGCGGATACGCCCTAACTGTTTATTAATTAGGGTAGGGTCTGTCTGGAGGCCACTCGGCATAATCAAAAAACAATCCGGGCAACAACTAGCCACACCCCCTCTCACCCCTTCCCCGTCGCACAGTTCCCACGCACCTCACCCCCGCGCGGTCACGCGAACCGAACAATTCGCTTAATTAAAATACTTTTACACACATATGAACATAGATTATTTACATATTACCACCTTTTAACACGGGTTAGCTAGAACCAACCAACGTAACCTAAAGCTCGCCCGAGATAGCCTAAGATCCCACTGCAAAAACATGCGGATAAACTGCAGTGTTGAATTTATATTTTTGATGAAACTTAATTGTCATGAATGATACTTGATAGCAGAATAGATTGCTGTAGGGTTGCATGGAAATATCTAGCCGCAATTACCTTAATTAAATAAATTAAAATTTAAGTTTCATAGTTAACCCCAAATACATAAGGTTTTCAGTCTCAGTTAGCCGGATTCTGTGGGCTGTCAGTTTGCCTGCTAAACCTGGCAATACATTAATGGCGGCTAACTGAGAGCTAGATAGATGAGGTTGCATACGCACCCACGCACGACACAGGAGAAATTCCTAGTGTAGGGCAAAGTTTAAAAATACAAAACAAAAAAAAAAAACAAATAGTGTAATAACTGTTTGCGGTTAGATATTGCCAGGCAACCCTGCAGTATTATTTTACTACCAAGTATCATTAATAAAAATCAAGATTTATCAAAAACAAAATCTGCAGGTTTTTGCAGTGGGATCTCACACTAGAGCTAATTATCGGAAAAAATATTTTTTATTTAATTATTTGACAAAATACCGTGTATAAAATACTTAATTAACTAAGACTACAAATATATACATTTAAACCAAAAACTACTCACTACCTAAACCTAAAAATATTCTTAACTAAAATATGGCGTCAAAAAACTCCTCCACATCGTTGTCCACTGGTAATGTACCCAAAAGGCTGGCAGCATTGCCACGTTGTATGGCAATGCTTAATCTCTGGCCAAGGTAAAAGCCAGCCCTTGGGTCCCGCGAAGTGTCAACTAGGCGTTTGGAGAGATCTTTAAACAAAGCGTGAGCACTCGGACCCCACGGACCAAGAGTTTCAACCCCAAACGGCTCGAAAATATAACTACTGATGAGATTATTATATTTCCGCCGCTTGAGGTTCTCTGCAGCCGCAGCGGCAGCGCCAGCACAGCTCGACGAGCTAGGAAGATGAGATGGCGCAAGAGTATCGACACAAGTAGCGTCCCACACTAAAGGCCTACCCATCTTCCATGGAAACAAAGACAACCCGTCAGGTCTTTTGCCATCGTCGCGTGCCAGGCCATGTGGTTCTAATACGGCTGGAACGCCGACGGTGACGAGAGCACGTCGGATGATGTCGTTTAAGTTTCCGTGCCGAGCTATGCGACCCGCACTTCGGCTGCATGAAAGACCGTGGTGACCGAGGCTGTTGACAACTTCGCCACAGTGGCAACGATGAGGAGTACAACAAGGAGCGCCAAGTCGTAGGGAAGCAGCGAGGCGAAAAGTAGTGTCGTCAAACAAGGTGCCTATGTTCGACGACGGTAGTGCGTGAAGCCAGAGGCCCGACTCCCACTCACCCACGGCCAGCAGGCGAGCGCGCTCGGCAGGTGTGGCAGAAGTAGCAATTTGGTGCTCCTGAACTGCTCTGCAGAGCGGCTCATCCCACCGTCTCTGGGATGATGGGAAGTCGGGGGGATTACAATTCGGGCAAGCGAGTCTCCAAGCATCAATAGCCTCGGTGAAGCACGGCACATCAAAATTAATCAGTATGGGTGCTAGGATATTCCTGATTAATAAATAAAACGGCATTAGCTAATTATCGAGAAAGCTAATATTAGCTAATATTATCATTATTATTATTATTTTGGTAAACATGGACTGTTTCTTAGCTCTTTGGCTAGTTTAAGCTACATCAACGGGACAAAGCCAAGTCAATGTAGCGTGTCGTGAATTTTTATAATGAAGAAGTGTTGTGAGCTGTTTCATTTTCTTCAATTTGCATGAACTTCCTCACTATTCTGCAGGTGTTCAAAATTGCGGCTTTTTGAAGTGTAATGTAAATTGAATCTTTTACGTCTATTAGTTTGAGGCTATGGTGGAGATGATTGGGTATAACACCTGTAGTGGAGACAACTATGGGTACAACGTAAACTTTTTCTTGCCTCCAGATTCTGGTCACCTCTTCCTTTAGTTCCGCATATTTGCTTATTTTCTCTCCTATCGTCTTTTGCAAATTATGCGTGTTGGGGACTGCGATATCTATAAGGTAAGTGATTTTATTAATTTTGTCTTGGAGAGTAATATCTGGTCTATTGAAGTGAACTGTTCTGTCGGTTAGGATTGCGCGATCGAAGTAGAGTTTATGTGTGGTTTTTTCTAGAACAGTTTGTGGAACGTATTTATAGTACGGCGTGTTGGTATCTTGTATGAGTTTGTTTTATTGCTAGATTTTGGTGAATGACGTTTGCTAACTGATTGTGTCTGTGAGTATAGTCAGTCTGTGTGAGCGTTGTGCATGCTCCTGTGATGTGTTGTATAGTCTCTGGCTGACTGCGACACCGGCGGCATTTGTCATTCGTTATTGTGGGGTCTTTAATTATGTATTTCCTGTAGTTTTTAGTATTGATGATTTGATCTTGTATTGCTATAATAAACCCTTCGGTTTCCGGGAATAAATTTCCTATTTTGAGCCATTTATTTGAAGCTATTGTATCTATGTGAGACTGTTCTAGATCATGGGGGTGTCGTCCGTGTAACACCTTCTTTTTCCAATCTTCTAGCTTTTGTTTTTGAGGGTCATTGTTGATATCGTAACTTGTATTGCCTACGTTTAAGTTAAGGGGGGTGTAGTTAATATCGTTTGTGACTATGGCTTTATGTATGCTACTTGTGTGAGATTTAGTGTCAAAGAATGATTTTAGTTTAGTTATTTGTTTCTGCCAAAGATGATGAATGTCTATTAGGCCTCTCCCTCCGTATTGTCGCTTAATAGTTAGTCTTTCTACTGCAGATTTAGGGTGTAAATTATTGTTTTTAGTAAGTATGGTGCGTGTTGTTCTCTCTATTTGTTGGATATCCGTTTTGGACCATTTGATCACTCCAAACGAATACGTAAGTATTGGAATCGCATAGGTGTTCAAAGCTTTTATTAAATGCTTCCCTGAAAGTTGAGTTTTACATATTGCAATCACTCTTCTCTTATATTCAGTGTTCAATGTGTGTTTAATCGCTGTGTGGTCTAGCCCCTTGAGTTGCCTGTATCCTAAGTATTTATATAAATCTGTTGGTTCCAATGCTGTAATTGTGTCATTATTGTTAATTGTGTAGTCACCGGGTTTAATTTTGCCTCTAATTATGTGTACTGTTTTGCATTTGTCTAGCCCAAACTGCATGTTAATGTCTTTACTGAATTCTGTTGTGATTTCTATTAATTTTTTCATGTCTTTTTCAGATTTTGCGTATATTTTAATGTCATCCATATAGATAAGATGAGAGATAGTGGTTACTTCTGTTTTGTGTTTTATGCCATATCCAGCCTGACTGCGTTGCAGTAGGTGAGATAGGGGGTTCAGAGTGAGACAAAACCATAGAGGGCTCAGGGAATCTCCCTGATAAATACCTTTTTTAATAGCAATTTGTCGTGTTGTTACAACGTTGTTTCGACAATTTAATTGTAGAGTTGTTTTCCATCGGGGCATAATATTTTGCAAGAAGCTTATAATTTTTGGGTTTATTTTATATATCTGCAATATTTGGATCAGCCAGGAATGTGGAATGCTATCAAAAGCTTTTTTGTAATCTATGTAGGTGCAGTGTAAATTTCTATTTTTTGTAGCAGCGTGTTTATGTATTATTGAATCTATAACTAGTTGTTCCTTACACCCCATGTGACCTCGTCTGCAGCCCTTTTGCTCTTCTGCTATTATGTTGTGTCGTTCTATGTGTTTATTGATTTTTGTAGTGATGGCTGACGTTAGGATCTTGTATATTGTGGGTAGGCATGTAATTGGTCTGTATTGGGAAGGCTGTGGTGAGTATTTGGCTTTTGGTAACATGTAGGTTATTCCTGTAGCAATAAACTCGGGTATATTTTGTTTCCCTAAAATAATGTCTGTTAAATTTTTTGCTAAAATTTTATGTAATGATTCTAATTTTTTAAACCAGTAATTATGTATTTTATCAATACCGGGGGATTTCCAGTTGTGGAGCCTTGCTGTTATACTAGTAATATCAGACTCAGTAAACTCAACGAATTCCATCTCTTCTAATGAACTCCATCTAGTTTCTTCGTCTGTTATCCATTTAGATTTATCGTTATGTTGTACTTGCTCTTCCCATATACCAGACCAAAATGTTTCAAGTTGTTCTACTGTTGGTAATTCTACGGTATTTTCGGATAATGTGTAACTTTGTTTAGTCTGTAAATTTCTATAGAAGTTCTTTTCGTTCATAGCAAATAAAGAATTGTCATTTTTACGTTCCTGTGCTTTCTTGTATCTTCTTAACCTGTGAACTTTTAGTGCTAGTTTCTGTTTCAGAGTATCTAAAAACTCTTCCGGTTTCCTATTGTCACCTTCATGTCTAGTGTGAATAGTCACATTCCTAAATATTGCTTCTACTCTTTTCACTACCTTGTTTGATCTATTGTTGTTAATATATTGGGTTAGTCTACCGCAGTCAGCTCTAAGTTTCTCTATATCTTTTTCAAGCCTCTGCTGCCAAGCTGGTTTGTTATTATTTCTTGGTCTATTGGCATTGCTTGTATATTCTGTGATTTTATAATTAAGTTCTTCTGAAATAACTAATGCTGTGCAGTATATCAAAGTGTGTACGTCTATTAATTGTGTTTCTTCGCTAATATATTGGTTGAGAATATTTTGATTAAATAAATTAACAAGCTGATTTAGTTTTGGTGTGTACCTAAGCTTGGGCAGCTTTGGTCGAGCTGCCGGGTCCATTCCAGAGTATTGAGTAAAAGCTGTTTTAAATTTATCGTGTAGCTCTTGAATACGCGTATCTGTGGGCTGATTTTTATCGTTATCGGCTAAAACCTCAATTTCATTTTCTAACATTACGGTTATAGTATCGGTTTGTGTAGATGTATGCGTGGTTTGTGAATATGCTTGTGACCGATAGTATGTCTGAGATTGTGTGTTAGGATCTGAATGAGCGGGCGATTGCATTTGTTCGTGCTGTATATTTTCTGTTGTGTTTTGTGTTAATGCGATATTTATAACGTTCTCATTAGTTTCTGTTTCTTCTTGTAAATGTGTGCGTACTTCTTCTCTTAACTGATCTATTACTTCTTGCGACAGAAGTTTGTTCCTAACTATAATTCTTCTTTGATCTGAAATCCTCTGTTCTGTCACAGTAATCTCTGGGTATTGGCGTGTAAAAAGTTCATGCAATTGCTGTCTGTAGGTGGTCATATCAGTCTCTAATTTAGTGATGTATAGGTAAGTTCGCATGATAAATAGGTTTACTTCTTTGCTCCATCTCATGCGAACTCTTGCTTTTCCAGCCTTGGTGGACGCAGGTAAAAAGGAGCTAACCTCCCGCGCAACATTCAAGGTCGGATTTGGTGGGACTGTATTTAAATTTGTAATGGGAGGTGATGGTGGTGATGGCATGGGTGACGATGGTATGGATGGCGATGATGGCCTAGAAGGTGTGTATGAGACTGTACTTGGACTGTACGGTTCTACAGGGGTGTTTGTCCTGTCCGTCAGTCTGTCACCATCGTCAATGATTGCGGCTGTAGCATCTTTATCGGTGGGAGCCCGCCTGTTCAACTCCTCACCGCTGACGGTTCGCATGCTGTGACACCCAGCGTCAGCTCCAGGTGCGCCCCGGCGATCGCCCCCGGGCAGCGGTCCTATACGTTTTCTTCTTGAACGTGTCTCCATGTTGAATGGGTTTCCAGAGCCACGTTAGCCACGCCAGTAATTTCTCATTCGTGTGTCCGCCCCCCACGTGATTAGATGGTCAATCAGGACGTGTGGTTGTTTAGGGGGCTATTATTATCATTATTATTATTATCATTAGCTAATTATTAATTATTATTATTTCCTTTATTTAGATAATTAGCTTATTACGTTAAGCTAATTATCTAAATAAAACGGCATTAGCTTCTGTCTGTGCGACAGGCCTTTGTTTAGTATTGCACGTCAGCTAAATTAAAACGAAGGTAAGGAAGGTAAAAAGACGGGGCGTCCCTTTGGCGACATCCGACGAGAGCGGATCTTGGAGATCTTAATTAAAACTTGGAATTAACCTCACGAAGCTCTTAAACTGGAGAACTACGTGTTCTCTTTGAAAGAACACCCTTATATTTTGATAAACACTGGAGTTTATTCGATTAATAAGAACCTAACGAGGTAAATGGGTAGGTATCGTTTTAATACGCTCGTGTTACCTAATCAAACTAATATTATAAGGGCGTAAGTTTGTGAGTTTGTGTCTGTATGTTTGTTCTTCACGATCAAACGGCAGAACGGATCTGGATGAAATTTCAAAAACACATAGGGTACTTTTCATCGCGGGAATATGTTCCCTTGGGACAATTTTCGACATTGACGCGGGCGAAGCCGCTAGTTAACATACATAAGTATCTACATGTTCAATATCTGACGGGATACTGTAAGGACCATACTGATGGCGCGATAGGTGAAATTTTAAGTGCAAATCGGTGCATCCCGATGCGTCCATGAGAACATAATTATTGCAATTTCACTAAGTAAAATTAGCTTACCGGAATGATTTTGACCCGTAGCTAACTCAACCAATGGTTAAATAATATGTTGTAACCAATGGTTTAACATTTCGGTAATTTGCGTATTTTTTTCAGGTCCAAACAAGTTGAAATTTAATTGTTTGACCGTTAAATAGGTTAAAAAATTAAGAATATTTCATTGTTTAATCATTGGTTAACTACGGCCATAAAAAAACTGTGCCTCACCTCGGTGTGAAATCTAATCGCGTTGTGGCATCAGCAGAGTCGCTTATTTGTTAGGTATTTCCCTATCAATATCAGCGTTCCAATTCCCTCATTGGTCTTTAAAGTCCTAAGTCTGAACGCGACATTTCAACTGATAAATGATCAGCTAGCATTCCTTGAATTCTCCGTCGAATTGACTTAGTTTTCAGGCTTACCTGTAACAAAGAAAAAATATTGTTAAAAAGAAGTCTAGACAAAATTATAAGATGATGATCTCAGATGTGCACCTACGGTCTACAGTACAGCCACAACACACACCAAAACAACACAACTAACGACTAACAAAAATATTATTAAAATATAATCTACAGACAAACGTTAAAAAATATGTGATCTTTTATGGACAGAAAATAGAGAAAAGTATAAAAATCTAAATAAAAAGCACCGCTCGTTATTTCACGTAGTTTGTTTTTACAATAAAATGGTGGAAGTATCCGCCGCCATTATTCTGCACAAACACAAATGGTGGCAGCCTGTCTGCTGTCTAGGGGGATGTTAGCACTTAGCGCCGCTGGATACACACAGAACAGAAGGTACAACAAAGTTATAAACAACAAACAATACTCAATATTACTCGTATTTATATAAAACGGTCATACATATTTATAATTTTATTATAGTTTTTTTTTTAATGGTGTGTGCATGTCCATAGTAACAACCAGCTTTTGAGATTTAGCACTGAAACACAGAAATAAAAAGTTACTTAGTCTACAGGAGACACATATAACATACATCCACAACCCAGGATAGACCACCCTGTCTAGATGCACAAGGAGGCCGAATCCCAAATGAATTGGGAATAAGGCAGAAAAAAACACAAATGCTACACAAAACCTTGCCGGTTCAGTCAATCCAGAACACAGACGAATCATCAGCAAGTAATTAAATTGATTTTGTTTGCATCCTTCTCAATACCACAACTGGCATGGTCAACCGCATCAAATACTTTGTGTAGTTACAGTCCAGAGCGGCTCCTTCTGAACCTACTTACTATGTACAGTCACTGCGTGCTCGCGCCTACCAACCTGCCTGTGCCTATACAGCATTGTACGAAGATCCTTTCAAATACTTTTTAGATATTTCAAAACTTTTTTCAAATTCGAAGACAAAGACATTCGGTTTGATTTGGCATTATTACTCCGTTTCAATCGATCTTTAATGTCTAGTATTACCTAAACATCCCATTGAAATACATTTAATGATCTCACCAATGACTGAACTTGAACAACTACAAGTCAGGTAAACAACAGCAAAGACGTTATTGTTGATACTCGTATATCGTAAAACGTAAAGCTCCGTACACTTAAAAGAAATCTATGAAGCGTCGAGTACTCGAGTGGAGTACAGTTGAAGTGAACGCCATCCCAGTTTTACGGTACTCATAAACACGGGTTACGATCCAAAGGGTTACGTGCGCAGGTATCACTCAATTCCGACTGTCTCGCAACATGATACGAAATCACATAAATCTTGAGAGATCAGAAAACAGTACACTCATAGATAACTGTAATCTTTTTATAGGTTCTTTTATAATAGTCTTCTTGAAACGAGATAGCAAAATGGCGAGTAGTTTCAGTTGATATTAAATTTAAAACGCGTGGGTGGAGGAGTCATGAGTATTGTGTACGAAGAAGGGTTATTGGATTTCTAGGCACGCTAGGCTCATAGTTACGTCTCATTTTGCCAGCAGACATAACACCAACGAAACCAACATTCACTGCACGTATATAAATATTGCTCGGGACTTTGCGTACATTATTTCCAGACCACACTTCACCCACAAATCGGCTAACAATCAAACAACCACAATTTGACAGAATGCGATGTAAACCAAGGCAGTCGACATGAGATGTGATCAATATTGACAACAGCTCAACCACCGTATAGTGGCGACCTACCTCACTCGCCACAACCACAAAGTTGGTTCTTAGTTCTAGGCCCTATGAGGTACCAGGAGTGCAGAATAATCAGGCAGTAAGTTAGCAGAGCGCTCTATATCCGTCCAGTGTAATTGTTTCCGATAGCTGTCGAACCAACAGGCCACCACCGCAGCTATTTGCTGAACTGCACTTTGATGTTCATTTAGACACATTGTTGATCACTCGTCACCTTTTAGCTGGGATTTAGCTCCATTGCTCAAAAGGGTTCTTTTTGCGATGCATGTATGGTTTATCCAAGCAAGATGCTCGTACCCTTATATCTTCATTTTTTCAAGCTAGAATGTTCAACGGAACCTCAAATTACGAGAACGCGAACATGAAACACATTCAAAAGATTAATGCAACAGTGTCTAACCTAATTTCATAACTGAAACGAGATTCCCGGAGCAAATCTCGTTTGCACAATGAGTTCAAGGTATAAAATTGTGAGCTTCCACTTTAATTTGTTTAAGTGTACCTTGTGAAATATTACAAACGAGTTGCGAATTGTCAACAGGATGGGAAATAATTAAATTAGGGTGAAGCCGGCTGTCAGAGGTCTGCTAACTGTGGCGAGGGACTGGCTGTAAAGCTACGATTAAGATACGAATAAAGAATGATAACCGTTTTGGTTTCAGGAACTGAGTCTTTATGCAGGGGTCTGATCATTTGCAGTGATGTTGTAAGTCATACTTAATGACTGTTAAAAATAATGTTTCCATCATACAAATAACTACATCTAATCTCCATGCACACAGTCAGCTAGAATATCAAAGTGTTACCACATAAAAGACACTATTAAAATAATAAAATAACAAGTGTAGTGTAACTTAGAGGAGCTGTTATATTCCGTGACATTCTTGTTAATAAACGGAAACTACGTAGGAGCCTCGGGGACGCGGGAACCAAGTTTTTTTATACTTTCTAATTTATTTACCAAGTTGTTGAGTTAATTTAGGAGCGCACCCCTGCGCCGCCAACAAATCTAAAAGGACGCAGGAGTGAGGAAGTCCAAACTTGAAAAAGTATCTACGTTTTATCTTAGTGTTATTGTAGTTCTTTGAAAACTGTGATCTCAAATTCTCGTCATGCTTCGTAAGTTAAACTGAAAACTTTGCTTTTATGGAGCAGTCTTTTAAGGTTAAACTAAGGGTTATGAATGACTATTGTACGCACGGGTGGTTGGTTACTAACAAAGCTTCGCAGACTGTATTACTAAGAGCAGACGCCACAAGTATTGGATCACTTTATTTCGCGCCAAGTGACGTCTGGGAGAGCCCTCCGCTGGCGCGCTAAAGTCAAGGTAATCCCCGCGCCGACTGATAGAGCACACAAATTCACTCGTTTGCTCTTGAGAACGCTCGATGGGCTTGTCGCTGTTCAACACGTCACTAACGAACCGAGCGACGCGACGTTCACTCACAATTTTGCTATCACTAAAGAAATAAAGACTTGAGAAAAATCCAGTAAGTGATATGTCTGAGTTGCGTATAGACCGGCCCTACTTGTTAACCGTTGCGTAAATTCACTCAGCCTACTCTCGTTAATACATTTTCGTCACGAACTCGCTAATTACGGCTGTGGCCCAGCTCAACACAGCCAGAAAAATAAATCGGCGACAACTAGAATTCTCATTGAGATTCGCGCAGCGGAAATACTAGGACAGCATGATAAATGTGGACATTAAATCCAATTTTGTGAGCTATGTAAAAGAATAAGTGGGACAGTGTAGTTTACGTATAGAATCAAGCGGCCACGTCTCCCGCCTATGATGGCCGGGTGTACGTAATAGCCCGGGCGTGCCTTTCAATTCAATGCCACCGGGACTGCTTTCAGCACTTGCCAATCTCGGGACATCCGACTTAAAACGTGTGTAAACTGACTATGTAACATTTTAAATAAAATTTGGCCTCATCTTAGGTAATATAAATTGTTACACGGCTAATCCATTTAAAAATCATGTCATTTAATTATTATCATTGTACCGATAACGTTATTGTGTTTGCTATCAATGGTCACAATGGAATTGGTACCCGATTGTAGGCCGCCTTACAAATCACGGACTTGTCATCATTAGGAATCAATTCAGAAATATCGTTTGAGACGTATAAAGGGAATTCAAACGGCGTCAAATGTAACTAGAAGATACAAAAAATGAAGATCAAAATATCGTGTGAAACTGATATGTTTATCTCGCACCTTTCGGATCACGTATTATCTCTGTGAAATCGAAATATTGAAGGAACGTGCCGAAACAAGGAGCTCCCTGGGAATTATTCAAATAACCTTTGAAGTCTTTGAACAGCGCAAGGTCACAGTTATTGGATAATGAATTCAGCAGGCCGATCTTAACTGAATCCAAGCGGTAATTACTAATTGTCTAACTTGGGAAAGTCAACATTACTTGGAAATAATATATTAAATATCTGTGTCTATAAAAAGTTATTCGTAAAATTGGTTTTATCAAAGTTTATAAGCTAGTAAATAAATAAAAAGTACTAGGAGTGCAGAAACTGCAAGTGGTGTAGAGGGTCGTTTGTCAGCCGTGATGTCTATGCAGCGCAACCGGAACGCTGCGCTGTTGCCAGTTTCAACAGAATTAAATTATAACCAGAAGCAATTTCAGTTGTAGGTAGAGGAATTGGCAAAACATTCCGCCAAACGATGAGGATAACAACGGCATTTATCTGACTTTTGGAGTCGTAAAAGGTACAAAATTAATATTTCAGATTTTTTTTTCCTCAAACATTTTCAAATATTTTGCTTGGGCATTTATTTCTCGACTGTCCTTTCCGATTTTAAACTAGCAAGTTGGCACCAGAGGCATGGTAGTAGTAAGTCCTGCAAACAAATCAGTTTTACCAGTAGAGTTGTAGAAAAACCGCGCATAATATGTGATGCGACGCAACGACACGTGGTTTATGTACGAAGCCAGCACGTTTGTTTATGAGCACGGAGGATGAGCTCTCTGGAGTGATTGCGTCGTTTATGGTCTTATCATCATTTCATAATTTAAGTATCATTGTCTGGATGGAATTTATTATGAACGTGGGCTGCGTGTATTTTTTTGCCTGTTATTTGTATAATAAGCCAATTCCTTTTGGTCCTTGCAATGCAGTCTTATCCCAATTTACCGAGCAACGTTTGAACATTGGGACTGTTATTGAAAACGCAAATCCAGGAATTGGATCCAGAACCACAAAGGCTCAAACGAATCCGCGCTTGCAAACGAATAAGACTCAGAGGTATGCTCAAAACAACTTTATTAAAAGGTCACCACCGCCGAAGTTGACGCCACCCTGGGTACGGAACCCTTCGAGTGCGAGTCCGACTCGCACTTAGCCGGTTCTTTTTTTTGGTACAATTCCACCGCACTATTCCCAAAGCACTGCAACTCCTGAACAGTCATCATCTTGTGACAACATCACGCCTGTGATCCACGAAGGGTTACGCAGAAGTGTACCTATAGCACACCCACATTTCGCCAGATATTTTTCAGTCGCATGTCATACGGGGCGAGTTTATTTTTAGCGTGGAGAAAGGCTAATGCAAACTGCGCTACAACGGGGAGATAGCGCAGTTATATGGGGCTCCAACCCACTAAAACGCCACGGTGTCCTCCCGTGCCGCTTAGGCCGGGACTCCACCAAAGCGGAGATGTGCGGAGATGTGCGGAACCAACCAATAGAATTTCGTTATTCACACATCTTTCGTCTCCGCTTTGGACTTCTCCGCACATCTCCGCTTTGGTGGAGTCCCGGCCTTAAGTGGGAACACGGGCACGCGTTAGCACTCACCGCGAACCCGCCGCGGCTGTCCGTCGACGGACCGTCCTCGGGGGAGTGCATTTCCCGACCTGAGAATCGAATCTAAGACCTCATGCTCAGCAGCACCACTAGAGAACATTAAAAAACTTAATTAGATAAAGAAAGAGACACATTTTTTTTGTTATTTTTTTTGTTTTGTTTGTTAGATACTTTAGCATAAGGACGGTATTAAATTTTTCTACAAATAACAGTGTTTTTCAGGTACCATTTTAATGTATAAGCAATCACAGATGTGAAGATATCTTGGTCTTAGGGTTCCCTCTATCTGGCAGAATCTTGATACTACGAAATTTATTTGGCATAACACACTTGGCATAATCTTCTTTAAACGAATATTCTTAAGGCATAATTTTTTTTAACATAATTATTGTTTGGTCGAATGTTTTGTCCGAATTTACAATGGCTCACTTTTAAGATAGCAGAATTTTATTTGGCATAATTTCACTTGGCATATTATGAAGATGGCAGAAATTCATTTGGAATAATTTTATTAGACATTTATTTAAAATAGCATTTTAAACTTAAATTAAAATTGAAATACTGTCTTAATATGTTATGTTACAAAAGTTAGTGACAGAAACGAATCGCTGCAAAACCGACTCCACGTAGTCTTGTCTGCCCTACCCCTAGAGTATAATTTAAACCCGCGTAGGCGCGTAGGGGTGAGGCGGCCTGCGAGCTGAGGAGCAGGTGGTTTACTAACGGTCGCCGCCGCGGCTGAGGCTGGCCGGTGAAGCCAGCCAGCAAGCCGAAGCTGCGGTGGTGAGCGTTAAAACCATCTACGACTATAAGCTCGCGTGGGACCGCCGGAGCCCCGCAGCGCCGGAGCCGTGACAGAAACCATGCCTGCTGCATGCTGAATGCTCACTTGCATGCTTGCTTGGATGTTGCATGCTTGCTGCATGCATGGTGTATGATTGTTTGAATGCTGCATGCTTGCTGCATGCATGGTGTATGCTTGTTTGCATGCTGCACGCTTGCTGCATGCATGGTGTATGCTTGTTTGAATGCTGCATGCATGGTGTATGCTTGTTTGAATGCTGCATGCTTGCTGCATGCATGGTGTATGCTTGTATGCAGGTTTTCATGCTTTATACAGCGAATTAAAACAAAAAAAATTGTGTCCTATCAATCTTTTAGTATGGTAAACAATACAAAATTACTCTAACTATGAATTATCTGTAATGTGATAGCTGAGTATTTCAATTAATATAGATATGAAATGTATGCCAAAAGACGATTCTGATGGTGAACTTTCTGCGATATGATGGTTCTGCCTTTTAATGATTATCGATATGAAATTTATGCCTAAAGATGATTCTGACTTACAAAATTATGAGTTTGTATGTATGGTAAATGAGTGTATGCCAAACGATTTTCTGCGAAATGATATTTATGCTATCCGTTGTTATGCATAATAATATTATGAAATAAAAAGTTCTGCTATAAAAGGTAGACCCCGTGGTCTTAATTTAAAGATAATATATTCAGATCCAGATTGGCATCAGAAAAATTGTATGACATTATACAAAGTTTTCGCACAAATACGTTTTCCCCATCACAATAATCGCAAATAAATTAAAAAAGTAGGTTCCGATTAGGTACCAGTTTAGGTAAATTTACAGCATATTTTATCTTCAAAATTATAAGAAATTGCGGTATATATAGTTCTTTACAGGTTCAGCTAATTATTTTTTAACTAAATCAATATATTTTTTTATTATATAGTAAAATAAAAACACTTGCCGACTTCTTCATACATTTTGCACTCGCGGTTCATCATTCCGCGCTCAGAAGCGCTCGTGGAAGGATGGGCGCATCACTCTCTCGCAAAAAATAAATACGATAAAAGTAAATAGAAAAGATTGTAGTTGGCATGCGTGTAAGTACCGCCGCGCGTCGTACCGTCGTCATCGTTTTTCGTGATCGAAAGGAGTTGTTATTTTACGTATGCTCATTATGTAATGCTCCAAAGCAATGCCATATAAAGCAATGCAAAATGGTCATGACATTTTTTAATCCTTGTGACCGGAAATTATTTTGTTTTAGGTATCTATTTATTTTACGTAGCGTTTTTTTTAAAATACCTACTTACAAAGTGAAAACTAATTTTCTTTTCGGAAGTCGGTTTCGGTTCCCATTGTTTTTTGTTTTTCGACACTGGAATGTTATTATTTTTCTCTTTTTAGTTTTGGTTGGTAGGTACCCCATATTCCGGAGGCTCTACGCGGGGGTCGCCAGCCCGCCGGTTGAACGCGTCCCAAAGGGTCATGGCCATCCGGCTGGTCCGGGGATACCGCACGGTCTCCGGTGAGGCGGCGAGCCTCCTTGCCGAATTGCCGCCATGGGATCTGGAAGCAAAAGTCCTCGCGCAAATATGGGAGTGGCGCGAGGAGGCGAAATGCCGGGGCGAAACACCGTTGCCGCGACAAATCGCGGCTCGGCGGACAGAGCTCCGGCAGGATCTCATGGCGACATGGAGGGGGCGATTGTCGCAACCCAGCGCTGGGCACGCCACAATTGCGGCGGTACGGCCCCTCTTTGAGGAGTGGCTTGAGAGGCGTCACGGCGTCCTCACCTTCCGCCTGACACAGGTCCTCACCGGACACGGCTGTTTCGGGAGGTTCCTGTTCAAGATAGGGCGGGAGGAAACACCCGGGTGTCACCATTGTGTGGACCGCTCGGAGGACACGGTGGAGCATACGGTGGAGATCTGCCCTGCTTGGGCGGAACACCGCCGTGTCCTCATGGAGGCGATCGGCGGTGGCGACCTCTCGCGTCCGGCCCTGGTCCAGGCCATGGTACGGAGCGAGAGGGCATGGGAAGCTGTCTCCTCCTTCTGCGAAGTAGTAATGCTCGCAAAGGAGGAGGCGGAACGCGTGAGGGAGACGCAAAGGAGACGCCCTCACGCCCCTAGGCACCGCAGGAGACGCCCCGGGCGTCGGGAGTCGCGAGCCGATTCCCGGCCACCGTAGGCGCGGGCTTGCGGACGGAGAGTAATGGGTAGCTCGCCGTCCGATAAGGACCAAGCCCGGGTTTACGGCGCGTAGTGTTCCACGCGCGCCTCAAAGAGATGTCAGCAAAGTGACGGGGTCCGATAGGGCCGATGCCTGTCTGGGTCGCGGATAAATTTAAAAGAGAGTTACCGCGGCCCTGGCACAAGCAACTGAAGGAACACGGGTGGGTTTTAGTCAGTAAAAGTCTGACATGCCCTCCCGCTTCACCCAGAGCGGGAGAAGTCATCGGACGATTTCCCACCCAAAAAAAAAAAAAAGGTACCCCATATTGGGTGTAATAATCTGTTTACCCCCTAAAATCGTACAAACGTGATGTTATATTATGGTATGGTGAAAACAATACATAAACATACGATCCTAATATACTATACAATAAAACCTTCCCTGAAAACACATACATTTATCGACAAAAACCCGATCAATATCGGATCAGTAGTTTTTGAGAAAATCGCGGGTACCTACGGATACGGGTCGAATAGATAGAGCACCTCCTTTTTTGAAGTCGGTTGAAAATACTAACCTACTTATCACGACGACGGTTCTAAATAACAGTTACCACATTCATTTACAAATTGCCATTAACCTTCGTGCATCAAATTAAAACAAAAAAATATAAAAAAATTAAGGACCAATATTATTTCAGTGATGTATAAAATCGAGCGCTCAGTAGTTTCAATGTGTGCGTACGCGTATTGTTGCTGTGTGTGACTAGATACCTAAATTTGAGTTCGTCGAAAATGTAACACACATCATCACATCAGCAGCCTATTAATGTGCCCACTGCTGGGACACAGGCCTCCTCTGTGAGAGGGAATGGGCCGTTATCCACCACGCGGGACCAGTGCGGGTTGGTGTATGTCACATGTCTTCTAATTTTTGGTTCTACGACATGCCGGTTTCCTCACGATATTTTCCTTCACCGGTTTGAGAGCAGTGGTAATGATATAATTTACACAAAGTAAAGCGCCTGCCTGGGCTCGAACCCACGACCTACAACTTTGTAAGTCGCTTCCGATACCACTGGGCCACCACTGCTCTCCTGAAAATGTAACAGCGTCCATAATATTCCAAAGTAATGTTGCAGCAGCGCTTGCTAGTCTAGACCAACGAGGCAGTTACAATGTTATAATCAGCACATTCATTAGCAAGTATGAATTCTGAGATTTAAAGTTCGTACGTGCCGTGTTTTAATTCCCTATAACACAAGAAATCCGAGTGCAATTAAATTGTACGAGTACTAAGAAAAAGTTAAGAATAATATTATGGCTAATTGAAATTCATCCATCGCAGTTTCACGAACATTAAGTACAAGCGCTTTATTATGATTACAGATCCTTGCTATGTTTTCTTTTTATTTGAAAAATCCTAACACAGAAATGCTTGTTTAATTTATTTATCTTTCCCTGTTTTTTCTGAATTACATTAGTTTCCGTTCTCGCAGCCCAAGTCGTTTCCTCTTCGAATAAAAGTACATTACCATAAATTCAAAACAGACCTATTTCAGGGCATAAAAGCCAGCCACGAAATATGATAACGCGGCGTTCCACCATTTACACAAAATAGACATATCACTAAAACTGCCAGAATGGCTGACAATAAAGTGACGTGTGAAAAACAAAACGCGAACAAAAAAGCCGCACATTGTTACCGGCAACCGTGGAAAATAAATATGGTATGTGTTCTACTCTGTAATGTTTTTCAATCTGGCAGTTCAGAAGGTTAAATTAAAACCATTGACACGAATTAACTTTAATGAATACAGAAGCGAAGATGCATAGACTAAGGCTGTAGTGTACACCAGAGTCTAAAGCTTACCGTGAAACAACCTTATAAAAAGAATCCACGGTCTTAGACGTATTATATATATTATTCCTTTAATTCAGTTCAAGCCGTGAGCGTCTGCCACTAATCAACTACAAACACAACCAGACCAGTCAAAGTCAGCGGTCTTACCACTGCGCTTTGCTAGTGGACCTTCTGCCATTACATGTGAGGTCAGAAAACGCAGGTGTATCTACCACACAGGAACACAGTCCAAGTAATAACGAAGTAAAATAACTTGAATTGACACTCGGCAAGTTCTCGACAGCGGGCGACGGGCGGTGTACGGCGGGCGTCCAACTAAAAGGCTTTGTTGACTATTAAAGTTACCAGTTCACAACTGAGCGAGTTCGATCGGTTCCCGTTTAGACTAGTTACTGTACTTTGGACTTGTGTAGCTTCAACTTACATTAGATGATTATGGAGTTTGACGTCACGGTTGCAAGATTAAAGACAAAGAAGCTTCCAAGCAAAGCTTTCCTTTCTTGAATCATTGTCAGTCTTTCACATGGTTGTCGGCGATAACCTTCGGTTCTTTTTTGATTGTAGCCCGCATCTATATTCCATGGAAACGAAGTATGGTTCCAAAAGCAAATATTGGAACTTGAGATTGTGTTCTAATTTCACCTTTTCTCCACCCCATCCAGAACTACCCTTTTATGCCGTTACCGCATCATTACATGAGCATGTTTAAGACTATTCTCACTATAAGTTCACTTTCAACTACCAGGGAAATATAGTCCATAGAAGTTTAGCTATCACCCCAGTATGCATCCGTCACACCTAAAAGAGCGAGTGGCCACTCCGCCCACCTTAGCGTCCGCTGAGACACGCACTCACGGCGCCGCCGCCGCGCCGCCAGGGAAATTACCGCGTTGTACACTAGGCTTATAACACCTCTTGTTTATTAACTGAAACCCTCGCGTTGACAGTTACTGCGCACCTGACGGGGAGTAAAAACGTTATTATGAATAATGGTTGGCACAAAGGAATCTGTTTTTGGGTTTAAATGAGACGTGGGCCACCTGGGTTGTGAGCCGTGCCGTGTGGATTTTCTCTGCGGTCAAACTTACTTCAGTAGACCACTAGACTAGAGCTTATCTCAAGTAATACAGGCTTAGCTTTGTTTAAAATAGTCTGTTTGTCCAACATTAATGAACGTATGTGCCGCTCTGCATCTATGCTACCACATACGAAGACCTGACGTTACACAAAATACCTGCATCGTTTTTGGCGCGATACGAACAAATAAAATTATAGTTCGATAACAACCGTCGCCGTCGAGCATTTGCCCGCACCAGACACAACACCCACCATTTTCAATGGAGGTCTACGGGACTTTCTATTCTGTTCCACATGCCTCTTTACGGCTAAATGGTAAAAGATGTTATAAGAGATTTATACAAAACAATTTTCACCCTAAACACTCCTAAAGAAACATCAAAAAGGGAACGAGGCCCCTCTCCATTCATAATGCATTTTCCAAATAGTTTTCGTTCAAGGGTGCTTCAGTCTCAAAGCGTCTGTCCACTCATTACTCTGTGGGGGCCCCAAAGCGACCCCCGGGCGGAACGGCTTAACTTTGTATCGGAACAACTTGTACAATACACGCTGATACAAAGTTATCTCACTCTAAATACACTGCTATTGACTTCCCAACGAAATAACACTATTATAAAGGGAAGTTTACTTGTTTGTACTATTTCGATTGGTTTTGGGTGTGTTTTGTTATTCAATGTTGACTGTGCTGATGCGTGGATGTTGTATGAAAGTTACAAGCAAACCATGAAAGCTCGATACATACTTGCTTGCTAAATTTCGAATATTTACTCAATGCTTAAAAATAGTAAGAACGGTATTCAAATGTCATCAAAAGGCTTATCTCTCTACCAGAGAATTACCAAGAGTTTAGTAAATAAAAAGGTCTTCTGCTGGATACATTTAATCCGTTAAACGAGCAATCTCTCTCCCGAAGAATCGCCAAAGAGCACTGGAACGGACATTTATTTAAACGAGCGTCCATTCGAGCGAATCTTTCTGATAAATCGTGATCACAGCTGTTATCTGGCAACACTGATTGCGCCTTTGAAGGCTCGCTGCGGTGGAAAAAGGTAGGTAGTTTTACACCACAAGCGAGGTAATCGGAAAGGGAAAACAATTGTTACAATGTAGCTACAGGCGGATTTAATAGAAATGCCCTGACTTCAACTACAATCGGCAAGCCTCAATAATTAAAAAGCTGTCCCTAATATTGAAACTTTTACCGCTTTGACCTCGTTACATATCCAGATTCACACTAAACTTGTTAGGACATCTGACTGGTCATAAATCAACTCCACCACACGCTCCGATAGCAAAAACGGCTTCCAACTTTAGTTAGGCCCCTCAATCTTAACTCTCCCAGATCGGGCAAGCAGATTACGTAGGAGTCGATAAAATAACACGAACGACGCGTAATAATCTTCAACAAACTTTCACTTTGCTGAACCAATTAATTTTGCTAAGTATTAAAATTCACGTGCATTAAAATTCAGAGCGCTGCTAAAAGCTCTGAGTAGTTTATGTGCGCCTAGTTGACAATCCGATATGGCTCCGCGCCGCCCGCCGCTGCACCGCTGCATTGCTGCAAAACTGGCGGAGTGCACTAATAACACGAGGCGACAATTTCCGTGCGCCGGGCGCAGATTACCTCCTGGTAATTGGACTGGCTGCGCTGATAGGAAAGCGCTGTAAATGCTGTTAGTTACAATTACATGTGTTCATCGCTCAGGCTTCTGTGTCCCTGGTACTACATAATAACGCCACCACAGGTTGACAAGTACACACATTAGGGGGATGTACTCATTATCTGTGTCTTGTATGGTGTGAACGTTAAAATTTCAAGGAGCGAGATAGCAAACTAAAGTAAAATGGCCACCTAAATGTTTTTTACTTAGCTGGTGAGTTTTGTTTAGCTAAACACACAGAAAGTTAAGCGGATTGTTCATATCATAATAGGCAACTTAGAAGAGAAAATGTGTTTACCTACTAGGTATGCATGTACATTGTTGCGGGAATTTCCCCGACCTTGACATTTGGGAGGCTAAGGCAAGAAAAATTACGTTAGCTTTCACTACGTTATGAAAACAAAACAAATAACCGGCGACAGCAGAAGCAAATATATTGTACATTATGTTGTCTTATATTGGTACTTAGTGCGCCATTTTGCTGGCTCAGGGGTATTGAAGCATATACGAAACAGATATACTTTCCACCTATATCGACATCAACCAATAGCTCACCAATTTTATTGAGATACGAGAACATTCTGTTAAGGCTAATTTTATTTAATTTATTTATTCATCGAACAACATGATTCATTATTTGTTAGAACAGTAGAAACACCTTACAACTATTGTTAGTAACAAAACAAATAAACAAAAAATAATAAATAGTGCATAAAAAATTAACAATAAATAAACAATTAAAATTACAACCGAATAATATAAATTTCGAGTAAAATATAAAAAATGTAAAAATATTGAAATGTCAAGAAAAACATTAAAAATTAAATTAAAATGTCAAAACATTAAAACTCTTATAAAATTAAAAGATAAATGTGGTATTGAAGACGCTCACGATGACGAATCCATAGAAAGCAAAAATGGCAGACGACATTGTTTCCATCGCGGGTAGATCCTGGATGAGCCTGGCACAGGATCGTGGGGCTTGGCAAAAGCGAGGAGACGCGTATGTTCAGCAGTGGGTGAAGTCGGGCTGTGGGTCATGATGATGAAAACTGACGACAATCCAGATATTTTCATCCGGAAAATTTTTTGAATAACGACGATACGAACACCAAAATAATCGCCGCAAAAACATACGCTTCGGTGTGATAATAATCGTTAAAGCCATGAGCCGTGATGCTGGCACAATGCTGTTCATACAAATATGGCCGCGATTTACACAATGTCGTAAACCTTTACGCGGATATCGGTCGCAGGAGCGATAAGCTATTTATTGAGGATCGCCGCGTTATTGCTAAGTGTGAAGCTATGTTCCACTGATTTACATTCCGCATTACATATGGCGGATTTATTGAGTTGTTCGCAGAGTCACTGGATTTTCTCTTTGGGATTTCACTATGTTTTTTGTTACTTACATTCAGGGAACAATTTGAATTCACAATTGAGTTGATGATAGGTTTACCATCAAGTTTTTTTTAATTTTATTTACACTAGGCGATGATGTAGTCGACGGTGAAGCACGCTTGCCTAGAAGTAACCCATTCACTCGTGACTTAAAGATTGTAGCTAACGGGAAACACAGACTCCGGCCGGGAATTTCACTCCTTAGCTGTACGCATAATAAAAGTATGCCCAAATCGTTTAGTGCGTATGGGTGGGTGTCCACCATGTACCGGTGGCGCATCAGACTGCGTCTGGTAGTCCGATGATGAAACGGGAAGCCAAACGGCTGGGCAGAATTAGATCATGCAATTCCATCGCACACACCCTGAAATGAAACCAAGAAAATATTGACAAGCTGGCAACTCGGCGACGATGTACAAGGCCGGCCGATCCGTCCCAGAGTCCTTGATTAATAATTAAGAGTAAAAACTTTTTAAAACAACCTTTTAATGGTCTAAATGTAACTACGAAATGTAATATTAATTTTCAATACTTATCCAATGAGCTAACACGATGGCCAGCTTCATAGTAACATATTATTTCAATGTTTTCAAAGGTACATAGTATGTATGCCAATTGCCAAGTTTCATCTTAATCGGATGCCAGGAAGTGCTTGAAAAATCGATTACTAATTGCCAGACACACATACGAAAACAAGACAATCATAGGGGTTAAAGTATTAAATTGCCTTTTTATTGTAATAGGTAGGTACTTCGAATTGACATAGAACCTTCATGGTTTGAGTTTTTTGAGTGAAACTTTTTTCACATGGTACCTATGAAGTTCATCTTTTAAAAAATGTTTAACATTCGATTATCGAATTTCAGTTGTTTTTTTTATTCAGCTTAGACAAGAAAGATGGATACTTGAAAATTCGAGTGATTTTTGAATACGTGTTCCGACGCGGAACTAACGCGGCAGAAACAGCTCGCGATATCAATGTTGCGTTTGGAGAGGGGACTGCTAATGAACACACCGTGCGCTTTCGTGATGGAAACTTTGATTTGAAGAACGAACCACGTGGAAGACCGCCCACACAGGTGAATAACAATAAATTGAAAGAGATGGTGGAAGCCGATCCGAGCCAAAGTACCCAGGAATTAGCGGCATGGTTTAACGTTACATTACCAACAATATTGACTCATTAGCGTCAAATCAATAAAACAAAAATATGAAAAAATGGGTGCCTCATGATTTGACTGACCTGCAGAAAGAAACGCGTGTTGAAACTTGTGTTGCCTTGTTGAATCGATACTGAAATGAAGAAATATTGGATCGAATTGTGACATGTGATGAAAAGTGGATTCTTTACGATAACCGTAAGCGAAAAATGCAATGGGTGATCCCAGGTCAAACGCCGCAACATTGTCCTAAAGCAAAGCTTACCAATAAAAAGGTAATGGTAACTGTTTGGTGGTCTCAGCATGATGTTATTCACTATAGCTTTCTCCAAACTGGTCAAGCAATAACGGCAGATGTCTACTGTACCGAACTCTGAACAATGATAGCAAAACTAGGAGTGAAACAGCCCCAAGTCATAATCCATTTTCACCATTATTGCCCCATGATAACGCCATGCCTCATACAGCACGAGAAACCGTTTAAACTCTACAGGAACTGCAATTAAGAGCTCCTGTCAACTATGAGCTCCAATCGACATTTCACGTCAACATTCACACTCACGGTACAAAATAAAGCCGCAATGAATTAACAATTGGGACGGATCTGCCAAATATCAACTTGATGCACTTGAGTCGATTGACAAACGGGCCAAGAGGCTTATCGGCCACGATGCACTGGTCGCCTCAAAGCTCCAGAGCCTTGAACATCGACGCCAAGTGGCCAGTCTGTCGGTTTTTTATCGGTTACATTTCGGGGAGTGTGCGATGGAACTGCACAATTTGATTCCGCCTAGCCCTTTCCATCACCGGACAACAAGACGCACGGCAATGCGCCACCGGTACATGGTGGACATCCCACCCATACGTACAAAGCGTTTTGCGAATACTTTCATTGTACGCACAGCTAAGGAGTGGAATTCCCTGCCGGAGTCTTTGTTTCCTGATAGCTACAACCTTGGGGTCTTCAAGTCAAGAGTGAATAGGTTACTTCTAGGCAAGCGTGCTTCACCGTCGACCACATCATCGCTTACCATCAGGCGAGATAGTGGTCAAACGCGAGCCTATCGATAAATAAAAAAAAAAAAAAAAAAAAACAATTTTATTATAGAACATAAAACTGTACGTTTCGCGTGTTTTCACTTTTTACCTTTATCGGTGTAGTGACGTCACAATTATACGTGTGACGAAATAAGGCCTCTCCCTGGTTCGTAAAGCGTTATACTCGAGCCAACAAAGTCAAAGTCAAAGTCAAAGCACTTTATTTCAAGTAGGCCAGTTACAGGCACTTTTGAATTGTCAAAAGACAAAATAAAACATTACAAAATTATGGTGCTACAGTCCCAGTCACAAGACATAATAACTGTGAAAGTACCGTAGATGCCCATTCCAAGGCGTAGATCTCTATGGAGAAGAACGGGCAAGAAACTCCATGGACACTCTTTTTCAATTAGGTAATTATTACAAATCATTTGTTACATCATTCATGTTGAGATTACACATTATGTGAGAACGATGTAGCAAGTTAAAAGTGTCCATAGTAAATATAAAAAGACAATTCAGAAATAAAATTAGAATCAATTAAAATAAACCATGGCAGCTAAGAGATGACCAGTCCCAACCGACAGCGCCCGTTCACGAACATGACACATGTATCAGCACCATTCAGCTCAACCATTTTGAAGGGAGCTAAATGATCCGACACACGCGCCACCATCGGCGAGACATTTGAGTGGGCATGACATACTCTCAACCACCGGAGTCATTCAAGTCAATAGAAGACGTAGGTATCTAGACAATGATAGCTCTGAAGTACATGGTACTCACACAATGCTGGCTATGCTGCTATATAATACTAGAAAGATTAACTCTATATAATGCAAAGATAGTAGCAATCTTCATCAGCTCCGACAATAAACGATACCTACGACAGTCTTACCAAAAAATAAAATTTTAAAAATACACATAAAAACGAAATTAAAAAATAATAATATTTAACCTGACAGCAAGCTAATTTTGGTAAAAGAACACGAACATTGTCTTGAGTTCAACACAGCGACCAACTATGCTTATCATCTAAATAATCATTAATAGAATAGTATGCCTTAGAACAGAGATTAGCTTTTACCTTTGCTTTAAATGCGTTAAATGGCAAATCTAGAAAAGAAGACGGTAACTTGTTGTAAAAAGTTATACCAACCCCAACGAATGAACTATGCACCTTATGAAGTCGATGAAAAGGAGCTCGTAATTTGTCCTTATTTCTGGTGTTAAAGTTGTGAATATCACTATTGTTACTGTACAAATGAATGTTCTGCCTAATATATAAAATGTTGGCGAATATGTACTGAGAAGCCGCTGTGAGAATACCAATCTCTTTAAAAAAATCTCTTAGAGAAACACGCGCACCTAATTGGTAAATGGCACGAACAGCTCGTTTTTGAAGCACAAATATATTTTGAATATCAGCGGCTCTGCCCCACAGTAGAATACCGTAGGACATGATACTGTGAAAATAACTAAAGTAGACCAACCTCGCTGTATCAACGTCAGTGCATTGTCTAACCTTTCTGACGGCGTAGGCGGCCGAGCTAAGCCTACCCGCTAGGCTTGATATATGTGGCCCCCATTGAATTTTTGAGTCTACTGTTATACCCAGAAACACAGCTGAATCAACAGTTTCGAGCTTCTCATTGCCGAGCACAATGTTGGGACCCAGATTTCTAACATTGGGCAAAGCGAACTTTATGCATTTAGTCTTCTTGGCATTAAGAACAAGATTATTTGTTGTGAACCAATCTGTGACCATTGATAGTGCGTTATTCACGTCATCAAAAACTTGTCTATTCCTATCTACTTTAAAGATCAGAGAAGTATCATCCGCAAACAGTACAACGTCGCAAATATCCTTTAAATAGAATGGCAGATCGTTAATATAAACCAGGAATAAAAACGGACCCAGTATTGAGCCTTGAGGTACACCCAGCTCAACAGGTAACCTGGAAGATTTAGCGCCATTAACGTCTACGCATTGGTATCTATTAAGTAAATATGACTCAATTACATTTAGGGCTTCGTTTTGAACACCGTAATGGCGTAGTTTACGCAAAAGCGTATCATGGTGAACGCAATCGAAGGCTTTAGAAAGATCGCAGAAAATACCAATTGCATTTCGCGACTTCTCCCATGCGTCAAATATGTGTTTCAACAAAGCAACACCCGCATCTGTAGTCGAGCGACCCTTCGTAAACCCATATTGGTCATTGTGAAGGAGGCTATGTAAGTTAAAATGTCTGAGTAACTGCTTAAGAATTAACTTTTCAAATATTTTGCTGAATGCAGGCAAAATAGAGATTGGTCTGAAATTACCAATATCATTTTTGCTACCGGATTTAAATAGAGGGATGACTTTACTGCTCTTCATGAGATCAGGAAAAGTACCCAAATCAATGCATTTGTTAAACGTAACAGCAAGATAGGGGGCCACAATGTCTATTATATTGCCCAAAAGTTTGGTAGATATGCCCCAGTAATCACCCGTGTTTTTAGATTTAAGAGAATTAAAAACATTAACTACATCACGAGGCGCTACATGCTCGAATCTCAATACATAACTACATTTAAGGACGCTACTATGCAATAGGTTTTCAGCCTTAGACGGCGACGAACTTAAGGAGCAAGTCGTCGTTGCAGGTATGCTCGTAAAAAACTCATTAAACGCCTCAGCTACGTCAGCTGGTTTATTAACTAATTTGTTATCAACCATGATCTCGAGTTGATTTTCTTTTTTAACCGATTTACCCGTTTCGTTGTTTATGATTTTCCAAGTGGCTTTTACTTTGTTATTAGAATTTTTAATAGTCTCACTTAGAAAGGAGACGGGCATTTCTGGGCCCAGCAGTTAACTAGTTGAAATATGTATTAAAAAATCCGTTATATTTTTCTAAGTGAAATCACAAAATACAGTACCATGTTTCTATCTAGGAAGCGAGAAAAGTTAAATTAAGTTATGAAACTAAATAATCGATTAAAAAATTGGTAAAATCTCAAACTAATATTTGAAAATCGAGTTACAAGTGCTTATCAATCGTTTGGTGGAAACGAATCATAGCGAATCGAGTTCCTTTAATTTTTCATCAGTTCGCAATACTGGTCACTTAATGCTGACAGACAGATGACAGGCAGAAAAAAATAAACCGGCACTCGTTCGTTTTCTTTCGTTCTGAGTGCGCAAGTATTTTCCATATTTTATTGTACAACACCACGACCTCGGCTTTGCATTCTTTAAAGGACTATTCGATGCTATTTTGAATTACCTGGCTCTCTATTTTGGACAACTGATTACGACTATCGATCGGTTATTGACGACATGGATCGCTGTGTAAATTGTACTGGCCATTGCAACTGGTCGCAATAATACTATTGGCAGAAGAGTCTTGGATGATGAGGCGATTTTATCAATTATTCGCCAGTGGCATGCATCTCAGCCTGTAAGTACCTATTCAAATCGAACTTTTAGCCTATCAAGCGAACAAAACCAGACTTATGATGTACCTACTAGCGATTTGATTGAACATGATTTAAATAGTAACCTTATTTCAGGTTACCAGTGAGAACTATGTATGCCAAGCATGTTGGAACTTGGCCCAAGACGTGGTTCTTGGGAGATCTCCGATTGAAGCATCACACCAAGTTGGTCATTCCAGTGTTTATGTCCGCTGCGGTCGTATACAATCCCGCTATATAAATCGCAAAACATATTTTGTTTACATTTTAGTTGACAGTTGCCCAAGAGGACGATATTCAATATTAGGATATTATTGTAATTGTATTGTAGGTAGAAGGACTGTAGGCTGCTGTGCCCATGTAATGTGCATAATATGGTATCTCAGTTGGGAAAGATACCAAGAAAATATCGTACCTGCTGCACAATTCTTAGAAGATATTCGAATAATTATTGAAGATGAATTATAAATATTCTATACATAATTATATTGGTGTTTTATTTTACTTCCTCTTCTCAATCTGCCTAGCCTTTTCCCAACTATGTTGGGGTCGGCTTCCAGTGTTACCTGATTCAGCTGTGTACCAGTTTTTTACATGGAGCGACTGCCTATCTGACCTCCACAACCCAGTAACTCGATACCCCTTGGCAAGACTGATGTCAGATTTGGGCGCACGGTAGGCGCAGTAGTTGAGCGATTGACTGCTGCGCTGCGTGTCGCGGGTCCGATTCCCGCACGGAAAAAATATTTGTATGACCTACAGATAGTTGTTCTGGCTCTAGGTGTTTGTGTGTGTGAGTTATGTTTGTAAACGCACCCACGATACAGGAAGAAATTCCTAGAGTGGGGCAGTTTCTAGAAAAAAAAAAGTCTCAAGCTTCTGTCTACCCATACGACTGTAGAAGACCTTCAAATGACAGCCGGGATCAACGGCTTAACGTGCTTTCCGAGGCTCGGAGGCATCTCGCTATGCTGAAAAGGTCACCCATCTACGAACCGACCTCGTCAAGTGTTGCTTAATCTTGAAGATCGACCCGTGCGGCTATTATTATTTAGCCACATGCTCCTTTTACTTCCTCTTCTCCCTTTTTCATTTAAAATGTAGGTACCTGCTGGTTCTAAGTGCAGGATATTGGCTGTGAAGACTTGTCTTCGACTGTCCGGCGTGCCAAACGTGTCAGATCTTCAACACGCTACATTCTACTTGCACTCCATACTTAAAACCATTACCAACCGAAGCCATTCAAAAATATTTCGCAAATAACACAAAAAATCTACAATGTTATATTGTAACCTCACTTTTAGTATATTTCATACAACTTGATTCCTGGATAGCCAAATTTCACCAAATTTTCAGCGAAACTTTGTTATTATATCCTCTTACAAATAAGGCTAGTTTGATTGAGTTAACACCTGGGCCCAGAACAATATGGAGTCTTGCCCTTCTCCTTTTGATTTTGCAACACGACAAATCTTTTTAAATAGTTTTGAATAATTTTTAACATATTCTAAAAAAATGTTATCAAACTTGTACTGTCTCAGACCATACAACTCATACAATCTCGCTCGGCTTTTATAAATGCCTGGTGTAGCCCATTGGTTGAAACCAGCGGAAGTCCCAGTAATGTTGATAGTTTTAGTTTTAAAAACGGATTTGTACTCATTTTGCACAACATCAAAAAGGGCCTCGTACATTTCATTTGGGTTCTCGTACTCTATTATTGACGGTATAACTTTAAGAGCTATATTATTTTTAAACTTACTGCAACGACTAACAGTATAAGGCCTGCATTCTACTTTGCGCGGCTTTTTACTTAATGGCATAGGGAAGCTAGCCATTAATCCACAGTGATCTGATGATAAATCACTTAACACCAATTTATTGTCGGCATCAAAATCACAAAATATATTATCAAGGCAAGTCGACGAAGACGCCGTGATCCTAGTTGGTTCGAAAAACAAATTAACTAAATTAAAAGATTTAAATAAGTTCAGAAGCCTAGTACTTAGTGGAGTAACATCTAAAATATTAACATTAAAATCTCCACATAAAATTATATTTTTACTACTGCATTTAATCTTATTAAGTGCATCCTCCATTGCAGATTCGAAACTAGTAAAGTCCCCTGAAGGGGGTCTGTAGACACAAATTATTATGTACCGCTCAAGTTCAACACAAGACAACTCGATAGTGCGCTCAATGGAAAGATTAACTAGGTCTAACCGTTGTTTACATTTTAACTTGTTTGAAACAAGAATTAAAGATCCACCGCGAATAGCAGTTTTTCTCACAAATGCACTCTGTACAGAAAATAAATCATCATTGATAAACACTACTTCATGCTCTTTCAACCAATGTTCAGTTAAACATAACACATGAACATCATAATTCTCCATAAACAAGCTTAACTCTAATTCCTTGCCGGACAAACCCTGCATATTTTGATGTACAACATTCAACATATGCGACTCACCCGTTGTCGAACCTAACAGTTTAAACTACTAGGTGTGTGTATAGCAATGTTAGTATCACTACCAACAGAATCAAAAGTGATATTAGTATCTATACTAATAGTATCAATAGAGATGTTAGTGTCACCACTAACAGTAAACGTAGGTACAGTATAAGTACCGGTGTAAACGTGTAAAGTATATGCTAAAAGATTAGCAATCCGTCTCCTACAACTAGCTGGCAAAAACATGGAACAATCAGTGAGTCTGTAATCTGTAATAAAACTATTACAATCAAAATATGTAATCGCGTCCCTGTGACGACTAGTCCTGTTATACATCAGCAGATTCAGATTATAAATATGCCTATTTTGCTCATCCGACAAACAATCAGAGTAAGGCAAAGCAGAAAAAATAAATTTACAATTATAAGACTCATGGAGCTTTAGCATTAAATTAAAACATGCAACTAAATCCTTTTTTCTTACAGCTAAGCTATCCCCAAATAACAATATTACAGTTGAATTGGGATTTATTTTAGTCAATTTAAGACTATTAATTAACTGGCTAAAACTGGCACCGGGTAAACAATGATTTACAATATACTGTTGAGAACACTGACTAAGAATACTACCAAAACCTTGACCAAATTTATCTGAAAAAACATAAGCTGAATTATTTAAAATATTATTATTATTAACTACTGGTTGAGCCATTAAGGGTGTGACATGCTGAGGATCTGGTGTCTGAGAGCAGGCACAGCTACAAGAGAAGTTATTGGTCAGGGACTCATACCTCTCTGCATTGCACCTGACCAAGTCTACCAGCTCGTTGGCCTCCAGCATGCGCTTACTCAGATCTTGTTGAGAAGCCTCATATTTGCTAAAGATATCTTTTAGAGCACATTCCCTCACAAACAACTCATCCTGAAGGTTCTGACAGTCAGCATCATACCTGATCCTACATAATTCTAAATCAGTATTACATTTTTTTAATTCTTGCATTATATTTACATTTTTCTGTCTTAGTTTTAAATTTAATTTGTTCAGTTTTTGTCCCTTCAGTGACTTTTTAATTTTTCTAATTAACTTGTTAATCTTAATATATTTTTTAATTTTTTTATGACTAGTAAATAAACTGCATTTATTAAGAGTGTCATTAGTTAAGTCTATGGTCACTATTGGTTCAACACATGTGGGTCCGGACCGGCTATCAACCAACTCATGATAAAGATTGCAGGTGTTCGCAGACTCTTCACTGGCCTTAAGCTTTTCCAGGCGTGTTACGGTGTTGTGTGCCTTGCTTAATTCCAGCTCCAGTTCTGAAATACGTTTTAAGGCCTGATCGTAGGTGTCACTGCACTGTTCAAAGTTACCAACAAGTTGACGGAGGTGTTGATGCTGGTCCAGTATGTCCACATGCTGCATAAGCAGTTCAGCCAACTGGTTTTTGAGCTCAGTGTTCTTCTTAATAACTAAACCTATTTCCACCTCACTTTCTTCCCTTTCCTTTAACAGCTGACGGACCGTGGTTTGGCTAGATTCTAGCTCCTTCAAAGTAGCCCTAAGTTTTTCCTCTAAGGATGCAGCTCTGCGAGTCAACATGATGAAGACAATCTCAGAGGCACCCTGGAATTAGAGAAGAAACAGCTAAGTATGTGAAAATAATAGGAGTGAGGGACAGAATTAATAAGTTTAAAAAGAGTGAAAACTAATTAATTTAAGGTAATTATTTACAGAGAAAAAAAAAAGGAATAAAAGTTATGAAAGATATATTAGTAGTTTTATCTTAGTTGATATCACTACTTTACTAAATAAATAGGATAAATAACAAAATTAAAGTGACAAAATCTAATTGAGGGTACTAGTACTACTGGTTTTATTTTTGTTTTTAAACACAGTAATTTCCTAGACTGGTTTTATCTAGGAAACAATGGTGAAAGAACTATCTCTAGTAATCAAGTTCATGAATTTTATAAGGCCTAAACATATTAAAAATGATTTTAAAGTTTCATCTGCATGGACATCATTTATATTATAATGAAAGTGTTAAATAGGCCATAGCTCGCAGGGAATAGGGAATAATTGTTCAGTGGGCAATAGGACCTATTACAATTAATATTTTTATTCTAACTAAAAGTTAAATAAACAAAATACTCCCCCGGTAAGGTGGTGACTTCAAATGTGTCCGTTGAATGACAGCTGATATTGGTTTAATGAATTTCTCATTGATTTTGCATCGAAACAATTTGCAAACACAGATCCTTATTATTTATGGGTAGATTAATAGTTTTGAGCACAATTAAGACTTATTAAATACTTAAAATAATATTTTCACAATTAAATTCTAACACAAAACTTTTTGACAACCGGCTGCCAGTGTTGCCAGGAGTGTCTCCAACGCGACTAACCTTTGTGGATAAATAGCTATAGCTATAATTAGGTGGGCGTGTAGGCAACGCGTTACTTTACTAAATGCTACACCCGTTTGAACCGAGCTTATTCTATATTTTGAGTGGCAATAAAAAAGGAGGTCGTTGTTTCATTGCGGACGAACGCTTTTGGTAATTTTTTTTATATTGCACTCTAACTAATAAGTTTGCAAGAATAGGACCCCGGAATAAGTATTTAATCATCTTTTAGTACGATTCAAACTTCACGCACGATGTAACATGTCACATAAATAGGTACCAGGATAACAGATCGCGGCAGGAGGTGGATATTGAACGCGGTCCTTACTCAGCTAGATGAAGCAGTCAAGTGACGGATGACCGAGCGCGGCTACCGTATAATGAGACTGTCAGATTGCTCTCGCAGTGATAATCTCGCTCACCGTTTGGTAGGTATGTATACCTAGTAGATAGTGAAGAGGAAAATACACAGAACTGAAAGTAACACAGATTATTTAGGATAATAAAATAAGCAAGGAAACCGCAATTAGAGTGGGTTTAATTACGGTAATAACGGTATTTATTTGGAAGCGGTCCTTCGGTCCGAATTTCGAGATTCTGCGAATCCATACCGTTTTTAACCGACTTCAAAAAAAGGAGGAGGTTTTATTCACCACCACCACCACCTGAACACACCTCACACTCACTGTGTCACCTCAGAACTTTTTTCTGTGTAAACCGATTTTGATAAATCTTTTTTTATATAAAAGCTGGTGTTTCTCATGTGGTTCCATTTAAATTTGATCAAGATCTGATGAAGAACTTCGGAGATATAAAACAGATATCTACAATTAACAACGGCGAATCTCTCGGGATTGCTGCAATAGCATGTATGTTTATTGTTTATGGCATTTCATAACATACCATCACGCCGGTACACTCTAAAGGGGTACGCAGATATGTACAGTTCGCCCTGGTACTTTTTTTTACAAAGAATACAACCGATTTTTTATTCTGCTAACAGAATCTTATTTAGAGTAAAGGCACACACAAATGATCAGGTCTGCTGCAGATTCCACCCTAATTTAATTCCTAAGTTCGACATTTTTCAGGATAAAATGTAGTTTGACAAATACTCAGATAATTCAGAAATGGGGGCTAATCCAATCGGCGACTGCAGCATGGCAGCATCCAATCCTTGAAGAGAATAATTGAAACTGATGGGGATGATGGGATTGTATCGAGTTTGTGCGCGCATCCGGTCAGCGTCGGACTGATGGGGTGCATTGCCGACGTTTCAGATTTATATCTACCGGTATGATGAAAGCCTAGTGATTCAATAGGAACATAGGCTCTGCCACACATCACCGTAAAACCGAATCATAGCATAACAAAGCACTCTCTGCGGCATATGGATCAAATACGATTAACTACTCTATTGTGTAATTACGTTAGTCACCGATCTCTCTCGGGAAATGGAATTATAAACATGACACAAAGCGCCTGGCCTGTATGATCGCCTGGTACACCAGACGCCAGACCGCTAGTGTTATGACCGTGTTCTGTGGTTCCGTACGTCACGTGACGAACGACGACACGGCCTGAATCTGAAATAACCCGCTATCACATTTAATATTAAAGCGAAAGTTCTCTTCTCTGTCTTTAGTGTGATTTGGTACTTTAGGTTTAAATGTTAGAAAGTCTCACACATTATAACCACATTTTGTTATTAACTGATAAAATCCTAATAAAAATAAAATCGTTACATCTAGAGAAGCGTGCTTCACCGTCGACCACGTCATCTTTTACCATCACGTGAGATAGTGTTCAAACGCAAGCCTATCAACAATAATAAAAAAAAAGTTTATTTTTTTGACTGACGTACTTTTTGATTTTCTGAAATTTATAAATTGAAGTTACTACCATTTTCATTGTGCTTTAAAAGTAAAATATTAGGTCTCCGTAATGGAATACGGCTATGAATCAGGAGGATTTATTTGAAACCATTTATCAGACTCATCCTGACTTTTATGTGCAATGTAGAAATGTTGAAACTGACATTTTATTTTACTAGTGCATGTTACATTGTGAATGTGACAGATGAAATAATAGCAAACAGATTGCCAATGAGACCATGATTGTACGACACGCTGATGTCCAGCCAGGGTCCGCGTAGGGCTTCGGATAGAACCAGGGAGCCTTCAGTCTGCTCACGATAAATAAAACAAACGCAACCCAGCCGGGCAAGCACGACCTCTGTGACAGGCTTGAGTCACCCATGTTATTACGGTTTTTCTCCCAAACTGTGATAAAAGGCCGTGCTCGCCCGGCTTTATTGAACTTGGGTAATAAAACTGAGAATAAAGGTCTATTCACACATATCAGGGCCGTGCCCGGGACGTGACAGGGCCGGGCCCAGTCATTGAAGATCTGTCACTGGCCCGTGCACGGACGTGTGTGCACGAGTTCATATAAAATGTACACAACGATATTTTTTTGAGCCCCTGACGGGACATATGTGTGGATAAACCTTAAAACTACGCTGTAAGCACCATGTCATAGCATCGTAAGGAATTTGTTTACTCTGTACGTATCATTTACCCAGTATCTCCAAGACACTTTTAGGGCTAATACCTCAGCATTGTCCTAATGTCCTAGTAACCTACTAGTAGTTGCGCTGTGTCGGTATTAAAGGGCGTCGCGTCCGCCGGGGCCGGCCCGTCCTCATAAAACACCCTCTATACTAGCACAGTCTACACCTTCTATACGTCGCATCAGGGGTGCCATTGTTTGTTTCCGTAGTACTCGAATCAAATAATCAATCTTATTACGTTGACAGCTTGTAATGAGACATTTCCTTCGCTATTTATAGAAAAAGCAGACGAGTGTCATTATATGAAGCTTTGATGTAACTAACAATCTCTGAAGGAGTTATTTGAGTTGGTAAATAATACCTATAAAAAAGAAAAACGTGTTATATAGATTATCGTGGAACTTCTAGGACTGCTCCTGCTCTCTCTAGTTGTCGACTGCGCAAGTTAAATTAGCCCAATATACATATTAATTTTGTTACCAACTGCTTGTGATGCAATTGAAAAGCTTCAACGGTTGTCAATGAATGTCCTTCCATGTCCTGCCCAAATACAGCCGGCATAGTGTATAGAGTCGTACGGTACGCAATTACGTAACTTTGAAAACATACAATGCATGTTGTGTTATTTTTACCCGGATAGAACACAACAATGCTTTAAACAAACAAACAAAAGTATACAGAAATGAGCAACGACCGCAAAAAGAATTGTTCGTTAACACAACCGGGCCACGTAAAATTTTAGTACTTACACGAAAAGCGAACCTCATTTTCCACTGGCAAAATGTAAGTGAATATATATGCGATTCATATTTTCGCTTCCACAAATCCTTGCCGTCATGTACTAGGGTTACATAAGAATGAATCATGTCGTGCGCCGAAGATTCGCTGCGAGGATTGTACGCGGAAAATATTCAAGAGTTCAATGAACCTTACTACAGACACCGTGGCGATATTCCAGATTAAGGAAGTATTGTGAGAACAACTGATACTAGCCGAGAACTGGCGCTTTTAAAATCGAATTCGAGGAAACTGCGCTTACAGCAAAATTGGCACTGTTAAGTTTTGCTAACTGAAAACAATTAATTGAGAAACAGTACTGTTATACAAAGAAAAAAAATCTTTCAAATTTCGTGGAAACATGGTTTTGAAATGGAGATGCCACGTCCACACAGGCCAATTACTAGAACTGACATAAATAAAGATAAGCCAATTTACTCAAAATACATCTTACACAAACTTTTATTTAACTTCCCTTGTTAGTTTGTTATAGGGATGGGTCCGATATATCAAAAAAAAAACTTATATCGGATATGGCGTTCGATATCATATCCTATCGATATCCATATCAAAATAACCGAGATCACAAAAACTGTATGTATCGAATCAAAACTACTTGTGACGAACGAGCGAATAACTCGAAACATAAAACCGTAACAATCCAAAAACGTACGAACAAAACGCAAACTTCATAACCGATAGGAACCATCGCTGTACTACTGATATCGATATCTGAAAACCGTTTTCGATATCGATATGAAAACTGTATATCGGTTGCGCAAAAAACCGAAAACGCCCATCTAGCTTTGTTAGTATGTGTGAGGCAAATCTTGCGACTGATTTTTAAAACAGTTATCCCCAACCGATGCAGCTCAAATTTTGCATACACGTTAGATTTGGATAACAATGCACGATAAGCTAAAACGCTTGTTTAAGCAAAGGTTTTTTTTTTAATTGTTTTTTCTTTCATGATATTCGTACTGAACAGTTATTTTAGTGGGTCCATTAATTTCAATATCAGTCATATCTGCAGTGTGTGTACCATCACATGATGGTACACACACTGCAGTAATGACGAGGAGTTATTCCACAAATGCAGTGCGGTGTACAATTAATATGAACCCCGCATGGCCGGTATACTCGTAATAAGCGGTGGGCTGTAGCTGTCCCATTACGCGTAATATCGATCATTTTGATACCTGCACTCGTGTTATTGGGCTTGATAACGATTCAGAGCCGTTTTGTTTGCTCGTTTCGTTCGACTGCAAATTTGTTAGTGAATGTGTTTCATTTTGTCGATTTAAAAGAAGATTGGGCTAAAATATTTAACTTCAAAAATATATAATTAATGTATTAAATAAAAAGAGATCGCACTAAATCCACCAGACGCACATCTATCCTTTTAATCATTTTAGGAATTATGTTTTACAAACCATATCCCTTCGTCTAATATACTAATATGCCCGAGTATAAATGCGAGACTAACTCTGTTTTTTTGTTTGCTATCTTTTCACGAAGGCTGAACCGATTTAGATGAAAATTGTTATGGAAATAGTTTGAGACCCTGGGAAAGACATAGGACAGATTTTTATCCAGGGAGCCAGTTCCCTTGGGATGCAAAAAACACTTTTCAAGTGAGCGAAGCCGCAGGCAGAATTTTGCTGAAAAGAAAATTTTGTTATGAAAATATTGCAAAGTTTCGTACACGAAATGTAACTTCACTTAAATAGCGATCAGGCGTCGCTTGGATCCGCAAGCCACAACTCGTGTGATGTGTGTCGGACTGTTTAGCGACCGCCACACTTGGACGGGGCAATATTGACCGACCTTCACACTAACTACCACATTTCCGAAGGCAAATAACTAAACTCTGCCACTCAACTCATCAAGATATAAATCTAGACGCCGCCCGCGCCGCCGATAGAAATGACGGGTGCTTTGGTAATCAAGAATTAACGAGTGAATTTATTTCACTTTAAGGATTGGCCAGATGTAGCGAGACAGGAACAAATTGAAATATGGAAGGGAGTCCTTTGCTCTGCAGTGGGAGTGGGACACGACAGTCTCATCATAATAATAATAAAGTTTATTCTACACTAGCTTCTGCCAGCGGCTTCGCCCGCGTGAAAGTCGAAAATTATCGCGACGGAACATATTCCCGGGATAAAAAGTATCATAGGTGCTATTCTCTGGGCTAAATTTCATCCTGATCCGTTCAGCTGTTCTGGCGTGAAGAAGTAACAAACTTTTACAAACTTTCGCCTTTATATGTGATTAAACACTGGTACTCAGCTGAATCCGGTTAGACTGGAAGCCGACCACAATATAGGTGGGGAAAAGGCTAGGCAGAATAATTTTTTACTCTACATTTACATAGTATATCTTATCCAAGCATGTAATCTAAATGAATCACGTTATACAGTGCACACAAGCATAAGCTGTAAAAGAATAAAGCCTTTGAGACACTGAGATTCCTTTTTCTTTCCAGTCGCGTCTCACGTGTCTAGATTTTTCCACGACTTCATATAAAATTTACTTCGTATAAACAATATCACAAACCTACACGTCTCGGTTGTGTACAGGCTTCTATATATTTTTCCAAGAACACGAAATCTAGATGGCTCAATAGCTTTTTATGTAAAAAATCGGCCAAGTGCGAGTCGGACTCGCACACGAAGGGTTCCGTACCACTATCGCGAAAACGGCAAAAAAAAAACGTTTGTTGTAAGGGAAAATAAATATAAAAAGTAAAAAAATTAAATGTAAATAAATAAATATACACTTAAATATTTAAATTATTCTGTTTTTAGTATTTGTTGATAGCGGCAAAAGAAATACATCATTTGTGAAAATTTCTACTGTCTAGCTATCACGGTTCATGAGATACAGCTTGGGACAGACAGACAGACAGACAGACAGACGGACCGCAGAAACTTAGTAATAGGGTCCCGTTTTTACCCTTTGGGTACGGAACCCTAAAAAGCTCGAAGTAACGAAATAGCGTTTAGTGGCTACCACCCTAAAAGAGGGGTTGAGTTCTATTCGTCTCAACGAATGAAGAGAAGACAAAGGCAGTTGACAGACGGTCTCATCAATCAGCGACAGATTACAGATGGCACGCAACACGTCATTAGGAGCCGCCACAATGCCGGTAATTGGCACGACCGCAGTGCCATTATCCGCTGAAAACATTCAGCCAGAGGCCCCGACCAGTGTTTCGACATCCCTTACACAGGGTAAACATCGCTATACCACGTACAGCCAACACTTTGTGAAAACGTTTTCACTGAGCGGTTATTTCAGTAGCTCTCTTCTCTTCCTAATCACTCTCTTACTGCTGAGATTCGTGACTCCGTTTCAACAGTCTTTCTCCACCTGTAGCGATCAGCAGCCTGGTAGCCTATCATGTAGTAGTTTAATAAGACCTATAAAATAGCGCAATAAAAACAAATAAAACCACCAACGATCCTCCACGAAGGTATTAACTACCTATCCATTTTGAAACTTTTCTCATTAGCGCAACTTTTAGCTCCTATGTTTATTTTTAAACTGACCTGGAGATTAATAAGGTACACCAGGAAAATATCTACAAAGCAGCGCGGTAGCTAGGGCGGTAGAGATTTAGGGAATAAATTAATATATACGGAAAGAAGATAAGATGCAAAAACATGTAGCAAGCTCTGTTTTTCAGGACTTAATATGCCACAAAATGTAGATTTTATCGCGCGGTACGCAGCCGCGTTGTGTTAGTAAATGTCAGCTATCATGAATATTTATCAAGGGATCACTTCCTCGAAATATGTTTTATAACTCAACTTTATGGACACTACTTCTATGAATTGAAGCCGACATTTTATACATATATTATTTTTCGCTGCCAGAACTACAATCGAATTGTATTCTGGCGGAGCCCATTTTCTATTCTGTGTTTGAATTTCTACAACACACGGACTTCACCAGAATATTAACTTTAAAACTTTCGCGTTTCATAATTGAAAAACAATATATCACGGAACGGATGTCTTCAACGGAGGCAGTACACCGAGACACCAGTCTACCCGGGACCACGGTCGTTGCATCACGGCCGAAACGTCGGGTGAATTAGGTAAATAAATAATCGAAATCATCGCGTTAAATTCCCGTGATATGTTTTTCACCAGAATATTTGCATAACGCTTTTCTGTTCTAGATTATCGCAACAAAAACATTGTCCTACACTATTAAGTCAGTAAGTAAAGTAACAGAAATCCGTTAAAACAAGTATTCCCAGCGACTTGGAGTCTTGACGCTAAGTGTCGCGGATGGGTTCGAGTCGCTGTCACTCCGCCCGCGCGCCCCTATACTCAGTGCTTAAACTGTCTCAAATATTCCGGTGAAGAGAATATTCACTAGGTTTTCTTTATTGAAGTCATTCGAGAACTTTAAATAAAAGGCTACGAGCGTCAAATCGAGTTCAAACTTAGCTCAATGTTTTAAGACGAAGATTTTATGATAAATTGTCTTTGAAAGATACCGCTTAATTTTGGAGCTAAACGATATTGCTAAAAATAGAATTAAACGAAGCTCATCGCGCCCACACGATTCGTCACGTCTGCCGGCAGCTCAAAATATATCGTCTCGTCACGCCTTCCTGATTACATAATGTAGAAGAAAAGCCTAGTTGAACAATAGCACAAAACCCTTTGAAAAACATTGACACAAGCAGAATCCCTATAATCACTCAAGTAAAGGTCAAACAGACAGCGAAAAGAAAAACAAAGCTTTGTAGCGCAAAAACATAAAGCACAACAAACCAACGTAGCAGAAGGTCCGCTGCACAATTTTACGACATCAAAATGTCAAGCAAACAAACAACGACAAGGGAAAAAAACAAATAGCGTAAGCGATAAAATTACAGCACCAGCACTAAACCGTTTGGGTGTTTGCATACGGAACCGTCTCGCTCACAAGCAGAGCCTCACCCTCTCGCCAACCCCTGCAGCTTCGGACGACAAATATCATAAATCAATGTACCCGACAACTGATATTATTCAATATTTTGTTTCCGTACAAAATTTGTTGAGACAGTTGTATATTATGAAACCAAACTCTATTCAATAACCGCTCCACAAAACTTAGCATTCACATTATTGATTGTTCAGTACAGAATAGTATGTTGCCAGATCAACGACCCCTAGATCTCCGTTTTAGCCGGCGAGCGAGTTGCTAAAATTGGCGAAGAAGCAAAAATAAACGAAGGGTTGTTATCAAAAGCGTGCCTCGCGACCCTTACTGATTATATGAAGGGTTATGCTTATAATATTGTAATCCATAAGCGTCGACGAAGTGTGAAAAGAAAGGGGGCAGTGGCCCGAGGGGAGCCTGCAGCCTCCGCCTGCGTGGAGAGGAAGTAACACTCATCATACACACCATTATTGGCTAATGAGTGACTCGACTACTTTTGTAAGAGGATTACAAAGAAAATGGGTGTCAGGCACAGAAAGCAAGTAAATTATTGATATCGAAATGAGTGAGGGCTGTCGGGCGCAGCAGTGGGCAGGGAATAAATTGCTCGTAATATGGTGATGAAATGCAGAAGCAAACGAGGAAGAGGGAAGATGTTTTAATAATCATAATAAACTTTTACGAGCACGGTCCATCTTTCAATAAACACCAACGCAACAATAAAACACTTAGCACAATAAAGCGCGCTCATAAAGAAACGCTTATTTAACATCAAAAGAAGATAAATTAAAAATCCCCAGCATCCACTTTTTACAAACGTTTTTATATTGTGCAAATCTTCCTGAAAGCTTCCCGCAGCACATTGAAACCGAGCGCTCATTAACAAAACGACTAGGAGCACATAGAGCGACGGCGCCCCTCTCAAGTGCAACCTGCAAATACGCCTGGAACAAAAGCGCAGCGACGACGACCTACAAAATTATTGGACGTGTTTCATAATACAACACAATGGAATTTCGTGAGCCGGCGACTGTCTACGTCTGTCTCGAGTCTGGACAACTGAACAAAACGTTTTGTATTTCGAATTGCGCGGTCGGAATTCCTTTTCTATTAACTACGCGACTGTTGTTAAAAAGAACAACAGTTTGTAGCAAAAATTTTGCGAAATGCTATGTTCATATAAAGAGATTCGTAAGAATTTCACAGAGGACATATTCATTTCCCACCTTGGCAGAGCGCTACGAGCGTTCGTAGCACATAACGCCTACGCCGTAGCCATAAGTATTCGTCGTAGCCGTAGGCACGTAGCGTCAAAAGCTTTCCCTTACCGTTGTATTTCTGCCATCCAATCCCTGAAGTGGCGCTAAAAAGTCACTGAAAAAGCGCTCCATTTTAATGAGCTTACAAAAAGATCTCGAATTCATTTCGTTGAGCATTCTTCTGACTTCCACTATTTTATACGGGCGGGCGATAAACTGTGTAAATATATTTCGGAGTTCCGAGCTCGGCGACCTCTATTCTTGTTCTAAATTAGACCACTGAATATACTCGTCAAGTGTTTTAAGTAAACGATGTTTGTTTGTCCTTTCTACACTTGTTTGATGTTCAAGTAAAACCTTTTAGGTTAAGTTCTAACGTAATTGGGTTACATTTTATGTGGATAGCGTTGTCGTAGCGTTATATTGCTGTACTTATTTATGTTTAAGTAGCATTGCTAATAAACAGTACACAAATAAAACGTCATATGAAGAAAAAACTGTATGCCTGCATTTGCCCATAGGTATAACAATTTCCTAAAGAACACATTATATGCGTGAACACGACATTTACTTCAAACGCTCAATGTGGGTATTATTTCCTACTATGATAACAGACTACCCACATAATGTCGTAGAATTTTCTACAGACAACCGCATCCAAAGAGACGCCATACATCTCCGGATTGTGTTAAATGATCCTAACTTCCCGGGAACGATTTCTTTCATTTACGAAGATCGTTATAATATCTATGGCCCAATTTTCTTTTTCTATTATCTGCATCGTTTGTTTCCATCACAAATGTTATTGGAGTAATATTACTTGGTAATTTGATTATAAGTCAATCACTGGTCAGAATTAGGAAGGTTTTCTTGATTTATCTTTTCGATAAATATAGTAACTATTGTTCTAGCGCCGGAATTATAGAAAATATCATCACAATATTTTTCAAAACGCAGCTGTGGCTAGGTCGAGAGATGGGGTTCAGTATAAATAATGTTATTGCGCTAAATTCGCCAAGTAGTCGATCCGTCCGTCCGGTACTGCAGTTTTATGTTGAAAAATACAAATACAAAAAAAAACAATGACCTACATGTTGTTTCTATATTTAATTTAGAGTTTCGTGCCTTTAGAGTCACGGTAGAAAGCGAACGCACTTTTTTCGAATTACAATGAATTATAAAGTCTAGCAAACGTAGAATAAACTGAATGAATTTCAGTCTGCCATGAATGGCAAACGAAGCTCACCGCAACAAAGCCCCAGACTCCTTCGCAATTCAAGGAAATATAAAGATGAACATTATACAAATAAAGCTAAATACTCATTATGGCAATTTAAATTCAGAATGGGAACGAAAAAATCCTGTCAGTCAATTTAAGGGTAATGTAGCTTCAGCACTCCCTGAAAATGAGATTCTTAAATCGCTATTGTTGGATCTTACTCGTCGGGTTGGCGATATCGTTCACGAATTATTAACAAACATAAAACAGCGTGGAAACGTCTTTAAACCCGCATTTACCTTGAGGTAACGGATATTAAACTCGTTGTAAGTGAATAATCGACGCAAAAATGTTAAACAAAGCGTCGTCCTTCATTTTGAAATTAACGTTTCTCTTGTCAATCAAAATTCAAATCTACCCTCATTTGTGTGGTGTTTATTTTGTTCGTAATTCCTTCTCGATGGATAGCGATAGCGCGGGCGATACTCAGGGAGTCGGGGCGTGTAGTGCCGTGGCGCGGACGTGTAGTGGTGACGCTCGGGCCGATATCCAGTTAATTGAAGCACCATAGCCATGCACTATGGCAGTAATGACGACCACTCGCCGACTCAATTACACCACTCTTACGTGCTGATCGAGCTAGATAATAGTTCTATTATTTTAAAATAGTAGTATTTAATTAGTTAGACAGTATGCGCATGCCTTATAGTCGTTTTAAGGCAAGTTTGCCATGCTTGCCATAATATTCGAGAATCGTTTCTCGGTACATGTGGCGAAACCCTTAATATCCCTAATAAATCCAAACCTGTTACCATCAAGGGCTCACAATAAATTACAGTTAGAACAAAAAACCATAGTATTTGACTAATTGCAGCATAATCCTCGACGTTTATGTGCAGGCGGGACAAGCGGAAAAATAAAAATGGCGAAAAAGGGTTGACGAGGCAAATTGGCGCCGCGTTCATTAACCGATCTCTCCGGCAGGGCTTTGTCCCAGCCCCCCGCGCCGGGACCATCCGCTGAATAACATTTACTTGATACAATGCTTGTTCCGATTAAACGCCGGTGTCCGCTGAGCACACGCCGAAAGCGATAAATATTTCACTACCCTCAATTTCGACAGTCAGCTGGAAAATAGCGGGAATAAAGTGGCGTGAAAGGTAATTAATAATTAAATGACCGTCTGATCAAAAAAATATTATAACATAACTTTTGCTTTACAATGTTTGTTCATTTTAACAGATAACGAATTTTGAGTAATTATTTCAGGTTAATTCATTATTGATTCTCCAATTAAGACATATTACTGCAATTAACAGGTCATGTAATTACTCGCACAAATTCCGCGTTGTTTACAAAGGCAGCACGATATTTTCCCGGGCGCGTCATTGAGCGTCAGGCGGTACAAGTTAACAGCTTTATTTCCAGTTCCACGCCGAAGAGGATAAGCCATAAGCGCGGTAGAAACAGCCAAGCGTTGTATTTACGACAGTTCGCCGCTTACATAAAATATTCATTTAACGCCGGGTTAGGGTTCGACGGGATACAGCCAATAACCACAAATAAAATTAATACTTTATGCCCGAATTGTACCGGACGCGTTAATGTTGCAGCGACCGCTATTAGCGTTATCTGCCGTCGACTACATTACATTTGCTAATTGTTATATCAGAGGCAAATTCGTATTCACGTTTAAAAACACTGCAATGTTGACAAAATAATCTTTCATTGGCTTGTGCGTTCATTTCATTCATCTGATGAATTACCCTCAGAGAGCCATGCCTGGATTCTCGCTGGCCCGACTTTCCTTTGACATCAACGGCATTTTACTAAACGATGAGCAGCAGTCTCCAACTGTACCTAGATATTTTCTACGGGATAAGACAGGGCTGGCTAGCCTGATGATTCTGTCAAGTAAGAGCAAGGATGATACGGAATATATGAGCTTATAAGTAGGGAATGCAATCCGGATAATCTGTAATTCGATAAAACCGGATATTCGCGGGCTTATATTAGGTTTCGAAATTCGGATTATGAAATTAAAGCCCGCTTTTTTGAACCTTTAAATCATCATCATCATCTGCCTAGCCTTTTTCCCAACTATATTGGGGTCGGCTTCCAGTCTTACTGGATTCAGCTAAGTACCAGTGTTTTACATGGAGCGACTGCCTATCTGACCTCCACAACCCAGTAACTGGGTAACACGGTACCACTTGGCAAGACTGGTGTCAGATCTCAAGCTTCTTACTACCTGTAACGACTGTCAAAGATCTTCAAATGACAGCCGGGACCAACGGCTAAACGTGCTTTCTGAGGCACGGAGGAAACTCGGTATGTTGAAATGGTCACCCATCAATTGACCGACCTCGTCAAGCGTTGCTTAACCTTGATGATCGACCCATGTGGCTGTTATTATTTGGCCACGAGCTCCTCTTTTTCTGTCTTGAGCTCCGCTTTTGAACCTTTAAATCAACCCACTAAAATGTAAAAATCACAAAGTTGCGTAGACTTGCCACGAGTGGACCGTTGTCATTGCCCACCGCTATCCTACTAATATGTTAAATGCGAAAGTGATGTCGATGGAGGTTTATTACTCAATCACTGCAGAAAGGCTGAACGGATCTGGATGAAATTTGGCACAGAGATAGACTATAGATTATAGTCTGCAGTAGAAGATAGGCTTTTAGATTCCGATATAATGTTCCCTTGGGATAAGAACACATTCTTCAGGCGGACAAAGCCGCTGGCAGAAGCTAGTATTAACATAAACACGATTTAAAAAAATGGAAAGATGTTTCACAACTGAGGTCTGATTCGCATTCGTGGACCAATAAATGCCAGCAGAGGTATGCATTTCTCTAATTCAGACTAGCTTGGCTTTATACGATCTCTCTTTGAGTAACTGCGAGTTATCAAACTCAGATGTTTTTGCTACGACAACTGATGGAGCAAGTGTCATGTGCAAAACGGGTCCACTTTTGCCTGTATATCAACAAATCTACCTTACCCACAGGATACACATAGCTATTTCTAACGAGTTATACAACAAATATTATCATCTTGCAGCAACAGAATCAGTAAATAATATAGATGACGAAGCAGTTCGTCATCTATATTATTTACTGATTCTGTCTTTGGTAGGTTCCAGTTTTTTGCGTTATGGACACCGACTTCCAAAAATAAAATTATTTTTCACTTTGTTGTTTTCTTATTTGGAAGTCGGTAGTAAATTTTTGTAAAAAAATTGGTTGTCTGTAAAGTCGGTTTACGGACGATAGTTTAACGTGACAACGTCATAAAAAACATTGATGAAATGATTGCATACTCAACGATACAATTAACGTCACGATTATAACGTTACAATGAGCGTAACGTTACATTGAGTCATCCTTTTTCGTGCTTGCTTCATCGATTTATTAGACGTTGTCACGTCAAAAAGTTTTTTTTTATATTTCACTTTTTAGTTGTAGGTACCTAACTAATAGGCAAGTAGTTTAGTAAGGTACCTATAATATCAGAATAGATTACCCGAATGTAATGAATCTTGAACATAACCGGTGAAATGAGAGTGTACGGTACGTAATAAGAAGAACTATATTCATCTGCGTTCCCCTTTAGAGGTACTGGCGTGATGTTATGGCATAAAATGGTATAAACAATAAACAGACATACGATTGCAGCATTCCCGAGAGATTAGCCGTTATTTATTTAGGAGTTTTGTTGTATATCTCCGAAGTTCTTCATCAGATCTTCACCATATTAAAATGGGATCAATTTAGGAACAAACTCTTTGAAACAAAAAAGAATTTTCAAAATCGGTCCACAATTGACGGAGATATCGGTGAACATACAAAAAAGTAAGTCTGTTAAAAACGAAACATCCCGCTTATTTCGGCCGGATTTGTGATATTTGTTTGTTTTTTTTTTTGTATTTGCATTTCCTACATATAAATACTTGAAATAGGTTAAATCACAAACATACTCAATAGAATTCATAACATGATTCTAAAAGGAATACTATTAAATGATCAAAATTCACTGTTGAGGGCTGAGCAATTTTGTTACTAACTTCAATTAGTTAACTTCGATAGAACTGTTATTGCTCCGGATAAGCGAAATTAAAATAGAACCAGCAGTGCTAGACTTGAAACGACGATTCAAAAAACGTTTTCGGTATTACCATTATTTTTCAATTGTTCCGAAAACAAGGACATTGTGACGCCATGTTTAGCAGACCACACTATCATATTGTCTTTGCTATCAAACATAAATAAAAGACGAATATTTAATTATTCATCCTGTTTGCACATCGTGGCCTTATTACACAGTTTCCAAACATTTTGTTATTTACCACAGTATAAGCAGCTTTGTGCGGATTTCCGTCTGTAGGTATTCCAAAAAATGATCCTAAAATCGCGATCCTAAAGCCAGACAGAATTCTATCGAACAGTGAGAAGCGGGCAACTTATGCTTCAAGCAAAACAGCAGAGAAAAGTCCACATTCTCGCAACTATCCGAATAAGATTGGCGGCTGACACAAATTGCCCCCGGCGATTGGGTGGCACGTTCGCACCTAATATAAAACTTCCTCTCACCTCAACGTTTATTTTTCTCAGTATCTGAAGGAAGAATCTTCTTTGTTTTTTTCGAATATAACGGATCACTGTGCTAAGATGTTTGATCATTGAAAACACGGTTTTTGTTGTCGCACCGGGCGAGCATTCCGCCGCAGTATAATTAGCGTTTCAATATCGGTCGATATGATTGTGTACCACGTGCGAGGTGCACCACGGTGTCCATGCTCGCCTGGTATCGATCCTGCACACACGTGCCCACAGTCCACCGCCACACACCACGACACCGCTGCGCTCATTTGCATAGCTAGTGTATTCGTGTCTTCAATTGTATCCCCTGTCGACGAACACCTAGTCTCTGTCAGTTATTTAGGGCTATTCATATTGAAATAATTCAAGTCAATAGCTTTAATTACGGAAGAGTATTGGACGTTTCGTAATCATTTTCCTTTAGTATTATATAACGTTTCAGTACAGTCCAGTCAGGCAATCTTCTCAAATTATGTTAATTCAAGTATTTAAAATAATAACGAAGCCAACATCGAGTGACCTCACCGGACGACCGTCACATTAAAATTCGCTAGACAATTCGTCGTATCTGTTATTCGATCTGAAAATTGGACAGCAACACGAGTACTGCACTATCGAATTTCCTCATTAAAACAGTTGTGTTTTTTTGGGAACAAGGTGCGGGCCAATTCATTAAGGGAGGTTTAAACCGACCACGGAGTCTTGACAAGACGTTCAAACACGTAGACCGTAAACAAACCAATTATCCTAGCTGCTATGTTTGAGGCCAGTGTTTCACGAGCCGAGGAACTTGACCACACCCGCCGGGGCCACATCAATCAATCGCTGACCACTGCTGTACAAACTGCGATACTGGCGCACAGTCACGCCATACTAGCCAAGGCCACAGCAGATCGATTTCCACCTTTATGACGTCTAAACAGCATATTTTATTGAAACACATGGATTTAATGATAACGGTGTTTTTGACAGTTCAAAGGCAACCTAAATGTTTAATGTCGACTTATTGACCACTCTACGAATTATGAAACTGAGAGTACACCAAATTGAAAGAAACATTATTTGAATCTGCATTCGTAGACACAAGGGGAAAATAAATTCGTATTAGGAAAGCACTGCAAGAGTTACAGCAGCCAACCAAACCAGTTGTCAAATGTGAAAAGGGGTAACACCTCTTCCATGTTTTAGTCGCCTTTCGCGAAATGGAGCACTTTGGACAAGATTTTAAGAATAGCACTAGTAAAACACGGCGCGGCGTTACATAATTTTTTACACCTCAGATTTCGCTCTAAAAAGTTTATCTTTTAGGACACTAAATTAATCTTGTTCTAAATTGTGGAATAAGTGCAGCTAATGAATATAATGAACGCTCTCGGCAGCGTAATTAATGAGGCATCGCAGACGTCATATCGACCGTCTATCACCAGACCATGCCCTAAGCGGAATGCTCACAGCCAATCATAAGAGTATCGTGAAAGAATTGCCCTTTTTACTGAGACGCTCAAATATGTATAAAGTGCTTTGAACCAATTTGGAGGGACTGTTTCTTCCAAATATTAAAGGACAGACCAATTTTGCAGTCCTATTGTTCGTTTGTAAGCAAAAAGGTTGGTTTTACAAATATTTCGGTCACCAACCCTCTCTCTTGAGTAACTTCGGGATTTCGTTCTTTCGGGGACTTGTTTTTAGAAATGGTAGAATTCTGAAAAATTTAAGTGTTCATTTACATTAGTTTTGCTTTCTATTCCGATTTCATACATAGATTTTCTAACACGGTCAGAACCGAATTCCCAGTGCTCAGTTTTCGGTCATGTACATTTTCCAGTATATTTCGGTGCAGGCTGGCCGGAGCGCCCGCTCGTCCCGTGTGCCGTGCACCGCCGCAGAGCCCATTACACGTCCAGACACTTCACTATCGGATATTGTTAATTAATGCATCGGCGAGAGCACTTTTCGCATGTTTCTGCTTACATGCAGTCATTGAGTTTTTTATCACGGTGTTCATCAAACGTGAAACAAGGGTTTCGTGAAATAACTTCATTAGCTTTTATTTTTATTTTTCGGGGATGTTCGCTACTTTGAATACTTAGCTTCGTTGCTAATTCTATATAGAGTTTAAGAAGCTTGTCAATCGCTAAATATTATTTAATGTTTTGTCTCACTATTTAGTACACCGGGTGATCCATTCTTCGGATCGGATTCGGCGGTCGCATTATTACAAAGTTACGGGATTTTGACACGACCAAAGGTCCGGAAATACGGGACTAAAACCTCGTACTCGATGACTTTGGAATCCGATGGAGGACTCATTCCATTGTGACAGAGTTTTAAGCACCTAGGTACTTGAAAAGTAGACGTTCGCTTGTAATCGATCGATCTCGAGGGTAGGTTTCTTAGCATTGGAATGTCCTCACGGAAATCTTTACCGCCCTACAATAATCCATTTCTTTGTCTCACAAAGTCAAAAGGCGCTAGATTCAAATCTAACCTTCTTAAAAAGTCCTTACATTGAAATGATATCACAAGATTCACAAAGAACTTTGGCATTTTAAAAAGTTTACCTAACATTCTTATTTAAGGCCCCCAAATGACTACTTATCTTGACATTCCTCGTGTTTTTTCGTCTTATTATTTCCTGAAACTTCTTCATCTATTCTCGACTTTGCTCGACTTATTTTTCCTCGGCTCGGATCTTCTTGCTTGAAGGATCAGATTGTTGGCTAATTAACAAGTTACCGAAATTATTTTTCGTCTATGGTAGCATTTTATTAATATTGCCGTCGTGTGCTTTTCAGAGCCTTTGAAGAAAATATCATAGAATACATAACGACTTAATTATATATACATTTATTTTGTTTTGACAAAACTTAACCCAATATATTGAGTAATTTCTTTCTCGTCAACTTTAAAACTACTACTAGGTACTTGTAAATAGTTATTTATGCTACAAGTGCGGAAAGTAGGTGATTTTCGATGCGTGGTATTTTTATTCACGAGCGAGCGAAGCGAGTGAGTGGATAAATCGACACGAGTCGGAAATCATCTTACGCACGTGTATCATACAACATTTTACTATGCATTGTGCGAGGAAATAAAAAAATATATCTGAACCAAGCAAGAAATTAATAAAGTGGCGCTTATTCAAGGGCGCTCAGCATATCCACAGATTAAATAAGTTCATACTTCCTCGGGCATATCTACTGCGCATGTGCAAATAGCTGTCACGTCGTAACGCAAAAAGGCACGACCAAATATTCATTCTGCCAAACATATTTAATGAATATTTAAAATTAATTTATTGATCAAAATCTAAATCTAGAATAATTAAAACGCCTTAAATAAAGTATTAGTTTTGTTTTACCTTTTATATGAATGATAATCTGTCCTCAAATACTTTTTAAAACTTTTCTCAAATAATAAAAACTCTATGCGGCGGGCTGACGTTGGAGTTAAAAATTAAAAAAGTACAGGAAAGTAAAAAACACTAGTAAAAAAAAGTGACACTTTCCGCAGTTTGGCTGCTTGGAAAACGCTCTTTTCGAGGACATGCATTGTAAAATAATAGTAGTTTATGATACTGTTGCATAATAAGGGGTATTAAAACACGAGTGTGTGTTTAAAAACCGAGCCGTAGGCGAGGTTTTTAATAGTATTCACGCGAATGTTTTAATACCTAGTTGTGTGCAGTATCATACACTACTTTATCTACACTCATACATTTTGGGATTGAACCTACTTAATATTTTTTTTTGCATTTTCCATGCCATAAAGTCGTGATATATACTTCATATAATAATCTCGACTTTGCTGTTAAGAGATTATGAGTAATTTCCTTCGCCGCATATAAAATGTTTGGCAGAGTCAAATTTTCTTCACATTCACTAATATCAGACATTTTAAGCAAGAATTTAAAAAACTCATGAAATTCAGTACAGCGAAACATGCAAAACGTGTGAATGGCGCCAAAACCCAGCACATCACCGCATTATCTGCGCATGCGCTAAGGCTTAGCACACGCACTGCGATATTTAATCGCGCATTTTTTTTCCGCCTATTCTGCGACCTATGGAATTGTATGAAACTGCTCGCATTGCGGTAAAAAAATCGTGCGGCAATAATACCGCATGAAATCCGTGTTTTGCAACAGAATCCGCCGCACCGCGGCGCAAATTTAATTCGCGCGAATGTTTTGAGCTCTATGAACAGGTAGAAAGAGACAAAATACGCGCGAATAAAAATCGCAGTGCGTGCTAAGCCTAAAGCGGGCATTGTCACAGACAATTTAAAATTGGAATCAAATCTTTTTATAATAGGTACTTATATGGCATTACAAAAACAATATTGATGGAAACTCCTTAGTGATTAACTTCTTGGATTGGTCCTGTATCGTAATAGAAAAAAAAATGTTTTATAGCATTATTTTGTTAGAGAAATAGTGTTATAATGAGATTCTATTTTTAAATTTCGGTATTGTGTTTATAAAGTATGTCAATATAAACTCGTTTTGAAGTTTATAATTCGAATATTACGATATGAGAGTAGATAATAGTACATTGTGATACAAGGGTGGAAAGTAGGTTATTTCAAACGAGCTGCCATTAACAAGCCCGAGCCGTAGGCGAGGGTTTTTAATGACACGAGTTTGCAATAACCTACACACCCGTGTATCACACGACGTTTTTCAATACAGTTGTGATAAACAGTAAAAACAAATCAAAGAATTAGATTTGATTATTCACAAAAAATAAAATTTCAATATGGCGCGTTTTTGCAACTGGACATATTTTTTTATAAAGAAAACAGCCTATACAGCCTATTCGATTTTTGACAAACGTTGATGTGAAAATAATTAACTTAAAACTGGTAATTAAACATATTAAACAACTTTTATTAAAAAATTGAGAATTCAATGCTAAAACGTACGGAATCATTAATTTTTCCTCGTATAAAATCGTATCCCATTTTATTCTATGTATGAAAACTTTTTTAAATTGACTTATGGCGCGTTTTTGCAACTGGACTTATTTTTTTACAACGTTAACAGCCTATAGAGCTGTATAGCTCTCAAAAATCGAATAGGCTGTATAGCCTATTCGATTTTTGACAAATGTTGATGTGAAATAATTAAATTAAAACTGGTAATTAAATACATTAAACAACCATTTATAAGACTTTTGAGAATTCAATGCTAAAACGTACGGAATCATTAATTTTTCCTCGTACAACTGTATTGAAAAATAATTTTCAATACAGTTGTTAAACATGGCGTACTTTCAGAGGCTATAATTATGATTCGAAAGTTAAATCTTACGCATAGGCATCTTTCTGTGACGCGGTCGTGACTTTTGTTTACGAGCTCGATCATTATGTTTGCAGTTTAGTTTTAAATTTATAAGTCAATTTAAAAAAGTTTAGTAGCAAGGAGTTTTCAAACATAGAATAAAATGGAATAGATTTTCTACGAGGAAAAATGAATGATTCCGTACGTTTTAGCATTGAATTCTCAAAAGTCTTTTAAATGGTTGTTAGATAATGACATACCTAGACCAGACATACCCTAGTTGTAGGATATTCAAAAATAACACTTGTATATTTTTTTATACAAAAAATAAACAGATTTCCAAAGCAAAACACTAAAAAGTGCAAAAATAACTTCTTCGGTAGTCGGTGTCTTTGGTACCTTGTTTTTAGGGTTCCGTAGCCAAAGGGTAAAAACGGGACCCTATTATTAAGACTACACTGTCCGTCTGTCTTATTTATTTTTTTATAATCTATAGGCTCGCGTTTGACCACTGTCTCGCCTGATGTTAACTGTCTGTCACCAGGCTGTATGTCATGAACTGTGATAGCTAGACAGTTGAAATTTTCACATAATTATGATGTATATCTGTTGCCGCTATAACAAAAAATACTAAAAACAGAATGTAATAAATATTTAAGTGGAGCTCCCATACAACAAACGTGATACTTTTGCCGTTTTTTTGCGATAATGGTATGGAACCCTTCGTGCGCGAATCCGATTCGCACTTGGCCGGTATTTTTTCATTTGACTATACGGTCTGCCGAAATAAAAGTTATTTTTGCACTTTTTAGTGTTTTGCTTTATAAGTCAGTTTATTTTTTATATTGAAATACAAAATATGTTACTCCAAGACTGAAACATGTCTTACGCCCAGTTACAATGTGCTGGATAACCGGTAAATAACTTAACATCGTTTGTTTTGGACGACGAAGGCCACGCACGCGCTTATACTTTCATAAAACCGGTAAGAATAATCGCGACGGGCGAAGTAAACAATGCTGTTGCCAGATGGTTGCGCGTGCGCAATGCACCGGCTGCGCAGTCTAGAGACAAGTGGTGCCACCTGTGGGAGAAATCGAGCCGCGATTATACGCCCACACATTATCGCGTTAAATTTCATGGTAGACAAAGCGGCTCAAGCATAATTACCTCGAATAATAACATACAAGGTGCACCGCGTAACTATCAATTCGTTCACCGCATTGACTTTGACTTCGTGATAAATGAAGAAAAGTTACTTCTCAACTCCGTTGTTAAAGAATATCCAGCTCCTACCATCATAAAGGAATGAGTTTGCAAGGATTCCACAATAGATTTTTCCACAGCATTCGAGTTCGAATTCTTTTGCGTCCGCCGAATCTATTGAATTACAAACAAAAATATTGTGTTCCTTTCATAACTGATACTTTAGAAGTCGATGAAAGTTCGTTCATTCAGTAGAACGTGCTGACATCAAGATCTTTCGCTTACGTAAGCACCGCGCTGCCACTGAAAAGGGTTGCGACTTTGCAGCATAATTTTCTAATGGAGATGCTGTCAATTCGATATTTCGAATATTTGCTGTAAGAAGAGGGATCAAGTTCCAAATCTTGATATTTTTTTTACAAAGTTTGTTGTTTCAAACCACGTGCGTTCTTATTCCTTGCCTTGGTAGATATGTCATGGACCAAGTGATTAATCAGGGCACTATGTATAATGCCCGGGCATGAATCTAGTCAAGACAAATCGCGCAATGTAATGAATACTGATTTAAACTGCTATATTTATCACATTGTCTGGTCATTATGAATATTGCTACGCAACGGTTAGGCAATTCGATAATTATGGTCAATGAATTAGTCCAAGAGTGAGCGAAGCGAGCTCCGGAGCTTAGGGCACCCCGACTCGGATAGGTTAGGTTCGATAGACATTCTCCTTCACGTTAGGTTACTTTAGAGTTAGACACTTGAGTAGTAATCGTACTTACCTATTCTATATTAAAACCAAAGTCAACATTAAAATAATTAAAAAAACACATCTTTTTATTACCCGGCCCAATAATTGATGGGCATTAGTCAGAAAGCCCGATCAATTTAATTATTTCAATATTTCTTATCAATTATTGCCAATTCATATTGGACATTTTTCAAATTGCCCGGGCATTATGAATAATGCCGTACACTTGGTCCATAAAAGATATAAAATTTTAGTTAATTATTTGTCCAAGTGTATAAATGGAAACCATATCCTTTATCCTTATCCCTCATAATCCAACTACGTGAATGTGATTCTCGATCACTTTCGCCTAACACCTCCCGATAGAGTAAATGAGACTACTTTAGCTGGTGTAAATTGCTTTTCAAAGGGTATCGCAACATGTTCAACAGATTAGAGCGTTACCGTTTTCGTCTTGGTAAACGCTATTTGGCCGTGAATACCTATAAGACGCCGGGTATTACAACACGTTTACCTAAGTATTCGTAATTAATCATCGATCCTTTTGGTGTCAAAGAATTCTCAACTGCCGACTTGCTTTTCATTCCCTTCTAGCGGGACCTATGGTACATTGTATACCTGGGTAGCATTTCCCACTTCTAGGCATTCTGTTTGCACGGCACTAGGTGGATTGAACGAACAGAATTTTTCAATTTCCTGTCAATCCTAGGACGCGGGATCGACGGCGTTATTCAGAGAGTGACATTATTTCCACGCCAGTGTAATTCATTCGGTGTGGAAGCACATTTTGCGGCTTCCGTAAGTTTGTGAAAATTGTGTGTTTCTCGAAATTAATTTATTGCAGAGTTTTTTAAGTAATTGTCGTTTTAGAGGCTTTGTGTCAGTAACCTTCCAAGCGTTCCTTGAAAGAATCCAATTTTCATTTTAGACCATGTTTTTATAATCAAGTCAGCGTTATTTTGTCGGTGCGCCTCGGTCTAAAACTTACTAGAACTTTGCCTAATTTTTTAATTAGGAATTTAGCTGTACCGCGTATTTATTAATCAGGCAAGTCTCGTGTGCCGCTGCCGTACCATTAACCCGTTGCGGATGGCGATTACTTATATTATACCGGGCTCGTGTCACATTTAATTGGTTTTGAGCGTCGCCATTCCGAGCGGAATTATTTCCGGAGCACGCTAGTTCACCTGTTTTTAACCACCATTGATTACTCGTGTCACCGTATTGGTGTCCGTTTTAAATTAACTTTGTGTAACTCGATATTCATACGACTGTTATAAACTGTAATGGGTGAGTAGTTCGGTAGCTACATGCAAGTTAAACGGTATTTTAAACAGAACGATTGTTATCTCATCCACGAAACCCAACAAGCGGGAAACCGGTAACCAAATCTAACCTTAAAACCGGTTCAACAGGATCTAGGATCATCAGAGGTTACTTAATAAAACGATTAATGATAAGGTGCGGTTCAGCCAGTTATAAAATAGAGAAACGGTATCGTCTCGATAGATCGATGGCGCAGAAGCTGCCAGACTAGTCGAGGGAAAAACACTGGTTCTTGGATGCATAGAGCAAGGTCGCAGTCAAGTACGAATGGAGAAATTATGTCGCTGTAAGAAATGTTCAAACAATAAGACGGATTTAACGAATTTCACGGGTTTTTACACGGATGTCTGGGTGTTTTATCTATCCGAGGCATGATTGAGTTTTAATTTAAGTTCAAATGTTTTTTACGACTTAATATTTAATTATTATTTTTTTTGTTATCAGTACAATGCGTGTTCACTGTGGGTGCTTGTTTGTTTAAAGTCATTTTACCCTGTTAATTCATGTCTTAACACTTTCGACCCTTTTCCTTTTCCAACTGTGGTTAACTGGTTAACGCGAATGTTGCTTGCTCGGTTTTTTATTAAAGTTTAATTGATTGTCGTTTCAAAGTTATTCCTAGTTAAAGGCAAGCCCGTATAATCGATAGCCTGAATTATGAAGCAGACAGGTAACAACTGGCATAGTTCGTAGATTACTTAATCATGATAAAGGTACACGTAGTCTGTAATATGAGTGACTGGTCGGTTTTACCTCAACTAAAACAAAAAACATTAAGTACGGTACGTATTGTTATTCAAATTTGCGCAATTATAGTAAGACGTCGGTGTGACTTATGAGTCGTGTTTGAGGAAAAACTAATGTATTATGTAGGTTATCATGTGGATAAAAGAGGATAAGGAGAGGTCTCAAATCTTCCTGAATGATATGAATCACATTATCTGCGGTCGGCTCTATAAATTGACTTTCCAAATGATCCACCATAGTGAACTGTTTTGGGGATTTATCACTCCAGGTATTATCACTTATCACCAACATAGATAAAGTATGAAGTGGTGTCTAGTAGATACGCTTAAGGGCTTGATTACCGCTTAAATACCTATTACAAAATTGACGAGGCATGACCGTTGGAGGTGAAACTTAAATCGTGTGTTTACGACTAAACAACGCAAGCGCAGTTTTTAGCGCCGACTCGTCACATTATTATTTGACGATCAAATTATACGACGAAATGATTCATGTCGACGTCACTGTGATTTTTGTTATACGATAGAATCAGATTATCGATAATCGATAAAAAAAATAATGTATAGATTATTAGTTTAACCAAATATCTAAGTGCAAATGTACCTATAATGACCTACCTACAATAATGACATTTTTATAGCGATTGAATGACATTGGCCACACATTTGCAACTTAGTAGGTACCTGCCTTACAGGACATAGTTATGAACGATTCTTCGTATGCATTTGAATATGTGCCGTGCATAATTTATCAGTCGTTGTAACTTCCAACTTTGTAGCAACGTTCTAGAACTCTGGACAAAGTTTCAAAGATTTGCAAGAGACAGGTTCAACTATTGCAATGCGCAGGAGTATGGGTAGTGATACGACTTCCATTACTAGACCAAATTTTCATAGCGAAGATCGCTACTAAATTATTCAAGGTAATATTACTACGTCATTATTTTACGCATCAATTACCACAGTAGCTGTTTAGACCTTAAATAATCAACAATACGGCTTCATACGTAATGCAAGCATTAGCCTTCTGGAGCCTCGCCGTGAAAGTATGCTCGGCCGGCAGCAAAATATCAAAACAAACATGATCGGTCGCCGGCTCTGTTGCGGACCTGGCCGCGCGATCCTGCGATTCACGACCAAACGCGATCGATAAAAACAATGAAAATAGACGCGGCTCTCGGCCGACTACACGCTACTGCATAATCGCTGGGGTAATAAATAATCAGCATGAATCCACAATTATTCGCTACACCAACGAGGTACGATTAAAAACTTCTAAATATCGAGTGTCTAATCCAATAACCTTTCTTAGATGAATCTTATAAGAATTCACGTTGATGCACTTAGGCAATTATGATGCAACTGTGGAGGAAAGTGACGTGAAGACTTACCAGATGCAGGACGGTGTTCACTACCTCCCGGTTGGTCACCTGTCCAACTTCAATCAGCCCGATAAGAACGGCGAATTTCAGGCTATCGTTCGTCGTCATCCTCACCACTTCTTCAGGTCTTTTGATATCACTAAACGGCGGTGCTTTTAAGTCCGCCATGGTTTATTTTGTCACAATTCACTGATACACAATTTTAAAATCCACTCGCGACAATAAAATTCAAGAAAACATTATTCCTTCGGCTCACATGATAACACACCAAAGTCGCATTCTGCCATTTTGGATTTTGGAGATGTTGCCATATTTCATTTTCTAGATAGTGCCCTCTAAAATTCTACTAAATTACCTAACCTTTTTGAAATGGTATAATTTCACATCATAATTTTTTTCTGTTCAGAAATGTCATTTTAAAAAGATATCACTTCCAAACAAAACTGTTCCTAAAAAACACAAAATCTTGTGTGGCAAAAAAAGAAATAAAAACAAATTACAAAAAAGTTAGAAAGAACACATACATAACATCATTGTGCAAATCTCGTGTCTTAACTTCTATTCATAGAAATATTTACAAAAATAAATAGTATGTTGAATGAGAACAGGCCCCGGCGGACTAGCCAGCCCAGGCAAATCGGGCATATTCCGGTAAATATCCGGCGATTGCTCAGGCTGGAGGGATGCCCTTGATTGAGGCTCTAGTTTAGTCTGTAGTAACAGGAAAGCCCGGTTAAGCAGTAGCCAAACACTCTATTTGAACTGCGAGACGCAGAATAAAAAGAAATAAAAATGCTGATTGGTGTCGCCGAAGAGCCGTCGACTTTCTTATGCAATTTAAAAAGACATCGCGGTACGATACTTCTGTGGTTTCAAGTGGAACCAGTTAATTTTGATTCCTGTGTTCATGACCCAGCCCTCCTTCCAGTTCCTGTCTTAATTCTTTTTTTTAAGTTTAGAGGTTTATTTGTCACGTAAATGAAGGTAAAATTACGAAAATTTTCGTTAATGCTTAGTTCTCGATCTTTTTATTAGGGGTTCGTACCCAAAGGGTAAAAACGGGACCCTATTACTAAGACTCCATGATCCGTCTGTCTGTCTGTCCGTCTGTCACCAGGCTGTATCTCATGAACCATGATAGCTAGACAGTTGAAATTTTCACAGATGATGTATTTCTTTTGCCGCTATAACAAAAAATACTAAAAACAGAATAAAATTAATATTTTAAGTGGGGCTCCCATACAACAAACGTGATTTTTGCAGTTTTTTGGGATAATGGTACGAAACCCTTTGTGCGCGAGTCCGACTCGCACTTGGCCAGTTTTTTAGGTCCATAAGAAAATAATAAAAAAGAAATAATGTTACCATAATTCGTATGGAAAGTAATATGATAAGCCCTCTGATAATTTGAACTATTTCATATTATAGCTGGTAGAAACAAACATTGGTGAATTTAAAGGTACAACATATTTGTGCTTCTTTGGAATTCACTAACTCAAAACATAAAATTGAAAATATATGTGATGCAAAATTAACTTTCGTAGTTTTTCTATCTCTTGTAGAGTGGACGGCCGACCGCGACATTCCTAAAATGCTCGGGCCGAGTTCAGCCCTGAATGAGATTTTTTTATATGGCAATTATTTTTAAAGCACCACTCACCGGTATTGCCTGAGGGTATTACCAACACCAATAATACGTCTGAGTTGCTTATTTTATCCGTTATCAATCTTTATTTTACTTATTAAATAAAATCCTGAATTTATTGCAATTTACGGCAAACATAAAAAACGAGACATTTTGATATTGATTTTTATGTGCTGTGAAGTTAGCAACAAAAGCCAATGCGAAGTGATGTGCAATTCACTTCATGTCACTCAGTTGAAATCAGTCAAAAAGTAAACATGGCGGCGATCGACGTTGAGCCTCAAAAAGTGAGTGAAATTAAGTGTATTTCTGTTTAAAACTAATAATTCAGTGCATATTGTAGTCAGTTTTGTAAAACTAAATATGAGCAACCCAGAAACAAATAGTAAGAGACTGTATATTCTCATTTTAATAAAGAAAATTGAAGCTAAGGGCGTTGCTCTTCCGACAAAAAAATTGATTTTGAATCCGTTGCTGTGTTTATTAACGTTGCAGAATAGTAAATATAACATGCCTTAGACCGGTGTACAAACAACAAACATTCATTACGTTTACGTTCGTTAATTGCGTCAATTACTTACATATGAATTGCGTATGCGTCAGGTCGAGCCACTTGGTTGTGCGAACTCGGTCAGTGTGCTGAGATAAGTTATGCATTTTAGATGGAGACGCTCCTGCGCACCCTGAAGCTGTCGGGGCACGTCGGGTTCGACAGTCTGCCGGACCAGCTGGTGAACAAGAGCGTGCAAAACGGCTTCGTGTTCAACATCCTGTGCATAGGTGAGCACAATGACTAATTGTTGTAGTTGAGCTAATCACCGTCACACCTACGTTATCACTGCCATGGTTAGCGCGCGACCTCGTTCATTTACAATTGTTTATGTAGATTAATTAATTAATGAGTTGTACAGGAAAAAATGGTTAGGATGAGGAGAACTATGCCATGAGGGAAATACGATTTAACTAATCGTACTGTCATTAACTGTGCAGGTGAGACCGGGCTGGGGAAGTCCACACTGATGGACTCACTGTTCAACACCAACTTTGAGTCAGTGCCGAGTCCACACAATCTGCCCACCGTTAAGTTAAAGGCACACACCTATGAGCTACAGGAGAGCAGTGTCAGACTGAAGGTGTGTTGAACAGATTAATATTGGAACTTGTTTCATGATTGTATTTTTCATCTTTATAATATTTAAATTTATATATAAAGTTAACCAAAGATCTCACCGAGGATCTGTATAATGATTAATTGACCAAAACTGTTACTATTTTGTTCTATCTCATGACCAACAAAAGCCAAAAATTCCTTTCATACAGAGAAAAGAGCCTTTTGTTCTATCAAAATTTTCTAGCATAGTAAACATTTTATTCTGCAACTCCAATAAGTATGCAAGATCTAATACTAATTCTACCTTGGCAGCTGACAATCTGTGACACCATTGGCTACGGTGATCAAGTTAACAAGGAGGACAGTTTCAAAGCCGTGGTGGACTACATAGATGCCCAGTTTGAGGCATACCTGCAAGAGGAGCTCAAAATCAAGCGGGCACTGCCCACATACCATGATAGCAGGCTGCATGTCTGTCTGTACTTCATCTGTCCCACGGGTGAGTCTAAAGAAGCACTAATAAGAATATCCTTTGAATAAAAACATACCATTTTTTTTTAATTTTTAATATGCATTTGTTTGACCACTATCTCACCTGATGGTAAGTGATGATGTGGTCGACGATGAATCAGGCTTGGCAAGAAGAAACCTATTCACTGTTGGACTTAAAGACTCCCAGGTTGTAGCTATCAGGAAATACAGACTCAAGAAGGGAATTTGCACAATAAAAGTATACCCAAAACGATTGGTGCGTATGGGTGGGACATCTACCATGTACCGATGACGCATCGTCGTACGTCTTGTAGTTCGATTATGGAACGGGCTAGGAGGAATTAGTTCATGCAATTCCTATGTACACTCCCCAAAATGATACATTTTGGGGAGTGTTTTGTGGTGGTGAAGGATAGAAAACTCACACATGTTCGATGATTGTGGTAGAAAATATAAAACTTTTTAGTTTATAGTTTCGTTCTGTCCGTCTGAAGTACTAGAAAGCTAAAATTTGGCATGGATATACATATTAATAATTCCGACAAAGTGGTACAATAAAATCATGAAATAAATTTAATTTTTGGGGTGCCTCCTATAGACGTAAAGTAGGGAAGTTTTTTTTTTCCTATCCCATGGTGTGGGGTATCGTTGGATAGGTCATTCAAAAATATTACGGGTTTGTTAGAACCATTTTTCGATTCAGAGACCGGTTGCGTAAAATTAAGCTTTAAATTGCAAATTTATGTTAGAGTCAAGTGTCCTCCCCCTGCCAGCGAAATGGCTAGTCTTGGTTATGTGAAAAAATTCACGGCAGTAGTAAATATAACGAAATTAAAAGGAAAACTATCACAGATAAGTAGGCTTTACAAGTTTACGAGTAATAGTCAACCAACTTATAAAATGTACCTGGCACAGTGAAATTTTTGTACAAATGCCATTGAAAAATTACTTAATCAACGTTGTTAGCTGTGTAAAACAGACAGTAAATATATGCTTATGAACCATGTAAAAATATACAAAAATAAAATCGTAACATCCTTAATAATAATGATTTCTAAATGAATAATGTTTTTTAAGCTCGAATAACGCATTGGAGTGGCCAGAGTCGTTGGCAGTACCGGCCCGTAGTCCATACGGTGCATGCGCGCGGGGGTGTCTATTTCGTGTTAGAGCAGAAGTATTTTCAACGTTTTGTAATCTAAAGTAAAATTAGATACGATTGCCAAGCAAATTACTTATTTTCTTTTGTCGATATCCATCTATAAAGTCATTATTCGACCCGACTACATCACTAATTGAGTAGCGTTAAACTTTCCAGAACGAAATAACGAATACCGCAGATCAGTTATGTGTTAATTTTACAAATTCCGAAAGTGAAATAAACAAGGAGCGTGCGCGCAAGGATCCAGGAGCGAACCATACCATTCCCCGTGGCTCTAACGTGCGCTCGTATCGGCTCCTTTCGCAATTCGCACCCGCGGTGGTACTCAAATAGATAATATTTTTCTAACTTCAGTTGCGAAGTTGGATTTTATAACTCCTTCTTCAGTTACCAGTTAGTCCTTCTTTAGTTTAAATCAAGAGTGAATAGGTTACTTCTAGGCAAGCGTGCTTCAACGTAGACCACATCATTGCTTACCATCAGGCGAGATAGTGATCAAACGCGAGCATATAGATTAAAAAAAAACATCAACTATGTGGGCACGTTTTTAGACCTTGTGTCATTGTGTGCCGCTGAAACCGTTTTAATGTTTATGTAACAACAACAAAACCCTCTTCTTAGTCCGCTTTATTATGCAACTTCGGAACCCTATTACTGCGCGTGGCTCGACACGCACTTGGCCGGTTTTATTTGATTTTATTCAACTAAAAGCCCAAAGCCAAATATCAACTATTTATTATCAGTTGTTACTAAAATTGAACATTATTAGAATTATCACATATTTATCTAATTAGAATTAAAGTAAATAATGTTAGTAGCATTATGGTTATATTTATCCATTGTTATCCTGTGTGTTATTTGTATAGCAATTAGCATAGTCAAGAGCTGACAGAAAAACCCAATAAATGCTTGCACTCACTAATATTATAACATTGTATAGAGGTTAGTTTGTCTTGAGTTGGTTTAATATCTTTATTTATTTTAAATGCAATTCGAACTATGGAACGGATTTTAATGATATTTTGTAATCATTGTAAGCCATAGAAAGACATCCGGTTTAATTTAAAATTTTCGGCCCGTTTTGTTACTAAATTATGAATGTCGGTAGTTTCTCTATCACTATATCAATAAAAACTTTCACTACATATGGGTCTAGTCTGCCGCCATAAGGAAAAAAGACGCATCTAACATTTTTTTTAAAATTGAGTTACATACATATTCTAAATCAGTAAACAAAATGGCATCTACCAGTATTTTTATTTTTCGCATAGATTAAACGGAACCCCATAAATGTTACTGTTAAATAAGACGTATCTGCAAAATTAATAAAATATTACTAAACAAAAAAAACATTTCTGACGTACACTAAGTTGAAAAAACGCATTTTAGTAGAAGCGTCTTATTTATTTACAAAATATTTAATTCATCATAAAATGAAAAGGCACTTCTGCATGGTCATAAGAAGAAAAGACTGTTCTGCGTAGATGTGCCTTTTTAGCTTAGTATTACAAAAAATAGGCAGGCGCAAGTGGCAGTAGTGCCTTTTTTACTTAGTATTGCTAGTTATGAGGGGTGAAGTGGGGCTCGCGGTTGGAGTACTGCACTTCAGTTGCGTCCAGGAAGTCAGAGCGAACACGCGCGCGCGCGGCTCTCCGAGTTATAACTACGGAAAAATGGTAAGTCAAACTTCCTCGAATTATAATTGATGTATATTTAACCATTTAAACAAGCACCCATGAGTAATTTAAGATTAAATAAACTGCAAACTTATCAGGTGACACTTATCAAATAAAGACATGCCTACTTTTATGTTAAAATATTAGAAAATTAAATATATCCGTTAGAAAACAACATCTTAATCTAGGAAAACGCTTTTTTCTCGAATTTGGAGGAAGTTTGTATTTAGATAATATCTTTTAGTTTTTTGTATTTGTTTCCTTTGCGCTGGTGATTTTTTTATTTTTTTGTTTGTTTCAGTGTGACAAAATGCGACATAATCGAAGCTCAAAAATAATTTCGTTGGTGCCACCAACCAGTTCTTCCCAGGAGTCAAACCTGAATACTGATAATTATGAGCTGCCTTTATCTACTACGAACAAAAATAACTCTTTGAATGATGCGGATCTTCATAACAGCTCCGACAGCATCCTGGATTTTGATTCAGATGATTCAGTTTTTGATAAAAATTATTTACCCTCAAGTTTAGATCCGTCAAAATGTTCGGAAGATTCAGATTCTTCTACAAATACCATCCCCCCATCACAGTTAATGAACGTTACTGTCCCTGAGTCACCTGAAGTCTCAAGCGACGAAGACACACCACAAAACCTCACAAAAAAGGGGACAATCAGAAAACGTAAGAAGTATGATGAATCACCGGCGCAGAGAAAAGAAATTAAAAAACTGAAAGAAATGGAATCTAAATACCAACTTAAGCCAGGGTGTAACGATCGATGTAAAAAAAAATGTCATACCCAGATTACAGAAGAAGCACGACAAAATCTAAACCATTCCTTTAGAAACATGTCATGGAAAGAGCAACAATATTTCATAATAAATAACACGTCCAAAGAAGAGCCTAAGCGGAAAACCGTTAAAGAAAACAGAAAACTGCCAAGAAACGTAAGCGTTTTATATTTTCTGTCAAATGAAACAGGGGCAAAAGTGAATGTTTGCAAAGTATTTTTTCTAGAAACGCTGGGTTTCAATCGAAAAAATGATAAATCTGTAAGGAACGCCTTATGCAACATAACAAACAACATTCCAGTTGATAAGCGAGGAACCAATCCTAATCCAAAAAAGTTGGACGACACTAAAATTGTAGAACATATAAATTCTTTTAATCCTTCCATATCCCACTACAGACGAGAGCACGCTCCAAATAGAAAATATCTTCCGTCTGACCTAACAGTGACCACAATGTATCGAGACTTTTACGAACAACAAAATATGAAGGACCTTCCTGTTCACGAACAGATTTCTTATGACTACTACAGAAAAGTTGTAAAGAAGTTAAACATTGGTTTTACAAAACTAGGACATGAAGAGTGTGACGTGTGTGAAAGGTTTTTTATCCATAATCCGGAGAACAAGGAGAAAAGACATAGAAATTGTCAAGAATGCCGAGATTACGAACGACACAAGGAAAAATATACATCGGCCAGGGAAGCATACAAAAAAGATGTAGAAAAACAAAATAACTCAAACATCACCTCAGATACTGCCTACTTTGCAGCTGATTTGGAGAAAGTAATTATGCTTCCACGTATTGAACAATTTAAAATTGTAATGTTTTGCCCAAGAGTAATCGTATTCAATGAAAGTTTTGTGCCAATAGGTGACAAAAAAAACAATGCTACTTTGCAAACTTATGCTGCGATATGGCATGAAGCAATTGCTGGTCGCAAAATGAGTGACATAATAAGCTGTTTCAGAGCTTTTTTGCTGGCAAATAGAGACCTGAAAAATGTAGTCATCTGGTTAGATAACTGTGCAGCCCAGAATAAAAATTGGACTTTGTATTCTTATTTGCTCCATCTTGTCAATTCAGTCGAAGTCAATTATGAAACGATTACATTAAAATATTTAGAGGTAGGCCACACGCACATGGCAGCAGACGAATTCCATCATCAAGTGGAGCAATCCATGAAGAGGAAGAAACACATCTATGATTTCGAAGACTTTCACCAAGCAGTATCGAACACCAGAACAAATATTATCGTTAAAGTAATGAACATGGATGATTTTTGTCAGTTTGAAGACTGTTCTTCAACTTACAAACTACAAAATTCTTCTCCTCGAGCTTATTTATGTGATATGTGTGAAGTAACATTCCTTAGAGGCACCCACGTGATTCGTTATAAGACTGCTTTCTATAATGAAGAAGAATACTCACTTGATTTTCTGAGATTAAAAAATATAAAATCTGGGATACCACCTCCAAAACCAAAGAATCAATATAGAGGCATTACTCAAGAGCGCAAGTCAGCAATCCTACAAAAACTGACACCCTTAATGCCAGACAACAGAAAATCGTTTTGGTATAATCTACCTACTGATGAAAATAGTATTGATCTCACTCAAGCTGATGAAGCCTAAATTTACAAAAGATACAAATCTGTGATCATTGTTAATATTAAGTATAATTCGTTCAAACTTAGACAGTTTTTTTAATTTTTGTTTTTAGAAGAGTTTTAAGCATTATGTTGAGAGAAGTTTGTTATTGCTATTTTTGTTTTTTGTCTTTTTTTTTATGAAAAAATATAGGTAAGTCGTAGTGTTAGTTTGATCTCACTCAAGTTTATGATGAAGACTTCATTATAGGGGATTCCTTACAAAGCTGTGATTACTATTAATAATAAGTATAAGTACAAACTTAGATAGTTTTTATTCTTAATTTTTGTTTCTAGAAGAGTTTAAAACTTTATGTTGACACAGGTTTGTAATTGCTATTTTAGATATTCTTAAAAAATAAAGTCTGATTCTCATACTGACTGTTTTATTTAATACAAGATAATTATCATGTTAAAACGTACTTCAGTTTAAATAAATAAGGTTTAGAGTTGTTAGGGATCTAACAAATGTGCAAGTATTTTTGACGTGATAACGTCGAATAAATCGATGAACGCCGGCTGCACGCACGAAAAAGATAATTGAATATTACTAAGTTGAAAAGCAGCAAATGGCTATTAACGTCTTTTTTATTTGGTTCACTAGAACCTGGTAACACATTATCACTAAGTAGGAAAGACGTTTAAAAAATACTAAGTTGAAAGGACGTTTCTAGCCAGAAGCGTCTTTTCATTGCAGTATCACGTATTTTCTTATATTTTTTTTACTAAAAAGAAAAAGAAAATGTTATATAATTAATACTTAGCATTTATTTTATTAAAATTTACAAATAATTTCTGTTAGATCAAACTCTAATACACACTTTTGCACCACAAAATGATTACTTGATTTATTTCCTTTCGCACAGCGTATTTTTTTGTTTTTTACATTCTTTATAATTTTTTTCTCCGCTTCGTACTTCATGTAGAAACGTCCTTTTTCCTTATGGCGGCAGTAGTGCAGTAGGCAGATGGCCCACTGGGTGACATTTTTACGAGGTGTCCTTGACACGTGTACGCCGTACACTCACAAACGCACGATGTATTCAGGGCGCGCGTGGCATACTATACCTGCCCTCAAATTCTCCATGCTCCCCATAGACCGGGTAACGGGATTCTTGTTACAAATACACGAGATTGGATTTTATATTGTGAAGTTTATATTTTACTATGATTAAGGAAAAATCTGATTTTTGTTGTCTTCCTCATTATTGTCGAGATACAGTTTTACCGTTTACGTGTCATTTCTGAATTGAAAAATCTAGATTTATTTATGTCATGTCACCTTTTTTTTTTTTCAAATTCGTAGTCCCAATAGAAAAAGACATGAAATACCTAGCGCCAGTCGCATCGCGTCATAATATCAACCTGTTTACCAAATAAACTTCGTTTGCATATCTCAAATATGTCTGACAATGTATGCCAAGATAAAAGAAGCGCTTCGAATTCCTCGCCACTGATTGTGTGGTACACAAAGCATTGGATTGTAAACACGACAAGTGCACCGCGCATCGCTAAGACGTACGAGTGCGTGATACCGGCGCGTAACTCCACGCTTAATTGACGTCCACTTGTCTTACTTGATGTTAACTAAACAGTACGCTCCTGTTGACTAGATTATTAACTTTGATTCATTGTCGGTGCACCCATGACTTTATTTGTTCTTGATGATCTTATAAAAAAAAAATAGTCTAGCTCTAGGCGTATTTAGAGTCACATTTGTATATACCTGCTGGACAAGAAACTTGTATTGACAGAAGAATGCTTGCCTTTCTACATACGACGTCCCACCATTTCATTCATGGTGCTTCTTCTATAAAATACATGCCCAATTTGTTCAAAATATTTTTTGTAAAAGTTAAAACCATCTAATTTATCCACAACATTTTTGGTGCAATACTTAGTACACCAGACTAGTCAATTTTTATTCTAGTTCCTTCAGTCCATTCAAAGGTTGTCTGGTAGATATTGCTGCCGCAGTTAGCGATAAGACCAGAGTTGTGTAATTTGGTTTACAATTAAGTATGTTTTAATTGATATAGTGTTTACTTTCTGCAATAATAGAGTGTTATGAATTTGGTAGGGAAATGGCTCTCAAACGTCATATAAGGAATCATGATAACGGATGTTGACGCGTGTGTGGTCTGAGTCGGGCGATACGCTACGGTGCGCCATTTCCCGCCTTTGTACGCCACTAACAGCAGTTAGATTAGATTTCATTTTACACTAGCTGACCCGGCAAACTTGGTTTTACCAAAAAAACACCAAACATTCATATACCCTACCTACCCTACCCTACCTATGTAAGTAAGGTACTATTTTATTTTTCCTTATTTTTTTTTCATAAGAACCTTCTCCTAACAATAACAAACAAAACAAAAAAAGAATTAGCGAAATCGGTCCAGCCGTTCACGTGTGATGACCAAGGGAAATAAGGATTCATTTTTATATATATAAATTTAGAACTACATATAGAAAGCATAACAATGCTCTGACCACTTCAAATTACCTAAATCACGAAGGGGATTAATAAAAATTCAACTGTGAAATTTCCTTTTCACTTTCGACCCAATAATTATAGCAACCCAAATTATAATTTGTTTTTTTTTTTATATGCTTGCGCTTGACCACTATCTCAGTCCCTTGTCTTAAAGTTCATCACAATGATGAACTCTTATCCATATTACAATCTAGCCTTTATATAAGTAATAAGTAATTTAATTATAACTTAATCTATTAAATTGTCTTAACTAAGAATGTGTCCAATACCACTATCTCTAATAAGGCGAATACAATTTGTTCTTGTGTTAGCACTTTTGCACTTTACACCACTGGTTGACGGATAAATGTCGCGGGTAGTCAAAGGATGCAAGCTGCTCAGATATGATCGTGGTAGAAATACATGGGGGCGAGCGCCTGCCAACACCATCCGGGCGATATGAGGATAACCAAGTTTTTTATATTTGACTAGCTGTCCCACGCGGCTTCGCTCCCGTCAACTGGCTACCAACCTACCTTACCCTACATACATAAATGTTGCGTAACTTTAACCGCTTACGCAGCGCACGCAACGGAAGCTCTCAAAAAGGAATAATTTTGCCCGTTTTTTCAACATTTTTCATTTATGCTCTGCTCCTATTGGTCATAGCGTGGTGTTATATAGCTTATAACCTTTTCGATAAATGGACTATCCAACACAAAAATATTTTTTCAATTCCAACTAGTAGTTCCTGAGATTAGCGCGTTCAAACAAACAAACAAACTCTTCAGCTTTATAATATTTAATAGTATAGATAAGAATCTGTTTTCTTGATTTCCAGGTCATGGGCTCAAGTCCATCGACTTAGTGTGCATGAAGAAGCTGGACACGAAAGTGAACATCATCCCCATCATCGCGAAAGCAGACACCATCTCCAAGACTGAGCTGCAGAAGTTCAAGGTATGGTAGCAATGAGCTTAAACCGGTATTACGGTCAAAATTATGTGTTATCTGTATAAAATAGGTAGAAAAGTAAATTGAGATCTTATTAAGATCGCCAAATTATATTGACTTTAAAACATTCGCGTTTCATAATTGAAAAACAATATATCACGGGCATTTATTTGCCTATTTTAGGCAACGCGATGATTTATTTACCTATTTCACCCGAAGTTTCGGCCGTGTTGCAACGACCGTGGTCCACCCGGAATATATTGTTTTTCAATCGCCAAATTATGTCAAGAGGCGTACAAATGTGTGTAACATAAAGACATTGGAGTTGCGAGAAATAAACTTAAAGAACAAAAAAGTCTGTCTGTAAATTCTTCAAAGCGTAGATCACCGATCTGAGATTTAAAATATGTCATTATTATGCAGACTGTGTTTCCGTTTACTCGAATGGCTCTTTAGCGAAAGTGCCGGACTACACATGTTCCTATGATCTTATTTAGTCTTTCTTATAATGTTGTATTCACTTCATGAATCCTATTGTCCTTAATTCAATAACACCGCCATTCAATGAAACCATTACGCGTTTTCCAAATCTAAGTCTCAGATCATTATCACGGGGTCTCAGCGCTTAGAAAGAAAATTTGGTTCAAATAAATCTCACTAGATGGCGCGATATGCACCTATCAGCCGGGCGAGCACGGCATACTGTGACAGGCTTGAGTCACACATTTTTATCACAGTTTGGGAGCAAAAACCGTGATAAAATGAGTGACTCTAGCCTATCAGACGCCATGCTCGCCCGGCTGTTATTGAATGTGTGTAAAATTAACATTTTCTGGAAATGAGCATAAAAATTGTATGTTCTTGTTTAATCAACTGTCCTAAGTACAAAATTATGGAATATTGGGCTCTTAATTCACATTTCGACATTTAGATTATTTGAAAGGATCATTTAAAATGGATGCCAATAGATGGCGCGGATTTAAATTTCTGAGGCATTCCACTAATTGTTTAGAAATTGTAAATACGTGCAAAAATGACTATAAAACAAACCTTCACTGTATTTAAAGAAAAAATATTCACGAACCGAGCAAACCCTTTCACTTGCAAGTTGCTTCTAACACCATCTATCTATCGCCGTGGAACGGAACCGGACGGGATTGATGGACATAAATTAATCGGTTTAATCAGACGAAAAACGCCAGTTACGTCGGCACGGTTTCTTTGTATGGGATGAGGCATCTGTATGCTAGTATTATATCATCTGTGTCATTTTGAAGTAGCAAAAAAATACAAGGGTTATAGGTCAATTAAAACTTAGTGACGATTTTGATGTTATCTTTACGTTGCGCAAATCGCGTTGAGCAAATAAATATATTTTATCTTATCTATCTAGCAGTACCGATTGCCGAATTTACTACTGCGCGGCGGCTCGTGGAGTGTCCGGGCTGCCTTTAAATTTGATTGTGCCTGTACGAATATAATATGAGGATCATTTGTGTGTATTTACATCTTGTACATTACTATGTAATCCATGTCCGGCTCATAGTGATTCATACGAACTTACAATGTATTATTGTACTATGACTCAGTCAGGGTCATAAATCACTATTACAATATTTCACTGCGGCCATAACTTTCTCTGCTGTATTTAAATAAGTATAAGGGCAAAAATAATAATATTTTATTATGAAGTTGTACCAGTAGATGGTATCGCAATGAGTTACTACAGTACATTTGCAAGTATAATCGTAGTCCACTTCCCTTATTTGACTTTCACTATAATTGCCTACTGTTTCTGTTTTCGATGAGCGAATAGTCTGTTTGCTACATTCTTTAACAACCGACATTGTGACAGCAATAAGGTCCCGTGTGACATGTTATTACTTGTAATATATAGATACTATAAGTGTAACGGCAAATATAAAAAAAAATAGTTGTCCTTCAAATGTGTGGTCTGCTCTCTTCTCGAGTCAACAGTTAAACTCTTTAGAAATTTTGAGCCCGGTAGATTAACTGCAGCGTCGGCCCTATATTCCATACCAAAAATATTATCCTGCCAGAAAACTTTTTGGTACCTATTGTTTTCCGTTTTTCGACACTGACTTCGGAAAAGAAAGTTTTTTTTCGCTTTGTAGTGTTTTATTTTGGAAGTCAGTTTGATTTTTTTGTTAAAAAGTTTTTTATTTATCTCTTTTTAGTTTCGGTAGGTGAGGTACCTACCAAATCTATTTATATTGTAGCCAAAGTACATCTCATGACAATTCCAATAAGCCCAAACACGACTAGGATACATTGTGTTATTTCGTAGTTCCAGTGCCTACCTTCCGGCTTCATCATCAGATCCGGGGGGTGACCATAAGCTCTTAGAGCGGTATCAATTTGATATCGAGTAAGTGACAGATGTATACACGTCAGATACATCTGTCCCTTATTCGATATCAAATTGATACCTCTCTAAGAGCTTATGGTCACCCCCCTGTTCGATGATACCATTTGCATCAGTAGGTACGATTTATTTATAAGTATTTGCTTCATCATAGTCAGTTTCAACGGTCAACTATTTGGGATATCTTATAGGTACCCACTCATTAAGGATTTCCAGTGGCCATCAGTTCCGCTTCAACAAATGTTACTTTCTGAGTGCAAATGATTGCATTATTGATGAAAATACTTAAATCGTTATATGTATGCCCATAATAGTTGAGTTCCCTCGATTTCTCCAGGATCCCATCATCGGATCCTGTCCTGCTGACCATGGTACCACTTGGGAAGTATACCCTTTCAAACAAAAGTAGAATTTTCCAAATCGGTCCAGGCGTCTTTGAGTAATCGGGAAACATGAACAAAAAATAAAAAAATATTTCGTCGAATTGAGAACCTCCTTGTTTTTTTGAAGTCAATTAAAAAAAAGAGCGATAAAAGAGGAGGTTTATGTGTATGATTTATCCAGTGCGAAGCCGTGTTAAGGCTGCGGCAAAACTTTGGTGGGTAAGGGTGTGGCGACACTTGGTGGAGGCCAATGTGCAGCAGTGGACGTCTTTCGGTTGAAATGATGATGATGAAACCGGGGTGGGTCTCTAGTGATCTATAAATTGTAGTAGTCTGCAAGTCTGTTGGGTATTTATGTATTAGACCTTTCTTACTCTTTGACCGAAACTGACTCAATGTTCTTCGAATTCCAACAACTAATTTTCTGCCCTTTCCATTCCAGTCTAAAATAATGCAAGAGCTGCAAGCGAACTCGGTGGAGATCTACCAGTTCCCGGTGGACGACGAGTCTGTGACGGAGGTGAACAGCGTCATGAACTCGCACATCCCCTTCGCGGTGGTGGGCTCCACCGACTTCGTGAAGATCGGCAACAAGACTGTGCGCGCCCGCCAGTACCCCTGGGGGACGGTGCAAGGTATGTACCAGCTCGTTATCCTCTATACCATATTATGTCCACTGTTAAACATTCCCTTCGCCGTGGTGGGCGCCACCGATTTCGTGAAGATCGGCAACTAGTCCGTGCGCGTCCGTCAGTACCCCTGGGGGACGGTGCAAGGTATGTCACGCCTGTAATTGTTTCACCGTCGATCTCATCATCGCTTACCATCAGGTTTGATAGTGGTCAAACGTGAGCCTATCAATAATAATAATTAAAATAGAAAACCAAGTAATGTACAGACTGCTAAGACGTTGCAAAGTTGAGACAGAGTCGTGAATTTCTTTGCATGATTGTTATATGTGTCTTATGAAAAAGTTAAAATCAGTTATTCTACATGAGTATAACTCGTTATCGTCCATACCGTATGTCCCGTGGTGGACAAAGCCTTGTACAAAGACCAATGAATCAAATACACTAGGAAGTGGTTGCAAATAACTAATGCAATTGTAAAATTTACCAAGACAGCAAGATTAGTTTCTGTGGTTACCACTCAAGGTTTGTGCCCTAGATTCAGTTTATTTTTTTCCGGCTAGGGCTTGGGTGACTTATTACAAAATTTTAAAAATATATTAAAGGTAAAATTACTGTTCATTATTGACGTTTTCCCTCAAAGATGTATGCCTGGAGTTCCACCAGTGGAAAAAGTTTACGTTGATTATCTTCGAATAATTTGGTTGATATCATCAGTATAACCTCTAATCCCTTCGTGTTCCAGTGGAGAACGAGTCTCACTGCGACTTCGTGAAGCTGCGCGAGATGCTGATCCGCACCAACATGGAGGACCTGCGCGAGAAGACGCACGCGCGCCACTACGAGCTGTACCGGCGCCGCCGCCTGCAGCAGATGGGCTTCACCGACGTGGATGCTGATAATAAACCTGTGTGTTCATTTGTCAGACATTCTATTCTATGCAACGGGACTACAGAGCACCGAGACGCCTAGCAGCCGTTGCCAGAGGCTGCATTATTGACACTGTCATAAAACACGAATGTCGTAAAGAAACTGATGGCTTTCTGTGAGAAGTTAAACGCACAACGCCACGAATTTTATTAGTACAGCTTTTTCTAGATACTGCTTGCGCGGTTATTACTGGTCGGGATCCTGGTGTTTGAATGTCTCAAATATAGCTAAAAGCTACTAGAGAAGTTCATTCCGTAAGCAAACAGTCTATACTTGATTCGCTAACAAACGATGCGTGCGGAAATACTTGTTATTATTTATTGATCTCTTGAAGCTTGCTCTCAGCTAAGTGCCTTATTAGACAGACCATTTGTTTGATAGTTTGAAGCACATAAGCTCTTCTCAAAACTTATAAATTGACTTGTGATTACAGGTATCGTTCCAACAAACGTTCGAGCAGAAGCGCAGCGCGCACCTAGCTGAGCTGCAGCAGAAGGAGGACGAGATGCGCCAGATGTTCGTGCAGCGCGTCAAGGAGAAGGAGGCCGAGCTCAAGGAGGCGGAGAAAGAGGTACACACTTACTGTCATCTATATCACTCAGCAGAAAGAGGACGAGATGCGCCAGATGTTCGTGCAGCGCGTCAAGGAGAAGGAGGCCGAGCTCAAGGAGGCGGAGAAAGAGGTACACACTTACTGTCATCTATATCACTCAGCAGAAAGAGGACGAGATGCGCCAGATGTTCGTGCAGCGCGTCAAGGAGAAGGAGGCCGAGCTCAAGGAGGCGGAGAAAGAGGTACACACTTACTGTCATCTATATCACTCAGCAGAAAGAGGACGAGATGCGCCAGATGTTCGTGCAGCGCGTCAAGGAGAAGGAGGCCGAGCTCAAGGAGGCGGAGAAAGAGGTACACACTTACTGTCATCTATATCACTCAGCAGAAAGAGGACGAGATGCGCCAGATGTTCGTGCAGCGCGTCAAGGAGAAGGAGGCCGAGCTCAAGGAGGCGGAGAAAGAGGTACACACTTACTGTCATCTATATCACTCAGCAGAAAGAGGACGAGATGCGCCAGATGTTCGTGCAGCGCGTCAAGGAGAAGGAGGCCGAGCTCAAGGAGGCGGAGAAAGAGGTACACACTTACTGTCATCTACATAATCATTCTGCCCAAAGACGTCTACTTTTGGACATCATGCTTCACTACGTCTCCTAGACTTACGCTTCCCTCTAATTTATCGTTTATTGTATTGGTAATTATAATATTAACTGACCCCCGAAACCTGTCCAGGTCCAGGCCTAATTTGGGGGTTAAGATCAGATTTGTGACAATCCATGCTATTGCATGCAGGTGCTATTTTATTATGACTTTGTTGTAACATGTATGTGTCAAATAAATATTTTTATTTTATTTTAATTAGTATGGGCAAAAAAGCAGGATAGCTTGGCTGTTTTTGGGATATTCTTCCTTTAGAAGTGTGGGGTATAAATATCCAGCTTCTTCAACTATCGCATACTTTCGACGTGTTATATTTCATAGACTGACATGTCATTATGTTTATAGGTAACCTTAGTTTAGTATTTTCTTATTATTAAAACCAAGTTTTGTCTGTAAAGAAAAATGAAATCTTTTTGGTTTATACGCCCAAACTTGTGCAATATAATATTTTCCGCGTCGATGACTAGTCTCCATTAAGATTGGTCGCTATGACCGCAATTGGTTAGGACTATTACGTAATAAGGATGTTAACCTGGGTAGAAAACTGATAATTCTATAAAGGCCGTCAGTGAGATTATCAAATAATATTGAACCCGTATTTTTTGCTATATCAAATAAATAAAAATTTACAAAGATACAGATCAAAGTTTAGAAGAGGCTTGTGACGTCATACTGTCACTATAAAATGTAGCACACCGTGACGTCACACAAACTGTATCGTCGTAATGTTTTGTTGGCAAAAGAAAAATACGTATCCAATATTTTTAGGTTATCAAACTGACGGACTAAATAGATATTTTTTGTCAACTACCCTATTGATTACTATAAGACTACATTTTGTGAATTGCCATTCCAGTTACACGCAAAATTCGACAAACTGAAAAAAGACCACACGGATGAGAAGAAACGTCTCGAAGAGGTACGCAAGAAGATCGAGGACGACGCCATCGAGTTCAACCGCCGCAAGCAGCAGTCGGCGCAGGCGCATCACACGCTCACTCTCGGCAAGAGCAAGAAGAAGTAACGCCGACACACGCTGCCGCGCCGCACGCAGCCGATACTGTAACCGTTACTGTAGCGTTACCTGTGGCGCGACATGCGACTGCTGCTGCAACGCTCGCGGGCACACGATATGCAACCTTAAACTATTTGATGCATGATTAGGAGAGACAGGGTGTAACGGAATGGTGCGATTATATATTAAATACTGCTTTTGCCGAGGAATCCATAGGTAATTATCAAAATAAAAATTGTATCTCCCATACAAATTTTGATCAGCTGACGAAAACTTTATATGGTAAATCCAAATTCTTTTTTGGGCATGCTTTTGAGATCCTTGGAGGAAGTTGTTCATATACATAGCGAGAAGTAGTTTTTAAAATATGAACGCACCTTTTCCGTTACATCCTGTATGGTTGAGCAGATTGACTGTCAAATTGTCATAATCGAATTTATCCCGTCCCAGTCATTTGGGATCGGCGCTGTATTTCTTCTTCATACTCACATCTCTAATGGCTATGACACGGCATATTGACGTTATGTGAATTTGCTCAAATATTACTTTCCTTGACTTCTCATTTCATAATACAGTAATATTGATGTAAGTTTCAAGATACTCAGTGTAAGAATATATCAATTTAATGGATTGTCTTCTATATAGCAATGCTCAGTAATATTGTGTAACAGGAGTGAAGATTTTTACATTTTATCGCATGAAATGTAGATTTTAATAACTCAGTATTCATAAGTTTCTAGATTGACATTATCAAGATTACATTTAAGAGTTTACTTCCCAGCTTGCAGTGTGCTAGCTTACAAGTTGCATATCGTGTGATCGTAAGAAGTTTCAATAATATTGAAAGTTACAATCGTACGGATCGGATATCACTCAGAGGTCACTTTGACTTAGTTTTTATTTACGCGCACATGTTAATCTCCTCTTTTTATTTATATCTTTTATAAAATACTTTCTCCATGTAAAGTAACATACTATAATAATGATTAATTTATATCTCATGTGCAAATTGACATACAATGTAGATAAGTAATTGCTGCCAGCTTTGATTGGGATACTTACTTATGTGTGGTTTTTAATTACATTAGGTACATAATTTCATGAAAGAAAAATCATGAAAGAATGCACTGATAGTCTTAACACAAAAGTTTTTAACCAAATCTCAATCGACGCATGGATGCTGAAGACGTAATCATCGGTAGTTTTATATTAAGTAAGGTATATTTAAGTTTAATTGGCCAAATGATCTAATCAACTAGCGAGTGACTTTACCAAAATGTATTAAATGAGATACTAATAATACTTTTATTTACAAGTTGTAGGTGTAGTAGTGACGGATACTCGAATGTGGTGGAATATTTTTTTGCTGCTTTTTATAAGAGCAGAAATCTTAATTTTCCTGACTTGCGTACTTGAATTGTTTAATTTAGTAACTGTATGAATGAAAATCCAAATTTTAAGTAATGTATGAGTGTATACTTCTATATTCGTACTCAGAGTGCTGACGCAACATATTCGAGTATTCTGATACGCGTAGTGTTTAGTTTCTATATAATAATAATAAACATAGTTATGTTTATATAGTTTATTATGTACTGACGTAACATCGCGTGTAACAAATTGCCTATTTACCGTAGAATAAGACATAGCTAGAGACGTAATAAATTATATTTACTATTGCCTGTAACCAATTCGCACGCACTTGACGTTATTTAGATTCAACATTCTTGACCCATACTTGTTAAATGCAGCAATACTTGAGGGCAAGTTACAAATAGTAAATATCAACTACAATGCTTCCTGTACTTTTAAAAAGTATACCTGAAATCATAGCTCTCTGATTCTCATATAAATTAGTACTATATTAGCGAGTTCCAGATAGGCGAATATATAAAATGAACTATTCTCATGGCATTTATTCAGTCATTCCTACCTTAAATTAATTTTATACTTAATTTTGAATTATTTTGTATTACCTGATTGGGGGTATTTAATAAAATAAAGTTTAAAATCGTAATATGTTTTTTATTTTACACTTATTATTAATAATACAAAAAGAATAGGTGATGGTCGTCGTATCACACCAGAAGCTACTGCGTCATTTCCGTGATCGGAAGTGAAGAATCTCCGTGATGTCCCACTAGCGACCTGACTCATCTAGTCGAATTGATAAAATGTTGTGCAATATTCCTGCCAACAATAAACAATACAATCGTAGAACCTAAATAATGACTAGAATCAAGTGGACAAACAACTATTTAGATAGTGATTTAGCCCGTAAGATACGAAGCGACATGATCACTCGACGCAATCTTGGTCAATCGGACACCGTTTAACTTTGTGCTCGCCTAAACGCATCCATAATTCCTATGCACACTTATTTGCGCTTTACGGTTGTCATTATACACGTAGCGTAATCGTCGTTTCCCATCAAGTCTTGTTATATTGTATACCAAATTGAATTGCTTGATGTTAAGATCATAGCATTTATATTTCACCTTCAACAATATTTCAATACTCTAGCAACATCGTTCCCATCAGTTACACAAGTGAGATGGTGAAGGGCCTGGGGAGCTCGTAGCACATGGGCTTGTACATCTTGTTGTAGTAGGTGTAGCGGCGCTTGTGCGGCGTCACCGAGCTGCGAACCGGCACCAGCACGCGCGGCGGCGCTCGGGGACGCGTCGACACTGCGGCTATCTTGCGGCACTGGAGACAAGGCGGGAAACTGTCAAGACTTAGCTTTACGACTAAATGTGGGCTGCAACCTTCATCATGACGTGTCACTGGTCCCCAATTTCTGAGTAGTTTAACCAGTATTTTAAATGGAGCGACTGTCTGACTCAGCCCAGTTACTGGGTAATACGATACCTCGTGTTAAGATTGGCTTCAAGCTAATCAAATTACCAAAAAAAAAACCAGCATGGATTGACTTATTTGGGTGTAGTTTGATCAGAATAATTTTATTGCATTAATCTTCATTGCCTTTTTTAACCAACTGCAAAGAAGGGTTGTGTTTTTGCAACAACAATTTCTTATTACTGTTAGATCTAATACGCGCTTAGAATAGTCTTAAAGTCTATACACACATATCAGGGCCGTGCCCGGGACGTGGACGGACCGTGCCCCGTCAGGGGCTCAAAAAAATATCCCTATCTAGGCCCTATCACGCCCCTGATATGTGTGGATAGACATTTAGAGAGCTTTTGAATTTCATAAATTTAATTTGCGTGGTCGTGAACAGATTTCATTAATTCTTGCCCCTCATTTTTAAGCCACCCGGGATTTCAACCCTAGTATGTCCGCCGCGGTCGATAGCTGCACTGACGATTTTCTGGCAAACAAATATCAACATTGCGTCTCTTAAAATAAAGATCCGAACCGCGAACCTCCGTTCGCTTTGTCTCTCTTTTCAGCTTTATTCTAAGTCACGCTAGGTTGATATTTGATTGCTAGTAAAACCCTCGGTTCACGGGTTCTGCGCAGCCCTTACTGCAACCCTTTTATAAATCTCTGCATACATAATTTTAAAAGCTTCACGTGCTTATCAAACAACAGCTATTACCAAGCTCTAAGAACAACATTACTTAATGTGTTATATTATCTGTGGAAGTACGCAGTAAGCAGATGAAAGTGCACAAATAAAACAACTACGTTATTGAATATCAAAAGTTTATTATCAACCATACATAATTAAACGTACGTTGGCACAGTATTGCGATAGGTAGGTTGGCAGTAACATGTATATCACCTGTGTATATGTATATACTAAGCTCTGATTATTATAATATTATTCAAAGTTCTCACAAGTCTAATACTACACTAGTAATGTCAATAGGACGAATAAAATAGTTTTATAACTGATTGCAGTGGTATTAATAAATTTTATGAATATATTGGATTGTTCAGCCAGGGCCACATTCTACGGTATATGCGTTTGAACCCACTGTAAGGTGGAAGTTTCCAGTCTTTCTTCCCTTTATTTTTAGGTATACATTTCATTAGTCTTTCTGTGAAACAGCTTTGTCTGTCGCTCATTAAGGACCATCAAGTAATTATTGTCGTTATGCTGTGTCCCATTCATTATCAATCGTACACTAAGCTCTTTCGTTACATAGAATCCATCACTTGATACAGCATAACTTGGAAGACTACCGACTCCCCAAAACCTATCTAATGATCTAATTCTAAATTCCACACGATGCGGTCTCATGATGAATGAACACCGACACAATTTTACAAATCCAATCTAAGTACGATTTGAAGCAATCTTGCGAATATCATAAGAAGTTTTCACTAATATTAATTCTAGACTAATAAGGAAAAAGCGAATTTTAAATAGTTTAATTGAACGATTAATAAGTCAGTATTCATATCCACTATCACTATCGTAGAGTTATGAACACAGTGTTCCATGTTTAGTGTCGGCGGACTCAAGTAGTGTCTATCTAGTGCTTGTATATCTATCGTCAGTGCAAAAATATCTTCTATCGATTCGTATGAAAATATATACCTTGTGTGGATTAAACAACATTCTTTGTACCGTGGGGATCGCAAGAGCTTGAGGCCACAATTGTATGTCGTACCCTAACTATATCGACTACCGTGCATAAATGATAACAAACAATTTATGTACCTATCAAGAAATTCAAAATAATATAAACAAAATTCAAAATCAAATTCTATAAACCTCTTTAACTTTATTGTCAAATGAAAAAAATGCCAAAAGACAATGGGCAAAAGTGGTCCAGACAAAAATTCCTGATCAACGAGACCTATGTCATTAATGGGCTAAGCATCTTTTACTGCTATAAATCCATACCAAGACTGACAGCTTCATTAAAAATTTAAATGTTCCATCATTTTGTACGCTGTGTAGCAGCTGTCGGCTTCATTCACTATGCCAACGCCAAAAAAATATTGAAGATATGTAGATATTTGGATTTTGATAGTTTTTTTTTCTTTAGTTTTTTTATTTGTTTAACTCGATGTTAATTTTACGCTTGTAATGTTCTTACTAGGTTTAACTAGTTCAATACCTAGTGAAATTAGGTAATAGATTAGGCTAAACATGGGAACAAAATATGTGCACAAAACATTGTTTTTTTATGTACTTTCACGAGACTTTTTTACGGTCTTAGTAAAATATTCTCTTAGTAAGTTATTCAATGACATAGTTCATGTTAATGGTGCTTATTTGGTCCACTGCTGCCCACTATCTTTTAAAATTATAATATCACACACATCAAGTAAAATAATATAAAATAAAACTAAATTAATTTTCAGAAATAATAAAGATTCAAAACACAATTAATAATTATCAAAATTAATCAGATACCGTAATTATTGCAATTGGAAGTTATCCTTAAACTAAATCGTAGCGTATCATTACAATTACAATAACAAATTCATTATGACTAGTTCTCCCGTACGATGGAGTGCATGAATGTGTGAATTAACTTAGAGCGACTACTTAATACTAGGAGATGATACGATGAGATTGCTCAGTGAAGAGATCTACACAATGCTTACGAGCTACCGAAACTAATTGAACTTTATAACGATGCCTTAGTTAAGTGTCAAACTTTAAAACTAGTGGAATGAACAATAGCTGCGTGCACTCATTATCTGGGAGGCACCTCCCGCGGGGGAGGACTTCTGTATTTGGCTTTGATGTGCAAGAAGGGTTTCTTAGCGGAGCTGTCGTCGGCGATGGTGGCCGCCAGCGACAGCCGGATGCTCTCCTCGATGGCGGCCTGCGTCATCGCTCCGTTCACAGAGATGCTTTTGTTCAGCGGTTTGAAGTCAATGGGCGTTGCCAGACTCATACTTCTGGTCTTCTTAGCGTAGCCATTGGTCCCGTTGAAGGTCTTTTTGGGTTCATTGACGGGCGTGGAAGCGAGGCTCTGGCTACGCATCTTTCTGGCGCCGCTGTCGGTGGGGGTGGTGGCCGCACTGCTGCTGCGGTTCTTCTTCTCCTGGTTGAGTCTGTCGGTGCCACAGAACGACCTCTTGTCTTCCTTCTGCACGTGAGCCAGGCTCATGCTGCGCGACTTCTTAGGTGTGTTGGTCAAAGTGGTGGAGGTGAGTGACTTCCTGTGCTCTACGGGAGGCGTCCTAACAGATCTACCAGTGGGCGTGTTGGGGTTGCTGAAGCTGGAGGGGGCGGACTGCTTCCTGCTGCGCGGGGTGGCGGGGGACTTGGGCGAGCGGCCTTCCACCGAGTCCGCGCGCAGTGGGAGGGTTAAAGCGGACCTCTGGCTGCGGGCGGAGCTGGGTTTGACAGGCGTGGAGGTGCGGCGTTTGTCGGGGGTGGAAGTGCGGCGTGTGTCAGGCGTGGAAGTGCGGCGTGTGTCGGGCAGGAGGGGGGAGCTCTTGCCACTGCTGGCCTTGGAGGACGCGCGCGTTGAGCGACCAGAGCGGAGCTCCACCGGGGACGTCTTGCCGCTGAGGGAGGAAGCTTTGCTGTCGACGGGAGACGCGGTGCCGGCCACTAAGGGCTCATTGGTGAGGGAGGCGCGGGAGCTGGAGGGGGACAGTACGGCGGGAGGGGGGGTGTCGGCCAGCGGCACGGGCAGCACGTCACGCCGGCCCTGCGTTACCAGGCGCACCTGGCATGGCTCGTGGCGCGACAGGAAATGCTCCAGCGTGTCCCAGCCGCCGCCCACGCGCACCATCATGTGACGACCCTTCAGCAACTGGAACATGGAGGTAACGGTCAGTCGAAGGGTCCAAATTGATTTATTTCATAAGATCAGATCCTTAGATCTTCCTACGAAAATGACATGACAAATGGTTCAGTGTCCACATACTCTGATGAAGACATTCCTGCCGGCGATGTTGTAGCGCCCCTCGCCGACCTTCTTGACCTTCAGCAGCTTGGAGCACTTGCCGGAGCTGCAGCTGCAACCGCGCTCCATCAGCCGCGTCACCAACTGCACCTAAACATTGAATCGAATTGGATTAAAAACTGGACACTCTTCCGCATATAAAATGCTAATAAACGGGAAAATTAACTTCTATCTTGTTTTGTTACTGTCCATCCAGGATACGAAGTAAGGACGAAGGTACTTCAAAAACGGAAGATTTCACTAGGAAGCTAATCAGAAATTACCGATCCTAGTACATCAGGCGAATCTTTATAGTACAGTAGGCATGGGGATAATACTGCCGTCTGACGAACTCAATCAAACATTTGAAGGAACTATTTGCTACTCTTCGATCATAAGGATAGTTCCAGCCAGAGTGTACTTACCCTCTTGTCAAGTTCATTGGTGGGTTTGAGCGGCACATCGGAGTCTGTGCTGGCGACTGTTCCCTCTGACTTGGTGCTCTCCGCGTCTGCATTGTCTACAGCTAATTGAGCTGCAAACAAATAGCAAGTAATTAGAACCTTCCTTATCACTTGCCGCATAAAGGCGACAGTCGATGGCGGTTGTAAGATTGTGCCTATGCATGTATAAATGGTAAATAAATACTTACAGTCATTGGGGTCTGGTGTCTTAGGTGGTCCTTCGGTGGTAGATCTGCTGAATAAACAAAGGTAATTAAATCAACACATTTTTAGGAAGACTTAAATGTTTAGGTTAATCTATAAGATAAACCTTTGCAGTTAGGATCAGTTTAAGTGTATTTTAAAGAGAAAATAAAAGCTTACTTTTCATCCCGTGGTGGTGGTGAGGAGTCTCTGAACTGCCACGCGGTCGCTGACATGGCGGAGTCAAGCCCAGAGTCCCGTTCCTCCAGCGCGATCTCCTTCTCCAGCTGCACCAGCCCTGGAGGCTCCACGTTGAACTTGGTGGCCAGGCGAGCCACCTCCAGCAGGCACAGGATGACCTGCCGCGGCTGGTTGTGCAACACTGGTACCAGGGATACATGAGTTAAGAACAGTCGTTCAAAATCTAGCTAAATGATGATTAATGGTGAAGCACTGGTTGCTGATTCTGTAAAACTGGGGTACCAAGGACATTTATGTGAATGAGGAACTACATAGTTAAATTTCTTACCAAGATCATCGCTTTCGAAGAGCAAGTTCTCGTGCACGCCGAGCTCTCTGCAGAAGGTGATAAAGTTTTCTGTATTGTCCCGCGAGAAGAAGCTGCGCCGCGCCGCGCGCTGCCAGCAGCGTCCACGAATCTGAGGCACCGGCTGCGAAACAAAAAACTAAATAGAGTAGGTATTTAAGAAATAAATGCTAACATTTGTGTGATCCAGATAATGAGACACGATAAACAAAAATAAAACTTTATTTAATTTAGTGTTTAAGTTGGTACCAAAACTTAAACCGCGAATGTTTTGGGTTCACCCTTTTTTGTCCTTAGATAGCCCTTAGCAATAAGGTTGAAAAGTGATCGATCGGAATCTTTACCTGCAAAGATAAAGTCATCTGAAGTTTTAATGCGCTATCTTCGAAATATCATGGCGGTTCATTGTAGAAGAAGCCTCTCGATTCCTAAATAGATAGACAGTAACGTAACATTGAGGTCGGTCTTCAATTCGCTTGACCCAAAAACGTCATAGGCCAAAGGTGTGGGTTAAAAAAGGGTCGCGTATCTATGCATTACTCACCCCAACTATAAGTCCCTGGTCCAGCGCTTCCCGTGCCCGGTCGTGTATGACGGCGGCCAGCTGACATAACTCAGCTCCGTTGTCCAGCACGTCCAGGAAATTCTCACCGGACAGATATGTTATACCTGGAAACAATAACAGTCGAACTTTAGTGACAATTTGGTGAGTATGCGTATTTAATTCATGATGGATTTTATCAATGCTGGGCATCCCGGCAACACAGCCATTTTCCTTAGAGCTGTACAAGACGATTTGAGGGTAATCCAAGCAATTGCAGAGTGAGGCCGACATCCCGTGTTGTTAGTGTAAAAAATTATTAATCATTTTAGAGGATTCTCAGTTAATAAAAACAAAATCAACCATTTTCTGAGTAAATTCAGGCAATCAATCAATACATATAATAAATCTGTAGAAAACATTGAGGTAATAATGTACTACGAGTACATATTAGCTCAATTCATTTGTATTTTTTAATAAATAAAATATTTCAGGAATAATAAAATCAAGATTTTTATCAAGCTGAGGCTCTGTTCTGAAGTTCTGGCTTCCTAATTGGTACAGCTACAGAATATAAGGAAAGTCTTATCTTTGAGTTAGTGCGATGTTCAGGAGAACACCTACGGCCTTCGATGAAGAATACGCGGCAGTGATTGAGAGATAGGTACGTGAATATCACTCCTCTGCACATGATAGTTGAACTCGAGGCAAGGAAGACATTACATCGTCTTGCTGTTGCTGGACTCTGGGATGACTTTAAGCCAAAGACTAACCATACAAAATTCGATGGCAATGAAGACCTGGATCGGGTAACAAGCATGACATCCGATAAAATGCAAACTATGTTTGTGTTTGAAAGGTCTTTCCAAGGTCCAAATCCCAACAATAAAGGACTGGACAAAGGGACTCGATCCATCAGAACAAAATAGTCTGGTGTGGTACATTCATCATCATCATCATATCAGCCGAAAGACGTCCACTGTCTCCCCCAAGCGTCGCCATATTGATCGGTCCCGTGCGTCTCGCAACCAGCGGATCCCCGCAATCTTCACCAGGTCATCGGTCGACCTGGTGGGAAGCCTTCCAACGCAACGTCTTCCGGTTCGCGGTCGAAACTCCAGAACATTTCTGCCCCATCGGCCTTCCGTTCCACGAGCAATGTGCCCTACCCACTGTCACTTAAGTTTGACAATTCTTCGGGCTATGTCGGTAAACCTGGTTCTCTTGCGGATCTCTACATTTCTGATTCGATCACGCAAGGAAACGCCGAGCATAGCCCTCTCCATTGCTCTTTGAGTGACTGTAAGCTTTCTTATGTGGCCCATTGTAAGCGACCACGTCTCAGAGCCATATGTCATCACTGGCAACATACACTGGTCATAGACTTTCGCCTTAGGACACTGTGGTAAGTTGGAGAGGAGAAGCGCAACTTCCCAAACGCTGCCCAGCCGAGTCGGTTTCGACGGTTGACCTCTTATTCGAAGTTGGCCCTACCCAACTGGATCGTTTGTCCCAGGTAGATATAGTCGCCCACAACTTCGAGTGTAGAGTCTCCGACCTTGATAGGAATGGGTGTAACATGGGCATTCAACATGACCTTGGTTTTGTCCATGTTCATCCTAAGACCCACTCTTTCGGAAGCTCTACTGAGGTCATCGAGCATTGTACTGAGGTCCTCCATGGTCTTAGCAATAACCACTATATCGTCGGCAAACCGAAGGTGAGTGATGTACGCGCCATTGAAGTTGATGCCTTATAGCCCTCTCCAGTTCAGAACCTTGAAGACATCCTCCAGTACAGCGGTGAACGGTTACGGATATATGAAGTCTCCCTGTCTCACACCTCGCTGCAGAAGGACGGGTTCCGAGGTCTGATCCTGAAGTCGAACTGACATGGTGGCGTTTCTGTACAAACACTTCAACACCTCGATGTACCGGTAGTCGATTTGGCACCGTTGGAGAGACTGCAGTACAGCCCAAGTCTCGATAGAATCGAAGGCTTTCTCGTAGTCCACAAACGCTAAACAGATAGGCAGGTGGTACTCTTCGATATTCTATATAACCTGCCGCAGCGTATGTATGTGGTCTACGGTGCTGAAGCCTTTACGGAATCCGGCTTGTTCGGGTGGCTGGAAATCGTCAAAGCTGCGCGCGAGACGATTCGTGATGACTCTTGAAAACAGCTTGTAGACATGGCTAGGAAGTGAGATGGGCCTATAGTTCTTCAGTAGGGCATGTCACCCTTCTTGAAGAAGAGTACTACCACACCTCCGCACCATGCCTGTGGCGTTTTCCCCTCAAGTATGACGAAATCAAACAGCTTCTGAAAGGCCTTAAGTACTGGTTTTAAACCCGCCTTCAGATGTTCGGCCGTAATGCCATCATCACCCGGTGCCTTGTTGTTCTTAAGCTGTTTCAGAGCCATGTCGGGTCAATCTAGCTCTAGGGTCATTTGCTAGATACGCGACGGGTTTACTGGTTGACGTGTACAACTGCCCATAGAATCTGTCGATCTCTCTCAGCTCCGGTTTGGCGAATACGATCCTGTCATCATCGGTCTTCAGTTTCGTGAGCTGGCTCTGCCCAATAGACAGATCTCTTGCAAAGGCCTTGGAGCCCTTATTCCGCTCAATCGCATCTTTAATACTTTCGGTATTAAAGCGGCGGAGGTCGCTTTTCAAGGACTTTGAGATCCGTCTATTTAGCTGCCGGTATTTCAACGTATCGTCTGAAGACTGCAGGATCATCTCACGCCTCTGCTTCATTAGCTTGAGAGTAGGATCAGAGAGCTTTTTGTTACTATCTGTACGGCGGGTCTTGAAAAACTTAGACCCGACCGAATGGACAGCTTCCACGAACCCATCGCTGTATTCGTCCACGGAGATTCCTAGGCACTCGAAACGATTCTGGAGTTCGGGCTGAAAAGTCTCGGGGTTTTGGATCTGTGCTGAAAGGAGCGTGGACTTCATCAGACGAAACTTTTCAAGCTAGATATTAATGTTAATTTTTTTTAATTCTTACCATGCGGTGATCGTTCCCGGTTTTCACCGAATTGATCACAGAGACATCATTGAACATTTGCTTTTTGGTTGACATGATGAGGTCGATCTCGTTTTAGTTGCACCAACGGGACTTTGCCATGTCCACTTCCTGTGCGCTTTCTGAAGAAGGAGTTCATCATATAGAGGCCCTCCTTCTCCATAAAACTGGCCAGTAGGTGACCTCGGTGGTTCCGACGTCCAACTCCAAATTGGCCCACTTGCAGCTCGTCCTCGTCTCGTTTGTCCAATTTCGCGTTGAAGTCCCCCATGATAACGGTGAAGTCAGTTTTGAAATCATGCATAGTTTTTAGAGATATAGAGATATCCTCATACATGTCTCGTCATGCCTCGTCGTCGGGGTGTGCCGAGGTTGGGGCGTAGACCTGTATGACCTTCAGCGAATATCTTGAGGATATTCTGCGTATAAGGTACGCCACCCTGGGCGACACACACTCTCGATCTTCACCACGTTGTTCACAAGTGACTTGTGGACGATAAACCCGACATCACCCTGGGACTGCCGGTCACCCTCTCGGAAATAGAGCAGGTTAGTCACAATCATTACAATTAATATTTGTTTCGGGATAAATAACACCCAACCGCAAAGACTTATAGTTCTCGTGATCATGGCGCTTGTAATGGTGCCGAAATATCGAGCTCTCAGCTGTTTGACATTATATTTTAATCCGGTTTTGACATTATTATATTTTATAACTGTTTGACATTATTTTTAAAACTTATGGATTTTATATTTAAAACTGTTTTAGCACTTTACTTGAATATCACTTGAAATATTAATTATTAGATAATTCATAATATTTGTATGTAAACTGCATGTGTACCTATATATTCTACACTATGTAAATTGTTTTTATGAATAAATGAAATGAAAACAAATATTAATTCTAACCCTTTAATACTCCATCGTAACCTGCTCAATTCTTCCTCGAGTTCGGCTATCTTCTCGTCGGTCCGGAGTGTTCGCGTGTTATACGTTGCCAGGTCCAGTTGTCGGTGTTTATTAGGGTAGCGGGGATTCTTCGCACCTCTTGCCACGCCATGGCCTCGACCGCTAAACGTAGTCGAGGGTAGACGGGCTGCCGGGCACTCGGGGCCGTTTTTTGCCTTGTACTATTCATTTTGGTTTGGGGGGTTTGCCATAATCGCCACGCTTGGCAGGCGGGGTGGCGATCTCTGTTTGTTCTTAAAGTGCACAGAGAACGCTGCTACCCATTCTCTGGTGTTTCCCTCAGTCACCACTTACGACACCCACGGAAGATATGGGATGGTGAAATTCTTTTCGTCCGTCACTAATTCACCATACGGAGTGGTACACTGATGGATCCAAATGGAATCAGGTACAGGAGCGGGAATATACGCAAAAGGTTACAACTGTAGCAAAAGCTTAGGGAAGATGGCAACTGTATTCCAAGCAGAAACATATGCCATAATAACCTGTGATCAAGCGAATATAGATAGAGGAACAAAAGGTAAATATTTTAAATATTTTCTTAGTGACGTCAGGCTGCAATCAAAGCAATGGCATCCTACAAAGTGGACTCCAAACTTGTTCTGGATGCTATCCAAACCCTAAATAGGCTTGGAAAGCATAACAGAATAAGACTGATGTGGGTCCCTGAGGATAAAGGAATTCATGGTAACGAAGTGGCAGATGAACTAGAAAGAGAGGGCTCAGCAAATGAATGATTTTGTGGGTCCAGAACCATGTGTAAGCATTTCGTCGTGTCTCGTAAAAGCCACATTCAGGGAGTTTGCAGATCACAGGCAAAAAACACATTGGCGTTCTGGAACACTCCAAGAAATGCCTGGGCTCTACGTTCAAAGCACGGGAATGCATTTGGAACATGAGCAGGGGGTAAATCCGCTACCTTTACTGGGCACTTTGGAACCAACGACATGCTCATGAAGATGGGTCTAACTGCGACACCCATGTGCAGGTTGTGTGGGGAACATACGCAACGCATGGAGCGCCTTCTGTGCACATGCGTTGCACTGGCTAGTAAGCGAATGAGTCTCCTCGGGTTTGGATATCCAAAACCAGAAGACTTTAGGCTCATATCTCCTAGTCTCGTTGTTAAACTCATGAAGAGAGTTTTCAACGAGATTGGGGAGGAGTAGGTTATCTAGGGGACCATAATAGACCCCAATGGGTCGAAGTGTCCGAGTTATTTCTCGGCCCCTCCACAAGATAAGATAGTGCGATGTTCTAGGCAATGGATGGACAGCATGAAGTTAATTACTAATAGGAACTCTGCACTCATCGGCCCGATTAAATAAATTAGAGGCATTACTTAGACCACCTTTCGCCTTTTTCGGACAAGACTGGTGGTGTACTGCGATAGCTAAGTAGAGCGAGCAATAACTTCCACTGAGTTAAGTTCGTTATAAAAGATAAGTGCGATCTCGCCTTTTAGTTAGCTTATAACTTAATTCTTGCACAACTCGTTTAGTAAAATTTATCTACAATGTAAACGATTGACACACTTAGATCTCACTCCTATCGAAGACAATATCTTTGATACAGTCCTACGGAGTGACCAGTATAGGCTGGACCATCAAACATTGCCGTTTAAGACAACATGTCGAATATCCTTATATCGCCATCAGTAAATTTATGGTGAGCATCCAGCATTTGCTTGTCAGTCAGTATTCAGTAAAAGCCATTTACCACCAAATGCTCGATTGATTTTCTAACAGCTCATGTTAAATGCATTTCGCATCGTTTTGAAATTGGGTAGCCTCGTCAACCAACTAAGTACCAAGACTGCATGTAATGTAGCAAGTTTATGAGTTTGAGTGACACTTGCACGACTGCGGGCGCGGCAGCCAATGAATCTTGAAAGTATTGAGACAAAACTATTAATTGGTACTCACAAATTACAAGGATGATCGTTGCATGGCTCCTTGGATTCATATTTCCTTTCTTCAATAACCAGAAAACTATAAACAAACATTCAGGAAGTGGATACCCCTTTGTATATCTAAGAAAATCAAACGCACTAACGGCCAGAGCCGAACCGTTACTAATTATATTGACTGACGACTTTTTACTGATCTGGCATTTTCATGCTCTAAGCATTTCTGCAGTTCGCATAACGTGCCTCGCGCGTGCCTGCTAGCCATTGCGCACGTAAACAATATGATTTAGATATACATGAAACAGCGAATTATTCGTAATTATGAAGCGATGAGTAATAAAACATTGAATGATGTGCGCAATCCAAGAAATAGCAGTGTGAGAGTAGAAAAACCGGCCAAGTGCGTGTTGGATTTCGCACATTTTGGGTCCCGTACCAAATGTAGAATATAAAATATATATATTGGTATTGGTTAGTAAATAAAATATATTTAAGAATATATATATCATCAAATTTCAACTTTGTAGGTCAATGGGAAGTTAAAAAAATCTTCGGAACAAAATATTGTGACAAAAACCGTACAGACGACGGATATACGAACACCTGAGCGATAGAATAGGCTTCCGTTTGGACCCTTCGGGTACGAAACCCTAAAAAGTATTAATGTAGATTGAATTAGCCGATAAGGTAAGGCAATGTCATAAAAATGTAATGCTTTCACGTTAGGCGACACCCAAAATATAATGGCTAAACAAAAGCGATAATTCACTGCAAAATAGCCGCACAACATTTGCAAATACTTATATTGAGTGTGCAATGCCAGCAATAATTACGAACCGCCTAACCGGGACGGTGAACTTTCACGACGGACATAAGCCAGGGATCGAAACCGATCGCATTCTCATGACCCTATCGATGCACATCTTGCCGGCCGCTCGGTTCTGTGCTACCCTGGTACCACGGGGGCTTATTAATCGAGGACCTTTGGCCCTATGGCACTGCTTGTAGATTTATTTTACTATCGGGTCGATATTACCGACTTATTGCCTATCGAGGTGGATAAATAGTGGGTATTGCGGACAATAAACTTCAATGTATCATTGGTGGGTGACTGAACAATATCTACTGGAAGCTTGCCATATTGAGAAACATTGGTACCTAAATTCTCAAATCAAATAATTTTATTTGGTCTGAGCCTAAAGTACAGTAAAATAATATAATTCATCGAATGGAATGATGAATAAGATTCGCCAAATAAGTTCGCTAATGGTATCGGCTCGGAGCAATCGCTAGTCGCTGGCTCTTCATGAATTATTAAAATGCGCATACACAGCTTATAGCCAAGCTGGTAACGCACAGAGTGAGGCATCTGAATATGTAGTAGTTATAAACAAATTGATTTAGGACTTCGTCAGCTGTTCGCTTGCTTCTTCCAACAAGTAATTAATGTAAGAGGGATAAAGAACCGCCGCCGCCGTGTCTAATTCAATATAACACCTTCAGATCGGATGGTTTTCCTGTCAATTAAAAATTATGGAAAGAAAACAAAAACAAAAGTTCCACGAAAAGAATATCATGGTGAAACACTAAGAAATGGTGGGACAGGCAAAAACGGAGGAACTCCACATTTCTAAGCCAAGACGATAGATATTGAGAATTAATTCAATTATTTCAGAGTCGACTTGGTCGACTCTTCACGTAACCGGAGGGCTGGACTATTCTTCGGCTAGAGAATCATCATTGCTATCCAACAAGTTGACAACGATGTGGGCAAATTTGTTTACGCCCAATTAACCCTCCCCTTTATAAACGCGTTTGTTAAGTTATTTTTGTTGCAATCTGTAAAAAATATGTTAAGGCGCGTCCCCGAGCAAAACGCCGCGCTAGTCGAATTTTGTGCAGTTTTTAAGAGCTATCTACTCTTTATTTAAAAAGAAATATCAATTAATAAAAATACATAAAATTTCTACATAATGTTGATTCTAAAATTGTAGTACACTTTTTTTTTAAAGATGTATATGTTTCACTAATCTCCTTCCAACAAAACCATAAAAATGTGAAATAATTATTGATAGCATGCATCTCCTCGTAAAGTGTTCATTAATTATTTTTTATACTAACACTAATGGATAGACAATTTGATAACGAACATTTTGTTAGTTTTATTTTTTTCAAAAGACCAATATTCGATTTTATAAAGATTTTATTCTAAAATCTGGGCGTATTCACTACCGTAATTCATGCGCCACCAGTGCCGCTAGGCCAATAGGAATGCTCAAGCTCATATCTCATGCTGATTTTTTGGTCAGGGTACGGCCTTAATATGTGGCTCCTTTGCTTAACCTACGACGAGACAGAGAGTCTGTTGGTCTTCTAGAAGGTCTTAGTGTTACATCAACGCATATTCCCCTCATCAAATACATATACACCTACACAAACATCATCACTATCACACACGCACAAACCCACCACAAAGGAAAGTTTTAAAATTTTGTTTTATACTTTTTTAATTATACTTACATACAAATTTTAATTCTAAATAGGCTTTATTTCCGTCTAATTATAATTCAATTTTAAATTATTATAGTTCTTATTTATTGCATGAAATAATTGAATTTTAGTTTAGAAATCACATTTATAAATGAATTAATTATGTATTTTTACCAATTATTATTAATTATTGTTTTATATTAATTCAAATTTAATATTTTAATTTTAAATTATGACGTTTTTTTTTTTTTAAAAAAACGTTGCCCCACACTAGGAATTTCTCCTGTATCGTGGGTGCGTTTACAAACATATAAACTCACATTTTAATTTAATTCCATCTTATTTTTAATTGTGATTATAATCTGAAACGATATAATACTAGATTTCAATATCTTTAACCTCCTAAATTGCTATATGTATAATTTTAACCCTTTGGGGAGTGGAACTGATGCCAGTTAAGCTTAACACAGGTTATTCTGTAACCTAGCTAGGATGTCAGTTGCGATTCTTATATGAACTCAAAACCAAATTTACTGATATTATTATTTTATTTTGTAATCTGATTTTTGGTTTTTATTGTGTTATTAACAAATAAATAAATTTAGAAAAAATCTGCTGAAAATAATAAAATCAAGTTTTAGGGTATACATAATGTGACCATTTATTCTTTGACTCAAAACGGGACATTTTTTTCAGTCCCCTGTTTCTTACAAAAAAAGTTTCAAAAAAGTTTTTTTGTAAGAAACAGGGGACATTCTTCAATACTCAAAAAGTAGTTTTTTAATGGCTGATACATTTTTAAGACCATACCTAAAGCAGGCATAATGCAAGAGCGAGCAAGCCATCATCAGGTTTTGCTATAGCCGAGCATTTTTTGATATTCCGTATCAGTTTCGGCGCAAAACTCCTTTAGAGATTCAACTGGAAAACGTGTAAATATAAAAAAATGAAACAAAACAACTTCACAATAATGCTTTCGTAATCTAAGGGTAGCCATGGGCTCCACATCCAATACCTATTAATGTTTTTTTCAGAGATGATTGTTATTTCGTTAACACATGCGGCGGCCGTCCGGCCGGCTCGACTACTCAAATTTTTGCTTTGTTTCAGAAAACGGGACAATTTTGCGTCCCACAATTCATTTCGGGGACACCGGGACTCGTAACATAAAAAGGGACAGTCCCGCTCAAAACGGGACATCTGGTCACGTTAGGTATACAACCTGACATAGGGTGACACATATTATCATACAAAGTGCATTGCAATCGCAGCAGAAAAGTGGCATTAAAGTAATTACAAAGAGCGGCCTGCGATCTGGCGCTGGCAGAATGCAAGCCTTGCAAAGAACCGGCTTTCGGCTGGCCAGGTCCCGCCATGCGCCAGGTACATGTGTAATGTATGACGTGAGCAAAAGATAAATAATACCGGCGCGATTGTGTGCGGCCACCCAGGCAGTAGGCACTAAGAGCACATATTTGCATACGATATTACTAGGATCTCATAGCGCTGAGATAGTTCGCGAGTATTTTTAAGTTAAAATATGTATGCATGTAGGTGCAGATTTTATTAGTATTCTCTTTGATCACGACGGTAAATATCATTGTCTTTTGGTAAACCACCTCATTCAAAAACTTCAGCATCTTCTAATAAACTATATAGTACACTATATTTAAACTTTTTGTTTAAGTACAGCAATCCCCAATTTCCGGACTGAAGTTGGCTACAAATGACTTTGCAGTAGTAAATACTCGTACAGAAACAGCAGTGCGCCATGCTATTTGCATTAGAAAGCCTACGTGCAGCCCTTCCAAAAACATTGGAGATTACTGTACCATCGTTTAAATTAAATTAAGAAGGATTCCGAGAGAAAGAGATCATGACATAGCATTGATGACAAAGAAAATTACCAGACAGTAGCTCTGCATACTGATATGAGCCCGGTACGTTCTGTAATTCTGTTCAACAGTAATCAAATCAGTTACGCTATACCTTCCAGTCCAGCAATATTTATTGTCCACACAACAACAATAGACCACTTTGTATTGTAGCGAAGATCAAAATTACGCTCCCATCACGTACCCGATACTCCTGTGTAGTCATTGAAATGATTTAATTGAAAATCGATTCGATTATAAACGGCATCGATGCGAATGCTGGGTGGGGACGACCACCGAGAAACCGAGGTGCTCCAATGATGCATGCTCTCAACAAAACTGTTGATTGGCTATCTTATTTAATTTAACATCAATAGGGTCACCACTTCTTTTTAAGTTCGATTTTCAAACTTAAAAAGAAGTGGCGGTGGAAGTTTGTTAGATCACGGTTCTCTTGTGCTGTTTTGCAGGCAACAAAAAGAAACGTACTCCACAAAGCGATGATAAATCGATGTCAGCAAAGAGAACTGAAACATGCAAAGGTATTTCAGTCAAACTATACGCCTACAAAGGAATATAGCAGAATGGAGAGACAGACAGGCAAGTGACAACCCTGCTGCTTTATACGACAACACGTCGCGTCGTGACATTTAAATCTGAAATTTGCAAAAACTATTTCTCGTTAAAAATCTACAGCAATTAATACCAAATTACAGCAAAAAATAAAATCGCTTGAATGAATTGCTTAACAATTTACAATGCAACAATACTAGTAGTTGTCCAATATTTTTTTGCATACTATGAATGTAAAAGTTGTTTTTTATTCAGGAATGCAAGATATTTGTGTAAAGACTGCTCGACTGGTTTGATGGTTATCGGTACTATTAATATTTAAATGCGATTAATTTTTATTTCAATAGTTCAATTCGTCTCGCGCGGCGGTACCAGGGCGAACTCATGTAACCGGTCTTCATGAACGCATAGGAGGTTTTTCGCCCATAATTAGCGCGATTATAATCGAAACGGAGCGTGTCTTGCAAAATAAATAAATAAGTGATAAATAACAACGTCGCAGGCGCACCAAGGACGCACGTACTGTGAGTTGTAGCTGCAGAATTAAATGGCATTTTGGTGAGATTAACTTTAATGACAGAACACGCACAGAGATGATGAGCAGCAGTTGTTAACTACGGCATTCAACTAGTTAAGTTACTATTCGTTTAAACTTGAAACGACTAGCGACTCACAACGTTAATTTATGATTGTAATTTAGGCAGAAAACTGAAAATATATTATACTGGCGGCAATTAGAATTTACATGAGCAGCTGCTCCTCACTCGATAGCTTAGCCGAGGCTTGTCATTTTAATGGCGCAGTGAGTGCTCCTTTAGATTTACATTTTGTCCAACGAACCAAAATAGTGCATGAGCAAATGCCAAAAAATGTGGATAGTAAATTTTCAGACTAACCGAAAGTTCAGATTTCCACCCATATTATTATAATTCAACAATTTCTTAATTATTGAGAACAAATCATGCTTATTCAGGATCACACAGAGTACATTAAAAATAATATACGACTATGTGTGTTCGCGTTGGTGAGAAAAATATAATTAAATCTGTCCTCTCGATTTGGCCATCACACACCAAGACGACTTATTAAATCGAATCTGTAATGCATTTAACCTTAATTATTAATTTTCGCATTCCAATAACGGTACTGCAAGGATGTCATGCGGCTGACCGAGTAGAGTGCCTGCGCCCGCGACGATTAACGGGCCGGCAACGGAACTTCGATATTGCAATAATAATAACTCCATAATTTATAAGGTGTTACTTAGCATGCCGTAATCATTTAAATCATGGGATTACGCGTGAAATTGAACTTTCAGGGGCGTTTGTAAGTCTAATATTAAAATGTCGAAGAAAGAAATACTTGAGTTAACGGAAATATAAGAGCAAGAACTTTCGTCCATTTGAAAGTCAGTTACAAAGACAGTCAATAAGGTCAGTTACCTTCTTAATTATTTCAAGTCCACGGGAACAAGATAATATATTCTTGGGTCAAGAAAATTCCTAATTAACTACTACGCAACATCAATTCTTCAATGATATCAAAACGCCTGATCCACTGACTTACACCAACCGCAAAACAATATTTAAATATTCATAACAACGCGTCTAGGCAGCGGCAATTCATACCATTGATATGAGTGGACGAGTGGACAACTGGACACCCTAAACAACCCAATATTACATTAACATTTTATGCACGCCTAGTACTTTGCTCACTCTTACTGTAATTAGGTAAATTGCTACCTGCGTAATTAAATTAAACTTGTATCCTGGAAAACCAATTGGTTTTAGCAATTACGCTTATCTGAATAATTTTATGTGCTGAACTTTCATTGAAATTATGGTTACTTACGAATGTCCGTCATTTCATCCCAAGTTAAGTAAAAAAATGCCAAGAACATCTTCTGCAGTGACAAAAGTCACGCAATTTTTTTGAGACAGAGTTGACGGAGCCTTTTGATAGTGTCGATCACGAATGTCACGATCCGTTTATGTATAAGCACAGATAATATGGTATAAGTTATAAGTCTATCTAGCAAGCTTTCGATCTTGTGTTATCATGATCGCCAAAGATAAGGCCAGAACTAACTAATAATATCTCAGAAGGGGTTGCATTACGATGGGGGTACCACAGGGTTCTATCCTGAGTCCGGTAATAAAACGAATTAATTACAGTCAACAAGCACCAGGCAACCACACCCGATAGGTGATGGTCTAAATGTAGCGGCATTCGTATGTCACAACTTAGTTGTGTGGTCATGTGTCGCCGGGCATTACATCGACCCGAGGCGTCAGCCACCCGGGACAGAACCGATCATGCGTGGCACTAATTACTATTTACTAATCACTTGCCTTACTTATGTTACGGTATCGCTCATTATGCCCTACATTCGTGACGCTTTTTGTATAAAACCATCCATCATCGCTTGCACAGGAAATTCATAAGTTCGATGAAGCATACAACAAACAATGTGCGAATCGATACATTTAATCCCTTTCTTTGTAATGTGATTACTATCACTAGTTAATAAAGCTCATATTGCTTTGTTAGAGGATGTAATAGTGATGATCTTCTGTCAGACAAGTAATTGAGAAGACGTGTATGAGAGCGTAATGGCTCCATCGTGCGTGTTATATTTGTTTAAGACACAATAATCTACCATAATGCCACTATTACGAATATTATCGTAAATTACATCGTTACTAAGTAGGGTAAGAGTTTTCACAAATAGATGATAATGATGTAACATAATAAGACTTGTCGGAAAGTCATATAGTTCCCAGTTGAGGGACCACCCGACGAGCTCGCCATTTACAATGTATCGTAAAAACTATATGACTAAATAATCAAGTTACAGTTAGACAGTGGCGACCGTTTGACGAACCACATCTAATGACGATCAATACAAATGGTCTTACAAATGTTTTTATGACAAGACAAGATACCCTTCACCCATACGGAGGGCGATGTTTTATAGCCGTCACGTTGATAACAATCAAGGAAAATCTTCAGGAAATAATACACTACAATGAATACTTAAATGAATTAGCCAGCCTCGCCTTCCCATACAATGCACAGGATTTCATTGGAAAATGTCTGCTTTAAATAACTAGGAGCACAAGATGGTATAGATTTAATACAGAAAGCAAAACTGTTTGGTTACTGTCTCTTTCGAATATAATTCGTTTGTCGTTTCAAGACCGCACAAAGATTCTATCTGATATGATAGTCAGACAGAAACATGATTGCGCCACCTAGGAGAGTGTAAATCTGCGCAGTCTTCGCACGTGTATGTCTGCTCGTGACTGGCTTGCCATGTAGGCGGCGTGAAGTGTCCACCCATCGCGCAATACCACTCCTTGAGGCGAGATAGACCTCCACATTATACGTGCTGTCCTAGTAGGACTGATAAATACACTAGGGCAACATTAAATCAATCAAAAAGACTTTAGATTGGTTTAGCAAAATTTCAAAACTTGTTCTGGCAACGAAGAAATACGAAAAGCTTCTAAAAAGAACATCAACGAACCTAATGAGAATTTTAATTATAATCGGATTGCAGCACTGAAAAGTGCAGAAATAGACTTATTTATGTTCCATCCAAGTTGCACTGCAACATGCAGTTATTGTAAACAAACTTGAATCAATAATATTTTACGATTCTTGGTTTTAAACGGCGGGCGTTGGTAGACCGCAGAATTTTAAAACAAAACATTTTAACATAGGTAAAGCTAAACGTTAAGGAAATATTTAGAAATCAAATATTAAACACCTTCAGCTCTAAATCTGCTACGGTAGTAAAAACTAAATTGATACTGCTTCATAAACAGAGTGTTTATTTATGTTCATTCCATGTCCACCTACATATGTAGAAGCGTGAATTTGTCATGGAAGTAGTAAAGTGAAGCTGCTAATTATCTGCTCATCTTATAACGTTGTCCGGACTCCAGAGCTCCCAGCGCCCACGCGCATTGGCGCGCGGCACAAAAACGCCGCGCGGCATATATGGCAGCGATGATACAATCACTTGTCGCACAAATTGTGCTTTATTATTACGATTCCTTGGCCCTGTGTACTACTATGAATATATTTCGAGAATTTGGAGCGGACTTAATCATATTGATATTACCTTATATATAGATTTGCAAATTATTATAGTGAACTTCTAAAGACACCTCTGTTGATCTTTGAGTATAACGAATGGCAAGAATACGTAGTTATGTAGTATAGTTTATGGCGTGCTTCTAAAAATAGAAGTTAATAATATGTAACTGAATGTACCCTCGATTCAGAACTCGTTGGTTAACTTGACTCGCGCAACGAAGTGCATGTAATGATGAGGTAGACGGTAACATCCACATCCACTGGAAGAATATCCAGTGTAACAATGTGATGCCGGATCTACTCATAATTCAGTTCGCAGAAACATTAATGTGCAGCATTGATTTGCAACATTTCTTTTGGCAACTCACATGGCATTTGCAAGTCGGAGAAACTCGTAAAATCGCAATTTTTCACGGCGCTCGCTCCGGATTATGTAACTCATACAACGTTATTGTTCACTGCAGACCAACAAGCCGATAGTTTAAGCATTGCTTCTTTTCGTCATGTTTTCTACTTGTTTACCCGTTTCCTATTCTAATAATGTCAACCTGTCATTTATCTGAATGGTGATAGTTCTATTGTTAACTGCCGCGTTAGTTTCTCTCTTAAATATTGTGTCACTTACCTATTGTCTTATTGATCCAGTCGGCCAGGTCCTCCTGCAGCGGGAACAGCTGCCTCGCCTGCGAATACAGGATCTTCTCCCGGTAGAAGTCCTCGTCCTCGGAGCAGGGCGTCTGGGCCGCTAGCGCACAGTCCGCGCGCTCGTAGCTGCTGCTCATCTTCCTATTAACTACGATATCTCCATGACCGATATGGCGTTCCTCTTCTTCCTTCCCCCCTTCGAACGAGCTCCGGATGTACTCGAAGGCATTGGTCCTCTCAAAGGCATTAAATATTCTATCAAAGTTGCCGCTCAACGGCCTGTCGAAGCTCTTGGGCTCCACGGAGGTCGGCGAGGTGACCGGCCCCCACGACGTGCGGCTCCCGATGGCCGTGGGTCCGCACCGGTAATACGCCATTGTCAAGGCTGCCCTGCAATAAGGACAACACAAAAGTGAACATAGATTCAATTATAGATAAGACGCAAGCAATGCATCCACTCCCTACTGAACAGAAAACAACTTGAAATGAAAGTAATGTCAAGTAAACACGAACACATTAAGTTTTAGCGACGGATATTATGCTTAACGAGGGTTTTGATGAGCGTCTTTCCGCCGCACAAACGGCCTTTTCAACAAATATGAGCTAGATAATAAAAGAAGTTTAAATAGAGCGTTTGGCAAACAATTTTCTGCACGAGACTAATTTGCATGTCTGACAAGGGCTGTGTTCGGTAAAAACTAACTAATGATGAGTCGAAGGTCGCTGGCGTCTGACAGACACTAATTAAGACACAAAGTGATGGCTGACACAGAGATATGAACACTGACAGCCGGTAATTTACCGACAGGTTCAGGTGAATTCGTTTTGTAATAACAATGATTTTGTTTTGATTGGATGCGCCCACCACCCACTTCACTCAAACATTCTTATTAATCTTTAAAATTAGCCACGGTAAACCTAATTTTTTAAAGTTAACGACGCAGAAAATATATCGGTTAGTTTTGATTAAAGAATGCAAAATGTCTTGGTATCACTGGTTTAATAACAAAGAGTCGAAAACACTGTTAAATGTTTATCTTCGATGTTATACTGAATCATAGTATCACAGCCACGTTCGGCAAAAATCCTACTTCATGGGAATTCCAGTTTATAGACTGTTCGTCCTCACGACTGCGATGGCGCCGAAGTTTGGCGGACCGTCGGCAAACATACAAAAGGCAGGAGTCGCGGTAGATCACAGTGCCATATATGTGCCGGTCGTGACGCGGGTACCTGGGGACGTGACGAGAATGGGGCCCTACACCATGATATTCGGTATTGTTTCAGTTTGGCGCATGATTCAGAATAGAGCTTCCATCACGTGATTAAAATTATTTTTGGATACTTCCTTTACAATTTTAACTACTTATCTAATATTGTAAAGAGGTAAAACTGTATGTATGGTTGTAACAAATGGTTAATCTCCGGAATTCTGATCCAACTTCGAACTTAGCTCTCTCACTAGTTATATTCCAAAAATTTTCGGGATGATTATCGGGTCCTGAGAGATGGACAAAACCACGGTAAAAAAATGTTGTTTCAAAGAGAGAGACTACTAAAATCTTTTACCAACCTAAGGTTGCCAGAACCGGTAGGACATGTCGCCGGAATTCATAAAGCGTAAAGGGAAAGGACATACAGGCTGTGACATAGATTCCAATGATCATACCTCATAGAACATAACATTTTGCAATAACATAAGTTATTCCTTCCGTTCCTATTCGCGAGGCGGATATTAAACTGCTTTTAAAGTACAATAATGTCACATGCAGGAGCATGCGTTACTTATGAGAGGAAGCCCGTCTAAACGAGCGGATAAATTACATATTACATGTAATGTCAACCATTTTTCATTTGTTTCATGTTCTGTGAAAATGACTTCGTATAGTTCGCAAAGTTTTTGGTTCGTGTATTTAGTGTGCAACTAGGTTTATGACGAGTGTATGTCGTGTTTGCGGCGTCCATTGTGCACGGTGGTCCTTCTGTGCGTGATCACGTCCTGGGAGTAAAGATTGGACATGACTCTGAGCTATTGTCCGAAATGCGAACAAAATGTAGCAGCATTGTGAAGAGGTAGGACATCCGACATTCAACGTTAGTGATAGTGGATTAAGGGGAATATTATCCTTGTGAATGAATGCAAAAATTAAACAATCTACTGTTTATAAACAATATGTTGAAAATCCAGTTACCTCAATGGAACAATTCTAGAAGTAACACGAAAAAATAAAATAACATTACCAATAACAGTTTAAACTTATTCAAATGACGTTTTCCCATGAAATTTTAATATTTTCCCCATGGCGGTTGATTTATGTGAATGGGAGCAATTGGGACGAGTCGGCACCGCGCCCGGCCCGGCCCGTCCCAACGGCGATGCGACACGGAAGCCACCGGGAAATCGATTCCAAACGAATTGGGACAATATTTTGCATGCCATTACTTTATTTCTATTTCAAATGGTACCCTTTGCCCAAAAACTTAGAGTACAATTTTGACCGTCTCCTTTGTTTATGAGAGATATCACGCGAGACCGGGTGCAGGTGACTTGCGGTTTTCTTCAGGAAAACGTGATTTTGTAACGAAAAGTTTCGTCGAATAATATGTAAAAATGCAGGGGAGGTTCGGTCAGACCACTTTGTAGGCCGTTAGCCTCACGTGAATATGTAATTTGCAGTTGAAAACTCAATGCATTATGAAAAGAAACTGAAAGTTTCGTGCTCTGTGTCATCAATACTGTCGAAAACATAAAAAGCCTTTTGTTTTTACGACTTTGCCCTTTTGAAGCAACATTTGTTTGTAAAGGTGCGTTCATACCGCTGCGTCGGTTGTCAGTATAGATGACGAAACGAAGCTAGCCTTGATCCACGTCGCAACGAGAGCCTAGCATCAATCACAATAAAGTGGTCGGACCTATGTTTTGTTGCCCACGCGCACCGGGCCTACGATGCAGGGCTATAGGGCTGACAGACCTTGGAATGAATTTAACAAATAATTCTCATTAAAATATTATGCGTGGCCCGAATTTAAAATCCTGTTGTTTTCAACTCTAAGGACCAAAATGAGATGATTGCGTCGTAGAAGAGCAATAGAATGCACACAATTTTACTCCGTCAATTGTGGTCCTCTCATCCTTCCACAGCTTAAGCCAATAAACCAAAACAATTATCCAATTTCGTTTCTGCTGAAAATATTCTCAGCTGCATAGTCGCCAGCCCTACATCGTATAGGTCAAGTTGAGCGGGCCGGTCGCGTCGTTCAAGAAAATCGTCCATTTACGCAAATTACACGCAGACGTGAAGGTCTCCACTCCCGGCGGCTTTTTCATTACGACGCTCTTGTGCCCGTTTACACGGTCCGTTTGTGTGAAAAATGTGCACACGTTCCGACGGAGATGGCAAAGGATGAGCGCATTTATAATGATGAAGTTATGGCAATTTGTTGATATCTTGTTACTAAAGCTAAAGTTCAGAGAAGTCCTAATGAAGTGTATTGTATTACTACAAGAAATTTAAAAGGACAAGATAAATTGCACATCATTATTCTGACAAACAGCTCAGAATCTCAGATATTTAAAGACCAATTTAACTTTGAACAGGAACAATCAATCTGATTGAATAATGTGATGAAGAAATTGTCCCTAAGTGACTAGGGCAACAGGAATACTGACCTAACATCTCTTGGTGAGTGGATGGTCGTCGAGCGGCGGTGCGTTGACTCCTGTGCGCTCCTTAATTGGATAATCACATTCACTCCCGCTCAGCCGAGATACCAATGCAACTCACACATTGTCCGCATTGCATACGTTCTTGCACATCTATGATTTCAGCGATAGTGTCCTATTCCTATGTTCAGGCATTTTACATTTAGTTGATAAGCCGGTTTCTTTTAAACTTAGGACATTACGACTGAATTTGACACTTAGCTTTGTTTTCAACATGTACATCCGTTTGTACCCGAGTAACTTTGCAGTCAAAACAAATTCCAGATTGAGTAAAAAATGCATTATCGTTGGTGCATTAGTAGTGCATCGCGGTTGCGAGACGACGGTATCGAGTTACCGCTCCATTGTGAGGGGACCCATATGGACTCGTAACCGCACGGCACTCCCTGATGGAGTCGATAGTCTTCTGAGATTATGATTGCCTAGTACGCGCAGTTTGCAGTAAGGACATAACGGCAGTATGGCATTATGGACAATGGCATTCTTGGTGTGTATCTGATGGATAGTCCTTACTTGCAAAAGAAATGAGTAAGCATTAGTCACAATATTTTTTACCAAAATAATGAAATGGTATCTATAGATTTTAAAAACAAAACACTACATAGCGAAAAATGTCTTTCTTTTCCGAAGTCGGTGTCACGGTACCTATTGTTTTCCGTTTTTCGACACCGACTTTGCAAAAGCTTTTTCGCTATGTAGTGTTTTGTTTTGGAATTCGGTTTGTTTTTTTTTGTTAAAAAGTTTTTTTCAACACACTTGCTTATAAAGTGGCTCTAATTTCACCGCAATTAGGCACATAATGAAACCTGTAATCAAACTGACTTTTTCATTGCTATTAATCACAAGTGAGTTATAGTTTTTTTATATTTGTTGATTTGCTTTGTTCTTAAAATAGTTTCTATAAAAAAAATCGTGCTCAATAGTATAAATAAATTAATGTACCGATTGCTTGCTCATTTCATTCAACGTCGTAGGTATTTAAATAGATAATTTCAACTTGTACGTGGTTCATAAATAAAACTTTCACTCAAATATAACTTTTGTTTTCTTTATAATAAAGATAACTTGAAAATCCCCATTTTGTACGTGGCAAAAATGCTACACGCGAAAAGTCAAAAAAAAAGAAACCTCATTCTTCACCGATGCGCGCGCATAGAAAAACAGATAATTCTTTCTCGCCATTGCGAAAAATTTTTCACAACTCATTTTCACTGTTGAAATTACAGTTATTTTAGTATTATTTTCTTCACAAGTGTGTTGAAAAACGTCGTATGATACTCGTGTGTATTGATGATTACCGTCCTCGGCCCTCTCAATGGCGCTTCAGCGGTAATCACCAACATTACACACTTGTACCATAATGTACCATAATGTACTATTATTTATCTATTTTTAGTTTTGGTACCTTCAATTACCATGAAAATCATTTATAGCCAAAGTACATCTCATGACAATTCCAATAAGCCCAAACACGACTAGTATACATTGGTATATTTCGGAGTTCCAGTCCCTACATTCCGGCTTCATCATCAGATCAGTTCGATGGTATCATTTTCATCAGTACCATTTATTTATATTTAATTTGCTTCATCATAGTCGGCTAACTATTCGAGATGATTTATATCCGTGACATACTTAGCATTCAGGAGTTCCTGTGGCCAAAATCGCTATATGTATGCCTATAATACTTAAGGAGTTCCCTGGATTTCACCAGGATCCTATCATCAGATCCTGACCTGATGACCATGGCACCATCTGGGAAGTATAATCTTTCAAAAAAAAAGAAGAATTTTCCAAATCTGTCCAGGCGTCTTTGAATAAACGGGGAACATACATAAAAAGAAAGTTTCCTACGAATTTAGAACCTCCTCCTTTTTTTTGAAGTCGGTTAATAAAAGACAACCACGTCACACTGAAAAGTACAAAAGCTTGGACAGTAGTATAGTATCTGACAGCTGACTGTCAGATACTATACTTTACCCCCGTTTGCAACGATTTCTTCCAAATATAAACATGCATGTAGTAAGTCGGTACAAGCCGGTCCGACATGCCTGAGGACTGGTCGTTTGCGATAGCCGCTCTGAGCTATCTGCCGTCAGTCATCGACCCGGGAAGGGACGCTATCCACGCGGATTCATGTCAAGAGATCGCAGATACTTCAATTGATCCTGTCGCACTTAGAAAGCATTGAAGAAAACGGTACTTATGCTTAATTATACTGGCGTTTGCTGTGGCTTGGCCTGTTGAGTCAGCTTTGTGTATATCCCTGGGAACGGCACGGTATATCGAAATGCGTTTATATGTATAAACATTAAACGCATTCAGATATACCGGACCGGAATTTAACCCAAAGGACCAGCTGGCGAATAGTTTTGTTTCAATCTTGGTTGTACTCAGTTATTTCGTAAAACAAAATGTTTTCGCATTAGGAAGGCGTGTTGGATATTGGGGTCAGTCCTAAAAGGTCGGCTTTTACGAAAGGTGAGGTACCGACTGCTGAGTGATGTAGTCATGTAGTTGGTCACCCCTTACACTACATGTTAACAAGATTACGGGCTCACGAATCTGTGTTGTAACAGCCTTATCTTATTCGCTTACGGGCCAAGTAATGAAGAGTCGTGACATGGCTAGTGCGGTAGTAACTGACAACACGTTATTTTTGGGAACTTACTGAAGAATTTGGTGTGCAAAAATCTTGTGAAATAGGTACTACCTACATAGTTTCAGGTGTTAGTTGCCGGTTGGTTGCTATATACTTTCTTCTACTTTTTAATAAATTGGTCACCAATATCAGGACGCCATGAACTGCCAGGCGTTTTAATGAAAAACGTGCGGCAACCAATTCAATTTCACAATGTTCAGATATCGGTGTCAGCGTTACCGCATCTTAGCGGTATGCCGCGCGGTACTCACTCGGTTTCTAGGCGCCTTTACCGCAAGACACATATACTCGCTTTCGACAGACGGAGTCGGTTAACTCTGTGGTTTACTCACAGTTCTCAAGTTTGAGCATGTTATGTGTTATGATGCAATTAAATGAAACACAATACGGCTTGTGTAAAGTTTCCTTTTCTATTTTTCTCACGTCCCAAGATTACGAAGAATTTCGCTGGTTTTCTTCAGTTCTAAATAAATTTTCGTGTTTATAATCCAATTTCATTACATTCTAGGATGTTCAAATCATTCACGCGTATCAGCGTGTCTAGACACAGGCATCATTTTCACCCAATCCGAGGCTCTCTCTCGGACGCTCAAATGCCGCACATTTGCGACAGCTCATTGCGGTGAAGCGCGCGATCTATCACGTTCGTCCTCTCGACGTTGAAGTGACGGTATAGTGCAGATCACGTCAGTGGACGTCAACACACGCTAGTTTGTAAGCCGGTGTACACTGAGCACACGTCGATCGTTTTAAGGCTGAGAGTATGACCCACTAGATGGGTTTGTGCACACTGTGCATTAACTTAATGTATTGAGGACTTTTTCTCACATTGTTCTAAAACCATGTCTACTGCTGTATGAAAGCTCTTCTGGATTTAATGGAAACCAGGAACCAGGTCTCAATTCATGACCTACTTGGATAGGAGTGGCGGACCAACATTTAAACCTATTTATTCTTTATTTAGTTCACCAAGTGCACAATGCACAGCTTCTTTCAACTGGACGAAAATAGAAGAAAAAGGGCAGTTTCTGGTTACCGTCGCTCCACGCACTTCCACGTAAAAATATAAATTGCATTCACACACAAACCGTGTGTAAACACATGTATTGTAGACTTTACTACGACGGAGTAGAGTTCTTTTTGTTTGTTTACTTTTTAATAGTTTCAATAGGGCAGCGAAGTGGACAATGTGGTACAAGTCAAAAGATACTAGAGATCACGGATATTTGTTTTTGATTCGTGTAGCTATTCTTATAAAGCGATAATAATGATCGTTCTAATACAAAGACTAATCGATCATTTCTTTAAATCAATATATCAAATCATTCGCCACGTGTCGGCAAAAGGTCAGGCATTGAATATTACAGTGACATTCACATCTCGCCGAATTAATAACAATGCGATATAAAATGTCGCAACACTGCAGATTTGCAGAACCCGTCATTATTTTCATTCACGACTTACGAGGTCTGCTGGCCAGTCATTAATCAACTTGCAAAGATTAGCTAAATACAATTAGAAATAGGTTGTTGAAATCTTTTGCTTGACAATTAATAAGAGAAGGAACTTTGTTTAAGAAAAGTGTACCTATCTATAAAAACGAAACATTTAAGAACGATCTAATACTTATTTTAAAGACATAACATAAATTAGTTACTTGTTTATTTATGTGTTTGTAAAAGATTATTTCGAGCGGGAAGTTCTATTACGAAAATTCTTTGACTAATAGAAAGATACGCTATAGAAAATGCTAATGCTTTCCCTAAAGCTAATGTCTACTTACTTTTTATCCTGTGGAATTGGACACAGGAGTGAAGCCGCGGGCAAATCTAGTATTGACAAAGTTATGCAGCGATAGATTTAGATACCTATTATTTTCTTTCAGCCATAAGTTTTTCACCAAGTTTTCTTCATAAACCGCGAAGGAACTATGTTGTTTTCTTTCTCGCGTTCTCTTATAAACTTAAGCTGTGTGCACACTGAAGGGCGTCGCAGCGGAAGCTCCGCGCCCCGCACCGCCCTCCCCGTTGCTCTTTATGTGTTCATTGATGAATCGAGTGCACTCGATCAATGGCGCAACGCCGACGTACTTCACACACTCAATACTACTCCACGTATGAACTGGAAAAGAGCCACTAGGCCACTACATATATTATAATGGAGTCTAAATTAGAAGGGCAAAGAAGTAGTCGAACTTAGAGTGGGTGTCAAAATAGGCCGCTTAGGGAAGAGAGTAGTAGTTCTTCTACGATAGAGTTCAAAACTAGGAGTTAGTAGCTAACACGGGTCCATTATGGCATATTTTAATTTACCCTCGTTTTAGCAACTAACTCTGAGTTTAGTTCTTGGCGTAAATGAGCCTAATTGAAACCCATTTATTTAATGATACCGTCAGGTAATCAGCAGTTCTAAACAGTAACTTTTACCATAAGCACACAAACAATTTGGCCCTTCTGTACATCTTATGCTGCGCTGGTACCACGCCAGTATGAACGCACCTTTGTATTTGAGTGTGAGCTTTAGCAATGCATCGTTAGCACTGTTAGCGATCGACGATCGATGAGTGCTCGAGGAGAGATCGCTCCAAAATCATTCATGATTTATTTATATTCGAAGCAGCGAGCATTTCGACATCACGGTCCAAATAGTAACAGTAAGCTTGGAAGTATTGTTTGAAAACCTTCTGTTTTAATGACCTAATTTACTTGCTCAAGGCGAAGTATAATTTAATCATTTAGTCAAGTGAAAAAATAAGGAAGCAAAATTTACCGAAGATTGACGATAATGTTGTTTTTGAACACGATAAATTGTTATTTGCTGAAGCTACTAATATTTCAGTTATTCATATCATTCCTTCAGATACAGAATAAACATTACCAGCAGTTTACAATCACACACGAGATGCAAAAACCACAACACATCGTTACAATAGTTTGCAGTTGTGAGAGTTTACCAAACATTACATCTCTGCAGTCACAGAATCATGTAAACATTGTCAGGACTTCAAACACCCACGCATGCGGTTTCAGTCGCAGGCGCATCCGTCTGGTCGGCGAAGTGGAGTGCATGCCAATATTTACGTCTCGAGACTGGTAGGTTTGGACCCAAAACCAAAGCGCATTATTTTATGTTCCTGCAGGAGCTGCCATTACTAATAAGATTTCAAAGGGCACTGCATGCCTTACGGTATGCACTAAGCAGACACAAATTAAAGAAGGAACTCTAAGGTCTTGTTTGAAATAAAAATAAAACAAAACATGTGTCTAGGCAGCATCAGTATGGCTGGATAAAATGGTAGTGATGCTACAAAATCATAATTCCACCATCGAGTATCGAGAGAGAGCGTTCATATGTGAAGATACCTTCACGGATCTTCAAGTTATAAAGGGATTCTGAGATGTGCACGCTGCCTTCTCGCTTGGAGCTACACTATGCCACAGATTGCCGAGTTCCACGTCCACGCCCACTTAAACATCGTGCCACTCATGTTATATGAGGTTGTATGGGACAGATTAGGTCGACGTAATTAGTGTGTAGGACACGTTTGGTAATGTGTTACGACAAATTAAGTAGAATGTTTGTTGTACATTCATTGAGTGTTCTTTAGATGTTTTATAGAGTTGACAAGTTGATTACATTAATATGTATGTGCAAATTGTGTAAACACGGGTTTGGTTTGTTTTATTTTACGAAAGCATTACTTTTATCAGTATTAACGTTAATCTTGCCACTCAAAGTCCGTCGAGTCTCCTCATGAATTAGTTTCAATAATCTGTTTACATTAGTTCGACAGCTAACGACGACTCACTCTACCAGGGGCTTATGTAAACAATTTGATATTCACGTCAGTGCAGCTCACATAATGTGCTTACTAAGTGTTAGTAACGAGTGAAATGGACCACAACCGCAGATTACCATACGAACTGCTGCTCTCGAAACACCGAACTGCGCTAATTTAGTACAAATACGTGATGTAGGAGCTCGCGTCGCCTTTTACTCGAATAGTTTCGGAAGTTATTAATTATAGCAGATAGTCATATACGGCGGTTATTACGGACAATGAATGGGCAGTATGTACTTTGTTATGCAAATATGAGCGGTCCTAAATTAAATGGCTTTGAATACGGAAATATTCCGGCTGCAGAATAGCGTAGTGAGTAGTGACCATAGATTTATGATTTAACGACTTACATAACCGTCTTGCACGTCTATGATTCCAAAGAAGTTAGACGTATTTTCTAAATGTATGTTCGTTCTACAGCCAGGGTATTCTAATTGATAACTTCAAAAAATTTACGCACCAACAAGAATATGAAAACCAACAAAAATATGGACACCTGCAGTTTCATCATCATTATTTCAGCCGAAAGACGCCCACTGCTGGACATAGGCCTCCCCCAGACGTCGCCACATTGACGAGTTAACCTGCAGTTTAATTCAGTATTATCAGCAACTGTCTTGTAGCGACCAATTAGTTCAACCGGGTTTCAGACTGGCTAAAGTAGCCTCATCTTTCATAGGGTGCTGTATAACATGTTACAGTAAAACACCTTCCCACATTCCAGAACTGAATGAGACGAAATTTAAAACTTGTATAAAACGCACACTATGCAGGCAGGCATATTATAAGTTGGGGGATTACGTCGCTGATAAAAATACTTGGCTCAATGCTGGTCCTGCTCCGCAGCCACTAGGGCGCAAAACAAGTGATAAGCAGAACATTATTGTTTTGAAGTATTGTTGGACCTGCTGAAGACTGTATGAATATATTTGTATTTTATAAACTCAATTTCTTTTAGTATAATATTATATAACTGCACAGCACATGTGTGAGTACTATGTACCTACCAACTGTAAATCTACCATTTAATGTACCTATCGATGTTCGTTCTCTAATGTCTCCTGATGGTGGTACATGTGCTGGATCATTCGGTTCCCTTCATGATGGTTGTGCTGACTGGTGCCAACCCATGCGTTATATTCGTGAACGGGCGCCGTCTGTTGGGCTTGGTCATAACTTAGCTACCTCGGCCTGTTTTTAACTACCTTCTTATTCTATTTTTAATTGTTTGTTTTACTGTAGATGCTTTTACATGCACGCCTTTTTATATCGTTCTCACATATATGTATTTTACAAGCTTTTATTTAATTTGCAATGTATGTATGTATATAAGAGTGTTCGGGTCAAGTCTTGCAACACTTATCCTCAACCGATTAAGATGAAATTTTGCATACACGCAATGCACTGTAAGCTAAAAAAACAAGATAGCTTAAAAAATATAGTGCCCGTTCTTTTTTCCAACTAGAATGATGTAACCGAATACTTGTAATAAAAACTGATGGAAATTAGTGTCCGTGGATTTTCTTGCATTTTCTGCCCATATAGACCTATAACAGACACTTGCGCATGTGTAACTAGATTAATCATTTTTTTTGACAATTCAAAAGTACCTATTATGGATTAGTTGAAATAATAAGATTTTGATTTTGACCACCATTATTTTTTAACCGATTCATAAAATCGTGGCAGCTGTACGTTTTTTCCTCGAGTGCACTCACAAAAAGGGTAACATCAGTTCACAGATCATCGAGCACCGATACGGTTTTGTACATAACTGGCTGGTCGAGTGATTTTGGTGTCGAAAGTGAACACGATACTCCCTACCGTTCTGGTCCTCTGGTAATTGTATCAGGATGTGTTCCAACAGTGGGCGATCCAGATTTTCAAACTGGATGAAATATTTTTGAGTAATATATTAGTTTTTACGGCAATCCACTGCCGAAGCAAAAGTGCTAAATCTAGACTATTTTTTGCCAACGGACTGGACTTTTGGTAAAAAGTGAGAGGGTTTTTATGAGATTTTACCTCACTAAAACTACCCCGGTGATCACCATCAGCATGTAGAAGGGGCCCCGCGACCTCCCCCGGGACGTTATGGCAATATTGACTTTTTGAACCTATTAACATGTCTTCATGACCAAATATGCTCTTGCTCTCACGTCGATGCACGCGTCTCTAAGTGACAAAAGTGAAGGTGGCACCTCTCCCCGCTCTTGTTCGCCTGGTACATTGCTACCTGCATGTTAAGCCGGATAACCTATTGGCCTCGCCGCCGTTTAGTACCCGACGCGCCTATTGTTTTGCAAGTAAGCGCTATTAAAATGGAGATTCTGTGCTGCAAACCTACTCATAATGGTAACTATGGTTTGTGGTGACTGTGGTGAGGCGAGGCGGAGTTAGATGCGTTTAATTTAGGTTGTAGTGTGTAGTAGTTCCTGGGTTCGAGTCCCGGGTCGGCAAAGTGTTATTGGTTTTTCCATCACAAATTTCTCAGTAGCATCCTGGAGTCTGGTTTTTGTGGCCGCCCACAGACTCCAGGCAAAAGGCTCGTTTTCTATAACATGGGACTTAAACATAATTGGAAAAAAAAATACAAATAAATACTACCGACTTCCAAATAAAAACACTACAAAGTTAATAGTAACTTTCTTTTTGGAAGTCGGTCTCTTTGATAGGTACCTATTTTTTTTTTGGAGTTATATAGGTTATGGACGGATTTGGAATTCGGAATTACAAGTCGGTAGAAAAATATTTTTATCTTTTTAGTACCTAATAGACAAGTTCTTTAATAAGGTACCTATAATGCCAGAATAGATGAAACTTGAACATAACCGGTGAAATGAGAGTGTACCAACTGTACACATTAGTTGGCGTACTCCTTTAGAGCGTACTGGCTTGATCTTATGTTATGAAATGGTATGTATAAACAATAAAAAGACATGCGATCTTCTCCAAATTAAAATGGGACCAATTTGGGAACCCTCTTTGACGGAGAAATCGGTGTACAGACACAAAAAGAATAGGAACATAGAACCACCTCGGTTTTGGATAGTCGGTTAAAAATGTGGGTGTACTACACACAGGTGCACCTCTGCCTATTCCTTCGTAGAATACAGGCGTTATGTTATCTTTCCCTTGAACTCACATACAGCTACTTTCTTTCCATATTGCAGAATCTCTGCAAAGAAAGCTACAATTAATTGTTATCCAAGCAAAGTTTATTTCTGTAAGTACTCGGCACTTGCCCCCTGGAAGACATCTGTGCGGCCAGACCGCCAGATGTCCGCCGTGACTATCTTTAGAAACAATTGGACTATTAATTAAACACATACGTTTTTGTTCCATCAGGTACGCAGCATACATAACGTACTCCAACACACAATGTTTGTTCCTATTGTAGCCATTTTTTTGTTTAAGATATTGGCCGAGGCATAATTAAGCTGTTTTTCGACCTTGTTACAAGATGAATCAGGGCCACATACCAGAACCTAGACTTATAGATATTAATCCTCTTAAACATGCATGGACGTGACAGATATTTAAATGCAATGCTATGCAATCCTAACTTAAAGAATTGTTAATCGTGATTTAGTGATTAAGTACCTACAAAACTTGTACCTTCGGAGTATATTCCCTTATTAAATCGCGATAAATGAAATAATTAAATTCGCTTCCCGTGAAATCTGAAGACAAAGGAACTGCCACTGCCAATGTGGATGGATCTTCATCCACATTGTTTATGTTCTTTATTCTCTTTAGGATGGAGAGGAAGAGGAAGCCCAAAGAAAAGTGGTTGGTCTGTGTGAGGAGTGATATGAATGAAAAGGGAGTCAGTGATAGCGTGACGGTGGACAGGATGGTATGGAAGAAGAAAACGTGTTGCGCCGACCCCAAGTAACGAGGGACCTGGGCAGAAAGATGATGATGAAAGAGACTGCCTCCAACCACTATATCTAAATTTTGGTTGGAATTAGTTACGAGTAAATAGCCAACATGATGATGATACCCTAGTAATATATCAGCACATACGCAAACTAATCAACGCTGGCCTGATTGTGGAACTGCACAATAGTGCAAGCTCTAACTCAGACAGATGACTGCTTTATTGGCCATTGATATGATCGTCGCAAACTGGAGCGAACATGTAGTGCTAATTAGAACATATTGTCGAGTAATTGATGTGGGAGCACTCCAGCCTACTAGCAGCCTCGTGACAATATTGACAATCATAACATAACTTAAGAGAATCTTGGCAAGATAGAATGCCATATATTCTAACGTGAAACGTGACATTCCAAAAATTCAAAAAATATAAGTAGAACAAAGACCAATGCGCTACTATTATGCTAGTATTATATTATCTGTGGCGCTAGCGCTACCAAACTGCCACGACCACGAGGTCAATCCAGAGGTTTTGCCGATTCGCTATTGCTATCGCCGATAAAATGTCACTTTCAACACATATTTATTTTAAAAACTTTCTGCCGCCCTCGTGGTATTATTACTTCGCCCAACATCTTTATAAATTATAGCCTGTGTTATTCTGGTGTATAAGCTATATTTCTGAAAAGTTTCATCAGAATCCGTTTAGTAAATTTTGCGTGAAAGAGTAAAAAACATACATACATCCTCACATTTTCACGTTTATAATAGTTAGGGATTGTACTGTTCAGCAATTAGCAGTTTTTAAATTAAAATTTACTAAAGAGAATTTGAACATAAAATTTGCCAATAAATGAGGTACTAATAATAAGGCCCTATGTCTATAGCCCAAAAACACCAAACCACAACGTTCCAATCTCGTTTACATATTTTGAACATAAAACGATCTTGTTAGTAGTTGATAGAACAATTTCCCAGCCTTTTATGATAATTGAATAAGAGCAAATATCGCTTATAAAGACATGACCACTTGTCCAGCGGTATTTATTGCATTGAAATTAGCTAATTGAATTTAATGCTTACAAACGGTACCGCTCTTGAACTATAAAATAGCGTCGTAAATATGAGCCGTACAAGGCAGCGACGCGCGCGCAACGATCCATATTGACGACCAATTCGATACATCGCAGATGAAATGCATTTGTATTATAGTAAATTCAACCTTCCCCACGGCCACGTTTAGATTAAATATTCAATCTTGGATATTGTCTAAATTAATCGGTTTATATTCTTAATCACTTGTCTAAATTTAAATTAAATCTCGCCTTGTAACATAAATGGTAATCAGAGGATTGTAATGCAATTAGCAATGAATAAATTGACATCAATATTGGTGTGTTTACTTCGTGCACTCACATAGAGCTGAGAATTGGGCAATAGCTGTCGGCAGGATTGAATCAGTTATACGAGTTACTTAGCATACGAACATAGCCACATATGCCTTTCCAACCATTGCTCTCTAACTACCTTCTTCTTCGACACCGCCGTCGACCTGTTGATGTTTTCAGCCTAAGAATCATTTATGTACTTTGAGTGATATCAATCTTTTATTTACAATGACGTCTGCTTGTCTAATAAAATTACTCTGAGAAATGTAATGCTGTTGGCTAGTTTTTCTGCTCATCACATGCATCCCTTGGATTTTTTATGTTTTTAGATGCATAATATAAAACAGCGTAAAAAGACTCAACTTTACGAAAAGAAAGTCAACAGTTTATTACTGAACAAAAACACTAGCTTTACATACATTATATCCACATCCACAAATCACTCTGGTCCAGCTAGAAAGCCGTGCTCGTAGACGTTTTCAACGCTTTTTCAAGGCTCTAATTGTTAAGAAAGCACGTACCGTGTGACATTATCTGCTATATCTACTGTTCAGTGTCCATCCACCACTTTCTAGGAGAGAGGGAGTTTTCTAATAGCCGTGTGCTGACGACACACCGGACAGAATCGGAAAAGAGGCAGATTTCGCACAAAACTCTACAGACAGGCATAAGTTAGAGGTACTATTTTCTTTTAATATGTGTCCGGTACACTTGCATGTTCTCTCGGTGTTCTAGTCACAGCATCACTTTTCTCCAGTAAGTCCAAGTATACATTAGCTTTTAACTAATGTTGTCTCGCTGACATAGAGTGTGTTTAGATTTCTTTTGCTCATCAAGTCGGGCAGTGCTAGGGATGGCATCTTCGGCCACATTTAAGAGTCCCCATTTTAGATAGAAAATTTTGCTAAAATTATACCTTTGATTTACCACCACACTAGACATACCCAAAAGAGAGATAATATCCGCAAAATAGGATACCGCGATATCGTCAGAAACTCTTAAGATGACAGATTTAATCTCAAAATTAATCATCGTCATCTGCCTAGCCTTTTTCCCCAACTATAATGGGGTCGGCTTCCAGTCTTACCGGATTCAGCTGAGTCCCAGTGTTTTACTTGGAGCGACTGCCTATCCTATCCTATCTATCTAATCTCAAAATTAATATATACTAAAAAAATATAATAAAGGCAGCCCAATCATTAGTTGGTTAGTAAGTAATTCTACTTAAAAATAGTAAACCAATAAGTCATTTTCAGCAATAAACAGTCCAATAGCAATAATTTCAGGCGCGCGGTGCGGTGCGTGTGCGCCGAGAAAGTGCAGCGCTAATGAAATTGGGCGGCATCGCATGCGCATCAAACAGTCAGCTACGACTCGACTGTAGCACACTTAGCACGGAAAGCGGAACTGATTATTGCGTCACACGCCACAACATCTGCTCACAACACAGGGTTGCAAAACATTGCTTAGGAGACGTTTTCATTACCGCACTGGACTAGGTGGTCACTAGGCAAGTAGACTTTGGTCAAGTTGAAGGGTTGGAATTTCATAATCTATTTGTATTTTATAGTCTAAATAAGTACAGGTTGCTAATAATGTGATCATCATCATTGCAGCCGAAAGACGTCCACTGCTGAACACAGGCCTGTTGCAAGCGTCGCCACATCGATCGGCCCTGTGCGTCTCGCATCTGCAAATAATGTGTTCAATCCTCTAAAATCAAGAGGCAATCAAGATGCAATCTCAAACAATTATGATTTTGATCTCATGAGTCATGACACGGCTGATATAATTTAGTTTCAACTACGTACAAACGATTTCAACGATCTTAACAGGCAACAAGTGAATGCAAAGTAAGTAGAGCGTCAGCAGTCAGCCCTACGTCTCGTCGGACAGAGTGAGCAGTTCGTAACAATTAGGGAATAGCGCCAAGCAAGCGGGTCGACGGGCGACGCCCACTTTATCTCGGATTCATTGATCTACACAAGTTTTGAATGAAAGCTTGCGATAATGCTACACTGCGTGTGTGAGGCTTTTGTGATATTATCGACTAAAAGTTTAAAAAACTATTCCCAACACTTAACATAATCTGTAATCCCTCATAATTAAGCGTATCACACGCCGAAATACTATACGCCGAATACTATATCAAGAGTGTGCCAACTATCTTCATCTTAAATTGGTCGGAAGGAGATCCTTATCAAAAAAATAATTTACTAATCAAAAACCCGCCCGCGAAGTCGGAGGATCAGGGGGTCAGCCAGTTTGCGAATACTTAACCTCCGACTGCACAGCATTATTTTTTCTTGTTTACAGCTTTTTAGTTCGCTTCTTCGCAGGCGGGTTTTTTTATTTTTTATTTACTACTTTTTAGTTACCTATCTTTTTTTTTTCGAATGACTTTTAAACATATAAGTGGTTTATTTATATTTTTGTAATCACCTCTAAAAACCCTTGATACCCCACTCGATGGGATTGGAAGAAAAAAAAATTGCAACCTCCACAATATGGCGCCCAAAATCCGCAATGTTCATTTTTTTAACGGCAGTTATCTAAGAAAACTTGGGCAGTCAAGACCTATCTAACGATGTCTTAATTATAAAAAATCGGTCAAGTAGTTTAAAGATATGAGGTAATAAAGAATATTACATACATACCCTTTCCTTATGCGGCCGGGTAAAAAACTTCGCCCACATTTGCGAATTAGGAACAAGGAAAGAATCAAAACCATAGATTTAGAATTTTTTTTGCTACTATATCTGTGATCAAAACGCAGAATCCCGACAATCCACACTTACTAGTCAATCACGTCAGTACCAGGCTGACATAACAGACGACAGTCTACCCGTCTCCCGATGACATAACGTTTACCACCGACCCCGGCGCTGAGCGTCGCTGACACTTTGATCCCGTTGACAGCCGTGAAGCAGCTTTCAGTCAGAACGCGAGTAATGAACTCACAGCTGATCAGGTGACCAATTTGCAACTATCAACACAATGGAGTCGGAAGCGAGAGATTGAGTAATTGGCGAGGAATTAAATGCAGAGCAATTAAGGACTAATTTGAGTTGTGCATCAACTAATGACCAGAATACAAGCAACACTGAATTAGAGGTTAAGTTATAGAGGAGGAGAATAGGCTGAAAGTGATAAGTAACAATGAAAAACTCAAGAACGGAATTTAAGGATAAGATGAAGACAGCCTAGAAACAGTAATAACTTAGACAATTATTTGTTGTGTGTACTGTACTCATGTTTGTGCAAATAAATGATTACTTACTTGCTTACTTACTTAGTATTTATTAATATTTAACGTTAGTAGAAGTGTTAACTTTACAGCACCCAAACAGAAATGTTTGGATCGGAAATACATTAGTGAAGCGGAACTAAGCCATGAAGTAACGTATGAAGCCGTTGTGACAGTTGTGAGGCGACTTATCGCGACGATTTCCAACCTAAAACAGTCAGGTAAGTACATAGGTAATCGTAAATCGTGGGACGTGCGCGTGCTGCAGTGGTTATGACAATAAGTGAGAGCGATACTAAGCCATCATAGATAACGAGGGAGAAAAGGTCTGCTCTGTACTTATACTGACCGTTGATCTACAACTATATAATTAGGGAATCAAATACTGCAGCTGTTCAACTAGTATCTGAATTCTGAATCCAAAATCAGAGTAAAAAATGCGTCCTCCCTGCAAAATGCAAATGGTAGGTAAACATTTTGCCCGGCAGAAAAGATGAAAGAACTTTTCAAATTATACGATCAATCCGCCTTCAGCTACGTAGTACAGGAAACTAAGGGAGGCGAATTCAGAGGAAACAGAGGCAGTAGGGACGCAAAATGTAAATGAGTCCCGTAACAAAATCGCTCTTCTGTACGTTTTTATTGTATGGTAAGTGGCAGTAATCCCTCAGACTTGGTCGGAGCGTCGCTTGAACGCCCAAAATGGCGCGGACGCCCATTGCGGCAGCGATAAGCGGATAAACTCCGCATTACCGTATTCAGGGCGCGTGTAGAAAGCTGCCCAATACAGTATATTAGAATAGAACTCTCGACTCTATAGACAAAGGTTCAGAGTACCGGCGGACTATTCGCGTTCAGTTCCGTAATAAGATCCAATTCCGCTCCCAATGGGCGCAGTACGCTAGTTTAGTTACGTAAGCGTCCTTTTTAAGTTTAATTGCAGTAAATGCAGTCGTTTGTCGCAAACTGTGGAAGTGATCGGTCGCAGTGTGCACTGTCCTCATTCCCACCGTGTGTTGTGGACCTGCAGTGAGTGAACCAGGCTGTATTTTTGTTCGACTGCCGTAGAGGAATGGTTTATGACTTTATAACTGTTTTGTATGGATGTAGGTGAGTGTGAATGGGTTGTCCGTTTGTGCCGTATTTGTACCACATTTATACCTTGTACATCACATATTGTCACAATAAAAGAAGTTCAAATACGTAATTCATAGGAGTGAAATTACAAGAGAGCATCAAAAAGGGAAACCAGATATCGAAAAATAAAATTTTGCCACCGACTGTCGACTCATCATATACAAAACTACATTATAGGATGTCACAAAGGGTAACATCGGTAACTTTAGCATCTATGAAGACTTATTACAGTACACTCGAACTGCAATAGCTGAAAATTAAGCTTTCGCCTGTTTAATAATGCTTGTATGCGTCACGGGGACAATTAACACTGTAATGCTGCAAGCGTTAATATAGGTATGCAGTTCAGTGTTAGTACTGTAAGCTGCAATTCAGCATTTTATGGACTTTAACTCAGCTATATTCTGAATTGAAGGCCACAAGTGTGCCCTTAGACCCCTTGCATTTTAAGAAAGAACCTGTGAGCTACTATAATGCAATCAGTTATTCTGTGACTTCAATTAGCAATGATATAATGCGTCTTGCTGCACATAGTTGAACTTTAACAGTGTTAATCAGCTTGTTACACTTAATCTTGTAATAGCACTTATTTAGCCCACATGATCACTATGGGTGAACTTATATGATGCTAAATTACAGCAAACTGCTATAAATTAGCTCACACGTAACCCATGATCACGGTTAGAGCTGAGTACTTGTACTAGCGTCGTCGGCAATTAACTAATGCAGTTAAATAAGATCTTGTAGACTTTCAGCGCCACAGTTTACAAAAAAAATACTACGAAAATCGGAGGAGTGTTTCTTGGGATGATGTAGGTAACCAAATAACATAAAAGGATAGACACAACAGAATTATAATTTTGTAAAATAAATCCATGGATCCCTAGAATTCCTGCTGAGACTTTAGTGGTTCACTGATGATTACCTACAATATTTGCGTACATGTTACCCAACATCAAGCTTTACAGGAATCTGTGGCTGAATTGTTTCACACAAGAACTACTCGTATCATTTAATTACTGATTTATGTACCAAGTGTGGATATTTAAACAGCCCATACCGTTTAATTGTGTTTAATACAGTGCACATTGCTTGTCTGCCATTTTTTCGGTTCTAACTTATGTAATCTATACTAATATTATAAAGCTGAAGAGTTTGTTTGTTTGTTTGTTTGAACGCGCTAATCTCAGGAACTACTGAAATTGAAAAATTCTTTTTGCGTTGGATAGTCCATTTATCGAGGTTTAATAATGCATATAGTTACAGTTATTCAGCTAACAGCTGTTTAATTTGTGACCAAACCAGGGTTATATCAGCTGCAACAGCGTCTCTAATGCTCTTATTCAGAAGGCTTGAAGAACAGCTTAGGATTCTATTGTGGACAGTGATTCAGCTAATATACAGCACTTCTGTGCTACTTGGAGAGCCTTGCTTCGCGTCTTCGCGTCATTCAGATTCTACCCGGGATGGATCTACTGTCGACTATGTTTATGCAAATGAATCAAACCAAATCAAAGTGTTGATTGCTTAATCAAAACTAAATCTGCTTGCATTTTCGTGTTGACTTTTGACCCTTTCAACTTCGTTCTTGATCCAAATCACTTCACCGATTATGACTCAGTACTCTACTCTAGATCTACGCTACTATTGTTCCATTGTCAGGTAAATAGTGTAGCAGCACGATTATCTAACATTATCTGAACGGTGGCGAGGCCGCATTCCGAGGGCTCTGCTGGCCTCGACGGGCCATAGCGAGCTAGTAAGCGTGGTGGCTACCGTCGTCGCACGCGCCGCTCATTAGGTAATTGATTACGATTAGACCTTACTTAATGTTAAACTTTGTGACCTTTGAACTAATAGGTCCATTGTTACTTTGATTTTAAGGGCTTATTGTTTGCTGTTAAGGTAATGGATTGAAGAGAGGTATACGAAAACTGGAGCGATCCGAAGCGAGCGCAAAGGATGGTCTGCAGACTTATTGAATAATGAATTCGGCAAGGCAAAGGGCAAAGTGTATGAGCAATCGACCATTCACATAGACGGAAATCCACTTCGCGTCTTTCATCTCGCATGTATCTAATTGCTCGATTGTTTTGGGTATAAGTATTTTTTTAAATTCTGCTATCCAATGTGCAATCTTAATTTTACCACAATCCAAGGAGGATTGTGGTAAAATTCCTTGGTCTCGAGAGTGAACGATCAACATTCACGCCGCATTTTTTTAAACACAGTTATTAACAAGGTTCTGTAGTTATTGCAATTATTTTACTCTGTATTTAACTCGTAACGTCTCTCAACTGCCCCATATTCTCCACTACTCTATTTTCTTCACAAGTGGGGCATTAACATTATAGCTCGGAGCAGCACTTTCCCGCAGTCGGCAGTCGGCACTGTGTCTAAAGGATAGGTTACACAGTGCGAGCTGCTGATGTGGCAGTAGACAGCTACTGTGCCTATGTACTCGTATGACAGTAGCTCGACTCGCCTCGCACGGTCACACTATGCAAGCTGCTGGCTTCGCAGAAGACAGCTACTGCACCAGTGTACTGGCATATTCGTCAATGGCAATTCGTCTGCAATGTTGTCGCAAAATACACGTTTAATCACAGTACATACCACAATAAAAGCGGTTACGAAAATACTTTGTGTTGAAATGCTTAGAATTGAAAGAGCTATACAAAAAAAGAAGAAGAAAAGAAGTATTTGGGTCAGGGATTGGTTGCAAAAAAAAGGGGCAACGCATACAATATTTAAAGAGCTATATGATGAAGATCCCCGAGAATATAAAGCGGTTATGAGAGTGACACCTGAACAAGTGGAAATACTTTTAAATTTAATTGCTCCAAAAATTCAACGTGATGATACACTGATGAGGGATGCGATACCTGCAAGGGTGAAGTTGGAAATAACTCTGGTATACCTTTCTTCTGGGATATCGTATAGACTATTGTCGGTATTTTTCAGAGTTTCAAAAGCATCCATAATTAAAATAATACCAGAAGTGTGTGCTGCTATCAATGAAAGTCTAAAAGGTTATATCAAAGTAAGTAATTTTTATTATTCTTAATCAAATTCACAACGGATTTGTTAAAGTTTTTGCACATATTAAACGTGAACTTAACATAGTAATACTTAATAACTACAGTACTACATAGCTTATTTCGTTATTTTAGAGATTGATATTGCTGAAGAAAGTATATCATTACGGAGTATAGATTGTGAAGATTGATCCAGCAGTGGCGTAGAGTTTGCAGATATTGTAGGTTCAACAGGTTGATAATTTACAGACATTGTTTGTGAAGGATTTACTGGAGCTGCGAACACTACAGGCTGTGATGACAGCGTACATTCATTATGGAGTATAGATTGTGAAGATTGTTCCAGTTGTGTAGAGTGTGCAGATATTGTAGGTCCAACAAGTTGATAATTTACTGCAGGCTGTGGTGATGGCGTACATTCAGAACTGTAATCAGAAGGTGTATACACAATTCTAGCACAGAGGGCGCTTTTACGGTATCTAGAGAGTATTGCCTGTATTTCATCTGTCGCATCAATTCTATCAATCGGAGGTAACTGTTTGAGCTGCAGTGCTACATGTCTTCCAATAACATCACATTCATCTTCTAATTCTCTTGGAATCGGGGCAGACACGTTTACTAAACTGTTATTTAGTTCTTTGAGCTCATTCACAGCTGCTTGAATTTCAGACCGTTCTGATGATACTTTCGTCTTTAATTTTGGAGTTTTTGGTGGCCTCATCACTTTTGTAGGAACGGCGTTGTTGCTATTGTCACTAGCATCAAGGTCCTCGTTATTCATGGCCTCGTTTCCTGACATTGATCCAACGTTGCTTCCTGACGTTGACGCATGATTTGGTTCCTGAAATTAATGTTACTCTTTTATTTTTCAGATACCCAATGTGGAAGAATGGCAAGATATAGAAGTAGGATTCGCTTCGAGGTGGAATTTCCCGAATTGCTGTGGAGCTATTGATGGGAAACACATAACAATTCAAGCACCACCAAATTGTGGCAGTGAATATTATAACTACAAAGGAACAAACAGTATAGTGCTCATGGCCGTCGTAGATCACGATTATACTTTCAGATATGTAGATATAGGCTCATACGGTCGTAATGCAGATGGTGGGGTATTTCAAAACTGCTCTTTGTATCCGTATCTAGAAAACAATTTATTGTTGCCTGAAAATGGTATTCTAGTTGGAGATGATGCCTTCCCTTTGAAGCCGTATTTACTAAAGCCCTACAAAAATATATTGACTACCGCAGAAAAGATATATAATTATAGATTGAGCAGAGCAAGAAGGATTGTGGAGAATGGGTTTGGCATTCTAGCATCTCGTTTTCGTGTTTTGGGAAAGCCAATTCAAGTTAAAGAGGAAACTACGATAAAGATCGTCTTATGTGCATGTACATTACACAATTGGTTACGTACCACTGCATCAAGCACTTATACACCACCAGGAACTACAGATTATGAAGACATCATAAACTTTCAAATCATTCTGGGGCAGTGGAGGTCCGAAATTAATGAATTACCGAGTATTCGTCGCTCGAGAATCAATAATAGATCGAAAGCAATAGCAGAGAAAATGCGTGATAAATATAAAAATTATTTCAATGGCGAGGGAGCAGTTACGTGGCAAAATGATATGATTGTGTAATTAGAAATAAAATACTTACCAGATTACTTAGTGTTTCTTTTTCTTTTAGATTTATTATTTTCATAATATAATCCATAGAATCGAACCACTTGATAGATGGTTTATAGATCTCATCAGTGCCAGATCCACTTTTTTTGCTTTTTTCAATTTTCAATAACTCCTGGTTATACGTAGAACGTAAATTTTTGATTTTTTTTGTAACTTCATTCGTGTTTTGTAAATTAAATTCCATGCGGATGTGTTCTAACGACGCTTTACGCAAATCTCTGTTCTTATAATTAGGATCCAAACAATTCCATAAGTTCGTTTGATCTTTGTATAGCTCCACAAACTTTATATTTTGATCGGATGTCCATCTTTCCGCCATTTTGACGCCGAAACAAGAAACACTGTAGCGTGGGCCCGAGCGTACGAGCTACTGTCATTTCGCAAAATCGTGCGAGTTGACGACCGAGCGGCGTGCGAGTGGCGTGGTGGGGGAAGGCAAGTAGCGAGTAAAAACAAAAAATGTTGAAGTAACTCGGACGCGAGCTACTGTCCCACTCGCACATGACAGTAACTCGTATGATGCGGTCACACGGTGCAAGTAACTGCACCTCAGTAACTGACTCGGTCAGCTCGCATGCCAGCTCGCACTGTGTAACCTAGGCATAATTCTAATGGCTTGCTTGGAAATCTTTACAATCAGATCAACACCTCGCGTGAGGAAAATGGAATTATTCTTTTTAAATTCTTATGAAGTTATGACTGTCTGAATAACATATTGGTGTAAGTAAATGAAGGGGTACTTACCAATCACTTATTGCTTATATTTTTCTCATCCTACATTCAATGGTGAACTGTAACAAAAAGAAAATATTTGTTAGTATTGTTTATTTTAACAGGTTCATTGTCCACATAGCAGACACAATAGTTAAACAAACACGTGAGTCATATATGCCTCATTGGACAGGGAAGAGGTTAATTACTTATGAGAACACAGCTTTTTTGTTACTTCTGTAAATCGATATGTCGGAAAACAACGCTATCCAACAAGCATCTATCAGGGAACCAAGAACCATCGGATATTGACGATCTATTTCGAATCAGAGCAACCCGTGTTCCGGGGCGGGTGACCCTCGCCGGGCGCGGCACCGCAACGTAAATCAAACCGGAGCCGCGGCTTTCTCCGGTCAATGCCTGCTGCCCTGGTGCCTGCAGATATTCGCTAACCACTAATACCACTAGCGATATCGTTTACTTTGATAATACTCACGACTATAGGCAATTGTAAAAGGTAGGTTTACATAGTTGCCCACAGAAAATAATAAGTACAGCGACTTATTAAACGCCTTCTTTAATTTACAATCAGTTAAGAAACTCTAATGAAATACACGTTTTCTTGTCTCTTGACATAATTATTGGACACCTGTTAAGATAATTATTAAACAAATGCTTAGTTCTGTATGCATTATTGACAGTTTATTCTAAAGCTAAGCGTCAACCTACACACATTCAATGTAATCATTGAAATCGCAGTGTTGTTGTGAATTTTAATAAGTAGGTACCTACTGTACTCGTACCTACTTATGTTTGTTCATTTTGCCCTTGCCAACAATGTTCTTTAGTTATGTTCTTTAAATAAAATATTGCCCCACACTTTAACAATAACAATAAAACATAGAATAGTTCAATTGATATTGGACCTATATACCCACATTTATGTAGGTATAATATAAATAAGTATATAATCCTACCCCTAAATAATTACTTCAAACAGGTACAGTACGACCGATGAATCGTGGCCCGTCTGAAGTTAGCGCCAAATGGTCGCCCAGCTGTAAATCTCATACAAAAAAAAAGAAAAACAGCAGCGCATCGCAAAGCCTTTGTTCAGATAGGCCACGACTCATCGGTCGATCTGTAAAATAGTTTGAAGCCTCTTCCAGTATTCAGCACGCCTGGTACACAAGCATTATTTGTGCTCAAATCGAGCAGCTAACTTCCTCATACGACGAAGACTAACCCGAACGGGAAACTAATACAGGATTATGGAAATGTTTATTGCAATCGGAAAACTCGATAATGTTAGATAAGCAGTCGATTGCACGCTATTACGACTGTTTCCGATATCATTTACTAAGAAAACATATACTTATTTATTCGTTCGATGACCGATTTGTTTCTATTATTTTATTAAAAAATCTTTTTGGATGCAATTGGTAACAAAATGTATCAAAGTATTACACAATATCTAAGAGGAACATGTCATAATGCAAGATTTTATCTAAAATGCAGAATGATGAATTTAGTTATAAATTTGTTGGTAAGACAGGACATAAGAATAAGAATAAGAATAAGAATAAGAATAAGAAATTTTATTTGCTCAAACATGTGTATACATACATAATTAAAATAATACATGCATGCAAGATCTTAAATACGAGTGGCTCACGACATGTCTGCCACTTCTCATGGCGTGCAAATATTTTAGGTACTATTATTATTATTGAATTAATTATTTTTAACATTTTACAACTATACATTAAACATCACTCACACAAACAGATTTCTTATATTATATATTATTTACATTATCCAATGATTTATAAATTTTTTTCCTAGTCCAATATTAAAAATAACAATTATCACAATGAAGATTTACATCACTTTAATAGACATTCAATTATAATGAAATTAATAAAATTATAGGCATTTCTAAGTTCACCACTACTACATGACCATAATTACTACAATATTAGTTATTATGGTCAAATTATTTATAATAATCACCATGAGTCGTTTAAAAATTCTGTTATACTATAATATGCTTTTTGTGCCAAAATCAATTTTATTGTTTGTTTAAATTTTGGTATAGTTTGTTCTTTCCAACTTTTGGGCAATTTATTGTAGATAATTGGTGCCATGCAAAAAACACTCTTGCGCATAAGTGCAGTTTTTGATGTATGTAAACATAGCTTACTATCATCACGCCTATTTCTTGGAAATTTGTCTGCCATACGAGGAAACAAATGTGGATTTGTTTTTACGAACATTGCCATTTCTAATATATAAAGTGAAGGTAATGTTAATATTTTATATTTAATGAAATAATTTTTACAGCTATCGGTAGTTTTGAGATTAAACATAGATCTCAAGCAGTACTTTTGTCTTCTAAAGATGATATCCCTGTCGGTTGAGTTACCCCAGAAGATAACACCATATCTAATGACGGATTCAACTAAACCATAGTAGGCTGTTAATAGCGCCTCTATATTTAGAGTACGTGATAATTTATATAACGCATATGCACCACTGCTTATTCTTTTGGCTAGAGCCTCAATATGCGCTTTCCAATTTAAGCTTCTGTCGATTGTTAGTCCTAAAAATTTTGTACTATTAGCTGTCTGTATATTATTATTATTATATTCGATGTCAAGACTAGAGAATAATGATGATCGTTGGCTAAAGTGCATAATCAAAGTTTTACTTATATTAATTTTCAAATTATTATTATTCAGCCACGTTACTGCTTCAATTAATGTATTTTTTATGTCCGTTTCATATGTATTCTTAGTATGGCATGGTATAGTTATCGTACTGTCATCCGCAAACAGTGTCATGGGATGTTTAATGGATTTAGGGAAGTCATTAATATAGAGTGTAAACAGGGGCGGTCCGAGTACACTGCCTTGCGGAACTCCATGAGGGACGGTACGCTCGCATGACGTGAAAATTTCTTCACGTTTGGAGCTCATATTTATTCTATTAATTTGGGTTACTTGTTTTCTGTCATGTAGGTATGATTTTATAAGATTAAATATGTTTCCTCTTATACCATATGCATCAAGTTTATTGAGTAATATATTATGTTGGACATAATCAAATGCCTGTGTCATGTCGCAGAAAATGGCACAGACTGGTGTATTTTTATCCATGTTTGTCATAACAGTATGCAAGAAGTCGTATATGGCCAAGTTAATAGTTTTTTTCTCCCTAAATCCTTTCTGTTCATCACAAAGAATATGATTTTTTTCAAAATAGATATTAAGTTCCCTGTAAATATATTTTTCGATAATTTTTGAAATTATTGGTATTAATGATATTGGCCTATAAAATTCCATTAGCTCCCTATCCTGTTTCTTAAATAGTGGTTTAACAATCGATATATCTAGTTATTCAAGATTATTATTAAGAGCCGAATTAAGCAATTTGCTATCGTAAATAATTATTAATTTATGTAAAGTTGGCACACCGACCGGAAATCTTCCCCTAATCTTGTTTACTCTCTGTCCTTTTGGCAATCAATTAGGTATTATATAATTATTATCTAATTAATTAGAATCCGCGTTAACAGGTCTAATGTATTCTCATTATGTATTAGGTAATGTTGCGAAATAAACATAACTTTAATTTGGTTAATTTTATTATGAAATGGAAAAGCAAGTACAGTCAGCGTCAAAAGTGGATCAATAATGTAATAATGTTTCCGAAATTGGAAATATTACTTTGTCCATAAAAATACAAAATATAACTTTTGAAACATCAAACCTAGTAAACAATCTGTGGGTACTTATAAAAGTTAACTTTCAACGCATTTTCACTAAGTAATAAAAACATTGACACTAATACGCTTACGATACTTGAAAAGTATTTCCAAAACGTCGGTATTCCCATTATATCAAAGAGCCAATTTTTCAGTCAAAATCCTTTAGTTCAGCTTTCTAACATTTAAACTTTCTTCTCTCTCGACACTTGTACGTACAAAGTTACTTAATAACATTCAAGAGACGATATAATAGTATTACTAACACATAAAATAAACTTTAATATGCGAGTTCAAACAATGATTTGCATAGTGATTGGTCGGAAGCTGTGATAGATGTCGAGTGACCCGGCGCGCGCGCAGCTGACAAATAACTAAACAAACACGAAGCGTGTCCACTGGCGCACGATACGTTACGATACATATTTGTTATATTCTGAAGAGCACGTCTGATGGCGGATTGGTTCACTTTTCATTAATGTCAGTTGAATAAATAAGTCAAGTTGGTTTACCGTAAATTAGTTTTGGAGAGGATGATAAAGCAATTGCTAATTTGGTGGGCTTTTGCTGATATTTCGACTGGATATTTGGCTACATTATTAATGTAGCCAAATATTTTTCACCATTAAAACATTTAAACCCTTGGCAATTATTAAAAAAAAAACCGTCATCAAGAGTTTTCAAATCAGTATTGTCTCACTTTGAGTAAGGAACACAAAAAACCAAAACATAACCTGCCTCTACGGCACTTTGTCGCTCGCTAATTAAATAGCCGAAAAAACAGTTGAGTCTTCAATCTCACTTGACTTTTATTGCACTGTATCACAAAAGGCACAGTTATCTAAATCGGTCGTAATGGACACGGGTACAGTCGCGCACAGCTCGCCTTGACCGTGACGGCGCGCGCCGCGGAGAGTGAAACCGTTGTACAGTCGCGACCACTACTGACACGCACCACGCCTCGCGCCGCTGTACCGTTTCATCGGCCGATAATCTTTGTTGTGCATTGGTCACGAGATAGTACTGGCCCTGGTGCAGTCATGCGAAAATGAAGTGATTGTGCGCACGAGTGGTTGGAGAAGCTTTAGTTAGGCTGAACTTCCCGCACAAATAGTTTATACAGAGCGTAAGGCTAAACAAGATAGATACGAATAGATCATACATAATAGTACTCCAAAATGGTAACCTCTACAGGATCTAACCATTTAAGGACCTTACAGAGGTAGGTCAATTATCAATTAAAAACTGATTTTGGTACCTGAAACTTGGTAATGATTGTAAAAAGTTAAAAGCCTACATAAGAGTCACATTTACGCTATGAAATTCTTTTAGTCTTAGATGAGGTCCAATAAAATCTTACAACACTGATGTTGATTAAACCCATTTATATGCGTTACTTGCTGTTCAAGTCACTTGTAATTTCGCAACATGCGCACCATAGGCCACAGTCATAGCGTTTAATGAGTCTCCCCGTGTTAAGATCATGACCAGCAGATTTGCATGCAGTGTTAATTACAGACAGCTCCAATTAGCATCACGCGGCCGTTGAAGTTAACATCGAGATTATTACAATAATAAAAGTTGTAAAGACAAATGAAAACGAGTATTTAATATAGGAATAAAGGTGATATCTAACAAGCTAAGACGAGCTATGTAATAGTCTGCAAGATGAAGGAAATTAAGAGACGGAAGGAAATGTGGCTGTAGTATTCTGCTTGAATATGAGGACGCCATTACGCCAACGTTTATTATGTGGGTCGTAGAAGATGTTTCCACGAATATTTTCAAGACAAGACGAATGCGAGACGAGACAACAATTATTTCCTTCAATGTTAAAAAATATTGCTTCCACAATTTCCAAAAAATATTAGGTGGTAAGATTTCTAAAACGAAGAGTTAGTTTAAATGAGATAAGGGTTCAGCTGGCTAACAGTGCAAACTGAAACAGGTGGGTTTCTATATTTTATCATAGACTTCATAATTCATAGCGAATAGATTATCATTTCAGCCGAAAGACGTCCACTACTGGACATAGGCCTCCGCCAGGCGTCGCCACATTGACCGATCCCGTGCCTCTCGTATCCAGCAGATTTCCGCAACCTTAACGTCATCGGTCCACCTGGTGGGAGGCCTTCCAACGCATCGTCTTCCAGTTCGCGGTCCCCACTCCAGAACGTTTGTGCCCCATCGGCCATCCGTTCTGCGAGTAATGTGCCCTGCCCACTGCCACTTAAATTTCACAATTCTTCGGGCTATGTCGGTAACTTTGGTTCTCCTGCGGATATCCTCATTCCTGATGCGATCGCGCAAGGAAACGCCGAGCATAGCCCTCTCCAAAGCCCTTTGGGTGACTGTAAGCTTTCTGATGAGGCCCAATGTGAGCGACCACGGCTCGGTTCCGTAGGTAATCTGGCAACACACACTGGTCATAGAACTCATAGACTTTCATCTTGAGACACTGTGGTATGTTAAAGCAAATAAACAATGATTTGATTTGATTTAGACGAGAAGATACCGCGCAACTGCCCGAACGCCACCCAGCCGAGTCGGATTCGACGGTAGACCTCTTTCTCGAAGTTAGACCTACCCAACTGAACCTTATGTCCCAGGTAGACATAATCGTCTACAAGTTCGAGTGTAGTCTTCGATCTTGATAGGGATGGGTGTTACATGGCGAACATATTGAATTGCCCTAAAAACCAAGTAAGGCGAAGAGTAAAGAATATTAGACAACCTTAGCTCACTATGTTACATTCCGTTTTCTTATACATCATCATCATTTTAGCCGAAGGACACATCCACAGCATAGGTGTCCCCCAAGTATCGCACATGGATGGGTCCTGGGCGTCTCGGATCCAGCGGATCCCCGCAGCCTTCTTATACATACCTATTTGTTAAACTATGATTCAGCGTTACCACGAGACCACAGCTCCATAACCCTCATTAGGTCTCATTATGATTAATTCCAGACAAAGTGTCACTATGAGCAACGTCTTCTATTGGGTAAGCCTCACAGAATGCGTGTCGCGCTTTGTATTCGTGGCCATTGGACGCGAAATGACCATACATTACCATACGAGGCATATTAATGGCGCGTTTGAATACAATGTTTTACTACTTACTACACTGTTGTGTTGAGTCGTAGCAACGACCCCATTTAATACTGGCGTGCAAACAAATAAATAGTTAAACAGGTTTGTCTGCGATTGTACCTTTCTAGTAAAGTTATGTGTAAAATTTTTACCCGTTTGTTAAATTATTGAGAGTTTTTTTTATTATGTGTGTGGCACTGTGTGGCAGAAAAAGTAATAATTGGACTGATTGATAATATCTTTTTGTTTTTCAATTTGGCATTCCAAAATAAATGTATTGTTATGCACATAAACAAAGTCTCACCCGATTATTTGCATTAAATAATGAATAGTATTACAGAATAGAATAGCATAATTTAGCAGCCCATAGAAAGTGATATTTGTATCCTCGTCAGACTGGACCGCGACGGTTCGCAAGTTGCCCGCATAATTAAACTTCCTATAACTCTACGACAGCCTGGTATGATAAAGTATGTGCTAACTTACATAACCGCCAATAATTTTGTATAGAAACCCACTTGACCCTCAAGGTCCCCAAAGCTGTAGAACCGCATGAGCTTGACGTATGGTAAGAAGTTTTCACTTTCCCCGCACGTGCTGCGATGACTTGACTTTTATAAGCATACAATTAACATTATTGATCTAATGATCAGATGAGCAGTGGTAGCCCAGTGGTATCGACTGCGACTTAGAAGTTGTGGATCGTGGGTTCGAAGGTAGGCGCTTTACTTTGTGTAAATTATTTCATCACCACTGCTCTCAAAACGGTGAAGGAAAACATCATCCCTCTCATAGAGAGAAGGCCTGTGTCCCAGCAGTGACAACATTAATAGGCTGATGATGATATAATGATCACAATATGCAAACAACATGAGTCACGTTCTTCAAAAAAAAAACTAAAAGACTTGACTATGTATACATACATAGTCAAAACGTTTTTATTTGTAAAAATAAAAACCCATTGCAAAAGTTGCCGGCTTATTCAGTTAGATATAACTTCATGTAACAATTCTATTAATCCATAAGGAAAACAAATTATTAAACAAAACTTAACATTTTGTTTTTAACAGAAGGACAATCTAAGAAAAAAACATAAGGAAAGTGACTTTCTAGAGAACCACTGGACACGATTTCATGTTATCCTGTTCATTGTAAATAAATGATCTTCAATTTGTCATACCATAACCACTCACGCGGCAAGAGTAAATATAACAAACACTTCGTTCATTATCATCGCTAATCAACTATGGTTAGCAATCGTTGTTATGAATTCTATGGAGTCATGTGCTCCTAGTAAACAGAAAATCTATTTACTACAGTTCACGCTCTCTACATAAACAAAAACAAGATACAAATCTAAGAATGAGGAAGGTGATTGTAATCCTTCTTGAGTACCTACTTTTTTATTATTGGTAGGCTTGCGTTAGACCACTACCTCACCTGATGGTAAGCGATGAAGAACGCTTGCCTAGAAATAACCTATTCACTCTTGACTTGAAGACCTCTAGGTTGTAGCTATCGGGAATCACAGTACAACTTGGATATATAAGGCCCAATCTTTACATGTCTTTAAACACTGCTACATAGTACAGCAATCGTTCTGCACATTCTTATTTCGTGCTGTGATCCAGTTAAGCTGCACAAGCGTGTGATAATGTCACCGGCGTCAAGGCCACGTCCCCCTCGCTAATAAGGTTAATTAATATCTTAAATGCTTGTGTGCGCCATATTGGACGCCGTTGCGAAAGTATTGGCAACAAGAATGTGCTTAATGGACAGTTGTTCTCAGCAATCAAGTCAACAGTCGAGGTAATTGACGAAATAGTTTACGGAGCGTAAGAAATTACTGAGACAGACACCTTAAACTTTCAAAATTATTTAACTAGATAATATGAGTTAACAATATATTTGACTTATTACTTAAAATAAGTAAAAAAGCTAATTAAAATAGCTAAAAGACACCAGATTCAACTTACCAAAGATTGGTACCAAATTTGCAGAAGAGTTTTTTTTTTATATAATGAAAAGTAGTATTCTGTATTGTTTGTATCTTTGAAGAGTATCTCTGCTAATATTATGAAAATTTAATTTCGGAATTTTCGGAAAAAAAAACGGAGTAAAAATGCCGAAACAATCTTTGACTTTTGTCGCTGACTTTACCCAGGTTAAATTGGTGAAACTCGAGAAATTGTTGCAATTTTTGATTAAATTGCAACAATTACTTATTAAGGCTTAAAATAATTTCATTGAACATATCAAAAAAGTAACATTACCATAAAAAGAAATGGCGGTTCATTCTTGAACTTTTCGTAAGTTAATAATATCAACGACAACTGTAGATCGAATAACTGCAGAATTAGATTAGATCCACACAAATAAGAAAAGGGAACTAAAAAGTTCACTTTACATTTGATACCTACCAATGTTTTACGCACGTAGTACATAATTCATTATGTTTATTTAGGTAATTTACGTAATCGCCAAGAAAGTGGAAATCGTAGCGAAAGTGAATGATATCGCTCGCCACACAGTTCGGAGACATTCAAACATATATATCACATTACATTATGTATTTGTTTTTAACCCAAATATTATTGTATGCAATGTACAATGTACTGAGTCAGTGAGTTGATTCAACAATAATATTATCCTGTTACTGAAGCCTGGCTCTCTTGCGGATCTCTATCAGACATTTAGAGATCCGCAAAAGAACCAGTGTTACCGACATATCCCGAAGAATTGCCTAACTTAAGTGGCAGTGGGCAGGTCACATTGCTCGCAGAACGGATGGCCGATGGGGCAGAAAAGTTGCAGTGACGACCGCGAAACGGAAGACGTTGCGTTGGAAGGCCTCCCACCAGGTGGACCGATGACCTGGTGAAGGTTGCGGGGATCCGCTGGATGCGAGACGCACGGGAACGTTCAATGTGGTGACGCTTGGGGGGAGGCCTATGTCCAGCAGTGGACGTCTTTCGGCTGATATGATGATGACTGAAGCCTGGTTGGTCTAGTGGCCGCAAGTGCTATTGCTGAGGTCCCCGGTTCGATTGCCGGGTCGGGCTAATGTTATTGAGCTTTTGCATCTGGAATTTGTCTATAGCATGTGGCCGGATGATGGCTATAGGCTTGCGCCCTAGTACACATAACTGCGGATGTACTAAATATAGGTGCACTTCAGCCAGAACCCTTCAGGAACTACAGGCGAAGATGTTTTGTTATGTTAAATGATAATGTTTCTGAAGCGTCATTGCACCCTGTATGTCCCTACATCAAAGCAAGCTAGAATCCTATTAAAAGAAGAATTAAAGTGCTGGTGCATTACCGGTACAATCCATTGACGATGAGGAAATCCTAACATTTCACGTTTCACTACTCGTACAACCAACAACTGCTCGCAATTAAAGCTAACCTAAAAAAGTCAGGAAGCACCGAAATAACGCGTCAAATATGTAACGCGGTGAACACCGCTGAAACGTTTACATAACTGAATATGTATAGGATTACATATACAGACATATATGTATATTATGTGTTCTATGAGTTCATGTACGTTACATCGGTACCAAGGCCTCATGACAAGTCAGGAGGTTTTTATATGCGGTGAAAGGTATGAAAATTTTCCCGACCGATACATCCGGTACTCTCTTTGTGATCGATCTCCGGTGTAAACATGTTACAATGGTCTAAGCCTTCGTTAATCGCATTGTATCGTTCCAAATATAATTTCCCGTCAACAGTTTTCAGAAGATCGAATGGCGAAAGTAAAAGGAAATTGACAAAATTCCCTCGGGTTTCATGTCATAGTCGAGAAAATTGGTATTTAGATTAGATCTCACAGGACCTCCTTCAGACTCCTTCACCCTATGTTATGTTATTCCTTATGAGTTACAAACAATACTGTTACGGTTAGTTTTACGTTTACGTTAACTCCGATAGCTACGGGTTGTAATCAGCTCACAATAATTAATGAGCAGGCTCATCGGATTGATTCACCGTGACGTGAATTATGTTAAACCTGATGTTATGAAGCATTATGCTATCGTTAATTTATTCATTTATTAAGTGCTGGAAATATGCCTCATTCTGTTTGTACTAACGAAGTTATTGTTACAAAATTTAACTAGATACATATGTGTTAAATGTGGATTATTCAGAAGTAAATCGCTATTGCGTTAAAAACTAAAGCATTTGTATAGTTTCTCTCAAATATGTTATGAATGGATCAGTTAACGTCGATCGACTGTTCCTAGGTTCCCACACCAATCGAACTTAGACGTCGATCATTGTCATCGATCGACGATCGATTGATTGGTGTGATAACCACCACTGGGGAGACTCCTTACTGAAAATCTGTTGCCTGCAATTTTGACAGCCATCATCTTATTATATAGAACATTATTTTATCAGCCAGTAAAATCAGTTCATCAAACAAGACGTGACACTTGCAGCCAGCTTACGGTAACTTAAGCAAGACGTGCGTAACTTTCTGCCTTTCCAGGCTAATTCTCTGCGATAATTGATATTAACGCCTGCTAATCACCCTGCTGCAGTTTTAGTAATTAATTATGCAAAGAACCGTAAGTAAACTGAATTAGCTCTACCCTATTACTAATTTAATGAGTCAATAATTACTTGATTGCCTATTTTACATAATAAATGGGTTAGTAATCAATAACTCATTTATTGCTTAACTGTTTAATTGATTAGTTACTGGTTAATGTTAATCATTGAAATAGATCATTTGTTAATGCCACCAAACCAACTTTGATGTAACTTCTGTACTTAGCTGAAATACTTCAATCTAAATTGAATAGTCGAGACACACATTAGATAAGACATCAAATGTGTGCATTGATCCAGTAAACTTGACAAGATATAAATATTCTAAAGAATCTGCCAGACTTTATCCAAAGAATTCGCCAATTAAAATGCCTAAGTAACAGTTATGTGGTGGTTACTCAAAGTGAATCAGAAGCCAGTGCGTCTTGATCGCCTGCTTTCTTCTCGCCTCTGCCGAATTTCATGCTCTATGCCCACAATTTCTACGTCTGCGCGGGCAATGCGGGCAATCTATGTTTTTTTGCTGTGTTTATAAACAAAGGTGGTGGACAGTGAAATTTAACTGAAATTGGCTAGCTATGTTCGACGCGGACACCAGAAACAAATAGAGCATGGAAATTATTTACATTTAAATCTATTACGATGTTTAATCCGATTGTATCATGGTACAATTTCCCTTTTTAAGTTGGCGCTTCTTTGCATAATTTTCTATCTAAACAAATGTTGGAAAGATTCAGTTTTTCGAGAAGTAAGCAAACGTTTAGTCGACTCTTCACTTGACCAGAGGGCTGGGCTTTTCCTCGGCCAGAAAATCAGCTGATTCTTAGCGTTCTGAGCACTTTTCACGTTGACAACGATGTGGAATTTTTTTTGACGCCCAATGGCCTGTCCTTTTTATACGCCTTCGTAGTTTTTAGGGTTCCGTACCCAAAGGGTAAAAACGGGACCCTATTAATAAGACTCCGCGGTCCGTCTGTCTGTCTGTCTATCTGTCACCAGGCTGTACCTCATGAACAGTGATAGCTAGACAGTTGAAATTTTCACAGATGATATATTTCTTTTGCCGCTATAACAACAAATAAAAACAGAATACAATAAATATTTAAGATGGGCTCCCATACAACAAACGTGATTTTTTTGCCGTTTTTTGCGATAATGGTACGGAACCCTTCGTGCGCGAGTCCGACTCGCACTTGGCCAGTTTTTAATTAGGTATTTTTTGTTAATGAAGTATTTTATACTATGTAAATTTGTATGTATGTAAATAAACATTTAAAAAAATGTTGTAAATGGAATTGTTTCCAAGTGCAGCACTCAGTAAATTTTCTGAGTCAGTATTTGCTACAAATTTACTGAGTGCTTTCGATTTTTATTCCGTAAAATGCACGGTTTCTGTGGGACAGGCTATGAGAGCGAAGCTGCGAAATAAGCCCGGAGTATATAATACAAAATTGAAGTACCTAATGAAAAGCTCTAATTACGAGACAAAATATTTGTGTGCTTGTTTATAACGGTCAACCAACATATTAAATATAAAATAGTTTACTCATTTTTGCAGCTCCAAAGTGAACAAAAGAACGACAATGACATCGTGGGAATAGGTATTCTACCTAACAATAACATAACATCGTATCGCCACTTAATTAGTCACACGGACTATTTGGTATAAGTTGACCGTATAACGATCCTATGCGATCGAGAGCGGGCTAGTATCGGGTCAAATCGGGTGAGCTATCGAGATGAATCGAGTTAGTAGCACATACGCGTGGCGAATGATACTGCCCTGAGAACAAAGCGGTGAAACTGTTTGGAAATGATATGTCTTTGAGGTCAGAGAATAAAATATTTATTATTATTACAGTAGGGCTGAGTGCTGACACGAGCTTTTTATGATACTTATATTTTAATATGAATAAGGTTGTTAAATCGTATGCTCCACCCTTGAGTTTTGGCCACTGCTCAGACTCAAATATTATATTACCAGCTAAGGCTTCGTTTCCCGCCTATCTCTCAAGAACCGTTAAATTTTCCGGGATAAAATGAATGAGACTTGGGTATAGTGTAGGTTTCTGGATTTGCGACCATTGGACAAACAGTTTTTCCTATAATAGTTTATATTCGCAGCCACTCCACACCCCTTCTAATAGCATGAGTAAGTATGTGGCTCCTTTACCATAAAACTGAGTTCCAGTTTTCATTGTTTCCTTGACTGCAATGTTGCGACATTCAGAACTTTGATTCTTTCAATTAATGAAATCAAATAAAAACACGTCGTTATCAATTTGGCATACCACCTCAAGCCAAAGTACCTATAGTATTGTGTAAACATGTCTGATCTATCATGCAACATCACCTCGTAGCAGCCCTAGCTAGTGGCTACGTTTAGTGGCACCTCGTTACCTTCCTCGATGGTCTCACTATCACACCAGGCCAGGCCATCGATGCGATCCGATCCATCAGCCTGTCGGTGTCGGAGTGTTGGCCATTCTCGCGATATTTTGTCGGTAGATCGGATCGTCCGCGTTGAGAAATGTTAATTAACCTTAATGTGTGCGTGTCGTGTGCGAGTTGCACGTTTACTATAATATTAGTGATATAGGCGTTGTTTTAGAATTCGATTGATATTGATTTAAATTGTTTGTGATTGTGAGGCGGTGCGCGGGTGTCCTTAATTTTGTGCCTTTTGTGGTCGGGATTATTATTTTGAAATTAATTGAGAATTCACTAAAAACAGTTATTTATGTATGTTTATTTGTCCGTTTACGCAAATTTATGCAATTATGTAGAGCAAAGATAAAACATAGTGGGTATTTGCGTCTTCAACAATGCTATTATCACCTTATTTATTTTTTGATAACGGGTATCGTTGTTGTTTTCGTCAATGTCTATTAAAAGATGCACGAGATGACGAGACAAGACGCGTTTCACCGCAACACGGTAAATCATAATATTTTTTTATTTATTTGGTAAGAATGCATTACTTAATAACTAAAAAATCAAATCATAATATAACAATGTGTCGGTCCTCTGTGATATAAGAACCTAAAATAACGCCAATAATGCCAGCATTGTTCTTGTTCAATACATAACTGTGATTGGAACAACCGTTTGTGATAAATACAATGAACTGGGCACAATAGTTTAATTATTTCTTGAGGAACAACGCCCGCTTCCAATCCGGTTCGACTGCTCTTACAGGTACAAGCAACTTTATTTGTGGCTGTATGTGCCATGCCATTGCTTGCACTGATTTTTTATTAGGCCAACGATTCGAAGTTTTACACAAAAGTTATATATGCATTAAAATATGTGCGCTCGATAAGAAACTCATTAATTATATTAAAATATTCTGTGATATTAAAATGCAAAACGGATGCACAAAATTATTCAAATGCACCGTGTACCAGGCGACCAGAAACATCAGAAGCTGTCTCTTCGCAAATGCATCGCTGCAACTTTCTTGTTTCTCAAATTAACCTAACCCACTTATGTCTAGTATATCTCATATCTTCGAAGGTATACTTTCCTAATACAGCATTAAATACTCATTCTGAAGACAGTTCATAAATAAGTGGTAATTAATGCTGTTCTTCTATTATTGAATAATGTATGGCGTGTCAATTAATAAGTTGTTATAAAAATAAATCACAGAGTGTCAATGTAAATGCTTTTTTAATGTTCGCGATATCCATTATTGAGAAATAACTTTAATAGACTTCTTCATCAATACGAGTAGGTTTATCATCTGATGTTAAGTAATGACTAATGTTAAAGTTAACTGCTGGGAGTTATGTAAGAGAACTCGGAACGATATTACTCTTCTCGTGTAAGACATTTGAAACTGCGTCGTTAATACAAAACCGTGCGTTGTTAATGGTCAATGGCTGTAACACCAGTGCTGCTTGTTTAATACATTTCGACAGTAAATCTATCAGTTTTATCGGCAGCCATTGTTTCCATAAATTATTTACTGCCGCGACTTGAGCAGCGAGCACGCTCGGGGTCGACCTTCAAAACTTAACATACAATACAATCAACATTTCTCCCAGAGCGCCTTGGTTTAGCATAAGCTCTCTTATTTTATAAACACACACTTATACAGATGCCAAGGTAAATTCATAAACAAGGCAAGCATTAATAACATCACGATCCCCGCTCTCCTTCCGTTACTGTCATCCTGGTGAGGTGGACTAAAGTTTTGAATGGTGTCTGTGTCTGAATTCTCAATAAAGACAGATCGTAGCTCCTACAAGCTGTCAACGGAATGACGAAATCGTATAACTCCGTGCCTGTTCAGTTTTAATACGCCGTTTATCTTATCAGTAAGATCTCGCCCGGCGTTAAGCGTGGCAGGAGGTTTATTGTTATAACTCCGCATATCTGCTGTTTACCGAAGTACTGATTTATGTAATGTTTTGAGATTTGCTAACGATTTTGTCTAGACTCTATCGAGATGTGGCTATGATTCACCGATCAAACAACAGTCTAACCGTGGAAATCAAGGAAGGGTCAAAAATCTAAAATCGCGGGTTTGAATTAACTGCTAAAGTCAATTCAACACTAGCTATAAATGGAATGAGAATGACGTCGGCGACACTCCGTCTGCAGGCACAGCAGCATATTATGACGCAGCTGATGCACAGCTGTCGTCTGCGAGCTTGTGGGAACCAACGCACTGCAACTTCCGCAGAGCATACATATGCTCACTACCCATAAAAGTCTAGACGTAAAACCAATGACTGCAAATTAGCGCATACTGTACCACATTTGTGGAAGCCTGAAATATGCTGTAATTTTATCAGAAAGCTAATATTAAAACAACGAAATGGTTTTTACAGATTCTGATTTAGAAAATTAAACCCAAGAGACTTCTGTGAACGATTGGACGTAAGGCAGAATCTTGGGATGATATGGAATTGATCAAAGACACCTGATAAAAAGAATGAGAATCCAATCATGTACATATTTTGTATTATGTTTACTTATAGTGTGTGTATAGCTGGGCAACGCGCAACGTTATCGGCGCGTGCGTCACTGTCCGCCACAACTGACTGGATATTAACTCTGATAACAACTCTTATCAGCTGAACTCCTAATCTGCTTTCTTATATTGTTTACTGGAATCTTTGCCTCTCGCAGAAAATATTTTTGAATAGTCGATGACGATATAGATGACGTATTTTTTCTCAGATAACTGCGGTTCCGTGATTCTGCTTTTGTAACACCAACAAGATGGTGATGAGATGGACATCATCATTATCATTTCAGACGAAAGTCGTCCACTGCTGAACAATAGGCCTCGGTCTTGTGCGCCTCGCATCTAGCGGATTCCAACTAGCCAGATTGGATGCACATGCGTTACCGAAATTCCACATGATCAATCCCAAACATTTTGAAGTTAAGACAGTCGTTACCGCTGATCTAATGTCACTCGTACTAAACGTTTGGTTTAGAGAAGCTACGGAGTTTTTTTCGAGATTTGTGGCTCTGATCTGATTATACTCGTTGAACCTATCTTAGAGGAAGGCCTGTAAGCAGCAGTAGATCCTTCACTAGGAAACGGTAAAATATCGATAACAGCAGGGTAGTTTGTCTTTTCGTCCCACGCTACATTTTCCGGTTCGCGGTCGCTATTTGAGAACCTGTCTTCCTCACCGGATATATTGGTGAGAATACCAGGGCATCATAAGATGCCAGTGACTTAGAAACTTGTAGACTAAGGAACATTAAAAAGGGACCGTATATGGAAGAAAAGACAATGTTATTTTGAGACCCGGCAAGGTCAAAGTTGATCGGTAAAGCGTCATTATGATAGATAACAGTGATAAAGGAAAGGTCATTCTGTTAACCTATCTATATTAAATGTATGTCTCTCTATCCTTATCATAAAACACTTGAAACGGGAAGCTAGAGAATTTTACAAAAAGAAGGAAAATTAAAGAATTTTGAGACAATTCTCAAAAAAATCATGCGACGCTTGTATGATTGTTTCGCTTTTATCTTGAAGTGCATCATCATACTATAATCTTTCAGGTTATTAATTTTGCTATTAAAGTATTATGATATCACTAGTCCACGTAGTCTATCAACCAACTGTTACTGTGCATGATTTTTATTGAATTCTCATTGAGTCTCAAAAATATATTGAAGACGAATTGAAACTGTTCTACCAGTGACCCCGTGTTCTTTAAGCTCCTATTGGAACCTGATCTCCTGGTGTAAATTGCATATTAGACCCAGCCATTAGGCTTGTTTCTACACCTACTCAACTTATCTTTAAACCTGATCTTGATTCTTGTACGTCAGTTTTAGAACACAAATATCTAGGTGTCTACTAAATAATTTTAAACCTAAGTGTTAGATAGATATTATGAACCCTTATCTTTCTAATAGCTTTACTATTGTTTACAGTTTAGTAGATACTATAATTATCTTTTGACAACAAGAAACATGATTTGATATCAATCAAATTATAATAATATGCAAACTAGGACATGAGACACATGTGCGCTTGTTATCAAACTTAATGCACAGAATTTTCCACGGATTATATTGTTCTTAGTAGCATAATGACCGATTCCTATATAAATAGGTAGGTATAGGTATCTACTGGAGAAATTCAAATGGCTAATACCCTGAACCCGGTTACATTAATTTTCTACCTACCTATACACGAAAAGAGGTTTTTCCTCGTTTGCCTACATCGTGTATGCTGAATTGCTGAGTTCCTTGAACCGAGTGCACGGTTATTATTAAAACAATAAAAACAAAATTAATACTAGTTTTAGTCATAACAATAAAAAATTACATTGTGCAAGTAAAAAATATTTATACGATCAAAAATACTTACCGTAGTTAACTTACGATGTAATCTTACAGGTGCTAGTCTACGATACAATTCGTTGTACTAAATAAATCTTAGAACACATCACTAACCACATTACAGCCGCGTTGATTTAAGGCGAGTTCACACTAACATTCTATTTGTGATCATCCCCGAGAGGATATAAATATTGCAGGATGCGCGGTACGCGGTACGGAGCCGGCGGCGGCGCGGCGCATACTGCTGTACTCTGTACGGCCGCTGCGCTGTACCGTACCGATACGCTGTACGCCGATACTACGCGCGGCACATCTGGGAAAGTGGCCGACATCATGCAGGAGCTAGCCAGCGGAAGGTCAAGTTCAGATGCAATTTTAAGGCCAGACATTCAGGTTACGACGCAGGCCGCATATAAATCGCCGCGCCCTTTATGCTGCCCTGGTATCTGTACCCTGGTCATTTACTCACAACTTTGGTTGTGAAGCATTTAAATTGCCTTCGTTAGTATTGACAACTACATTGGCCTGTTTTACGCCTTACAAAGTCGTCACGATATCGTGATGACTCTAAAGTTATAGGTGCACGCAGGTAACTAACTGCCGCACAAGTTGTACGAATAAATGGATCAAACATGGAGTTTATTGTTTCTACCAATCCTTGTTAACCAGTTAATCAACAAAAAAAAACAAAAAAAAAATAAAGGCATTTTAGCGATGTATCTTCAAAGGTTCAAACACGCTCTAAGCACGACGAAAGAATTTGGAATCTGCTTGGAATAAAAGTGTGTAAAATAATCTATGAAGATCCAACAAGAGCAATCATTTTTAATATCTGCACCAACAAAATTGGTTCAGTTTAACATTCGCCATCCACAGCATCTGCAGCATTTGAATCAAACTCGCTATTTCTCCTCTCACTCGCTCCTTTCCCTTCTGCAATAAAAATGAGAGAGACAGAACACATCCGCAGCGCGCAAGTCCTCACCCCTAGAGTTGGTAGTCGAATTATTGCCAGGTTTGGACAATCAATATGGAGTAATGACGGGATGAATGGGATCATGGCGGACTTACCGCGCCATAAACATTTAAAATTATGTGCATTTCATATGGCGGCGGTATTCGCAGTCGATGTGAATATTTTATGGTGTTTTATTTTAAGATATTGTATGGGTTTTTAGGCTATTCTTTTGTATTCGTGTGTGTGCGCCATTATTCGTGACTCTGACGTCCATAACTATTTTCAAATTGATTGCTTGCTGTTGCATAAACTATTTCTCTTTTCAAGGTATCGCCTTATTGAAATTGCATGAAGGTTAATTCGGTTTATACTTTCCCATTAAACCCTTCATTGCCTTGCAGCATACACAGCTATAAATCGTGCAATCGTCCTGCCCCTAACGCTTGACGCCCTAGTAACTCGACATCATCAAACTATCGACCCTCGCTTTCTCAAAACAAAATACCAATGTAATGAGACAAGCGTGGGCCACACCCTACTATAATCTTATTAGAAACATCCCCTAGGAGTTATAAATAGCTGTAAGTTGATAACGAGTGACCCCGGGCCACATTCGAGTGGTTTTCCCACGAAACTGAAGAACGCTAGACTTAGTTATCGTTCAAACTTCGAGTGCTTGGTATTTGTCAGAGAGCGATAAATCAAAGCTGTTAATTACGTTATATTATTATTATTATCTGATACTAAACTAACACTTTATTTTGGTATGCCTTAGTATTTTGCTATCTTCAGAGTCTCTTATATGTATTATTTCCGAAGAGTTTCATAATAAATAATAAATCAGAAACTTCTATATTAAAAAAAACTTTTTTACAAATTATACAACCGACTTCCAAATAAAAAAACTACAAAATGACTACAAAGTGAAATATAACTTCAATTTCGGATGTCGGTTTTCCTGTTTTTGTTTCTTCGTTTTATGACACCGACTTCCGAAATTGAAGTTATTTTTACTTAGTAGTATTTTTATTTGGAAGTCGGTTGCATATTTTTTGTTAAAAATTTACATTAAACTTTTTTGCTGTGGTACATAATGAGCAAGTAGTAAATAGTAATGTACCTAGGTGCCAACATTACGCCAGAATAGATTACCTGAATAACTTAAAACTTGAACATGACCGGTGAAATGAGATTATACCAGGGTGAATTGTACACATCTGCGTACCTCTTTAGAGCAACCGGCGTGATGCTATGTAATGAAATGGCGTAAACAATGAACAGACTTGCGATTGCAGCAATCCCGAGAGATTTTCCGTTGTTTATGGAAGAATTCTGTTGTATATCTCCGAAGTTCTTTACCAAATTTAAATGGGACTACATGAGAAGCACCGGCTCTCAAATAAAAAAATCGGTTCATCTAGTAAAAATGTTTGAGGTGACACACATAACGACAGTCGAATTGAGAACCACCTCGGTTTTGAAGTCGGTTAAAAATGGAACTAATTCAAATATTTCTATGAATTCAATATTTTAGAACGTTTGAAAAACGACTAAGATCTAAAGTACGATACGGAAAAGCTACATTTTAAGATACTCAAGTAAATGTATCTTTCAATAGAGTATATAAAGGTGTAACTTACACGTATAAACCAAACTCGCACTTTTTTTTACGAGCATACCTGCAACGACGACTTGCTCCTTAAGTTCGTCGCCGTCTAAGGCTGAAAACCTATTGCATAGTAGCGTCCCTAAATGTAGTTATGTATTGAGATTCGAGCATGTAGCGCCTCGTAATGTAGTTAATGTTTTTAATTCTCTTAAATCTAAAAACACGGGTGATTACTGGGGCATATCTACCAAACTTCTGGGCAATATAATAGACATTGTGGCCCCCTATCTTGCTGTTACGTTTAACAAATGCATTGATTTGGGTACTTTTCCTGATCTCATGAAGAGCAGTAAAGTCATCCCTCTATTTAAATCCGGTAGCAAAAATGATATTGGTAATTTCAGACCAATCTCTATTTTGCCTGCATTCAGCAAAATATTTGAAAAGTTAATTCTTAAGCAGTTACTCAGACATTTTAACTTACATAGCCTCCTTCACAATGACCAATATGGGTTTACGAAGGGTCGCTCGACTACAGATGCGGGTGTTGCTTTGTTGAAGCACATATTTGACGCATGGGAGAAGTCGCGAAATGCAATTGGTGTTTTCTGCGATCTTTCTAAAGCCTTCGATTGCGTTCACCATGATACGCTTTTGCGTAAACTACGCCATTACGGTGTTCAAAACGAAGCCCTAAATGTAATTGAGTCATATTTACTTAATAGATACCAGTGCGTAGACGTTAATGGCGCTAAATCTTCCAGGTTACCTGTTGAGCTGGGTGTACCTCAAGGCTCAATACTGGGTCCGTTTTTATTCCTGGTTTATATTAACGATCTGCCATTCTATTTAAAGGATATTTGCGAAGTTGTACTGTTTGCAGATGATACTTCTCTGATCTTTAAAGTAGATAGGAATAGACAAGTTTTTGATGACGTGAATAACGCACTATCAATGGTCACAGATTGGTTCACAACAAATAATCTTGTTCTTAATGCCAAGAAGACTAAATGCATAAAGTTCGCTTTGCCCAATGTTAGAAATCTGGGTCCCAACATTGTGCTCGGCAATGAGAAGCTCGAAACTGTTGATTCAGCTGTGTTTCTGGGTATAACAGTAGACTCAAAAATTCAATGGGGGCCACATATATCAAGCCTAGCGGGTAGGCTTAGCTCGGCCGCCTACGCCGTCAGAAAGGTTAGACAATACACTGACGTTGATACAGCAAGGTTGGTCTACTTTAGTTATTTTCACAGTATCATGTCCTACGGTATTCTACTGTGGGGCAGAGCCGCTGATATTCAAAATATATTTGTCTTCAAAAACGAGCTGTTCGTGCCATTTACCAATTAGGTGCGCGTGTTTCTCTAAGAGATTTTTTTAAAGAGATTGGTATTCTCACAGCGGCTTCACAGTACATATTCGCCAACATTTTATATATTAGGCAGAACATTCATTTGTACAGTAACAATAGTGATATTCACAACTTTAACACCAGAAACAAGGACAAATTACGAGCTCCCTTTCATCGACTTCATAAGGTGCATAGTTCATTCGTTGGGGTTGGTATAACTTTTTACAACAAGTTACCGTCTTCTTTTCTAGATTTGCCATTTAACGCATTTAAAGCAAAGGTAAAAGCTAATCTCTGTTCTAAGGCATACTATTCTATTAATGATTATTTAGATGATAAGCATAGTTGGTCGCTGTGTTGAACTCAAGACAATGTTCGTGTTCTTTTACCAAAATTAGCTTGCTGTCAGGTTAAATATTATTATTTTTTAATTTCGTTTTTATGTGTATTTTTAAAATTTTATTTTTTGGTAAGACTGTCGTAGGTATCGTTTACTGTTGTTGTCGGAGCTGATGAAGATTGCTACTATCTTTGCATTATATAGAGTTAATCTTTCTAGTATTATATAGCAGCATAGCCAGCATTGTGTGAGTACCATGTACTTCAGAGCTATCATTGTCTAGATACCTACGTCTTCTATTGACTTGAATGACTCCGGTGGTTGAGAGTATGTCATGCCCACTCAAATGTCTCGCCGATGATGGTGGCGCGTGTGTCGGATCATTTAGCTCCCTTCAAAATGGTTGAGCTGAATGGTGCTGATACATGTGTCATGTTCGTGAACGGGCGCTGTCGGTTGGGACTGGTCATCTCTTAGCTGCCATGGTTTATTTTAATTGATTCTAATTTTATTTCTGAATTGTCTTTTTATATTTACTATGGACACTTTTAACTTTCTACATCGTTCTCACATAATGTGTAATCTCAACATGAATGATGTAACAAATGATTTGTAATAATTACCTAATTGAAAAAGAGTGTCCATGGAGTTTCTTGCCCGTTCTTCTCCATAGAGATCTACGCCTTGGAATGGGCATCTACGGTACTTTCACAGTTATTATGTCTTGTGACTGGGACTGTAGCACCATAATTTTGTAATATTTTATTTTGTCTTTTGACAATTCAAAAGTGCCTGTAACTGGCCTACTTGAAATAAAGTGCTTTGACTTTGACTTCGTATATGTAAAACAAATTGTGTGTGTTACAGCAAAGATACCAGCTGTTATGAGAGAATAACAGAACAATGTAGCAAATTCTAATTGTCTCAGATTATCTTAACAACGAATGGCGGGAATGTTCACTGCACACGACCCAACATCAACAGTGATATCATACAAATATAGTTATTTTACGGAAGCTTCAAACTATCTCATAACAGCCGTACAAAGGTAAGATACACATAATATTTATAATAGCAAAGGAGACTCTGGTACAGGTGCAGCAAACTTAGTTTTCATAACATCCATCTGAAATACACAACACTTGCAGATATTTCATCAACATATCAACTTCTATAATGATCAGTTGGTAACTACAACATTAATATAATCTCTGAAATACAATAGGCCAAAGGTATCGACGACATTGTGGAAACAATTGAACACACTGAAGACAATCAGAAAGCTACGTAGGTTATAGAAATAAATTGATTCGAGCGGCAGCGGCGAGTGCACATGTGTTGTTTAGTACAATAGCCTCTCTTGACGCATGTGCTATGCAAATACCATCTATCACTTGATTGTGCAACGTCTGAACATAGAAACACATTGCTTTCTATTTTTATTCAGAAAATAACACATTTAAGTATAATACAATTGCAGTACTACGTCACGCAGTTTTACTGTCAATTTTCGGTAGCAGTCCGTAGCCTGAATTTGTGGGTAAATGTGGATTGTAATTAAGTACATCTCTGCCTAAGCTGGCCTAATCCTTTAAACCAAAAGGTTTATCACACAATATTTATCATTTACATGAAAATCTGGGTAGATATTTCATAATGCATAAAACTACTGTGAGTGTATTGACTTAATAACACAAATTACACGTGTTATCTCCCAAGGTTCAAAGTAAGCAGGAACATACAGGTAAACTAACATGGGTCAACAACCTAATTTCCCAAGAGCACAAGCGTCTGCATTGGAAGCCAATGAGGTTATTGATGGTCCTGTAAGGCTGTTTGAATCATTTCAGAGAGAAAAGAAACGGGATGCAAAAATATTGTCCAGTGATTAGTACTTAAATGATTACACACCATAGGACAATCAAGACTGCTAACCACAAACAATACAGCTCATCAAGGACTCTTGCACAATTAAGGCGTTAGATGGCAATAACAATTGCTGATCGTGTGCGAACATTTAATTAGACGCCACCAGGCGCACATGATATCACTGATATTTCCATAACTCCCATGTTTACTGAGCCAACACATGTGTTCCTTGATAACCACATCGTGGTGAATCATTCGTCAAGAGGAATAATTCGGTGGCAACGACAACGAATTGTTGATCAAATACATGACAAAGATTCTATTGTCATTAAAATCTGGTAATTAGCATCATAATTGGTGCTTTGAAAAACATGAAAATTATAATTTTCATAACAGAGTGACTACAATGAAAATTATTTCCATGTTTTTGTGATGACACATTAGTAGCGGTACCTACATAGACGTACCAACCAACGTTAAATACATAATTCGTGCGTCTTTATTTGCTTGCTTTCAAAAACGTTATTTAATTTTTGAACGACGCATATTTGTCATATACATACTCGGTTATTACCTCAAAACATTTACCAGTCGAGTAACCCCACAACATCTCAAAAACGTCGCAGTACGTCAGTCTGAAGTAAAAGCTTAGTCAGCGAGGCAGACACGAGGGTGGGACTAGCTCGAGAGATCCTCGACACAGGTGCGACACCTTGGCACGCCGCCAGACACACAGGCTACAGGAAATAATGCTTCGGAGAATACCTAGACGTACTCTTGCATTCGACAAGCCATTCGATGCTTTCTACATTGTGCTTTATGAATTTATAATATCTTTCAGTTGTTTTAGTGCACCTGCGGCCATTAGTTCCACCCCAAGTTAGAACAAGTTTACGTAGAGAGTAATATTTTAATTAGCTACGTGCTGGTGTTCTGTTTTGTGAATGGTTTACCCCAGTGTGTAATATTAGGTCCATTACGACCCTTACCAACCTTATTCCCAAATACTCATAGGTAATATTTGACGGGCCCACAAGCGTGGCAGTGTTGTAGAACTATTAACTTCTCTACCTGCGGCAAGCTTAGTTTTCAGTCAGTTATTAATAGAGGAGTATTTTAGTTTCTACGTGGGCAGTGTCAAACGCGACGTGTTCCGACATATCGGTGACAAAACAAACGAATGTGATTAATACGGTGAAAGCTATCGACGATTCCGTCTCTCTTCAAACACACAAATGTTTGTAAATGCAGTCTAATGTGAGAACACACTTTCCTTCACAGCAAGCGATTTAGCTGGTACATACAAATATTAGTCAGCCGATCAACTTTTAAATAATGATAGATAAACAGGTTTAACTATTCAAACAACAGTGGTAAACTTATAGTTGTTAGAGATGGAGCGAGTCGTCAAATCAAATAGGGCTTTATTTAACCAAAAAACCTCGGTTCACCGGAACTATTTACCCACACTGTCGTTTCCTGGGTTAAAAGTAACATTTTCCTTTTCCACGTAAACCTAGATGAAACAGCGGTCATTTCCGCAAAATGTCATTCCAGGCTTACAGTCTGCGGTGGAGGTGCAGTCAAAAGCTAATAAAATGCAGGAGGCAGTAAAACCCGGTCCACACGATACTGTGTACATAGTTGCATAGAGTGAGTCTGTCTAGACATGCGTGAATAGTAGCGTAAATGCGCCAATACCAATGCTCCAACCGCCGCGCTTGCCCGGAATACTGCAAATTTTACGTTTTACGCTACACTTCTCATATTAGCTTGTTTCAAGTTGTTATTTAGTTTCATGAGAAATTCATAAATTCAGCTGGTTCAATGTTAACCTTTTGATGAATTTTCTAGTTAAGTAGGTACCATTATTTTGTTACCATTTTTTTATCTATCAACTGTACGGTTTAAATCTAGAAGATAAACTTTTGGAAGGTGTTTGTTTGTTATTTGAAGGAAAACAGAGTGCTGTTTGGAAAAAAGTGCGCTACTTTACCGCATTCATTTCATCAAAACCAAAATAGCCATTAAAGTAAAAACGTTTTGTAGTCAAACTACTCGGAAACCATATCCCGACGTCCATCTTTGATCTCACTGATGCATTTGACGTGTTGACTGATGTTTGCGTGTATAAGCTCCGGTTTAGAACGTGCGCCTTATAAATCCGTTTGCTGGCACGTAGTTCTATTTCTGTTGTTATGTTTATCAATTTTTCTAACGCCATATGCGATGCAGTTGCTTTCATGTTACGTACTTGAAAGTAAGTACTGTCTTTAAGTTTTGTGTACGCATGGGGAATAGTGGCCTCGCCGACAAAGTGGATCGTGAGGACGATAAACAGAAGCCAGTTTTAATATCACTCTTTGTGGAGAAGCTGCCAAGATTACCACTGGTGTTAGAAGCAAGCGTGGTGAATATTATGAATGTTATTGCTTTGCACTAGGGATTAGAGGGAGTATTATCGAATAAGATACGCCTCGGTATGCAATCGTTCAAGACAATTTTGTAGAAGACGAATTTCTCGGTTTATTTTCTTTGGAGTCAGATGGAAATCCTTTCAAGATCTTAAGCTGACAACTGAATTTTGAAAAGAAACTGAAAAGCATTTGTGTTTCGTGGAAAACGTTCAATTAGTGTACGTCTTGTGTCTGCTTAGTTGTTTGGTTTCCAGAAGTATTTGGCAAAATGTTTGCAATAGAATAACTTAGCCTTAGCGCGTAGGTTCCTTGACTCACGCTTGCACAGCTGTTCCTCGCTTTATTTTTCAGCCTTCATGAGTTCACGTATTCGCTTGTCATTATTATAATTTGTAATTTATTCGCTCAACGCCATTGTGAAGTTACTTAGCGGTGTTTTTTTCGTGTCAAGAGCGAACGGAGCACTTGATCAAACACATACGTGTATCTAAGAGTATTTATTGGATGACAACTTGTACGTATGATGGAGGATGTTACAAGAAACAATTGAATTGTTGAGAAGATATGTTGAACGATTAGTGAGGATGTGTTGAACAAGTAAATGTAGGTAACTCTGTTGATACATTTTGAGTGACATGTTTGACTATTGTATAGGGGTAAGGAGCAATTGCATGATTAAAGGACATTGGTCAATTTGATATTATAGGGGACCGTTTTGTTAGGCAATTAAGTCGGGCTACTTATTTCTATTTCGGATTATTGCAGTAAATGTTTTTTACTAAAGCGTCATAAGTAGGCATTCGATATTTTCTCCAGACGTCATAACAAAAGCCACCGGGCTCGCGCCACAACAAAGATTAACAAGCATCTGCCTACGTAACCCAGGGGATTACGACTCGTATACAAAGGGCTGTGCTAGCAATGGCGTCGTGATTGCTATGCGGCGTGGGCGCCTGGTGCGTGCTCGTCCTTACGACGTCGCAGGCAGGCCTACTGGCTGGAGAGTTGGAGACTGGAGTACTGGCACGCGGAGCACACTGGCCACACATAAACAGACCACACGTCACGATATGAGAGCTTCAGAGTTTAGTGGAAGCTTCCGCCAATTGTGTGCTAAGGATGTTGAGCATTTTCAGTAAATTGAGCTCCTAATAAAGCTGTTGTTCTAGTCTTATCTCCTTCATCATCCGCTACAATGACTGGCCCTATTTGATAAATTGCTTCTTTGAACTGAAGAAATATCGCCAAAAGAAAATTCTGTGGAAAATGTCGTTGCAGAAATCATTCCTTATTCGGAATTAAAATTAAATGTTCAAGTTCTAGTAGAGTCAGCACGATACGCAGCAATATATCACGCCTGAGCAGTGGTGGCCCAGTGGTATCAGCCACGACTTACAAGTTGTAGGTCGTGGGTTCGAGCCCAGGTAGGCGCTTTACTTTGTGTAAATTATTTCATCACCACTGCTCTCAAAACGGTGAAGGAAAACATCGTGAGGAAACCGGCATGTCCTAGAACCAAAAATTCGAAGACATGTGACATCCACCAACCCGCACTGGGCCCGCGTGGTGGATTACGGCCCATTCCCTCTCACAGAGAGGAGGCCTGTGTCCCAGCAGTGGGAACATTAATAGGCTGATGATGTGATGATGTGATATCACGTTAAGTGTAACACGCAGCAGGAGCTCAGCATGAGATGTACATTTGAATCTAAATATGGTGAGCAGTAACGTAGCTTCGCCATTTACAACCAAAAGAAATCATACAGGCAAAAAAGTGTTACATTATAGATACTCGCTAATTTAGAACACGCTGTCACCATTGAACTTAGTGAAGATGCGAGGGACAGATGGTTTACGAGGCGTCCGGGCACTCTTTCATGTCGTCCACAAAATACGACGCTTTTTAATAGCTAAAGCACCCCTACCTCTTCCCCCTCTTGTTCCGCACACCGCATGTTGCTTTAAGGATTAATTAATGGAGAGCCCTCTGAGCCGCGGAAATAAAAATATTATTTATCAACTGCGTCGTCATCAAAATATGGAATGAGAAGTCACTTTAATTCAAGTTTTTTTTTTTTTATTTGTGCTGGATTTGCTCTTGACTCTAGTCTAGGTCATAGGTGACAGAGACAGAGTCGACGGTGGAGTGAGCTTACCCAGATGAAGCCTGTTCACTCTAACTTTGAAGAGATAAATGCGTTCGGAAACACAGACGCAGGTAGTGAGTTCCATTCATTCGCTGTGCGCATTATGAAGTCTTTCTTTTTTATGGGTGAAATTGCTTTCGCCCATTTCAAGATTCAGATTTGATGGTTATTTTACAATTCAGTGTGTATTGATTCTAGCGAAGCAAAATTAATCATACAGCAGCATAAGCATCGGGAATATCGGGATTGGTCTGATTTATTCGCAATTTCTGCAAACGTAGCCCACAGCTCCCGGCTAGGCGGCCACACGCGAGGTTTTATAGCCCAGCTATAAATAAGCGTCAGGGTTCGACCTGTAGCCTGAAGGTAAGTACAGCATACCATGCTTCATTGCTCACAATATAGCAACAGGAATACGGAGAGGAATGAGCCCGTGAAAGTCGTAAAAGTCAGTCTTGAAGACGAGAACGAGAAGTGCAGGACGTACTTCAATAATGTGCTGTACGTAATTACTGTAAACTGTTTTTGGACAGATCCTTGTTCAGTGAGAATACTTTTTATTTTTATTATTATACTTAAAGGAAAACAATATAAAAGTATGGTACATTCCCCTATTTCAAAGGACCTCTTCATTAAGTGCAGACTCAATTACCCGGAGCGTATAGACGTGGCAGTAACAATGCAATAAAATCGTTGAGTGGCGTATTGGATGACGAGGTAATTGCAGCAGGATGCGGGCGAGCCCCGAGGGTGCTCTGCGTCCGTCTGCCACCCTAGTACTCCGCCAGCCACTTCATCGCTCAACACTTGAAACTTTTGTTTATATTGTGACTATTTTAAAACAGACAATGTAAGTTGAGTGTCAGGGCGAGTGTCTGGTTACCGTCTGCTAATGGTTTAAAAAGTAATCTATTTATCACACCCTGCCTGTTCAGGGCATTTTCTAAGAACTTAATAAACTGTTGAAAATTAAGCTTCCTGGGTGATTAAATAAATATACATCTACTCGCATAGCCATAAGGATTTATAGAAAATGAATTTATTATCGCAAACGGGTGTCGTGTCGAATTTAATGTTCAAAATCCGTAATGAACCATGTTAATTGTCAAATAATTTTAACAAATGTTTGGGTCGTGGGCGGAAGTGTTCGTGATCGTGTCACAAACCAGTAACAAAATTGTATACTTAGACAGTTTTAATGACAAGTCGGTTTGATATGTTTGTGTCGCTAATGTCCATAGACTGTCTAGTGTCACTACTGCATATATCGGATATTTTGGTGCAGACTACGGCACTAGGTACGTGCAATGTATACAAACATACCTACTAACATGTTCAATCCATTTATACTGTTTTGGGCATCGTCCTTTAGAAAGTATTTGATAATTTATTTAATTACATATATTATATAAAAAAGACGTTATAATGGCAGCAAAATTTATGGAGTATTGTAGTGCTTTGAGGTTCGGTATTTTTTTTACTCTGTTGCATAACAGGCAAATGGACGTAATAGATCGCCCAATCAATATACTAGCAAGCATGTTTATGATGTCACATACAGTTCTGATGCGAATGACGAGAGATATAGACGTGACTCTGACATTTCATAACTCTACGGACACCACACACCACTACTTGACTACACCCTTTACTACAACGTTATGTTACAGAGGTGACGAGCATTTTGTTACATTTTATTGCATGACATTAAAAAAACACCTTTGCTGAATTTACGTGGTATTTCGTCTGCAGTTTATTCCACTCTGTAGATAACATGAGGTGATAATATGCGAATAAATTAGCGGGTGACATAATGAGGACCAAATTAGAGATCGCCATAATTGATAAGATGTAGCAAAAATCTGGTTTTGCTTCATGAGCTCCTAATAAGGTTTCAATTTACAGACTAGTGAATACGCTACAGATTGTAATGAGATTCCCATATGATTAGCACTTATACAAAGTAGTTTGACACCTTGAATTTTTATTTAATTTAGATAGAAATATTATATGTGTATTATTGAGTTATGTTGGAAACTTGAGTACCTGATCCCATTTCTGGTGACATAAAAGAAAATAAACCATCATGTGGTTCTATTTGTGTGTTGTGGTGCGACTAATTCACGGTCCGCCTGCACTGGGGAGGAAGTCCAAGCTGCGTATAGGTACGTATAGGTAGTTGCCACGACAAAAATATCAATATTGGAGCGCCTCTGGCCGCTGCGCTCCGTGTACAACTGGCGCTATAGAAATGCTGGAAGGGGTTTAAGGACCTGAGGTTTCGTTTATATTCAAATCAGCCTTCGAGTAACTTTCTTGTATGGCTTTCAATGGTTGAATAGCCATGCTCTTTTGGATCATCGATAAATTCTAAAGCCCCTGCAATAAGGATCTTTACCGAACAAAATGACAAAAGGGCAATACTTGAAGAGGGGAAGAGGATCTCATGTGGAACGTGATGATCAAAGAAACCACGTTCACGCCCGAAGGTCAGAAATATTATAAAGAAAGTATAAAACGGTGTAGTTTTTATATCCATAAAACTACTGAGGTGGTATTTCCCGTCCATAAAGAGAAGATAAGTGTCACAATAACAGTCGTAACACTGATGTAATCTGCATTTTGCGTTCAAATGTATCAACATCAAAGGTCCCGGGACAAGTCTCTCGGTGTTAAATTATAACCAGAACCCGTTGACTCCCAGTCGACACCATTTGTCCAAGCATTTCAAAACACCAGTAGCGACTAGGCAAACAACACTAGCATGTAGCAGTACGAGGCAGGAATTGCCAAAAATACGATAAAGTCTATTCCAGTTAGAGATGGGAAGTGCTCGCATAGCGGCCCCCGCGTATCCGCCCCGACCGGTCCGATGCGACTCCATTTTGTCGCAAGTCGCTAGCACTGCATTGTCGCGCGACCATGCGGTATAGTATAAAGAAAGTACGATAAAAGAAGTACACGTGGATTCCGCAAATGTGTTTGAAGAATAAGCAAGACTTTCCAATGGTTTAAACACGAAATATTTTGTGAAGGTTTCATAATTTGGAGACGGATGGATGAAGTAGACAGAATATATTCAGCACACGCGTCTTTTATTTGGTTATCTGCAATAATTGTTCCAATTGTGGTTATCATTTGAACTAGAATGCTAAAATGTATCAGCAATTAATGTTTGTGAATAGTGGATCTATATTCTTCCGCGTTGCGATCACCGACCACACTGGCTAGTGTGCGGAGTGCTCTGTTCTGTGCAATTAATGTCAAACCATGTACAGCACTGCATAACAGCAGAATAAATGATTGCGCAACGAGAAAGCCTAATTAATTAGTCATATGTTCGCTTAAAAAGTTAACACAGCGCACGTCGGGGCCTCGGGGGCGGTGCTCGGTGGCGTAGCGCAGAACAGCGAAAGTGAACAAATACGAACACATTAGTGATGGCACGTAATAAGCGAAAATAATATGAAGTTACAGCAGTTATTATACCAGTTTAATGTTTTGGAAAACTTTCTTTCTTTCATAAGAAACGATAAAGTCCGCTGACATACTGTGCAGAGCCGTGCTCAAATACCGAGGCGCGACAGATTTTTTAAGAAACCAATAGCTGGGTTCGGTGGAGACTGTCAGAACGAAAAAGAAACTGCAAAAGGCGAATCGTAAAAAGTTCAACGAAACTTTTGCCATAAAGCACTCGAAACTAAAACTGCAATAAAGGTAAAAGTCAGCGCAATCGTTTTTTTGTAGCCACTAACTTTTCTAATCCACTTGCCACATGAGGTGTGAACCATTTCATGTTGAATTTATGAATATCATTACAGAGCAACTGTTCCTATTGGATCATTTGCATTTGATTGCGGAGTTTGTTCTGTGACTCGTCTAGAGGAAAGTAAATAAATGATACACTAAACACACATTACACAACCCACTGGCGCAACATTATCATCACATTGGAGCAATTGCAAATATCACAGCTCCTAATATAGAAGTAGTAAATAAAACAGTTGCTAAACGAAACTACCCTAGTTATAAATATCGCACTCCAAAATGTTGATCAGTTAATATTAGACAAGTTATATTTACGGTTGGTGAACTTGAAGTTGAAAGTGAAGTGGCTGAATTATTAGAAGAGCCAGTAGATTAGCTGGCAAATTTGGTAAAGCGACACATTTGGGCTTCATCATGATTGTGATGGGACAATGGCTGCGCGGTGGTCGGTGGGTGTGCGTTTACGCAGGCGTGTGGGCGGTGAAGAAGACGTTACGTGGTGTTACGAGTGCAAGCAATCGTTCTGATGATTGATGAAAGAGCACTGAAGCAATTATGATTGACCTTTGTTTAAAGTATTTTGTTGATGAAAGAGGCAGAAAATATTTGGGAAAGTAACACCGCGACAAATGGAATGCAAAGGAGGTAGAACTATAGTCGGCATAGGATGGATATAGGTAAAATAGAAGGATTTTAAAGGAAGCAACGGAAACTCAGATGGCACATAGTAATCTAGTTTCAATTTCCTGTCTGTAATTTGTATTTGCACCAAAAATCTATAAAATTATGAATATTAAATAACGGTTGTGTTAATTGTTATAAAATCGAAGTAACGGTCAACGTTCGAATATATTAAACGAATAGAGACGCTCAAATTAAACAAATATTTAAATTAGCAAACATTTTGGTCCGCTGAACGGCTGTCAATTATCTATTGTTAAACTTTGCAATCAACAAGGCTCGCGCTGACGCAACGATAGTTACAATACATCGCGGAGCTAATCGTTAAAAAAGGTTTTTAGTATAAAAGTTGCACGTGCAGTTGATACAAGTGTTCGCATAGTTACCAACAATTATAAATAACGATATTTAATTGATTGTTTTGCAAAACGCGCACTGGCGCATCACCAAAAAAGAATACGAGCTGAAAATAAAAAAATGGGAAGTGCACACAAGCAGAAAGAGATATTTCTGGCAGTTTAGCAGGTATAATATGAAAGAGAATAGATAATAGAACACCGTTATAGAATCTGCACAAGACAGATATCAAGCCTCAGAGAACTAGAAACTCTTGTATCACATTCACGGATGAAGGAATTAGCGGTATGAGTCGATTATGCTGTTCTAACCAATGCAACAGCGTTACACTGAAGAGCCAATAATTCTGACTAAGTTTCATCATGCATACAATGCAATGATTTACTGCATGTTGCACCTCGCACTTAGCCACGTAACTGCAGTGCAATAACGGTACAAAAGCAGTATTGTCTCTGTTAATTTATCGATGTTTGTGCCACAAGTGTCAAAATTAATGATGTTTATAAAAGTATTATTAAAACAACGGCTTTGTGTTACAACAATGAGCGAAACTGTGTCGATGTGCCGATATCGCTTGCAGCAACACTGCCTGTCGAAGCTACTGCAGCGAAATAACCTGCCGCTCAGATATAATCATCTTGCCGTTGTTACTTATTACCACAACTCAAAGTTTCTGTAAGATTAGCGTATTTAATATTAATTGTATGTTTGGTTATCGATGTAGTAGCCATTGTGAGGTTTGTAGTTAATGATGACTCATCGCAAATGTGAATGGACGTCCCAAAACATATGGATCATAATCCTAGGACCTTGTCCAGAATTGGGGAATACGTATTTACTTTCCAAGTTTTTAAGCTAATTGGCAATGTAGGAGATCCCTTCTACGAAAAGCAGTTACTTAATTTCTTGGAAGTCTACGCAAAATTAAAGCAGTCTGGCGCGTAAGTAGTGAAATTCTTGACATCGCTGCACTGCTAGTAGTTATTGCCTCTAGTTAACATATAAAGGGCGCCGGCCGCCGATGCTATCGCCGGCGTTTGTCCCCTACATAGTCAGACGGAGCGCCAAGCGCCACTCATACAACATTCTAATTAGGAAAGCTCTGTTATTCATCCTTTATTATTATTTGTTTTAATTAAAATGAAAACTATGTCTGAAAGAACTCTCTTTGTATATGAGGTGCTCATTCATTTGTGGAAATGAATTAACATTCATTCCGCTCTTGTAAATTGCTCTGCTCGTGAAGTTCGCATTCATTAAATTCCTTTTTCGAGCCGAAGAGCTGCAGTGCGGCTGTGCGACTGTCTGGACAGATATTTATGATGTCAATGTCAGCCGCCCTTGTATAGAACACAATAATATCCTGTGGACTCATCTAGGCAATAACTCTACTGGAGATCCCTCCAACGTTTACGAGCGACGGCACATCGGAATCGGATCACAAATAATAAAGTTTAAATGTGAACGGCACAGCCATACATAGATATATATAAAAAAGGTATAATTTCAACTGTGCGCTGAAGACAAGGCTATATTTTATGTATTCATAGCTTTAAACCCCTTGTATGGCGGGCACTTTAGGCTAGACGGCTGTATTTGGCAATAAAATATCTGCCGAATTCGATCGCGGGTCAGACAGATCGACGCAGCCTTGCCAAAACTACTTTTAAATGTGATATTTGCTCACCAATTATATCTAGACTACAAATGGTAAGTAGTTTGCAGTTATTTATTACTACAAGTCTTTTATATATGCCGACATTCTTGCATCGTATGTCGTTTATTTTTTGGAGATACACGTTGGGTCCTATTACATTAGCATAAAACAAGTGAGTTTCATTTGTTTTGTATTTTGACGCTACTGTATATCCTAAACTCTTGCCATAAGATCTTCCAAGAGAGGACTCTTTCCAAAAGAACGATGACTTCATTTCTGACCCCTCCAACATGTGCTCTAGTTGTAAGCTCATGATAGCCATGATAACGAGTCGACAAGTGTCACGACTCACGATCCACTTCTCGACAGTTATCCACTTTAAAAGAGTGTGGTCGTTGTCTAATCTGCGAGGTAGTTGAGATAACCACCGCCCGGTCCGACCTGTCCCTTTATTGTCCCTCCCACGCGCTGCTCTCCTAGTCGCCGACCACACCGGAGACAAGCTCATAGGAGTTAAAGACCCCAATGTCGCTTGTTATACGTATCAGTTACAACATCATTGGGTAATTGTAGCTCTTGAAAGCAGCTTACGGATATTATGAGAATGTGAAGAATATATGTTCATATAACAATGGCTCAAATTCAGAGGAGCGGTCGCGGTCGCCACTGTTGATTCTGGCTTTTAAGAATTGCTGTGTTTGGGAATAGTGTGGCTGGCATATCCCAAACAAAAAATGGTTGACCAGAAACATTAAATTGGGGTAAAAAGAGCAAAGACAGAGACTCCGAGTAAAGTTTTCCTCATCTTTATCGGTAGACTGTACTGTGTCCCACAAAGATGGTAATATCGTGCAGCAATGAAAGTCACACTTTCACAAAACCAAAGCACTTAAAGGATTCCCTTGATTAGAGTTGCTAATCCATCCTACTTCCTCGCGAGTTTCCTAAACAGTGACGATGACGGATGTGTCATCTGTCACCTACACAACGCACCACTGACCCAAATCTGCTAATATACTTGTGGGACAGACTCACTTCTCGGACGATGAACTCCACTTGTTCTTAGATAATATTATCTATCCCTCTCACACGACCAACATAGCTGTATCACCATCCTTGTCTCTTCTAAATATTTAAATGACACAGTTTCCCCTGTTATCTTGCGGAAAAACAAATAAACAAATGGAGGTGTGAAACTGTGCAAACGGATGCAGAAGAAGATACAATCCAAACATCGCAACCTATCGTTGGTTTTTTTTTAATATTCAGGCCTTCAGGCGTACACTTAGGTCATAATTATTTGACTTATTGATAGCTTGATGTTTTCTATTCAACTGAGCATCTAGCATTTCTATGCAGATATTGGCATTAAAACATTTGCGAAGATTTGGCGAATGTCTAATCGCTTTTACATTCAAACTTCGAACAGTTGCAAGCAGGCCTGTTAGCTTGTATGTTCTTGAGTTTTTCATGTATTTTTTTTCATAATCTATGAACCTAAATGTTTCCATTTATATTTATTCGTCAAAACAGCTCGTCAAAGTAGTATTAAAATGCGCGGAACTGTCGTTCGGCTGGTTCAGTCCGCTGCGTAACGACTTCCGCTCCTCGCCGAGGGAGGCACGTGTCTCAAATTTATTATAATACGCCTTTTTAACAGCTTATATTTAGTTAATAATAACTTTAATTCCGAAACAGGCTGGGTCAACAGCCTGGAAGGACTTGGAAACTGCAATCATATTGAGATAGTAAAGTTCCCCTGAATTCCCGATGTCTCTAGGTAAGTATGCCTTTTAACTTGGGTATTGGAATTTAAATGTTTATTACACAAAACGATGCAAAAAATTAAATTCCGAACAGGACACAACAGCTATAAAGAAAGTGCATCGTCAGAAGATTACCTTTTGTCCTCAACCCACACAAAAACTGAATATTATTAATTAACACTGCATGGCGTCATTAAAATAGCAAAAAATAATAAAAATGTTTAACTTCTGATATCATTTTAAGAAATTTCCTTAAAATTCTCATCAAATTTCTTGATGGTGCACTCACTTTGATAATTAATTCGAGTTAAAGTTATAACAAAGAAGCGAAATAAAATATTCGCGTATTATTTTTGAACAGCTCATCCGCCATGACAGTAGTCTACAGATAATGAATGTATTTTTATAATCATTTATTTTTGTAATAATATTCTGAAGTGATTTTCTCCCACGGCTGAAGGTCGTGATGTCCAATGCCACATGACAATCAGCTCGGCTGAGAGAAACTGTTGCTTCCGAAAACTATTAGCGTCCGGAAGTGCGGAGCGGACGCTGATCGTATTGGATAATACGCGCCAATCATTACGTGCGCGGCCTGCGCGGGCGCATTATTATAATAATTTTGATAGACAGTGTTGGGTGTTTTGTTTAGTTTCATGGCTGATAACACGCGCTCAGTTGCTATCTTTTTACTTTTTCAGTCACCAAAATCATTTTAAATTCAGATCACATTTATATAGTGTTTAATAGTAATTGGACCCACCACGTAAAGCAAAGGGCTATTAATATAGGATTTAAGACACGTAGGTAAGAACGATCACCAGTCATCTCCATAACCATTGCCGCATTCGAACGATCAGTTTCCTAAAATAATCTAAAATTCTAACCAGCTATGTTTCACAAATTCGGTGCTATAGATGCCGTAGTAATTGGCCACTACGTGCGAAGCATTCACATGACGGATGCCATACAATTCTAGAAAAGTAAAAAACTACAGGAAACATGAGGTGTTCCATGTTTGAAATCACTAATCGTTTTGGGACGGTGTGGGGGCGCGGACACAGTACAACAGGTGGTATCAACAACATGGCCGAATGGAATGATATTAAATGTTGTGTTGTGGTTAATGATATGTGATAAAAACTAGTCCATTGATGAGTTCACAATGGCTTGTTTATTATGTGAGTATGTTGCGGTATGAATGACTGATTCGACATCTGGCAACATGCCTACTAGGCACCAGACCTAGACCCTTTGGTCAAAGACCCAGAAACTGGTGAAGTTAAGAGGATTGCTGTCTGGAAGACGGGTGGAAGGTCTAATCCCAGGTCTAAGTAAAAAGAGGAGGAGGGGAGTCGATTTCTGATAATATTCGTGTATTCCGTGTTTCACTATGTAACTGCGACAAAGTATCAGTGTGGGAGTGTGTGGGTGATGTATTGCATATTCATCAGCGTGCCACGTGCTGGTGTTAGCTGGCCGATGGACGATGGACGGCGTGTGTACACATGGCCATGAGAGCCTTCACTAATATGGAAGAAATGTTCTAATGCTCAAATATCTCAAGATACGAGTTAAATACCAGAGCGAGGATGAGTATTATAATGAGGTGTATTTTTTCGCAAATAATTTACATAAATAAAAGGACATCGTGTGCGAATGAAGTAATCACCTACAGTACAAATATAAATCTAAACTGAGAGGTGTGGGGGATCAACATAATTGTTATAAATTAACCAACTGGACTATACTAAGTGCCTGAGCTCTTACTGAAAGAAATAAAATTATATTTTGATGTAATATCGATAGATTAGATTATGGCACACTCCACAGAAAACCCCGGGTATAGCAATTAATTCTAGTTCTTATTTTTGAAGCAGCCATTTACTTACAGGATCCATAACTTCCACTAAACGTGGTACCGGAGGTGGTACCTATTTTTGTACCACCAGTAAGAACTTTTTTGTACTTATTCTTTTTTGTTTAAGTTTAATTGAACAGTTTTGAATATTTTTTATTGACATGCCCATATAACCACTCCACATTTAACAGCGAGTGACCTCAGCCCGTAGTCGATCGTCGCGTCGCAAGAAATAGTTACTATCGTTATAAATCTTATATGTATCATTATCCCGCACTAGTTTTTGTCACGATCTACGAGTATCAGCGCTAATGGATATGTTCTATGTTATGTGGTTTGCTTTCCGTACTTAGTCCTTCAGGTGGACCATTGTGCGTGTGCTAATGGATAAAAAAATAAACATTATTATTTCCAAGGATCTAGAAATAAGACATTACATATTTCTAGTAATTGGATAAATGTTTTATAGTTAAGTATAACATCACGCAGACACACATCTCACAAATTCTAAGATGTGGGCCCAAATTGAAAGATTACCTAGTAGATACAGCGTAATAGAGGAGGCAGGCCTATTGCTATTAACCGTCTCCGAGACTAATCCAGAGACCAGACAGGCTCCGGGTGGATACTGCTCCTGAAGAATTCCTAATGGCCAATAAATGGTGCGCTATTATACCTTTCGGAATGTTGCGCATTTAAATGCAGGCGAACCCTAGTCATAAAGAGACAGCATGTAATCAGTTTTCCAAGAAATGTTTCCCATTACCAGTCTTCACTGTACCGAGAATGAACGTAAATCTGAAATTCAATTTGTAGTTATTACGATTTGTGTTTACCGCTGCGCTGAAAGCACTTACAGCAAAACAATGACAATCGTTTTCGATACTTACAATACAAGTTTTTGCTAGGTATGGTACCAGGCTCTCAGAGTTAATGAAGAGGTGATATCCACTTATCCAGCGGAATAGGGAGCCAACAATGATAAATTACATAAAAACGCCGAGGTCAACTGCTGCCGGTTGTCGACATTTAATTAAAATAATTCCTTACACTACCTGTTGCCTTAGTACGTATCACTGGTTAATTTTTAGGAAATTAAAACCTTGCTTGCGTAATTGAGCAAACTAATGACTGTATTACCTGAGCTAAGTGGTTAATTATAAGTGTTTAGTAAGGAATAAAGTATTCCTAATTGCAGTGAGAATGCAGATTTCATTGATAGTGTAATGATTTGTTGACGTGATTAGCGAAAATAGGGTGGCCATTTAATCCTAATTGTAGAAGATGCTCCATGCGAGGAAACGTGTCAACAACGATCTGTGGGACTTGGAATGTGCCGCGTGATACATTGCTATATGTGTTTGATGATTTGGAGAAGCGCTGAAATATTTAAACGCGATGAAACACCAAGATTAATTTAATTGAAGCTGAAGGGAATAACAAGACAGGCAGAGAAATGTTAAAGGATTACAGGACGGTTTACAAATACCATTCACTTTTATTGTTTTATATTTATTCTATTTAAATTTTACATCCGCGGACAGGTTTAATTACTTAAGAAATGGGCTAGGTAGCTACAAGTATTTATTTCAACTGTAAAATACAATTATGTTCTTCCCCGTAAACGTTAAGTCCTAATGAGTCGTAAAAGGGAACAATAAAACAAAGCATTTCACTATTATCATTAATTATTATATTTTATGAGGTCATCAAACATCTTAATACTTAGGGAGCGAACACACGTCTTGTCAGCATCATTCCGAAAATAAAGACACCCTGATTCACCTGCTTGATCTAATTGTTTCTAAAATACAAAATTATAATTACGCAAGTGTACCTTATAGGTTCAGTCCGTCAGTCAGTCACAGTAAAATGTAGGCTCTGCTGTACTGTAACACATTGATACCGCAAGTAAGTAGTTGACGTCAGTTATTTACTCGTACGTCGTACACTATCGTTATGTACACAATAGCACAAAGTGACATAATCATACACCCATTACTGAGTAATTATACTTCGAATAAAAACCTTGCTTGAAGCGATGACTCGCTAAAAAGTTCTGTCTTATCTCAAGCGATCATTATAGCTGTATTAGATGTTACACATCGCGCTTTAATAATTACAGATATTACCACGTTTAATTGCTAATCACTGTGGTAATCAATCAATCAGTTTCAGTCATATTGTCAAATTAAGAAAGTGTTGACGACTGGGCTACACTACACGATACAAATACTCACATAGCGAGTGACTTGATCGTTTAGGTATCTATGGGTAATTAATCATAAGTAATATCTTGTACGACAACATTTTTATTTAGATAGACGAAACGAACGAAGACAGGAATTATACACATACAAATACGCACCAGCCGACCGTTCGATGTGGCGGTACTTGGAGCAGGTCTATGTTCAGCAGTGGATGTCTTTCGGCTGAACCGATAATGACACATATTTTTAGTTCATCAGCAGCATCTTCGCCATCAGCATTCGTAATAATGAATAAGCAGCAAATTACTCTGTTTTAATTAGCTAGTGAAACTAATCACAATGAATGTCTCATACGTTTGGGCATGCTAACCTTTCCGAAGTTTAAGATCGATATACATCATAGCTAGCGGCGGCGGCGGCAGCTAGCATGCAGACTAGACTGCATAGCGGCATGCCAATGCCCTCATTCGTCGTGCTCCTGTCGCTTTGGAGCCTAATGGCTTGGCACGTGACGATACCAGGAGACCAGACTTGTTTACTGCCATGGAAAATTCGAGGGCTTTTGTAGTTTGAATGAATCATAAAGCTGAATGGTCGATGCTTAACTTGCAGGTGTTGGGCTTTAACAAGCTGTAATCTTTCGGGAATTGAACGAAGAGTTGGTCATAGTTCCAACATGTCGAAGCTCAACACCGGAGCGATGTTTTAATGGAGAGATTCCAGAGAAACCGCAGATTGCGTGAAAATTGTCAGATGCAATGATTGTCTTGTCTTCAATTTAAGATTGTCAAACTGGAAATGAAGTTCTTTCTTACACCATTCTCTTTATTGCTTCGTGCAATTACTTTTTTATGTTCATTTGTAGACAAAAGTGCTACGTGTTTCTGACTGTCATCAAAACATTATCGCACTCGTGAAAAACAAAGATGAGCGATGCAAAATTGAGTGTTCGGTATAATTTCGCACGGTCAAAGTCGTATTGTCTCGGACTCTCGGCGGATTACGACGACTACAAACATAATGGTTATGGTAGTATTCCAGAAAGTCATTTAAGAGTCGCTAGAAGTGTGAGTACTGTGGCCGGTAGTTTACCTGGCTCGGACAAAAGGACGGTTATCCAAACATTGCATTACGTTGGCGCCGGTAATAACCGGCGCGCTCAGCCTACTACACAGCCTACTATAAACATCGTGGCAAATCAAGGTATCGCCATCGGAAGTTCATTACCTTGTGCCTGTGTTACATAGTTTACTAATACAGTAATTGGAACCTTAATTAAAGTGGCGTAAGGTTATGTAAATTAAACACTGATGACAGCAGTTACGCCCATTTTCTTCCAGATTAAGCTGAATTAGATGCCTTTTTTTTTAAATTTGATAACCCCTTTTTGATTTTATTTCTCTGTCCCTCTCAAACACAGTCGGTCAGCATGTTTCCTAATTGCACACTGTTTGTTAATTTCACTTGTCAGAATACTCAAGTGGCTCTAATTTCAATTAGAATCGCGTGGTATTTACGCAGGCCTTGCGAAACGTTTTCCTTCGACGTGAATACTTTGCCAGTTTTAACATTTTTGTCTGTAAATTGATGATGTGGTATATTCAACTATTTATTCATTTGTTATTTTATTAATTTAAATTGTAAAATCATTCTGTCTCTGATACAAAAGACAAGTGGAATAATGGAACTGAAAATTTTGCATGCAAAACAATGTTCGATCTTCTTACGGTATACTTTTCTAAGGACATACTTTAGATTGTGTTATGAACTTTTTATTAATGAAAGTAATTAAGCCTGATAGTGAATCTTATCGCTTGTCTGTCATTAACGAGGTAATTTCCTAGATAACGCGGAGAGGCGCCAAGACGTGACATTATGACCGATTACCATAGATAATTAATAACAATATATTATTACGACGGAACATCACACTAATTTTAATATTAATCTGGTTATATTTAATTTAAGTCAGAGTGTATTTTAATTAATTTCAAATTAATAATGGAAATGAGGAAGTCTAATTGTTAGTTGCGTAAGAAATTAATGAAATTATCGCTTGGAACAAATATTAGCGTAATTTACAAACCAGTTCATTTATAAAAGTAAGTACCTAGGTGCGTAGTTTTAATGTAAAAGGATCAAGTATGTAAATGGTCATTTCAGTTATAAGTAGGTCATCAAGTAATAGGTATACCTCTTAATAATTAATTGAAATTGACAAATTAATTGGCTCTCTGACCGAAATTACCTAAACCAAACCAATTGCTGAATTGAAATTAATTTCACCATCCTTATTCAATATCAAATTATGTTATGTGAATTCCTTATCAAACTATAAAGAAAACACTACTATTTACAAACAACTTAAAAACTACCCTCAAAAAGTGAAAACAAACTTACCGAAATGCAAGTATCACCTCACTAGTACATAACTGCAGTTCCACAACAATGCAACACGATATCACTCACTAATTAGTTCAGGAATTAAAGATTTGTAACTTTTCTAAAGTCCGCGTGAAATACTCCGATGCAGTCGCGATATTTAGTAGCGCATGCGCCTGACCAACGAACGTGCGCACTCTACGACGGCCGCGTGCGATATGCGAGCGATGCGAACGAATGCGATGCGACGACCCACCCAGCGGATTGGTTTTGGTTTGGTTCGCCAGTTCGCCTTCGTCCGGCGATCGCGCTTCGTGAATTTTCGATACGCCGAGAAAGAATGGCCGTCGCCGTAGCTCGCGTACCGTACGGCGTATTTGCCCGCGTAGCGTGATCCCTTCATCCTCCGACAACTTTGAGGTTACAAGGTTGTACATTATAAACTTTATAATCTATGGTCGTACTAGGGTGGTCGTCTTGACTTTACCGATGTCGGCTATAACTATAAATCCGTCTGTCCAGTAAATTTTTAGTAAATTAACTATTCTTTTGTTTGTTATAATCCGATTGTGAGCTCTTGAATTAAATGGTCTTGCTGGGAATGCTTGGAAGTGGCCTGCTGTTCCCGTCCTTCAGCTAGTTGATGCGGATAGTGATGTATCTATGTTTTCGCCAAACGTCTTGGCCGCCCTGAAGTTGGCTTTTCGATGCGCAAAGCACGCATCGGTGCTGTTTTTGTATGAGATTTACTACTGCGCAGCCATTGTAGCCATCTTCAGGGCGGCCAGAAGTTTGATGAGAACTATAACTATTACAGTTTATTAAAAAAAAAACTTCGATCAATCAGAGTTTCAGCTGGTAATCGTGGTTATTAAATTGTGGCTGTTCCACGGCATATCTGGCTATGTCTCATGCAGCTCAGCCCTAATTGAAGAAAAAGTCCCGAGTATTGCGAAAATATTTTCAACTGAAGGTCGAAAGTATTTGTCAACGCGATAAAAGCATAATTGCTCAGCTTCAGTCTCTAAGCTGTACCACTTGAAGAGCAAACAATAGCCTTACGTGCAGATCTTGATCCTGACACTGCATTGTTGACGGCACACGGCAGCGCGCGCCGTGAGAGCGGCAGTCGACATTCACATGTTCACGAGAGATCTTTTGTGACTTACCTTTGCTTGGTCATTCAATCAAAGACATTGACAGTTCCGTTGGCGCAGTGTCTGAGTGATTGACTGCAATTCCCGCACGGTACAAATATTTGTATGGCCTACAGATATCTGTTCCGGGTCTGGCTGTATTGTGTATCGGATTTTAATTGTGTGTAGGTTAATGTACACCCATGATAATTACTCCTGTTAATTCCTCGGGTATGCCAATTTAAAAAATAAATAAAAGTAGATACCTACATTTCATAAGTGGCCTCTTGTGATAAGGGATGAATTCGGTAGCTGGAGACTAGGTAAAGAAAAAAGTTTTTAAGCTAAAAGACTTTTAAACATGAAGCTCTTAGCTCCAGCCAAGAAGACCTACCTTTTGTTCCCCACCAAAGATATGTTTCGCCTTTCTTATCGTGGCGCCAACCTCCACGTAGTTCGCATATCGCCCTACCCAGCTTATTGAATAAATATTCCGTGCTTTTATCAAGCCATCTGCATACAAGCTGTCGGCGGGGCGGATCGCCGGCGCCCGAGATTGCAGGGCGAAGCGCCGCACAAAGGCGCCGACCGCACGTCGCATCAAATCACCTTCATTTCGCTGCAATCTTTATGAACTTGCTCAGAGAAACTTACTGCGCCGACGACACTTGTTTTGTTGTCTTTATTCGCTAGATGATAAACTGCCTCGAGCATACTGATCGCCTTGTGGGTTACCTACGTACTTGCTTGTACTTGAACTTAGGCAAATCCCAAGGTCCTATACCCATCCTCCTCCTCCTCCTCGCGTCGTGATCCTCATTACTAAGGGTCGCGATTCCCCCGATCGGGCGATTACACTTTCTTTTACAATATTCTTCCAACTGTGTCTGTTTGTGGTTTGGTGTCTGTCTTTGGCGTCGTGGAGTGCATCGTGCAAATTGGTGTTGACCGTTGAACGAACTTGGTCAAACCATCAGATAGGGCTGTGACCCCGCGGCCTCCTGCCATCGACCTTGAGTTGCCAGTTATCATCAACTGCTCAAGGTTATAGTCTTCTTTTCGGGCAATGTGGCTTATGTGGCCAACGAATTCCAGGACTCTACGCAGGCAGGTGGTGGCAAGTCTGATCTTGATGTTCAATTGTTGAAGGATATGGTTTGTGCGGAATGCAGTCCAAGGGATTTGAAGCATCCTTCGCCAACACCACATCTCGAAAGCGTTGATGCGATTACGGTCGGCCTTCTTTAGCGTCCATGTCCACCCACCCTATATAATTATAAATTACAAGTGTATACTAGCACGGTTTATAGAAGTTGAATGTTTTAACACGCTGTTATTATCTTGGTAATGTATGTATCTATGTAACGGAATCTTTGAACATGAATTTCATCCCCTACAAAACGTCGGCTTAATTTGAAACTTTGCACATTTTTCAAGGACCGATGACAATGAAATAATTATATATTAATAGTTTGTCCCATTATCCTTACCAGGATCTTCAGGATTAGAGATTGAACTAAAAAGTAAAAAATAAATAATTGTTTTTTTTTTTACCTAAGAGAATCTATGATTTAATTTAAAATCAATGGGCAACAGAATAAAATACTTAATTAACAATAACTACCTATATATACACTTAAATAAAAATAAAATAAAACTACGAACGCGTATAAAAGGGCAGGGGTCATAGGGCGTCAAAAAATTCGTCCACATCGCAGTCAACATGAAAAGTGCCCAGAACGCTGGCAGCATTGTCGCGTTGGATGGCAATGCTGATTCTCTGGCCAAGGAAAAGTCCAGCCCTCTGGTCACGTGAAGAGTCGACTAACCGTTTGCTTACATCTCGAAATACTCGAAGAGCACTCGGACCCCATGGACCTAATGTTTCAACCCCAAACGGCTCAAATTATATAACTTCCTATAAGGTTGTTGTATTTGCGCCGTTTGAGGTTTTATGCACCAGGAGCAGCTGCCCCAGCACAGCCCGCCATGCTAAGAAGATGGGATGGCGCAAGGGTGTCGACACATGTTGCATGTCACACCAAAGGCCTACCCACCTTCCAAGGCATTATGGTCATCCCGTCTGTTCTCTTCCCATCGTCGCGCGCCAAGCCATTGGGTTCTAAAACAGCTGGCATCCCGGCGGTGACAAGAGCGCGACGTATGATGTCATTAATGCTGGCGTGTCGTGCTAACCGACCAGCGCTCCTACTGCAGGATATGCCATGGTGTCCGAGGCGGTCGACTGCTTCACCACATTGACAACGATGTGCGAGCTACGCTGGGAGCACGCAAACGCAGACATATAGCAATCCGAAAGGCGTTGTCACTCAACATAGTACTTATGTTGGGTGACGGTAGTGCCTGTAGCCAGAGGCCCGACTCCCATTCCCCCACAGCCAGCAGGCGCGCACGCTCAGCAGTATTGGTGGACGTATCTATAAGTTTATTCCGTACCAACCTGCAGAGCGGCTCATCCCACTGTCTCTGGCAAAAAGGGATCTCGGATTCGGGCTGTATTATGCCTGGAAAGTGGCTACTAAGCTATGAGACACACTTTAGTAGAAAACCAAACAAAAAACTAGAAAATAATTTTCAATAAATTTAAATTAAGAAGTGTGATTAACAAAAAATTTTTTTATTGTAAAAAAAGCGTACTTCTAGGCAAGCGTGCTTCACCGTAGACCACATCGTTGCTTACCATCAGGCGAGATAGTGGTCAAACGCGAGCATATCGTTAAATAAAATAAAAGAAGGATCATCAAAATCGGTTCAACTAGTAAAAAGTTCTGAGATATCCAACACACATAAAAAAATACTGCCGAATTGAGAACCTCCTCCTCTTTGCAGTCGGCTTTAAAAGAGGAAAGAGGTTTATCCATATTAAGTATTACCCGTACCAAACATAGTGCTCGTGCTCCCCTGCATATTAATCAAAAGTTCAAAACGTTCCCGTCTTCATATAACTTTCATATTCATAGCTTCTATCTGTATTAAAAGCTCGACGGGGCACACAAAGCCTTGCACAGATTGAATTCCCCTTTTACGTTCACATGACCCCCTCACTACATGTAGGTATGGACATTCCTGCTTGTAGTTACACATGCACATATTCCACACGTATATCAATGTGTTCGATCATTATGGCACGTGTTAATTAAGGAAATTAGCCCCTGGCTGGCAACAGGTGTGGCGAGTGTCTGGCAGGGTGCGCCGCGGTGCGAATCAGACACACTACAAATAGATGCAGAATTACAACTTGTTATCAGTTACAAACAAAACAATACACGACTTGCAATGCAATACAATTTGCATCTAGAGACTTGTTTTCCAGGTGCATTAGCTCAATTTTTCAACTACTCCATAATAATGGAGAAATAACAATAAGAAGGAACAATGGAAAACGCACAATAGTGCGTTGAAGTCTTTTATAGAAGAAACTAGGACGTGGTGATCTCCGTAAGTTGTGGCGTTCAAAAAGTGCCGATTCTATTTGTAAGTCTTATTCGAATAAAAGTTTTATCAGTTTGAAGAAAGTCAACTTGTGAATGATGGGCCTTCTGCACCTTACTACATCACGGCACACACAACGCACCCCGTTAGCTGTAGAGGGTTTGGTGCCCACTCGTTCAGTTCCTAATAATATTAGTTTTGTACTCGTAGTTATGTCCATTACAAGGCGGCTTCGCAGGCTTGCTAGCTAATGCATTGGGTGCGTCTGCGCGCTGTATTGCTGTTGCGCGCTTTTAGTTTTTTTCGAGTATATCCTGGTTGTGGCACTGACACTTCGCTTAGGAATGCTTTCGCCGTAGATGCCACCGCGCACTATCTTGAAGAGAACCTCACTATTCCAATGGACTACCTATTGTACAATGATTTTGAGTTGTTAATGAAAACAAATACCTATAATAATAGACCTTCGACAGCTAATAAATAAATACAAATCGCGTGTGGGTATCACAACTTTTAATAAGTATTGTAGGTACATTATGATTGATAAATATCATGAATTGCTCCTTGATACCGGGATCACATAGCATCATAGCAATATTTCCACTATTCAAATTCATGCGTATCAGCGAGGCGATTAGCGAGGCTCTGTAGTAAACAGGCGCCCACGCCACCCCCGCGCTGCGCTGGCCTCCTGGTACTCGCAGCAGGAACTGCACCTAATGGCGCGATAATAACAATTACAATACCATATAATAATGACCATAATAAGTGCTCACACCTACAGCCAGATCTACCTGAGATAAATCACAATATTAGATTACTGCGTAGTTCTGGCTAGATTAGAAGTTAGCATATTGGATACTTGAAGGTCCTGTCCATCATACGCACACATTGCAGCCGATCTACACGACATTGTTTAGAGAAACTGGAATGTTCAACACCATAGAGATTGAATTGAAAACTGTTGACTTTTAGCGAACGTTATGAAAGTCACACGATCCTATGTTTTCAAATCATCGTGTTCTGCAGCTATGCCACCGGAATGCATTTGCTACTATTTTAGTAGCTATCTTTACAAATAATGATTTGAGACCAAACCTTCAACATTTCAGGCAAACTTTAACTTCCTACAACAAATTAGTTTTCTCAAAAGCTTCTTTTCAAAGACCTCTCATGAAAATGTTGTGTTCAGCTAAAGCGGCGGCGAAGGAAGTCGGTCAAGTGAGTAAAGCTGGAGCCTCCAGGCACGAACTGCTTATTATTGAGAAACTGGAGCACGCCACGCGCCGCGCTTGCTAAACGAGGATAAACGCAAACATGGCTGTTTATGCTGCATTCACTGCGAAACTTTTATAGAAGTTTTGATGCTGAATGTAGGTGAGAGTTTTTGTCAAGTGCCGCAAGCCTGCCAAAATTACCAGACTCTGACTTGTAGATGTGAAAACATAACACATCAGTCAGGTGACGGGTGGAAAATTACGGGTACCTCACGGAGCACGAAACCAGTTTCGTCCTCCGTGGGGTACCTAAACTAGAGGCTGCATGGACTTAGTACACTAACCAGTTTAGGTAACCAACAGAAGCCAGTTATGACTATAGGTACAACTAGATTGAATTTCTGGCAAGCCTTTACATTGTGTGTTTACGTACTGTATTTTGGGCAGGAATTTAGGTTTTTTAAAAATCAATGTCAGTTTTCAAAGTGCCTAACAATTTTAGATGGAATACAAATACCATCATGCGATGTAAGGTAATCTTGCCTGCATTGCACCGAAGTTAGAGTGGCAGTGACGGACTGCAATGCGGAATTCGGGACACGAGAACCCGGGAGTGGTACACCACTAGCAGTTTTTAATGGCTTTGGATACCCGCCAACCAATTAGCAGATGATACAACACTCGGATGTGGTTGTTACAAAATGTTTGTATAATAAAAACTGACTAAATTAAGATGAAATCCTTCCGCTCTCTGCCGGACTGAGTCAAATGCACTTTATATCATTTCAGAGTTTTATTTTTTAGAACTTACACAACGCTGCGCGACTATAATATGCAGTTTGGGTTCAGTCAATATTTAAGTTTTCTGCGAAAATATTTTTTAACGAAGTATATTATTGTAATGACTTGTGCAAGCATATTGATGATACTTTTACAATGAAATGTTGTGAAATTATTGAACAAAATCCGTGCAGTTAGTCACGCAATAAGACTAAAGTCATTTCGCGGTTTTAATACAGTACCTAACATAACAAGACGTATGTATGTGCATTCCTTAGAATGCACTTCGGCGTTTACAGCATAAATTCCATAGATCTATCAGTAAGGTCTAAGTTGTGATGTTGTGGATTATAGATATTTCTCCTTTGCATCATGTGGGTGCGTTCGCTTCACTTTCTACGCTTACTTACCTATATATATTTCAGATGATTGTCATGTAGGTAACTCAAAATGATTGCGTGTCAGATCACCACATTAAACAAAACAAAAGACCCAGAATTTGACCTAATGTACGAGTATTACAAATGCGAAGGTAACTCTTTCGATCTGTCTGTTTTTTTGTCACCTTTTCACGCCTAGATTAACGGCTCAACGGATTCGTATAAATCGTGGCTCACGGGTAGACCATGTCCAGAATTATTTTATGTCGGTTCCTAGAAGACGCGGGCAGAAACTAGAAGATAATAAAAGCAAGTGCAAAATTAGTTCGAAAACATATCGAACCCGTGACTTTGACGCAGAAGTGCTGAGCGTACATTCTACGTAAACTATTCAACCTATTCGGTTCCATGTCATTCCCGTATCTACCCAGTTGATAATAAATAGGAGGTAATCACTGAAAACCAAAGCTATTTCAGTAACCGGAACGAATGAAAAAAGAATTCGATGTAAACGATAGATACTTATTTCAGCTATAGTCAATCGGTATTGTATTGGTTGTGTGCGTGGCGACCTCCACGCCTTGCACCGCCTGCCTCGGGCTCACGTGCGAGCTGCTTGTCTGCCACTCTGCACGTAAATAAAGATTGATATAACAGTTACAAGCCCACTGAAACGCACGAGTATTAGCAAGCTTCGTGCACATATAATACTGTGCTTTTATTGTTTTAATTCCCCCCACCAGACAATCTCGTCTGCGTTGGCTCCCCTTCCGCAGTGCTGAAAAGAATTCAGACAACACCCGAGGGGTCTGTTGGTATCTTGGATATATTTCATGGTTTGTATAGGTAGATGTATGTAGATGTAGTAAGACAAACGACTGCGTATGAAGTAGGTAATTTGGTACGTCGTCGTGTACGGCCTACACATCTTATGTTAGGATACGAGAGGCTACCTCAGCATCTCTCATGGACGGAGGGAGAGGGCTGGTAGCTACCAGCTTATTACAGTATTACCTAGGTAATGTAGACAAATATAGAGAAATTTATGTCGAATACGATTTATAGGTAAATTAGAGTCTGTAAACGTCCGTTTAATAACCCTCATACCTTATAAGTATCATCATCATTTCAGCCGAAAGAGGTCCACTCGTCCACTGCTGAAAATAGGCCTACCAAGTGGTAACATATGGTGATATGAATGTATGAAAAGACGACGCGTTCAGTTTATTTACATAGGCAGAAGCAGTAGGTACTAGGGCATGTAATATCGGAAGGTTATCAATTCCGATATTAGATCTCAATATCGAAATTCCGATATTAATATCGGAATTTCGCACTTTCGTTAAATATCGCACGTTTTTTTGTTAATTGCACTAATTCAGTACAAGGTTAGATTGAGTACAAATAAACACGTTTATGCCGCGACATAATTTTGTCGACAGGATTTTCTATTGTGTCTCTCTCTAATCACCAGTGACTGTGTAATCGAGCGCTTATATACCTAGCCTGCACATTTTTCCCCAGAAAGAATATAAATCATGTCTTTCTGAAAACAGATAGTGCAAAAAAATCCAGATTGTTAATATTTATTGATCAATTTAAAAGTAGTCCCGATAAGTGTAGTGAGTAATAACTTGATTGATTTATAAATCAAGTATAAGTATCGGTCAATATGGCGACGCCTCCTGGGGTTATTTTCAGCGGAGGACGTCTTTTGGCTGAAATGATGGTTATGATGATGAGAGACAATGTAGTCAAGTAGTGGAAGTTGATTTATCCATCAGATTAGTGATCGGATATACTAATTTGATGTATTCAATGCAAAAGACAGAAAAATATTAAGATTTAATTTATTATGGTTTCCAAGCAAGTAACACATTATACATTTGAAATAAAGTTTAACAAGGATAGGTACTCGTTTCGAAACAGCCCTCTCAAAAGTATGAAAAACTATATTAGCATACATCATCATCATCGTCATCTTCATTTCTGCCGAATGATGTCTACTGCTGAACATAAGCCTCCCCCAAGTGTCGTCACATTGGCCGATCCCGTGCGTTTCAAATCCTGCGGATTCCCGTAACCTAAGCATTCATCAGTGAAAATATCATTGTTACAACGGGTTCTATAAAACTGTGTATTTACTTGAACTCTTAAAGGTAACATTTTTAACATTTTGTCATGAAGTGAAGTTTAAGTAAGTAAGCGCCCGAATAGTAAACAGATTATCCGATCACTGCTAATCACCGTAGTCCACGGGCTTAACCGCGTTTTCTCGCTCGACGCTTCACAAGTAGCTAATATATGATATTTTTCTGATTCCGAGATTCCGATATTGGTTCACTCAATATCGGAATTGAAATATCGCCAAGTTCGTTCCGAGATTCCGATACTCATGCCCTAGTATTTATTTATTTGTGTGAGCGCGCCTTTCCTATTAGGTTAGGTATTTCCAATCCAAGTATACTTAAATATAATGTGTTAGTAATATACAATGTAGGAGCTCGTGGTTAGATAATAACATCCGCACTGGTCGATCTTTAAGGTTAACGCTTGCTGAGGTCGATCCGTGGATGGGTGAGCAGGTGAAAGCACGATAAGTCGTTGGTCCCGGCCGTCATTTGAAGATATTTGTTACGAGTAGTCAGAAGCTTGAGATCTGCCATCAGTCTAGCCAAGGGGTATCGTGTAGGCACTCGTTCCATGTAAAATACTGATACTCAGCTGCATTACGGTTTGGGAATAGTGTGGTGGGATTGTCCCAAATAAAAAAAAACCCGGGATTACGATACATTCAGGCCAGGCGCGGATCCAGAATTTCGAAATATTGTTCCTGTATTTTGGAGAGGAAGGTTTAAAACCACTAAGGCCCAGGGCCAGAGCGAGCGACTTTGTAGATAGATATCAGGCTGACAGGCAGCTTAGGTTTTGAACATATTCAAAAGTGAGAATGAAGACAATTTCTGTCCCGCCTCGGATCTAGATTGATTTTCTGTTGACCATTCATACTACCAGCCCCCGTTGCAGTGGCGGCGTAGCATGGGTTGGCACCCGAGGCGGTTTTCTTTTGAGCGCCCCCTAAATAAAACAACTAAACGTGACTTTAAAAACAATTGTTACTAGAGCGAGCGAAACGAGCTTGAAAAATTAAAAACCTTGCCTCTTTTGGAAAGATTTTTTTTTTACCATTTATTCCGACTAACATAGTAGTCAACTTACAGAGACGGAACTGAGGATGAAAGAGCGAGTAGCGAGCTCGAAAATTTTAGCACCCCGCTTCGAATAGGTAAAATTTTATTAATATGAATCTATTCTGATGCCACTTCTATATTTGTATTCGTAGAAGTCACAGTGTAGACTCATGCAAAAACACCTTAAACGAGGATGCAAGAGCTAGCGAAGCGAGCTTGAAATTTTTTAATACACTGCGTCGGCTAGGTTAGGCTTTCCATTAAACAGTTTTTTTTTTTGTTAATTGTGGAGTGGCAAAAACTATATGGCTAGGGGCGCCGAATCTTAAATACGCCACTGTACATAAACCAACAGTGATTGTTGTTGGATATTTGACTGTACGGATCTATTCGGCTTAGCTCGTTCTAGTCCCTAGTTTCTAATATCTAGACTATACACGCGTATCCAAATCGGAATAAGATGCGTACATAAATCAACTTAGGATGTATTCAAAACCCAACAGTGCTTAAAATGAATTGAATAATTGATAGAATGTTTGATATCCATTTTTTCAAACATTTTATGTTATGATTTTGGTGCCACCTGAAGTTGCCTCCCGAAAATTTTAGCAACTCGCCTCATATTTTTGATTGTTCATCCATATTTTATTGAATTCAACCAAATATACAGGGTGCCAATGCACCTCCTTGCACTTCCTCCCAGCGCCCATTTGATCACCCGTCGTCTTGCCCATCATGCTAGCCGCGTGAGCAACGCAAGGTACACAATCAAACTAACCCGATCACGTTGTCAGTGTTGTCACCGCTTGGTGCCTGATACCTGGGGCGGACCGCCTTTACGCCCCCCATCTTACGCCGCCACTGCCCGTTGCACACCCCCTGTATCCGCGCTTGATTCTGGCACCGATTTTCCATCGGACAACGACGACTATCCTACTCTGGGACGAGAGCATGGATGTAGGACGAGAGAATAATTGGGCACAGATTATATTAGTTTGTAACTAAGCTAACTAGTAGGTTGTTCGATAAGCTGGCTTGGATACCTACCTAATGTTGGATGTTCTAATTATTTGTCTTCTTTCTTACATCAATTTCATTAATGTTTTGATTTCGAACATTCTATAGTTTTGAACGATCTCTGCCATACCACAGGCTATACATAATAATTCCATAAATAATTCACCTCTGATGTTGACATTGGCATTCAGTGATAATGTCAGTAGTTTCAAATGACAATCTTTTGACGTAACGGACTGTCACATTGAACACCGTGCCAAGTAGAAAAATTTATAGTTTTTCCCATGAAAATTCTTATTAGATATTCCATTAACCGCATATAGTAAACTTCCAACATGTTTGCTAAACCGTATAGACTAAAATCTAACAATACTCTGAAGAATTCCGAGAAGTACGACAAAGTTTTAGTGTGATAAATTATATACCATATTTCATTGTATTTTACTTAAAAATAACGTGTATATTGCAGGAAACATCTAGCTCAACGTATTCAGCATGAGTTTCCGTCGACAACAGAAGAGAAAGTGAAGGATATAGTATCTGTAAAGTCGAGTTGTATCTGTATGAAGATGGTGCTTCACTCGGGCGATATGGTGAACGTTTATTCGGTGGACGGCGTTCCCATGATCATAGAGACTGGCGAGAGGCTATTACCGACCGTCTGTGCGCTGTGGAAAGTGCCTGACCTGGTCCCTGTGCTGGCCATCCACACACAAGTGCTACCAAAGGTATGTATTGTAAAGAAATAACTTGCAAACTTAATTTTAACTAACCAGTAATTTTACTCAAAAGCTGAGCTAATCTTTGTTGGTGTGAGTACCTATTATAATAATTATGAGCTTAACCTGTAAAAGTGTTAAGAATGTGAGATATTGAATAGAGAAGTTGTTGAATGAATGAGAATGCCTTGTGGCATTAAGTCCGCCTATGTACCACTATTGTACATGAAGTATAAATAAATAAACTTTTCAGATTTTGCAAGTCTCATTATGAAAATAACTTGATTATATCTTCAGGTGCAAGGGGGTGCTCCCGTGTACCTGCCTGGCGTGGTGATACCAAGAGGTGGCATTGGCTTCCCGATGTTCCAGCGAGGATCACTCATTGCTCTGTGCACAGTGGATAATGAAGCATCCTGCATCATTGGAAAAGCAACCATGTCTAGTGCTGACATGCTGCTAAGAGCTGCGTAAGTTATTCTATAAGCTTATCAAGACATATTGTGCTGGTAAGCAATGGAAGAATGTATCGTAATGTTCAGGTTGAGCTAGGTCACTGCAGATATTGTTATTGTCTGACTTATTAATTATTGTGATTACAAAGGAAAAGACAGGGCTTAAAAATGATTTCTCCACAATAACAAATTCAGTAGAGAAACTTAATTCAAGATAGTAAATCACTCAATGAAAAGCATTTCATGTCAGTATGCCATTTAAAGTAATGATTCTCCTGTTGATTTCACAGAGGAGTATGTCTCGAAACAATCCAGGTGTATGGTGACCAGCTGTGCAAAGACAACAAGTTCAGCAGGATAGAGCGACCCAAACTTGGCCCCGCTGGATACAGCCAGGGGGACTTCACTGTAGACTTAACATCACATGTCAGTCAGGTGAGAAGAGACAAAGCACTCTTAACTTAGGCAATTCGTATCCCAGTCATGATTGCTAATTGAAGTACGTTCTTGCCCAAACAAGAGAGTATGGAGCTGCTTATATCATTCAATCATTCAAAATTGCTGTTTCATTCAAAGATGATTTGGTAAATCATCCCATATATCCTAATAGAATATATGAAAATAGAATGTATTTTAATCTAGTTAGTATTAATTTAATAGACCCCTAAACGAAATACTAACTAATCCTAAAAATAAAATGATCTTGTTACCTTTTCAGATGAGCATCCAACCACCTTCAAGAGAAGAATGGCCCAGCCTGGGCAAGAGACCACCACCAGCGCAGGCCCCGCAGCCGCCACAGCCGCCGCAGAACGAACCCAAAGTGATAGCCGACGAGGTACCAGAGAAGCAGAAAGATGAGGAGGAGGCCGATGTTGATGATAGTGTACTTACAGGTAACACATTTTTCAAAAGACTTGCTACTTTAGACAACTATGGTTAAGTCCTATTTTGCTATTTCGAAATAGCAGTATGTTCTTCAAGATATAATGAAGAAAAAACAATATTTAAACTTGGACGTAAATGAACAATACTTTGAGCCTTGCATGACCATGATGGCCGGCTTCATTCTGAGATTAAACCTCTGAACAGCATCTCTTTAAAGCTTTTGTTGGGACAAATGCGCCACACTATAATGCCTAACCACTGCAACTCCTGGAAGCCAGAATCAACAATAGCGAGCAGAAAAGCACTGAGACATTGTTTCATAGCTCAACGATTCCTTGAGAAATGATTTTAGATATGCGATAATAAAGTTATTTCTATTGTGACACTCAACATATTTATTGTTTACTTTCAGAAGATTCCCAAATAGAAGAATATGAAATCCCAACGGACATGGACGGTCTACTGCGATGGTGCTTGCTCTCATTCCTCAAACTAGACGCTAAGAACGCTGAACTGCCGCTCAAAACTAATCTCTTGTATAGGTTGGTATTTATCTCTTATCAACAAATTGCATTATATTTGAATACATACATAGATAAACTCACGCCTTTTTCCCATGGGGGTAGACAGACACTACAGAACGCCACCTGCTACGATCCTTACATATTTCTTTTCCTTCATTCACGTTTATATACTAGTCATACACGCACGCCGGTTATGAGTGCGCACCTGTTTAAATAATACAAAGTCAACTTGAAAAAAAGTATCAGCTTTAAATATGTCCCATGCTGCAATGGCTTTTAGAGAGAATTCTTGTATTCATAATTAAATTCGAATGTTTCAGAAATCATTTACAAGCCCTGTGCCCTCCAGAGCGAACATTAGATGTTAAGAAATCCTCTTACAAGAAATTAGGAAAATTCCTCGAAGCTATGCAACAGGTAAACATGAAACAAAACTATTGTGCGCAATTTTAAGTGTATGTCAACAAATTCATAAACGGATATTATGCTATAGTATAGTAAGCTATGCTGGGCTTAGCCTAGCTTATTTATGTAAAAAGATTCTCCAAAAAAAAAATATAGTTTAATAATTGGTTTGTGTAAGTTTCACATAATTGCTGTTAGTTTTAAATAAAGCAGTGTTTTTCAACTTGTGGGTTGCGACCCCCTGGGGGGTCGCGAACCCTTTACTGGGGGATCGCAAGAAGTCCCGAAAATTTAAGCGATTTATTTGCTAACGTTTTATTTGGGCCATTGATGAAAATGTCAACTCGCACTGGTGGCAAATACAAGAAACACTTCAAACCCTGTGTTATTAATTGTAGTGTGAGTATTATGTTTTTCTTTTTAACCAAAAGGAATCCAAATTGGCAGACTTGAATTCCAAGTTCAACTTCCCATCGGCAGGTAATGCCAGCAGAGACCAGACTTTGAGCTTGGTTACCAAATTTGCCTCATTTAAAAGCAGATTTAAGATCCATCTTTGTTCAGTGTTCTCCGATATCTTTTGAACTGAGAAGTAATGTACAATTCTTCTTTCAAAGAAAATTCCAATAAGACCAAACACAAACACGACAAGGATATGTTTTATTTCGGAGTTCCAGTGCCTACCATCCGGCATCATCATCTGATCAGTTTAATGTTACTATTTTCATCAGTACCATGTATTTATGAGTATGAATATGCTTCATCATAGTCAATTATTCGAGATATCTTATACTCGTGTCACCCTTATCATTGAGGAGTTCCAGTGGCCATCTGTGGTCTTCTTCATCAGTTCCACTTCACATAATGATACATTCTGAGTGCAAAGATTGCATTGTTGATGAAAAATATATAATATCAAAATCGCTATATGTATGCCTATAATATTTGAGGAGTTCCCTTGATTTCCTTGGGATCCCATCAGATTCTGACTAAGTATCAAAGGGATCACCTCAGGAGTATACCCTTTCAAACACAAAAAGAATTTTCAAAATCGGTCCACAATCGGCAAAGTAATTGTGGAACAAATATACAAAAAATAAAATAACATACAGTGGAATTGAGAACCTCGTCGTTTTTGAAGTTGGTTGAAAAAAAGCGAAGTGTCAGGGATCGCGAGATATTTTTTCATACTACGGGGGTCGTGTCGTCTTTTTTTTTTGTGATAATGCGACAGTACATTGTGTTTGGTGTTTTAAAAAGGGTGAAAACACTGAAATAAAGCATAGCGCCAGAAATGCGACCATGTTTTGACTGCAATTACTCGTAGCTGCAACGAGTTAAGCCAAACAAAGCACAACACAGCAGCATAACTTAATGTTGAAGAGTTGCTCTCACAGTGAATACTACAATTATGTATGATTACAAACTATTTTTTTATCTATCGGGTAGATTAATAAAAACTATTGACAGGTATTTTCTTTTGTCATGTAAACAAAAAAAAAAAAAACTAATAGTAACAATTATACAGTGCGTTAAAATTTCGCGTGACGTCACAAGCCCCCACTCCTGAACTTTGATGCGCTTTATCTTCGTAAATTTTACTAAAACGGGAATAATTATTGTTGTTCGTCATTGATTTCGAAAAGTAATTGTATTTGACAAAATTAGTTCAAGGTGCTATTTAGTTTTAATTTCCGCGCATTATTTGAGAAAAGCACTATACCAGCCTTGGCCACAAATAGGCATTGAGGGACTTGCGTATGTGTACGTTCGTCCATCAATGCCTCTTTTGCTGGCCGCTTCAGTAATGTACTATTCTCTAACAAAATAATGCTATAAAACATTTTTTTTTCTTTTACGATACAGGACAAATCCAAGAAGTTAATCACTAAGGAGTTGCCATTAATATTATTTTGTAATGCCATTTTAGTACCTATTATAAAAAGATTTGATTCCAATTTTAAATTGTCTGTGACAATGCCCGCTTTAGGCTTAGCACGCATTGCGATTTTTATTCGCGCGAATTTTGTCTCTTTCTATCTGTTCATAGAGCTCAAAATATTCGCGCGAATTAAATTCGCGCCGCAGTGCGGTGGATTCTGTAGCAAAACACGGATTTCATGCAGTATTATTACCGCACGATTTTTTTACCGCAATGCGAACAGCTTCTTACAATACTATAGGTCGCAGAAAGGGCGGATAAAAATCGCGCGAATAAATATCGCAGTGCGTGTGGTAAGCCTTAGCGCATGCGTGGATAATGCGGTGATGTGCTGGGTTTTGGCGCCATTCATATGTTTTGCAGGTTTCGCTGTACTGAATTTCATGAGTTTTTTAAATGTCTGATATTAGTGAATGTGAAGCAAAATTTGACTCCGCTAAATATTTTATATGCTGCGAAGGAAATTACTCATAATCTCTTACTAGCAAAGTCGAGATTATTATATGATGCATTTATCACGACATGGCATAGAAAATGCAAAAAAAAAAAATTTGTAGGTTCAATCCCAAAATGTATGAGTGTAGATAAAGTAGTGTATGAAACTGCACATAACTAGGTATTAAAACATTCGTGTGAATACCATTAAACACACAATCATGTGTTAATACCCCTTATTATGCCACAGTATCATAAACTACTATTTTAACCCAGAAATCATGATTGAATGTTTACCGTTCTACAATGTTACCAAGCCTATCTGTTCAAGGAAGGCTTGCTCGAGGTGCGCGAGATCGACAAGGGCGTGGACGCCGTCACCGCGGTCAACCTGCTCCACCCCGAGCTGCGCGCGCACCGCGTGCCCGCCCCCCTGCGCTCCGTGCTGCGCGCGCAGGCGGCTCCCGGCGCCGCCAGTGACAGCGACTACGTGCCGCCCGTCGTGCGCGAGATGTACTGCATCACCGCCAATGTGGTCGACGTGTTCGCGCCGCTCAAGTTAGTTCATTACCAGTTTGCCTGAAAGTTATTCCTCTTAGTTAGAAGTAGTCTAGTTTGAGGTTGAGTAGTGGTTGCTTAGTGGTAACGGCTCCTATTTACAAGTTACACCCAGGCAGATGCTTTATTTTATGTAAATTATTTCATCACTACCTGCTCTCTCGTGAGGAAACCTAAAATTCGAAAAGATGTTCAATCGACCAACCCGTACTGGGCCCGCGTGCTGGGTTATAGCCCACTCCCTCTATGAGACGAGGCTTGGGTCCCAGCAGCAGGAACATAAACGATGATGATAATTCATCTTGGTTAGAAGTCGTCTTAAAAACTACTTAAGACCTATGAACGCTACTGATCCTGTTATTGGAGTAACCGCCTACTGGTACCAAACTTTTAAAGAATTTTCCATCGACTCAAAAACAGGAAGTTACTATAGTGATGGCAATCAACAAGTTAGCCTCCTAAAAATAAACTGATAAGAAGGTAGACAAGTCGCGATAGGTCCGACTATAATTATATCACTTTAAAATGCAGATGTATGAAATAACTAATTCATTACAATGTGAATAGAAGCTTTCTAAATATCCCCTCTCTTCCATAAACTAAATGGCACCGTATGCCATCACAGACCTATTATCATATCACTCACTTTATCAAGTGAGATAGTGGTCAAAAAGTAAGCCTACGAGTATACATTTGTAATACATCTTACTGGAGAAAACTTTCATTTCAAACTATAAAAGACGACCTAAATCTAAATAAAGTATAGTTGTGTAATATGCCGCTACTGGTCATAAGAACATCAGTCATATGAATCCTCTAAATGTAGGAAGGGCACAGCGCTAACATCAGGCGAGGTCCGCACGACACTGACGGAGTACGTGAAGACGCGCGGCCTGCACTCCGCGCTGCTGCGGGGCGCCGTCACCCTGGACGCCGCGCTCGCCAAGGTCACCGGCCAGCCTGTACAGGTACAGTTTGTTGCTAGCAGATAGACGAGGTTGCTGAGACGAGTGGAGACGGGCAGGACCCAAGTAACACAGGAAGCATTTTAACAAACGAATAGTATACTTATGTAGAACTTAAGGTCCGTATAAACTCTTATATAAGCTCACCGAGCATCCTGACGCTTTATATTGGCATTTTTAAACCATTATGATGCTTTACACTGTATAACGTTTGGATAATGGCATATCAAAATGCTTTTGTAAAGCCTTTAGTTTTAGTGTAGCAAACCACAACGCAGCTGTAAAGCTTTCAGCTGTTTTTAGTGCATTTGGAATTACAATATCATTTTTAAGCGGTAAATAAATTCTTTATGCTGTTTAATAGCATATACATGAACCATTATAATGCCACGTAAAACCGCTATACAGCTTTCAGCTGTTTTTTAGTGCCTTTAGGTCTACAATAGAATTTTTAAGTGGTAAATAAATTCTTTATGCTGTTTAATAGCATATACATGAACCATTATAATGCCACGTAAAACCGCTATTCAGCTTTCAGCTGTTTTTTAGTGCCTTTGGGTCTACAATAGCATTTTTAAGTAGTAAGATAATGCCTAATGCTGCTTAATAGCATAAACTTGTTCCATTATAATGCACCGTAAATCTGTTATACAGCTTTGAGCTATTTTAGGTGCCATTTGTTGTTTAATAGCACTTTTAAGTGGTTAGTAAAAGCCTAAAACTGCTGAGCAGCATAAACGTGAATCAATATAATGCTTGCATTTTAAAGATCAACCGAGTTCTGTTGTATAGCTAGCAGCTCTTAAATCAAATACACGTGAGTTATTGTAATGCGTAAAGCTGTATATAGGTTAATTTTACTAAATTCGTCAAACCATTTGTCGGCCATATTGAGGAAAAGAACATGGCCTATAAACATGTTTTTTTTTTTGTTGAAGGCACCATAATAATTTTTTCAACACACTTACTCATAAAGTGGCTCTAATTTCACCGCAATTAGGCACATAATGATACCTGTTATCAAACTGTGACTTTTTCATTACTATTATTCACAAGTGAGTTATAGTTTTTTTTTTTTATTTTATTGGTTGAGTTGCTTTGTTCTTAAAAAAGTTTCGATACCAAAAAGATCGTGCTCAATAGTACAAATAAATTAATGTACCTATTGCTTGATCATTTCATGCAACTTCGTATTTAAATAGATAATTTCAACTTGTATGTGCTTAATAAATAAAACTTTCACTCAAATATAAATTTTATTTGCCCTGTAATAAAGAAAAATTGAAATTCCCTATTTTGTACGTGGCTAAAACACTATCCACGAAAAGCCAAAAAAAAAAAGAATCCTCATTCTTTTAGTCTATGGCCGAGCGCCATTGTTAAATGAGCGCGCATTGGAAAACTGACTAATTTTGCCCGCCATTGCGAAAATATTTTCACACCTCGTTTTTACTGTTGAAAATGATTTTTTTGCATTATTTTCTTCACAAGTGTGTTAAAAAACGTCGTATGATACACGTGTGTATTGATGATTACCGTCCTCGGCTCTCTTAAGACCCTCACCTAACGGCTCGGGTCCTCAATGACGCCTCAGCGGTAATCACCAACATTTCACACTTGTACCATAATGTACTATTATCTACTCTCATATCGTAATATTCACATTATAAACTTCAAACCGAGTTTATATTGACATGCTTTATAAACACAATACCGAAATTTAAAAATAGAATCTCATTATAACACTATTTCTCTAACAAAATAATGCTATAAAACAATTTTTTTTCTATTACGATACAGGACAAATCCAAGAAGTTAATCACTAAGGAGTTTGCATCAATATTTTTTTTGTAATGCCATTTGAGTACCTATTATAAAAATATTTGATTTCAATTTTAAATTTTCTGTGACAATGCCCGCTTTAGGCTTAGCACGCACTGCGATTTTTATTTGCGCGAACTTTTGTCTCTTTCCAACTGTTCATAGAGCTTAAAATATTTGCGCGAATTAAATACGCGCCGCGGTGCTGTGGATTCTGTTTTGCAACACGGATTTCATGCGGTATTATTGCCGCACGATTTTTTTACCGCAATGCGAGCAGCTTCATACAATTCCATAGGTCGCAGAATGGGCGGAAAAATTCGCGCAAATAAATATCGCAGTGCGTGGGCTAAGCCTTAGCGCATGCGCAGATAATGCGGTTATGTGCTGGCGCCATTCATACGTTTTTTATGGCATGGAAAATGCATAAAAAAAGATATTAAGTAGGTTAAATCCCAAAATGTATGAGTGTAGATAAAGTAGTGTATGAAACTGCACATAACTAGGTATTAAAACATTCGTGTGAATACCATTTGTGCCCAAATAAGAATTACTAACTCAAAATGCGAAAACGATACAAAATGCTGTAAATCAGCCGTTATACTGCTTTGATGTGTTACTTGGGGAGTCGCCTGATTTCAGACGAAACGAGAAAAGGGTCGTGGATTTCAAGCAATGTGATTTATTGATTCCTGCACGTCTTCTCTCCGTTGCAATGAAAACGCATTCTAATATTTCGTTTTAATAATGACGTAATATTTTGGTCTCTACTCAAAGTAATTCAGAAATCGCAGGGGATGGGGACACCGTTTAAAAAAGGTCAACATGAACATATTATAAATGATTGCACAAACAATTTAATAGAATTAATTATTTTGCAAAATAATAGTTGTTTTCACCAGCCTAGACTTTTAACTAGCTAAGCAATGATCTAGTTTTGATGTTACCTAAATTGCAGTATAATACTCACAATGAATCTTTGTCTCTGTATTGGCTGCAAGACCCTGCACACTAGCTATGTTTGTGTCAATGTTGAAGGTAGCATTGTAAAACTGTCTCTTTCACTCGCTAACGTTTGTAGCATCGTCCTATCTCGCTTACTGTATGCAGAATACTCGATGACAAACTGTTTCTTGCGCAATGGTTGGCAGAGCGTACTTCAGAGACACAAAGATCCGCTGTGACTACTATACACTTCGCAGGAATGCTTACCCACTCCCGCCTGCCCGCGCAGCGCCCCGGGGCTCCTCATGCGCAAATAGCGAGAGTCTAAGATCAGATTGAGGTCATAGCGCCAGGTGCACAGTCACATGAGTAGATAAACGGAACAGAGACAAAGCTTCCTAAGAACGTGCAAAATTGTTACCTATTTTGGTAGGGTTGTCACAATAGGTGAAAACAAAAACCAAACATTTGTTAAATAGTTTTATTATTATGATATTTATTTTATTTTAGTATGATAGAATACTTGCATAATTACTTACTCTAATAATTTTCTTTTTATAATTATTGATTTTTAATAATTTATTGTTTCTTTTAATGGTGTGATAAATTCTGAATCTAACATAAAGTTTTTCAAGTAATCTAACGGGTAACACTCACATGTCATATCAAATTTACAATCTTTAATACGTTAGTATTTCGTTGCCACCATTTACAATATTTATTTCAAGATCGAAATATTCGCGGAACTTTTGCTCGAGCAATTCAACAAATGCGATAAAATTATCAGGAGGTATAATAAAAAAACCCAAATTGTACGTTTATCAAAAAAAGGATCATACAATAAAATAAAGGTAAGTACTTAATTGAAAATCCAATATTTACTTACCTATTGTACTCCTTGGGATAGTTAAAGATTGATACAGTTTTATTTTTTCTAGTATTATTCATACACACAGTACAATAAACAACCATTATTAATAATAAAATACAACGTTATTACATTAAAATATTCAAACGTGCAACTAAAAAAACAAACAACGTGCGTTGCACAGACCCTGAGGTTGTTGTACACTGGCTGTGCCAACGTAAACCGGTTTTTTCCAGTCTCGCCGCGTACGCGACAAGCGGCCAGTGGTCACGCACTCATGCGTCCGCGTGCTTGTAGTAGTGCAACCGATTCGCGCGGTTGTATGAAAATTTATCTTCGTTCCGTTTATCTACTCATGTTTTTTTTTTTTTTTTTTTTTATTATCTATAGGCTTGCGCTTGACCACTATCTCACCTGATGGTAAGCGATGATGTGGTCGACGATAGAGCACGCTTGCCTAGAAGAAACCTATTCACTCTTGACTTAAAGACCCCTAGATTGTAGCTATCGGGAAACACAGATTCCGGCAGGGAATTCCACTCTTTAGCTGTACGCATAATAAAAGTGTCCCCAAAACGTTTTGTGCGTATGGGTGGGATGTCCACCATGTACCGATGACGCATCGCCGTACGTCTGGTAGTCCGATGATGGAACGGGCTGGGCGGAATTAAATCATGTAATTCCATCGCACACTCCCCGAAATGTAACCGATAAAATACCGACAAACTGGCAACTCGGCGACGATGTTCAAGGCTCTGGAGCTTTGACTTGACCAGTGCCTCATTACCGATGAGTTTCTTGGCCCGCTTTTCGATCGACTCTAGTGCATCAAGCTGGTATTTGGCAGATCCATCCCAGAGATGAGAACAGTACTCCATGCACGATCGAACTTGCGCTTGATACAAGTTGAGCAGCTGTTCCGGCGTGAAGTACCCTCTCACCTTCGCAAGGATCCCCAACTTTTTGGCAGCCAGCTGAGCCTTTGCCTCAATGTATGGCCCAAAATTGAGAGTCGATGTCAACGTAACGCCAAGAAGCTCAAGATGGTTCGTTATTGGCACGGTTACATCACGGAAAGTAGGAGCCGGGTGGAATTGGCTCCTTTTAGCGGAAAAAAGACACGCCTGGGTTTTAGCAGCATTAAACCTGACCAGATTGGCATCGCCCCATTCGGAAACTGCCTGCAAGGACAAGTTCAAGCGCTCCACCACGGCCTCCCGGAGAGACCGGACCTGAGGCCCGGTAGCACGCGCGTTGGACAAGTATCTCTCAGCAACAGTGCTGTCGTCTGCATACCCAAAGGTGCCGGGCTTCAGCAGATCGTTAATGTGCAACAAGAACAATGTTGCTGAGAGCACGGACCCCTGAGGGACCCCGGCATTAATATCCAATTGGTCCGACGAGCAGCCATCGATAACCACTCGAATGGACCGATCTCTCAGGAAGTCTGCAATCCAATCACACAGACCACCGGGCAAACCGAATGAAGGAAGCTTACCAATAAGGCTTTCGTGCCAGACCCTATCGAAAGCCTTCGAGATGTCGAGGGAGACGGCAAGCGCTTCCCCATGCCTCTCGATGGCCTCACTCCATATGTGAATGGCATACGCTAGAAGATCCCCAGTAGACCGATTTCGGCGAAAGCCGTATTGGCGGTCGCTTAGGATATCGTTAGTTTCTAGGTATGCCAGGAGCTTAGTGTTGAGTACACGCTCCATACTCTTACAGAGTATGGACGTTACAGAGATGGGTCTGTAGTTGGCCGGGTCAGCTCTACTGCCCTTCTTGGGCACGGGCTGTACGTTGGCTTGCTTCCAAGCATTCGGCACTGTTCCAGTCTCATATGAAAGGCGGAATAGGCGTGTCAAGATCGGAGACAGTTCAGGCGCACAGGTTCTAAGAACTATAGCTGGTATGCCGTCAGGGCCGCTAGCCTTGTTCACGTCGAGGTTGCGCAGCACCCTACGGACGTCCTTTTGATGGATGCGAATGTCCGACATACTCGTCTCGCACCCATCAGGAGAAGGAGGGGGCCGCGAATCACCAGGATTCAGACGCGAAGATTCCGCAAAAAGGGAGGCAAACAAATTTGCCTTCTCCTCAGCGGTGTGAGCCAGTGACCCATCGGGTTTCAGCAGTGGTGGTAGTGAGGGACGGCAGAAGTTCGACTCGACCGACTTAGCCAGGGACCAGAACGCTTTACTACCTGCTGGGTAAGAAGCAAGTTTGGCCCCCATTCGGCCAATGTGGTCGAATCGAGCCCCACGCAACACCTTCTTGCAGGACTTGGCAGCCCTGTTGTAGGCTTTCTTCTTCTGACCCAAGTCACTCGCTTTACGCGATCGAGCGTCGACCCATGCCAGGTACGCCTCATGTTTAAGCGCGTCGGCGCGACGACATTCGGCGCCAAACCATGGCCGGTCATCGCTGGAAATCGTTATGTCAGAGAACGGAATGTAGTACTCCATTCCCTGACGCAACACATCAGTAACGGCGTCCGCGCACGACGAAGGATCAGCCGAAGAAAAGCAAGTAGGCTGCCAAGGATAGCAAGCGAAGAAAGAACGCATGCCATCCCAATCTGCTGACCTGTACCGCCAAACCCGCCGGGTGCCTCTTGGGCTGGGATCGGGCGGGGAATAGACGGACACAGACTTCACCAGACAGTGGTCGGAACTACCCAGGGGTGAACTTATCGACACAGAGTATCTGTCTGGATCTGTTGTCAGCAGAAGGTCCAAGCAATTCGCTGTGTGCGAATCAACATCCGGTACCCTCGTTGCCCCCTGGACCAGCTGGGTGAGGTTTAGCGTTAGCGAAAGCTTACGCATCTCCCGTCCAGCATGGTCAGTGCACTGGTATGGGAAGAGCCACTCCTGATGGTGGGCGTTAAAGTCCCCCAGTAACACTAATTGGGCGGAAGGGTACCGTTGCTGTGCCGCATCAGCCGCCTCACTGAGGTACTCTGCGAGCCTGGATGTCTCCTGATCTCCGCTGTGCGAGCGGTAGACACAGGCGTAGATAATTTTATCCAGACCTGTGTCCACTAGAGCCCACAGCGTTGAAAATTTTGAGTCCTCAAGGTTACGGAGACGCCGATAGCAAGTGTCATCCCGGGCGTACATACACACACCCGCGCGCGGTTTATAATTGTGCTCCAGGGTAAACCCTGGGTAAGATAGGTACGACGCGTCCGACGGACTCGCTATCTGCGTCTCCGTAAGAAATAACAGCGCTGGTTTCTCAGTCTCCAGGTGGTAGTGGACTGCAGAGAGATTTGAGTGCAGACCTCGAATGTTGGTGAGGTGCCCTTTGAGGGGGAGGGAGTGCAGCCGCTGTTCAAATTTATTATTTCTTTTCCTTGGTAATGCCATATGATGATAAGAGTGAATGGAGGAGAGGAGTTGGAAGTGAGACGAGGTTCCACGCTGCTTACCTTCAGACCCGCACTGAAAGGACAGCATCATTGGGGCACTAGTCCGGAGACTGCGGGGACGCCCGAGCCCCCCCGGAATGTCCATCGGGCCCTCCCCATCTGGTCGCCAACCAGCACGATGGCGCATCCCGGGATTTTTCGACAGTTGGCGGGGCAGCCTTTCATGTGTGGCTGGCACACTACTTGGGCCCCCAACTACCTGCGGTCGGCCAGCGGCGCACCGTGCCTCGGATCCCGCTACCCTCCGCGACCAGTCTCCCGATACGTCCATACCAGCGCGTGTCAGGCTGGTCAGTCTGCAGTGGAACAGCTATCTCGACCCAACTCCTCATGTGGCTACACCGAGCATCGTACCGGAACACGGCTAAGCCGCTTGGCGGTACGTCTTTGCCCGGTGGGTGGTCGCAAGCCTTCGGCCGAAGCCTACCACCAGTTAGTGTCACCTGATTTGCACCACCCGGGGACCACGTGTAGGGTAACGGAATGGGGTACACTCCTACGGACGTGGGTGACTCAGCCCCCAAATGTGGCACAGTTATCTTGACCGTGACGTAGGTATGCAGTGAAAACAACCACGGAACAGAAAAAACAGTGGAAATGCAAAGAAGCGTGTTACTAATAAGCGCTTCCACGCATCTTGATTCCAGTCGTGTTATAACATCGCGTCGAGTTGCTAGTCTCGCGACAAATTTATTTTTTCGTAACTATTCCGTTTTATTTCCATTTAGGTGTGCAAAAATGATAGTAGAAGAAAGAAACTTAAAAATGGAGGTGTTTCGTATCATCGTTTTATTTGTTTTCTAATAAAATCTTAGTAAATTTTAATTTACTAATATTTTATTTAAACTTCTAGTTAAAATCAAACTTACGCGATTAAAATAAATTTTATCTACACTCACAACGTAATGTTCCAATTATGAATTCAAAAAATATTGCATAAACACGTACTTTATATTCGTGGATAGGATTAAAAAAAAAAAACAATATAGTTCAACATTTTCCTTCGATTTTCAAACAACTGCATCATAAAATAACTTTTTTCTATTATGATACTGGACAAATCCAAGAAGTTAATCACTAAGGAGATTCCATCAATTATTTATATTTTTTGAAATGCCATTTTTATAGTACCTGATAAAAAAAAATGATTCCAATTTTAACTTGTCTGTAACAATGCCCGCTTTAGGCTTATTACGCACTGCCATTTTTATTTGCGCGAACTTTTGTCTCTTTCCAACTGTTCATAGAGCTCAAAATATTCGCGCGAATTATATTCGCGCTGCGATGCGGTGGATTCTGTTGCAAAACACGGATTTCATGCGGTATTATTGCCGCACGATTTTTTTACCGCAATTTAATGCGGTGATGTGCTGGGTTTTGGCGCCATTCATACGTTTTGCAGGTTTCGTTGTACTGAATTTCATGACTTTTTAAAATTCTTGCTTAAAATGTCTGATATTAGTGAATGTGAAGAAAAATTGACGCCGCCAAATATTTATATGCGGCGAAGGAAATTACTCATAATCTCTTACCAGCAAAGTCGAGATTATTATATGATGCATTTATCACGACTTTATGGCATGAAAAATGCAAAAAATAAGATTAAGTAGGTTCAATCCCAAAATGTATGAGTGTAGATAAAGTAGTGTATGAAACTGCACATAACTAGGTACTAAACATTCGTGTGAATACTATTAAAAACCTCGCCTACGGCTCGGTTTTTAAACTCACACTCATGTTTTAATACCCCTTATTATGCAACAGTATCATAAACTACTATTATTTTGGATTTAATGTATTCACTATTTCGTTCTCGAAAGTTCTTCGCTACTCAATTAGGGATGTAGTCGGGTCGGGTATTGATTTTATAGATCGATATCGATAAAAGTAAGTCTTTAACGTGAGGCGAGAGAGGGATAACGGTCATCATCATCTTCCTGCCCTTGTCCCATGTTACTTGGGGTCGGCGCAACACGTTTTCTTCTTCCATACCGTCCTGTCCCCCGTCACGCTATCACTGACTCCCTTTTCTTTCATATCACTCCTCACACAGTCCATCCATCTTTTCTTTGGCCGTCCCCTCCCTCTCCATCCATCCACATTTATATTCATAACTCTTTTAGTAACATGCGTTTCATCCCTCCTCATCAGATGACCATACCAGGACAAACGGTTTCCTTTCAACTTTTCTGTCACTGGCGCCACTTTCAAACTTCCTCTAATATACTCATTTCTCACTTTATCCATTCTCGTCACCATCCATCTCAACATTCTCATCTCTGCTACTTGCAATCTCTTTTCATCCATCTTTTTCACAGCCCAACATTCTGATCCATACAGTACGACAGGTCTTATCACGGACTTGTAAATTTTATCCTTTAACTTGAGGGGCATCCGTGGGTCGCAAGTTGTGCCAGTGACCTGTCGCCATTTCATCCATCCCGAGTTGATCCGGTGCGTTACGTCTCGGTCTACCTCGCCATCCCCTTGGACAAGCTACCCTAGGTACCGGAAGTCGGAGCAGATTGGTAGGGGCGTTCCAGCGAGAGCTATGGTCACGGAACTGGAGAGACCGCCGAAGTCACAAAACAAGTATTCAGAGAGAGGGATAACGGTATTGCCGAAAATAAACGGCTTCAGAAGGCCAGTGTCCAAGGTTCGTATAAAATGCGAACTACCAATAAGGATAGCCTGACATTTACTGACATTGACAGTAACCCCAAATCTGTTAGACCAGTCAGCGATTGCTTGAAGGTCAGCATTCAACAGTGAGATGCAGTTATCCAGATTGAGAATGTCAGATTGCGCGTAGAGCTGCAGGTCATCAGCATACATATGGTAGGAGCATTTGAGGATAGTAGTAATAGACTTAATAAATAAAGAAAATAAGAGTGGAGAGAGTATACCGCCTTGTGGAACGCCTGTTTCCAGAGCGCACCAATCAGAGAATTTCTGATCAGCACGTACCGCCTGCTGGCGACCACGAAGATATGATGAAATGAAAACCAATCCCGTGCCAACGAAGAAACCCCAATTTGAGACAGGATGGCCAGGAGAATGTCGTGATCGACGGTATTAAATGCATTTTTTTTTTTTTTATGGCGCCTACCTCTCCGCGCTTTTGGCGGAGTCTGCGAGCTAAGTTGGTTCCCCGGACAGAGTCCGGGACCTTGGGGACTCATTTATTCAAAGGTCAAATTTACACTATACATTGTCTTATTATCTATATAGTTAAATGTCTTTTACATATGAGTTTCCTAATTTACTTATTTTTTACAGACTTATTTTATCTTATAATAGCTTATTATTAGCGATACCGTGTTTCTATTTTGTTCATAGATTATGTATCGCTCTGTTTGCTTCCTATTTTATATATATATATATAGAATTTTGAGCATTGCTGTTGTTATTTGTTTTTATCTACTGTTCTTTTTACCGTTTTTACACAGTATTTAATAAAATCTGAACTATACTTTTTGTCTGCTATAAGTTTACTAAGGTTCTCAGGTCGTATTGTAATCCCCAGTTTTTGTTCAAGGTCGTACCTTTCTCGGGCATATACCGGGCAATCTGTAATTATATGGATCGCTGTCTCGTCCTTGTCAGGGTCACATGCGCATGATGGGCTTTCCTTACACCTGAACCTGTTCAGGTATTCTGAAAACCCACCATGCCCTGTCAATACTTGGGTGATTAACCCTGTTGGTCTTATTTTCCTAACATTTTTTTTACATATTAAATGCATTGGAGAAATCTATTAAAATCAACACCGTCAACCTCGAACCCTCCAAGCCGGTCCTGACTTCTTCAGTAACTTTAAGCAAGGCTGTGACTGTACTATGGCCGGGCCGAAAACCAGATTGGAAAGGGGACAATAGGTTATTCCGGGACACGAAAGAGGATATTTGGTTCAGAGCAACTGCTTCCAGGATCTTTGATAGGAAAGGGAGAATGGAGATTGGTCTGTTGTGATTAGGTAAGGTGGGGTTGGGAATTTTTGAAAGAGGGTAATGAATGCCTTAAGATAAGATAAGATCATTTATTTGTCCAAAACATGAGTATACACACACATGGCATGCAAGATGTTACATAAAATTTATCACTGTCATGTTTACGCCAGGTTGTAAGAAACTCACCAGCCTGCTGAGAGAAGTTGATGATGTGTGTGATAATGGGAAGGATACTTTTAAAAATGATAATATGGATCTGGTCACTCCATCACAGCCGACAGCCTTGGACTTAATTGCATTGAACGTTTTGAGGATCTCAGCGTCGGTCACCGGGGAAAAAGAAAAAGATTCGGGAAGTACAATTTGCATGGAAGTAATGTCACGTATAGTATTATTCTTAACAGCAGCCGTGAGCATTGTTGACGATGAAAAGTGATTATTCAAATCATTCAGAGACATATGAGATGATACAGTATGAGAGGATGATTGCGTGATGCCAATAGATTTGAGAAACTTCCATATGTCAGCCGGTGAAGAATTAAGGACATTTTCACAAATGTATCGGCGTTTAGAAGCTCTTACCATCTGATTACAGCGGTTTCTATCCAACTTGTACAGGCTCCAGTTCTCCTCACTGCGATCCCTTCTATATCTCCGAAAAGCCCTGTGACGCCGTCTCATCGCCAAACGAACTCCAGGACTAATCCATGGAGCCGGAGGGCGCTTAACACGGACAGCCCTGAGTGGCGCATGCGCATCGAAAAGCTGAAGCACGGACCTGATGATCATGATGTCCACTTTCTCATCCACAGTTGATGCCTGAGCAACATCGACCCAATCAATAGCTTTGGAATCATTATTAAGTTTGTTCCTGTTCAACCTCGCAAAATTAAATAATAATAAAAATTAAATAAATAATTAAATTTACTTGGCAATTGAATCTAGTTTGACTTTAGATTACAAAATGTCGTAAATACTTTCTGCACTACCGCAAAATAAATCCTAGTTAAAGATGTAAAGATTTCTTTCTAGATGTAGGATCTGTGACTTATGCTTGTTTTGACTAAAATTAAAACGACAAATCAAACGATCGTATTATTTGCAGGGCATTATATGCTTATCAGTGTGTTTGTGTGAGTTTGGCGACAACGGTTCCTATAGTAATTTTGCTGCATTGTACTTCCCCTGTTTTTTCTGTTCCGCGAAAGCAACGGCTAATAAATAACAAGTATCAATAACCCGTAGGATGCTGTGAAGTGGGACGTGCTGATGGCGGCGGTGCAGGCCAAGATGACGCCGAGCACAGAGATGCGCTGGGCGGACGGCTCCGTGCGACTCAGCAAGAGCCGCCTGGAGCCCGTGCGCATGCAGGTCGCGCAGCGCAGCGGCAACAAGAAGGTATGCCAACCAGGAACTTATAGCCGTATGGTTGAATGTCGCTTGCATATATAAGCCCTTTGCCGTTTTGACAGTTACGAAATCTTCGGTTTTAAGACCCTCAGCCACATCATCGCTTACCATCAGATGGGATAGTGGTCAAGCGCAAGCCTATCTACAATAAAAAAATTGACGTGTGGCACTCGGGGACTGCCGCGGTAAAGCTATTGCATAGCATTTTGTATCAACTTATGCAATTATATATATTTTTTTTTTATTCATGCAGTATTGCTTTTTCTTTGATATTAATTCAAGTTACACTTTTTGAGCGTGGTGACCGATAAGAAAACAAATTTTTCTATTATTAAATAAATAAAAAAAGTTAAGATTGTTTATTTAAAATCTTTTTCTGTAAAAAAAATGATGAAATCGTTAAATTAAATAATATTGAAGCATATTGTCGGCGACGAGACACCATCTGTAAGCTAAAGTAGGTAAAATGACGAAATTTAGGTATTACCTACTTGCGCAACTTAAGTACATAAGTAAAGTATATAAGAACTGTATATAAAGTGTTAGTTAAGTAGATCTAATAAGATTTCAACCAATAAGTAAGAATATCGAAACAAGTTGTAAGCAAATGACAAGTACTCAGTAATGAATGATTAATTCTTGTTAGATACTAATTAGAGATTAGTAATTGTTTTGTTTTATGTCTAATTAGCATGTGCAAGAGCACGTACTCCTAATCTGAACGTTAAAAGTTGTAAAACATAGTTTTTTGACGAAGTGATAAGAGATATCATACACGCGGATAATTACGCGAGGAATTTGAAAACATGATTTTTTGTTTATGAAGATATTTGTGTAAGGTCGGTGTCAAATGAAAGGTCTTGCTCTAAAACTAATTAATCTGCTTGGTTCATGAGAATCGGTCCACGCGTTTTCAAGATATTCGCATTTCTTTTAAATCAAAATGTAAACAAACCAAATATTTTTATGTTTTTGTTTTAGAAACTTTTTTGCTATTGTAAAATGTGTTAATATTATTGTTTTAAAAGTAGTACGTGGTCAAAACCTATCTTTTAAGCCTAAATAATTATGTAGTAGTTTTGTTGAAATTTGAATAAATTACACAGCTCCAATGATTTCGGCTAAGTGAAAAAAGCAACAACAATATTAAGAAGTGATTATCGAATTTCGCGCGATGTACATTTATATAGATATAATAAAATAATATCATTTATACTTTCTCTGCGCGGCATTCATGTGCATTATCTATACACCAAAAACAAAGGTACTGAATAGTACACGTGCTTGGTTTGATGGTTTCTGTTATATACATAATGAAGAATGAATTTATTTATATATAGGGCTACTTTTAATATCGCTCATTTTAATATCAAAAATTTAGGTTATCTTTATAGCAGTATTATATTTTCAATTCAAAATTAATACTGCATTTGTGATAATAATAAAATGTATGTATATAGAGTACTCACTCATTTTCTTTCACTATTTTTTCGTGACTTTCTTCATTAATAATAATAAATGCACTTTGTTCATTCATATTCAAAACACTTTATACACAAATTTTACAAGTACAGCTATTCACTGTTGTACATAAATACCTATACACCTATATACTTTCTCATAAACAGCTGCTTATGTATTCGTCCGATTTCGGAGCAGCTCGTCTCGATTCGTGCGAGTTTCGTAGAGTCGTACCAATACGTCTAACCGCACACAACGCTGTGTCGAAGACAAGACTGCCGAACTGAAACGACGTTAGACGATGCACGGCCTTCAAGCCACACCTCCTTGCCCGTCGGAGTGGGGAGCGTGAGATTTTTTCGTTACGGCATTTCTGGATTCGGTCCCCGCGCTCAAGGCCTGCGATAGAAGCTATGCAATAGCTTAAAAATATACTGTTTTTAGATTATACAAGTTGTCCGGTGGCGGATTAATGTTTTACTCAAAAATGCATGTAATGTGATCATTATTTTGACAACCTTGTTTGAGCAAAGTCGACCTTGCCGTCCTGTTTCAAGGAGCGGCCGGCAATGTTTTGCCGGCCGCTTTTTGGACTTTTCAACGTTTTAAAAAATCAAATAAAGATTTTATTTAAAACACAGCTGTTTGTATCTATAGAGATATGTACAAAAAGATTTTATTCCATATTAGGCTGTATAGTTCCAACTACCATTGCTCAAAAAAAAAACAAAGAAGTAACAAAAGCGCGGTTCAGCGAAAATTTTGTTTTTATTTAGTGACTTTTTTGCTAAAAATGAGCTCTCAAAGCGAACATCTACTCAAGAACCTGAAGAAAAAATTATGAAATAAATGAAGAAATAATACAGCAGTCAAACACCGCATTAGAATTATCGCAAACTACTTGTAATATCAAACCGGGAAAGTCGGTGTTGAATTTTAGTAACTGTACTTTTCATAATTGTCATTTTAATTAAAATTCTAGTTAATATTTTATTTTTTTTTACGATTGAAAAGCTAGTTATTAATATATTTTTATTTAAATTACTTGCTGGTTTTATTTAGATTAGGTACTTGCATTTTTGAGTAAAGCACTATACAAACCTTGGCCCACAATGACTGCTTCGCTGGTCACGCTATGATTGCCTCGAGCTAGCCTAGCTACGCTCTAGGCCTTTCAGCTTGGCCATCATTGCAGCCCTTGCTGTTCTCGCTGTAAAGGCCCCGACCTACGGTCTCGGCCTTTATCTCAGCTCGTCCATCAAGTGCTGCACGCTGACCGCGCTGTGTCGGCCTGGAGCTGCGCTACGCTGCGCTGTCGGCCATAATCAGTGCGACCAGCAAAGTAGTCATTATAGACCGCGGCAGTAATGTACTATTTAAAAGCTAATATCTGGAAAAGTTGTAAACGGTGCGGGGCAAGGGCGGTGCTATTAGACGCTCCGCAATAGCCGGGACAACACCGAACGTACGCCATTGAGGCGGATTTTAAGAGCGGGTATTCTTAGTCTTACGTGACAGCGACGGTGGAACGTTTCCGTGCGACTGAACGGAGTAACGGACAGCATTTGGACGAACCTATTTTTTAAAACTGAAATCCGCAGGATTTTGTGTTTTTAATTTTATTTAATAAACCCATAAGTTCATAAGTTTTTGTTTCATTAGCTTTTAAAAACATAAATCTACCACCGGATACTCTGTCACGTAAGAATCACCACCACTCTTAAAAAACGCCTCAATGGCTTAGGTACGCTCGGTGTTGTCCCGCGACTACTGCGGCATTGTGACTGACAATCCACACTCTTGGAGTGTCGAATAGCACCGCCATTCCCCCGCACCGTTTATAAGTTTTCGAGATATTAGCTTTAAAAACATAAATCTTCCACCGGACACCCTTTAGTTTCAACGTTAGTGAAGTGTTTATTTTTTGGCAAAAGATAAAATATTTGAAACTGACAAATTTTGATCATCCTAATCCAAAGTAATTGTCTGAGATAAGAAATTATGCAGATTGTCCATGAAGTATAGGTACAAATCGTTGCTATCGTCAAGTGACGTCATAGAAAGAGAAACCGTTATTTTTAAAGTCATTTGAAAATTAAAGTAATTTAAAATCATCGCCACGAAACTAAATCAAATATAAGTCCAATGCTTAACCAATATTTCCATGAATTTGTTATAATTATGTATTGTGAACAACACTTGACCTTCACCAGGTGACACTGGTATCGAACCTGGAGCAGTTCGGCTTCAGCCTGCCGGCGCTGAGCCACGTGGTGCAGACGGGCGTGGCGGCGTCCTCCGGCATCACACGCGCGCCTGGCGCCAAGGCCGACCAGCTCATGGTGCAGGGGGACCAGGTAACCACCATCACGAAAGACGTCCACTGCTGCACATAGGCCTCCCCCAAGCATTGTCACATCGACCATTCCTGTGCGCCTCGTATCCAATGAATTCCCGAGGCCTTCACCAGGTCATCATCATCAGTCCAGCTGATCCCACATATATTTCCATATTGTACCAGATAGACAACCCAGTGAAAGCCATAATTCGCCGATAGTTGAGTGGCCCAAAAAAAACCATTGCAGTAATCTTCAATTCTAATGTCTGCCTACTCCCATCAAAATATAGCGTGTTCATAATATGAAACTTGTAGAGGATATTTCAATTTAAACCTTTTCGGTTTTCCTCAAATTGTTTTTTTTTTTAACTTATGTGTGAACCTTTTTAAGTTGTAGTGTGAACAAAGATATGCGCGAGGTCATTGAACCATTGAAGTCATGTCCTTTTCGAAGGGCATATACATAACTTATATACAGACTCATCATTATAGAGTTCTAGTCAGCATATAAGTACCAGTCCACAATAGAATACTTCAGTACAAAAGCATGACCTGGCTATGACTAACTGACACTGCATAGATTGTGTCCAGGTGTCCTGTAGTGTTTTGAACTAAGGTATTAAAGTGATTTTAACTGTTTTTTATCTCCCACAGACATACTTCATCGCCAAGCTCCTCATAGAGAAGTATGGTTTGCCCAAGAAGTTCGTGGAAGGAGCTGACAAGGCACTCAACAAGAAGAAATGATGGAACTCCTCAGAGGAACATATTGTGGCCCCAAGTGATGCTGATGACAGAGAGTGCAGTGATTCCCAGTGTGATTGTGAAATAAAACACTACCATGAGCTTCTTACGTTTATTTATACTTATTATTTCTTATATCTACCCTACACAACTACCTGGTGGACACACCTCAATGCAGAGATGCATTCACTACTACTAATGCAATGAATTACATATGGCAACAGAGTTACTTTTACACAAAAATTATAGTGCTTTACACTCTACAAACTTATTATTTTATAATAATTCTAACATAATACTTATTACAATTTAAGACTATGCTGTTATATACTGGAAGACAATAGACTAAAGTTCAGTACATCACTGACTTGTTCATTGACTATTTGTTAGATTTTTTTCAAGACACATGTAAATAAGTCAATTTATTTTAATTACAATATAAATTCATTTAAGAATAAAAGATTTTAAATATGATTAATGTCTTTAGTAAGTTATGGCAAAATTATACATATTCAATTCAATAATATTTACAAGCACACAATAAGACAGTGTATGAGTGTATACTTAAAACATACACAAATTTAAACTATACATTTGAAATATAAAATGTTCATATAAAAATATGTTTTCATATAATTTCACTATTCTAAGGTTAGGGTGGGTTGATGTCCGTATTACATTTCATTTTGTACAATTAAAATGTCAAATAAAAATATCTGGTCCTTACAATAATCTATGAGATACTACATTAGATGGAAGTTTAACACTTACTCCTACACTAATGTTAACTTACAGATAAAAACCACAACCAATACTATACTCAATAGGTTTGATACCATAACACAAGTTATAATTAATAGAATTCAATAATAAGGTAATTTTCCAAAACAAATTTCATCAGAGATCAAGTTCACAATCACAATTTTACACAAATATAAACTTATCATACCTACAAAGCAACATTACATTCTAAATTATATCTTAGTTGCTGTCATAAACTTGAAAGGAGTTTTGAAGTTCAGCAGAGACTTGCGACTCTTAGACTTCTTAACATCAGGAGGTGCCACAGGAGTCTGTGGTAGCCCCTGTCTCATGGAGGAACGAGTTCTCTCAGAGATGCTGCCCTCACTCACCTTGGTGCTGCTGGACTCCATGCTCCAGTGACTCCTGCAGGAGAACATGGACTGACGAGATGTGTTGGAGTCTCTTGAAGTGAGGCTCGTCTTGGAAGGAGTCTTCCTCATGTTGCTGTGGTTTGTGTTGGTGATGTCTCCAAATATATTCTTGCTAGTCTTAGCTTGCTTAGGGGGAGACGAGTGACACCACTGCATGGCAGCTCTCTTCTCCGAGGGGGACTTCTTCAGGTCCAAGTACTTGAACTTGTTGATGTCTTTAGCTAGAGCCTCCTGCCTCGGCACTTGATATCCTTCAGCATCGACATTGTCTAGCTCATAGAATGTCAAAGTAACACTGTCATCACTTTCTGTGAATGGATTACTGGCAGTAAAGTGTACCTTCTTGGTGGACACTTCGGGAAAGATGCTTCGGCGCGGCATGTTGTCGGCGGTGATCTTGGCAGCCGTGATGATGACGCTGCCATCGCCTGCGTCCGCCGACAGCGAGCTGTCGAGGTCCTCATAGGCGTAGCTCTTCCTGCGGCCGCGGGCGCGCACGGATGAGCTGCGCGGGCGCCGCCTCCGCGCCAGCCACTCACGTCTGTCGTCCTTAGCCTGTGTCATCATTGGAGGCAGGGTAATGCCATTACTTTCAACCTCACAAGCTAACTCCAGGGAGGCGTTGAGTGGTATGATCTTGCTACATGGGCTGTTCACTATTTCCTTGGCAATGAGATCCCTCTCCCTCTTGTTGAGCGACTCCTCGCGGTGGCGCAGCGCCACAAGGCGCGACATCCACTGCTGGCTCAGAGTGTCCTCTGACACTCGCTGGGCACAGTTGAACTTGTCTACTGCATCAGTGTAAGGCTTCCTGCTTCGAGGTACAAAGCCAGGCAGCTCCAGAGCAAGTGCAGCCAGTGTGGGAGACATAGGAGCCTGTGGCGAGCTTGACTGTTCAATCTCTATATTTGCTTTTCTTCTCGGACTGATGTTGCAGTAAATAGGGCTGTCAGCAATGTTGAACAGAGTCCTGGGGAGAGGCTCAACAGCTCTGCACAGTTCCACAGCCTTATCTGAGTCACACTTGTTCACCTCTGATGTTAAGTATGGGTGTTCAACCGAGATGAGTATGTCATTCAAACATTTTATCCCCGTTTTAGTTTCCAAGTTCATGAGGACTGTGGGATGGTACAGGACGACATCTGGGCGCATGTTGGCGTTCCTCTCATCCATCAGGAAGCTGACGATATCTCTTAGGTCGTCACTGTAGTGAAATTCCTTGATCTTGTCGTCGGAAGCGCCAGGGCGGTAGCACAGCGTGTGAATCACCTCCGCGATCTGTCGCATCACGTCCGCGGAGCCCGGCGCCGCCGTCAGCTCGAAACAATTGATGCGCAACTCGCCAGTTTCGCCAACAAAGATTGAGCCTGGCGTTATGCATTTTTGTACAACGACAACATGCAAATCTTCGACAGCTTTGCAGACCCGCGCCAGCTCATGTAGCAGGTGCCAGATGAAGCTCTCCGAGACGAACTTGTCGGTGGCCTTGCACACTTCCAGTAATTCATGCACGCTTCGCCACGAACTGTATTCAAGGACAAAGTACAATGTTTTTGACGGAGTATGGAAAATGGTGTCATAGTATCGCAATAAGCTCTTCGATGTCACTTTGCTTATTGTTTTCACTTCGTTAGCGACGTTTTGTATTTGTTGGTTACTGAACGCAGAGCAATCGTACGCCTTCCACGCAAATATGTTGTTGGTGACCTTGTGTCTCACTTTATAGAATGTACCACCGCAGAAAACGTCTATAACTTGATAGTTCTTTAATTTTTCCGCCATTTTAATAGATATTTATTTAGTTTTTATTTTATTTCACATTTTGCAATCGAAACAAAGCCACTACACGTTTGAATTTATTCGACGGTTACGAGATTAGTGAAGTCTGTAGGCAGGTTTAAAATAAGTCGATAATCAGTATGACCGTTGACGATTCAGTTCCTAATTTATAGATTGTGAGGAACAAAATAATATTGAACAAAACAATATTCTTTCCTAAAAATATGAAACAGATATTAATAACAAGTTTACATAATTGAAAACCAAACAGAGCTAAATTTGCTTAGTAAACTTAAGCTAAACATGAATTGATAACGTTGCTACAGCAACAACACACAGTAGATAATCTACTCACACCCATCATAGGAAAAACTAAAAATAGGAATAAAAACTTTACTTTTTTCAATACGTATCTAGGTATAGAAATGAATGTGATATATGAAAATTAATGTGAAATCATCTTTTTTCGCTAGTTTAAATTGTTGATGATGCTAATATTAATTTAATGTGTTTAATTAAAAATAATAGGCATTTATCATCTAAATCTATTTTTTTAATATTATTTTTATCGCATGCGCACATCACTAGTACTTTGCCCGGAAACGTTTTCACTTTCAAATCTTTCGTTCGGAAATATTTTTGTCCAAAATATATTTTTATTTAAACTTATTTAAAATATATTTTTCACGATAAAAGTAATTTTTCAGGTAATCTTTATTTTAATATTGTTTGCAGGTATCAGAAAACGTTACAACCGTAAACAATTATTTTTTTAGCAACACCACTGCGGAGTTCCAGCTCTGCTCCAAATCCGCTGAGTGGTCTCCGTGACATCGACCTTTATTTATAGAATCGCTGTTTGATGGTTAGGCATCGTGGAGGAAAACCACCTCGATGTCTAAAAAGCCGAATCCACCCTACAAGTTGTACATAAATGTTATGGCAGGTGGGACACGGGGGCTGCGGCCGTTCGGACTGGGGAGTTTGTCCACCCACTGAGTGACCCAGGAAAGATGGTGGCTCAATGACCACGTGCTGTCATGAACAGTGAGGCTTAGGGGAGACTTATTTACCATCTCCTCAGGGATGTGCCCTAACAGGCGTTGCAAAGAGGGGGTTCCGGGTTGATCTTTTAAGGCCCGCTTGCACCGCCCTGGGTTATCATACTAACTCCAAATTAGTAGCTAAGCCTGTGTTGTTTATGACATCAATGTATGACATAGTTATTTTACTTTAGCATCGTTTTAGCAACTAACTATGAATTAAGTTTTTTGCGCAAGTCGGCCTAGGTAAGGCCCACACGAAAAACTTAACTCAGAGTTAGTTGCTACTACGAGGTTAAATTGACAGTTTGTCATAAAAATATTGTCAATTTATCCTCGTATAGAATAGCATCTAACTACCACTCTACCTCTTAAGGCGCAGATACCCTTGAGTAGCTGATTTTAAAATGAGAATCACGTCTAAAGGGCTTGTCGTGATTTTTTGGAAAAAATATATGTTACATTAGACCATTTTCTTATTTAATCTGAGAAAAAATTGAGTTTTATACGTATAACATAGTGTAGGTAATTAATTTGTAAAGTTATGTCTAAAACGGACAAAAACACGACAATCGCACCAAAACCGCTGGGCGTATTTTAATGAAATTGACACCAATCTCAAAGACAATTTAATTATCTATATTTTGATCTGAGGCTTTTTTTTTTAAAGTCTTAGAATAGTAAGGAAAGTACAAAAACTTGAGAGGTGTCAAGGGACACCCGGATGGAACGAATAATTTCTTCATAACTAACACAGCATATCGGTAGTAAATCAAATAATATTTTGCAAACAAAACTGTTCAAAAGGAGGTTCAATATTGATATTTTGGCATTGAGCGGGCGCACTGTGGCGTCAAATTCGTACGTGATCCGCGGGGGTGGTGGGACTCGTTACTCGTTACGTCGCGTCGCTCCCGTCAGGTGACCTTCATCCCACCTGCACGTGCCACTACCCCCGCTGTTTTTCTAGAAAGTGGGCCTTTGTAATATAGCAGACACTCGACGGTTTCAATTGAATGAATTAGATTTCACCCCCTCCCACGCTCATGACAATCTTTACAACCACTGGCTCGCACGCTGATGTCTATCTATCGCCTCACCTGCGCGGTATAAGTTGTATCAGGAACTTTTTCTATTTTAGTTTTCTCAATACGCCTATGATTTTTCTTATGGCAATCCGTGAATATTCGTAGATAATGAACAGTCGTACTAAATTAAAGTAGGCAAAAAACTTATTCACAAATAATAAACCGACTGTCTTTGCTATCTCTTGTGCACGCTATGTGGATTTTCGTCTATGTTATTGGTCGTTGATGGCGGTCAAACTCTTTGCCTTGTCGAATTCACTTACGCAATTAGGCTGCTGGCTATTGGATGGCATTTCAAACTCGTTTAGTTATTTGGTGGTCTGTATATTGTGTGGCGTCGCGACCGGCAGCCGTATTGCGTAAGTGAATGCGGCAACGCAATGATTGACCGCTATCCAATCGACTAATCACACAGACGGAAATCCACATCGCGTCATTCATCTCGCATGTGATTGGTTGATTTGGTCGATTGGATAGCGGTCAAACTCTTTGCGTTGGCGTATTCACTTACGCAATACGGCTGCGGGATTATGTCTCACGGGTCAGACTCGTGGAGTTTTGCCATTTCGTATTGCTCATTTGTGCGGAGTCACCTTAAATATGCGTCTCAAATTTGGAACCCTTGTTACAATAAATACATAGACCGTATTGAAAGTATCCAAAAAAGATGCCTTCGTTTTATGTATTTTCGCCACCGTATTAAATATCGTTCTGAAAATTACTTAGACCTTTGCAAGAAATTCTATCTGCAACCACTTAGGAATCGTAGCAGGATGGCGGATTGTACATATCTTTTAAAAATATTGTCAAATGAAATCGACTGTCCTGATCTCCTGCATTAACTGCATTTTAATGTTCCACAAAGATCAGTATGATGATATCTCCATTCCCTCTTTTTCATGTAACTCAACTACAGGCGTAATTCATACCTACGTAGTGCGAGCGAGTGCCACTAAAAGCTCATCAGTGCGTAAGCAGCTTAACCTTGACTTTTTCAAAAGTGGATAGTGTGCAATATTGTCCTTTTGCGTTAGTGATTTATTTTTTCTGATTGTTGTGCCTGCTGCTAGTGATTCCTTTTTTTTGCTTGGGGAAATGTTCATGCATACTGCACTACCACGGGGAGATAGTGCACAGATAGGTGGGACTTCAACCCACTAAAATACATGGTGTCCACCTGTGCTGCTTATGGTGGGAATACGGGTACGCGTTAGCACTCACCGCGAACCCGCCGCGGCTGTCCATAACCGGACCCTCCTCTGGGACATCACCGGCGCACCAGGACACATTGTACACCGTGACCACCCCAGGTACCAAACCAGCACATGGGCGCCAGACGACCCCGTGTATGGCACCCTTGGTCCCCTTGTGACGGGTCAAGGTCAATGGCTCCGCCACCTGCCATTTTTCGGCCGCAGGGAACAGCAGGAGAGCGGCCCACGCATATACAGTTGCGATGGCGCCCAGGCGGCACCGCAACCTTCGCGTTGGCCGCTACGTCGTCGGCTTATTGGCAAAATCCATGTTGCCATTTTTCTCCAAAACTACTGGTCCGATTTTGATGCAGTTTTCAGTTATAGGTTCGGGTTTGATTGGTGCATGTTCTTAGATAGGTGTTACGGTGTCATCTCATCAGCGGGCGCTGCAGTAAACATTTGTTTGTGTAAAACCAAAACTATTAGTCCGGTTTTGATGCAGTTTGTTCGGCGCCTAATGCACATAATATCTTATATGCTCTCTTAAAAGTTTATTTGTAGAAAAAACCCACGACGGTTAAAAGTAATTGAAAAAGAATAACATAATTTAAAAACCCCCGACTTAAAAAATAAATGTAACGCGAGATAATACACGTAAAAAGATTTAATAAGTAGAGTTGATCTCTCGCGGCGTCGGTCATACTCATATATGTAAACAATAGACTATCAGTTTGCATAGCATTCCCCTACGTAGCTACCTATTTGGTTCTCGATGATTGTAGATGTGGCAATACTATAACATATTCATAGCATTCCCCTACGTACCTATTTGGTTCTCGATGATTGTAGATGTGGCAATACTATAACATATTCATAGCATTCCCCTACGTACCTATTTGGTTCTCGATGATTGTAGATGTGGCAATACTATAACATATTCATAGCATTCCCCTACGTACCTATTTGGTTCTCGATGATTGTAGATGTGGCAATACTATAACATATTCATAGCATTCCCCTACGTAGCTAATACCTATTTGGTTCTCGATGATTGTAGATGTGGCAATACTATAACATATTCATAGCATTCCCCTACGTACCTATTTGGTTCTCGATGATTGTAGATGTGGCAATACTATAACATATTCATAGCATTCCCCTACGTAGCTAATACCTATTTGGTTCTCGATGATTGTAGATGTGGCAATACTATAACATATTCATAGCATTCCCCTACGTAGCTACCTATTTGGTTCTCGATGATTGTAGATGTGGCAATACTATAACATATTCATAGCATTCCCCTACGTAGCTAATACCTATTTGGTTCTCGATGATTGTAGATGTGGCAATACTATAACATATTCATAGCATTCCCCTACGTAGCTACCTATTTGGTTCTCGATGATTGTAGATGTGGCAATACTATAACATATTCATAGCATTCCCCTACGTAGCTAATACCTATTTGGTTCTCGATGATTGTAGATGTGGCAATACTATAACATATTCATAGCATTCCCCTACGTACCTATTTGGTTCTCGATGATTGTAGATGTGGCAATACTATAACATATTCATAGCATTCCCCTACGTAGCTAATACCTATTTGGTTCTCGATGATTGTAGATGTGGCAATACTATAACATATTCATAGCATTCCCCTACGTAGCTACCTATTTGGTTCTCGATGATTGTAGATGTGGCAATACTATAACATATTCATAGCATTCCCCTACGTAGCTACCTATTTGGTTCTCGATGATTGTAGATGTGGCAATACTATAACATATTCATAGCATTCCCCTACGTAGCTACCTATTTGGTTCTCGATGATTGTAGATGTGGCAATACTATAACATATTCATAGCATTCCCCTACGTACCTATTTGGTTCTCGATGATTGTAGATGTGGCAATACTATAACATATTCATAGCATTCCCCTACGTAGCTACCTATTTGGTTCTCGATGATTGTAGATGTGGCAATACTATAACATATTCATAGCATTCCCCTACGTAGCTAATACCTATTTGGTTCTCGATGATTGTAGATGTGGCAATACTATAACATATTCATAGCATTCCCCTACGTAGCTAATACCTATTTGGTTCTCGATAATTGTAGATGTGGCAATACTATAACATATTCATAGCATTCCCCTACGTAGCTACCTATTTGGTTCTCGATGATTGTAGATGTGGCAATACTATAACATATTCATAGCATTCCCCTACGTACCTATTTGGTTCTCGATGATTGTAGATGTGGCAATACTATAACATATTCATAGCATTCCCCTACGTAGCTACCTATTTGGTTCTCGATGATTGTAGATGTGGCAATACTATAACATATTCATAGCATTCCCCTACGTACCTATTTGGTTCTCGATGATTGTAGATGTGGCAATACTATAACATATTCATAGCATTCCCCTACGTAGCTACCTATTTGGTTCTCGATGATTGTAGATGTGGCAATACTATAACATATTCATAGCATTCCCCTACGTAGCTAATACCTATTTGGTTCTCGATGATTGTAGATGTGGCAATACTATAACATATTCATAGCATTCCCCTACGTAGCTAATACCTATTTGGTTCTCGATGATTGTAGATGTGGCAATACTATAACATATTCATAGCATTCCCCTACGTAGCTACCTATTTGGTTCTCGATGATTGTAGATGTGGCAATACTATAACATATTCATAGCATTCCCCTACGTAGCTACCTATTTGGTTCTCGATGATTGTAGATGTGGCAATACTATAACATATTCATAGCATTCCCCTACGTAGCTACCTATTTGGTTCTCGATGATTGTAGATGTGGCAATACTATAACATATTCATAGCATTCCCCTACGTAGCTACCTATTTGGTTCTCGATGATTGTAGATGTGGCAATACTATAACATATTCATAGCATTCCCCTACGTAGCTACCTATTTGGTTCTCGATGATTGTAGATGTGGCAATACTATAACATATTCATAGCATTCCCCTACGTAGCTAATACCTATTTGGTTCTCGATGATTGTAGATGTGGCAATACTATAACATATTCATAGCATTCCCCTACGTAGCTACCTATTTGGTTCTCGATGATTGTAGATGTGGCAATACTATAACATATTCATAGCATTCCCCTACGTAGCTACCTATTTGGTTCTCGATGATTGTAGATGTGGCAATACTATAACATATTCATAGCATTCCCCTACGTAGCTACCTATTTGGTTCTCGATGATTGTAGATGTGGCAATACTATAACATATTCATAGCATTCCCCTACGTAGCTACCTATTTGGTTCTCGATGATTGTAGATGTGGCAATACTATAACATATTCATAGCATTCCCCTACGTAGCTACCTATTTGGTTCTCGATGATTGTAGATGTGGCAATACTATAACATATTCATAGCATTCCCCTACGTAGCTAATACCTATTTGGTTCTCGATGATTGTAGATGTGGCAATACTATAACATATTCATAGCATTCCCCTACGTAGCTACCTATTTGGTTCTCGATGATTGTAGATGTGGCAATACTATAACATATTCATAGCATTCCCCTACGTACCTATTTGGTTCTCGATGATTGTAGATGTGGCAATACTATAACATATTCATAGCATTCCCCTACGTAGCTAATACCTATTTGGTTCTCGATGATTGTAGATGTGGCAATACTATAACATATTCATAGCAACTTAATAAAAAACCCAAGAATATCCGTCGGCGACTGCCATCACTATTTTAAATTTCATCGTAAATAAAAATAACCCACTGTAGGGACACGGCCTACCCATTAACGGTGTATAAGTACAGCGCCAAAAAAATAAGAATTATTCACGTTACTATAAAACTGCAAAACTAGTTCATTTAATTGCAGCCCCTGATATGTAGGGAAGTAAAAAAAAATTTTCTTAGTTCTGTCACAGATAATATTTATTTATTTATTCATTAATTATTATAACACCTTTACAGAAGCTTCCAATGCGATGTTATTACGTACATATAAAACATTAAAATACAATACATCAATAAGACATTCCAATACATTATTTACATGTTCAGACCTTTTTAATAACATTTTGCGCTACTTTGACGAATGTCGGCAGGTTTTGGCAAAATATATCATCCGATAACGTTAGAATATAATACTAGCATAGTATGTGCTGTTCTTCTCTGATTTATGTCGTTGGAGGATCCAAACCAGTTATTATCGCTTTTCCGAATGTCGTTGAGCTTCATTGTCTCGTCATTTTTTGATGGTCACTACTGTAGATTCTGGTTTTCAGTCTTGGTCCATTAAAAAAGGTGATATACTCCCGAGATAAAGAACCGCGACCGCCTCGCTACAACCACTTTTACTGTATTAATCCTGAGAATGACTTTCAGTCCTCATAGTCATAACTGAAGTCAAGCGGAATGAGTTAAATTATTATGATCTTTTATTATGACCATCAAGCACGACCTTCCCAAAGTAGGTAGGCAGGCGTTGGGGTTCAGGTTATTGAAATAAAATTACAAAAAAAAATGTAATATTTTTATTTTATTAGTGAGTATAAGCGTGTATGCGGCACGACTGACTAGCAGTTACCAAATTATATATCACAATACAAATGATCCTCTCCATTCATAATTTAAATTATAAATATAAAGCCAATACAATGAAAACATTATAAACAACTTACGATCCCAACATATACAATTATTTCACATTTGAAAAATTGATTTAACAAAATTTAAAGCAAGTAAATGTGTGAGCGTATCGTGTGGGAGCCGCCGGGGCCAGGCCACTGCCGGCCACGCTGCGCCACTGCCGGCCACGTTGGGCCACTCCACGGCCGCACACAATAATGATAATGACAGTTCCCGACGGTATTCAAAAAGTATTGTGCGTTAATTAGCAACCTACTTACACTAGTTCATACTAAGTATTATGGATACTTTTTAAATACCTAAATTATCATTATTATTATTTACAATATTTGTATACAAGAATATAATTCATCATCATTGACTAGAAACTGTTTAGAAATTATATTAACATATCAACAAATGAAATTTTACACATAAGGAACAAGTTCACGGCGTGGACTGGGGTCCCTCGGACCCCTGGGTCTGCAGACTACACACGTCTGACAGACGTGCGTCTGCACGGAATGGACATTTCCATCTTTGGTAACACATTTGAACATACATTACGGATCACATCGCGAGTGCCGCGTGCCGGCGCATGCTGCACTCTATTTACATAGCAATTTCACATACTGTATTAAAATTCTGAATCATTTCACAGTACAATTTAATACGTAATCGTTGTATACTATCTAATATCACTAGCTCAAACACTTGTGTTGGTATCGAGGCACAAAATAAAATTTTACAAAAACAAAAGAGACAACAATGGTAAAATAAAATCTTATAAAACAAACAACAACCTAAATAATACGCGCACAGTGAAGTGCCGGGCGACTGGCCCCGGGGCGGGCGACCGGCGCCCGGGGGGCCACCGAGCCACCGGGCCAGGGCGGGTGCTCGGGCATGCTGTTTGTAGCTACGACTTAATACATACGTATTTAAATTAATATACAAAAGGTTCTTTGCCTTCTAAATACTGGGAATTAAGATAGTGAGATCATGATGACGCTCGCGTCGCCGGCGCGTCTGCGGCGCCTCGCGACTGGAACTTGTGACTACTCTAGCGGACTGGACATCGCGCCACTGTGGCGCCACACTCGCGCCACAGGTCTGCTCGTACGTACTGACATGAGGCGACAGGCTCGCTGGCAGGCAAGCGTCGGTCGCAAGCAGCAGCTCGATCGATCGAATAGTATAAAACCTACGCGGGGGGCATCGCGGGTGCGCGACACGCTCGCACTGGGAATGTGTCCGCGCGACATTCCCGTGGAGCGGCGCGCGGTGTGGGGCACTCGGGGCACGTGCCTACCGCACGCCGGCCGTGCCGAGCCGCTGGTGCGCGGTGGAGGGTCTGGCTGCGCGGGCAGACTTGCGCGTCACCGACACGCTCTCCATCTCCGCCTCTTTCTTCGTCGTCGTCGGTACACTCTACAACAGAATAGAAGCAGATTTTCATTTCCTACTTTGACTTTTTACATTTAGTTCTAAATTCTAGATCTTTATAATTAATTGGTGTTTAACAGTCTTCTTGGGTACTGCATATATGGACGCGGGTAGTGACAGAGGGGTGTCTGTGTAAGTACCTGCGTGTGGTGGTTGTGTCTGGGCGGGGGCGGCGTGTAGGTGCGCGTGGTGGAGGGCAGCGGCAGGGGCGCCAGGTCCAGCACGTTCTCTGCGCGCTGCCGCGGGAGCCGCTGTGTTAGGGCGGAGGCGCTGGTAGGCCTCCGTCGCGCGTGTCCCGCCACAGGCCGCTCGGTAAGGGGCTCCACGCCGCTGGAAATACACAACAGGAATAAATTAAACTTAGTCAAAATATGAACCATTTTGTTTTTTTTTTACAAACGTTGCCCCACACTAGGAATTTCTCCTGTATCGTGGGTGCGTTTACAAACATATAATTTCACATACACAAACACCCAGAGCTGGAACAACTATTTGTAGATCATACAAATATTTGTTCCGTGCGGGAATCGAACCCGCGACACGCAGCGCAGCAGTCAATCGTTCAACCACTGCGCCAACCATTAGAACAATCACATGCAAAGTTATTTTAAAATCTTCCATAGACAGAAATAAATGTTTTAGTTCTAGTCCACTTATTTTCACCCACATGCTAATATTGGTCCTTCGAGCCGGATCAATGTTAGCACGTGGGGGAAAAAAACTAGACTATATAAAACAAGCGATTGGTTTTAATGCCGTTATATTAGAATTGCAACTATCTCAGAAAAACAATAAAGATTTGAATTGAGAGGTGTCGACTAGTGTTGGGTAGCACACTCTTTTAAAATGAGGATCGTGCGAGGCACTCTTTTAACTAAGTGTGGTACCACACTGTGCTACCACGAAAGAGGCGAGGCGGCGGGCGGAGGCCTCCGAGTGAGGGAGGTCTGGTGTGTGCGAGCGAGCTGTGTCGCGACTCGCGATGTCGCCAGGCACACTTGGGACTCACTCGGTAACTCATCGGCGACTAAAGTTTCAATTGAATAAGTAAGAATAAACCGGCATACAGCACATGAGGTGTTTACAACGAAGAATAACATTGACTCGAACTCATTCTCAAAACTCACAAGTGTTAACGTGCTTTGTTGTTCTGTGGTCACACTGTGTAGCTAATCTGTGGTGTGTGCTACTGTGCTAGCACATCAAAATAAAAAGAGCGAGTGACTCTTACTATCGAAGTGAGTCACTACAAGTGTGCTAGCACACGTGCTGAGTTACCCAACACTAGTGTCGACTGTCACTGTGGAAGTGAGTACCCGCTGGACCACGCCACGTAAGTGTCGCGCTGCGCACGCACACGCTCGTGCCGCCGCCCGCGACTGTTGGGTTAAAATCCCAACAATGGCCACGACGGCCTATTCACTGAAAGTTTATCGACCGCGTTCGGTTTCGTCCCGTGGCGATAGAAGGTGTTGGCAGCGACTTGGAAGTTTATTCGGTTCGCGAATACTCCTCGCGCGGTGATGTCGCTACTCGTGCCCGCGTAGCTCTCAGGCACCAGCAGGCACGTCGTCAGTGCACGTACCTGTGCTCGCGCAGCTCCCAGGTGTCGGTGTCCTCGTCAGTGCACGTACCTGTGCTCGCGCAGCTCCCAGGTGTCGGTGTCCTCGTCAGTGCACGTACCTGTGCTCGCGCAGCTCCCAGTTGTCGGTGTCCTCGTCAGTGCACGTACCTGTGCTCGCGCAGCTCCCAGGTGTCGGTGTCCTCGTTGTAGCGCGCGCGCAGCACGGCGGGGCGGCCGGCGTCGGGCACGAAGCTGTCGGCCACCAGCACGTACCTGTGCTCGCGCAGCTCCCAGGTGTCGGTGTCCTCGTCAGTGCACGTACCTGTGCTCGCGCAGCTCCCAGGTGTCGGTGTCCTCGTCAGTGCACGTACCTGTGCTCGCGCAGCTCCCAGGTGTCGGTGTCCTCGTTGTAGCGCGCGCGCAGCACGGCGGGGCGGCCGGCGTCGGGCACGAAGCTGTCGGCCACCAGCAGGCGGCGCCGCAGCTCGGCGATGAGGGCGGCCTGCAGGGCTTCGTGCTCGCGCCGCTCGCCGTCGTGCGCCTCGCGCTGCTCCACCATCTCCTCGCGCATGCACGCGTACTTCGACAGGCACTTCTTTAACCTGGAATCAAGATAAAGATTTGTTATTAATGTCAAGGTCGAAAATTTTCAAAATTTTGCTATCATTATCTTGGCTTTTTATTTCAAGTCTATTTTAGAAATTAGTGACACCAAAAATTAAAAATTTAACCCGTGACAAAATAAAAGAAAATCTATTGATGCCTATATCAACCAAGTAAGTTTGTGACCAAATGTTACTTTTATAAGTGGAGTTACCAAAATGGCGTGTCTTTTTTCCGTCAAGATGAGCCAATTTCAACTGGTTCTATTTTTTCTAGTTGTATAACCGTTTAGACAACGGACCATCTTGAGCTTACTATGAAATCAACCATAGCTGTTCATAGAGGTTCAGCTGGCAAATTTTTGTAAAGGAAAATAGTAGTATTAGCTCACTACACCAAAATGTTTACAGAATGGCCCTGGAATCACCTCTGCGTCTTGTGGTCCACCTCCTGCTGCAGGCTGGTGAAGGTGCTGGTGACGGAGGCCGTGGTCTCCTCCTCCAGCTCGATGCGCTGCTGCATCTCCACCTCGCGCTTCTTGCGCGCCGTGATCTCCGTGCGGCGCTGCTCCAGGATGAGCTGCGACTCGTTGAGGTTGTTGAGCAGCTCCTTGCCGCCGCCGCCGCCCTGCACCAGCCGCTCCTCCAGTGCCAGGATCTGCTGCTCCAGCTCCTCCATCTGCTTCTTCTCCTGCTCGATCGTGGACGCAGCCAGGATGTTTTCGTTCTCTATACTGACTGTCTCTTCTTCCGCTGTAATGATAATAGTTTTTATTATTAGGTTATAAACAGTTTTGCAATAAAAACGGACACTTTAGATTATTTTCTCTACTTCAATGAAGAAGACGAAGAAAGAGGTTTTATTAATTTGACGATGTATTGGCATGTTATTTGAAGCATCCTGGCATGATTATTTACGTTCCTAATTTAAATTTTGAAATTAACAAAAGAATAGTAAATTATGGTACAAGTGTGCAATGTTGGTGATTACCGCTGAGGCGCCATTGAGACCCGAGCCGTAGGTGAGGGTCTTAAGAGAGCCGAGGACGGTTATCATCAATACACACGTGTATTGATGAACGTGTACGTTTTTCAACACACTTGTGAAGAAAATAATGCAAAAAAATCATTTTCAACAGTAAAAACGAGTTGTGAACATTTTTCACAATGGCGGGCAAAATTAATCAGTTTTCCTATGCGCGCGCATTTAACAATGGCTATCGGCCATAGACTAAAACAATGAGGTTTATTTTTTTTTGGCTTTTCGAGGATAGTGTTTTAGCCACGTACAAAATAGGGAATTTAAATTTTTCTTAATTACAGAGCAAATAAAATTGATATTTGAGTGAAAGTTTTATAAGCACGTACGAAGTTGCATGAAAAGAGCAAGCAATAGGTACATTAATTTATTTGTACTATTGAGCACGATCTTTTTTGTATCGAAACTTTTTTAAGAACAAAGCAACTCAACCAATAAATTAAAAAAAAACTCTATAACTCACTTGTGAATAATAGCAATGAAAAAGTCACAGTTTGATAACAGGTATCATTATGTGCCTAATTGCGGTGAAATTAGAGCCACTTTATGAGCAAGTGTGTTGAAAAAATATTGATTATTGTAAAATTCCTTTACTATAATGGCGAGAATTGCATTGCAACGATTTTTTTACTGATAACTAAAATTTTAAAATTTGGATATTTTCTGTAAATTAAACAATTTAATCTTACTTTTTATATTAAATACCACTTTTTGATATGAGTGATAAAGCGATAAGGGCCGGTAAAATTATAGCCCTACTTGAAGAAGGTTGTTCGCAAACTTACGTGTCTCAGCGGCTAAATGTGAGTCGTTCAACTGTCCAGAGGACTTGGCAACGGTATCAAGAGACCGGTTCGGTCAAAAGAAGACCCGTTTCGGGAAGAAAACGATGCACAGAACCAAGACATGACCGCTTTTTGGTGAGTCAGGCGTTGCGTCAAGTGTGGACATGAAGAAGAGCCTTGAAGAAGTAAGAGGAGTAGAAGTTAGCTTGTTTACGGTCAGGAGGCTTTTGGCTGCCAACCGTTACCGCCCAGCTCGGGGCCCTAAATTACTCCGTGAGCACCGTGTTGCTCGACTTCAGCTTGCTCGAAACTGTGTTTCATGGACTCTGGAGGACTGGAATAAAGTACTGTTTTCTGATGAAGCTAGGATCTCTTTATGTGGATAGGGGACCGAGGCCGGCGAGTGCTGCGAAGACCACGGGAACGCTATGCGAAAGTGTATTTCAAGAAATCACTCATTATCGCGGAGGCTCCGTTATGTTTTGGGCAGCAATTAATTCTATGGAGCGTACGGAGTTAGTTTTCATAGAAAATGGAACATTAAATGCACACCGGTACATAATGTAAGTCCTAATTCCATATGCACAACCCGCATTGACTTCACTTGGGGCAGATTCCATTTTTATGGACGACAATGCTCGCCCGCACCGTTCTGGCGACGTGGAAGTTGAGATTCGTCGTTTAGATTGGCCAGCTTGAAGTCCTGACCTCAATCCAATTGAGCATGTGTGGAATGTTCTTAAGAGACGGGTAAGATCAGTGCAAGCTGCTCGACAAAAACATCAGGGAGCTAAAAAAAGACATTGCAGAAGAGTGGGAATCTATTCCTCAAAACGTTATTATAAACATCGTGGCAAGCATGCCCAGAAGGATTCAAGCTATGATTTTGGCAAGAGGAGGTCAAACTCGTTTTTTACATTTGAAACTTTATTTCATTAAAAACCGGCTAAGTGCGAGTCGGACTCGCGCTCGAAGGGTTCCGTACCATTATCGCAAAAAACGACAAAAAAACGCGTTTGTTGTATGGGAGCCCCTTTTAAATATTTATTTTATTTTGTTTTTAGTATTTGTTGTTATAGCGGCAACAGAAATACATCATCTGTGAAAATTTCCGCTGTCTAGCTATCACGGTTCATGAGATACAGCCTGGTGACAGACGGACAGACGGAAAGACAGACAGACAGACAGACGGATCGCGGAGTCTTAGTAATAGGGTCCCGTTTTTACCCTTTGGGTACGGAACCCTAAAAAAGAAAAATATCTTCGTCTTTATTGCCGACCAATTCTTTTTGTTTGGCCACATCGGTTTTAAAGAAATCAAAGACAATAAAAAAAAATGCTAGAATTCACTTCACGCGTATTAATTTACACGATTATAAGTATACAGATTACGTCAAACAATTAAATTTCATTTAATTAACTAAAATCGACCATGGAATGTAAATTGCCTTAGGTGCCTGTTTTTTTTGCAAAAGAGTGTACTTATATTTTATCACACGAACCCTATAGCAGATCGACAACCTCATGAAAGTTGCACTGAATACAAATATTAACCAATATGTCTAAAATTAATATTCAGTAATGTACATCTTTCGACCTAACGAGGGTCAAAATGCACCACAGTGCTCTTATTTATCATATCCTAAACGAACTTTAAATAAGGCACGAGTTTATGTAAAAACTTTAATTTTAAATTATTTTTAAATGGTTTGTAGCGACATCTATGCCACCATATACAATCTAATGACCTGACATTCTGCATCACGCAAGCAAAGTTTACGGCGCGATTTGATAATGTACAATAGTTCAACCACAACTGACGAGCAGTTGCCTAGACCAGACACGGGATTTAAACGATCCAAATGTAACCGTGTATACTCACAGTTGTCCTGTGGCGCGGCCGCGGGCGCGGGCTGCGTTCTCTGGCGCGGCAGCTTGCGCGGCTTCTTGTCCTGCACCTTGCGCTGCTCGATGAGCGATCGCAGCCGCTCGATCTCCGCCTGGTACTCGCGCAGCTTGGCGTCTTTCGGGTCCTCATTGCGGACCGGTTTATTCTTTATCGCTGGAAAATAACACAACAATTATAAGTAACGCATATTTTAAGACCCGAACATGATCCTTCGAACTTGATATCATGGTCTTTCGAGCCGGATATCATGGTCCTTCGAGCCGAATATCACGGTCCTATCAAGCCGGATATGAAATGGTATGTTCAAACACCTAAACAGACGGTCTCTGTCTGTATGATCCAATCTGAGCAATTGATAGCCTAGAAAGCTTATCACTATGTTGTATGTTTGTTGTTTATAGGTTTACCTTTAGCTCTGTGTGCGTAGCGCAGCGTGGTGATGGTCTCGTCGTAGTTGTAGGACGCGGGCCCAATGTTCGCGATCATGATGGTCTTGCTGTTGCCGCCCAGCGAGTCCTGAAGGATGCGTGTTAGCTTGGAGTCTCTGGAAAACCATATACATCACGTCAATACGAAACTTTCTAACACGATTATGTGAATAACGGTTTTCTTAGTGAGGCTTGCATGGCCAAGACTGCAGAGTGCTGTTTTTAACGCCGTTGAAGTGCGAGAATGCTTCTTTCCTGTTCGGGTAGCCTAGTACCTGTAGGGCACATGCGGGCTGTTCTCCGCGAGCGCAGAGATGACGTTGCCGAGCGAGGAGAGCGCCTGGTTGATGCGCGACGCCTCTCGCAACCGCTCCGCCGACGCGCCAGTCTTACGCTGTCGCTCGCTGCCCGCCAGGTCCACTAGGTTCAACTTGCCAACACTGTGGACAAGCAAGAGAGTTTATTTTACAATCAATTAGCCGAGAAACAACATCGGAAATTAAAAAGCCAGGTGTTGTAACAGCAATTAGCAGAGTCTATAAGTTTGTTACGATAAACTTGTATTATTGTTAAATAAGTAGTCTTGCTTAGGTCTTCAAGGGTTTATTTAAGTATTTTAATATTATTAGTTTACAGTCTAGCTCGTGGCTAAATAATAACAGCCGCACGGGTCGATCATCAAGGTTAAGCAACGCTTGACGAGGTCGGTCAGTGGATGGGTGACCATTTCAACATACCGAGTTTCCTCCGTGCCACGTTAAGCCGTTGGTCCCGGCTGTCATTTGAAGATCTTTGACAGTCGTTACGGGTAGTCAGAAGCTTGAGATCTGACGCCAGTCTTGCCAAGGGGTACCGTGTTACCCAGTTACTGGGTTGTGGAGGTCAGATAGGCTGTCGCTCCATGTAAAACACTGGTACTTAGCTGAATCCGGTAAGACTGGAAGCCGACCCCAATATAGTTGGAAAAAAGGCTAGGCAGATGATGATGAGTTTACAGTCTTTTACAGAGTTAATATTAGTACGACTGGCAAGGTCAGAGGTCAGAAGCCAAGGGGTGTGGTGTTGCCAACACACAGAAAAAGAGAAAACAGAAACTAAGATACGACTTGTTAGGAATTTTCGTCCTTCTAAATCCAAATTCACTTTCTCCAAAGCGATCACGATCTGACACTTATGTGTGTTAATGTTATGAACCCTGGTTCAGTTATTTACGTTTATCTTTTGTTCACAAATCAGCGTAACAACATTAAACATCTGTTCAGTTGTGTACAACGGATATTGATTTAGTCGCGGTCAAAATATCGCTTAGTTGAATCTAATCGTAGTCGGCGATGCGGTCACACCACAACGATCGATGTTTTTATTTTTATTAGCAACAAAACAAAACTCGCGGAGGCCTACTTCTGGAAATAATTGTACCAAACCTGCGATTTGCGGGTCGGCAGCTAATTTAAAATGCATGAAGGAGTGCTTTATTTGCCGGCGAAACCAGTAAAATTGGTTAGTGCCTCAAGGGTGTACTTTTACGGTCGTAACTGTTTTTGCGAACTATTTACCTAACCATTTGAGCTAGATACAATACAAAACTCTAATGTTACGCTTAGTCCCATAATCAATCTTAAATCTTACATACGTGGGACACTCAGAAAGTTTTGCGAAACTAAAAAAAATTGTTCTATACGTACATATATTTTTATTAAATCTTTTCAAAGTACTTTCCACCAGCCTCTATACAAAGATTCATGCGCCTAAACCAGTTTTCAAAACACTTTTTCCAGTCCGCCGCAGACACCTCGTTTACAGCCTGCTCGAACGCAGCCAGCGCATCTTCCGGCGACGAAAATTGTATCCCTTTGAGCTGATTTTTTATTTTTGGGAATTAAAAGAAGTCACACGGTGCTAGATCAGGGCTGTAAGGAGGGTGACCCAGGAGTTTGACTGGCGTGCTGTCCAGGAAGTCCCTCGTTTTGAGTGCGGTGTGCGCAGGTGCATTGTCGTGGTGGAGCAGTAGCCCGCGGAGCCCTGTGTTTGGTCGCTTGTTGCTTATAACAGAGAAAACTTCTGGCAAACATTTGGTAGTATACCATTCGGCATTAATGCTTCTTTGATCCCGTAAGGGAATTGATACCAAGTGGCCAGTCAAATTAAAAAAGCTAGCGATTAAAATCTTACCCCCGCTTCTAGATCGCTTCACTTTGGTAGGCGTTGGCTCATTTTGAAACACCCAAACAGTCGACTGGCGCTTGGTTTCTGGGTCGTATTGATAAATCCAGGACTCATCACCTGTAACGATGTCGTAAACACGCCGAGACGAGCCTGCTTCAAATTTGTTAAGCATATCACGGCACCATTCCACCCGGGCCTGCTTCTGAGCATCGGTGAGGTTGTGCGGCACCCAGCGTGATACTATCCTCCTCACGCGAAGATGGCTGTGTAGAATCTCGTGAACGCTTCCCGATCCAATCTTCAATATGTGTTGAATCTCCTGATATGTAATTCGCCTATTGTCTTGGATTAAATTTTTCACTGCTAGCACGTTTTCTTCGGTAACAGCCGTCAAAGGGCGACCGCTTCTTTCGTCATCCCCCAAAGTTGGTCGACCGCGCTTGAATTCGTTATACCAACGATACACGGTTGCCTTGGAAGGGCCTTCATCCATGAATGCCATTTGAAGTCTATCGTACGATTCATCCGGTTTCAGGCGACACTTGAAATCGTATAAAATCATAGCTCTAAAATGTTCCCGGCGCAGATCCATATTTCAGTGAGACACAATACTTTGAATTAACTCGCAAAAAATGTGGAGGGAAATTTTGAAATTGGAACTTACTTATTTTTACTTATAAATAATCATATTTTCGAAAAACATTATAACTGGCCAGTCTCCCATATATAAAAACTTTTTTTCGCAATACTTTCTGAGGGGCCTGGTACATAGGCTTGTAATTGTGAGCATAAAAATAAGGGCATGGGTACATTGACCCAATACTATGTGCCTGGTCATTCAATAAGCCAATGAGTCCTACTAGCCGGCAGACGGCGTATCATACGATACGTAGAGGAAATTAAGTGAATAGCTGGCGTAGGGTCGCTAGCCCTCGCGTCTCGCAGACATTAGGGTCGGATGTGAGTGTGCCGCGGACTCGCGCGGCTGTTCACCGCGGACGCGCGTCTATTGCCCGCTTCCGGACTACATTGTATTCGCACGCCTATTTGTCAGCGCACGCACTGTCGTAGACACCATCAGAAAGACGCAGAAGGTATAGTCTTAGACACGCACGATAAGAAAGGCTCTAGGAGATGAGTAGTTTTATCGGGAGGACACTATTTGCTGCGTAGATATGGTACTGTAGCTTTTTCATATTTTCTTTACTGGCACAGTTTGCGCAGTCTGAATGAGCTGAGATACGATTAAGGGTAAATTAGTCCGTCCCTTAGGCCCAATGACAAAACACCAGTAGGATTCGTTTGACTCAATAATTGGTCCTATAGCGACATTACCAATAATTTAGCATCGCGCCTTCGTACAATGAACCTTCTGTCTCTATCTGTTTAGCGCTATTTATCATTTTGTAAGACTTGTTGATTCGTTTCTTTGCTTTAAGTATTGTTGTGAAAATTGACCTCGAAGGAAAACCGATTCATTTCTTTTATTTTTTCGTCCACGGTTCACCTGATAAAATGCTGTGACGAGTTCATTCGCGCTGGCAGATGTCGAGACTTTCTGTTTATATTCGTGTTTGATTCACTGTATGACTAGGCCATGCCAACTACCGTATCCACGTAAAGTCGGTGCTTATTTATAAAACATAATTAGGAACTCAACATCACCCTACGTCTTTACAAACATGTTCTCCTTCTATATAAGCAGCACAGATTCAAAACGAACGAAAATCATCAGGTGATAGGTATTTTGTCTAGGATGTTTGGACGCGCTTTTTAAATACCTTTCAGTAGTACGGGTCATTTGACTAGAACTGTAATTAACGGAATGCATTCTAGCTCAGCTTCATGAGCATTATATTTAAATAAACGAGTTATTATTATTTGCCAAAAGCCCAATTAATATCTGTATTAGACAAAACACCACCATAATAGCATTCAATCTATAATTAGTTAGTATGCAATATTATTTCTAATAATACAAGCACAGTATTAGAGGCTAGAGTATCGAATATGGTGGGTGCATGTGAATGGGCTGTGAGTCAGTCTAAATGCACGTGTGATGCCTACTGCTTCATTAATGGCTATAATGCCTAATGCGGAGAACTGCGCAGGGTAATGGTGCTGGTGAGATAAGCAGACCACCAGCTGTGATCCTTCCTGTGTGAGAGCTGTGTGCTGTGTTAGGAGTGTTAGGACCCATTAATATATATGCTAATTTTTATCCGTGGTGCTAGGCAACTGGGCTTATCCCAGTTGTAAACGACCCTTTGTGCCTATTGGCCTTGTTTGTTCTGTCTCCTGCTTGATATGGAGGGAAGTAGGCATTTGTAATTTTTCCTACTCCTCCGTTATTCTTATATGATAGATTTCGTTGCGGGATACAACACAGTTAAATTCATTCGCCGGGACTTCGTCGAGCTTCATTGCCTCGGCGCTTTTCTAGTCGTCGCCACTGTTGATTCTGGCTTTCAGGAGTTGCAGTGGTTTGGGAATAGTGCGGTGGGATTGTACCAGCTGTGATCTAGCTGAGAGATAGAGGTTGTGCTGAAGAGAGAGCATAACCGGCGTGAGTGTATGTGTGTGTTTGCAAGAGCATAATATCTACTCTGATATGGTTTTACTCTAATGTAATTAATATTTCGGTAGTTATTGTGAGTCAAATTGTTTAACAACAAACGGATGACACACTGCAATTGTTTTGGTCATCAGTTCAACTCTTGTCAAGTGATGATAAGATGTGATGATGTGGTGATGAGTGATGAAGTGATGTGTTGTGAAGTGATGTGACTGTATTAGCTGTAAGTTTGCCTAAGAAATAAAAAAAATAATGCCTCTCTACAGGAAATTCTTATTTTCTTTTTCCTATGACATTGTAGAAAATGAAAACGAACTTACTTTACATAGACAACCCATGGATGGCTCTGTCTATACAATATGATATTTGAACAAACTGCATAGGTACTTACTTTACGATGACAATAAACATTGTATTCACAATTCGCTCTGTCCACATCTATCATAAAAACAAGAAAAGCCAACTTCAGAGCGACTCATCCATAACTTAAAGCAAACTTAAACAAGTTATTTCTTTTATTGGCTTGTACAAGGAAAGATAGGCATAACGTGACACATATTGTGTTGAACTACAGACGTACTGAGAAAAACACTAAACTCAAACACAGCGCCACTCATCTAAGGCGCAAACATACTAATTATGACTGATAGATAAAGCACGCTCTATACAACAACTAGCGATTAAATTTTATTTTTACAAGTATCCTTATGATTTAGGGTTAGATTGGTCACTTGGGCACAGTATAAATATGGACGAACAGTACGGAAACTACCTACAAACGCTCGAAACGGCACACTCACACAAACATGCGCATCGACGAGATCCCTAAGCGGTTGTCGCGATGCTGTCAGTAGTGCATGCCCCTGTGTTGCTGAGCGCATTTTACTTGATAGCAGAACTTTATTCACAACACAAAAGTTGTGTCGCCTCGCGTCTCTGTGTGACCTAACCCTTACAATAGGGCTAAACGCTTGAAAAAACCTTTTTTATAAAAATACACTACCTACTTCCAAATAAAAACACGTTGTCCATAACGAAAAAAAAATGGTATCTACCTAAAGACACCGACTTCCAAAAAGAAAGTTATTTTTGTTTTTGTAGTGCTTTTATTTGGAAGTCGGTAGTATTATTTTATAAAAAAAGGTTTTTATTTTTCACTTTGGCCTATGTCCAGCACTGGGGGAGGCCTATGTCTAGCAGTGGACGTCTTTCGGCTGAAATGATGATTTTTCACTTTGTAGTAGTAGCACAAATAATATAATACTAGCATACAAATGCCTCATCCCATACAAAGAAACCGTGCCGACGTAACTAGCGTTTTTCATCTAATTATACCGATTATTTTTACTAAATCGATCGCGTTCGGATTCTTTCCACGGCGATAGATAGATCACCATCTATATCCATGGAAAGGAACAGAACGGAACCGAATGCGATCGATGTACATAAAATAATCAGAATAAACAGTATAGAACGTCGGAACGGTTTTTTTGTATGGGATGAGACACCACTGGTAGTACCTAATAGGCAACTTCTTTAGTAAGGTATTGTAGTGCTTTTATTTGGAAGTTGGTAGTATTATTTTATAAAAAAGGTTTTTATTTTTCACTTTGTAGTTGTACCTAATAGGCAACTTGTTTAGTAAGGTACCTAAAATGCCAGAATAGATTACTTGAATATCACGAAACTTGAACATAACCGGTGAAATGAGAGTGTACCAAGGTGAACTGTACCTAGACATCTGCGTACTCCTTTAGAGCATAATAGCGTGATTTTATGTTATGAAATAGTATAAACAACAAACAGACATGCGATTGCAGCAATCCCGAGAGATTTGCCGACATTAATTGCAGAGTTCTGTTGTATATCTCCGAAATTCTTCATCTGATCTTCACCAAATTAAAATGGGACCGATTTGGAAATATACTCTTTAAAAATAAAAACAGTTTTGATAATCCGTCCACAACTGACGAAGAAATCGGTGAACAAAAACAAAAAAAAAAAAAAGTAAATAACAAACCGCCTCCTTTTTGGTAAGTCGGTTAAAAAAGGATATGTCAGGCTTTTGTTTATGTCTGAAAGATTTTTCATTGATACAATAGTGTCCACTGTGTCACGCATGTGCGTACTTTGTACTCATATGTAGTCATATCTTTTGTGGTAAAAGGGAGCTATTGGTCATAGTGCAGTATTACGCATTGGCTGAGCGGCGCCGGCTCAGGTTTCCTTCTTACCGTCACGGGGTCTCATTGCTAAGAAAGAAAATTTGGTTCAAATACATCTCACTAGATGGAGCGACATGTTTTGGAACTGAACATAAAATTTTATGTTCTTGTTTAATCAACTCTCCTAAGTACAAAAATATGGAATATACTTAATTCTTATTGCTCTTAATTCACATTTCAAAGATTATTTGAACAGATCATTTAAAATTGCTGCCAATAGATGGCGCATTTTTAACGGTCGGAAAGGTTTCTTTGTATTGGATGAGGCATCTGTATGCTAGTATTATATTATCTGTGCTACCGTACATTGTGCACGCCTAGGGGCGCACGTGGACAAACAAGTGACAGTGCACACTCACTCTGTATAGTCAACAATTTGTCACAAATTCACAATTACATAGCTGTCCAAGCGAGGTGGATGGCGCCTGTTTTATTACCTTCTCTTCTGTGTGGCCAGACAATATTTTGTTTTTTGTATTGCTGATTCAGTTGGTCAGAATGCCGATTTTGGGGCAGCGCAAAGGATCATAAAATCTTACCTAGCAGACGATACTTTGTTGAAAGTGGGATACTAAATTCTGGCACAGCCCAACAGAAACAATATCTTCTCCTTTATTTAAAAAAAAACTTGTCTTATTTTGATAGTGAATACTTGTTATCAAACCAATGATCCTGACTCAGCGTCGTTTCTAGCAAAAAATAACGAATGAATATTATAATCAATTGACTGGACATAGTAAAAACCTAATGATATACACCAATAATAATAAAAAAGATCAGAAGATACGAATGTTAAATACATTTGTTTAAATAATGATTTCTGACATTTGCAGTATGTAAAATATATCAACAAAAAACCTTTTATTTAATATGCTACCTATGTTTTTGTTAGTTTATCAAAGTTTTTTCCTATAAAAAGATCCAACACCTGCTAAAGTTCACGAAGTTCACCTGAGTATTTATTTATTTGTAAAAGCAACGTAAATAAATTGGCGTGTGATGCGCACGCGCCAGTCTATGTGTTTGTATGTTCAAAGTAATATTAACGTAAATATTTAAGCAAGGAATACTACTGAATCCACTCCACTGCAGTTATGTGGTAGATATCGGTCAAGTATGAACTTATTGGGGATTACGAATAATGATGTTATTCTACGCTATGCTTGTGTGGTCTGAAAAAAATAAGGATTACACCAAGACGCGATGTTGTGCTCACTCTATGAAACAGCGATGCAAAATAGACTATATTTACTACGCTAAAGCTACATTTCAGTGAGATAATTTGAATAAAGCCCGTGAAATTTAAAACTCGAATTTCCTTTATTTTTTCACAGATTAATTATTTCTAAATTAATCTGAGGTGGAGTGAATTCTGAATAAGTATCGAATTAATTTTCGCGGCTAAAATTGATCTAAATAATGTTATCTACACGCCTAGTTAATATTATAGTCAAGGTTTATTTTTTCGCGATGAAACCTAGCGCTAGCGGGGTAGCGGGCAACTAGTCATTGGAAACGATCACGATTGTGCATTTAAAAATGACCTAAGCCATAGTTTTTATTTATAGTTCTACTTTTTTTATTGACCTCTATGATTGTCAAGGACGCTGCTAGCGACGCCATGGCAACATCTTTGTTATTGTTTGTTAGTATTACCGTTCGTCGTAAAGAATTGTGACAGAAAAAGCAATATTGTGCACTTATGGACTCCTATTTTTTTATTTAGCCTGTACAGTCCCACCGCTGGACAAAGCCCTCCCCAAATTCTTCCAGCCAACTTTGTCCCTTGCCTTCTCTGGCCAATCTGGCAGGAATGAGTCCAGACACGCCAGCGTTTTTAGGCTTGCCTCGGCTGCGACGTCCGTCTATGGGCTCCTATGTAATTTATTATTGTTTAAATATTGTACTGTGTAAAAATTAACGTGTTTTTTATGGCATGGAATAAGTAAACAATAGATATAAGTTAGTACTTAGACCAAAATCCTCTATCCTATCTATAATTGCAGTCTTTGATTAAATGCGACGTAAAAAGTATTACTACGAATAATCTAAATGGTGCCTTATCAAAAACGTTCGATAGGAAGTACAAAGTATTAAAAGGCGAGGTAAATGATAGATTAGCACGTGCAGCTTTAGTACACGAGTACACTGCGCCTACGCAGCTGTTGTGCGATACAAACTGCAGAAGGTTCTATGGCTCACATTACAACGTGTAGAAGGCTCGGTCGATCTCAGCAAGTGTACCTCATTTTAGGTATTGTTACCTAATTAATTACACTTATGTGTGAAGCTGTACCCTCCCTCTTTACAGTGGCATGGATGTGTCGATTGTTCATACGACAGGCCTTTTAACTGAGGAATCAAAATTGTGGTTTGACAGCTTTTGTATAGAGAACTTGTCAATCCGCTTTATTTATTCTTTTGGAAAATAATTATGGTTACATTTATGGACTTTCAAGCTTCGTATGCATACCATTTTCAAACCTCTTTATGCAGATATCAGTAATGAACTGACAACATAGCGCCAACCATCATTTGGGACGAGTAGAGACGGCAGCAACAAGACAGGAATGTGCCAACATACCCACACGGCATCACATCATCCTTGATCCATTCAATGAACTGCCACCAACGTACTCCACTTACAAGCTAAGTATATCCTGATACAGCAAAAAACAGAATTAATAAGATTATTATCTTAGCAACTTAGAACATCGTGAATCGTGATCTTTGTATTAGATCACAAATGTATTAACTTTATGAAGCCATTCGTTTTGTAATCTTTAGAGCACACGACTTGTTTTGTAATGACATTGTTTCAATATTTGCTCGGACTATTAGGGCAAAAGTGCCAAATAGAAATACGACAAAATCAACGTGTTTCCTTCCGGTTAAGATTAGACTACACTGCCTTACCGTGAGTGTGGGAGGTGACTAATTAAAATGTTTAAACTCTAGTGTTAACTCATTAATTAACTAAATCAATCGGCCTAGCCTTTTCACAAGTATGTTGGGTCGGCTTGCAGTCTAACCGGCTGCAGCTGAGTACCAGTGTTTTACAAGGAGCGACTGCCTTTTTTTTACCCGACTGCCGAAGGATGGTAATGTTATTAATCAGTCTATGTATAGTATGTATGTATGTATGTATGTTTGTTTCTATGTGGCGTTTTAGAGACCAAAAGCGTGGCCGGATTTCGATTATTCTTACGTCAATCGATGCGAGTGTCACTGGCTACATTAAAATAGAAAAAGGCGGCTTTTGGGCGCCATATTGTGGGGGCCCATTTTTTTTCTAAGCTCATCGTGTGGGGTATCAAAATAAAAAGTTTTAAGAAATGATTTCAAAAATATATATAACTTTTATGTTTTAATGTACCTAATTCGAAAAAATAATGTTAACTAAAAATAAGATAAAAAAGTTAATTAAAAAAATCAAAAACGGGACTGCAAAGGTAAGTAAAAGTCGGAGGATAAATCTGGTTTTGGAGCCTGCTAGCGAATATGTATCCTCCAACTGCACACCATGATTTTCATCTTGTTTACGTCTTTTTAGTTCGCTTCAGCAGTAGGGTTTTCTGATTTTTATTAACTGCATTAATTAACCAAATAACAAAGAACCGCTTCCCTACGTCCTTCCTCTCTCTGTGTTTATCATGACTGTAGAGATTATTACTTTCTTAACCAAATCACAATTTGTATTTAAAAAAAAAAGAAATTCTTGGTTATAAATAGAGCTTCTGCCTAGCCCTTCCGAGAACACAAGCTTGAGGCTAATCAGACTAGCATACCTAGAAGCGAACGACATCCTCAGTGACCGCCAATACTGCTTCCGCCGAAATCGGTCTAAGCTTTATATTTCTATGGTCTAAGCGTATACCATTCACATCTGGAGTGAGGCCATCGAGCATAGAAATATAAAATACAGCCATCGAGAGACATGGGGAAGCGCTTGCCGTCTCCCTCGACATCTCGAAGGCTTTCGACAGGGTCTGGCACGAAAGCCTCATTGGTAAGCTTCCTTCCTTCGGTCTGCCTAGTGGTCTGTGTGATTGGATCCTCAGGAAGTCCTCTATAGAGGACTTCCTGAGGGATCGATCCATCCGAGTGGTTATCACTGCTGCTCGCCCGGTCAGTTAGATATCAACGCCGGAGTCCCTCGGGAATAGCTATTTACGAGTAAAATTAACATGTACATGGTATACTTATGCAGGTAAAACGTAAGCGCAGTCGCTACCTCAATCATAATAAATAGTGTATCGAGGTCATTAACTGATAAGCGTACGTGTTCGTGTACCGACTACTCGTATTATGCCGAGAGCTCGTTCAAAGATAAATTACCAATGTGACGACGTAAACAAACAACAATTAATAACGATGTTGAAACTGTTGCCTAGCGGGGAAACACATCAAAAGCTTGTTGATTGGTTTCCTGAAAGGGTTTGAAATATCTAATTGCATCTTCCCAATCCTTCCTTTCATGTGCAGTTTCCATAATAGTCAAAAACAGTTGCACAATGAATTTTCATTAGGTTACAAATATGAAGCACATATATATATACACATATATATGCACATATATATGAAGCACAGAAATTTTAATGCGCACTGCAAAAGAGTGGAACTCACTGCCTGCTTCTGTGTTTCCGAACGCATACAACCCGAATCTCTTCAAAGTTAGAGTGAACAGGCTTCTTCTGGGTAAGCTCACTCCACCGTCGACTTTGTCTCTGTCATCTCTGACCTAGACTAGAGTCAAGAGCAAACCCATCTCGAATAAAAAAAAACAAAAAAAAAACATGAAGGGATTAAAAGTGTTGTTGCTTTAAGCACCTAGATACAGTCCGTAAGCAGCCTTTTCAGCGAGCGGGAGATGAAAAGCCGTACCCTGATAACATCGAAACATTTTCTAGGCCAATGTGGAAACTCAGAGTTGCACAGACGTGCCTCGTGGTCACCTTTATGGTCTTACCGTACAAACATAAGCCTCCTACGCCACTGATAGTAATTGACCTATTGATCCACTCGTAAGCGACAACTTGTCTGGGCAGAAACCTAGCACATTGTCACGTTACATAAGACTCGATTGTTGAGGAAACATCGCTATGTTTGCACTCCTATGTACACTATTACAGAACTATGTAAATGACAAGCTCGATCGCGTCATGTTTGATGTTGCCTGCAAAACACAGCTTGTCCAACTACTAATATTGTTGTAGCAATGTCCGTATCGACGATACTTTATTATAATTTGTGTTACTTCTAGCACGATCGTGGCAGGTATTAAATAAATATGTTTAGGAGAATGTCTTACAATAATTTATTACTTTATGACTGCTAATGGTAAACTGATATGAGTTAAGAGGCAGTGTGTTTAATATATTCAAATACAATCATATTATTATAAGTTGTAAAGCAACCGCGTGGAGTGAGGCCTTCAATGTCGTGATTCATCACGTACACCAACAAGGCTGTGTTTTGTTCTCTGAGCTGGCTATTAGTGCGGCTGTTAGCTGTCAATAGACCGACTCAGGCTACCGGTGGGTGGCACAAGAGGTAATTGTTTCTATAGCAACAGATGGCCCAATGATATGAGGGAACTATCCCTATATCAACAGGTTACCCTACACAGCAAATCCTAATGGACGTCCCCCGCGCCGGTGTGAGCGGAGGGGTCTGTCAGACTCTGACTAAAACCGTAAGATGTTCTGCAGCTACCTTTAGCCGGGGCGCCGCACGCTCGCGCTGGTGCGTTGCTTGCGCATTTCGTTTCGCTCTCCCGGCCAAGTATTGGCCCGCATTAATTCATGAACTATTTCTAGGGCTGTTATTGTCAGTCCACGATTACCTACTTATTCAATTTCGTCAACCTGTAGTACTTTGTTTTTTTTTCAGCCAGTCAATCATACTCTTGCCTACCACGTATATTACAGGTATTACATTTGTTTGACCAAGTAATTAATTACAGACTCTTGTCTTATGAAAGAGCTGTACTTAATAGCGGGTAACGCATCACGGTATCACCTCCGCAATAAGTACAAACATATGAAATCCGTCCTTGGCTCGATACAGCTCTTTAAGGTTACACTAGTCAAAAATTCTTCCATACAAACGTAGTTTGGGGATTATTCCACTGTTTGACGATGTACGTTCAAAATAAAATGTGATATCAATTTGTCTCATCATTATCTAGGCCTGTATGGAAGCAAAAAAGTAAAAATAGAAAATATTTGAAAGTTATAAGCGTCGAAAGTTCCACATTTCGACACTAATTTTAACGCATTTTTGGGCGCAAATAAATACCATAAGAAGACGGAAAATTGCAAAACGGCCTCCATACAGGCATAGATTAGTAGTTCAACCATGCAAATAACTTTATTTTGAACATATAAATTTAGTAGTTTTTTCATGATATCTAGACAGCCAAAGGTCTGTTTATAAAATTTCGCGCGCCCGATTTCGTCCTAAATCATTATCCATTTCGCTACAAATTTGCAAAAGTGTGTATTCGTACGCGAATTAGCTTCCTATTGCTCATCAAAGCATCTATATCTTCCACACGTGTTGCCGGTTGATATAAAATGCATTTTAACCCCGCGCACAAAATAGTTCGTGCCGTTGACTAGTGTACCCTTAATGACTAATTACAGTTGTAGGTAATTATTGTAAACATGATCGTGTAACGATAACTGGCACGTTATCAGATACAGACGCGATACTTTACTGATGGTGTGATAACTGACACTTTGTGTTATTGTCCAGTGATAAGACGGGTGAATAATCTTTATGATGGGGATTTCAATAATTTTGAAGGTTGTGGGAGTCATTAGGTAATCTTTCAAACAAATGAATCTTACATAAATTGAAATTATATAGACCAAATCAATAAAAATCATGAAATTAGTGGTGTCTCTACCCTGAATGTATAATCCAATGTACCAGGAACTCAGGAGGAAGCAAGAGAAATCTCAACAAAACAGCTCATGATAATAAATAATTAGCGAAAACAAATTTGATTGAGCGACAAAGCGCGGCCGCGGTCCAAATGTGCAGCGTATCGAACAGAGCAAGGTTGTAAATCGTAACGTGACGGCATTCGAGCACTGCACACTGGCACGTCACCTGCGCCCGCGCCGCTGAAGCGCCGCCGCCGTGAAAAACAACCTGCCTTCAGGCTAACACAAACTGTCGAAGGAAGTTACAAAAAATCAACTCCAAACAATGATAGAAGATAAACTAAAACAGAACAGCTGCCAAAATAAGCAGAGGAAACCCAATTCAGCATTTCTGTCGTCTTCCATTGTTTGCTCCAAGACTAGCCAGTTCTCTCTCCCAATGGTTGCATAGACTGGAGCATCTGTTGTTGCCATAGATATAGAACCTAGGTTTTATATCTATGGTTGTTGCCTACATTGTGGTCGCCCTTCCTCTTTCCCCAACCACTAGCAACATTTACTTCATTCTCGAAAATACTCTAACATTGAAATGATTGTGAAATTACAGTCATTGCGGTTTTTACACATCTAGCATTTGGTTAATTATTTACTTTCAGTTTGTAAACAAATGCAATGCAAGCAATGCGCATGTTATAGCAATATGTTTGAGTTATAAAAGAACGACAAAATCTCGTATGAAACCACTCGAACGATAGAACCTATTAAAATGTAATCAACACCTTATCGGTGCGATAACATTTGGCGAAATGGAGTGTGAATATATTGTAAGGAAAATGCTTCAACAATCGGCTATAACGATAAACCATCGGCACTCACGATACCTATCGATACCGCCGCAACACTTGTAGATTACATTTATAATCTTAAACAACCAAGGAAAGTTTTTGTATCCATCTCATACGACACGAGATTCAGTTATTGCCCGCAATAAATTATGATGAACACCAACCAAAACCATATCTGATCCAACAAAGGTTTTATGACAAGAACAATAAATTGGAATTAGATCATCTCTGCAGTTTAGGCGCGGGTTCAGTGACTCAGTGCACTTTATGAAAGAGTTAGTCATTTGCAGCAAAGTCGACATCTCCATGAATGGAGACGCTGGCGTTACCAGGGCATCATAAGTAAAGAGCACATGACGCACGGCCGCCGACGCCGACGCGCCTACCGACCAACCACCCAGAAATAAGGCGGCATTGATCGAATATTCTTGTTTGTGAATGTTATGCTGTTATAGAGCCATTAAAGAGGGTAACTTTAATAGATGCTCAGCCGGCTGGCACGATATCACGAAGAACGCGACCCGAAGATAAGGGAAGGATAATTAGAAAATAAATCGTTCCTTTTCTAAATAAAAGCCCCGCTTTCCAACTTTTCGTTTCAAAGTTTACGGGAGAGGGAACAACTTTAGCGCAACACTCTTGTTGAATCCGAATCCTTGTAATAGAATTCCAATTTGTTAAATTATCTAGGCATCAATTGTTATTATTTACAATTTGTTTTATGAATTTTATTATAATGAACAATGCGGCGATTAAGACTAACGTTTACCGTACAGCGAAGCTATTTATAAACACGTGCTTGAGAATAATAATCCTATTGAATCAAGCATTTATCGCAAACAGAACGATAAACAACAGGAATTATGACTGGGATTAACAATAACATCGATAGAAATATACTAAGAATTCGTTCATTAATTCCTTCGTATCATTTAAACCTGTGTTATCTATCTCAAGGTAAACAGTAAGCACAGGGACAATGTCAATCACAGAAGATATCACTCGCTTTAGAATACAAAATAGCTTCAATAGCAGTCGATAGTGTTGGTCGACTACACTGTTTTGTAATAGCAGAACAATTCGAACTGCGCTTCACCCCTCAACGATTAAACAAGCTAGATTGATTTATTGATATGAACTAGTTCTGTACGGCCACCTCCGTCCGCGCCTGGTGTCCTGCAGCCGAATTGCGTAAGTATATTATCCAAAGCAAAAGAATCGATTCTTTCCCAAAACCGACTTTACTTAGTGCATATTGATACGAAAAGTCGTTTTTGGGAAGGAATCGATTCTTTTGCTTTGGATAATATACTTACGCAATTCGGCTGCTGGTACCTAGCCGCGCACGTTTCAGCGCTAACGAACGGGGTTAATCCGACTCGCAGGCCAGGCTTCAACGCGCTTCAGCAACAACTCATGTTTGTACTGACGTATGACACGTGCATTATTGACGTTTCAGTTACACTGCAACTAGGTATCTATTACAAAATTAAATGTGGCTTATTTCAGCAATCAAATCAGATTACCTATTTCAGAAAGAAATATTTTCCTAAAGTCATTGAATCGGTAAGCTTTTTATTATGCGCTAAATTCGTCACCTCAAAAGCTGAAACGAATTTGAATAAAAGCAATTTGAACCGTCAAGTTCTCCTGCAATTTTTAACATAAAGATTTCAAGTCAAAGTGAAACCTGTAATCCCAAGCTTTGTTAATCCAATGAATTGTTCCATTTCTCAGACCTAGGGTACCGCTCATATGGTAAGTAAAAACTTTCAGATCAACTGGAGCTGAAAATGTGAATTATTATGATAGATCTTCTCGTTTCCATTAGGTATTTAATTTACCCCGTATTGTACTGAACCTGAATTAATTCTTCTGTGAACGACTACAGCCTTGTATTGTTACATTGTTGGCATTGCGATGGAAACAATGATGTTACGTTATGTACGGCACGTGCGGTGCGTCGCGCATCAGGATAGCTTGCAGAAGCATGGGAAAGTGCGCGATTCCAACCTTCTCTGGTCTGTGAAAGAAGCTTCGGTTGCAGCAAGCGTAGTGGCAGAGTTTGATTGACGTTAGTATTAAGTTTTAACTGCGCGTACGGCGCACGTGGCGTGTCGTGACTTCCCCGTCGTGAATATATTAGCGTTTACAACTGAATGCATTACTTCCATATCTACGAGTAACATTACGCGCCGGGGACGTATCGTGAGGAACGAATTTGAAGGAGCATGCATGCAGGGATGGTTCTGTTATAGAAACAATTTTAGAAAATTTGCATAATTTCTGCTTCGTGCATTCATGGAGGGCTTCTTTGGATATAGCACAGTTGATATTACAACGCAATACGAAATGTAAAATGAGTATAGGTTTAAATTAAAAGGTATAGCGATCTTACCAGAAGTAAAGATCTTCATCGTCACTCCATTCGTCCGTCCACGGATACTCATTCATGTTTAGAACACAGAAAAGCGTTAAATCACACGATATGAAACTAATATTCTTCTGGGACGTGTTATTAGCGAGTACTGACCAGAAGTGTTCAGTAACTGAAGGTTGAACACGTAATACTTGGGAATTGTCGCATCATCACTAAAGTGGTCCCGATCCCGACACTGACTGGCCTGCCCACTCGTATGGTCAGACGAGTTAATTTGGTGACGAATACATTCTACATGATCATTATAATTTGTATATTCAACATGAGGATCAATTTGATGAACGACCCAACCTTGTGGTGACAGCCACTGGGATCAAGTCCTTCACAAATAGCTTCCGCGAAGCCGCTGGTATTACGAACCTCTGCAGAAAAGGCAACGTCCTTATAAGTGCTCCACAAGCGGCTATTTCAATAAGCCGCAGCTTTTCTGAGAGAATTTAACGTTTTACGAGCCCCGAAAAAATATTACTTCGATATCCCGAATTCGAGCGCTCTTTCTGTGGAAATTTCGTGCTCACGTCCTATGTACGTTATGACTCCAGACTAAAATATTATTATGTAGTATGCAGAAAATTTTGTGAGTCTAGCTTTCTCTATAATAAAAATAAATCGATTTAGTATATTTGTTTACCTAGGAGGGTTGGCTGCGCTCCCGAAAACTTTCAAAATGAACGTTTTCATTTCGTTGAACGTTTTGTTTTTCGTGTAATTTGCGAACAGCTCGACACAAAGCAGGGTCAACGTTCCGCGAACACTGGATGAGTAAACCAAATTAGGCACAAGTGATCTGTTCATCCTTCACACTCCGCACTTCATATAATTAGTGCGGCAGTAGGTAATTGCTGTTCAAATCAATATTTCAGTCTAGACAGGCTCGTTGTATTTTCGGGCAGGACGAAGTGGGTTCATCGTTTTCAGCAAAACTTACTACTGGAATTGGACGGACTAGAGTTGATTATTAGAACTTAAAATATGCCTGGTACTAACTGGGTGCGGCACTCTGAAAGCAGGAATTGGAGACTGTGGCGCCACATGCGACGCCTGAAATAGGTCTTTGTCCTGCAGTAAACTGCGAAAGGCTGAGTTGATTGATTGATTAACTAAATTGGAATGGACAGGCCACGTCAATATGCAATCTCAATCATGCGCTGTTGATCAATGTTTCCGTCCATGTTACTGACGTGTGCTGTCTCGTCGCCCACGTCTTGCCGGGAGCTTAATTAAACACTTGCATACCCCCCAGGTCTAGGTCAGACGATATTGGCGTGTGCTCTGACGTCACAGTGTGACCCATATCGTGCGATAATAAGGGCGCCCTGACGTCGCGATGCTCCACTTGAGTCACTGTTTTTACTGCCTTTATTACCCTCATATTGATTCTGACAATGATATCATTTTGCCGTTTGATGGATTAAGTTGTTAGCAAATAGCAATATTAGTTAAGTAGATCATAAAGTTAAAGTGCCTTCTTTTTTGAAGTCGCTATTGATAGTTGGACGTGTTCGGTCAATTTACCTATCATCGTAAGCTTTTTGTGCTGAAGCTTTTTTAGATATTTCAATTTACGTGAATAAATAGCTGTTGCCATTGTGGCAGTTCTAGAATGAGCAATGAGAGGTCAGAGTCGTGAGGTGATCGTGAACTTCCTTGCTACATGCCGGAATAAAACTATATTTGTCTGAAACTGTAATTAATTGTTATTGATCAATGGTCTTCCTTATCGCTAAATCATAAAACATGTATGCAAAATTGCACACAGCAAAAGTTACTGTCATTGATGGTGCCCCTGAAATATGTTTCAGGATTCCTGGATTCCGCAGACTTATTTGACTAGTTGAATTCCTCTAAACAACCTCATTCGTCCCGCGGTCGCAAGCGCAACTGCTGAGAGAGAGGTACCGGGTTTGATTCCCGGGGTGGGAAAATTGTTATTCGATTTCTCAGTGGCAGCACTGAGTTTGGAAGTTGGCGGTGTAAAACCGACGTGCCTCGGAAAAAACGTTAAGCCGTTGGTCCTTATGCCCGATCTCTCTCCGGTTTTGCTGTCCCATCGGACTGAACAGACAGTGCAGCTGTGTTCTTAATAATAATATCTCACGCTCCGATGGCTATAGTCTCCGGGCGAAATTCGGTCTGGAGGGTTATTTCACTTCCTAAGTTATAGTTTAAGAGTGTGCGCTCACCGTATCCTGTTGGTCTTGCGGTGCGCCGTCTCGATGGTGACGAGGAAGACGGCGTGGCTGCGCGACGAGTGCTCGTTCATGTCGGTGCGGCCCGACGCGCGGTTGCGGTTGCCGGCGCGCATCACCCGCACCATCTCCGCCGCGCTCTTGCACACCACCGACGTCATCTCCGGGATGTAGAACCCGTTTAGCTCCTGGAACCATAGGCTGGCTTGAGAACTGTGTCGAATAGAGCATAAAGAAGGGATCGGATCACAACTGAACGAAGTCATCTCCGGTATGTGAACCTGTTCAGCTCCTGAAATCATAGGCTGGCTTGAGAGCTGTCTTAAGTAAAGCATAAATGAATCGGAACACTACTGAACGTAGTCATCTTCGGGACGTAGAACCCGTTCAGCTCGTGGAAACAGAGGCTGGCTTGAGAGCTGTGTCGAGTAGAGCAAACGAAAAGGATCGGAACACTAGGTACAGAATGACGTCATCGCCTGGTTGTAGAACCCGTTCAGCTCCTGGAACCAGACTGGTTTGACAGCTGTGTCAAGTAAAGCAAGAGAAACGGATCGGAACATTACTGAAAAAAAAAGAAGCTTTTAGGGGAGATACTACAAAGTCTGAAAACGTGACAACCTAATAGAGCAATACTGGTAGCTAATCAATCTGCCTATCCCTTTTCCAACTATGTTGACTGCCTATCTGAACGCCACAACCCAGGAATTGGGTAACAAGATACTCCTTGGTAAGACTGCCCTTGGATTTTTTATGCCATGTGGCTATTGCATAAGGCATGAGCAATATTGATAGTAAATATCATAATATACAAATCTGGATATAAATCCAGGTTCACAACAAAACGAAACAGTGAAAACGACCTTTTATGAGTCCTTGGGAGAACTCGCAGGATGTTGCAAAAGCCGGTTTCAGAGCCAACAACCAATGAGGGTACAATCGAAAGTGGCATTGATTCCACCAGACTGATTGTATACTAAGTTGCTATATCACTAAGAAGGAATCCGGTAGGACTATAGTTTTTTTTTATATCTAATCATTTGTAGAATACGGTCTATTGAATTTTTTGTGTAATTACCAGGAATACGAGTACATGACTCTAGAAGAGTGAATGTTAAATGCCAAGTCTAGGTGAACACTAACGAGACACAGACAAGTGGTCACTGCGCAAAGAAAGCGAAACGGTAATGAGCACTATTGTATTTAATAACGTTGTATAATTAAGAGCTACCCCATCGTAATTAGCTAAGTGCTAGCTTGGACAATTACCTGTCTCCTTACTCGCTAGTTTTGGAAAAGTATTGCCATTTGTTAAATGAGTTGACTGCAGTCCTCCATACTAAGTACTTAGGCCAATTTTGATTATGATTTTTGTTGCATTATCCAAAATATAGCTTCTGAATCCTATAGCCACTATGATTCGAAAATTGACCCTGTTTTTGTTCTAAAGAACATTGAATTAGCTTTAAGGAAACTAATAAAACATAAAATAATTTTTGCATAAAATTTTAGAGATTATGTAGTAATGTAATTATGTATTTTGAATGCGTATTTAATTGTGGCCTTGATCTTACGTGCGCTGTCTAGGACATTGTCGAACTGAGCTAATAACTGCATAAGGCTGCCCTGAACAATATGGATGTGTGCTTAAATGTACATATTATTAAATGAGGTGTATTACGTAAAGTGATCGTTTGCACAATGCGCCTGGAAAGCAGACATTTTGGACGCATCCGAGTGACGCACGCCAAGGTTGTTAGTTATTGCGAATGGCTGCCTCTTGTACTTCATACTATACTTAAATAGAACATATTTCAATGAAATACGCCGCGTAGATAATCCACACTGTAATAAATGATGATGCGATGAGTCATGCTCGTTTCAAAATATAATCATTGTCATGCATAATGTATGTAATAAACCGAATTCAGTCCATTATTACAAAAGTTATTATTTGCTGGTTTGTAGTACTTTCGTTTTCGCCACACGCGTGGAGTACTAGGCTATCATAACCGCGCAGTCGTCATTATGTACCGCATGTGCTATTGTTTGAGTGGACGTCGCCAGGCGACAGGCCCGAGCGCGACCGGCGACGGCGACGCGCGACACGTGTTATTATGCTTAGCGATATTGACTACACCACCATGCCATACCACCCTAGTCGCTACTTTATAATTAGGCTTGTCTAAGTGACTCGTCTATACTTTATCGATTTAGGAACCAAAACGGTTGTCAAGTATGATTCATCATTTCATACACCAAGGTTGACATCCTAAAACTTAGTGGCCTTAGAAAGTCACTTAAGTTGTACCATATAAGTAAGTATTACTAAATAAATATCTTTATCTTGAAAGGAAATCTATTTCCTTCAGGAAATAACACAATATTCTCGCGAACAAAATCGCATGTTTCTTGCAGCAGTTGAGTCATTATCTGTACGATGTATGGAGCTGCTGATACCTGCTGGTAACTAATTGTGTGGTTCGTCCTTGTCCTAAAACTATATCAATTGTGTGTGCTATTGCCTGTTATAGGAAAGGCGTCATTTATTGTGTGCGTGTAGTGTAGGCATACGCATGCTATTCCCTTGACCCGCCGACGAGCATAAAGTAGGCATAGCAGAACATTAATGTGGCAGCCTGGCGGAGAGGCGCAGAGGCGTAGTGCGGCGATGCCCGATGGTCAAGGATGACCCGCGCTCGTTCATAAATTAGAAAATAGAAGTGACCCGCTTAGATCATCTGATTAGTCGCGTGTCTCGTATCTAAACGACTAACAGGTGCGTCGCTCATTAATCTTCGGCACTATGAAGTCATACTTTGAACAATTTTCAGAGTATTTGATAAAAAATGGTCAAGGAGGTATCACCTGAGTAGAGAAATGATCACTTCAGAAGGAACTACTCCAAGAGAGATTTTGGACACGCATATAACATTATAGTTGGCACCAATCCTAAAGATTTAGACAGTTCACGCTAAAACAGTTGCCGCCAGCGCGAGCGCAGCCTGTCATGAGCAGTTATTAAAAATCACATTCAGTAAAAAAAACTGGGCACCGCGAGCAATGAGCTCACAGCAAATATTCTGAAAACATTTGCCAAATTGAAAGTTTTATAGAGAAAAAGCTTTCAGTTACGTAATCCGCTATTGAGCTCCATAATAAAAACTGAATGGTATTGGCTTGCAGCCAAGTGCAATGCCAGCTCATTAATTACAAGAATGGGAGGAAGCTACGGCCATAGTAGTAGTAGTGACGTACGCGGCGTCACAGTTATCGCTCAGCAATCAATAGCTACGGGAACTGATAAATTAGTAACTGATAATGTGACCCTGATGGAACAGGAGCACGTGAAAATGGTCACGATGACACGCTGCAGCACTACGCCATTCATTAAATATTGATGAAATTGATCCGATAAAGTTTTGTCTTTTGCTCTGTTTACGTCTTTTCGGCAGTCATTAACAAGTATTGTTCAAACACAAACAACAGCTGACTAACGACTCGCTAAATGCTTTTATGATGAAGATAACTTTCATTGAATTCAAAACAATTGCCACTAATCTTTTCTGAATAGATTCTTATGCTCAAAAGAGTTTGGACAGACTGAAACAGTTGGACAATCCCTCATTGTGCACATTTATGAATGTGTTGTATGTATGGAGGCATGTGGGGGGAGGGGGGAGAACAGGCAGCATTCTGTGCTAATGTGGCGTAAAATATTGGTTGTTGGGGCATCACCGCGCTAAGTACCTGTTATATCACACCGTCACGGCTATACAACTGTATTTGTCGAACCAATACTTACCTGTAGTCTGAAAGTACAGAAGGTGCACTTCATGCAACACTCAGATAGGAAGTAACAGGTACAGTGCGTGCCACTTAAGATGAGGATTGATACACCATGTAGTTTAACTTGCGCAGTAGATGATTTACAGGTCTCTTTGGCGGTATGAGGTCTTAGTGCGGGAAGGGACTGGGCGTCATCGGGGCGGCAGACTGAGCGCGAGAGGCGCGGTCAAGTCTCATATTTCGTGGCACGCACTGTACAATGGCACAAATTGTTGCGAAAGAAGTTACAGTGATAAAGCCGGTGGGACAAGTATCGATCTTGAATAAACACCGAAAGAAGAAAACAGTCGGCATTGAGCACATTAGTCTCTTAGAGCAGGCTTCTTTTGGCAATGTTTCTCTTCGTTTGGAGTCATGAAAGAACTCTTAATTGAGTGGTCCTTCTGTTCGCCCGTTATGCCTGAAGGCGGTGTGTGGCATCAAGTTGCGTCAGGCGTCACTGCTGACGCGCGCCACTGCGGCAGTCCGCTATGCCACCCGGGCCACGAGTCTTACCCACCAGCACTAACGAATCGCGACGAGAAGTTTAAGCCCTCAGTGATTCTTCTGTACCATCCCCTGCCATATGGTAAGGCTGTGTGTGGCGTCACGTTGCGTCAGTGGTCAGCTGTTGACGCGCGCCACGCCACTGCGACAATACGCTATAGGCAGCCACGGTCCGCGAATATACACCGCGACGCAAAGTTTACGTTTGTACCCACGCCAAACAACGTAATCAAGAACTCAATACGATTCGTAACGGCAATCACAAACAGAGGGAAATCACTACACATAGCGTAAATTCATTTCCGTACGATAATTACTGCTATTGTAGATAAATACTGAACAATTTGTAAAGGTAATGTTCCGAAATTCACATTATTACAAATGACCATTGTTGGACATACATTTATATGGTAATCCGGATAATGATGCTGTGCTGTGACAAACACAACAAAGCGGTGTTTGTAAAACAAGCAATTAAACATGGCCGTGACACAGATGACGATGGTGGCAATACTCGACATAACATGGTAACAGCAGGGTCAACAACGCACCTGTGATTTGCGAACGCTAAATATTTGCTTTACTTCAAATAACAGTGGGCCTAAAAAGGTGTTGATCAATATAAAAACGTCAAGTGTTCGTATAATTGCTCAGTAAGTACGCTCAAAGTTGAGAGTTTAGAGACATAGAGTGGGACTAATGATTCACGACGAAACTTACTATGCTGGTTTTAAGGACGTCAAACCTTGTGTAAATTAGGACGTCTTAAGACTCACTGGCTGGAAAACAAATACATAGGCGATAGGATGAGATAATAATGATGAGGCGAAAGGCCGACCATAATTAAATCAGTCATAAACGGGCGACAGAAAAGAGGCCGAGGACCACCAATGACCTGGCTATGAACGATAAAAAATTACATGATACCGAGCTACACAACAAAGGAGAAAGAAGAAGATTTCCTATTGTATAGTTATGGTACATACCTGTCCCCTAATAGTGAGTTTCTTGCAGTCCTTGGAGAGTAGATCCCTGACATCCTCCAGGTACAGCTCGATGTAGGAGCAGGAGACGAGATGGGTGACGTCGGGCGAGGCGCTGTTCTCGATGTGCGCCCAGATGTGGCGGAAGGCGCGCGGGATGATGCCCTCGTGGTCGGCCGTGCCCTCCATGGTGTGCGTCTTGCCCGTGCCCGTCTGCCCGTACGCGAACACGCAGCCGTTGAACCCGTCCAGTACTGACGCCACCAGAGGACGCACCTGGGACAGACATACATCACTTAGATACAAACAACCGCGTCAGATACAAGGAATTTACACCTCAAGAATTGCGATTTGATATTGACAGAGTAGGCCTGAAGTTCCAGTGCTACATTGTTTCCAATTGCAATACAACGTTTTGTTATAGCTATATAGGTTCCTATCCAACCTACCTATGTTTTATTAAGGAGTCCAAGGATAAGGAGTCGAGCTTCATAATGGTAGATTTGTGGGGAGGCTGTCCGTCCTTAATAATGGTATTAGTGACATCTGGCTTTTTCGATAAAGTATATTCTAAGCTGTAGTGGGTGTTCCAAAAAGTTAGTAGACAAACGTCAGTGCATTCCCATAGTAAGCTGCTTGAAAGGCCATGACTAAGAGACTTGACCTTGAGATACGATCTACCCACATCAGTAACACCCATGGGTTGAGATTGACACAGTTAACAGTTAAGTTATAGTGCTCCTTTTTGCCAAATGATGGCACATCAGATCTAAATATACGCATCAACAACTACTATACAGGATGAGATTTTCAAGTGCCTGATATTTATAGACTGGAGTCGGATCCGTTCATTTTGAAAAAAAAAAATCACGTGCATATTATTAGTATACAGTCAAACCTGGATAAACGAGAGTTCAAGGGAGCACAATCTCATTCTCGCTTATAGAGGTTTCTCACTAACCCGAGTTTCTCGCTAATGCAGGTACATGGGTAGCGTTTCTCTCTTATAGAGGTACGCAGCAATAACAAGACATATATTCATGCACTGTAATTTTATTTTATTTAGAACTTATTTACACTTAAAAAAATCCGTCAATTTCGTTTGGGTTTCTGTTTTTGTATTTTGAATGTTTTTCTCTAACTCATAAACTCCCTCTTGAATTTCATTTCGCGATTTTCCGGCTTCAAACGCATTCACTATTTTAAGTTTATCACTTAATGACAGTTCTTTAATTTTCCGTTTTGACATGATGCAGAACAGAACTTTCCTCATCAATTGATGAACGATAAACTGAGTAAGTCCGACAAACAGAACGGTACACAGGCACACGTGTCCATTTGAAAAGAATGCGATAAAATAACAACGTTATTTAGTTCCACGAAATAGAATAAAACAATATTGACGAGGAAACAATACAAAAACAGTGGTAAGAAGTTCCACGAAAGTTAAGAATGAGTCATAAAATAGCAGATGTTAAATTTGTAATTTGTTTTGTCATTTGTTCCTCCTAAATAATATTCACATATAAATAAATAAAGCTCGACTGTCGCTTATAGAGGTATAGATAAGTAGCAGTCTCACTTACGGAGGTCCATGAGGGAAAAACGACTCTCTCTTACAAAGGTTTCTGTTTCTCGCTAATAGAGGTTTTGGGAGCGCAAAATGACGGGTCCTGGCTATTACTCTCACTTATAGAGTTTTCTCACTTATCCAGTTCTCACTTACCCAGGTTTGACTGTATATAGCTGTCGATTTTTCAAAAATCCAATGAGGCCGTTTAAGTTTTTATCAAAATTGGCCTCGTGACTCCTTTGAGTGTTTTTCGCTATTCCTCATAGTTTCCGATTTAGCCATCCACGCCCACTTGCAAAACTCACATTATTTTGAAAAGTAGGGAAAGTTTTATCGGAGGGTTTAATTCCTTTGGGACTAGGGAGGGGTAGAAGTTTATAGGTATGTGTGTCACACGCGAAGTGACACAGTCTACCGACGAACACACGATGTCTCTTTACAGATGATCCAACAACTGTTATAATTTCATAGGTATAACTAATTTATTAAGTTATCCTTTAGTGAAAACCCTACAATTATGTGCTCAGTTGTAACACACTGCCAAAGAGAATATAATCACAAAAAGATGTTAATGTGTTGCAGGTTTTTCGACTCTGCAAACTTTCATTTCCTTAATGTTTGTCAGGTGGAAAACGTCAAATGTTATAAAAATACCTCTGAGAATGATGCAAGTGACATATTTGTTACAAAAATACAAAGTAATGCTGAATATTGAAGCGTAAAAACGTACATAAACAAACGCAGCACATAATGAACATTACAGTAATCAGTAATCGATTGCATTTGATACAGCGCAAACGTCCGTATCAGGCGCATGATTTCATTGAGATAAATATAATTTAACGTGAGCCGATAACTGCAGACACATCATCGTTCTGAAAAAGGTCGATACGATGTGGTGAAGAGTTACGTCACTGTGAGCTTTGAGAACATACAGCTAGCCTTGGTCGCGCGTGCCACAGCATAAGTACTCGTACAGAAGGCTCAACCACCGTAACCGCTTAATAGAAATCGTGCGAATCAAGAGCATATGCGTTAGACATTGAACCCGAATCAATATCGTTATGCTCTGTAGTGGTCTCTTTGCTTTAAGCAAATCATATAAAAGCCAACTTTATGGCATTTCGAAATTTTATAAATTCAAAAATTTGAAAAGACAACATTCAGGCCTTGTACCTACTTAGGAGGGCCCTATTTTGTGTGCTAGACCGAGAGAGTACTAGGCATGAGTGCATTTGGTACACAACATTATTCGAACAAGAGCCGGCGCACGCGCGGACAATCAATTATTTACCGAACAATAGGCGATCGCTCAACAATATCTATTTTCACGGAACAATTGGTAGCACAGAGCGCAAATAATCAAAAATAATTAATGAATGAAACATTAACCGAATAACTAACCAAGAGCGTGCTCTATCGGAGGCTGTATCTTAACTAGCTCTGTTGTACATGATGTCAGGGACACACATTGTAGTATAAATTGCAATAACATTACTTTAAGCAAGTCGTTTGCCATAAAAACGTTTAATTTGCAACGTGAATGCGTTCAGAATGGAAAATATGAAGTCATGTTAGTAAACGACGTTGAACTATGGCACGAACATAAAGACAAATGCGGGAAAATAACGTTTCGCGAATTCTCGTGCCATTCATTTTGACATGACAGTTTACAATACATGTGATTGTTCTTTTACAGAATATCGAGGAGTCATCGCGTATACTCGCGCGCTAGCTGATATTTCCTATTCTAGTGCTAAACAATGGATTATTAATCGCTAACACAAAACAACCGCCCATATCGACGCGTCGAGGTTAGCGTTGTACACACTATAAACCACCTACACCGCGCTTCAATCACAGCATTTTGAAGAAAACAGCTAACATCGGAGGGACCTTCGGGCATGTCATGGCGACGCATTGAAAGTGGAACGGACGACAAGCTCGCGTAGGATGCATAGAGCAAGATGGTACCTTCCGCATTCGATTGCTTGCGAACCATACTATAGTACTCGTTAATTGACATTGAGATTATGTACAGATACATTTGCAGATATTAGTATTGCAGCGCTATTCAGTTCTGAACCACAGAATATACGGCACAGTCGAAAAATATCCGCATCAATTAGCAAGCAACCACTAACAGTTGCACGGAAGCACATTAAGCGCTTGTTAGCTAGTCAACATCAACATAGAGCTACGTATCGTATCGCGAACACGACCGTAACATTTCAAAATCAAGCTCAAGAGCGTCGGCGCTGCCAAGCGATCAGCTGGACAATATTAATAACCCGCGACGACCAATCACCGGACTGAGGCGAGCCTGCGTCTGACGCGTCACTGGGATGAATGAGCCAAGTGCACATTTGCATTTAACTGGCCTTTTCATTAAAAGCTGATAACTGCAACATTAGGATACGGTAGCGGAAGACTCAGCAGAGTAGAGTAAGGCTCAGTCAAGTCAAGGGCGTACCTTGCTGCCTGGCTCATCTTTTTATCACAACGATGACGACCATGACTTAGACGCAGTTTGCTATTGGCTTCTATTTACGTGATAGAGGTACCGTTTAAGCGTTGATGGTCTTTTTTGAAATAATGATTCATACAGTTTCAGGTAACTGTCTGTTTCATGAGTCCCAGTGCGACAAGTACTAATGTCCGGAGAGGTGAAGCTCCTCGGCCTCCCACGCTCGCACAGTTCGTTGTCGCGTGCCACCATTGTGATGTACCTAAGTGCTGCTCAATTTGGAGTGAAGCCGCCGCACGCTATTATATGATTAGCATCATCGGACTGCCACAAATCACTCTTTGTCTAGGACCTTTCTTATGCAAATCCAATTTTGAATTACTAATGGGATAGAAATTACTAAAACTTAGTAATTTGCTTACTATTCTGTTACCGCTGATCCAATTGAGTTATTGTTCATGCCTCTATAGAATCCATTGAAATAAAAATTCCATAAAGAAGCGATGGGTGACATCTCAAACACAGTCATCATCATGCAACTATCGAATAAATCCATAATTACTACACCCGACATTGTAAGTTACAGATCAATATATCACATGCTCAGTCAACAATTTCGCGCAATGGTTTACATGTTCTCTTCCAATATGATAAACTGCACATTCCCGGGAATGTTCCAATACGTTCAACATTTCTAAAAATTTGTGTCACATTGAGCACACAGCACATGTAAGCACAGAAGTCCAATTTCATTGCCTCACAATAATAACTGACAGACATGTCGGCGCCGAATTATACGGAAATCTCGCAAATGCACTTCCATCAGCTGCTGTTTGAAACTGTCCCATTTCAGTTAGCTTAGCGAGTATTGAATGGGTTTGACCCACATCAGATATCTTATGGGATGAATCTTCTGTCCTTGTTTGTTTGGTGCAGTGTAAGTGAGTTGGTGTAATATTTTTGGCAACAATGCTTGAGCGGCGGCGGGCGGCGCGGCGTGCGTAATAGCGCAGGGGAATGCGACGCGCGCGGACATACTCACAGATTTCTCCTGATATTCATACGTTTACGATATATTATACAACGCTCCGCTGAAACTGACACACTTCCTAGCAGATTACTATGTAAAGCATTCTGTACTAAAACTAGCAATTTTGCAGCAGATTTTCGAACACAATACCATTATTAATAAAATTTGTATTAATTAGGTACCTATCATATTTCTTGTTTAAAGTCTGCACGATATAGCTACCTAAATGAGTTCAGATGCAGAAGATAAGGAATGTAAGATTGAAACTTTTCTGGAGCAGAAGCAATCATAAATTAAAATAATATTTATAGTGATGAAACTTTATGAAACCTCATAAACATACGAGACGAAAATAAATGCGCTAAATCACTGAGTGATCGTAATAGACGCGCACTAAAAATATATTAATGGATGCTTATTTTTCAAAAGCTATAAAATATTTAATAGTATGTACGGTTGTGAAGTCAGAAGAATGGGTAAAGATTATTGAAAAACTCGACTTTTCTGTACTCTTCACGAAATGTTTCCAACATCTCGAGAAAAATATGGACAATAAAATAGGTGGTATTGTTAATTTAAAAAATACAAAGGTTTGGCTTTATCGCGTGTTAGTCCAAATAATCGTGTTTATTCGTTAACGCGTGAGTTGTGACCCTCACCTTGGCTGGTGTGGGGCGCGTATTGAGCGGTCAGCGCTTTGTGTTGGCGACTGTCCGCTTATGGCGATTACCATCAGAAACATTATGAGTTTCACGATCAAGCTACCGAATATAAACGGAAAGCTTCTTTTCATACGCTCTATCGTATCGTATCAGTATCATCATAATCGTAATAGTGTTCCTCCCCAGGATAAATAGAGAAAGAGCAATATTCGTTTTGTTCGTAGCTTGAAAGATGAAACCAATCGTACACGTCAGGATTTCAGGAATACCAGTTCATCTAGTTAGGTTAGCAAAATTTCTTCGACAATTGTAACGAATGGGCCTTCTGACATTTTTATTGTGGCCAAACAAATAAATAAAGAAACTATTGATTAAAGAACCTTTGTTATCACATCTTAGAGATTATCTTACATCAATAAGCATGATTAACACCTTTCATTATGTTAATTATGTTAATTTTATTTAATTTAATTTTGATTTTATTTTACTTTTGATTTTTTTTAATATAATTTTAATTTTTATAATATAATTTTGTTTTTAGTTTTTTAAATTAATTCAAATTTTAATTTAGTATTAATTGTAAGTCTCAACATCTACCAATTCAGGGGAGGAGCGAGACAACCCCGACACAAGTGTTATTAACCACTTACTGGGGCTGTTTCTTTCACATTTGTTATGTAAATAATAAGAGACTCAATAAACACTTTTTTTTTTTTTTTTTCATTATATGTTGCAATTTTAATTTATTTTCAATTGCATATATTTTCAGTCTACCTTGATTTTAATAGCTATCTACATGCGCTCTAAGCTCTTGCCTAACTTTAGAACTACCTAAACTGTATACGATCGATACAAAGTATTTACTAAGTACATAATTATACTCTGTTCAGCCTTCAGGGGCTACTACATTTAAAAATCAATAGCGATCGATCTCAAACATCCAGATTCGGCGTTTGTATAAGAAGAAGTTGAAGCACTACTAAAGGTTCAACAGACGTTTGGACTTTTGGCAGTGCAAAGGTTCTCCACAAGAAAATAGCTAAAATATAATAATAATGTGTAACTCACCATCTCGTCGTACATGGTCTGCGTGTCGGCGGTGGCGTCGTAGGCAGCGTCGTAAGTGAACATCTTGTCCTGTCCCTTGGGGTTGTAGACCTGCACGGCGCCGCGCTCCGGCCATACCTGCACCACCTGCACAACACCACAATGTCACACACGGTCTGTGGACGGACTTCTCAAAGTACGTGACAAGTGAAGGAAAAGACAAAAGTCATTAGCACTTCATTTGTTCCATACTCCGTGTCATTACCATCTCCAAAGCGCAGGTAAATAACCTTTAACTACAGGATAGGGAGCGCAATTTCACGCGAGCCTCTACTGGTTAGAAAAAAGCCCACTCGAATTACATGAACAGTTTCTTCCGCATTAGCTGCTCTTTTTGTTGGCAAACAAGAAAAATGTTAGAACGATTTCCGATTCAAAGATCTGATACAATACAAAGGAGTCACCGAACAAAGGTGACTCAAATAAATCTAAGCTACAACAGTCCAGACGAATGTTATCGACCAGAGGACGTCTGCGTCGTGGAAACTTGTAGCACTTGTAGTCTTGTAGAGAGCGATTTAGTTTACGATGAAGTTATTAAAGCAAATGATGCGTGTCTAGACGTCATCGTCAGGCAGTTTATCGCTCCGTAGTTTTCCAGGCATGTAATAAATCGTCTTATTTGTCCAACCCCCGAGACGACGTCACTCTTGTTTCGCTTGTCATCGCATCAAAAACCGAAATACTGAATGTCTTTTACTTCCTTATCCACTAGCAGGAACAGCTGCAGTGGAACACCTTTGGCCAACTGAGTAGGGCTTGTATTCAAGGTGTCTCATTCTTTATTAGTCGTTTTTAATCGACGACCGAGATCGAAAGTCCCCCAAAACGGTTGAAGCCATTATTTCCGGAAACCACAATTAGTACTTATATAAAAATCGTGATTGCCGCACCGTCAGTTATATTAGTGAGTTTTGAGCAATAACTGGCGAATACCATATATAGTGAGTACGTTTCCTACAGCGAGTTATATGAAGCGCCGACGTATTGATTTATAGCGAATGTTCCCTTCAACAAATGAACAAGCATCGATATCAACCAGAACCACCACCGCCTTGTTAACAACTGTCTCTACTTCTACATTAGGTATACTAAGCCATCTTCAATGTTAATTTACTATTCTAGATTAAGCCTCAATCCAAAATACTTTAAACCTGCGATTAGCCAAATGAAAATACTTTTGCATGCGAATCACTGTGTTGTTTCAGCCCCCAGCGCCGAAGGATTTTTTCTAGATTACCCAATTTTGGAATAATGACAAATCAGACAAAAATAATCAACTGAAACTGAATTCAGTGTAGCACAACATTAAGTTGCACAATCACAAATTCTTCGATAAAAACGGCTGGATTTTTTGTGCGCTACATTAATATTGGGGCAATGCGCGGCTAGTTGCGACCACACCATATCACCGTGTTAGTGCGTTGTTATCACCCCGCGGTGGTTAGTGATCGGCACCACATCACCTGTCACCACCTCGCGAGTACCTGTAAACGGCCATCAAACTTTTTATTGTCCACCGGCGTCTTCGTGGATAGTCTCTCGTACCACGTCTGCTCCGTTCGGGACTTCTTGACCTATAGAATTTGATAAACCTGCTTGAGAAAAGCTTATACAAGTATCGAAGGTTGCTAAAGACATTAGGTTCTGAGTGTAGTGCAAAAAATTGGGTCAAGTACTAAAGTTCCGCGAAATTAAGTTGGACGCTTGTTTCGAGTCGTCAAGTGGTCCCGAAGGTAACATTTTATTTGTCAAAGACTTGGCTACATTTCAATGTTGTCGAAGAAAATGACAGACAATTTAGAAGGTTTAGTTTTGTGTCACAGTGTGGAAAATGGAAACGAGATTTCTCCAGTGTTTAGCGGAGATATTTTACATGAGTGTACTCGTTTATCTGTTACATAACGTAAACGATGCACTGGTATCTAGCCAGTTTGCTAAAAACTGTGCAAACAATACTTTCATGAGATTCCACTTGACAATGTGCCAAAAACTTCAATCAGATACCTCCTACACATATTAACTTTCCGAGTGTGGTGTGTTCCGTACAAAAGTATCGTCGTATCTCGATTCCTCTGCATCTGGCCAACATTTACACACCGCGTTGCGCGTACATTTTGTTTTACAATTTTATTGTAAACATCCATTACAGACGTACTACCGTACTACATTGATAATGTTATGCAAATTGCTGTGTTTCAGCTCTAGTAATGCGTTTAATACCTACAATCCAACATATTACATGGTTTAAGATACCTATCAAGGGAATGACGAAGGAAACATTGCTTTATTTAAAAGTGGCTGAAGACCCTGAAGTCGCTGAAGGTTATACGTTCACCATTTCAAGAACAAAACAGTTTCCTTAACTCTGCACAGACCTACTGTAATGAAGCATGACAAATGCCAATGTAGACCGAGCCGTATACCTAATGCTTCCCTCTACGTACAGAACGTGGCTCGATTTGCGATGAAACTAAACAATAAGTAAATGAAAGGAAAAAGTAAAGCATCTGAATACGTAAATATTAATTTAGCAGCAAATTCACGGAACCTTGAAACAAATGGTACGACAAGTGCGTCGCGTCGCAGGCGCAGCAGGAAATCAAATAGAATGCCGCTTTTCACGGGCAGCGAGCCCGCACTCCGCAGCCGCACGCTTTCAGTGCGCTGGAAATTATATCTGTGCGATTTCGTAACATTGCTTCAGTACTGTTGTACCCCTATCGAATTAGAATGGGTGAATCTTTATACGGGGGTTTCACTAGATAACTGTTGTTCGACACTATTTTAGAGGGTTTACTGAAACTAGGTATTTTATTATGATGGCGGAGCACACATAAGATTTTGTATATGCCTGAAATAATTTAAATAGAACGTGTTTTTGTTTCTAGTGTCAACTATCAACATCTCATTCATCACAAACGTATCTCAATGATCTCTGTCTACACTATACGCTATCATGACGTGATTCACTAAGAATATATTAGAAACACTACTCTGCTCTCATAAAACTTCGTAAAATATAACAAAGTAGCAGATTGCGATCTCAATGGCCGGTTGCCGAAACTGCATCTTCAACAGCACGGGCCAACCACACTGGAAAATAACATTTTCGTAACATAATGCACCTAATTGAACAGGCAATTATTGCGCAAGTTCTAACCAAATTGATCATTAATCTCGTTGCTTCCAAGGTCGATTTCAAAGCTGTTAAATTTCCGAATTGCGACCAAAATGTGTTGTTAGTGAGCAATACAGAAACCGCTAACCGCTGCTTAGGTTTCACCGCAGCAAAAACTAGTGTTTGCCACTTCGCCGTCTGATACACAATGTTGAAAAGAGGATCGTCCAAAAAATATATTAGCTAGCAAACTTCAATCTATAGTAGATACGTGAGATACATCTTTTTGCCCCGTTTTTATTTCACTAGGTACGAGTGTCGAGAGGTAAATTGTTTGGCGATTCGTCAGCGCTGTCGTTACAATTTATAGAAAAAATATTTACAAAGTACAGAGAATTTATTTCTGGCGACTGAGATGTACTGGACGTAGACCGTTGTGCGTTTGTGTTGCACGGACACGTCACGTGCAATTAAACTTGAATTCAATGTAATGTGACATTTTTTACTGAGCGTTGTGGGAAGAAAACAATTTTTCGTTAGTGGCGACCAAATGACATCACGAAACCCCGAAAAGAAGGGCATACCTCCAAACTGGACCTTTCTAATATTATTATTGTTGTATTTTAATTTATTAGGGTTTATATCCAAAGCAAAATAATATAAAGTGGTTTATATCCAAAGCAAAATAATATAGAGTGGTTAAGTACAATGCAGCTCGCGTTGTCATCGCGAGCAGAAGGCCGGCGCGCCAGATGATCTGCGCCTAATATGGCACGGCTCCGTATGGACATTACCGCTCACCTACATATGCAAGGGTCAACACATTGCGATCCTTTTGATTCATTTAAACAATGTTAGTCTGGAGCAATTATACAACTTATAGTAAGAGACAAAAAAGAGGACAGAGATTTTAATGCACACTGTGGAAAATCCTGATCAACGGATCTAGCTAAGACATGGACACGGATAGTTGGGCGCGCAGATGGGTTGCAGGTTCCTATTCGGCTCGAAGGACCATCAGATATTGTTCGTGGTTCGTGATATAGGCGATGATATAGCGAAATTTATAAATGAGAGGACTGGGATCTATAGTTATAATTGTTATAATTTAAGTGACGTACGTTATGAAAACCGATCTGTCAGAAGGGAATTGAAAATAATTTAAAACTATCCGTTTGCTTCAGTCTGTTGGCAATATGATGCCAACAGACTGAAGACTTATGGTCGGACGTATGATCCAAGTTTCTTCAGTAATATACGGGATGAAACCAGATTTATCGACACTGCTTGCATCTTTGCAAAGTAAATAAGGAATGGGCACTCGGCAGGCCGTTCTGTTGAATTAGTAGTGTTAGGACTTTGATGATGGCCGAAGCTTGGACGCGGATTCACCTCCAGTCTTTGGCTCTTGAGTGTGCAAACTATGTATCCACGGAGCACACATCAGAAGGATGCAGAAGGAAGGCGCTAGCTAAAATAAATAAGTTAGTCAGAAAGAGGGAATCTGTAGTTGTTTAGCTGTACCTACGCAATCTGATTTGATTGGGATGCCCCTCAAGTTATAGGGGAAAATCTACAAGTCCGTGATTAGACCTGTCATACTGTATGGGTCAGAATATTGGGCTGTGAAAAAGATGGATGAAAAGAGATTGCATCTATCACAGATGAGAATGTTGAGTATATTAGAGGAAGTTTGAAAGTGGCGCACTAGCGCCAAACGGTTTCCTTTCAACTTTTCTGTCACTAGACAGAAAAGTTGAAAGGAAACCGTTTGTCCTGGTATGGTCATGTGATGAGGAGGGATGAAACGCATGCTACTAAAAGAGTTATGAATATAAATTTGGACGGATGGAGAGGGAGAGGAATGCCAGAGAAAAGATGGATGGGCTGTGTGAGGAGTGATATGAAAGAAAAGAGAGTCAGTGATAGCGTGACAGGGGACAGGACGGTATGGCAGAAGAAAACGTGTTGCGCCAAACCCAACTACCATGGGATAAGGGCAGTTAGATCATGGTGTTTAACGTCGCAGCTCAAGCAGTTGCCACGCCTTTTCCAAATTCCCTTGTCTAGGTGATTGAAGCCTAGATATGTCGTAAATAAGACCAAGCGAATGTAGAACCTGGTGAAGGTTGCGGGGATCCGCTGGTTGCGAGACGCACGGGACCGGTCAATGTGGCGACGCTTGGGGGAGGCCTATGTCCAGCAGTGGACGTCTTTCGGCTGATATGATGATGATGATGAATGTAGAACTGTACGTAGAGAGTACGTACCGGGACGGAAATTATGGAAAACGCTGCACAACATAATCTGCAGTTGACGCATTTTATTATCATAGGGCAAGGCGCCACGACGACGTGGCTTTTATTAAAAACCGAGTCATAGAAAACTACACGCATCTTAATTACATGTAGGCAAACAAGATCTTATTAGTCTCGGAAGCAAACATTTACTACCTACTTAATTACCATCGCAAATCTCGGGCACACGAGGAAACCGACTCTATCAATGGAGTTAATTACTGAACTAACGATGCGGAGTGCAGACAGGGCTGGCAGGTCGAGGAACGATTCGGGGAGCCGGTCTCCCTTGTCTCGAGACACTTCTGTTAGCGACGTGCGACAGGATCACGTTTACGTAATTACACCTACTTAGTGGAACCTGTTCCGAGATCGCCAGAGCATGAGCATATTATGACACTTATCTCTGCAAGTGCGACGAAAGTATACCTGCGCAGAAATGTCAGAAGAAAATTATTTCGTCTCTAATGATTTGTTACTAAGATCAATGGCACCAAGTGTAATGCACTCTGATAGGTATTTCAAGCAGCCTCAGGCCTCAGGGTCGTACACGTATGGAAGAATACGTACATCAAGAATGCCGGACAAGAAAGCATCCGCCAAAGGGATAACTTCTTCATAGAGGCGTAAAGAACGGCCAGATAGATTTGTAGGGAAATTGCAAAGTATGGAGAGCTTTAAAACAAGAAAGGGGAAGCCTTTGCCCAGCAGTGGGCAAGATTACAGTTCCAAAGACTGCATTTAGAAGTAGCTAGTATTATTAGTATTTATAGAGTAAGGAGTAGCTGTTTAGCTATTCCATACTCCTTAAATGTGAATAGAACCTGCCTGATTTTTTATAATTAAGTAAGAATATATCCTGTTTTATTTGATACAGGTTGCTACTGAACTAGTTAAAAATAAGTGTGTATCACCCCTCGCAATAATTCCACAAACTTTACATGTTTCATACATTCTGGTGAATTTCATTGGATTGGACTGATATCAAGGCTTATTCTGAGAACATGCGTTTCCTTTGACTAGACCACTTGTGGCTCTGAATAAATGCAAGTATTTCCTTAAACTAATTTAAGTTAAATATGACAGGAAGTATTTCATTTTTAAAGCACAGAAAATAAAACTAAGATATGTTAAAAACTAAAAATGGCATCACAGGTATGCTGGCTTCTTCCTATTTAGTACATTGTTTACAATCAACATACATTATCTTGTGGACATGATTCACTATGCAGGCAAGATGAATCAGAGCTGAGCCTACTCGAGCCACTTCAAGTGTGAGAGGGTGCCGGCGGCCTGCCGCGCCACAGACCAGGAAGTAGTCTAACTAATATTTGTATCAGTGTGCTAAGTGGATGCAAACACGCCGCTGTTATAGTATGCTACACAACCTACTGAATATATTATGTACTGAAGCAACGGTTTCAAACTAAACTTGTCTGAAGTAAAGGATGAAGTTTGTATGGAGAGCATTGTTATTAAATGTTCCCTTTTAATATTTATTGTGTACTTATAGATAACAGTATTGTGTTGAACAATATTTTTTATTTACCTTTGATGATTTCAGTTATCTTTATACCAGTTTTATTTTTATACTACCTGAATTAATTATATATATTATTTAATTATTACACTACCTGATATTGTCATAAAATAAACATGAGCAAAAAATCTTCTCTGTGTGTCTTTCACCCATGGGTTTCAGACTCTGTTTAGTAACATATTATCTAATTAGCTTGAATGTTTACAATTTTATTTAGTGTAATACTGAAGACAGAAGATAATTAATATTCCTACAACTGAACACTGCACCACAAGGTGGCCAACTGATTATTGTAATCACGACATTGTGTTAAGTAGCTACTAACTAATTCATTAATGAGCTCCATTGTGCAAGGGATTGTAACTGTTAAGATTTAATACTTCATGTTTGCATAGGCGTGCATTTTGCAAGGAATGCAGGCCCACGCACCTGATTCACGCCTATCCCCTTTCTTCAACTACGAGCAAAACACCTCGGTACGACTGTAACAACCGCCCCAATTATTCACGAATACACTTCATGTCGAACTCGCTAGTTTGCTAAGCATAACCGCGTGCTGCTTTTATTTTGTTTGAAAACGTAAAACACAAACAGAATATCCCGCAGGATCCGTCGCCGAGTGCAGGCACGCAGCGCGATTGCGCAGCCTGGCGCCCGACATAAACAACGAACTGCTGCTCACCTCCTCGAAGCCCTCGTTCTTCTCCCGCTCCGAGAGCGGCCGACATCGCACCACCACCTTCACGCATTCGTTGAGGGCCGTCCGTGGCCGAGCTGACTTCTCCATCTTAGAACAACCCCTTTCTTTGCGTAATTCTTCGTCCAAGCTCAAAGTCACCGATATCGATCCATTCGGGGAGCCCTTATCGGCATCACCTGTTCGAGTAGATTCCGTACAAAACTAAAACTGTACAGCCGATATACAAACGCACAATAATAAAACCAGAACAACACGATTAAATATTTAGAAACGTAACAAAATAAATAAAAATCGTAAATTTATTATTACAAGACGTCTTACAGCCAGCCGCCACGAGCGGACATTACTTTTCAACTGATTCTATTTGATTTGACTTTATATTTTCCCGCTGCGCATGTCAGAGAAAACGAGTTTCTGCGATCGCCATTCAAGATGAACTTTATGAAAAACGATGGCCATTGTATTATATACTTTATTCACTTGGAATAATGGTTTAAATCGTGTGCAGAATTTTTTTATTTGGTTCTATTCTGAAATAAACGATCTGACATTAGTTTTGTCAAATTCTCACAGCACAGGAAAACAATTTTGACAGAGCAGCCATTGCAAGTGAAAAAAAAGTGGTTTTTATGATTTTGAATAATCCGGTAAGACTGAAAGCCGACCCCAATATAGTTGGGAAAAAAAAGGCTAGGCAGATGATGATTATTTCAGAATAAAAATCGATACCCTAATCCACTTTCACTCGTTTACAAAATCAAAAATCGGCCAAGTGCGAGTCAAACTCACACACGAAGGGTTCCGTACCATTATATCGCAAAAACGGCAAAAAAATAATCACGTTTGTTGTATGAGAGCCCCTCTTAAATATTTATTTTATTCTGTTTTTAGTATTTGTTGTTATAGCGGCTACAGAAATACATCATCTGTGAGAATTTCTACTGTCTAGCTATCACGGTTCATGAGATACAGCCTGGTGACAGACCGACAGACAGACGGACAGTGGAGGCTTAGTAATAGGATCCCGTTTTTACCACTTGGGTACGGAACCCTAAAAAGCCTATTTGAGTAGCTATTAACCTTACTCAAAATATTGTTGACAAGATATTTTTAATTTAAAATTAATATTTCCATCCTCATTGTTTCCATGCGATAGCCTATCAAGTGTCAATCAATACTACTGTCAATCCTGTCAATGTCAAACATGTTTTTGAATGATGTTTTGTTTTCTTGCTTGACCGGCCTGTCTGGAATGTGTTGTGTTTTTGTCTGTTTTTGTCATGTTTTTGTAGTTTAATCTTTGTCTGTAGTGATGGTGTTATCAATAAAGGCAAAAATTATATGAATCTTATTCATTTCATTATATTTTAATTCCTGCTAATTTTTACAAGGATTTGTATACAATAGATTTATTTTCCATAAAAAAAAGTTCGAGCATTTCATTGTCAGTGTCAGTATGTCTTCGATTTCGACAGTGATAATCCTTAAAAGAGCCAGCAAAGTTTATCATGAGGGAGTAAGTCAAACACATTCAATTCAATCAATTGAATCAAGTCAATTTTACAACAAAACACAAAATTAATTAATTAATTAAAAATAACATTATGATTGTGGAATTTACTTACTAGTACCTACCTTTTTTCTCCAAGAATTTACAGTAGAAAATAATGGTTTAAATTAATGTTTCAGGAGACTATAGCGGGTGTCGCAGTAGTAGAGAGCAACAGTGACGTGCGGCACGAGGGCTTGTCCCTCACCATGGAGGGCTCTGTGAACCTGCAGCTCAGCACCAAGAATGTTGGCATCTTTGAAGCCTTTTCTAATAGCATTAAGGTAAATATACATACCATTTTTTTGTATACATAATGAAGAGATGGAATATTTATCACCAAAGTTCTAATTTATTAAGACAGCAAAATGTGTGAAAGACATTGTACTAAACCAAAGAAAAGTATTTTTTTTAACCTTCCATAACAATGGCTACCTATGCTTTTTAGCAGAATTGGATTGGACCATATTAGGATCTTGTTATGTAGAAAAAAGAGTGCAGTAGATCAACCATACACTAGACATTGCAGTCTTTGTCGATTGCAGTTGTAATTTGTCAATTGAGAATGTTTAATGAAGTAACTCATTAAGTTAACAATAAAATAATTTTATTTTTAGCCTATAAACCTAATAAACACATGCATCGAGCTGGCTCCTCCCGGCAAGATCCCTGTGGGCGTGACAGAGATACCCTTTGAGCTGCCGCTGCGTGCCCGGCAGGCAGTGTCGCCAGGGTATCCCGGCTTGCTGGAGACCTACCACGGAGTGTTCGTCAACATCATGTACACACTCAAGTGCAGCATGAAGAGATCATTCCTGAACAAACCAGTCAATGCTAGTTGTCAGTTTTTCGTACAATACAGGCCGGTAAGGAAAGACAAGAAAATCCATTTAGCAATCAAAATAAAATAAGCTTCAATTTATGTGTTTTGTCAAAAAGATAAAAGTTTAATCTTCCTTCTTTCATAAAAAAATTATATCTTGATTCAAAGTTGAGGTTGCATGCCCTACTACAAAAATGTTGGAGTTGAAATGGTTGTGATATTGACAGCAAGAGCAAGCCCCCACAAAGCCGGTGCGGTGCGAGATCAACCCGGCCACCATCCGCGCGTCGGCGGCAGCCGGCTCGCGCGCGCCCATGCCCATGTTCCAGATCTACGCCGAGATCGACTCCACGGTGTGCTCACTCGACAAGCCACTCACGGGGAAGGTACTAATACTAACTACATTACACACATAAACTTCAGGGCTTTTGCCGATAAGCCGACGACGTAGCGGCCAACATGTAGGTTGCGGTGCTGCCTGGGCGCAACTGAGGCGGGCCGCGATGTCCTATGGGGCCTCCCAAACCCATACAATATCGCGGCTGAGGGTTGGAGGCCGCGGAATGGACGGGGTCGCCACCATCTGATGGCGGACGCGGTGGGGCCGCAGGGCAGGAGGAGTGTCGGTATAGCGATGGCCGCTCTCCCTATCCCCTGCGGCCGAAAAATGTTAGGTGGCGGCCGGCAGGGCCATTGACCTTGACCCGTCACAAGGGGACCAAGGGTGCCATTCACGGGGTCGTCTGGCACGCATGTGCTGGTTGGGTCCCTAGGGTGGTCACGGCGCACAGTGTGTTCTGGTGCATCGGTGATGGGGGGTACTCCCCAGAGGAGGGTCCGGTGACAGACAACCGCGGCAGGTTCCCGCAATAAGCAGCACAGGAGGATACTGTAGAGTTTTAGTGGGTTAGAGTCCCACATAACTGCGCTATCTCCCCGTGGTGGAGCACTATGCATGAGCATTTCTCCAAGCAAAAAATCAAAAATGGGTTTATCAATAAACTTAACCAAGCTAAAAGTAAGACAACTGAGAAATAGTTTTTCTACTCTACTTTAAACCATAGATCAAGAGGTATTTATTTCCTGCTTCCGCAGATCCGCGTGGACGAGTGCTCGGTGCCGATCAGGTCGATAGAGCTGCAGCTGGTGCGTGTCGAGACCTGCGGCTGCGCTGAGGGCTACTCCAAAGACGGTCAGTTCAGCTTTCATACCTATTACTTGCAAAGGGTTTAATAGTCCACTTTGGAAAATACGAACTTGAAACGAACAGAACACTGATTTCGTTTGCTGCCTACAGCAGTCCACTGCTAGATATGAACCTCCCCAATCGCACGCCATTTCTCTCGATTCTCGGTAACTCTGCTACCAGCCACCCTACGAAGATCGGCCCTCCATCTAGCCTAAGGGTGTCCCATTATTATAGGGGAGCTAATAATGCGGTAATATAATGAGCTTGTCCCCAGCGACGGAGGTCCAGAACATCCAGATCGGCGAGGGCGACGTGTGCCGCTCGCGCGACGTGCCGCTGTACATGGTGCTGCCGCGGCTCTTCACGTGCCCCACCACCACCACCGTCAACTTCAAGATAGGTACGTACACTAACTTACACACTTCTTTATACTGAGATTACTACCAGGCGGCAGGCGCTTAGTCGTGGAGTTGCGGAAAACAGCCCGTTTTAACCTAACCTAACCTACTACCAGTTAACCAGACGAACAATCATCTAATACCACAAGAATTTTTGAGTGTATTTTTAGTTTGTTTTTCCCGACTACGGCGAAGCCAAAGGGACGGATATGATTTTGCACTGGTTTGTCTGAATGTTCATCTGTGCCCTCATAACTTCTAAATTACTTATTATTTATACTACAGATAATATAATACTATACTAATATTATAAATCTATACTATAATCTATACTAATATTATAAAGCTGAAGAGTTTGTTTGTTTGTTTGAACGCGCTGATCACAGGAACTTACTGGTTGGAATTGAAAAATTATTTTTTGTTGGATAGTCCTTTTAACGAGGAAGGTTATAGGCTATATAACATCACGCTATGACCAATAGGAGCGGAGCATAAATGAAAAATGTTGCAAAAACGGGCAAAAATATTCCTATTTGAGAACTTCCGTTGCGTGCGCTGCGTAAGCGGTTAAAGTTACGCAACATTCATGTATGTAGGGTAGGTAGGTAGCCAGTTGACGGGAGCGAAGCCGCGTGGGACAGCTAGTATAATATAATATATATTTTAATATTATAAAGCTGAAGAGTTTGTTGGATTGAACGCGCTAATCTCAGGAACTATTGGTTGAAATTGAAAAATTATTTACGTGTTGGATAGTCCATTTATCGAGGAAGGTTATAGGCTATATAACATCACGCTACGACCAATAGGAGCGGAGCATAAATGAAAAATGTTGCAAAATCGGGCAAAAAATATTCCTTTTTGAGAGCTTTCGGCTACGCAACAATCATGTATGTAGGATAGGTAGGGTAGGGTAGATAATTAGATATATGAAGTGGTATCGTTACAAGCGTCTTGATCACCCGCTAGTTATTGCTAGTTTTTGGGTTTTGGGTATCAACTAAAAGAGCATACACACATTACTTAGCACATTTCAAAAATATAAATATTACTGGCTTCTGCCAGCGGCTTCGTCCGCGTATATCATCCCAAGGTAACATTATACCTGGATAAAAAGCAGCCTCTGCCTATGTGCTATTCCAGACTATAATCTATCTCTGTGCCAAATTTCATGCAGATCCATTCAGCCGTTCTGGCGTGATTGAGTAAGAAATACATCCATCCATCCCAACTTTCGCATTTATAATATAAGTAAGATTAGATTAGATTTTGAATTCATTCAATAATTGCGTAATAATTATAAACACTTTACTACGGTTATTTATACAATACTCGTAATATATTATACATTTATAACAGTACGTAGGTATTAATTAAGCAATCTTTAAAGTAGTTTAAAGCAAGGTGATCACGGCTAATATTTTCTTTATATAGTGATTCAAACTTTTCATATTTCTTCAGTAGGGTTTTAGTTTTTAAATTATTATTTCTTATTATTTCACATTTTGTTTCAGAATTCGAGCTCAACATCGCAGTTATATTTGACGACGATTATTTAGTGACTGAAAATTTTCCAATATTACTCCTGAGGAGTAGATAAGTTTAACGAATATAATATTTAAATATCTAATTTATACTATTAAAACATCTAAAACCTCTACGCTACGCATTATTTTATTTACCAAGTTGCAAACTATCAGCCATCTCTAAGCCCCCTTACGCACTAGCGGTTAACCGCGGGGACGGCTAGTCGCTTTTCCAACCGCTCGGTATCGCCGCCGTTGGTGTATTTATCCACCCTCGACCTTGGGCTTTGTTTAATTATTTAGTGCGCCCGAACTTATTTGGATTTAGATTTTGTGTTCCAAAGATGGAGGAGTGGAGCTCACTTGAAGCAAAGCTACCGCCTGCGGGCCCCTCCTAAGTTTACGAAATCAAAGGAACGAAACTTATGTAATTATTTAGTGCATTAGGCTTTATTTACTATTTCTTAAAATCTATTGCAAAAATTGAGAACTTTAAAGCCACAAATCAATATTAAGAGTTTATTTTTTATTTTTCGTAAAATTAAAGAACAACAATTACATATTTAAATAAAAAATCGCAATTATATACTGACAACACAAATTTTCTGAAAGTATTTGTCGTAAAGTAAACTAACTTGTAACTGTTTCTGAGTTTCTATAAACAGCACAATTATGAATTAATTTAGTTTATCTAATCATAAGCCCTGGGCCAGTCGAGTGTCCCACTCTGCGTACGTACAATGAGCGGTAAACGCGGTTAGCCGCTTATATGAACCATCGTCCGTCTAGAAATCTAGACTGCCATCCGCTAGTGCATAAGGTTACACTAGTCGAAATTTTTCCATACAAACGTAGTCTAGGGATTATTCCACTGTTTGACGATGTACGTTCAAAATAAAAAGTGATATCAATTTATTTCATCATTATCTAGCCCTGTATGGAAGCGAAAAAGTAAAAAAAGAAAATATTTGATAGTTAAGAGCGTCGAAAATTCCACATTTCGACAGTAATTTTAACCCATTTTTGGGCGCAAATAAATACCTTACGAAGACGGAAAATTTCAAAACGGCCTCCTTATAGGGATAGATTAGTAGTTCAACAATGCAAATCATTTTATTTTGAACACATACGTTTAGTCGTTTTTTCATGATATCCAGACTCCCAAAGGTCTGTTTATAAAATTTCGCGCGCTCGGTTTCGTCCTAAATCATTATCCATTTCACTACATATTTGCAAAAGTTTGTATTCGTACGCGAACTAGCTTCCTACTGCTCATCAAAGCATCGTGTAACCTTAAGAGGGCTTACTGTAGTCACCTTCAGCAGTAAGATGTCAGGTCCCAAAGTTTGTTTGTATATCTAGCTCATGAGGGTTTAATGTGAGGCGAGGCCACATTTCCCAAAAATGGTTTAGTCAAAAGACTCTAACCCAAGGTTCTATATTCTATTAAAAATAACAATTTTGCGTTCCGTTTTACTTCCCCTGTCTAGATTTGATGTCGTTTAATTATTATTTTAATTTACTTCATGTTTGTCTTTCTACTTCTTATTTTTTGCACATGTCATGCTAAAGTTATAATAATACAGATTCTTTCAATGAAATGAAGCCCAAAATATTCAATAACAATGGAATTTGTAATGTGTGTAACGGAACGGGATTTATTTGTTATTGTTTTGGTATTGCCTTGCCTTTCACGGTTTTGCTTTTGCGGAAGGAAATACTTGAAATTTTGAAATAAATTAAAAACACACAAGTGACAAATGTATCAATTTCAGAATCATGAAATTTATCACCCAAACCCTTATCAACATCACTGTCAGTTATACGCTGAACACTCGAAAAATCAACCTCTGCTCGCTGTAGCACATAACAACCACTTTCAAGTTAATACTGTTCCTGATCATATAATTTCCACTCAACCTAAAGCAGTTGTGGCACCTCCTGAGCCTCAGAGCCTAACACCAGCAGTTGAGAAGAAGAAGAAATTGGTGATGAATAAGAGCAGTGTTGATACTTCTACGTTCAGCATCGAAGAGAGACTGGTGGCCGCCGTGTGGGTGCACGAGCGGAAGCACACCAAGAACAGTATGAGCCAAGTAAGCCAGACAATATATATTAAAAATATTATAATTGTATTTTGTTAAAGGTTAAGCTTACTAATATTTTCACACTTATACATGGTCTATTAATTCCTGTTATGATATTAAGGTAGGAACAGTGCTACTTATAATATATAAGTATTTGATTGTTTCAGTTAAAGCATGACTTCAGGCAGAGATTCGGCCGAGACCCGCCGGCTAAGAACACTCTGTTAGCATGGGAACGGAAACTGTTCTCCACAGGGAATGTACAGGATGCGCCCCGGCCTGGTCGCCCTGTTAACAGGTCAATATTTTTCATTATTTAATCTTGAGTAGTTGATACAGAAATAATTAAGCAGCAGGAACAGAAACCATAGATATGTGAATCTAACTATGAGTTCATGAAACACAAAGAAGTTAAATAAAAAGCGTCTGCTTGTCTTCTCGAGGCTACTGCTAGAGCTACTGACTCACCTGTTTAAACTCTTTTTTCATACATTGAAAACTATTTGTAGCCCACTACCCACTAGTCCAGCTTATGGTTGATTTTGTATTACCTCATCAATATTTTTTTTTAATATATGGGTTCATTGCTTGTTTACTTCTAAAGGTATCCTGTATTATCTAGTACCCTTCTCTTATTATGTAGGTAGTATCGTATTTTTATTTTATCTTCAGACTTCAGTATGAGACTAGCTTCTGCCTGCGGCATCTCCAATGTAAAAAGTGATGTATCATCCCAAGGGCACACACTACCGGGATAAAAACTACCTTATAACCTTCCCAGGGTCTTAAACTATCTCCGTACTGTTTCATTTAAATCGGTTCAGCCATTTAGTTGTAACAAACAGAGTTACTTTCGAATTTGTCATAATTATTAGTATGGATTGTGTTTTGTGACGAGTCTGTTCAATTATGAATGTGTGATGTTTGTGTGACAGACGCGCGCACATGGAGGAGGTGGCGGCGTCGGTGCGCGCGGCGCCGGCGCTGTCGCTGCGCGCGCGCTCGCAGCAGCTGAGCCTGCCGCGCACCACACTGCGGGCCATCCTGCGCCGCGACCTGCCGCACGCCGGCGCCGGCAGGACCAAGCAGAAGGACTCGCCACACGTTGTGGCTGCGGGTACTGTTGCTATCATCAGCACCCTATAACTGTCGCTCGCAGCAGCTGAGCCTGCCGCGCACCACACTGCGGGCCATCCTGCGCCGCGACCTGCGGCACGCCGGCAGGACCAAGCAGAAGGACTCGCCACACGTTGTGGCTGCGGGTACTGTTGCTATCATTAGCACCCTATAACTGTCGCTCGCAGCAGCTGAGCCTGCCGCGCACCACGCCGCACGCCGGCCAGACCACCCTCTAAGAGTCCACTGCTGGTCATAGATCCCTACACTTGCACGCCCTGGAACTCGATCATTGGCTACTGTCATTTCGCCACCTTTATAAGATCGTCTCTCCACCTCGTCAGAGCATGTATGTGGTTCGGTGAATATAATAATGTTGGTTGTTGTTTACAGGAAAACAGCAAATTAAACGGAATGTGAAGAGGCAGCTGAGAAGGAAACTGGTATCACAGAGGGACCTCTAGGTGTTCAGGGAACCGTGCAGTAGTGCCCCACACCTAGTACCATGTGTACTGATCTGATTGTGTTAGTATTATATCTCTGATTTTGAAAGCTAAGAATTCTGTTTGTATACTGTGATTTAGTTTAATAAGTTATCTTTGTAGAAATGTAATAAAAAAAACTCAAAGAAAGATAAAATAAGTGATGATGCTAGAAAATTAATTGACGAGAGGAAAAATCTGCTAAATGATAGAATATAGAACAGAAAACATAAGTAAGAAAATCAATGAGAGTATCAGGAAACTTAAAAAACTAAAGCATATGAACATAACAAAGAATGAAATAGAAAGAACGGGCGGGATCAAAAAAGCACTAAAACAACTCAAGGACCACTCCACTTGGATGCCGGAAATAAAAACAAAACTCACACAAGGAAAAGACAAAACCACGTCACATAGGATAGAAATAAGAAGAGAGGCAACAAATTTCTATAGAATATTATACAGCAGTCTAAGAAACCCAACTGAGCCACCATTCCTCGACCATTCAGTAGATGGTTGTGTGCCAGAAATAATACAAAGTGAAGTAAGGAAGGAATAAACACACAGAAAAAGCTATAAAGCACCAGGAGACGACAAAATAACCAACGAACTATTAAAAGAACTATAGTCGATGTTATCCTGCAGCCACTAACACAATTATTCAATGAAATACTAAACAACGAACATATACCAATTCAGTGGACTAAATCTACTATAGTTCTCATACACAAAAACAAAATATATAACTATCGACCAATAAGTATGATGTCCAACCTCTGTAAGATATTCTCCAAGATAGTACTGGGAAGGATCACGAAACCCCTGGACGAACAGCAACCAATAGAGCAAGCCGGTTTCAGAAGCGATTTCTCTACATTCGATCACATACATGTCGTGAAATAGGTTATCGGAAAGTCCTACTACATCTTGTTCATAGACTATAACAAAGGCTTCGACTCCCTATATCACAGCTCCATATGCAATGCACTCGAGAAACAAGGAGTTTACGCCAAGTATATAAACAGTCATCAAACATCAGGCAAATATACAAAAGAAGCACGGCCCGAATACACCTAGAAACCGTAGGAGACGAATTTAAAATTGAAAAGGGAGTGTGACAAGGTGACCCGCTATCGCCCAAACTATTCGCTGCAGTCATGGAGGACGTCTTCAGGGAATTAAAATGGGATAACCTCAGACTAAACATCAACGGCAAAAGGCTAAACCATCTCAGATTTGCTGATGATATTGTAATATTTGCAGAATAACCACAAATATCACAAGCAATGCTAAAACAACAATCCGATGCTAGTGCCGAGATGGGTCTCACTATCAACTTCTCTAAAACAAAAGCAATTACCAACAGCATCCGAGAAACAATAGCAATAGAAGAACAAGAGGTTGAATATGTAGAAGAGTACATATACCTGGGACACCTAATATCTCCTCAACACCTAATGCCTATTGAAATACAAAGAACGGTAAACAACACCTGGTCCCGCTACTGGTCCCTCAAAGAAGTCGTGAAGAGCAAGTCAATGCCAATACGTGAAATAAAAAGGGTCTATGACAGTTGCATTCTGCCAGTACTCACATATGGATGCCAAACATGGTTCTTAACAAAATCAAGCATACAAAAACTAAAAGTCTGCCAACAAGGAATGGAGAGAAGCATGCTTGGCATCCGCATCAAAGACAAGTGTCGACTTGTAGACATACGAAAGCAAACGGGGGTTGCGGACGTAACCAATAGAGTCAAGAGACTGAAGTGGAGATAGACGGGCCACACAATGCGAAATAGGATAGAAAAGTGGACGAGAGTTGTAACTGAGTGGTACCCACGCGACGGGAAAAGGCGCAGAGGCAGGCAACACAAGAGGTGGGAGGACGATCTCCCACTCCCACAGGGTGGAGGAGATCGGCAAGGCACCGTAAAAAGTGGCATGACCTGGATGAGGCCTATGTGAAAGGACAACCTGACTAAAAAACAGTCTAAACTAAGTTGAGTTATAAGTATAAATTTAAAATGAACTGTGAAAGTCAGTGAATAAAGGTTATTTTGATTTATTTTTTATTTCATAATAAAACTATATGCTGCATCATTTTTTTCTACTATTTAAAACTTTTTCTCAAAAAATAAAGTCGGTTTATTTTTGTGTAAAAGTTTTTATTTCTCTCATTTTAGTTTTAGTACATCATAACTAAAAATGAACAATTTCTATAGTACGGTACCCAAAGGAGTGACACATTCGTGCTGTTTTTCGCAAAGGAGTTCGGGTATAAGTTATTACTTGTATTAAAATAGGTATTAGTATCTAAGATGTTAGAAAATAAGAATAGTATTGTATTATTTACACCCTTAAAAAATACCTTCGACTACCTTTTATTTGATTTTCAGTAATTATTAAAAAAAAAAAAGTACTCTTTTCGCCTGAAACACAGGATTACCTAGTTCAGGCACATAACACGTGTGAACTTGACATAGATTTAAGCAAAAATTGTAATTATTGTTATACCAAATGATTTTAAATATTTTTTTTTATTTATATCTTAAAAACTGCTGGACCGATTTTGATGCAACTTGCACTATTCTAGTGAATAGTGCAAGTTGCATCAAAATCGGTGAAAAAAAAATCTCTCAACTTAGTAGTTGAGAGATATTCAATCCAACTATCACGATCTGATATGTAGTTTCGGAGAAATGCGTGGACAAGCATACACATTACACTTGGCACGTGTTTAATAGAATAGAATAGAATTTTATTTGCTTTGAATGCAGGTAAATACAGATAGGATCGTAAATAACATAATAAAGAACCGTGTACATTCTGCCTTGTTGGCATGCAAATACAATACTTATTATACAAGTTATAAAAATAGGTTTTTAAAGTGTATCATTTAGGAAATCCTGAACAGAATAATAACATTTATCTACAAGTAGTTCTGTAAAACATTTATCTACACTCACAACGTAATGTTCCAATTATGAATTCAAAAAATATTGCATAAACACGTACTTTTTAATCGTGGATAGGAAAAATTTAAAAAAAAAACATTATAGTTCAACATTTTCCTTCGATTTTCAAACAACTGCATCATAAAATAACTTTTTTTCTATTATGATACTGGACAAATCCAAGAAGTTAATCACTAAGGAGATTCCATCAATTATTTATATTTTTTGAAATGGCATTTTTATAGTACCTACCTGAAAGAAAAAAAATGATTCCAATTTTAACTTGACCACAAAAGATCCCAATGGGTCGAAGTGTCCGAGGTATTTCTCGGCCCCTCCATAAGATAAGATAACAATGCCCGCTTTAGGCTTATTACGCACTGCCATTTTTATTTGCGCGAGCTTTTGTCTCTTTCCAACTGTTCATAGAGCTCAAAATATTCGCGCGAATTATATTCGCGCTGCGATGCGGTGGATTCTGTTGCAAAACACGGATTTCATGCGGTAATATTGCCGCACGATTTTTTTACCGCAATTTAATGCGGTGATGTGCTGGGTTTTGGCGCCATTCATACGTTTTGCAGGTTTCGTTGTACTGAATTTCATGACTTTTTAAAATTCTTGCTTAAAATGTCTGATATTAGTGAATGTGAAGAAAAATTGACGCCGCCAAATATTTATATGCGGCGAAGGAAATTACTCATAATCTCTTACCAGCAAAGCAAATTCTGTGAAGTAAATTCTGATATTGTGATCTTAATGATGTACTCCGCTTTCTGGTTTCTGTTAATGTGGCAAATAGATTACGGTTTGTTTGAACAAATATTGCTAATTCGAGGATATAGAGGCATGGGAAAGTTAATATGGTAATACAAGCCCACTGTACAACGTCACAAAAATATCTTGCATAGAAATAAAACAAGGATGTCCAGAGTAAGACAATTAATTAAGGTGACTGGGGGTAAGATAAAAAAGGGGAAAGATAAAAAAAATATAATAAAAGCAAAACAAAAATTAAATTCATTCATTAATAAATTAAAACAATTTCTATTAGCTAAATGCTATTATAACGTAAATGAACATGTAAATGATACATGCAATTACTTAAATTCTAAATTTAAGTAATTGCATTACTTAAATTTAGAATTTAAGTAATTGCATTTTTATTGAAAATTAAAATAAAAGGTTAATTAAATGCTATTATATTATGTTCAACCAAAAATTCGAAGACATGTGACATCTACCGCGTGTACGTTACCCCAACAGGAAAGTGGCTCCTGGAGTGATATGAGTGGAACGTATAATTAGAGCGTAATCTGCTGTGAATGTGCGCTACATAAAAAACATGTGCGTGTCATATGCAGCTCTTGGTTAGTTAAAAAGAGACAAAACGCTTTTTGACATGCGTGTGTCGATATTATAGATATTTGTATAACTATTCTTCATATAGTAGAATATGCCGTCTCCATAGTTTTCCTACCTCATTGGTATCTCCTTACACAGGTAAGTAACAAACATTTTGTTTTGATATTCGTAATTAGATTTGAAATTTAATTTGCTCTATAATGTGGTGATTAGTATATTTCACGTATTTTAAGATTTATGGTGCCTTTCAAAATTTAACGGGGTAAGATGATAATATAAAACTTTCTATCTTACCCTGTTTACAAAACTCCTACAAAAGTTCAGGGGCCCTCAATCTTAAAATGTACCACGTATTCTACGTTAAGGTGTCTAGAATTATGTACCTACTGAATAATCCATGGTTAAAGTTTTCATTCTGATGTCCTTCGTGTACGTTACCCCAACAGGAAAGTGGCTCCTGGAGTGATATGAGTGGAACGTATAATTAGAGCGTAATCTGCTGTGAATGTGCGCTACATAAAAAACATGTGCGTGTCGTCGTTTTTGAAAAGAACGAAAAAAACGATTCCTGCTAGGGTAACGTTGTTCCAGCAGGAAAATTCTAAACGAATGATCGGAGTGAGAAATATTGTGCATGGGCAGAGAGCTTATAGTTGTGCAAGAATGTGCGCTGAAAATATAATAAGTGCGTAATCAAGTTTTCGAGATATTGCATTTCCTGCTGGGGTAACGTTTTGCAGAATCGTGGTCATCGTTATGTATGAATCCGTCGCTTTTTTGTAGTCATTCGAATTTGGTCGGATAACCAGCCGTTGTTTACATGTTTAGTTTTGTGTTTAAATCTACTTAATGCGAAACATTCCAAGCTGAATATTTTCACTATATATTTTTGACTAAACTCTCTTATTTGTGCTTTACACCTACCATCTTGGGTTGAGCCGGTTTCTCGTATTTTGCCGTCAAAGTTATGACACCGTCGTTTTGACTTTTAGCAATATTATTCGTTAACGCAAGCATGTAACTATACTTTTGAAACTTTTTATGGTTAATACAAGCGTCAAGATGGACTGAATACAGTTTTCAGCGAGCTTATAAGTTTTCTCATTTAGGCGCTGTGATTTTTTTTCGGGTTTTCACAAAAGTGCGATTTCTTGAAAACTATAAATATTTTCTTAAATCTAATTCCGGCACAAATACGCACAAATCAAGAGCTACTCGTGTATGTTTATTCTACAGGCGCACATACAATACTTTCAGAGATACACGATTCTGCAAAACGTTACCCCAGCAGGAAATGCAATAACTCGAAAACCTGATTACGCACTTATTATATTTTCAGCGCACATTCTTGCACAACTATAAGCTCTATGCCCATGCACAATATTTCTCACTCCGATCATTCGTTTAGAATTATCCTGCTGGAACAACGTTACCCTAGCAGGAATCGTTTTTTTCGTTCTTTTCAAAAACGACGACACGCACATGTTTTTTATGTAGCGCACATTCACAGCAGATTACGCTCTAATTATACGTTCCACTCATATCACTCCAGGAGCCACTTTCCTGTTGGGGTAACGTACACATGTCCTTCAATTTGTATGTTCTATTCTAATCATCTGAAAACCACTGTGTTCACTTATTTAAACAAATAAGGAATACAGGTCCCGTCACGTAAAAAGAGCGCTGGCCTTGAATCTACGCAGTGAGCGATTTATCGATCAAACTGGGGGCGCGACGGGGGAATGCTCCGCCAGTTTTTCTGTGCGCGCACGCGTGATGGGCCAACTCGGGATAAGTACGACTCGAGTTAACTCGAGTTGAAATTCACATAACTCGAGTTGAACTCGAGTTACGCAACTCGAGTTAGCAGAACGAAGGAAGTTAAGTTAGAATTAATTATTTATAGTTACAAATAACTTTTTTACATATTTGACAGATAATTGGATGACTTCCTTGAGAATTGGCGAGATGAGGCAAAACATCGAAGGAAATGAAAGGATTGGGGGAAGCCTTTGCCCAGGAGTGGGATAATACAGGCTAAGAAAATAAAATAAGATTAAGTAGGTAGGATTAAAATAATAGAGGTTATTTTTAGTATAAATCACATATCTGTATTTTTGATTTTAGTCTGTCTTATTTTAAACAATTATAAATATGTAATATAATCAACAACAAAACTAGTTATACACATACAGCAGCTTTCACAAATTATCACAATCACAACATATCATTTTGGTTGCAGCTAATACTGACTTACATATGTAGCTTTCGATCGAGTTATTTATTTAAAAAAAAACTTTTTCTCATGTTTTTTATTTTTTTATTTTAGGTTTTTTAATAGTAACTCGAGTTCGGAAGATAACTCGAGTCAACTCGAGTCAGGCACAACTCGAGTTAGTAACTCGAGTTGCACATCTCTACGCACGCTACTGGTTCGTCAGTTGACCCATGCTTCCCGCGCTGAAATCACGCTTCGTTCGCTCCCAAAATACAGTCGCACAGTCTTGCTTGTCTTCAGTTTTAAAAATGAAGGAAGGAAAAATGATTTATAGTATTTATTGTTTTATGAAGAAAGGAGCAGTTGATAATTTATAATGATAAGATATTTATAATAATAAAAGCGAAATAAAAAAATATTTTAAGTAAAGATGAACTAATTTAAATCCAGCCTCATCCAAAGTTCTAAATAGCTACTAGCTAATAAGTACCTATTATGATTCTACAATAAAACAATTACTCTTATAAAACAATATCCTTGTACTTTAGAACGCGACTGTACCCATGCGCAAACACATCCCCTCCACTGTCGCTCAGCGTTCTTTTTACGTGACGGGACCTGTACCTACTGTTATGGTCTTGTTAATTTTCTCTAAACCAGAATTTGCCAGAATTTGGTCGTCGCAAGCGCAGCTGCTGTGCATGAGGTCATGGGTTCGATGCCCAGGTCAGGCTGTTTTGTTTTTTTTTTCCAATTTTACTGTTTTTTTTTCATAAAATATTGTTTTAAAAAGATTGCTGTCTTTTTAAAACAATATTTACTTTTTTACTCAAAACATAATTTTATGCATTTGACTTAAATCCCTTTGTTTCACAACAGTTTCAAATCAACACTGTTTATCTGATCAAAAATCCATTCCAACTTACCCCCACTCACCCTAAAGTATAGCGGAGGTGATGCAATACAGAGAAATCCTAACACCGCGATCTAGAAAAGGGGTCGTCACGGAACAACGCCATCTGTTATTGAATAGCGGTACTAAGCTTATGACAAATGTTGACCTTTGTTTATGTTTTGTATGTAATAATGGTTTAAACAGATTAGACACCCACACAGAATAACTTAATTAATTATGTTAATATTGTGCAGTTCCAACAATATTACATAATAAATACGTATCGAATTGATTACCTCCTTTTTCGTAGTCGGTAAAAATAAAAACTTGTTTTCAATCAATATTTTATTTATTTTATATAGTTAGGTAACAGAAAGTTATAAGAAATTACTCTTATTTACACGACATAACGGCTCACGACCATGACTGTATGTTTATTGCGTCGATGTTGCGATTAACAACGATAGTAATTATTATTTTAGTAACACATAGTTGCCACATAACTATTTGCCCTGTTTCACGTACATTCCTGCCCTTACCCTTAGCTTATCTGGAAGATAACTTCTTACAAACTCGGTTAAATTTACCTTGTAGATTGCGCCTATTTTGATAAAACAGGACCCAAAGCTCTTAAGCTGAGCTTACATTAAAATATAATTTATACTATACTAATATTATAAAGCTGAAGAGTTTGTTTGTTTGAACGCGCTAATCTCAGGAACTACTGGTTGGAATTGAAAAAATCTTTTTGTGTTGGATAGTCCATTTATCGAGGAAGGTTATAGGCTATATAACATCACGCTACGACCAATAGGAGCGGAGCATAAATGAAAAATGTTGCAAAAACGGGCAGAAATCTTCCTTTTTGAGAGCTTCCGTTGCGTGCGCTGCGTAAACGGTTTAAGTTACGCAACAATCATGTATGTAGGGTAGGATAGGTAGGGAGCCAGTTGACGGGAGCGAAGCCGCGTGGCGGACAGCTAGTACATTATAAAATGTAAAAATACACAAACTATACAATGTAAGGGTGATGTCACACTAGCGTCGCCGGCGCGCGGAGGGCCGCCAGTGCGACACCACTCGTGGGTAACAAGTGCCGCGACGAATTCTCACGCTTTGTACAATATCGAATAATAGAAGAGATCTTCTAAGCTATAATTAGGTCTTAAATGAGTTGCCTAAAACTACGAGCGCAGTTATGTGATGCACGGTGCACCGCTCGGTTGTCCATACAACGTCACAGGTATTCTCTCCACATTCGCGCCGCAGCCGCGCGTGACGTGTTGGGCAGTCAGAACAGGCGCAGGCTGGTCGGGCCGCTCCGCTGCCGCACGCCCAGCTCGTCCCTCTCGTCGTCGTGCGGCTGCACGTAGTTGCGGCACAGCCCGTAAAACTGATACGGACGCAGGTTGCGCTTCAACGCCTCGAACCTATGACATTTATACACAATACTGGGTATTTGATTCGTAACAGGAATCATTCTTTGATACTTTTACTTATTGTACAAAAAAAAAAATAAAGCTTATTTACGAGACCATTAATTTTAAGGATACTTGTGGCGGTATTATCGTCGATAGTGCCCAAGTAACACATCAAAGCAGTATAACGGCCGACTTAAAGCATTTCTGTATCCTTTTCGCATTTTGTGTTAGTTCTATAATAGCATTACAAACGATTATACGGCTACTGTAATGCTTATTTGAGCACAAATTATACGGCTTTAGATCCTAAATACGTTCACAACCGTTGTTTAATAGCATTACAGGCGCATTATATTAGCATTTTTTGTGGTCAATGGTGTTGCCATTCGCATTAAAAAAGCTATATTACGGTCAATGAAGTAGCCATTCGCATTACAGAAGTATTATACAAGCAATATTATTGATAATGAAGATGTTTATTGCATTACAAAAGCATTAGACTAGCATTAGAATGTAGTTAAAGAATTATTGGAGCTATTCAAGTGTTCACGTGTCCGTTACCGAGGCCAGATGTTGTCGAAAATGGTCATTTGAATCTTATAGATAATTAGTTTTGCGGCTTCTGTAATTGTTGCGCGCATTTTTAAATTTGTTGCGCTTACAGTTTTTTAATTATTTCACAAAAACATTTCCTGCTGGGGTAACGTTACCCCAGCCAGACCTTTTTCTTTCTAATGGGAATATTTAAATAATTACTAGCTATAAAATTAGTTGTCTAGATGAAGTAAATGTTGTGCCTTATTTTGTATTTGTTCTTTCATCGGTTGCGAAGTTATTCGAGATTTTGCTGGGGTAACGTTTTTGGTTTTGCTAGATCTTTGAAATGGTTAAGCGGATTCTTATCATATTTTGTACATGGCTTCTTAGGAATTAGTTTAAATTTGTTCTGCAATAAAAACCAAAATAATACATAGCTTAAAGGTTATTTCATTTAATAGAAAAACACTTCAATTGGTCCCAGCACTCTCAATAAGAGCTCTAAAGACTTACTTTAAACGTTATTTTAAAGCTTGTAACTGCCTTTAAATGTATGTGAAGTTTCATTAGTATCCTGTAAGTATTTAACAAGTTATGATGATATTGAGTTCTTCACGAGCACGGTCTTGATGCGCGCGGTGTTATTTGGCCACTGGATTGGATATATGAACTGAATGTTATGTCAATTATTAGTTTTTTAGTTCAGTTGTATATCAGTAAAATTTCAGCTTAGTACATTGGATAATTAATGAGATAATACGATTAAAGTCATCAGGAAGTGAATGACCGTGGTAACCCGACCAAGTTTAGGTGGTTACGAAAAAGCGAAAACGCAAAACATTATGGTACCTTCTAAAATATGTAGGATAGTGTTACAAATTTAGTACAGACATGTACACAAGTTTAAAAAAAAACTACGTGATTATTAAATAATTTTTATTGACAGGTAATTTTGAAACTCGAATCGTAATCTATTTGCGAGTTTATATTAACGCGAGTGTCGCAACAAGGTAATTATGGATTTCTTAAAGTCTACGTGTCTAAGGAGTTTGTGGAAATAAATAAATACCTACCTGTTGCGGTAGTCCCGACTCCCGACATTGATAACGATAAAAATCGGTCGCTAAGTCATGAATTTCATTAATCAAGTTTCAAGTCATATTTTGACAATATATACACAAAAACCTTCCACTTGAGAATCCGGAACGTGGCCAAATAACACCGCGCGCATCAAGACCGTGCTCGTGAAGAACTCAATATCATCATAACTTGTTAAATACTTACAGGATACTAATGAAACTTCACATACATTTGAAGACAGTTACAAGCTTTAAAATAACGTTTAAAGTAAGTCTTTAGAGCTCTTATTGAGAGTGCTGGGACCAATTGAAGTGTTTTTCTATTTAATGAAAGAACCTTTAAGCTATGTATTATTTTGGTTTTTTTATTGCAGAACAAATTTAAACTAATTCCTAAGAAGCCATGTACAAAATATGATAAGAATCCGCTTAACCATTTCAAAGATCTAGCAAAACCAAAAACGTTACCCCAGCAAAATCTCGAATAACTTCGCAACCGATGAAAGAACAAATACAAAATAAGGCACAACATTTACTTCATCTAGACAACTAATTTTATAGCTAGTAATTATTTAAATATTCCCATTAGAAAGAAAAAGGTCTGGCTGGGGTAACGTTACCCCAGCAGGAAATGTTTTTGTGAAATAATTAAAAAACTATAAGCGCAACAAATTTAAAAATGTGCGCAACAATTACAGAAGCCGCAAAACTAATTATCTATAAGATTCAAATGACCATTTTCGACAACATCTGGCCTCGGTAACGGACACAGTGTTCACAGTTAGAACTTAATTAAACCCTACATTATTGCTAAAACATCTCTAATACCACGGTACAAATGTTATAATAAAACATCGTTGTAATTTAACTACTTTGTCTCGCAAAATAATATGGACGAAGAGAATCAAAACTGTGGGAGTGACACCATATTTGTTTTGCATATAAACAAAATGCTGTTTAAGTTTTTGACTCTTTTGCTATTTCATGCCTTCAAATATTACTGTGCAATGTAGTTTACTGTAAATGTCTATATCAGTTTCATTGAAAATTTTCACGCACCTTCGATATTTTGTGGTTTTGTAAAAAAAAAAAATAAAGAATATATTCATACATATATCCAAAACAATTGTGTATTCCTAGTATAGAACGAACTTTGCACAATTAACATAATAGTATTGGTTGGACAGTATTTAATTAAGTTATTTTATTACTATAAAGGCCTATTGCTTTTATAAATAAGTCCGAATGATAATACATTTTGGATATAAATTATTTACAAAATAGTGTCGGTCTGTAGCAGCCCGGTGAGCCTTTAAATGGCTAATTAATGCCAACAGCAGTATAAATACCCACACATGAACAATTATTAAGCCAGAGGCCAGAGAGAAGACTTTTGATGAACCACTGTAGTGCCATTGTCTATAAAGTAGTTCTATATGGGCTCACCAGTATACCAGTAGACTTGATGTAGACTGAAATAGTGCTATTATTTGAACGCAATTTTGGGGATCCTTGAGCAAAACAAAAAAAAACCCGTTTCAGTATTTTTGTACATCTTGTATCCGTTTGCCAACAGTCTGTTGATAAAATAGCTTTCTTAACGCATAATCTACATATGTGGCTTATAAAAATAATGATGGTGCCGAATATTGTGCTTTTCCTCAATATGGCCGACAAATGGATTTACGAATTTAGTAAAATGAACCTATATACAGCTGTACGCATTACAATAATTCACGTGTATTTGATTAAAGAGCTGTTAGCTATACAACAGAACTCAATTGATCTTTAAAAATGCAAGCATTATATTGATTCACGTTTATGCTGTTCAGCAGGTCTAGGCTTTTACTAACCACTTAAAAGTGCTATTAAACAACAAAGGGCACCAAAAATAGCTCAAAGCTGTATAACGGATTTACGTTGCATTACAATGTCACAAGTTTATGCTATTAAGCAGCATTACGCATTATCTTACTTCTTAAAAATGCTATTGTAGACCCAAAGGCACTAAAAACAGCTGAAAGCTGTATAGCGGATTTACGTGGCATTATAATGGTTCATGTATATGCTATTAAACAGCATTAAGCATTTATTTACTACTTAAAAATGCTATTGTAAATCCAAATGCACTAAAAACAGCTGTGTTGTGGTTTGCTGCACTAAAACTAAAGGCTTGAAAAAAGCTTTTTAATGTGCCATCATCCAAAAGTTATACAGAGTAAAGCATCATAATGGTTTAAAAATGCCAATATAAAGCGTCAGGATGCTCGGTGAGCTTATATAAAAGTTTATACGGACCTTAAGTTCTACATAAGTTTACTATTCGTTTGTTAAAATGCTTCCTGTGTTCATTTTTTTTTCCTTTTTTTTTATAAATACGTAGCCCCACACTAGGAATTTCTTCCTGTATCGTGGGTGCGTTTACAAACATATAAACTCATATACACAACACCCAGAGCCGGAACAACTATCTGTAGGTCATACAAATATTTGTTCCGTGCGGGAATCGAACCCGCAACACGCAGCGCAGCAGTCAATCACTCAACCATTGCGCCAACCGTGCGCCCAAATAAATAAATGTGTTACTTGGGTGGTGTCTTTTAGACAACATTCCTTTAGTTTTTTTTTACATTTTTTTGGGCAACTTGTCTTATGAATATTCTGCAGTTACATAAGGACTGATTTCTCCAATGCCAATGGAGTGATAAAATCGTATTTTGAGCGCGTGTTAGTGGTTTTTAGTTACCTCCAGCCGACGTGTCCCATGCAGCTGGCGCACATGGCGATGGTCCAGGTGTAGCCAGGGAACCACGAGAAGTCCGCGGACGGCGCGCCGTGCAGCTCCACGTTGCTGGCCTGGCTCACCGTGAGGATGTCGTGCATGTAGCCGCCTGCAACCGGTGCGAGTTCAGTGTAGCTGTTATAGGCCTCAACCGACATCTCGCGAGTGAGTACTCCATGCGTTACTATTCTGTGAAACTTGACTAGAACATGAATTTAACTTAGATTCTGATATACATTAGCCTGCATGCAAAGCTTGAAACTACTCTCTAGAAAATTATATATTTTGTAAAAATGTATTTACTGAAATTAGTATAATTGGAGTGCACGCCATCGCTAGACATGGCGAATATGTGTTCTATGTGCGCTATCTCGGCAGTGCACGACGTACAGCACAGCACGCTTTTCTGAAAACAAATTAATTGGTCATGATGAAAATACTGCTCGAAAGGGTAACTTATTCCAATGTGCTCTGTTTAGCAATAAAATAATTAGAGAATTAATGGAGTTCTTTCCAGACCGATTTCATTGATACCAATATTCTCAAAAATTATTGAAAAGTATATTTAAGTATAATGTAAGTACTATATTTATATTTGGACACAAATAATATGCTTTGTTACGAACAAAAAGATTTAGGCAAAATATGACTATTTATGACTTGTATACGATTATAAAAGCAGCGTATGAGGGCAGTGGTGGCCCAGTGGTAACGGCCGCGACTTACAAGTTGTAGGTCGTGGATTCGAAGTCGAACCCAGGTAGGCGCCTTACTTCGTGTAATTTATTTCATCACCAGTGCTCTCAAAACGGTGAAGGAAAACATCGTGAGGAAACCTGCATGTCCTAGTAGACCCAAAAATTTTAAGACATGTATTGTGACATCCACCAACATGGGCCCGCGTGGTGGATTACGGCCCATTCCCTCTCACAGAGAAGAGGCCTGTGTCCCAGCAGTGGGAACATTAAAAGGCTGATGATGCTACGGTTATGACAAATATAGATACAAATAGTCAAGTGTGTGCGATATTATGTGACATGACTCAAGCATTTGATTACGTGGACTTTAATATTATACTAAAAAAGCTTGATGATTATGGTTTAAGAGGAAATGTCTTTCGAGCTTTTAAAACCGCATCTAAACAACAAAGACAAGACAAATAACCGGAATAAACATAGGCATAAAAAGGGAAGAAATGTTGCAATCTGAGAAACGTTATATTGTCTACGGAGTTCCACAAGGAAGTATACTAGGGCCACCGCTTGTTTCATTTTATACTAATGACTTTCCAATGGCAATCAAACATCCGATGATTCTGTTTGCAGATGATAGTACAATAACTAACAATACCGTATAATCAAATAAATTTTTACAGGACATAAATAAAACGTTCAACCCACGGTTTCTCGATTCGATTATCGTATAATCGCCGGTGGTATGCTGTGATTGGCTGTTGAAAATTAATTCAACCAATCACAGCGCTAATGCAGAAAAGTTTTTTTGGTATTGCCCCGCGCATTTATAATAAAGTACCTAATATAATAAAAAATATGACTGTAATAAAATTTAAAAGGGCGCTAACCGAAATATTAATTGACAAATGTTATTACAAAGTTTACGACTTCCTTAATGACGAATCGTTGACTGTTTGACTTATTTTATTATTATTGTAATAGATGCTACCAAATATCCTGATTGACATATTTTGATCATATTTTGTTTTGACATCATTGTGATAATTTTTACTAGCGTTACCAGTCCGACATTTATGCATAACATTTTATTTAACTAAACTTGACATGTATAATTTTTTATGATTTGACATTTATCTTTATTCGTATTGTATTTTTTTAATTTGATTTAATTTTAAAATTATATAATATTTGCATGCCCACGCGACGGTAGAATATGGAGGACCCTATTATGTAAAAAGGAACATCTATGTATCAATTACCCATATTTGCAAAGAAATAAATGATTTATGATTTACAGTACATAACGCGTGCTTGACAATTTGTCACATTAATTCTGCGATAATTTATAATATTAGTGTATAAGAACTACAGCATCAAGCATCTTTATATAATTTCAGGCTTCCTTACATTGGCTGTACCTATATCGCTCACTGACGTATGTTGTCTAAATTTAGCTGTCAACCCTTTGCCGACAGTTACACAGCCAATAAGCTAAATGGGAAAATAATAATCAGCCAAGTACGAATCGGACCCGTGTGCCGAGTGTTCCGTAGGATTTAGGATTTTCGTTTAGGTTTCCCTGTAAATTATCAGTGAAGCCGTTTATACCTTAAAATATAAATTAATTAAAATATTCATTACTATTTTTAAAACAAGAAAGTGTATTTTTTATTATTTTAGTAAATTATATTTTTAGTGTACCTCTGTTGTGATAAAAAATAAAAGACCTCTGGTAGATTAGAAGAAGCTGTGTGCGATGACCAGTTGTTTTGTCACCAGTAACTTACTGTCCGCACTGTGCCTGGTGAGTCACGACAGTGTGGTCAGTAACATATTTCCCATTATGGTACCAGGACTCAACATGGCGCCGGGTGGTAGCCGGATCGCATCCTATCGCTCTCTTTTCTTGGTCCACTTTCATAGGATTTCTTGATAAAATAGTGCAGTAGTTTCCTCTTGCCTTCTGCACCGCAGTGATGTTATATAAGTAGCCAGTACGCCCTGCTGCCAACGACTAACATCCGGTTACACGCGGTCCACCTAACCGCTGAACAGACCAGGTAACCGCCCTCATTGGACTCTCCGTTACAACCACCCTGAGAGAAGCTGAGAACCGATTGAAGTGGAAGAATATCGTGCATAAAGCCACGAGAGCCTTTCAGGGACACGACCTTCAGTAATGAAGAACGCGACCAAGAAGGTAGATTAGAATTCATCGATTGCAACCTTTTTTAAATGCACTATTATTGTATTTCAATGTGTAGAAAATTCGCATTTTGTTTAAATACATGATGGGGAAACATGTGCAAGGCATTAAAAAATATATTTTCTAATCTTCTTACAAAAGACTGAATGACGTGACAAACGCCCACACAAAGCACTCGTGACAGTCGCGACTGAGCTCGGTCCAATATTGTCCATTATTCCATGTAAAATCGTAATGTCGATGTGTGCGTGCAAAATGGCGCTTTGTTCGTAGTGGACTCTATGTCTGCGGCGTGCTGCCGCATAAGTACTTTGTGATACTGTATTTAAGTATTGTTTATTTATCTAAATTTAAATTAACAATGGCTATATTTAAGTAACATTTTTGTGTTACTTGTTTAGAATAAGTGTTTCACTCTCTCCACCAATCCCAGTCAATAGTTAATGTACAGAAGCATGTACAATTTTAAAATGTAGAAAAGATACTAATGCCAACGCGTAGTCGAGCATACGTTAATAATCCATAAACCGAAAATACTCCATTACATTACTCCGACTAGCGACTACTCGATCTCGATATTTCGAAGACTCGGTAGCTAAGGAAGCGACAACAAACTAGAGGCGCCTATATACCTACTCGTGGACCTAGTTTTTGGAATAAATTGTACTTCTAAAAAAATCATTATTATTAAGGATGTTATGATTTTATTTTTGTATATTTTTACATGGTTCATAAGCATATACATACATCACAACACGGTCTAGGGATATTTCATACTCAATTAAATAACTCGAAAAGTACTGGCCGCATTGGAATCTTTTATACACCGATTTGTTTGTTATTTATCTCAGACTAATTCCAAATTCAAATTTTTGAAAATTCTTTTGTTTCGGTGGCATAAAAATGTCTTGATGTGTAGGAGAGGGAATTATCATTTGTGCGAAATTTAGAAAACAATATGAATTACGTTTAGTTACAGTTTTATTTCATTTTTAAACGAAAGATAAAGTTAAAATTGAGGTATTGTAGCCATGCAACGCCAACATTTGACGAGGGCGGAGATGTTACGAGCTGTGGGAATGCTGGAAGCTGGGTCTGTTCAGCGTAATGTTGCTGAGGCCATAGGGACCCACTAAAATGTAATTTCAAGATTGTGGACACGCTATCGTGCCACAGGTGAAGTAGCGGAGAGGCACCGGGGGCCAAGTCGCATCACTACCCCCAGACAAGACCGATATTGCAAATTACTGCGCGAGCTCAACCAAATGCAACGGCGACTCAATTGGTCCAAAGGCTGCGAGTGGAACACCAAGTGCTTATGAGTGACCAAACTGTAAGAAGGCGACTGCATGAAAGCAATCTACGCTCTCGTAGACCACTCCGGGTCCCACCTTTACGGAGAGGCAATCGTGGACGACGATTAGAATGGGTTCGGAACCACGTGGACTGGGGCCGTGAGCAATGGTCCAATGTGCTGTTCACGGATGAATCCAGGTTCGGCTTCCATCCAGATTCACGAAGGACGCGTGTTTGGCGAATTCCTGGACGATGGAGCCGTCTTCAGAACCCTCAGGAAGTTCACCCATACCAAGGAGGAACAATTATGGTTTGGGCAGGAATTCGTCTTGGAGGACGGACGGATCTCGTTTGGGTGCGGGGCAATATGACGGCAGAACGATACGTCCAACAGGTGCTGGGGCCCGTAATCTTGCCCCACAGAGCACAAATGGGGCAAGATTTCCTGCTCATGCACGACAATGCCCGGGCACACACGGCGAGAACGGTAGCAGCTTGGTTACATACACACAATGTTAGGGCCTTAGACTGGCCTGCTCAATCGCCAGATCTAAATCCCATTGAGCATGCGTGGGATATGCTGCAAAGAAGAGCTCTGAAGGAAGTTCCTGAAAATCTGGCTACAGAAGATCAACTTTTTGCGCACCTCAGAAGGACATGGGACAATATTCCGCAGCAAGATATTGGCAACCTTGTTCAGAGCATGCCGAATCGTTGCCGATGTGTTATGAACATCATGGGCGCTTTCTCAGACTACTAACTTCAAGTTTATAAACACAAATTAAATGATTTTTCTATTTTTTTCAGTTTTTACTCATAAATTAAAAGTTAATTCATATACGGTTTCCGTCTATGCTTCATTTTTTTTTCCATAAAATCCTGAAATTTTAATCGAAGTACCTTAACCATTATTAAAAAATGGTAGAATATTAAATAACGTATCTTTTAAATATATACATGTCATATAAATAATTAACACATTGATAGTAATTCGCTTTTCCTGAAGATCTTGGTAAGGTTAATGGACAAATTATTTAAACGCGCACGGTAGAATCAACTTTTATTAAATGTAAATTGTAATTTTTGTTTGACGTTCTAAAGTGCCGCTTATTGGGTTGTGTAATGTTTGGTATAATAACAGATAGTATAATATCACTTGAAATAACATTCACTTGATATAATTTTCATATGCTATAAAAACATATGACCTAATTTCATATGCTCTAATGTTATATTTCATACTAGCTGTGCCCGCGGCTTCGCTCCCGTTAACTGACTGCCTATATACCTTACCCTACTTACCTTCCTGCGTACCCTACTTACCTCCTATCAATTCTTTTTCTAGGGTCATCATTCTTTCGCGGAGAATCTTACAACCGCCATTCAAAAAATGACTTCAAATGCACAACGCCATCTATCGAATATCGAGTTCAACTATCAGAGTATCTGAATTGCGTGTGTTGTGATAATTTTACTTCTTGAACACTTTAAATACATGTAACTTTTGATAGAGTAAACCGATTGCGATGAAACAAACACTAAGTAATACTTCAAGTTACGCACAATTATAAGTATAAAAGTTATCTACATTGGTTTCGTACAGTTTACGTTACGCGTGCACAAATAAACAGACAAATATTCTTAAAATGCTGGGAATGGGTTCTGTTGTTTATCCTTTAACTACCTGGCATTTTTTTTTTGAAATATTTTCGATGTACAAAAACGACTTTTCTACAGATTTATTATATGTATTGATGATGATTTATACATGTAAAACAGCATAAAAATAACGATAAGTGCATTATGTGGAATACCTCAGGTGCCATTCACTACGCCACATGACTGTCCATGGTTTGATCTCATCAGGTATAGTTTAACTTTCGATTGACCTGTGCGGCTGTATATCATAAACTAGCGACCCGCACCTGCTTCGCCAAAGACAAATTATTAACACATACCTTCCTCGTTTATGGCTCTCACTATTAGTGGAACCCCGATCAAAATCCGTTGCGTGGTAGAAAGCGAAGTAAGCGGAGAAACATTCAGAGCTAGACCCTAGAAACGTCCCTTTTATACTATTTAGATATAGTCCTAACTAGCTGTGAACGCGGCTTCACTCCCGTCATCTGTCTGCCAACCCTACTCTACTTCTTACCATCCTGCCTACCCTACTTACCTACCTACCATTTTTTTCGCGGAGAATCTTAACACCGCCATTCAGAAAACGACTTCAAATGTACAAAGTCATCTATCGAATATCCAGTTCCAACTGTCCGAGTATCTGAATTGCGTGTTATGATTTCATCTAACTTTTGATAGAGTGAACTGATTGCGATGAAACAAAAACTAAGTAATTCTTCAAGTTACGCACCATTTTTATGTATAAAGGTTATTTACTTTGGTTTCGTACATTTCACGTGATGCGTGCACAAATAAACAGATAAACAGACAAAAATTCCAAAAATGCCGGCAATAGGTTCTGTTGGTTATTCTTTAACACCCTATATATTTTGGAAATATTTTCGATGTACAAAAATTTATTTTCTACAGATTTATTATATGTATAGATATAGATAAGCTTGCGCTTGACCACTATCTCACCTGATGGTAAGTGATGATGTGGTCGAAGGTGTAGCACGCTTGCCTAGAAGTAACCTATTCACTCTTGACTTAAAGACCCCGAAACTGTAGCTATCGGGAAACAGACTCCGGCAGGGAATACCACTCCTAGTGCGTATGGGTGGGATACCCACCATGTACCGATGGCGCATCGCCGTACGTCTTGTAGTTCGATAATGAAACGGGCTTGGCGGAATTAGATCATGCAATTTCATCGCACAATCCCCGAAATGCAACCGATAAGCTGGCAACTCGGCGACGATGTTCAAGGCTCTGGAGCTTTGACTCAACCAGTGCCTCATTGCCATTGAGACTCTTGGCCCGTTTTTCGATCGACACTAGTGCATCAAGCTGATATTTGGCAGATCCGTGCCAGAGATGAGAACAGTACCTACTCCATGCATGATCGAACTTGCGCTTGGTATAACTTAAGCAGCTGTTCTTGCGTGAAGTACCGTCTCACCTTCGCAAGGATCCCCAACTTTTTGGCAGCTAGTTGAGCCTTTGCCAAAATGTATGGGCCAAAATTGAGTGTCGATGTCAACGTTACACCACGCTCAAGATGGTCCGTGATCGGCACGGTTAAACCTTGGAAAGATGGAGCCGGATGAAATTGGCTCTTTTTAGCGGAAAAAAGACACGCCTGTGTTTTAGCGGCATTGAACTGGACCAGATTGGCATCAACCCATTCGGAGACTGCCTCCAAGGACAAGCCCAAACGCTCCACCATGGCCTCACGAAGAGACAGGACCTCTGGCCCAGTAGCCCGTGCGTTGGAGAAGTATCTCTCAGCAACAGTGCTGTCGTCTGCATACCCAAAGGTGCCGGGTTTTAGCAGCTCACTTATGTGCAGCAAGAATAATGTCGCTGAAAATACCGACCCCTGAGGGACCCCGACATTAATATCCAATTGGTCCGATGAGCAGCCATCTATAACTACTCGAATGGACCGATCCCTCAGGAAGTCTGCAATCCAATCACACAGACCACCGGGCAGACCGAATGAAGGAGGCTTACCAATAAGGCTTTCATGCCAGACCCTACCAAAAGCCTTCGAGATGTCGAGGGAGATGGCAAGCGCTTCCCCGTGTCTTTCGATGACCTCACTCCATATGTTAATGGCATACGCTAAAAGATCCCCAGTAGACCGATTTAGGCGGAAGCCGTATTGGCGGTCACTAAGGATGTCGTTAGCTTCTTGGTATGCCAGGAGCTTGCTATTAAGCACGCGTTCTCGTACTCTTACAGGGTATGGACGTTACAGAGATGGGTCTATAGTTGGCCGGGTCAGCTCGACTGCCCTTCTTGGGCACGGGCTGAACGTTGTCGTGCTTCCAAGCATTCGGCACTTTTCCCGTCTCATACGAAAGGCGAAACAGGCGTGTCATGATCGGAGACAATTCAGGCGCACAGGTTCTAAGAACAACCACTGGTATACCGTCGGGGCCGCTTGCCTTATTCACGTCGAGTCTAAGTTACGTAGCACCTTACGGGCGTCCGTCCGACGTACTCGTCTCACATCCATCAGTAGGGTCAGGGGGCCGCGCGCCAGATTGTAGGCGCGAAGATTCCGCAAAAAGGGAAGCAAACAAGTTTGCTTTCTCCTCAGCGGAGTGGGCCAGCGACCCGTCAGGATTCAGCAGTGGTGGTAGACGTAGTGAGGGAAAGCAGTAGTTCGATTCAACCGACTTGGCCGGGGGTCAAAACCTGAACCAGCTAAGTGACATTTAACGCTGGCGCAAACATTCGCGTCTCTCGTCCAGCATGGTCAGTGCGCCGACCGACCTTTCTTTTAACCCAAATATAGACTAGTACCATTTGAACTTATGACATAAGTACCAAAAAACTTCATTTAATGCGGTTAAAACGGCACATCAGTCGAATAAGTCGTGGTTTTACAACACGGTAATACCTAGTACTAGTTGGACGCAGTGGTTGAGCGATTGACTGCTGCGCTGCGTGTCGCGGGTTCGATTCCCGCACGGAACAAATATTTGTATGACCTACAGATAGTTGTTCCGGCTCTGGGTGTTTGTGTATGTGAGTTTATATGTTTGTAAACGCACCCACTATAGATACAGGAAGAAATTCCTAGTGTAGGGCAAAGTTTTTAAAAAAAAAAAAAAAAGTACTAGATTATAGCCTATAGGGAGACTTTATTGTATAATATAATCACTACATATTATACAATAAAGTCTCCCGCCGCCGCCGCATCTGTGACTCCGCGATAAAATCAAAAACTACTGAACGGACTGACATGCGGTTTTCACGCGTAGAAAGAATGAGAATCGAGGAAGGTTTTTGTGTAATCAGTGACGGGCGAAGCCGGGGCGGGTCGCTAGATAAGTATAAAAGCGATTTCACATCTGTCAAATGTAGCACATAATTACATATTAACCTTAATTTGCAAAATGTCACTTGACATCAGCGCAGTACTGGAAGCGGCTGCACCTCGCGTAGAGGCGCGCACAATGGATCAATGAGCCGTTGTTTTACGCGGATGCAGGGGTACAACTATATATAATTCTATAACTACACTTTCGATGCAGGGGTACAACTATATATAATGCTATAACTACATTTTCGATGCAGTGGTACAACTATATATAATGCTATAACTACACTTTCGATGCAGGTGTACAACTATATATAATGCTATAACTACACTTTCGATGCAGTGGTACAACTATATATAATGCTATAACTACACTTTCGATGCAGGGGTACAACTATATATAATGCTATAACTACACTTTCGATGCAGGGGTACAACTATATATAATGGTCTAACTACACTTTCGATACAGGGGTACAACTATATACACACATAAACACGGTCTAGGGATATTTCATACTCAATTAAATAACTCGAAAAGTACTGGCCGCATATCTTTTATACACCGATTTGTTTGTAATTTATCTCAGACTAATTCCAAATTCAAATTTTTGAAAATTCTTTTGTTTCGGTGGCATAAAAATGTCTTGATATGTAGGAGAGGGAATTTTCATTTGTGCGAAATTTAGAAAACAATACGAATTACGTTTAGTTACAGTTTTTTTTTCATTTTGAAACGAAAGTTGAAATTGAGGTATTGTAGCCATGCAACGCCAACATTTGACGAGGGCGGAGATGTTACGAGCTGTGGGAATGCTGGAAGCTGGGTCTGTTCAGCGTAATGTTGCTGAGGCCATAGGGACCCACCAAAATGTAATTTCAAGATTGTGGACACGCTATCGTGCCACAGGTGAAGTAGCGGAGAGGCACCGGGGGCCAAGTTTTTTGCAAATTACTGCGCGAGCTCAACCAAATGCAACGGCGACTCAATTGGTCCAAAGGCTGCGAGTGGAACACCAAGTGCTTGTGAGTGACCAAACTGTAAGAAGGCGACTGCATGAAAGCAATCTACGCTCTCGTAGACCACTCCGGGCCCCACCTTTACGGAGAGGCAATCGTGGACGACGATTAGAATGGGTTCGGCACCACGTGGACTGGGGCCGTGAGCAATGGTCCAATGTGCTGTTCACGGATGAATCCAGGTTCGGCTTCCATCCAGATTCACGAAGGACGCGTGTTTGGCGAGTTCCTGGACGATGGAGCCGTCTTCAGAACCCTCAGAAAGTTCACCCATACCAAGGAGGAACAATTATGGTTTGGGCAGGAATTAGTCTTGGAGGACGGACGGATCTCGTTTGGGTGCGGGGCAATATGAAGGCAGAACGATACGTCCAACAGGTGCTGGGGCTCGTAATCTTGCCCCACAGAACACAAATGGGGCAAGATTTCCTGCTCATGCACGACAATGCCCGGGCACACACGGCGAGAACGGTAGCAGCTTGGTTACATACACACAATGTTAGGGCCTTAGACTGGCCTGCTCAATCGCCAGATCTAAATCCCATTGAGCATGCGTGGGATATGCTGCAAAGAAGAGCTCTGAAGGAAGTTCCTGAAAATCTGGCTACAGAAGATCAACTTTTTGCGCATCTCAGGAGGACATGGGACAATATTCCGCAGCAAGACATTGACAACCTTGTTCAGAGCATGCCGAATCGTTGCCGATGTGTTATGAACATCATGGGCGCTTTCTCAGACTACAAACTTCAAGTTTATAAACACAAATTAAATTATTTTTCTATTTTTTCAGTTTTTACTCATAAATTAAAAGTTAAATCATATACGGTTTCCGTCTATGCTTCATTTTTTTTCCATAAAATCCTGAAATTTTAATCGAAGTACCTTAACCATTATTAAAAAATGGTAGAATATTAAATAACGTATCTTTTAAATATATACATGTCATATAAATAATTAACACATTGATAGTAATTCGCTTTTTTAAAAATATCCCTAGACCGTGTTCATGTGTTTATAATGCTATAACTACACTTTCGCCCTCTCTTGGTGAATACGAAAACTAGCGTTGCGTCGTTTTACCACCTTATAAATAATGCACTTTTGAACACGTATGCCGTATAAACTCAATTTTGCTTTTTTTGCAGATGTGCCAATCTATTACTATAATATGTGTGTGCCGCCGGCTGCTTCCCGCTGACCACTTGTCCTTCAATAAAACAGTGTGCTAACAGAACTTGCAACATAACAATACTAAATTGACGTTAACGTCATTCGCCGGGCGGGGACGCCGTAGAAAGACAGACATAGACCTTATTGGTGATGTTCACCAGAAAGGCCAGGTGCGCAGTACTCATAACCGGCGTGAGTGTATGACTAGATGTATGAATGTGAGTGGAGCAAAAGAAGTATGTAAGGATCGTAGCAGGTGGCGTTCTGTAGTTTCTGTCTGGTTGGTGACATGGTTTAGATTTAAATAAAAATTGGGTAACTAGGTTTTTGGGAATATTTTACATAGATTTGACAGATTATTGTTATGTGACAATATTTTTATAAATTTTTACTGTTTTTGAAATTGTAATAATTGTTTTTAAATTCACTGGTGTATTTTTTTGTATGATATAGCATTGGAATAATGAGTGATGAAATAAACTACATAAAACTTAAGAAGCGATGCATGACCATATGCATAAGCATTGGAATAATGAGTGACGAAATAAACTACATAAAACTTAAGAAGCGATGCATGACCATATGCATAAGCATTGGAATAATGAGTGACGAAATAAACTACATAAAACTTAAGAAGCGATGCATGACCATATGCATAAGCATTGGAATAATGAGTGACGAAATAAACTACATAAAACTTAAGAAGCGATGCATGACCATATGCATAAGCATTGGAATAATGAGTGACGAAATAAACTACATAAAACTTAAGAAGCGATGCATGACCATATGCATAAGCATTGGAATAATGAGTGATGAAATAAACTACATAGAACTTAAGAAGCGATGCATGACCATATGCATAAGCATTGGAATAATGAGTGATGAAATAAACTACATAAAACTTAAGAAGCGATGCATGACCATATGCATAAGCATTGGAATAATGAGTGATGAAATAAACTACATAAAACTTAAGAAGCGATGCATGACCATATGCATAAGCATTGGAATAATGAGTGACGAAATAAACTGCATAAAACTTAAGAAGCGATGCATGACCATATGCATAAGCATTGGAATAATGAGTGATGAAATAAACTACATAGAACTTAAGAAGCGATGCATGACCATATGCATAAGCATTGGAATAATGAGTGATGAAATAAACTACATAAAACTTAAGAAGCGATGCATGACCATATGCATAAGCATTGGAATAATGAGTGACGAAATAAACTGCATAAAACTTAAGAAGCGATGCATGACCATATGCATAAGCATTGGAATAATGAGTGATGAAATAAACTACATAAAACTTAAGAAGCGATGCATGACCATATGCATATGTTTCAAGAGATCGTCAGTTACCCTCTTGATGAATTGGCATTCCATGTGCAGGCGCAACAGCGCGCTGTCCACGGCGAACAGCGCCAGGCGGTCGGCCACCGACAGCGCCAGGTTGGACGCCACCCAGAACGACAGCGTCACCGGCTCCTCGGGCAGGCAGTCGGCCATCCCCATAGACGCGAAGTAGGAGCGGATGGTGCGGCGCATGCGCGCCAGCTCGAACATGTCGAACACGAAGCGCGGCCAGGGCGTGGCCGCCGCGTCCAGCGCGCGCAGTAGCTGCTGCACCGGCGCACTGCAACCATAGGATACATCAGTCCTCCAGCTCCATGTGCAGGCATGCAGCAGCAGTACGTACCGGTGGTCGGGCGAGCGCAGCGGGTCCAGCGACGCGAGGCTGGCGGCGCGCAGCGTGTCGCGCGCAGACATCTCCGGCATCACCATCACCTCCACGAAGCGCATCCTGAATAACACAATAGTAACATTGTGCTGTGTAACATTGAACACTCAATCTGCCTACTCTCAATCTCTGGGTCTCCAAGATACAGGCTGTGCCTAGTTTGGGCCCATTGCCACTTACATTTTGTAACATATTTCAGAGCGACAATTTGAGTCCACTTTGAATCCTCTAAGTACACTGCTGGAGGATTCAAGTCTAGGCTATCGGTTGAGAAAAGGTGGGCAGGCCATATCTTACCTTCTTTACATGGATGATCTGCAACACACAACAAATTCCAAATGACGGAGCTACTGAAAGCACCTTCAGTGACGGCATCAGGATGGAATTTGGTGTGGACAAATGTGCAGTCATGCATGTAAAGCGAAGGGTGATTGCGGAATACGTGGAAATTCAACTCTCTGTACGTCTTTTTACATCGTTCTTACATATATCTAATTATCCAACAAGAATGATATAAACAAATACTTGTAATTAAACTTATTGATTGAAAAGAGTGTCCTACTGACGCTTGCGAATGTGCAACTAGCTTCATTTTAGTATTTTTTTGCAGACAATTCAAAAGTAGAGAGTAGTGAAATATATGGTTTTCATTTTGGACTATAATTGCCAATAAGCCGGATATAGTGGTGATAGACCGATTAGCGCGCCGCACAATGATAATCGATGTCACCATCCCACAAGACGAGAATCTTGTGAAAGCTGAGAAAGAGATCAGATCAAGTATCTCGACTTAGCACACAAGGTTGTCGACATGTGGAACGTGGACTCCGCGATCATTGTGCCGATTGTCGTTACGGCCTGATGGCCAAGAGTCTCGACGACCATCTGTCGAGGCTGTCATTGCGGGCATGTATATTGCCATAAATACTGTTGGCATAATAATAATGAAGCATAATTTTATAAAGCACTAATGATATCTACACATCACATACTGTTCTTTGGAATAAAACAAACACGTTTGGTTAAAAATTTGCCAAATTATGCCAAAAGACAGTTATGCTAATCTTTGCATTATGCTAAAGTATTATTATGCCACAGTACTATAATGCTAATAAAAGTTATGCGACAATTTTATGCCAAGCAATATTATGCCAAGAGAGGGATTCCCGGGGTCATTGCGCGGTTATATCAAGAGCCTGATACAGAAGGCAGTACTCCTCGATACGGCTCGCATTGTGATGAAGTTCTTGTCTGCTACCTACTCCACCGGGCAAGCATTATTTATATTTTAAATAAGCAAAACCGCTACCTGCTTGGGGCCTTTACTGTGAACTTTGGAACCAACGACATGCTCATGAACATGCGTCTAACCGCGACATGCATGTGCAGGTTGTGTGGGGAACATACGGAACGCATGGAGCACCTTCTGTGCACATGCGATTAGTGATGGGTCGAGAGAATATTCCCTCACGGAGAATTTAAGAGAATATTCTCCGATCGAGAATATTCTGCAATGTTCTTTTCGTCGGAGAATTTACGAGAATTTAAAATTGGAAGCATTGATAAATTTTAATACAGTATAAATATTTGATTTTAAGGTCTAAAGTTAACTTCTTTTGTTGTTATTTTATACTTTACTCGAAAAAAGGCTACTTTATGAGGTGTCAGAGTGGAAATTGCTAATATATTTTTAGTTAAGAAATATTAGTTGCGAGCACAACAATGACATCAACTGAAAACAGACGGATGGGAGTTTGTTCTTAACTTGGCAGAAAGACACAGTACCAGGCCCCTCAGAAAGTATTGCGAAAAAAAGTTTTTATATATGGGAGACTGGCCAGTTATAATGTTTTTCGAAAATATGATTATTTATAAGTAAAAATAAGTAAGTTCCAATTTCAAAATTTCCCTCCACATTTTTTGCGAGTTAATTCAAAGTATTGTGTCTCACTGAAATATGGATCTGCGCCGGGAACATTTTAGAGCTATGATTTTATACGATTTCAAGTGTCGCCTGAAACCGGATGAATCGTACGATAGACTTCAAATGGCATTCATGGATGAAGGCCCTTCCAAGGCAACCGTGTATCGTTGGTATAACGAATTCAAGCGCGGTCGACCAACTTTGGGGGATGACGAAAGAAGCGGTCGCCCTTTGACGGCTGTTACCGAAGAAAACGTGCTAGCAGTGAAAAATTTAATCCAAGACAATAGGCGAATTACATATCAGGAGATTCAACACATATTGAAGATTGGATCGGGAAGCGTTCACGAGATTCTACGCAGCCATCTTCGCGTGAGGAGGATAGTATCACGCTGGGTGCCGCACAACCTCACCGATGCTCAGAAGCAGGCCCGGGTGGAATGGTGCCGTGATATGCTTAACAAATTTGAAGCAGGCTCGTCTCGGCGTGTTTACGACATCGTTACAGGTGATGAGTCCTGGATTTATCAATACGACCCAGAAACCAAGCGCCAGTCGACTGTTTGGGTGTTTCAAAATGAGCCAACGCCTACCAAAGTGAAGCGATCTAGAAGCGGGGGTAAGATTTTGATCGCTAGCTTGTTTAATTTGACTGGCCACTTGGTATCAATTCCCTTACGGGATCAAAGAAGCATTAATGCCGAATGGTATACTACCAAATGTTTGCCAGAAGTTTTCTCTGTTATAAGCAACAAGCGACCAAACACAGGGCTCCGCGGGCTACTGCTCCACCACGACAATGCACCTGCGCACACCGCACTCAAAACGAGGGACTTCCTGGACAGCACGCCAGTCAAACTCCTGGGTCACCCTCCTTACAGCCCTGATCTAGCACCGTGTGACTTCTTTTTATTCCCAAAAATAAAAAATCAGCTCAAAGGGATACAATTTTCGTCGCCGGAAGATGCGCTGGCTGCGTTCGAGCAGGCTGTAAACGAGGTGTCTGCGGCGGACTGGAAAAAGTGTTTTGAAAACTGGTTTAGGCGCATGAATCTTTGTATAGAGGCTGGTGGAAAGTACTTTGAAAAGATTTAATAAAAATATATGTACGTATAGAACAATTTTTTTTAGTTTCGCAAAACTTTCTGAGTGTCCCACGTATTTCAGTAAAACAACTGTTCGAAGAAGTGATTTGAAGAAAGTGAGAGTTGATTTGAGAAACAACTAAAAAAGTAATGCCAGTTGCGTGGTGGCAAACTTTATATTCAAAAATTTAATTAAGTGCAACTACTCTGAAAATTTTATTGCTCCAGCAACTTTTGCTTCTGTGGAACGCTACTCTTCCACATTTTCCAACATGCCTAACAACCCCTTCATCAAAAAGTCATCATCATCATTATAATTTCAGCTGAAAGCACTGCTGAACATATGCATCCGCAAGCGTCGTCACATTGACCGATCCCGTGCGTCTCGTCTGCACTTAAGTTTTGTTAGTCTTCGGGCTATGTCAGTGACTTTGGTTCTCCTGCGGATATCCTCATTTCTGACGCGATCGCGCACGGAAACTTCAAGCTTAGCCCTCTCTATTGCCGATAGAGGCCCATTGTGAGCGACCACGTCTCAGTTCCGAAGGTCTGGAAACACACATTGGTCATGCGACACTGTGGTATGCTAGACTCTCGTCTTAATACTACGCAACTTCCCGAACGCTGCCCAGCCAGTCGGATTCGACGGTTGACCTCTCTCCCGAAGTTAGACCTACTTAACTGGACCGTTATTGTCCAGATAAATTGACTTAAATTGCATTGTACCGTATGGTGTCGAACGTAAAGCATGCCCTGCATGTTAACCATACAGCGATCTCCGATCGATTGTGGCAAACCCCCATGAAAAGCACAAAGAGAGAATGGCCCCTAATGCCCGGCAGCCTGTCTACCCTCGACTACGGTAGGACCTGGCAACATACAGCACGCGTACACTCTGGACCAACGAGAAGATCATCGAACTCGAAGACGAATTGCTGCTTGATGATGATGATTGATTGATTATTTGTAACTCATAATATAAAATTTGTTTTAATACAGAAATCCGAAGTTATAAATGAAACATCTTGGTGTACAATAAATAATTAAGAAATAAGAAAAATCCTAATTTAAGAGAATTTATGAGAATTTTCTCGGGAATGTTCTCGCTCAGGATTTACTGAGAATTTAAGTTGTGGCGTAGATTATTTTGACGTCAACTTCATAAAAAGTTCAAATGCACTCAAAACTATTACTCTAAAAATAAATTGAAACAATAGAGTCATCCAAATTTTAAATCTCGTAAATTCCCTTACAAAAGAATATTCTCGAGAACTTAACAGCAAAGTTCTCGCAAGGAGAATATTTTCGGGAATTTACCATCACTACATGCGATGCATTGGCTGGTAAGCGAATGAGTCTCCTAGGGGTTAGTTTTCCAAAACCAGAAGACTATAGGCTCATATCTCCTTGTCTCGTTGTAAAACTCATGAAAAGAGTTTTCAACGAGATTGGGGAGGAGTAAGTTAGCTAGGGGACCACAATAGATCCCAATTGGTAATAATAAAACATTTATTGCCAGATTACAATTCCAATGTCACTATGTGGTTTAACAAAACTAAGATTTAAATTAGAATTGTACATAACACAGAGTTATACACCTCTGAAACCCAAGCTAAGATTGAACTTGTGTTATGAGTGTCAGGGCTCTCGTTCACTAGGGCAATACAATGCATACAGTTCGGAGTAAAGTACACGTCAAACAAGAAACAAAGACTATGATAGTAGAAATAATTAATTTATTAATTGAGAGGCAAACCGTGTGTATGTATTGTGTTTATGTTTTGTGTTGTAAGTGTGTATGTGTGTTTGAGGACGTGTAGGATGGAGGAAAGTTTGGAAAAGGGGGAGCAGAATAAGGTCACGCATCGAGAATTTTTTCGACCTCATCATAGCAAAGAGTGGTGATCCATTTACTGACTTGAGCCTTGCAGTCAAATTTATTACACTTGTAAATGCTGCACTGTTTGTTAATGAAGTTGTATATACGACCACCTAGTACCATATAATATCGCTGCGCAAGCGTGGTTCTATGTCTTACGGAGGGACAAACATTAGCAGTCCTACGCATTGCCGGACGATTAGCGTCCAACCTCAGGCCAACGTAAACATACCATATTTACATTTTTTTTTTGTTGTTTATTTTTTGTAAAGATAAATTAAAAATGTGTAATGTGTAAAAAACTGAATAAAGGAAATAAAATAAAAATAAAACAATATCGTTCATTACGAAAAAAAAACATTTTCAAACCCATCAAACTGCGTAGCAGTTAATAGCAGCGCTCGTATAGCAATTATTGATTTACGACTCAAGCAGCACTTAGATGTCATCATCATCATCATTTCAGCCGAAAGACGTCCACTGCTGGACATGGGCATCCCCCAAGCGTCGCCAAATTGACCGGTCCCGTGCGTCTCGTAACCAGCGGATCCCTGCAATCATCACCAGGTCATCGGTCTACCTGGTGGGACGCCTTCCAACGCAAAGTCTTCCGATTCGCGGTCGCTACTCCAGAACCTTTCTGCTCCATCGACCATCCGTTCTACGAGCGATGTCAAATCAATGCCCACTGCCACTGAAGTTTGGCAATTCTTCGGGCTATGTCGGTAACCCTGGTTCTCTTGCGGATCTCTAAAGGGGAATGCCCATTTTTGGCCATGAAACGCCCAACAATATGCTTTTGTTAAAAAAAACGATCTTGTTTTATGTTTATTAATCGCGATATTCATATATTCAAACAAGATTGCAACATTTTTGCAAAAATAAAAAGTTCCGAAAAAAATAAAATGATATTAGGTAAATCCGGAATTCAGTGGATAAAATAAAGTGTTGCCAATTACTAATTTCTTTCAAAGTATCTAAATACTCTTTTATTTAATTATTATAATGCCGATATTAATCGTTTTTTTTCGATTATTATTACGATGTTATGATAAATAAACAAGCGAATTGCTAGTTGATATACCATAAATTCATTAGATCATAACAAAAACGCTACTGCACAATGTAACCGTCATTCTTATCTTTTCTTCAAAATACATTAAAAATAGAATTATAATAACCAAAAGAAACAAAATAATAATCTTTGATTTGAGGCGCTTGCATTACTTCGATCGTTAATTAATTCGTGTCGTACAAAAATCGATATCGATTTTTATGTATGTTTTTTTTTTTTTTTTTTTTTTTTTTTTTATGGCAATTTGCCGAAGACAATTCCTGCCAATGTCATGTAGTGGAGACTCATGGGTATTATAGAATTTGGAAATTATTTTTTAATTAATATCTAGAGCTTTTTGTGGCGCTCCTTTGAGGACTGAAACAAACACAAATATTTAGGGTTAATCATAGTTAGTATAATAGAGTATATATATTTATACAATGTATTATTACTTAGAATGTATGTTAGTGTTAGATTTTAATATTGTTAGTAGAAATAAATTTAATGAAAGCATGTATAATTTGGGGGTTGGGGAAAAATGAGAGGAGGTGACGAACATTTACAGGATATTGTATTTTTAGATTAGAAATTACTCCATCAAAAGAAGTGGTATTATTCAGCCGGCATTTTAGGAAGATGTGGTCCAGCGTACCATCATCCAGACCACATTCACACAGAGAACTATCCCGGACTCTAATTTTATGTAGGAAAACTGGAGTGCAACAGTGGCCAATTCGGATTCTGCAAATAACGGATGTGATGGTTTTAGAGGTTTCTTTAAATTTGTAGAACCACGGTTTGGGTGGGATGGTTGGTTGAATAGAAGCATACAGACCACCCTTTAACTTACTGGACTCAGACCAGTATTCTTGCCAGGATTTAGAGAGATCTATTTTGGCCTTGTGTATCAAGTCATAGATTTGGACCGCATAATGTTTTTTATCAGCCAGGCTGCTACTAACCGCCTCCTTGGCTGCTATATCTGCCAGCTCATTACCCCTAATGTTCATATGACTTGGTATCCATACCAATACGATCTCTATGTTCTTTTTAGAGCAGGAATGTAAGATAGTTTTAATTTCGATGATTATTGGACTGCGGATATTGTCTTTAAACGAATTTTTAATTATGGCCTCCAGGGCGCTTCTGGAGTCGGAAAAGATAACTGCTTTTGTAATAGAAGTATGGGACGAAATAAATACGCATGCCTCTAGAATCCCGATGCATTCTCCGGTAAATACCGAAGACTCGGGAGGACACTGGAATTGGAGAAATATCTGGGAATTGGAATTGTAAACAGCAATGCCGGTTTTACCACACGTGGTTAGTTTAGAAGCGTCGGTGTAGAATTTAAAGTGATTAGGCCACTTGTCATTAATAACTGAAAGAAAATGGTCATTAGCATTGTTGGTGTCCTTATTCAAGCCGATATAGGGGACGTAATTTGGAACGAAATTTGAAATTTCATATGGTGATGAATAAATTGGGAATTTACTAAATTGAGGGATGACAGAATTTACTTCTACATTGTGAATCTTTCTGAATGAATTAATAAATAAAGGGGGGTCTTTATGTCTCCAATATTCGCTTTGTCTACATAGGTTATCTAAAATGGACAGTTTAGCCAGGATAATGTGGTTATTAAGGAAATAAGCCTTGTAGATATATTTGTCAGCCAGATATTGTCTGCGGAGAAGAAGAGGAGGGTCGCCACTCTCGACTTGCAGAGCGTTGGTTGGGGTGGACCTCATACAACCCAGCACAATACGGAGGCATTTCGACTGAATGGTCTCTAGTTTGGTTAAAGCAACTTTACTACAAGGCTCAAGGAGGAAAGAGCCATAGTCGAGCAAGCTCCTCACCATAGCATTATAAATGAGCTTAAGTGTGAAGGGATGAGCGCCCCACCAGACACCCGCCAGAGCTCGTAGCATGTTAATCTTCTTCTCACATTTATTGGCGATATAATTGAGATGAAAGATACCAGATAGTTTTGAGTCCAAAATGACACCAAGAAATTTCACATTATCTTCAACCTTGATGGGAGATCCTTCAATTTCAAGGTGGACATATGGAGTAACACGTTTACGTGAGAAAACAACAGTGGTGCTTTTGGGAGCAGACAGGCTAAGGCCATGTGAAATTAACCACTGGTTTAGAGAATTGAGGGACACTTGCATGGATTCCGTAGCGCAATCTATGGAAGAAGAAGGAATATATAAACATAGGTCATCTGCGTATTGTAAAATCTGACAGTCATTGTTTAGGGAGTAGTGGAGGTCATGTGTATAAATACTGTATAAAAGAGGGCTTAGCACTGAACCCTGGGGCAGCCCGCGCCAGACCGTTCTGGGGTCGGATGTTTCACCTGGAATATGGAGTTTTACATTTCGTCCAGACAGCAGGTTGCAGATACAGTTTAGTATCTTTGCCGGAATACTCAGCTGGCGTAATTTACTTCTGAGTACGGAAAGAAGGACACTGTCGTAAGCCGCTGCAATGTCAAGAAAGACCGCCAGAACGGACTCACGTTTGCTGAGGGCGATTCGGATATCAGTCATAAGTGTTCCAATGCTATCCATAGTGCTAGCCCCCTTTCGGAAACCAAATTGTGATTTGGCTAAGAGACCTCGGCTTTCGACCAACCACTCCAGTCTGTTTTTAATGAGGTGTTCTAAAATTTTACTTATGACCGGTGATAGCGCAATGGGTCGGAAATTATTTGCACTATCTGGGGGTTTCCCAGGTTTCAATATGGGGATGATCAGGTGCGTTTTCCAACTATCTGGGATATGAGAAAGGGTAAAACAAGAATTGATTAGCGATAGAAGATATTGTCGACTGCGGGACCCCAAATTTTTAAAAAAAGAATATGGATGCCCATCCATGCCAGGAGCAGAGTCATGGACGTGTTTGAGAACTGCATCTAGTTCACATAACGAAAAAGGGGAATCCAGAGGGTCATTGGAAATGTTCCCGCTGTCAAACGGTAAAGGGCATTCTTCAAAGAGAGGGGCGAAAGGAGGAGCTAATTTGTTAATAAAAGATGCTGCTAAGTCGCTGGGGATAGATGTAGATGTTAAAACAGAGCAGCCACGTTTAAATCTTTTGAAGTTTTGCCAGACAAGAGAGGAAGGGGTTGAAGGGGAAAGTGAAGAACAGAATTTTTTCCAACCTTCATATTTTTTTTCCCTAAATAGACGCCTGGATCTCGCAACAATCCGTTTATATTCTATCAGGTTTTCAGTGGACATATTTTGAGCATATTTCCGTTCTGCTTCATTACGAGCTTTAATAATGTTGGAGCATTCTCGATCCCACCAGGGAGGGGATGATAATTTTCCCGAAGCTGAATTCTTCAGCGGAATGCTGGCATCAGCGGCTGATGAAATGGCACCGGAAAATTGCGACACACAGACGTCCAGGTCGGTTGGGGAAACTTGAGGCAAAGTAGGAATTATATCCTCAAGAGTTTGAGAATACAAGTCCCACCTGGCACCAGTCAGCCTGTATTTTAAAAGAGGGGGATTATCCCTATGGGGTAAGGACCTAGAGACCAGAGTAGTGCATATTGGGTAGTGGTCGCTGCTATACGTGAGATTCAGTCGTTTCCACTCCAGCTGGGCGGTCAAACTGGCTGAACACAGGGTAAGGTCCACACAGCTTCTACACTGACCGGGTCTAGGTAGGCGAGTGACAGAGCCATCATTGATAACACATAAATTCAAGTCGTCCAGCAGATCAACCAATTCAGCACCTGGGCCATCGCAATGGTCAGAACCCCACATGGAGTGGTGGCAGTTGAAATCACCCAAAATAATAACAGGATTAAATGAGGAACATATATTATGAATATACTGAAACACAGAAGAATCGGGAGAGGGAATATAGACAGAAATATAATTAATGCCAAGGATATTAACACCCACAGCATTAATCACATCTCCGTGTTGAGGCAGAGATAGAGGGGAAAAAGGAAGAAGGTTATTTACTAGCATGGCAGCCCCCCCATAACCATCGGTACGGTCATCACGGAACGTGCCATAGCCAGGAAAATTAAAATTGAAACGGGGCGTAAGCCACGTCTCAGAAATTGCAAATAATGCTGGTTTGTATAAGTTAATAAGATGAGAGATTTCATGTTTTTTGGGGAGAGCACTCCTGGAGTTCCACTGCAGGAAATGGAATGTTGCGGGATTTAATTATTTTGACTAGGTTGTCGGCAACGTGGTCTGGTAAAGTAGAGTTAGACAGTAAGGAAGAAAGTAAAATAACAATTGACTCTATAGTCTGTGTATTCACATTTTGAGTGGGAGGATGGTCAATCAGAGCACAGCCATTAGGGGAAGGTGGGAATGAGTAACTGTTAATAATGTCCTGGTGAGCCCTTTGGTCATAACCAGGATGGCGCGGGGTATGAGATTTTGGGTGGGATGCAGTGGGTTTTCTACTGGAGGAGTAAGTGGAGGTTTGGGGATGGGAAGTATAATTAGGAGGAGGAAGACGTGGAGAACGAGGCTCATGAGTAAGAGTCTGGTGGAAAGACTGCGAAAAAAGAGGAGCTGATGCTGTAATATCCGCATAAGATCGGTAAGAGGGGGCATGATTTTTGGCTGCTTCAGAATAGGAAATGTTATCTTTAGCCATTGAGGCCTTGATACTCCTCTGGCGTACGTATTCTGGGCACTGCCGGCTATTCGCGGGGTGTGCACCAGTACAATAAAAACACTTGGGTTCCTCAATAGAGCATCCATCGCCAAAGTGGTCTCCACCACAGCGGTAGCAACGTGGCTTAGATCGGCATTGTGTCTTAGTGTGTCCGTACTTGCAGCAACCAAAACACTGTATGGTGGGAAAATTGTATATTTCTACTCGAAGTGAGTTAAAGCAGCAGAAAACTCGATCTGGGAGGCTCTGACCATCGAAAGTAAGCACCACACTTGGAGTAGGAACCCATTCAGCCTTACCCTCACTGACAATCTTGCGGTTCATTCTCCTCACCTTCAATACCTTACCACGCGGGGACTTCAGGTTGTCCATGACTTCAATGTCAGACCAATCGCTAGGGACACCCTTCACAATACCCATCCTGGTGATATTGAATGTAGGGATCATCATACTGTAGCCTTTCTGTTTCATGCTTGAATTGTTAATAAAGGCATTAGCATCCTCTGGCCCCATAAATTCAACAGATACCTTGTTTCTGCCTATACGCTTAATACCTCCTTCTAGTCTAATGTTTTTGATTTCAAGTTTCTGTAACAATTGTCCGAATCTAATGGGATGGAGGGTAGTACCTGAATTTGGGTCAGTTTCTACAAGTGATGCATAGACCAAAAACGGTTGATTATCCAAGTTGGAATATTTAGTTCGCGAAATCAATGATGGAGCTGTAACTCTGTCACGTTTGGATAAAGAAGAATTATCTTCCGTACGTGCATTAACGCCCAAGGAGCCATTTGGTGATTGAATGTCACTAAGTTTTCTTTTTTGGGAAGCAACTTGCACTTCCATGGCTTCAAACTGAGACAGTGGGGCGGTCAGAACCGCAGGGTGGGTGAAAAAATCCTGTGATTGTAGTGGAATGGTATGAGGAGGATCTGGCGGGCGACCAGGAGGCCGATCGTCACCCTCCATGGTCGCTCGGCATACGCCGCAAGAAAATTATATATATAACTTACCAAATGTAAGATTGGACACACAAACACTACAACAAATACAAGACGATCACAAACGATTACAAGGTACACCAAAACCACCAAAAAAGCACTTAAGCAGCCAAAACTCTGTGTTAGAAACGAAACCACATGTGTACGCCACCAACAAATTTTTGACAGTCTTTTATGTATGTTAAGTGGCAACATCGAATCTGACATTATGACAGCACGGTTATCTGTCATATCTGTAACTGAATAATCACAACTCGACTTCTTTACGTTTGCATTTGTATTATTTTGTTTGTTTTCTTGCGGATTTGTTATCTAACCGACGAATAAGCTTTCTAAATGGACTCCGACAATTCTTATTACCCTACTGACCACGGCCTGAACATGGATCCTGACTCGATATCCACTGAAAATGATGACCCCAGCATTCACACCGGCCAGAGTACCTCCCAGCTCTCAGTAACTCAATCAAGAGGACATTTACGATGTGTCAATTGTGGTTTAAATGTCACGAAAATACGAAGACATTTGTTGGAAATTGCGGAAGTACGAAATCTAATACAACAATGGGTTCGACCACAGCAGGTAAATAATTAAAATCCATGTCACCATGTGTCACAGTCATGTGTGTTAACTTAAAATAATATCAATATATAATTATTATGGCTTCTTTATTTAGGTACAAGTTTCGAGTGGCAGTGTAGTGTGCCATTCGTGTTGGACTGCAGCCTGGAATCAAATACGACATCCAACTAGTGAACAGCAAAATGCACCGATTGTTGGTCATGAACATGTGTGCATAAGCTGTGGCAGGCCACTTTTGAGAATAAGATCACACACACTCAGGTCTGATTCTCCACGCGTGAAACTCATAAGGAATTTGATTGCCCATCAGATTGCACCACGTGAAGTAAGTGTTCAACAATTTTTAATTTATACAGTGATTGTGTTTTACATGCCTTCTACTCTGTTCGCATATCCACCTGAAAAAAGGCAACAGTCCGCCTTTGTGCAGTATTTTTTTACTTATGCATAAATTATGAAATAAATAAGATAGTCTTGAGTTTAAACTAAACAAATCTTTTTTTATTTTTGTTCTCTGGGTCTTCATTTTTAGTTTTTACTATTGTTTCAGCTGCCATCATCATCTCATGTGTGTCATAATTGCTGGCGAAGAACAGATAGAGCAGCATCACATTCAACTGCAGAACGGGAACCATCTGAACCAGCAAATCTGTCATCGTTACAATCTGAAGAAGCTAGCATTGTATTGCATCCCGAACAACTGCATCCTGAACAACAGCATCCCGAACAACAGCATCCCGAACAACAGCATCTCGAACAACAGCATCCCGAACAACAACCTCCTGAACAACAACCTCCTGAACAACAGCATCCCGAACAACAAAACTTAGATATGCCTAACAGTATACAGCTGCCTAATTACGTAAGAGCACCAATAACACAAAATCAATGTTTTTTTCCTGGCTGTAACAATTTCAATCGACGCACTGTTCCATCAGCATTGCGGGTACGTCTTTTTTGTGAATACAACTATTATGTACCTCTAGAATGTAGAATCTGTAACTACCATTTAACTAGTAACTCTTGGGATTTACTTTTAGAATCAATATATAATCCTATTAAAACATTTAGTGCAGCACAAATTGAAGATTTTGCTACATTATTGAAAGATAATATGCACAATCATATAGACTTTGAAAATATTACGAGTATGCCCGAGCATACTGTAAATTATTATCTAGGCTTAACAAAGGCACAATATCAACAAATTCTGTTTGAAGTTCCGAGATTGTCAAGTAAACGTAGGGGTTCGTTTGCACTTGCTGCATATTTGATGAAGTTAAGAACAGGAGATAGTGATGAACGCATGTCGGCATTACTGCAAGTGCCAAGAAGCACGTTAGAGCGGCTCATGAATATGGCCCGTGAATTATTAAATCAGGATTTTGTTCCTAGACATGTGGGCATAAATCATATATCCCGAGCAGAAATAGCTCAAAGAAATCTCTTTATTCCAAATGGACTTTTCGGGGGAGAAGATAGGAAGCCCATTATAATTGCAGATGGTACATATATATACATAGAAAAAAGTTCAAATTACTTATACCAGAAAAAAACATACTCACTACACAAATATCGCAATCTTACAAAGCCTTTCCTTTTTGTTTGTAGTGATGGTTACATCATAGACATTCTGGGCCCTTATCCTGCAACAACCTCAGATGCGGATATCATAAATAATGAATTTGGTGATGAATTAAGTCCATTAAGGCAATATTTTGAACCTGGAGATGTATTCATCCTAGATAGAGGCTTTAGAGACTCATTGCCACTTTTAGAATGTTGTGGTTTTCAAGTGCATGTACCTTTGTCTCCAGAAGATGGTGAATCTCAATTATCAACAAGAGATGCTAATAAAACCAGAGCTGTGACTATGTGTCGATGGGTTGTAGAGGTGGTGAATGGCATTTTTAAAACTGCATTTAAAATATTTCGCCAAAATTATTTTAACAGGGCTTCTACCCATTTGATGACCGACTTTACTGTGGCTGCTGCACTAATTAATAAATTCCACACAAGGATAAGGGACCGGGATGATGCGGCTCAAATTCTAGAAATAGTTAATCTAAATATGGAAACAAATAATGATTTATCTGAGTATGTTAGGGAACGCAATCTAAATAGAGCTAGGGCAGACTTTAGAAATATAAATGTGGACTCTGAAAATGTTAGGGAATTTCCTGTTTTAACTTACAGTGACTTAATACTAATTTCCTGTGGCACATATCAATTAAAACAAGCTCGCTCCTATTATGGTGAGCATAGAAGGTTTAATGGTTGCTACCGTATAGAGGTATGCAATGACCATAGGAGCAGCATTATGGAAGGAATGAACTTAAGTCCTAACTGCTCTTTACTTAGGGCTAGAATCGCAAGTCGGCACATCAGTCGTAAAGTATATTTCATATACATTTTAATTAATGGCAATGACGCTGGTAGAAGTGCAATTAAAAAGTATTGTTGCAATTGTATTGTCGGCCGTCGAACGGTAGGATGCTGTGCCCATATTATGACAGTAATATGGTATTTGGGTTGGGCACGGCATCAGACTAATGTTTTCCCTCCTGCTCAATTTCTGGATGATGTACTGATTGTTTATGATGCAAATGATGTATAAGATCATTATATACATTACAGAGCTAAAAAAAACTGGTTTTAATATATGTTTGTATTATAGTAAAAAGATTGTTGAAAAACTGTATTTGTGATTATAAAACCATTTAATATCTTAACAATCCGGACTTTTTTCTAACCCAATTCCTTTACAATTTCATTCATTAAATAGCATATTATCATTCCCATATGCTTTTATATGTGGGCACCCAGGGCCAAAGTGTGTATGGACTGTGGGCATTCCCCTTTCTGATTCGATCACGCAAAGAAACGCCGAGCATAGCCCTCTTCATTGGCCTTTGAGTGACTGTAAGCTTTCTGATAAGGCCCATTGTAAGCGACCACGTCTCAGAGCCATATGTCATCACTGGCAACACACACTGGTCATAGACTTTCGTCTTGAGACACTGTGGTAAATTGGACCAGAAGATACCGCGCAACTTCCCGAACGCTGCCCAGCAGAGTCGGATTCGACGGTTGACCTCTTTCTCGAAGTTGGTCCTACCCAATTGGATCGTTTGTCTCAGGTAGTCGCCCACAACATCGAGTGGTGTGTCTCCGACCTTGATAGGAGGGGTTGTATTGTAACATGGCCATTCAACATCACCTTCGTTTTGTCCATGTTGAAAACAGCTTGTAGACATGGCTAAGAAGTGAGATGATACAGTTCGTCAAGTAGGGCATTGTCACCCTTCTTGAAGAAGAGTACCACCACACCCCTGCCCTGCACCATGCCTGTGGCATTTTCCCCTCGAGTATGACGGAATCAAACAGCTTCTGAAGGGCCTTAAGCCCTGGTTTTCCACCCGCCTTCAGGAGTTCGGCCGTAATTCCGTCATCACCCGGTGCCTTGTTGTTCTTAAGCTGTTTCAGAGCCATCCTAATCTCATACAGGCTGACGTCCGGAATATCTTCGGAATATCTTGCAAATACCTTGGAGCCATTGTTCCGCTCAATCGCGTCTTTAATACTTTCGGTATTAAAGCGGCGGAGGTCGCTTTTCAAGGAATTTGAGATCCGACTGCAAGACTGCAAGATCATCCCACGCCTCTCCTTCATGAGCTTGAGAGTAGGATCAGAGAGCTTTTTGTTCCTATCTGTACGGCGGGTCTTGAAAATCTTAGACCCGATCGTATGGACAGCTTCCACGAACCCATCGCTGTATTCGTCCACGTAGCTCCCTAGGCACTCGAAACGATTTTTTAGTTCGAGCTGAAAGGGCTCGGGGTTTTGGACCTGGATCTGTGCTGGACGAAGCGTGGACTTCATCAGTCGAGACCTTCCAAGCTTTTCATTAATGTTCAATGTGCCTCTTACCATGCGGTGATCGCTCCCGGTTTTCACCGAATTGATCACAGAGACATCATTGAACATTTGCTTCTTGGTTGACATGATGAAGTCGATCTCATTTTTAGTTGCACCATCGGGGCTTTGCCAGGTCCACTTCCTGTGCTCACGCTTTCTGAAGAAGGAGTTCATCATGTAGAGGCCCTCTTTCTCCATAAAACTGGCCAGTACGTGACCCCGGTGGTTCCGACGTCCAACTCCAAATTGCCCCACTTGCAGCTCATCCTCGTCTCGTTTGCCCAGTTTTGCGTTGAAGTCCCCCATGACAATGGTGAAGTGAGTTTTGAAACCATGCATGACTCTAGAGATATCCTCATACATGGCCTCTACTTCGTCGTCGGGGTGCGCCGAGGTCGGGGCGTAGACCTGTATGACCTTAGTTAAATAACGTTGTTAGCTGTGTAAAACAGATCGTATATAAATATATGCTTATGAACCATGTAAAAATATACAAAAATAAAATCATAATATCCTTAATAATAATGATTTCTAAATTAATATTGTTTAAACTCGAATAACGCATTGGAGTGGCCGGCGTCGTTGGCATTACCGGTCCGTAGTCCATACGGTACATGCGCGCGTGGGTGTTGTTTTGTGTTAGTGCAGAAGTATTTTCGACGTTTTGTAATCTCAAGTCAAATTAGACTCGATTGCCAAGTAAATTACTTATTTTCTGTTGTCGATATACATCTATTAAGTCAATATTCTAGACTAAAACTTGCCAGAACGAAATAGTGAATGCCGCAGATTAGAGGTGAATACATAAGAAATTTTTCAAATTCCGAAAGAGAAACAAACAAGGAGCGTGCGCGCAGGTTATCCAGGAACAAACCATACTAGAGATTGGCGTTTTCGGTTTTTTGCGCAAAGGGTTATGTAACCGATATACATTTTTCATTTCGATATCGAAAACGGTTTTCACCTATCGATATCAGTAGTACAGCGATATGGTTCCTATCGGTTGTGAAGTTAGCGTTTTGTTCGTACGTTTTTGGATTGTTACGGTTTTAAGTTTTGAGTTATTCGTTCGTTCGTCGCAAGTAGTTTTGATTCGATACATACAGTTTTTGTGATATCGGTTATTTCGATATGGATATCGATATGATATGATATCGAACCTCATATCCGATATAAGTTACGTTTTGATATATCAGACCCATCCCTAAACCATACCATTCCCCGTGGCTCTAACGCGCGCTCGTATCGGTTCCTTTCGCAATTCGCACCCGCGGTGCATGGTACTCAAATCAATACATATATAATAAATCTGTAGAAAATTATTTTTTGTACATCGAAAAAAAATCAAAAAATAAATAGCCAGGGTGTTAAAGGATAACCAACAGAACCCATTTCTAGCATTTTTGGAATTTTTGTCTGTTTATTTGTGCACGCATCACGTGAAATGTACGAAACCAATGTAGATAACTTTTATATATTGATATTATAATTATAAACTCGACGAATACAGACGTGCTCAGTAAAGCAACTTAACAATTGCATAAATTAACAGTTTTTAATTGTGACCTAGTTTTAGAGACATAGACGTTTTTGTTGTGTTATACAGTTTTTATTGCGAATATGGTCAAAAGTAAGTGATTATTTTACAAATATGGATAGCAGCCCCCTCAATCGTGGCGGCCAGCCGCATCGCTCTCCACCACCAGCAACAACACCTAGAAGTCAAGCACAGGATGAAACGGTTGAGGTTTTTTCTACTCCTGAAATTCAATCGTGGATGTCCAGCATTGAGCAGTGCCTAAGTGAGGTGTCGACCATAGCTTCGGAAGGAAAAATGAATTCCGAACAAAAGCTTAGAATTAGTAGCCTATGTCGTAAAGTCGGACACGGAGTCTCCCAAATGGCAGTGCAATATCAGTCACTGAAACATAAAGCCCTCCAAAACTACGCCACCCTGCAAAGTTTAAAGGAAAATGAAGACCTCGCCATTAGTTTGACTGATATCAAGCATAAATAAGAAGAAACTCTGACCAAGCAAAAACAGGAAAGCACTTCTTTTGCAGACATGGTGAAGGGGACAAAAAGCCTTATTCGGCCTCAAGCAACTAGCTCAGTCGCTATTTATCCTAGCGACAATACCAAGACCAGTGAAGAGACCAAAAATCTTATACAAAAAATTGTATGCCCTGAAGAAATGAAGCTGAAGGTTCGAGGACTTCGGAAAATAAGAAACGGAGGTGTAATCATTAGCACGGAGACCAAGGACGACATCCAAAAGTTGAAGCAGACTGTCGAGCGTTCCACATCAGGACTTACTGTAGATGAGCCTCAAAAGCGGAAGCCCCGTATTGTAATAATTGGGGTCCCCACTGATATGGCAGAGAAAGAGGTATTTAAATGTATTTATGAGCAAAATATCGTCGATAAACTACCAACACTGACCAAAGATACATTTTTGACCTCAATCAAATTAAGCCATAAGTCAGGAAAACGAGATGCCGACAGCTGCAACTACATTGTTGAAGTGCCAGCCAGCGTCCGGAAAGCCCTAGTGAACCAGAACAGGCTTTATATAAACTGGACGTCGTGCCCGGTACGAGATTTCACCCTTGTGACTCGGTGCTTCAAGTGTCAGCAATACGGTCATGCATCCAAGACTTGCAAATCCGCCATCTCAACTTGCGGCCACTGCGGGGTGGAAGGCCACGCGACTCAAGAGTGTTCTTCGAAGGATGAACTACCGAAATGTGCAACCTGCAAGCGCTACAAAAAACCCCACAACCACAAGACAGGAGATTCTGATTGCCCAGCTAGAAAAGCCGCTGAATACAGGTATATCAACTCTGTAGATTATGAAGGCGCCTAAGAGCGCCAAACTCTAGATTATATTTAGATCTAACGTATTTGTACAGAGTACATACTTTTACATTTTTTACTTATGGATAGTTTGATTACTGATATAGATAACGCTTTTTTGTCAGAATCAAAAACTTGTGAGGTAGAAGACTGCAAACAATATCTTTCCGAATACCAAAATCCTTTTACAGTACTAACACAAAATATTCGTAGCATCTGCAGGAACTTTGACAGTTTTAACATTTTTCTCCATAGACTAAACATAGCTTGCGATATCATAATACTAACCGAATGCTGGTTATCAAAACGCCAAGAAAACATCCCTACTATGACGGGATACAACATGTTCCATAGCACTACTAACCAGAATCAAAATGATGGTGTCGTGATTTACGCTAAACAATCGCTTATAGCCACAGTTGAAGAACAGAATCAACAAGACTGTAACTGCCTTAAAATTAAAATAGGTACAACTATAGCAATACTAGCTATCTACAGATCCCCATCGTTTAGAAATCTGGACTCATTTCAATATTTCTTAAACCAGGCCTGTCGTAATCTTTCCGCTTTTAAGCACATCATACTAACAGGTGACATTAACATAAACATCACTGCTGAAAACTGCGATGCTGGAATTCAAAATTACCTCAATTTATGTTCATACCATGGGCTTCTCATCGGTCATACGCTACCAACACATCAGAGTGGCTCGTGTCTCGATCACATGATGATAAAAACCAGCCTACCATATATTACCCTAGTTACTAATTCAACAATTACTGATCATAATGCTGTCCTACTAACAATGAACTTAACGCTACCTAAGCAAAATCGTCCACTGACAAAGTCCAAACTAAACATGCACAAACTAGAACATGACCTGCATAACATTGATTTTAGCCCTGTTTACGATTCTCCTGACGCTAATTTGTCTTTATCGTATTTAATTAAAAACGTCCAGCAAGCAATATTACATAATACGACCGTAATAACATTAAATCGGAAGCATTATAATATTAAACCGTGGATTACTCCGGGCCTTGTTCGATGTATGCCTTACATAACGACAAATTACATAGAGACAAATTACATCAGAAAACCAAACGCTACCCTGACAATATAATGCTTCTTGTAATATACAAGAGGTACAGGAACTTTTGTAATAATCTCTTGAAAAAACTTAAAATTGAATACGATAAAAACGAATTGCAGAAAGCAGGCAAAAATAGTAAACAGATATGGAAACATATTAAAAACTTGACTTACAGATCTAAACAACGGGAACCCGTTTCAAGTTTACTGCTCACTAACTCTTCACCCCTATCATCAGCTAATAATGTAAATAACTATTTCGTGAATGTAGGGAAATCCCTCGCGGAACCACTCCTGAGGCAATCGTCTTATCGGTCTGCCGCGCACTTTCAGACTTCTCTCAAGAGCTGTGCTAAATCTTTTGCACTTTTGGATACGGACGAAAGTGAAGTAGAACTAATCATCTCAGCTCTGAAAGATGACTGTGCAGTCGGCTGGGATAATATTGATAATAAAATACTTAAGCGTTTTAAACACATTTTACTCCGACCGTTAACATGTATATTTCAGGCGTGCCTCCGAGAAGGAATTTTCCCTAAAAGTCTAAAAAAAGCGGTGGTCATCCCTATCTTTAAATCTGGATATAGAGATGTTGTGAATAATTATAGACCAATATCTATACTGCCTTCTTTATCCAAAATATTAGAAAAAATCATTAACAAAAGACTCGTCAATTACTTGGAAACGAACAACTTATTATCTTCTTCACAATTCGGGTTTAGAAGCAGATTGTCCACAGCAGATGCGGTTCAAAAGCTGACAGACCTCGTTGCACAAGAACTCAGCGATGGAAACCAGGTCCTGACTATCTTCCTAGACTTAGCAAAAGCTTTTGACACCGTATCTGTTCCTTTGCTTTTAAATAAACTGGAAACGTTAGGTATAAGAGGTACACAGCTGAAACTATTCGAAGATTATTTAAACGATAGATCGCAATGTGTTCGAATAGGAAATATAACTAGTAACGATGAAAAATCACTAGGATTTGGAGTTCCACAAGGCAGTATCCTTGGTCCATCATTGTTCCTCATTTACATTAATGATCTTTGTAATTTAAATGTAGGAAATTGCAAAATAATATCGTACGCTGATGACACTGCGCTTATTTTCACCGCAAAAACTAACTCCGAGCTGTATAATGTTGCACAGGCAGGTTTTAACATCGTTCTAAACTGGCTTCGTTGTAATTTACTAACACTAAATGCAGATAAAACAAAATATATTCAGTTCAACATGCGCAATCTTAATAACAAAACTAATCCCCATTTATATGCACACCAATGTAACAATCAGTCAGCCACTTCTTGTACCTGCCCTATGATCTTGGAAACAAAGTGCCTCAAGTATCTTGGAGTTTTTGTTGATAACACGCTCTCGTTTAGGCAACATATTGACAGTTTGGTTACTAGAGTACGTAAACTGATGTTTGCTTTCAAACAACTGCGCTCCATTGCCGACACTAACTTAGTCAAACAAGTTTATTTTGCTCTATGTCAATCAATACTTCAATATTGTATAACCTCATGGGGCGGAGCATCAAAAACTATCATTCTCTCTCTTGAAAGAGCACAAAGAGCTGTTCTAAAAGTAGCAAATTCTCTACCTTTCCTTTTCCCTACCCACCAGTTATTTAAATCCTGCAAAGTCTTGACTGTTCGGCAAATTTATTTACTGCACATAACACTAAAACAGCATGCAATGCTTAAATATAACCTAGATATAACTAACAAAAGGCGAAACGATATAGTATGCAGTTCAACCTCTACCTCTAAATTTGCATTTACATATAGATTCTTTACATTTTTAGGGCCCTTTTTATATAATAGATTAAATAGAATACTAAGTATATATAATTTAAATTATTTTAACTGTAAAAGCATTGTTTTAAACTATTTGCAAGGTTTGTCATATGACCAGACTGAAGACCTGCTTCTAGTATTAAAATAAAATTAGATTAAAACTACGTAAGCATGATTAAAAATAACACTACTATGTATATTTCCGCAGTGTCCTAGTTTTACTTAAAATTGTTAATTTATTGCAATACCTACATTATTAAATATAAATAAGCACTTTTACGCCTGAAGCACAGGTTCTACCTAGTTCAGGCAAATTATACATCAGCACTTTTTAGAACATAAGCAAATTATTGTAAATTTTGTACTTTAAGAAATAAATAAACGATTTTATTATTTTTATTATTATTTATTATATAAAAATTGTGCGTATCTTGAAGAATTACTAGTTTTTGTTTCATCGCAATCGGTTCACTCTATCAAAAGTTAGATGAATTTAAAGTGTTCAAGAAGTAAAATTATCACAGCTCACGCAATTCAGTTACTCGGACAGTTGAACTCGCTATTCGATAGATGGCGTTGTGCATTTAAAGTCATTTTCTGAATCGCGGTGTTAAGATTTTACGCGAAAGAATGACACTAGAAAAAAAAATTGGTATGTAGTATGTATATTTCTGATTTTGAGTATGTGGAGTATGCAGGCAGGCTGGTAACTATGGTAGGGTTGGCAGGCAGATGACGGGAGCGAAGCCGCGGGCACAGCTAGTAGATAATATTTTTCTAACTTCAGTTACGAAGTTGGATTTTATAACTCCTTCTTCAGTTACCAGTTGGTCCTTCTTTAGTTTAAATCAAGAGTGAATAGGTTACTTCTAGGCAAGCGTGTTTCACCTTAGACCACATCATCGCTTGACATCAGGCGAGATAGTGATCAAACGCGAGCATATAACTAGATTTAAAAAAAAACATAATCCTATGTGGGCCCGTTTGCAGACGTTGTGTGCCGCTGAAACCGTTTTAATATTTATATAACAACAACAAAACCCTCTTCTTAGTCCGCATTAGTATGCAACTTCGCCGGCCGACACGCACTTGACCGGTTTTTTATTTACATTAACTTTGTCAAATAGAGCAACACTATATAAAATTAAACATGGTGGATCAGATCAGCAGTATGCGAAAAATGTAATTTTGACTATGACATTTGATTAATCATCGTAATATCTGCGTTAATAAAAAACAACACGAATTCAATTGCAACAGAGAAGCAATCAATCAATGTCCGTAGTAGTAAACTAGGTTGCAAAACCAAAACAATCACTAAAAACTCCGAAACATAGTAACCTATAACTTGATACTGATAGAACCAATTGAAAGTCAAAGTAAAGAAAGGCGCAATGATGTCACTAATGTCACTTCTTAAAACTGTTACAGTCGTCAAACGTCATGTCACAAACAACTGTCATGGCTGCCCTAAAAATAGGGTTATCTTAATAAAAAAACTCTTCAAATGATAATTTTTTTACGCCTGTACCCTTCTTCAAATTAATTTGTTAGTATTTTTAAAGAATTCCCCTATTTTTTTCCTATTTATCTATGTAGTGTACATAGTGATGGCCCAAAATCAAACATCTCCTTTACAGCATCGTGTAGTAGTTGCTTGTATAGCTTGGTACACACCTGTTGAAGTCGTGTATGGAGTCACTGGATTTGGGCACGCTCAGCTGGCGGAAGCGGTGGATGGCGCGCGCCTTGAACGTGATGGACGTGGGCTGCTCCGCCAGCTGCTCCACGCCCGCCATCAGCACTTCGCACAGCACGCCGTAGCCCGACACCCGGCTGCCCGACTCGCTACCGACATACAACACATTAATACAACAGGAAGGTTATTAGCTAAATAAATACGAAGAAACAACACAAGAAGTTTAGTTAATACGAAACACTGAAAGCAGTGTTGGATCAAGAGCGGCGCGAGCGTTTTACGAGTTGGAAAGTTTGTTACATGAAAGTCAATGCTCGAAATTGAACGTATAAGAAGAGGCCTTTGTCTGCAGTGGTACCGTAACAGACTGGTCTTAATAAAAGTAAACATACATAATATATTCCCTCACGGCGATTTTGCATGAATCGCTTGATGTGTGCATGCGTCATAACAAGTAAGCTAAGCATTACAACAAACAGATCAGCTGTCTAATCGGGTAAGTGAATTAGGCAATGGGATTTTACCCCATCAATCGACCAATCACATGCGAGATGAAAGACGCGATGTGGATTTCCGTCTATGTGATTGCCTTGCCGAAATCACTTACGAATTAAGCTGCAGAAATATTTTTCTTCTTATATCAAATGATAATCTTCTATTAAATGATGATGACTGATTAAAGAATTACAAAAGCAGGCTTGGAACTGATAGTGCATGCAGATATAATTGTTGTAACTCACTCGGGGCAGAGCAGGCCAAACAGCTTGTCGTGGCGGATGGCCTGCACGAGCAGCGCGGCGTCGGGCGCGTGCGGCAGCAGCATGGGCACGGTCTCGCCCGGGAACACCACCCCGTGGTGCGCCGCCGCCGGCACGCGCCCGCGCCAGCCCGCCTCCAGCACGGCACGCCCGCCCGTCGGCACCAGCCCCCCGCCCAGGTACTGCAACACCGCACTCATCAAAGTCTCACGTCGAAAGTCTAATCTTTTATTTCTATTAGGCCATTACCACACAACTCGACAATGACCTTGAGGGTACATAACGAGCATTCGCTTCACACCCGTGCTACCCAAAGTTCGGTAGATTTTTTAAGTACTTTTCTTGTTATTCTTTGACTTAAAAAAATCCTTAGATCATAATGTAGATGATTAAATTGTCTTTGAGACGTTGAATATTTCATTAAAGTGCACCCGGTGGTATTGGTGCGATTTTCGTTTTTTTATCTGTGTTAGACATAACAAATTAATTATACTATGTTACACGAATAAAATTCAAGATTTTCTTAAATCATAAAATTCAGAAAATAACCTAACACATTTTATTTTATTTTTTTGACTTTTCGACATGATTCCCATTTTTTAATCAGCTACTTATCTGCGCGACTGCGCCTTAAGCGGCACTTTTTAATGTCAAAAATGTTAAACTAAAAATATTAATGATTGATTCTAATGTCTTTTCGCAAAGGTAGATTGTTATGGAGAAGAACGGACAAGAAGCTCCACACTTGAGCACAAAGTGCCTCACTCACACTTGAGCACACAGTGCCTCACTCACACTTGAGCACATAGTGCCTCACTCACACTTGAGCACACAGTGCCTCACTCACACTTGAGCACACAGTGCCTCACTCACACTTGAGCACACAGTGCCTCACTCTCCCATAACTGAAAGTCTCCTGCTACTAAGCATTAAAGCACTTGACCTATGAAATTGCCGTATTATGAAACGGGTCACTTTGAAATGTGATAAACTAGTATAAGTTCAAATAAATTTTATATGTAAGGCAAGAGGCCTTTAAGAATTAGTTACTCTTTTGTATCTTTGGGTTTTGTATTTTCTACAATATCGCAATATAATGTCCGACCGAAAGTTCGTCGGTTTCGGTCGAGTTTCGGCAAAAAAACGAGTTCTTGGTACTTACTATAGTTTATTAGTGGTGATAATTTTATGGATTCTGAGTTTCATAATTCATTTTAATACTTATTACAGGTCCCGTCACGTAAAAAGAACGCTAGCCTTGATTCTGCGCAGTGAGCTATTTATCGGTGGTATGAAGAGTACGCGACGGGGGCATGCGCCGCTAGAGTCTGTCAAGCGAGTCTAGTCCCATGAAAAAGGCGGTAAATTCAAAAATCTTTCAGGTGTCCACACTGATGTAGCACGCTGAAAATTCTTGATACTTGAAATTCTAATAAAAAAAAATTGTTAAGGATAAATAAAACAAAAAGCATTTCAATGTAGGTATTTATTTGTCACTATCAGAACTTAGATCAGAATCAAGAAATTCAATGCCTTCATATGAAAAATCATTGTCAGTATCATCATTACGTACAGAAATTATGAAGGGTTCCAACTCTGTTTCTGATATCCTGTCTCTTACTTTGTACTTATTTTCGACACTAATAGTGTGATCTGTGCATTTTTCCAATCACTGGCTGTGACACTATTAAAACATTCCTTTATAAGATTCTCCATTTCTTTACCAGGAATTCCTAAATTTTTGCTGGCTATTTTTCTTTTAGCCAAACTCCATATCAGTTCAATTGCGTTCACAGGTCACACGCAGTGATCCGTGCGAGGCTCGTGGCTATTAAGCCATTGGCTGACAAGACTATCGGTACAATGATCGCTGTGTCCACATCCCACATGTCGACAACCTCGCGAGCCAAGTCAAGATACTTGACTTGCTTATCTTTCTCGGCTTTCACGAGGTTCCCGTCATGCGGAACAGTTATGTCAACAATCATTGCACGCCTCTCGATTCGGTCCACCACCACTATATCAGGCTTATTAGCGATAATAGTCCTGTCAGTGATGATGGACTGATTATTATTATTATAATAATAAGATCTAAATAAAAAATAATGCTCAAGTAAACATTATCTAATTTAAATCCAGCCTCTTTCAAAGTACTAAGTAGCTTGTAAGTACCTATTATGATTCTACAATAAAACAATTACGATATATTATAAAACTAGCTGTCCCACGCGGCTTCGCTCCCGTCAACTGGCTACGTACCTACCCTATCCCACCAACCCTACTCTACACCTACCCTACACCTACGCTACACCTACCCTACACATACCCAACACCTACGCTACACGTACCCTACACCTACCCTACACGTTCCCTAAACGTACCCTACACCTAACCTACACTTACCGTACACCTACCCTACACCTAACCTACACCTACCCTACACTTACCCTACACCTACCCGTCATTAGCAGGCTGTAAACTAACGAATGTCTTATACATTCCTATTTTTATTCAACTACCCTCATTAACGTTCGCTATACTAATGAGGTACTTAGATTATAGTTTTTTTTTGGGACTAGGGCCCATTTTGGCCCCACTAGAGCTTAACTGATTAATGCTCATGTCATTAGTATCTAATTATAACTCAACCATAATCACACATACAATTCAAAATAAAATTTGATATCAATTTGTCTCATCATTTCTAGCCCTGTATGGAAGAAAAAAAGTAAAAAAATAAATATTTGAAAGTTATGAGCCTCCAAAGTTCCACATTTCGACACTAATTTTAACGCATTTTTGGGGGAAAATAAATGCCATAAGAAGACGGAAAATTGAAAAACGGCCTCCATACAGGAATAGATTAGTAGTTCAAAAATGCAAATAATTTAATTTTGAACAGATACGTTTAGTCGTTTTTTCATGATATCCAGACTCCCAAAGGTCTGATTATAAAATTTCGCGCACTCGGTTTCGTCCTAAATCATTATCCATTTCGCTACTTTGTAAAAGTGTGTATTCGTACGCCAACTATTTTCCTACTGCTCATCACAGCATCTATCTCTTCCGCACGTGTTGTCGGTTGATATAAAATGCATTTTAACCCCGCGCACAAAATAGTTCGTGCCGTCGACTAGTGTAACCTTAAAAACACAATATGGCGTCCAAAAGCCGCAAATTTTCTATTTTCCAATTTTAATGTAGCCAGTGACACTCGGAGGGTTAAGACGAATCGATTGATAAGAACCATCAAAATCAGCAAACGCATTTGGTCTCTAGAACGCCACATAGGAACAAACAAACATACATAGACTGATAAACACATTACCCTCCTTCGGCAGCCGAGTAAAAATTTTTATTTTGGCTTATAAAATATATATAAATAATCATTTTATTTCAAATTTCACAAAGAAGAACATAATAAATATTATAGTTAATAGTAAAAAGGTTTTATAATCGAACCATGTTATTAGTTTTATTTTGTAAATTAGCCCCTGGCTTTCAGTAACCAGTATCCAACTGTTAGTTTATTTTGTTGAAACCGCCTTTATTGCGTAAAACACACCAAAACTTTACATCATAGAGCTAACCTTCCGTCAAAACCAAAGCTTAGGTTAGCTCCGGCATGAAAAGTAGCCTATGTGCTATTCCAGACTATAATCTATCTCTGTGCCAAATTTCATCCCGGGGGTCCTTCAGTACCTAATAGAAGAATGTGTTGCAGAATTAACCACATAACTATACCACACTGAACTATATCGAGAAGCATAATTTAATGTTGGCGACCACCTGCCTAAGGAGATCCGGTCTCGTAGACCCCCATTTATGTTTCATGCACCCCCAATTTTATATTTCTTTGTCATAGCCCCTTGCAACACAGGCGTGTAGATGCCGAATTCACAATTATGCAATTAGGCTGCCGGGATGTTACGAATATTTGCATCCGCATCCACAGCCTTATTGCGTAATGAATTCGCAAAAGGCAAAGAGTTTGAAAAATCGACCAATCACATAAACCGAAATCCACGACGCATTCAGCTCGCTTGTGATTGGTCAATTTATCATACTCATTGCCTTTTGCGAGTTCATTACGCAATAAGACTGCCGCTTCGGAGCTTCCACTGCTTCCACATCGATTTGGACATCTGCTTCCGCATCCGCAATAATTATTTTTACATTATTTTATTTTTACGGGCGAAGATTTCGTTCGGTAATAAGATCTGGCGCTTTTCTATACTCATATTATAAAGAGGTAAAATTTGTAAGTTTGTATGTAGGGGGTAATCTCTGGAACTACTGATCCAATTCTAAAATTTTTTTCACTGGTAGAAAGCTACATTATTCTTTAGTGCTATAGGCTATATAACATCACGCTACGACCAATAGGAGCGGAGCATAAATGAAAAATGTTGCAAAAACGGCCAAGAATATTACTTTTTGAGAGCTTCCGTTGCGTGCGCTGCGTAAACGGTTTCAGTTATGCAATCATGTGTGTAGGTGTAGGGTAAGTGTAGGGTAGGTGTAGCGTAGGTGTAGCGTAGGTGTAGCGTAGGTGTAGGGTTGGTGTAGGGTAGGTGTAGGGTAGGTGTAGGGTAGGTGTAGGGTAGGTGTAGGGTAGGTGTAGGGTAGGTATAGGGTAGGTGTAGGGTAGGTGTAGGGTAGGTGTAGGGTAGGTGTAGGGTAGGTGTAGGGTAGGTGTAGGGTAGGTGTAGGGTAGGTGTAGGGTAGGTGTAGGGTAGGTGTAGGGTAGGTGTAGGGTAGGTGTAGGGTAGGTGTAGGGTAGGTGTAGGGTAGGTGTAGGGTAGGTGTAGGGTAGGTGTAGGGTAGGTGTAGGGTAGGTGTAGGGTAGGTGTAGGGTAGGTGTAGGGTAGGTGTAGGGTAGGTGTAGGGTAGGTGTAGGGTAGGTGTAGGGTAGGTGTAGGGTAGGTGTAGGGTAGGTGTAGGGTAGGTGTAGGGTAGGTGTAGGGTAGGTGTAGGGTAGGTGTAGGGTAGGTGTAGGGTAGGTGTAGGGTAGGTGTAGGGTAGGTGTAGGGTAGGTGTAGGGTAGGTGTAGGGTAGGTGTAGGGTAGGTGTAGGGTAGGTGTAGGGTAGGTGTAGGGTAGGTGTAGGGTAGGTGTAGGGTAGGTGTAGGGTAGGTGTAGGGTAGGTGTAGGGTAGGTGTAGGGTAGGTGTAGGGTAGGTGTAGGGTAGGTGTAGGGTAGGTGTAGGGTAGGTGTAGGGTAGGTGTAGGGTAGGTGTAGGGTAGGTGTAGGGTAGGTGTAGGGTAGGTGTAGGGTAGGTGTAGGGTAGGTGTAGGGTAGGTGTAGGGTAGGTGTAGGGTAGGTGTAGGGTAGGTGTAGGGTAGGTGTAGGGTAGGTGTAGGGTAGGTGTAGGGTAGGTGTAGGGTAGGTGTAGGGTAGGTGTAGGGTAGGTGTAGGGTAGGTGTAGGGTAGGTGTAGGGTAGGTGTAGGGTAGGTGTAGGGTAGGTGTAGGGTAGGTGTAGGGTAGGTGTAGGGTAGGTGTAGGGTAGGTGTAGGGTAGGTGTAGGGTAGGTGTAGGGTAGGTGTAGGGTAGGTGTAGGGTAGGTGTAGGGTAGGTGTAGGGTAGGTGTAGGGTAGGTGTAGGGTAGGTGTAGGGTAGGTTTAGGTTATTGATATTAAGTAGGGGAGGTTGGGGGGAGGGGGGATGAAGGGAGGGAGAGTGGGGAGTTTTCAAAAATGATTCCGACCCAAGCATTGCCCCTTTATATGAATCTGAAAAAAGAAATATTCCAAGTCTCTCAACTTCCGAGATCCGCTTAAAGGGGGGGAGAAGGGGGGCGAGGGGGACAACTTTGAAAAATGGTTTTTTCTTTTCCGAGCCTCCTCTAAACGATTCCGTAAAAAAAAACAAAAAAAAAAGGATTCGCCAAAACGGGGGGGGGGGGACGGGGAGAAGGGGGACAAGGGGGTCAACTTTGAAAACTGGTTCGTTTGTGACTAAAGCATTGCCCCTTTATATGTATCTGAAAAAAGAAATGTTCCAAGTCTCTCAACTGCCGAGATCCGCTTAAAGGGGGGAGAAGGGGGGCGAGGGGGTCAACTTTGAAAAATGGTTTTTACTTTTCCGAGCCTCCTCTAAACGAATCCGTAAAAAAAAACAAAAAAAAAAGATAAGCCAAAACGGGGGGGAGGGGGGAGAAGGGGGGCAAGGGGGTCAACTTTGAAAACTGGTTCGTTTGTGACTATAGCATTGCCCCTTTATATGAATCTGAAAAAAGAAATGTTCCAAGTCTCTCAACTTCCGAGATCCGCTTAAAGGGGGTGAGAAGGGGGGCGAGGGGGTCAACTTTGAAAAATGGTCTTTACTTTTCCGAGCCTCCTCTAAACGAATCAGTAAAAAACAAAAAATACGGGTATCTTAGTTTCCGAGAAACGATAGAGGGGGGGAGGAGGGTGGGGGAAAAGGGGAGGTTTGGCACTTTTCCCATACTCACGGGAGTTACTTGTTTACGAATCTGTCAAAATATACCCACCTCCCCCTCCACCATCTGGGAGAACAATTATGTCAGTGAGTGAGTGAGTCAGTGGTAATGCATTAGGGTAGGTGTAGGGTTAGGTGTAGCGTAGGTGTAGGGTAGGTGAAGGGTAGGTATAGAGTAGAGTAGCTAGGATAGGGTATGGCCAAGTTGTTGGGCGCGGCTGGGGCGCTGTCAACGCTGCTTCCTAATTTGGGGGGCCCGAGCGCTGCCTGTAGGCGGCTCTACGTGGGGATCGTGCGATCGATGGCCCTGTATGGGGCCCCGATCTAGGCGAATGACCTGACGGCCGGCAGCATCGCTGTTTTGCGGAAGCCGCAGAGAGCGATGGCCGTCAGAGTCATCAGGGGGTATCGCACGATCTCCTACGAGGCGGCTTGTGTACTGGCCAGATCCCCGCCCTGGGACCTGGAGGCGAAGGTACTCGCGTCACTGTATCGGTGGCGCGAGGAAGCGCGGGCGCGGGGCGTGGGGCTGATGCAGCGACATATAGAGTTGCATCAGTCCCAGCTTCGCGAGGTCCTGGTGGCGGAATGGCGGGACAGGCTTTTAGGCCCTACCGCCGGCCTCATTACCATCGAGGCGGTCCGGCCAGTGCTCGAGCGCTGGCTCGGGAGGAGGCACGGCTCCCTGTCGTTTCGGGTGACCCAGGTGCTCTCGGGGCATGGTTGCTTCGGGAAGTACCTGTGTCGCATAAACAGGGAGCCGGACGCCCGGTGTCACCACTGCGTCGACTGCCGGGAGGACACAGCGCGGCATACGCTGGCAGAGTGTGCCGCTTGGGAGGAGCCACGCCGTGCCTTCATCTCTGAAGTGAAGTAGGCAGTGACCTGTCGCTGCTGGCCGTAGTCGAGTCTATGGTCGGCAGCGAGGAGTCCTGGGACGCAGTGGTATCGTTCTGCGAAACAGTCGTCTCGCAGAAGGAGGCTGCGGAGAGGGAGATTTCATCCGCTAACCCGATCCGCAGCAGACGCGCCGGGCGTCGGGTCAGGTTTAATTTACGAACTTGTGCGTAATAGAATTTACCAACTATTCATAAAGAGGAAACGGGGACAGAGAGTGCCGACTGAATTTCCTTAGTAAAAAGTCATAATTCGAGGTCTGGCTCTCGTCTCTTTTCTCCTCCAATATTGGACCAATTTAAAAGATATTCCATAAACTGAATTTTATATAAATTAAAGATATATACTATATGTTATATATGTTTTTTTGATGATACATTATCTTTAGAAGCTCTAGGGACATAGTATATATCTTACTTTACCAGTTTATGGAATATCTTTTAAATTGGTACAATATTGGAGGAGGAAAGAGACGAGAGCCAAACCTCGAATTATGACTTTTTACTAAGGAAATTTCGTGGCTAAATAATAACAGCCGCACGGGTCGATCATCAAGGTTAAGCAACGCTTGACGAGGTCGGTCCGTCGATGGGTGACCATTCCAACATACCGAGTTTCCTCCATGCCTCGGAAAGCACGTTAAGCCGTTGGTCCCGGCTGTTATTTGAAGATCTTTGACAGTCGTTACAGGTAGTCAGAAGCTTGAGATCTGACACCAGTCTTGCCAAGGGCTACCGTGTTACCCAGTTACTGGGTTGTGGAGGTCAGATAGGCAGTCGCTCCATGTAAAACACTGGCACTTAGCTGAATCCGGTAAGACTGGAAGCCGACCCCAATATAGTTGGGAAAAGGCTAGGCAGATGACTAAGGAAATTCAGTCGGCGCTCTCTGCCCATATTTCCTCTTAAATAAAATGCAGCAATGCTTAACTTAACTTATAAAAATATTACTATCTTCGTACGCAAAATACGCGCTTGGTCGTGGAGTTGCGGAAACCAGCCTGTTTTAACCTTTAACCTACTATCTTATTATTTTCGCCACCCATATAGTTTCTTTTAAAACATCTTAAGATCTCTATCCGCAGATGTGAGCCGCCAAATATCCGTCTCCACGGATGGGACATCCCTGGTGTAGATCCTTGGGTGTCGATATAACACACTTTGGGAATCACTGGTATACATAGTTGGTTCCCAACGCAAATTACGCGCTTGGTGGTGAAGTTGCGGATACCAGCCCATTTTAAGCTACATAGTTGGTTTTGTGTAATTTATAATGATCTCACTAAATTTTAAGTTACCACCTAAATGACAGGCGAGCCAGTGTTCAAATTGTGTTCAGATATACATCTGGTATGCCAACATCAGAGTGAGTTACCACTATTATACATCAGGATGGTCTTGCCCTGTTATTCTTACAATAAAATTTGTAATAGATAGTTAGGGTGCTACATTTTAAGCTTTCAACTTATTATACATTAACACACTGATACTGAATCAGTCTATTAAAATGAGTTTAGATGAAATTTTGTGATATAGTTAAAACATTAATATTGTAGTAACTCCATCTTTTGAGAATAGTACTAACCGAGTGTGAAGCAGCTACGGAGATATCAAAGGGGCGCTCCTCGTCAGAGTCTTCTGTGCTGTCGCTGCTGGTAGAGTCACTGGAGTCTGACTCGTCCTCATCGTCATGTCGTCCACCCCCGGCGCCCAGCCCGCCACCGCCGTCAGGACTAGCGCCACCCCCGCCACCAGGGCCTTCAGCGCCGCCACTGTCGTGTTGATCATCACGGTTTTGATTTTGACGCTCCTCCAAACCATTATCACTGCCATCACTATCTGCATTTGCATAAAAAGATATTATTTACTAAAATAAAAAATCTAAATGTCATGGTGGCGTAGTGGCTAAGACCTCACCTCTCATGCTCTAGGTTTGGGTTAAAATCCGAGCATTTACAATGTGACTTTATTTAATTCATGTGTACTTTCTAAGTTGATCTTCAAAGACAATAGTGAAGGAGAACATCATGAGGAACTTGTAGTTAATATATGTCTGAAATCATCCCTGCATTGAGCAAGTGATTGGTGGTGATTAGTGCTCGTGCTTTCTCTCTGTTTCAGAACAGGCCTTTGCTTTAGGGGAACAGTAACAGCCTGGTATTATTACATATTGAGCCGACCAGCAGCTTCGGCCACTTGGGGAAAGACGAAATAATAACGATATGCTAAACATATCCGATAAAATCAAAACGTTAATTAAAAAAGAAATGCGCACTGTCTTCTCTGGGATGCCAAAATTAATCTAATTTTACTCTATATACTTTTCTCTCTCGCTTTTTTCTATGTTTTTAGGTTTAATTAGTGAGTAGTTTTTGGTTGAAGTGTATATATGTCTGTAGTCTTAGTTTTTTAAGTATTTTGTACACTGTATATACTTTTATCTATATGTAAATAAAGAAGTAAGCTATTTTACTCACCGTTACCATCCATCAGACTCAAAAGTAATTCTTTTAGAGACGAAATCTTGTCACTTTTAGCTGTCCCTGTGTAGAATTAAGTGCTGGGCGAAGAATTGTTTTGTTGTTAAAAAATATTAAAAATAAAATAACACGACACCCCAACCCCCGTCACTTTCGTTGTTTAGTTGTGTTTACGAATAAAGTTTTCGAAAAGTTTTGACAACAATTTTGGAATAGTGAAAAACAAAAAAATATACATATTACGTTCAAATTTTTCATGTTTAAAAAAAAACATTCTTATTTTATATCGATCGTTTTGGATTTCGTCATAGTTAACATCACAACAACAAAAAAGAGCCTCACAGAACGAAAACGAGCTCCATATCTTATCTTATCTTATGGAGGGGCCGAGAAATACCTCGGACACTTCGACCCATTGGGATCTTTTGTGGTCCCCTAGATAACTTACTCCTCCTCATTCTCGTTGAAAACCGTTTTCATGAGTTTTACAACGAGACTAGGAGATATGAGCCTATAATCTTCTGGTTTTGGGTATCCAACCCCTAGGAGACTCATTCGCTTACCAGCCAGTGCATCGCATGTGCACAGTAGGTGCTCCATGCGTTCCGTATGTTCCCCACACAACCTGCACATGGGTGTCGCGGTTAGACCCATCTTCATGAGCATGTCGTTGGTTCCAAAGTGCCCAGTAAAGGCCCCAAGCAGGTAGCGGATTTGCCCCCTGCTCATGTTCCAAATGCAATCCCGGGCTTTGAAAGTGGAGCCCAGGAATCTCTTGGAGTGTTGTAGACCGGTAGTAGACAGCCAACAAGTTCATTGTCTGTGATCTGCAAACTCCCTAAATGCGGCTTTTACGAGACACGTCGATATGCCTACACATGGTTCTGGACCCACAAAATCATTCGCTGAGCCCTCCCTTGCCAGTTCATCAGCCACTTCGTTGCCATGGAATCCTTTGTGCCCAGGGACCCACATCAGTCTTACCCTGTTGTGCTTCCCAAGCCTGTTTAGGGTTTGGATAGCATCCAGAATAAGTCCGGAGTCCACTTTGTAGGATGCCATGGCTTTGATTGCAGCCTGACTGTCACTAAGAATATATATGGATTTACCTTTGGTCCCTCTATCTATATTCTCTTGAGCACAGGTTATAATGGCATATGTTTCCGCTTGGAATACAGTTGCCATCTTCCCTAAGCTTTTGCTACATTTGTAGCCTTTTGCGTATATTCCCGCTCCTGTACCTGATTCCATTTTGGATCCATCAGTGTACCACACCAGACTATCTTGTTCTGGTGGATCAAGTCCCTTCGTCCAGTCCTCTATTGTAGGGATTTGGACCTTGAAAGACCTCTCAAACACAAACATAGTTTGCATTTTATCGGATAACATGCTTGTTACCCGATCCAGGTCTTCATTCTCATCGAACTTTGTATGGTTAGTCTTTGGCTTAGAGGCATCCCATAGTCCAGCGACAGCGAGACGATGTAATGTCTTCCTTGCCTCGAATTCAACCATCATATGCAGAGGAGGGATATTGAGGTATCTCTCAATCGCTGCCGTAGGTGTTGTCCTGAAAGCACCCGTGATGCCGAGACACACTGTTCTTTGTAACCTGGTGAGTGGCGCTTTGCACGAGGCAAGCTTTGTTCTTGGCCACCACACTATGCTGCCGTATGTGATAATAGGTATTATCATTGTCCGGTACAGCCATCGTATCACTTTGGGCTTTAGCCCCCAAGTTTTACCGTAGGTAGAACGACACATGCCGAACACTCGTAAGGCCTTTGTCGTAATATTTTCCACATGAGTTTTCCACCTGAGTTCTTTATCAAGCGTTACACCCAGATATTTAACTTCGGTGGACCAGGGCAGTTTTATTCCATTGAGGGAGAGCTCTCCTAGGTTTCCTAGTTGTCTCTTCCTCGTGAAGGGAATAATGACTGCTTTGCTTGGGTTGATAGAGAGGTGGTTCACTGTACACCATTCCTCTGTCATCCTCAATGCCTGTTGTAATAATCCAGACACTATGTTCGGGAATTTACCATTGACCATTATAGATATGTCATCCGCATAGCCTACTGTGTAGAATGGTCCGGTATTGAGTTTGGTTAGTAGCGAGTCTACTACCAAGCACCACAATAATGGTGACAGCACTCCGCCTTGCGGACAACCTCTTGTTGTTTTTGCACTAAGTCTGTCTCCCATTAGTTCCGATCTGACTGTTCTACTTCTCAGCATATAGTCAATCCAGTTGCACGTGGTATCATTGATGCCATGTTCCTTTGCAGCAGTGCGTATGGACTCAAATGTTGTCTTGTCAAAGGCTCCCTCTATGTCGAGGAAAGCCCCGACACATATTTCTTGTCCCTCTAGCGCAGCCTCGGCTCGACTCGCAACATAGTGCAATGCCGTTTCCGTAGATTTGCCGGGGCTGTAGGCGCATTGTAGTTTATGTAGAGGGAATACTTTCAGAGGACCCTCTCTTAAGTACCTGTCTACCATTTTCTCCAGAGTTTTCAAGAGAAAGGATGATAGACTAATGGGCCTGTAAGCTTTAGCTTCTTCATAAGTCGGTCTGCCCACCTTCGGTATAAAGGTGACTTTGACCTCCCTCCATGCTTTGGGTACGTACCCAAAGGCTATGCAGGCTCTGTAGAGCTTACTCAAATGGGGTATCAAAACAGATGCCCCTTCTTGCAATAGTATTGGGTAGATGCCATCAGGACCAGGGGATTTGAGTGGCTGGAAGCCCGCTATGGCCAGCTTCAATTTATTTTCATCTACCACTTTCTTTGCCGTGAGCCAGTTATTTTTGGACGTGTGCCTTGTAAGCTCGTCCCTTGTGACTGGTTCCTCTTCATCGCTATCGCGCAGTATACATTCTGGGAAGTGGGTCCTAAACATCACGCCCAGAGTGTCCTGTCCAGTTTCCGTGAGTTGCCCATTCTCATCCATTACAGATGCTAGTGGGTTTGTCTTGGTCATGGACATTGCTTTGCACAACCTCATCCCATTTGGCAGAGTTTCGATGGAAGTGCAATGCTGCCGCCAATTAGTTCTTCTGGCCTTGCGTACCGCCGTGTTATACCTTGTTAGCATGCTATGATAGCCAGAAAAATCCTTCCTGGCTTTTGCATCATTAAAGGCCTGTCGTGTTTCCTGACGTATTTTGGCTATTTCAGGAGTCCACCATGGTACCTTTTTGCCAAAGGCCTTCTTCTCTGGGCAGTTATCTTCCCATGCACCGATGATGCCTGCCTTGATTCTGTCCGCTTCAAATTCTATATCCAGTATGGAATTGAGCTTACCTTTAGGGCTCCCTAAATTTACTTTGAGGTCCCTCCTGTATGAGTCCCAATTTGTATACCTTGGGTTTCTCCTTCGTCTAGTTTCGGCTTCTCCCGCCGTCCTAAACCTAAAGCATATATAATTATGGTCAGACAAAGAGATTTCGTCCGACACATTCCAAACGAGCTCCATGAATGGACTTCAACTTCATTCATTTTCTCAACCCCGAATTGGGTACGAGTCTTTTAAGTTACCGGTTTCATTTCCGTAGTATTTCATTACACTTCACTGGGACTTTAAGCATGACATGTTCTAATATGACACTGTTCTAATATCCGAACGTAAAAGTCAACCTGTGTTCTCCAATAAATTATTTTTATCTGTTGTCATCATAGTATCTTTAAGTAGTCAGTCTGTGGTTGTCATTCACGATTTCGCGAACGCACGTCTCGTGAGTTGACTGATATGATAAAAATATCGAATTGTGTATGAGAAATGTGAATAAACAGTGCTTGTTGCAATCAAAAGTTGCATCAAAATGTATCGTAAAATAGTGTGGTGTTATGTATTTGTGTTGACGTTGTTGGATATATCGCTGAACACGAAGCTGTCAGCCCAGGGAAAGAGCCATGGTAAAATCGATTTTAAAATACTAAATATATGTATTTGTTTTCTTATGCAAACGTCTTAGTTTAACGATTGCCGCAGACTTACAAGAAAAGCAGTGAGGTAGGTCAAATAAAAAGTTATGTGGAATAGCGTTATAAGTTGGCAGGATCGTCGTGAAGCGGCAGTACGCGGCGATGTTATTTTAGATCGGGGCCGAGGCGCGCTTGTTTGTCGTTTTTCTTTAACTATTTGCATGGTATTTTAGTAAGTTGCGAGACGCTGGGAGCCGGCGAGCACGCGGGGGGTGGCGAAAGCGCGCCCCGCGCAGCAGATGTGCACAGCTGCACGCTCACTGACCCCCCCAATAAAAAAAATACCCACACATAAAAAACGCAGGAACCTTCTTTGCTAGAGGTCAGCTGATACTGCTAATAATTATTATTAAAATGTAGGTTTACATATACTTGAAAAATAAATGTTATCTAAAAAAAAAAGCCCTTATTTTGTTATGGTTTAAGACATTTATTTCTTTAAAACAGAATAAACACATTCACTTACAATGAGAAACAATAGTTTTGTTATTTTAATTATTAATTTTATCTTTCCAGGTGTTACAGTACATGATTCCCTTATAGAGGGAATAACATTTCAGGTAACTATTTCAATATTTTTTAATAAACTTACTAACACTGCTGATCACACTCACGTTTTTTTTATTCTTTTATCCCCAAACAAAACTTATTTGTGATATTCATCCACAACGCAGCATGGTACAACTATTTTGTAGCGTAATCATTTAAATGTCATCATTAGATAACAATATGATACACATTAAGCTTATCCTATTATATCTCAAAACAGACAAGCCCCCTCATCGGTACATAAATCCCTGATAAAGAAGAGTGATAAGATTTAATTGTCATTTAATTTTCTTCCTTTCAATACTTGATCGAGAACCAAAAGTAAACTTGTATGCTTACAAACAGTGCTGTAATATTCATACAAGTAGCATTTATAAAACTTCCAATGTTATAATTATTTAGTAGGATAGGATAGTCGATTGTTGACCCCCTTTACCGCACTTAGACTCTCATTTGGTACGTTATGCATACAAGCCTCCTTTCTGTGAGAGGGAATGGGCTGTAATTCACCAAGGGGTCCAGTGCGGTTGGTGGATGTCACATGTCTTCAAATTTTTGGTTCTAAGACATGCCGGTTTCCTCACAATGTTTTCCTTCACGGTTTTGAGAGTAGTGGTGATGAAATAATTTACAGAAAAGTAAAGAGCCTGCCTGGGTTTGAACCCACAACCTACAACTTGTTAGTAATAAAGTAGTAATATACAGTTGTATGTGTTTGCTATGTGTGGCATGTCACTATCAGTTATTAGTGTTGTTTCCTTGTGGTTCTATTCCCGGCCACTTCCTCTGCTCCACCTAGCCCTGCCCTGAGCTTGCGGTCACTCACCTCAGCCCACACACTGTTCTACTGATAACTATGGAGAACATACTATAACTACTACCATGTGAAAATACAAAAGAAGATGATTGTTCCAAACCCTATCCAAGGGTATAAAGAGACAGTGCTCATGCACACAAAAATATCCTTTCCTTTCTTTTAGGTAATGGATAACTTGTGAACTGTCAGAAAAATGGTTTTACTGATAACTCAAAATAACAGGTAGAAATTCTCCAGTTAAATACAAAAGCTGGATACAGCCTGCCTGTTTTTTTGCAATTATATAATTGACAAACAGTGATTGTAGCAATGGTATGGACATGGGACACCACTGTGTCTGTGTCATCACAGTAACAGGACAATAGGCAGATGCCATACTATAATATTCTGTTTATAAAATGCCCCATTGAGGAAATCACCATACTTTATTGAAGAGGATAATTAAATCAATTAATGTGCCATGTACAGTATTCATACATGTTTGTTTTGACATGTCATCTGATCACCATTATACAGAAACAGATGATTTGAGAATGTATTCCCTGCAGAGCGCCGGATTCTAAGCTAGTCTAGGTAAGACAGACTGTATGGCCTCTGTATGAGCAGGGCTTCAGTCACATGAGTCACACTCTTACGGAGCAGTGATTGTTGCTCCCACTTGTTGCACACACACCTAAATATATCCCACTAAACTACATTATTTCCTACTGTTTTCAAGAAAACTGTGTGTCAAAAACTTAAAATTAATGATGTTATATAATATGATGGTTGGTTCAAATAAATTTTGGTGCCTATTTTGTGTTATGTATGTTATATTAAACTGTTCTAAGTTTTAAGTAATATTGTTATAGAGTGCCATATTTATGGAAAACATAATTTGCTTAAAATTGTTCTAGAAACTTGTTTTTCTTTAAGGTTTTAATATGCAACATCCATACTAATATTATCAATGCGAAAATAACTCTTGTCTGTCTTACCTTTTCACGCTTAAACCGTTGAACCGATTTAGATGAAAAAGCCCTGGAAAGGACATAGGATAGTATTTTTTTTATTTATTTTGAGAAAACAAACAGTTACACAAAACAATACAAAGATAAAAAAATAAAAAATAAAAATGTAACATTTGTGTAGCCCACGACGTTATCCACAACTTAATAAAATAATGTTACCTACCAATGCCCACAACTGAGGCTGAGAATAACACAAATAAACAAAGTTATAAGATTAAAATTCAAAAACAAAAATACAGAGATAAAATTTAAAAAAATAATTAATCAAAATTCAAAGTAAATTATAAATCAGCAAATAATTAAAATTCATAAAGTATCAAAAGTAATTAAATTTATAAACTTCAAAAATTACTAAAATGTTAAAAGTAATTAAAATTCAAAACATGATTTAAATGTAAAAAAATAAAATAAAATTTGCATGCAATTTAAATGTCAAAAGTTTTAAAATCTAAAGGATCATTAAGAAAAATAAAATTAAAAAAATTATCAAATATAATTAAAATTCAATAAAAAATAAAAAAAATCTTAAATTAAACCACATTTATACAAAAACAAAATATAAGAAATTCAATTAAATTAGCTAAACCTACAGTTCTTGTTTTAGTTTTTTGAGCCACTAATTAAATTGATCAAGGAGCTCCTGAACTTATTTGATGACAATGTATACAGTTTTATCACGGAAATCATCCTTAAGGGGGTTGACAGGGGGGTAGAAGTTTGTATGGTGAACTAATAATTTTTTAAGTAAGGTGGTAAGATAAGATAAGATAAGATAAGATAAGATCATTTATTTGTCCAAAACATGAGTATACACACACATGGCATGCAAGATGTTACATAAAATTTATCACTGTCATGTTTTGCCTCAACGGCGTACAAATATAATAAGTACCTATACATCAAACAATTACAAACTTATCCATTATACAAAACAATCATTAATACAAATTAGAATTTAAAAATTAATATACTACAGCATAGTGTCATCAACTCATCAAAGAAATGTATATAAAATTAGTCAATTAAATGTCAAAGTAATTAGGAATAAAATCTGGATATTTCAACAAGTCAAATTAATTTATCAGTCAAAAATTCGTCAGTGCTATAATAGACTTTCTCTAACAAAAGGCGTTTTAAACTACTTATTAATTTATTTGTTGTATATTCCCTCCAAAGTTTTGGTAAAGTATTATAAATAATTGGCGCCATACAGAATATACTTTTCCGCAATAGTGCTGTCCTAGACCTAGGAACGCAAAGTTTGCTATTGTCGCGTCTATTTCGAATTACTTTATCCGACAATAGGGGAAATAAATGTGGGTTCGATCTGACAAACATAATAGTCTCTAAAATGTACAAGGATGGTAGGGTCAAGATTTTATATTTTTTGAAATATGGTTTGCAACTTTCGGTAACATGAAGTCCAAACATAGTTCTAAGGCACCGCTTTTGGGTTTTAAAAATTACATGTTTATTTGTTGAATTGCCCCAAAAAATTACTCCGTATCTTAACTTAGAGGACACTAGGCCATGATAAGCAGTTAGCAGCGCATCAACATTTAACATTGGGGCTAATTTGTACAGAGCATATGTGGAATTACTAATTGTTTTGCTTAAGGCTTCCGTATGTGCTTTCCAATCTAATTTACTGTCAATAGTTACTCCAAGAAATTTTGTAGTGTCAACTTTGTGTATGTTATTATTACTATAGTGTACATTAACATTTGGAATGGTTATTCTTTGGGAAAAATGCATGACATTCGTTTTTTCAAGATTTATCTTAAGATTGTTGTTTTCCAACCATTTTATCACTGAACCTATAGAATTGTTAATATCAGCTTCGTAAGTGTCTCTATTTTTACAAGCGATCGTAATGGTACTATCATCGGCAAAAAGTGTCATAGGGTGGTCAATACTTTTGGGTAAGTCATTAATATAAAGTATAAAAAATAGTGGGCCTACGACAGTGCCTTGCGGTACCCCAAATTTGACTACACGCTCTTTTGATTTATGAATAACTTCATGTTTATTGCCTCCATTTACTGCCGAAATTTCTGTATATTGTCTTCTGTTGCTCAAATAAGATTTAATAAGGCTGGAGACATTACCTCTAATGCCGTATGCTTCTAATTTCTCAATTAGTATGTCGTGACGGACATGGTCGAAAGCCTGTGTCATGTCACAGAATATCGTACATACAGGTATATTCGTATCTACGTTTGGCATGACATTATGTAAAAAGTCATATAGTGCGAGGTTTATGGTTTTACCATTTCTGAACCCTTTCTGTTCATGAGCGAGTATATTTTCTTTTTCGATATAAGTATATAACTGCTTATATAAATACTTTTCAAATATTTTTGATATTATACTAATAAGAGATATAGGTCTATAAAATTGCATTAGCTCTTTATTTTCCTTTTTAAATAATGGTTTAACAGTAGATATTTTGAGTGCCTCAGGAAAAACACCAGTCTCTATGCAAAGATTAATTATATGGCTTAGATGCGTTGATATTTCTCCCGCTACTGCTTTTATAACTTTTGTTGATAGACCATCGTATCCTACACTATTTGTGTTTTTTAATGTTTTTATAATTTGTAACACCTCAATTGGTAGACATGGGGACAGAAAAAATGAGTCTTTTCTTTTCTGTATCAATGCTGTAGCTTTATCCCCAGATCCTGCTATAGGATTGATTTTATCAATGAAGTAATTATTGAAGGCATTTGCAATGTCTTTTGGATCAGTGATAATATCATTGTTCACACGAATTTTGTCAATGCAGTTTTTCGGAATGTTAAATTTTGAGTTATTTATTATTTTCCAAGTTGCTTTAGATTTATTATCTGAAATATTTATTGTGTAGTTATTTTGAGCCCTTTGAGTAAGTTTAACAATTTTTTTAAATAGTTTAGAATAATTAGTAAGTTTGCCTTTGTTAATCTGATTTGGTTTAAGTCTGTATTGCCATAGGAGCTGTCTTTTCTTTTTACTACATAGTTTAATACCACGTGACACCCATTTCGGTTTTCTCATAGTATTAATTCTAACATTCATTTCGGGAAAGCACAAATTATAAAATAATGAAAATATGTCAAGAAAAGATTTATACGCTACGTTAGGATTATTGGTTTTGTAAATGTCAGAAAATGATAAATTATTTAAGCAATTTTTAAATTTTGTCATGTTTTCATTACAGTAGTCACGTCTTTTTACCTGCCAGTATTTAATGTTACATTTTTTTTGTACTGGGAATATCATAAATTGTGCTGTATGGTCCGATAGAGCAAGTTCTAGGACTTCAACCTTACATGCTTTGCGAAAATTATGAGCAATATTATCAATACAGGTTTTACTTTTAAGGCGTGTGGGTTGATTCACAGCTAAATTTAAATTATAGTTAAGTAAAAGGCACTCAAATTCAATAGTTTGAAGGTTCCTTTTTAAAATATCGATATTAAAATCCCCTGCAATGACAATATTAAGATTGCACTTCTTAGTTAGCTCTTTTAGGAGAATTTGTAATTTATCCATACATGTGTTCAGGTTAATTGACTTGGGAACTCTATACACGCATGCTAGGATAGTGTTATAATAAGGTAACTCTATCGCGCAACATTCAAATACTCCGGGTTCTGATATGGTTGCTATCTTCTTTAATTCGATGAAGTGGTGTCCGTTTTTTACCAAGATGCATGCTCCACCTCTTTTGCTTTCTTTTCTACAGTACGACGCCGCTAGTTGAAAATTTGGTATAGTTACATAAGATTCATATCCTGCCATAATGAAGTGCTCGGTTACGCACAATACACACTACTACATTTAAACCTTTTTCTGACAACTCATCCAAACACACTGTGACCATGTCGGATTTGTTTAGTAAACCGGCAATATTTTGATGCATAACACAGATATTATTAGTGACGAAAAAAATTGGTTAGATTCTCTTTATTTATTTCCTTAGTTTTAACCGTGTCATAGTACTCAGTTTGAAAAAAGTTTTCTTTATCTTGGTCAACAAATTGTCGAGTCAGATTATCTTCATCCTCTTGTGTATAACTTATCATATTTGCTTCTATTGAGTCTGCGTTAGATCGATTGATTTCATGTAAAAGAACATTTAGATCTTGAAAAACAGCTCGCATACCAGTGTTATTGAGCTTTCCGTTACGTCTATAGAACATTGTGTAGTCATAGGACAGGTTCTTGTTCGAGTCGAGAAAATAAGCGTGTTCATGAGTCAATATATCACGGTATAGTAATCTATTAAAATGTTCTACCCTCCCATTAAATAGATTAGAATAATTGCCGTATTTGAAAGTCGGTGCGCAGATAATAATATTTGTATGTTTAATTTTACTTATAGATGCTCGTATACTAAATATAAAATCAGGATAGTCTTTTGAGTTGACGTCTTCTTCTCCTATTAATATGATACAGAAATCATTTATAGTGAATGATTGCACTTTGGTTTCTATGTTGTGCATCATTTGGCCCACCGTACGGTGTGGCATTAAGTAGTGACATATCTCTGACTTGGGTTGAAGAGTAGTATCTGAGATTGAAATAATTTTATTTACATTATTGTTGCTGATGATACATATCTTATAGGTTTTTGAAGAATTCTGCCTGGGTCTTGGTTCTTGTGTAGATGTGACTGTTTTCACTGGGCGTGTATTTGTTTTGGCGTTTTGATCCTGATGTTTAATAATCTCAACATTGTTTGTGAAACTTTGTGAAGACTGGATTATAGGGGTGGCTGTTGATGGTTCGCTGTATTTCTGTTCTAATGTTTCGGTTTGTGTTTGTTTCACTTTCATAGTCTTACTTGACGTCTTCATTGGAGATGCGACTTTATGTTTAACCGGACTACTCGTTATCTTTTTATATAAGCTGTTCTTTTTTAATAATTCTTCATTAGTCTGTCTAAGTTCACAATTTTCTGATGATAACAACTCAATTTCTCTGTGCGCACTTTGTAACTGTGTCTCTAGATCCAGTAACTTGTTATTTAAACATTTTATTTGTTCGTCATCCTCGTTGGACAAGTCAGGCATACTATTTGCCGTACTCTCCAACGTTTGTGACATAATCTCACTGGCATCATCAGTTGCTACACTTGCTACGGATCGTGTTCGATTGCGACGAAATGTTATGTTTTCCAGAAAGTTCATGATGATACTTGAAATCCCCTTTTTGTATGTTTTTTAAATATTCACTGATGTTTAAAGTTTTATGGCCAGAAACATTCACAAAAAGACTTCTCGAAACCCAGATTTGAACTCGAGACACTTTGGTTCACGGAATCGATGTCGCGCCCTCAACCGCAACGCCAACTGGTATCTTATGTTCAGTGTTGAAATTATTGCTCCGGTCTCACGGTGAGTTTATTAGGACGTTAGAATGCGGTAGGTTGATTTTTTCTAAACAACGTAACCACCAAAAATAAAAAATTTTTTTTTTCGTAATCACTATAGAAATCGCTTAATTAGATATTTAATTATGTAACTAACATGATTTAATATTGTTTATAGTAACATGGGAATGTTCTATGCACTGCACTGTTTATTTATTATAATTGTGAAAAGTTATTGTCATATTATAGGTACATTTTACTGGATTTCACTGGACATAGGTTTTAAGTAATTTATGCACTTTCTTTGAGAGTTTCGAAGCGATAACACTGTCACTTGGTATTTGGATTATTATAATGATATTTAACTGTTTGTTTTGCGATAAACTGTGTATTTACTATTTTTAAACAATTAAATGACGTGAAGCCAATGTTGATTGTAGCACTACCGCCACCTTTTTTCACATACCTATAATATTATGGCGCTTCACACACCTATAATATTATGTAGCGATATAAAAAAATAGGCTATTCAAAGTACTAATGCTACGCAGACGAAGTTGCGGGCAACAGCTAGTTAACAAATAAATCATCTTATAATAATCACCCCTTAAGTTAAAATCTACAAGTCCGTGATTAGACCTGTCATGTAACTGTATAGATCAGAAATTTGGTATGTGAAAAAGATGGATGAAAAAAAAGATTCCTACGAATTTAGACACTCCTCCTTTTTTTGAAGTCGGTTAAAAAGAGATTGCATGACTGTATACTGCTTACCAATTTCTGGACCGCCCTGAAGTTGGCTTTCCGATGCGCAAGGCACGAATCGGTGCTGTTTTACTACTGCGCAGCCATTGTAGCCAACTTCAGGGCGGCCAAGAAGTTTGGAAAGAACTATAGCAGAGATGTGAATGGTGAAATGGATATGCGGAGCGACGAGAAGGATAAAGTGAGAAATGAGTATATTACAGGAAGTTTGAAAGTGACAGAAAAGTTGAAAGGAAACTGTTTGTCCTGGTATGGTCATGAGGAGGGATGAAACGCATGTTACTAAAAGCGTTATGAATATAAATGTGGATGGATGGAGAGGGAGGGGAAGGCCAAAGAAAAAATGAATGGACTGTGTGAGGAGTGATATGAAAGAAAAGGGAGTCAGTCAGTGATAGCGTGACGGCGGACAGGACGATATGGTAGAAGAAAACGTGTTGCGCCGACCCCAAGTAACATGGGACAAGGGCAGGCAGATGATCTTTAAAATGTTTCCAGCAACACTACCTACAAAGTGTTTCTGCAGAATGTTGCGGCACTTTGTGATATCTACTAGGAAGCATCATTATCATTCCTTTGAACTTATGTTTGGTGCAACATGTCTGCTGCCATACTTTTATATTATTCATCATCTCAGTGTCCCAGTCGACATCATAGTTTCTTAGGTATTTCCCTCCAGCTCTCAGGCTGCGGGCTCGTAACGAGCGACAAGGAGTGTTAACGTTACATTTTCTCAGGTTTTTACCCACACAATTATACTCAAAACTGTCTTCACGTCCTCATTCCTCCGCATCAAATGACTATATCGAAAAATTACTATGGGCGCACGGTTGGCGCAGTGGTTGACTGCTGCGCTTCGTGTCGCGGGTTCGATTCCCGCACGGAACAAATATTTGTATGACCTACACATAGTTGTTCCGGCTCTGGGTGTTTGTGTATATGAATTTATATGTTTGTAAACGCACCCACGATACAGGAAGAAATTCCTAGTGTGGGGCAACGTTTTATTTTAAATAAAAAAAAATAAAAATTATCTGTCATGATAGCTCATTTTCACACAACCATTATAAATGCGAAAATAATTCTTTTTTTTTTATTACCATTTCACAACTAAACGGTTGAACCGATTTATATGTATGGAGATAGTTTGAGAGCCTGGGAACGACAGGATAGTTTTTATTCCGGTAGTGTGTTCCCGTGGGATGATAGAACACTTGTTACGCGGGCGAATCCGCGGGCAGAATATAGTTACCTAATAGCTCTTATGTCAACAATGCCTTAAGTAGTGCAGTGATCAGGATGTTGCTGTGCACAGGAATGGGGCAAGGAGGCAGGAGCGGCGGGCGGCGCGCGAGGAGGGCGCGCGGTGGCGGCTGGCGCGCTGGCGCTGTCGCCGCCGGCGCTGGACTTCGGGCGCGCGGCGCTGGCGGCGGCGCACGCGCTCACCGTCACGCTCACCAACACCGCCAACACCACCATGCACCTGGCCTCTGTAGCCGGCACCACGCCCGACTTCCACGCCTCCTTCTTCGAGTCTAAGGTACTGCATCTCTTCGATACTTTCATACTGGGACAGGTAGTACTGACGATGCGATATAGATTATGCTCGTAACTACGTATTAACAATACTTATGGACGAATATCAACAAAGATACAATGGGCTCCCGCAAATTTGACCAGCTATCTGTGTGCTTAGTGCGAGTTTTTTAACGTACTCACTCGTGATATCGTAAACGAATGTATACAAAAAAAGAGGTTTTACCGTCACCAGACGGCGCTTATCCAGTTTCAATACAAATTGTAGTTTACGTTAACGCGATTGAGCGTGAATAAAAACTCGCACTAAGGCCTCAGTCCGTTGGATGCGGCGACACTTGAGGCAAGCCTATGGTCAGCAGTGGACGACTCTCGGCTGAAATAATCATCAAGAAAGATGTGTGCTCCAAAGCATCGCCGACGTAATTCGTATCAGATTCGTCTGGTGTGATAAGTTGATAACCATAACAGTTTTATTACATTCGATATATTATGTAATGAAAGTCTTTGTTAGTTCTCACATAGCGTGCACTGGTATCCCGACGTTGTGTGCTTGAACATAAAAAAAAAGTATTTTGTAGTGTTGCGGTATTGGAACCCGCGACACTACTCATGCACAAGTTAATCGCTGAGCCGTGTTGACTAACAGAGGATTGCCGAGGTTGGTGCCCGGTGGGGGGGGAGGTGGCACAGTGGCACGGTAGTGTTATATAGATAGCTTGACCGTGCCGGTGGCACATAGGTACACTTCTGCTAATGTGGCAGGATGGACTTCAAAATTCGCATTAAAAGTAAACAACTTTAGTTTAAAACTTTACTCGAGTCGAAGCCCTACAAATGTGCCGTTTTGATCTTTGGTTCGGGACTCTGAACTCAGGTAGTTGGCCTAGTCAGGTAGCAAGAGCAACAGTGAACGCGGTTCACGAGAGAGCTGGTTTGTGTAGTAGGTTATTAGTGCTCGCCAAACTTCTGGGCCGCCCTTAAGTTGGTTTTCCGATGCGCAAGGCACGAAACGGTGCTGTTTTTGTATGAGATTTACTATTGCGCAGCCATTGTAGCCAACTTCAGGGCGGCCAAGAAGTTCGGCGAGAACTATACACTTGAGCGGAGCTGGGCTGGTCTTACTTGGCTACGCCCAGAGTCTGTCATTGAGACGCATTAGTCTGCAAATTACTGCTGATCTTATGAATACTATATAATAAACATAATTTAAAAAATATGAACTAAGTTCGTTAGTATGCCTATGTACAGCAAGTCACTTTAGATAAATAAGTACATTCATGATTCTGTACTCATCGTGTCATGGTACCAGGAGAGCCACCACTGCCTAACAAACATATACGTATAGCTCTGCTTTTAGCATAATGTTGGTTTAATTTCGCTAATAATTTAATCAAGGTGGTACCCGTCAGACAAACATGATAATAAAAGTCTCGAAAACATTAATATCTGCTAGTATTATGTAATAGGTAGGTATGTGAAAAAAGCTGGCTAGGAAATAAATTTGACCGTGACATTTTGTCAGCTGGTGGCTGGCGAGTGGTGGGAGAGTGCGAGCGCCCAACGTGACGTCACACACACATTGTGGCCACCGCGGCTGCAGCTCATAGCGCGCCCTCGGCCCTCCCCTCGGCCTCGCAGAGTCGCAGCTTCGCTCTCGGTAACGTCGCTAGCTGAGGAGACTCCCTGTTTCCGACAACAGCGCCATTGTTCCACAGACACGCCTATTAGCGGCGTGACGTAGCTGAGCGACCAGTCACACCAGTTTTTCTGCGTCGTTTATTATTATCTGTGTCTAAATATATCAAATCATTGTTACAAGTCGATTACATGTAAAAACGAGAGTGACCGCCGGTTTATACATAATATTATGTAGCACGCTCGCTCGCTTGCCGCGCGGTTACGCAGGACCGCAGCTTTACTGGGACATGAGTTTTATAGAAAGTCATTTTATGCCCACTTTCAAGTAACTGACCATCAAAATGTGGTTACACATTTTTACATTGGTCATAAGTTCATAAGAGCGACTAAAGGCTAAATTGCATGACTCACAAAGCTTTCTGCATGTCGCGCCACAGTAAGTAAGCACTGCATAACACATGCATTCATGAGCGCGCATGGTTCTAGTTGTATTGTAACGAGTCGGGCGCACGGTTGGCGCAGTGGACCACTGGACTTGACTGCTGCGCTGCGTGTCGCGGGTTCGATTTCCGCACGGAACAAATATTTGTATGACCTACAGATAGTTGTTCCGGCTCTGGGTGTTGTGTATGTGTGTGTTTATATGTTTGTAAACGCACCCACGATACAGGAAGAAATTCCTAGCGTGAGGCATCGTTTTTAGGGTTCCGTACCCAACGGGTAAAAACGGGACCCTATTACTAAGACTTCGCTGTCCGTCTGTCTGTCTGGCACCTCACCAGGCTGTATCTCATGAACCGTGACAGCTAGACAGTTGAAATTTTCACAGATGATGTAAAAACAGAATAAAATAAATATTTAAGTGGGACTCCCATACAAAAAAACGTGTTTTTTTGCCGTTTTTTGCGATAATGGTACGGAACCCTTCGTGCGCAAATCCGACTCGCACTTGGCCGGTTTTGCATTATTTAAAAAGAGTAGTCGGCGCGCTGTATTGCTGTTAGCTCCAGCAGCAGTAGCGAGTGACGTCATGCGGAGCGCTACTATCAACTAGCTCCCCCATGCACACTGGGCGCACAGTGCACACTGCACACCCGCACCCGAGGCCCACCGGATGACGCGATGGTGCACGGCGGTCACATAGTCATGTTGTTTATCTGACCAGCGAGCACACAGCCGAGCCGGTGGCCACGTACTACGTAAATATGGTGCAATATTATTAGCCGCTCCATGTAACGTTATGAAATATGTGACATACAGCTGAAGAAATACACACTGTTGCGATGTCCTAACACTTACAGAAGATAATAATTTAGCGTCGCAGTCTGTTGACAGCTCTCAGTGACGCTTGGAAAATATGAAAATTATGAAAAGTTGCTGTAATTTTAGAACGTACGTGAAAATCTTCTGACCTATAGGTATATATAAATACTTACTACCTTGTTACTCGTATACTGTGCTGATACGTTTTGCCGCATTACCGTCTCCCTTTTGCCGCAGTTCCTTCGTCCAGTTCCAAACAATAACGGAAAGCTACATAAAAGTTTCCATAAAAATAACTTCGGACAAAAACTGGTAACGGTGCAGGTGATGAAAATAACAGAACATTGATGTAATAATATAATTAAACAAATTGTTACACGTGTGTGTACAAATAGGATACTTTGGTAATATAAATATCGAGCGAAGCCTCGCGTCGCGTCGGCGTCGCGTCGTCCTGAAATAGAATGTCATTGTGGTTTCTTATCTGACACACATATATAGATGTGTGTAGCGAGTGGTACCATGTAAGGTTGTAAGGTCGCCAGATTGTTGTGGCCATTAATGTTCATTTATTTGGGCCGTATTATTCCAGAATGGCAAGCTTTAAACTCTCCTTGTAGTCGTCAACATAGCTAGCTCTGGCGAGCCGTCAAGTCGTAAGATTGATCAGCTGCCCGCTGCCGTGTCATCGAACTGGAACACAAACAAGTCGATCTCAGAATGCGACTGACGTGGCGTGCCACTCGAGTCTTCACTACGACTCTATTACAGATGATACGAGTATTCTAACCTTCGACTAGTTTTGGAGACTTTATGCATCAATCTTCGGTCTGCTTAGGATTATTGCCAATATATTCCGGATGGAAACCCCAATGAGTCTTAGTCAGGCCCGGGCATCGAACTCAGGAGCAATGAGGCAATCACCGCGATCACTAGTCCATTGAGGCAGTATTGTCGCAGTCTGTATTTCCTGAGAGCTACAACCTGGAGTGAATAGGTTTTTTATAGGTAAGCGTGCTACAACGTCGACTACATCGTTGCTTACCATCAGGTGAGATAGTGGTCAAGCGCAAGCCTATCAATAATACAAAAAAAGAAGAAGTAATCGGTGTCCGTTAGCTTGACAGACGCGAGCCTCGCGCTGCAGCCTGTAAGCTGCTCGTTACATATTCATGAACAAACACTCGACGACTCTTTAGTGTTGGCTCACACTGCTCAGTGCTCGTATGCTGTTGTTATGGAGATGCTCTCTGACAACATTGAAGAGGCTCGTCACAAGTATCGGTCGTTCATCATGCATATTTAAAGCGGTCGCCGCCTCGCCACTGAGCATTGAGTAATTGTATTGTAAGCAATCAATTTAGTTGCGAGGCCTTACTCTTGATATAATACGGATTATCATAATTATGAAAAGATGTTTCAAAGTGATTCAGGCTTCAATACCTGAGCCTGACTACTCACAGTAAGCAGGCTTATGGCCTGCACTTATAAAAACGTAGGTAATAATAGACCCCTGGCAACATGGATGAGGTTTACCGTCGTAACGTAACCCACATGTTTAACTGTTTACATCGCACTAAACATTTTCGCATGATGCCACAGTCATGCTAATGTTTGGCACGTTTATTGCGTCAGTAGCACAATAAAATTGAGCTATCCAAACAGTTCAGTGGCGATTGTTTACTCTACCCGCCCGCCGCCGCCGCCGACGATGTGCCACTGTCCACGTTGAAATGTTTCGTTATTTACAACGACAACGAATTTACAAATAGCTCTACTTTTCCTAAGTAAACAACTCGAGAGAACCTATTGAGCGCTTACAGCCGCTCCTCTACTCCACTGACCTACAACCACTGTGCGGTTTATGTCTATGTATATCAATTTCTGTCCGCTAGGTAACAAACAAAAGGACAAATCTTATAAAACATACAACATTTTTTTTAAATAAACGATAGGCTCACGTTTGACCACTATCTCACCTGATGGTAAGCGATGATGTGGTCGACAATGAAGCACGCTTGCCTAGAAGTAACCTATTCACTCTTGACATAAGGCGATATATACACCCCAATGCTAACGCAGTACTGGCCGTGCGCCCGCTCGATGCCAAAATATCAAAATTGAACCACCTTTTGAACAGTTTTGTTTGCAAAATATTATTTGATTTACACATGCTATGTTAGTTACGAAGAAATACCAGCCATTAATTTGTCTGTGTAAAAATATTTTTAAACATCCAAGTCATTTTGGAGGAGTTTCTAAAAGTTGCGAAAAAATATCGTGTTGTTAATTTTTTTTTTAAAGCAAAACTATTAGTTACATGTAAAAACCTTGTGTTCTAAATTATGTACATGAATCAATAATAAATTATTATTTTTTTCAAACCTTTTAACCTAGCCGTTACTAAGGAGTATGCTTCAGAAAGTTACCATTTTACGGCACTAAAGCGTATGTAGACCCTTAAAGACTCCTTTAAAGGCCCTTAAAGGTTGTAACTATCAGAAAGTAGACTGCGGTTGGAAAACCTTAGTTACTAAAGCTTATTTTAAAAATACACATTTGGCCCAAAAACCTTTGCGTTTTGCTGGTGTAAAAGTACTGGCAGTATGTGCAGTCGTTTGAGCAGTTCTGCAAGTGGGTGCATTTAGGTGTGCACTGTAGCAGCGTGGAGGACACTGACAGTGAGACAGTAAGCGCAGAGCGTCGTCACTGACGCTGTGACGCAACTCTACGCCACTGTTTATCTTCTATTCTAGTCGATCAGTTAGCACTCTCCCCCGAGCCGCTCGTTCCGGGTTGAGGTGCTAATTGCTACTACATCTAATATAGACATGTACTGTACACTCTAGCACCGCCTAGCACTTCTTGCGCCTGCGGAACGAGCTTTTATTTACATGTTTGATTGATTGTAAATATAAAGACGAAGAGATTATAATCGAAGCAAATATTTAGGATAAAAATATTACTAAGTGATTCATGTTGCTCACACAAATAGAAAAATAAATAATCAACTGTTTGTTATTGTAAAATATGCACATTTATCAATATTAATAGTCGACTCGCCAACGCACCACCGCACAGGCCAACAGACCGATAACGACTGATCGCCCCACTACTCGGACCGGTATTTATAACCGAGCGACGTATGCGTACGAGACAACATTACAATACTGTTATCGGCTTGTAGCGCGATCTATTGACATCTACATACACTACATTCCCTTCCTTGTTTTAACCAGTTGTATGTAACCAGAATTATTAATAAGACATTTAGCATATTCTTATTTTTATTATTAATGAACTGGCATCTCTGGCATAACAAAATGAGAGCACAATAATATTTAAAAATCATTTACTGGTTTAATTTAGTGCTTCCTTTGACCCTTCCTCTTCTTCTTCTATTCCATTTTCTGATACCCATTTCAGGCCTTCTGATGAAGGTTCCCCCTCTCCATCAAATTGCTCAACGTTAGTTGAGAACTCATGTTATTAATTAGTTACCTGGCACTAATTAATTAATACACGAATCGTCTCGCGCGCAGGCCCGACGACTTCGAGCTTCCGAACAGACTCCAGCACCGTAGACCACACACGTACGCTGCGGCAGGCTATACAGAGAGCCGAAGACAACAACCTGCCTTTCCGCTCAGCGTCTATGAAACACGTAAAAGTCCTCGACTTGATCGAGACTTGGGCTGCACTGCAGTCCCTCCAACGGCGCCAAATCGACCACCGGTACATCGAAGTGCCGAAGCGCCTGCACAAAAATGCCATTACGCTAGTCTGACCTTGCGACCTGGCTCCGGAACCCATCCCTCCGCAGCGAGGTGTGGTACAGGGAGACGCCACCTCCGAAACCTTCCACCGCTACACTGGAGGACGCCTTCAAGGTTCCGGACCGGAGAGGGCCAGGCACCGAAATCAACGGCGAGCACTTCACTCGCTTTCGGTTCACCGATGATATAGCTGTCATGGCTGAGACCATGGAGGACCCCAGTACAACGCTTGATGATCTCAGTAGAGCTAGAGTTAAAGTGAGGTTAAACGCCCATGTCGCACCCATTCCCGTCAAGATCGGAGACTCCACACCCGCAGCTGTGGACGACCATGTCTACCTGGGACGAATAGTCCAGCTAGGCATGCCCAGCCTCGAGAAAGAGGTCAACTGTCGAATCTCACTCGGCCAGGCAGCGTCCGGGAAGCTGCGCGGCATCCTCTCATACAGGTTTGACGGGGACGGCCACGCTTTCTTTTGCCTTGGGGATTGCAATCCAGCGCTTTCTTAGGTATATAATCAGAATCCCTTCGCAGCGTGTGGCCGATCCAACTCCATTTACGACGCTTGATCTGGCGGTCAATCGGGCTCTCGTCGTGGCATTGCCCCAAAAGCTCTACGTTGGTGATGGTCTCGGGCCAGTAAATGCCGAGTATGCGACGAAGACAGCGGTTGACGACGACTTGGATCTGGCGTGAGATGTCTTTTGTGACCGTTCACCGTAAAGCAGCACGGATTTGAGTTGAGAAAGTTTTTAGTTTGATCCTTCAGGTCAGTTTCCGCGATTGCCAAACAGGTCTCAGCTGTGCGAAGGTAGCTGATCGTGCTTTAGCAATCCTTGATGCGATGTCCTCTTCACTACCTCCAGTCTATGACACGACGCTTCCGCGGTAAGTGAATTTGCGGACGCGTGCCACTGCCTCTGTTCCAATCAGCAACGGTGAAGTATTCTACACACCAGATCTCATCTCTTGGGTCTTCCGGGTGTGACCAGTATGTACATATAAAGTACCACTACTGCTGACTTCTCTCTTTTTTTTCTTTGATAACTGTCAATTTAATGACCAGTAGGCATAATCTACTGCTATTATTGTCATTCTCTGATGACTGTCAATTTAATGACCAGTAGGCATAATCTACTGCTATTGTTGTCATTCTCTGATGACTGTCAATTGAATGACCAGTAGGCATAATCTACTGCTATTACTGTCATTCTCTGATGACTGTCAATTTAATGACCAGTAGGCATAATCTACTGCTATTACTGTCATTCTCTGATGACTGTCAATTTAATGACCAGTAGGCATAATCTACTGCTATTACTGTCATTCTCTGATGACTGTCAATTTAATGACCAGTAGGCATAATCTACTGCTATTACTGTCATTCTCTGATGACTGTCAATTTAATGACCAGTAGGCATAATCTACTGCTATTACTGTCATTATCTGATGACTGTCAATTTAATGACCAGTAGCTATATTCTACTGCCTGTCAATTTAATGACCAGTAGCTATATTCTACTGCCTGTCAATTTAATGACCAGTAGCTATTTTCTACTGCCTGTCAATTTAATGACCAGTAGGTACGTTCTACTGCATTTGTGTGCTCTTTGATTTATTATTTTAGAACTAATCATGTAGCTCAAATCAAATAACTAATCATGAGGTCACGGATTCGACTCCCAGGTCGGCAGAGTCACTCGGTTTCTCCATCAGGAACCGATTCCCAATAATAAACCACATGCGCGATTTTATGTTATGCCAGCGGTTGCCACCTAGGCTCACAGTTGCCACAAAGGCCAACTAGGCTATTCTTAACCAATTCAATTCAACTCTTTTAGAATTTGATTGAACACAGTCACAGTCTTTCCAAAGAAACTTCGAAACTCTACTGCAGCAAAACTGCCAAGTCAACAGAAACCCTCGAGTAAAGCCTCTAACGCCACGGCTCTCAAACCGTCCAGCAATCGTATTGCCCTCACACAACGGTCTATCTAGACCCAGACCTCCAAAAGAGCTAAACGCAATATCGCGAACCTACGGACTACTTGTGTTGCCTCAATTATACCGATTTACGGCCAAGATTAGGCTTAAGGTTACACTAGTCAACGGCACGAACTATTTGGGGGCGGAGTTAAAATATTTGCTATCTCATCCGACATCACGCACGAAAGAGATAGACGCTGTGATGAGCAGTAAGAAGCTAGTTTACGTACGTATACACACTCATAACGCTGTGTGACGCATACATGCGCAATTTCATTGACGAGCGCCGACAGCGGTGTGTGTGTTTGCGGTGTCATCGGCGATGGCGCGTATGCAATTCATGACAACATAAACTCATACAAATAGGTGTTAGAACTTTGGATTATTACTATGTGTAACGTAATTAGAAGACTCTTAATTTACTTGTTGTTATGCACCTATACTTACCCCCGACTTTGCAATAAGATCTCTTGCGAAAATGTGAATTTACGTAGATATTGTTACTATCGACAAGTACGAGTAATGTTATTGATTTGACTTCAAAATTATTTTTTGCGGCAGCGACGACAGCGCAGTGCGAGCCGCTTGCGCGCTTATTGTACCTTATGTCATTAGTTATAAGAATGAAAAGTGTTCGAGCGTCAAGTCGGTAGATTTTATGTTGGCAGAGCGGGCGCCAGGGCTTCGCTGACTGTAGGTATCGTACCAGCGCGTGCGGAAAGCTAGGCTCTATACGCACGGGTGTAGGTCATGTCTATATGTTTTTGTATTTTATTGAAGGTTGTGCAAGTATTACAATGTGTGTTAAATAGGTATTTACTTACCTTAGCTAGTTAGCTATAACCTGCAGGCGACTCCCCGTAAGTAGGTATTTCATACCAGCCAGAGTCAGGATAACTGCTTTTTCGACAGCGCCATATTTATGTGAGACTTATTTTCTAGGTACATAGGTTCATCAAATAAAAAATAATGTTATTTTGTAAATTGTTTATTGATTGATTGTTTACAACAGCAGTTTGAAATATTATCTGTGTTATCACAATACAATAGGCATTGCGCCAGCTTTCTTTTCTTAGAGGTGTGCTCTAAATGACTCAAAGAAATAAAACTTACATATTATTTTTATTTTTATATTGGGCATCATTCATTACCTACTTGTAAAACTTAGTCGCGGGAAATTAATAGGTATTGTGATATACTATGCGTTTCATTCAAGTTTTATGTTCTTACTTTTATTATCTAGTAACTTACCACAGTGTCTCAAGACAAAAGTCTATGACCAGTGTGTGTTGCCAGTGATGACATATGGCTCTGAGACGTGGTCGCTAACAATGGGCCTTATCAGAAAGCTTACAGTCACTCAAAGGGCAATGGAGAGGGCTATGCTCGGCGTTTCTTTGCGTGATCGAATCAGAAATGTTGAGATCCGTAAGAGAACTAGGGTTACCGACATAGCCCGAAGAATTGCCAAACTTAAGTGGCAGTGGGCAGGGCACATTGCTCGCAGAACGGATGGCCGATGGGGCAGAAAGGTTCTGGAGTGGCGACCGCGAACCGGAAGACGTTGCGTTGGAAGGCCTCCCACCAGGTGGACCGATGACCTGGTGAAGGTTGCAGGAATCCGCTGGTTGCGGGACGCACGGGACCGGTCAATGTGGCGACGCTTGGGGGAGGCCTATGTCCAGCAGTGGACGTCTTTCGGCTGATATGATGATGATGAACTTACCAATTTGGTGGCAGAGTTGCCTCAATATTTGCTTCACGTAGGTTCTTGGCGATATTTTCTGTATTTCTTGATATATCCGCAGAGCACCTAAAAAAAGAAAGATATTATGTCACTGGCTGATTGCAAACGCCGTGAAATTCACGCTTATCCTGACCTGATGACTATAGGACCACTTGTAAAGTATATCCTTTTTACACAAAAGAAGAATTTTTCAAATCGGTCCAGGCCGTCTTTGAGTAATCGGGGATCATACATTAAAAAAAAGATTCCGACGAATTGAGAACCTCCTCCTTTTTTCGAAGACGGTTAAAATAATTATACACGAAAAAGAACTTACGATTCAGACATGTTCATTGTTGCAGGAATATTTTCTTTATTTGGATTTGAAAATCTCCCTTTTACTTTACACCTCTTTGTGCGAGTGGCACATGGCCATAGGCTGGTCTTTTTGCCCATACGCTTATCCTTATTTAGCTCTGTAACACAAAAGATTATATGTGTGTTAGTTTTACATAGTTCTTATTAATCTGTAAGAAATCTAACCTAATAAATATACTATATATAGTACCTAAGATAGTAAAACTAGGTACTACTATTTTATTTAGTACTATGCGTTTCAAATAAGAATAGGAACCTCAATGATTTTTAGCAATTTATTGCCAACAAAAATACAAATTAATTTTAATTTAAAGTTGTTAGGATAACAAGCAACTTTTTTGCTGACTTTACCTAACTGGTTCAATTCGACAGCTATGACGTTACAATATGGCACGAAGGCCGTCCTATTCTTAGTTGAAACGCATAATAGTAGGCATCTAGGTAGGTATTAGGTACTACGTCATGTCATAAAGTAATAACCAGTAGCTTCGGGTGGTCGAGCCGAGCTTGTGAGTGTCGGCGCGCATAGTAGGTATACAAATAAAAAAAATATCATCAAAATCGGTTCACATAATAAAAAGTAACTATTGAGGTAAGACACATAAAAAATACAGTCAAATTGAGAACCTCCTCCTTTTTGAAGTCGGTAAAAAAATAGCTTCCTTTTGTTTTTGTCCGCCGCTGAAGCCGAGCCGATATAACAGATAGGTACCTACATAATAATGAACTTTCGATATAAGTAGGCACGACTATCGAAAATCTTGAAATACCTAATCTAATACCAAATATATATAATTCTATGTATGTGAATAAATATATACAACAGAACTCTTCAATAAACAACGGCTTATCCCTCGGGATTGCTGCAATCGCATAACTGTTTATTGTTTACGCCATTTTATAACATAACGTCAAGCCGGTAAAAAAGATTTTCTAATTATAGATAAAGATAAATGAATTCTAAAATTTTATAAATGCCCGTGAAACATTAGAATTACAGTCAGTGTTTAGTTATAAAAGTCATGTCATGCGCCCTCATGAATTGTACAAACTAAATTCAATAAAAGATTCAACTTACCCATTTTTACTTGAACTGCTGATGATCACTTCAATTCACTTCACTGACGCAAAAAGTTCAAATTCAAACGTCATGTAATTCACTATGAAATCGGAATCCAAAGTCCAACGCCAGGGTCAGTAAAATTTGGGACCAATACAAAATAATCAACACAAAACATAAAGGAATATCGAAATCCAAGTTCAAGCCAGGGGTCAATGTTATAAAATATTATACAATTACGTTATCGCCGATATCACAATATCAGTTACATACACAGCACGCGCGTAATTACGGTGACGTATGTAGTAGCCGATTGAGGCCCTGCGGGGTAGCGGGGCGCGGGCGCATCTAAACTAGTGAGCTTGTGTGTGTGTAGGTGTGTATGCGCCGCACGCGCCACCCCTCCGCCCCACTGACCGGGGAGGAAATTTGTAGCGAAATGGATGATGCTTTAGAACGAAAACGAGCGCGCGAAATTTTACAAACAGACCTTTGGGAGTTTGGATATCATGACAAAACTACTAAATGTATCTGTTCAAAATAAAATTATTTGCATTATTGAACTACAAATCTATCCCTGTATGGAGGCCGTTTTTCAATTTTCCTTCTTCTTATGACATTTATTTCCGCCCAAAGATGCGTTAAAATTAGTGTTGAAATATGGAACTTTCGACGCTCATAACTTTCATATACATATATTTTTTACTTTTTTGCTTCCATACAGGCCTAGATAATGATGAGACAAAATGATATCAGTTTTTATTTTGAACGTACATCGTCAAATACTGGAGTAATACCTAAACTACGTTTGTATGGAAGAATGATTGACTAGTGTAACCTTAACCACTGGTACGGTACATGCTACGGCTGATAGACTGAATTACTCGACCTTCTACAGCTTGCTCATCAAATATCATTATCGAAATCAACATCGACTGGAACGTGATTACGTGATCCACTATCATCTTCCTAAACCTATCGTGTGTATACTTCCAAGTTCTAAGCGTGCCTATTTAAAGCCTTCAGTGTCTAACGATCACCGATAGCGAAAAGTTCCTCTAAACCTTAGTAGTAATTGATCAGAAACCGTATCAGCTTAGATCATATACAACGCTCATGGCACGACTGCCGCAGCAGCTAGTGACACTCATGCCACCCATATCGTCACAACCTCAAGTGATCATCACACATCACTTCACATAGAGTCTACGACTTCTAGGTTATTACAAAACCAATACAACGAATCTCCTATGAGACCCGTGTCCCCGCTACACCACCAGCTGCCCATCGCCCCCTGAACAACTCACAAGTGAATTGCAGGTACGACTACAGAAAAGTGCGTACAGTGTGAGCTACGGTATGTGCTCTCCTGCTCGGTGGAGGAAGCCTCCTCACTGTTTTCTACGTTTAACTCGTTAGGAGCACAACTTAGAGGCATCCTTTGTATGCGATCGTGAGCGTCATTATTCATTCTATAATATTTACAGATTTCAAAAGATAGCGATCGCGGGATCTAATACTATCATCATGTTACTTTAAAAGTAAGCAAGTGAATTAAGATCTGAAGACAAAAATCGATTTTTGAAAATGAATGAAAACGACTCACCAGATTGGCTTAAAGAGCCGTGTGTATGGATCCACACATACACACGCTCCTCATTGACCTGTCCAACTCCTTGTTTGTTGCTAGCTTTCTTGTTGCTTCACTCTGGACTTATTTTTCAGTATTCGAGATTCTGAGGGTAGTCGTAGAAGACTAGACGACTACTTAAATTAGTCCCACATTGTTCCTGCCATGTAGACGCGAAGCAGAAGGCCTTACTTCTACTGCATTCAGTTTTGGTGGGACCAAAACAATACGACGCAGACGGTGTTGTGTGCCAACAGTGTGCACAGTGTATGTTTACGAGGTTGAATTCCACAGCACTACTCAGCAAGTGCACTACTTATCGTATACATTTGATGCGCTTCAAAACGAACCGCCACTGATTTTAACTGTCACCGTCACACACATTTTTTTTTTTGTTTATAATGCATTGTAACCAAAGTCTTCATGTTCCTTTTAGAGAAAACAACTTTATTTTACTCTACGGTTTTATCCTCGTCGCCAATGTAAAATATGCACATTTATCAATATTAATAGTCGACTCGCCAACGCACCACCGCACAGGCCAACAGACCGATAACGACTGATCGCCCCACTACTCGGACCGGTATTTATAACCGAGCGACGTATGCGTACGAGACAACATTACAATACTGTTATCGGCTTGTAGCGCGATCTATTGACATCTACATACACTACAGTTATCAATGTATAGTTTGAGAGAGATCGGATGTTTGATGAGCGCGCATCTCAAATGATAAGGAAAGTAAAGTTTGGCGATACGACCTCTGTCATCTTCATCAACGTCCTGTAGATAGGTAGGTATAGACAGACGAGCAACATGTTTGATGAGCGCGCATCTCAAATGATAAGGAAAGTAAAGTTTGGCGATACGACCTCTGTCATCTTCATCAACGTCCTGTAGATAGGTAGGTATAGACAGACGAGCAACATGTTTGATGAGCGCGCATCTCAAATGATAAGGAAAGTAAAGTTTGGCGATACGACCTCTGTCATCATCATCAACGTCCTGTAGATAGGTAGGTATAGACAGACGAGCAACATGTTTGATGAGCGCGCATCTCAAATGATAAGGAAAGTAAAGTTTGGCGATACGACCTCTGTCATCATCATCAACGTCCTGTAGATAGGTAGGTATAGACAGACGAGCAACATGTTTGATGAGCGCGCATCTCAAATGATAAGGAAAGTAAAGTTTGGCGATACGACCTCTGTCATCTTCATCAACGTCCTGTAGATAGGTAGGTATAGACAGACGAGCAACATGTTTGATGAGCGCGCATCTCAAATGATAAGGAAAGTAAAGTTTGGCGATACGACCTCTGTCATCATCATCAACGTCCTGTAGATAGGTAGGTATAGACAGACGAGCAACATGTTTGATGAGCGCGCATCTCAAATGATAAGGAAAGTAAAGTTTGGCGATACGACCTCTGTCATCATCATCAACGTCCTGTAGATAGGTAGGTATAGACAGACGAGCAACATGTTTGATGAGCGCGCATCTCAAATGATAAGGAAAGTAAAGTTTGGCGATACGACCTCTGTCATCATCATCAACGTCCTGTAGATAGGTAGGTATAGACAGACGAGCAACATGTTTGATGAGCGCGCATCTCAAATGATAAGGAAAGTAAAGTTTGGCGATACGACCTCTGTCATCATCATCAACGTCCTGTAGATAGGTAGGTATAGACAGACGAGCAACATGTTTGATGAGCGCGCATCTCAAATGATAAGGAAAGTAAAGTTTGGCGATACGACCTCTGTCATCATCATCAACGTCCTGTAGATAGGTAGGTATAGACAGACGAGCAACATGTCGCGCAGGAATTCACATCAAATAAGAGATATTAATAAAAGGAGTTCTATTAATAACTGCTATGTATACGGTCGTGACGCGGAAGTACACACACGGCGGTATTTGGTGGAAGTGGGTCACGTGGGTGGCGATGCTCATCGGAACACATCAAGCCGCACGCGCTCACGCCTCCGCGGGTGCCGGCGCCCGCGCTCAGCTGACGCGGCCCGACCACCCCCTACTCCTGAAACATAAACAAATTGAAACTATTGAATATTTTCGTTGCGACGCTACTGTAAGCGGACTAGCACAACATAACAATGTTATAAATACATTTTACATAACATCTTATCATGATCACCTCCTCGCCCCAGCGATTATCAGTAACGTACAATAAAAACAAATCTGGCCTTGTTTACCGCGCCCCCGCATCCCCGCCCACCCACGCCCCCGCCCGCGGCTCGTCAACAAACCAAGTTTTACACTGGTTGAGCTGCAGCAGTCAATCGCGTCCACCTTCACGTTATCAGTTGGACTACGAAATCCTTCCTGCCACGTACTACCGGCGCTGTCTATACGTAGTAGTTTTTTTTTTTTTTTTTTTTTTTTTTTTTTTTTTTAAAAAAACGTTGCCCCACACTAGGAATTTCTTCCTGTATCGTGGGTGCGTTTACAAACATTTAAACTCACATACACAAGACACCCAGAACCGGAACAACTATCTGTAGGCCGTACAAATATTTGTTCCGTGCGGGAATCGAACCCGCGACACGCAGCGTAGCAGCCGATCGCTCAACCACTACGCCAACCGTGTCGACAAAAGTTACAATGTGCGTGCGGGTGACCGTGCATACATGATGTAACTCAGGCTGCAGGTTGCAGCGTGTCGGGTCAGCCGCCGCCCGCCAGACGGTCTGCGTGTTGGCGGCGACCGGCGACCGGCCGACAGCGGCGCTACACTTTCTCCGAGCTACACAGATGCACGCATGCTCGATATTTTTAGCGCGTTGTATCCAAGCAGGCACAAAGTATCGACGTTATCCTATTCCACGTTATAATCGTGGCTAAGTGCCTGTGCAGCGTACAGTATGGCCCCCTAAATACCGATCGTAATACTAATAACATTTAATTCGCAGCGTGTTTACTGTATCGCAAGCAAATAAAAACATGTTTTCATTTGTTTAACTGACTTACGTGGATATCGAATGACATTATTTTCCTTCAATGAATCTATCTGTGTCCTGAGTACTTGTGTATCTTGTTTCAAAATGGTCCATTAACATTCTCTTGAATACTTTTTGGGTTTTATCAGCGTAATTGAAACTAACGGCATAACAAACTCACCCTGTGTCTGCATAAAGAAAGCCCTGTCAAAAAAAAAAATCCTTTGCTGATGCCTTTGAAGATACTGACATTTGCTGATGACTAAAACTAAACTAAAAATGGTGAAGCGAAGGTATAATTTGAAGTGTATTTTATTTAAAGTGGTGTATTTAATTAGCATTGTATGAATGTTTATTGCAGACGCTCCCGCCGCAAGCCAACACGTCGTTCAGCGTGGTGTACCTGGGGCGGCGCGAGGGGCCCGTGTCCGCGCACCTCTACATACACACCTCTCTCGGTGTGCACAAGTACCCCGTGAGTATACCTGAATTTTCGAGCCGCCATTATATTTTAATCTACCGATACACCCTCAGTTAAGTTTATTGTTCCATCCATCCAGCAGAACTGCATGTGACTGCAATTTAACAGCGGGTGTGCACTACAAAAGCAGACCATATGTTCATGTTCAGATCCTTCAGCTTGAATGTCACATGCACGTCATTAAACAAGCTCTATAGAGCGAATAACCACATGCCTGTAACTTATTAAGTTATTATATCAGATAGGTGAATGTCGCAATGGCATGCAAGTTACAAGCATGTGTATTTCCGCCCTAGACAAAGTGACTGTTCATTTCCCATAGTAGGAAATGCCAGATTGTCCATAAAACTCAAATAAAATCTGTCATTGTTACTATTACCACAACACGGTACATTGACGTACGGTCGGAGTCCCCGCGGGATCAGCCACGCTGGGTGCGTGCCCTACCTAACACCTTGTTGTTTGCTCTTCATTTATTTAAAAAAAATACATACTTACAGTCACAGATAATGTAATACTAGCATACAGATGCCTGATCTCATAGATAACAAGCAAAAACTTTATTAAAAATTGTAACCCGACTTTACGGAAGCGTAATCTTTTTCTAAGGTATGCATGTATGTCCATTTCTATAACACGCTCTACAGCCCATACGGCTTGACGGATTATGACATATAAGGTGTCGTCAGTTTCGTCTGAATTCGTGTAATTTTTAAATATGGCGCCCCCTCCTAAAAAAAAGGGGGGGATACAATGTTATCATAGCAATATGGGTATTAAATGAAAGCCACTAAAGACCATTCCAAATATATATATCGTAACACTTTTATGCTACTATTTTGGCACAAATTCAAGGTTATCGAAACATTGAAGCAAAATAAATTATAATCTTTTACCACATCGTTATTTGGAGAAGTCGTTCATTAATAAAACTAAAAACTCTGAAATAAAACAAATTATTAAAAAAGACGAAAGTCTATGGCCAGTGTGTGTTGCCAGTGATGACATATGGCTCTGAGACGTGGTCGCTTACAATGGGCCTCATCAGAAAGCTTAAAGTCACCCAAAGAGCAATGGAGAGGGCTATGCTCGGAGTTTCCTTGCGTGATCGAATCAGAAATTTAGAGATCCGCAAGGGAACCGGTGTTACCGACATAGCCCGAAGAATTACCTAACTTAAGTGGCAGTGGGCAGGGCACATTGCTCGCAGAACGGATGACCGATGGGGCAGAAAGGTTTCGGAGTGGCTACCGCGAACCGGAATACGTTGCGTTGGAAGGCCTCCCACCAGGTGGACCGATGACCTGGTGAAGGTTGCGGGGATCCTATGGTTGCGGGACGCACGAGACCGGTCCAGCAGTGGACGTCTTTCGGCTGATATGATGATGATGATTAAAAAAACAACAAATCCCACTGCTAAAAACTAATTAGCTGAAGAAAAGAGAAAACAAGTACTATTAAAATAGACATCAAATGTTATGAGGTGCTGCAGGCAAGAACAAACAAAAATGATAGAAAACCTACCAAAACTTAGTTTGTCACCGCTGGCAACACGTCATAATATTTATTGTCTATTTTATTAGTACTTGTTTTTATCTTTTCAGTTAATTAGTTTTTAGCAGTCGGGTTTTTAGCCTTTGTTACCCGGGTCATAATAATGAATCGATTGACACCTTATACATTAAAATTGTATGAATAGTTTTGGCGCTACGGAGGAACATATGTAAATACAAATATACATACATAGACTGCTAAAATCATAACCCTTCCTTTTGGCTTTGCCGTAGTCGGGTAAAAACTAGCGTATTTCGGCGGCCTAAACGACTTATTTACGAAAAGTACATCAACAGCGATCAGTTCCTTTACACGGCGATAGATGGTGTTAGCATTGACTTCCAAGTAACAGTAAACTACTCGGTTGGTGAATACTTTTTTTAAATACAGTGCAGATTTGTTTTATAGTATTTTTGGCTCGTTTTTACAGTTTCATTATACCAAAATGTGTTACAATACAAATTTAAACAATCTTTCTTTCTTTTTTAAGAAACCAACCAATCGAACCAAAAATTTTGAAAATTTAAAACAGCGCCATCTATTGGAATGGATATTAAATGATCCATTCAAATAATCTTTGAAATGTGAATTAAGAGCCCAATATTCCATAATTTTGTGCTTAGGAGAATTGATTAAACAATAATAATAAAAAAAACTTAATTACACAAAATTCAATTACAAAATATCGAAGCAAGTCACGCCATCTAGTTTAATTTATTTTACCCAAATTACTTACACTTCTAGGAATAATAAGTGACTGTTCAAACAAACACTAAGCTGTTTTACAGTTAGTCGGTGGGAAAAGATCATTCAAAATGGTATACATAGTTTAACATCAAGTCAAATAAAAACTCATTTGTTATGTTATGTTAAGTATTAAGTTATGGTGTCTAACAGTAGGGTGGTATACACATTCAAAGACAAAGATATTTTATTTCAAGTAGGCCACCAAGCGGCACTTTTGAACGTTACATTTTACAAATAATAATAGTTGATTCTACCGTTCATTCGGAAAGTAGCTTGTAATGGAGAAGAATGCACAAGAAACTTCATACTTACTCTTTTAAAAAAAAAAAACTTTTTACAATATTTAGGTACATAAGTACATACCTTGATGAATGAAATTGAGTTTATACAATACAAATATATTTATACAGTCTTCAGAAGGTCCAACAATAATTCAAAACAATAATGTTCTGCATATCACTTGTTTTTGCGCCCTAGTGGCTGTGGAGCAGGACTAGCATTTAGCCAAGCATTTTTATCATTGATGTAATCCCCCAACTTATAATATGCCAGCCTGCATAGTGTGCGTTTTATACAAGTTTTAAACTTCGTCTCATTCAGTTCAAGAATGTGGGGAGGAATTTTATTGTAACATTTTGTACAGTACCCCATGAAAGATGAGGCTACTTTAGCCAGTCTGAAACCTGGTTGAACTAATTGGTCCCTATTTCTAGTAACATAATTATGTCTGTCGCCGTTTTTACTAAACAGATGTAAATTCTTTCTTACGTACATGATGTTTTCATAAATATATTGACAAGGAACCGTCATGATGTTAATGTCCTTAAACAGTTCCCTTAGAGAATCGCGCCGGCGAAGATTGTATATCGCTCTGATGGCTCGTTTTTGCAGAATAAAAATTGACTCAATGTCTGCAGCCCTTCCCCATAGTAAGATACCGTAAGACATTATACTATGAAAATAACTAAAATAGACTAGTCTGGCGGTATCCACATCCGTTAACCGACGAATCTTTCCAACAGCATAAGCCGCCGAACTCAGCCGCCCCGCAAGGGATACCAAATGAGGACCCCATTGCAACCTTGAGTCCAGCGTGATCCCCAGGAAAACCGTTTTATCGACGAATTCTAGCTTCTCCTTGTTTAATATAATGTCACAATCAGTACTTTTGACATTCGGCAAGGAAAATTTTACGCACTTGGTTTTTTTACCATTTAAAACTAAATTATTGGCAGTGAACCAATCCTGAACCTGCCGTAGCGCGTTATTTACGTCGTCAACCTGACAAGTACGTCTATTTATTTTAAAAATTAAAGATGTGTCATCAGCAAATAACACCATGTTAAGTTTGTTTTCCAATAAACGGGGTAAATCGTTTATGTATACTAAAAATAAGAAAGGACCTAAAATTGAGCCCTGGGGTACCCCCATTTTAACGTTTAACCCGGACGAATTCACACCGTTTATTTGAACTAATTGATTCTTAAGATAGTATTGTGTGAGGTGGATTCTTGTCTCAGGTCACCGGCTTTACCTAGAGTGGCAAACTGCCCGACAGGTTCCCTGACTGAGTAATTGTTAATGTTTGTCAATGTTCCTCGCAGGTGTCGGCGGTGGGCGTGGCCAGCGAGTGGGGGGTGTGGCCGCTGGTGGGCGTGCGCGTGCCTGTGAACGCGACCGTGGAGCCGCTGCTCACCATGCACAACCCCACCGACCAAACTATACAAGTATGTTATGTTAACGTATGTGCCGCCGGCGCAACCCAGCTTGTTTGTGGCGGACTGGCCGGGGAAGATAAAGTTTCAAGAACCTTTGCCCTGCTGTGTTATAATATAAGTTCGTTACCATCTATAGTCCCCGGCATGTAACTTGGCAAGGTTTTGGCGTAGTGGGGGTAAGTTCGCGCATAGTGCGTGAACTGACCAACCACCGTATAGAACCAACGGAACGTGGACGCGACGCGATTGGTCAGTTGATCCTTGTGTCAACTGACTAACCAATCGCGCGCTCGGAACGGTGTTAAACGCTCCCCGCATCACGCTAGGTGACCAAAGAGACCTAAAAAATTACTTGTGCGCATCTAACGACTCTTGCCAAGTTACGTGCCGACAACTATACCACATCTCGGGAGAACATCTAATATGTACTCTAGAATGTCGTCCAACTAGATTGTAAAATAAACTTTATGTCCCTTGTTATAAAGTCTGTTGTTGTGTGGTCGCAGGTGAGCGAGGTGTACTCGTCGGGCTCGTGGCTGGGGCTGACGCTGCCAGACGGCGAGGCGTCGGCGCCACGCGGCGTGTGGAGCGTGCCTCCGCGTGCCACGCGCCCGCTCGTGCGCCTGCGCATCGAGCCGCCGCCGCCACAGGTGTCCCAGGAGCACGCCGCGCACCCGCTCACCGCCTACATCAGGTACTCTACCTCACGCGGCGTGTGGAGCGTGCCTCCGCGTGCCACGCGCCCGCTCGTGCGCCTGCGCATCGAGCCGCCGCCGCCACAGGTGTCCCAGGAGCACGCCGCGCACCCGCTCACCGCCTACATCAGGTACTCTACCTCACGCGGCGTGTGGAGCGTGCCTCCGCGTGCCACGCGCCCGCTCGTGCGCCTGCGCATCGAGCCGCCGCCGCCACAGGTGTCCCAGGAGCACGCCGCGCACCCGCTCACCGCCTACATCAGGTACTCTACCTCACGCGGCGTGTGGAGCGTGCCTCCGCGTGCCACGCGCCCGCTCGTGCGCCTGCGCATCGAGCCGCCGCCGCCACAGGTGTCCCAGGAGCACGCCGCGCACCCGCTCACCGCCTACATCAGGTACTCTACCTCACGCGGCGTGTGGAGCGTGCCTCCGCGTGCCACGCGCCCGCTCGTGCGCCTGCGCATCGAGCCGCCGCCGCCACAGGTGTCCCAGGAGCACGCCGCGCACCCGCTCACCGCCTACATCAGGTACTCTACCTCACGCGGCGTGTGGAGCGTGCCTCCGCGTGCCACGCGCCCGCTCGTGCGCCTGCGCATCGAGCCGCCGCCGCCACAGGTGTCCCAGGAGCACGCCGCGCACCCGCTCACCGCCTACATCAGGTACTCTACCTCACGCGGCGTGTGGAGCGTGCCTCCGCGTGCCACGCGCCCGCTCGTGCGCCTGCGCATCGAGCCGCCGCCGCCACAGGTGTCCCAGGAGCACGCCGCGCACCCGCTCACCGCCTACATCAGGTACTCTACCTCACGCGGCGTGTGGAGCGTGCCTCCGCGTGCCACGCGCCCGCTCACCGCCTACATCAGGTACTCTACCTCACGCGGCGTGTGGAGCGTGCCTCCGCGTGCCACGCGCCCGCTCACCGCCTACATCAGGTACTCTACCTCACGCGGCGTGTGGAGCGTGCCTCCGCGTGCCACGCGCCCGCTCACCGCCTACATCAGGTACTCTACCTCACGCGGCGTGTGGAGCGTGCCTCCGCGTGCCACGCGCCCGCTCGTGCGCCTGCGCATCGAGTGGCCGCCGCAACCGAGTACCCGTCTGGCGTTATCGCCTGGCAGTAGACAAATGACTGTCACCTCAACCCTCCTTGTGTCGTCTCCTTGCCGAGCTGCAAAGTCAACGATACTTCTCATACCGATATTTCGATTGATCTTCACATAATATGTTCGCAGAATCAAAGCCAACATAACGGGCGGCGGGCTGGTGGTGTGCGTGGAGGCGCTTCGCGTGGCGGCGGGCGAGCACGTGAGCCCGCTGCAGCTGCGCCTGCGCACGCGCGGCTCGCGCGACCCGCCGGACACGGTGCGTGTCCGCGATTAGTTATTTATTGTGTACACATATACTGCAACTAGCTGACCCCCGCGGCTTCGCTCCCGTCAACTGGCTACCTACCACCTACCTACTTACCCTATCTACCCTACCTACTCTACTCTACCTACCTTACCCTACCTTACCTACCCTACTCTATCTACCCTACCTACCCTACCCTACCTATCTTTACTACTATACGAATGTAACATGTAAACTTTTGTTTCTACCGGCGGAGGCACAGAATAGAGAAGACAGTAGAAATCGCATATAACTTCATTAGTATCGGAACCAGCGTACCCAAACTCACACATATACAGATTAATTGTATTTCATAACACTAAGAAATCATTGGTATGATTGGTAGTTTAATTTTTAGATGAAAGTAGAAAATATGTCAGTCGTCGCTTATTTTAAAATAAACCACAGCTTTATGACCATAGAGTTGGTTAATTGTCTACTCTTTTTGAGTATTTGTTACTTTTTCCGTTTAAAGCGCACACGGAATAGTTTAATGAGCAAGTTACGCTACCCGCCGCTAGATGTCACTTTAATAAATGCATTTAATTTAAAGCCGTATTCCGTTACCGATAAGATTTATATTTGCGAAATGAGGTCATTACTACTCGTCCTCCTGTAGTGATGTACCACTGTCGTTGACTTAATTATCGACATTCCGTTTAATTTTCAAACAAAATACAGTCAATAACTAGAGTCGATTAATATTATTATGTACAAACATAATAATATTTATAAGTTTTTATAAAAATTTATTCTAATACTTACGATTTATAGAAAGTATAATTAAGATATTTTATGGTAAACTACTGATCCGATTTTGAAAATGATTCTATTGATACAAAGATGGGCGTATATTTGTATGTGTTTTTTTTTTCTATCAATAGAATTATAGAATAGAATACTCTTTATTATGTACACCTTAAGTTACAAAAAGTATAAACGAAGAAAACATTACACTGGGTGACACAATGGGCGGCCTTATCGCTAAAAGCGATCTTTTCAAGACAACCTTCGGATGGATTTAAAAAATGAAAGTACACCAAAGACTACCTACAGTACTGTCTAGTACTGTAGGTAGTCTTTGGTGTACTATTATTAATTATGCGATAGACTACACTACTCATGCAATACGTCCTACAGATATGGGAAGCTTACGCTTTCGCCTGCGGCTACACTCTTATTATGATTAGCTTGACTAACTCCTTAACGAACTGATGAAATTTTGGTCTATACACCAGTAGATCTTAAATTTCAGACTAACACATAAGCCACTTTTTAACTGACTTAATAAAAGAAGGAGGTTCTATGTTCATGTGTTGTTATTATTACACTTTGTAGATTTTGAAGGCTGTTGTCTTTTTACACGGCTGCAAGGAAAGGGTTATGTTTTTCGCGCATAAGAAGATTTTTTCGAATATTGTAAGTTTAAAGTATCGATAACTCATTATCGATATTGGTAATTGTACGAGCCAATAATGCTCATACAGCAAAAGTACGCCTATTAAAGCACTGCACAATATTAAGTAAATCGGTCGTAACTAAAACACCGACACACGCTAATTTGCGCGTTGACGTAACTAAACATTAAGTGCGGCTCAGGTTACTAGCAACAACCTAAAACTGTGTCCATAATAAATATTTGGAACATAACAGTGGTTTGGTGTTAAAACTAACTTCTACAAACTACCGGGTTACTCGGCAACGACGAGAAAACCCCAACAGTAATCTCTAATTGAGTAGCTGAATGTGAAATGTGCATAGTTGGAATCTTCGAGAAAAATGTTTGAGTTTTAAAGAAAGTAGACCTTAAATTTAACACCATAAAATCAACTTTTACTTATATTGTTTAATAAAATATTGTTTTTACATTTTTATCGAAATAAAATAAATTAAGACTTGCCGATGGTAAGATATACCTACATTTGATACATTTTTGGTTCTGCTATCGTGTTTACATTCTAAAACAGCACAATAAGGCATTTTTGTATTTTTTTTCAAGTTTTTGTCACCGTGACGGTTGAACCAAGACTGATGTGCGTAGTGTGTGCGCGGAAGCAAACATATGCGGTACTGGGCAAAACTCGGGGTACGCGGACCCCGCCCACTTGCGACTTCTACTGTAGTAGGCGTTTTTTTGTTCTGTGGGCGGAGGCGATTTAATTAAAATTTAAAATATAAAAGCTGCTACTGTGAGTCAATCTTAAAAGATAGATATATTCTGTTGCGGTCTTTTTTTTTGAACTTTTAAAGAAGAATAATTCCATCATACATTATATTTGCGTAACTTAAACCGTTTACGCAGCGCACGCAACGAAAGCTCTCAAATAGGAATATTTTTGCCCGTTTTTGCAACATTTTTCATTTATGCTCGGCTCCTTTTAGTTGTAGCGTGATGTTATATAGCCTATAACCTTCCTCGATAAATGGACTATCCAACACAAAAATAATTTTTCAATTCTAACCAGTAGCTCCTGAGATTAGCGCGTTCAAACAAACAAACAAACAAACTCTTCAGCTTTATAATATTAGTATAGATATTTATTCGACAGCTCGTTTGAAAGCTCTAATAGATTAAAAAGAAAACGAAACCTTGCGGAAAATATTAGAAACTTGAGTATCACGTGGGTTGGCATGTTAACGGTGAGTCGTTCCGCAGTTCGACATCCTGGCGGGCAACAGCGGCGCGGCGGGCGTGGCGCTGGACGCCAGCGTGTGGGCCGCGCGCTGCGCCGCCGCGCCCTCCGCGCCCCCCGCGCCCCCCGCGCCCACCGCGCCCACGCACAACGGGGACAGTGACAAGGGCACTGCCAATGGAAACGGTAACGGTACTGCAACATTATAATTATCCAACCCCACTATGATTACATTACATATGTGACGCATAATAGATTGGCCGTATACCGGATATTCGGCAAACTTCAAGGCTGGACTACACTGAATATCCGGCCTGCTGTAGTGCTTACTGCGAAAGACTGTTTTCTGAGACTGGTTTACGAAGCCAAGTGGAGTCGCTTATTACCACCATCAAATTCTGAAAAATATATATACGCCACGTAAGTGATGTGTGTGTGTGTGACCCCGCAGGCCCGCAGGCGGAGGGTGTGCACGTGTCGCTGCTGCGGCCGCAGCTGGCGCCGCAGCAGGAGCTGACGCGCGCCGCCACCTTCACACTTGACTGTAAGTATCGCTATATTTTTTTTTTAAATAGGTATTTCCTCAAGTTTGCCGATGATGACATTACTTCCCAGAATATGATCCTTATTAAAAATACTACCGGATGGTGTAATCATACATGTGTTTTTGTTTTTTCTAAATCAACGGGTTCAACTTCTGGCTAGGCAAATTGTTTTTTTTTTTAATCCGATGTGGTTTTTTTTCCGATGATGCAGTTTTAGTTTTCATTAAAATCGGTCTTGTGACTCGTTTGAATGTTTTCACTACGCCCGCTTGGAAAACTATCGGTATATGCCCCAACGCCCGCTTCCTCTTAAATGTTAGAAATTCTGTTTTTGCGTGCAATTTGGGATATTTAATTTAACGTCATTTACGCTTAAAATGTACAAAGCTATCGCTGAACTTGTTCATTAAATAGCGGAACTGAGATCTGACCCATAATCACCGACACTAACTTGACAATTGATAGGATACCTGTACAACATACAACATAACTCAAACTATAAGTAATAAAATGACTAATCTCACGTCTTTGAAAAGTCAATTCCATCCAAAACATAAATGTGAAAGAGAGCCAAGTTCTGTTAACGGCTTCGCTGATAAAAGAAGTGAGATCTAACTGTATTCCAAGTTCTCTCGAAGTCATGGTTTGTATAAAGTGTTAAAAAAAATACTCTAAGAAAGGACATGGACAAAAAGTGCATTCTATTTACAAATACACAATAAATAATATTGTATAAAATAAATTTAAAAATGAATTATTACACAGTTTTTTACCTCTCTGAACTTGATGTTTTTATTTCTTAATAAAAAGTAGTGCAAGACGAATTAAGGTACCGTGTGTCACCTTTCGCCATAATAGACCATAGAGAAAGATAAAACATATATTATTGGACGTTCCTCACCACGCACGTAAGTTATTAGACGTGAATTGTACGACAAGTTCTCTTATTAGAAACATTTTATTTACACGAAACTGTCTCTATTGGTATTGTTTGCATTAAATAATAGTTATTTATTCTACAAGTGCGGGAAGTAGGTGATTTCCGATGAGTGGCATTTTTATTCACGAGCGAGCGAAGCGAGTGAGTGGATAAATCGACACGAGTCGGAAATCATCTTACGCACGTGTATCATACAACATTTTACTATGCATTGTGCGAGGAAATAAAAAAAAATATCTGAACCAAGCAAGAAATTAATAAAATGGCGCTTATTCAAGGGCGCTCAGCATATCCACAGATTAACTAATAGTTCATAGTTCTACTGCGCATGTGCAATAGCTGTCACGTCATAACGCAAAAAGGCACGAGCAAAATATCAATTCTGCCAAACATATTTAATGAATAATTAAAATTAATTTATTGATCAAAATCTAAATCTAGAGTAATTAAAAACGCCTTAAATGACGTATTAGTTTTGTTTTACTTTTTATATGAATGGTACTTAACTAATTTTAAAACTTTTCTCAAATAATAAAAACTCTATGCGGCGGGCTGACGTTGGAGTTAAAAATTAAAAAAGTACAGGAAAGTAAAAAGCACTAGTAAAAAAAAGTGGCACTTTCCGCACAGTTTGGCTGCTTGGAAAACGCTCTTTTCGAGGACATGCATTGTAAAATAATTTTTTCATATTGTGATGCGTTAGTTATTTAGTTTTTATTTTTCACACAAAGTAAAATACATAAAACGGAACGCGACGTTTTTGACAGACGATTTGTCAGACCTGATATTTTTGTCTATGTCTTCAAAAACTTCAAAAGCAACGTTCACTTTTATAGTAACAGTTTGTTTTTGCAATTTTTTCTTTGACTCCTGCTTTAATTATCTCAACGGAAAGATATCTTCTACCACTCGAATACCGAACCTTGTTAACATCACTGGACTTTGATTTGCATTGCGTTATTCGATTTGTTTTGTGGATCATTATGAGGCGCATCAACTGCGGAATAGCCGTGCAAAGGTTGCAAAGGCATATCATATCCTCGCTTTCTGAACACTATCAAGCAACACTTTAGGTAGATTTATTGAATAAAATCTGTCAAAATATATAAATAAATAAATAAAAATATTTAATTCTCTTCCACAAAGGTTTCTTAAACTATTACATAATGGTGCAATATTATTTGGTAAATCCTTTGCCAGTCTCCCGGCATCCGCACTAGGAAATCCTGTAACACAGATTACCAGGCCCCCCAACAGAACTATGATTATTAGTCGATTTGATTACAATTATGGCCTTTGGTATAACCTTTGGTAAAGTACACGGAAAACAATAGCATACATATCATTTTTAAATTATTATTACAATATTTATATTAAAGAATGATTAAATTCATATATTCTTAGATTATTATTACAATTTTTATATTATAGTTTTATTAAATTAAATTCAAATATACATACTTAGATTAGATTATTATTAATTATTTCTAACTTATTGAATTTTTTTACATTAAATTATTATTCGATTATTATTCATTATTATGAAATTATTACAAAATGTCTAAATTCATACAATAATTAAACTAAATTGTTATGAGTTGTGAAGTAAAGGTGTGGTGTGGAGGTCGTTATTTTGTGGTGTGGGAATCGTAATGATGTGGTGTTGAGGTGAAAATTTATCTAAGATGGAACAACAAGAAGTTTTTCGGTTTCATCATATCTAGGGTTAGTAACCAGGCCATAGCTATCTTTTTGCACTGATTTGAGTTGAGCCTGTAAATGGACAATATGTGGTTAACTTTGTTATAAATAAATGGACCCAGGAAACAGTAAAACCTTTGGACAAATGATGAATGGCACCTTTTTGTAGACTCACATATCCTACCTTTTCGACGAGATACATTTTTATGCTGTTTAAGAATTGTGCCCAATATAAACAGCTGTCTAACTGTAAGGACTTCACATTCATGGTATAAAGATTTCGTGGGGAACAGAAATGGTCTAAAAGTGCTCACTTTGAGAATAGCTCGTTGTGCAATTTCTACACATTTAATATTAGAAGCTGGAGCTCCCCCCCATGAAGTTATGCAGTACGAGATTAAGCTCTGACACAATGCGTAATAAATTTGCTTTACTAGTCTGGATTCGGCGACACGTCTGAGAGTTTTAAAGACTGTAATAAGTTTCCGGACTCTTCCGCTAAGAAGCGCAAAATGCTCTGCAAAGTCTAAGTGCGAATCCAGAGTTACACCAAGGTATTTGATGTGATCAGTTTGATCTAGTCGTCTGCAAACGCACTAATTGGAATCGTAGACTCCGCAGTTATGAGCAACTAAGCAGAGGTCATCTGGCGGGTTACCTGCATCACGGATTGTAAACGTCATGTATTTCGATTTATCGGGGTTAAGTGTCAATACATTGTCGACTAACCACTTGGAGACAAAATTAAGTGCATTTTGGGCAGCATCAAAGACCTCATGCCAGGTTTTGGCGGCAATCAAAATAACAGTGTCGTCTGCATATGACACTAGTGTGCCATTTAGTGGCTTGAAAGAGCTCAGATCATTCAGATATATTAAGAATAAGGTAGGTCCAAGTACGCTACCCTGTGGGACTCCGTAGGTGACCGGCAGGTCAGCGCTCAAGTAGCCATCAACAGCCGTAGCTTGGCATCGTTCAGATAAGTAGCTCCGAAAAAGTTCTAACTGAGTACCACGAATACCCATGGCTTCCAGCTTACGAAGCAATAAGGCGACAGAAACAGTATCAAATGCCTTCGCCAGGTCCAGAAAAACTGCTAAACATTTCTTACGTTCATCCAAATTTGTTGCTATAAAGTTAGTAACAGTATGTACTGCATCAGAAGTAGACCTGGCGCGCCGAAAACCAAATTGAGAGTCCGATAGTAGTCTATTTTTTTCTAAATAATTTACCAGTCTAACATGTATCAATTTTTCAAAAATCTTGGAAATAGCTGACAACAAAGAAATTGGCCTGTAATTTGAGACACGATCTCTGCCGCCACCCTTATAGATCGGGACAACAATGGACTTCTTCAAGGCTGTTGGAAAGACTCCGACCTGTATGCAGTGATTGAATAAAAATGTCAGCGGAGGTATTTTATCCCAGCCAACTGCGCAGTTGTTTTTAAGAGTCATAATTACCCCGCTCAGTTCCTGAGGATCAGTATCAAACAGTACAAAAGAGTTCATAGAATGAGAACATTGGTCATTGGTGCTACTGTCATTGCTCATGTCTCCAGCATTATTCTTTAGAATATTTTCCGCTAAAGTCTTGCCTACATTTACAAAATATTTATTTATTTCATTAACCGATGCATTCGGGGTTGGGGCTAAATTAAGTAAGTCTTTGGATGGTTGTTTAGCTTTAGCTGTGTGCGTTATATTTTTGATTGCCTGCCATATCTTTCTACTGTCATTTCCAGCATTCGTTATTTGTTCCTTTTCAACCAGACTCAGTTTAATAACATGCTAATCATTATACAGCTTAGGAGTCCATTACTTTGTTTAAATTACTAGTAATATGAGATTGCCCTGTGCGATAAGACCGCCCATTTTACACTAGCTAAGGAGCAGCTAAGGAGTGGAATTCCCTGCCGGGGTCTTTGTTCCCTGATAGCTACAACCTTGGGGTCTTTAAGTCAAGAGTGAATAGGTTTCTTCTAGGCAAGCGTGCTTCACCGTAGACCACGTCATCGCTTAACATCAGGCGAGACAGTGGTCAAACGCGAGCCTATAGACTATAAAAAAAAAAAAAAAAAAAAAAGCTTTTCTGATTTTTTGTCCTGTATATATATTTTGGTAGTAATAATTAAAGAATATAATAAATAAATAATGCTAAAACCATATCAGTTATCTGTATTCTTACAACTGTTTGCTAATTTAAAGCGCCTGGCGTTTTTTTAATAGCTAGATCATTATCTGTACACTTATTGCAACGATCTTAATAATAGGTTTATTGAAACTTTTTTCGACTAGTCTGTTGTTGTGACGAGTTCTTGGAGTTTTTTTATTTATAGCAATTGAATGTGCTCATATTCACGAATATAAAACAGCAAGAACCATTATTGTAAATTAAATTCGATAACTATGCCGACGCCCATACAAAATCTGTCCATGTCCTTTAAGGAGTTGTGCAATAAAATATTTAAAAAATAAATACGAAGAAAAAAAACCCGACTGCATTCGATACTGAGGCGGTCAGTGATCCGCTTGTGAACCTAGGCATTACGAGTATGGCGCAGATAGATACCCTTCAGCTGATTTTGAAATGAGAATCACGTCTAAACGGCTAGTCGTACGAGTATCATCATCAGCCTTTTACAGTCTTATTAATAAAAATGGCGTTTTACCAGCTTATTCCGAAGTTACTCTTGGACTAGCTAATCCCGGAGTAAGTAAGGAATAACATAGGCTTAGCAATGTTATTAATAAACATGGAATAACCTCGGACTAACTGTTCATTTGTTACTCTTTGATTTACGCGTAAGCTATGGCAACCCAGTTCAATTTAAAAGTAAAAAGTGTGAACCAGTGAATGAAACCAAGAAATTTCATGACATAAAGTAGAAAAAGAAAGAAAAATAGCGGACAAAGTGACATCTGTCATACTTAAATCGCATATAGTAAAATATTATAAATGCGAAAGGAACTCTGTCTGTCTGTCTTTTACCATTTCACGCTTAAACCGCTGAACTGATTTTGGATGGAGTTAGTCATTGAGATATTATGTATTACATAATTAACTCAATGGAGTTAGTTTGAGACCCTGGGAAGGACATACGATAGATTTTATCCCGAAAACCATCCTTATGGGGGTGGCAAGGAAGGTAGAAATTTGTATGGTGAACTAATAATTTCTCAAGTAAGGCGGCCCTCACATCCACAATATAATTAGTGCGACATTAAAAATAGGCTATTAGGAGTACTAATGCTACGCAGACGAAGTCTTGGGCAACAGCTAGTTTTTAATATTCGTAGACTTTGATAGATGTATCTGCTGACGAGTGTGTCACTCATACTAATGTTAGTAAAATACCTAAGTATTAAACACATTTTCATGCCAATTCCTGAAATAGTGTTTCCTGTCTAGTACAATATATTTATTTATATAAAACTAAAAATTTTCATCATCAAATCACAACGAACAAAATGTCAATCAAAAATAATAAATGTAGTCGCCATGGATACACTCTTAATCCAACCTTACTCCGACCTTAAACTAGCTAGCACCATGGAATAACTTTTAGTCCAAGACTAGAGTCAGATTAGTATAATCTCTCCTTATTCCGTGTTTATTAATACGGAAATTCGTTAGTACCAACCTAATGCTTGGAATAAAGTTAATCTTACCTTAGTCCACGTTTATTAATAAGACGGTTAATGTTTTTACTGCTGGGACAAAGGCCTCCTCTCTGTGAGACCATTTTCTTAATAATTTGATCAAAGAACATTTTGAGATTGATTTATATAACATAGTGTAAAGTAAATCAGTAATTTGTAATGTCAAACACAGACAAAAACGCGACAATCCGCCGGACGTATTTTATAAAATTAACACAGTCTCAAAGACAATTTAACTATCTACATTTTGATTTGAGGCTTTTTTTTAACTCGTAGAATAATAAGGAAAGTAGGAAAACTACTGAATTATGGGTCGCGCGGGTGTGAAACGATTGCGCGTTTTGTTCACTCAAGATCGTTGGCGACTGTTGTCGTCTTAACGATACGTATATACGGTTTGTCTATACTAATATTATAAAGAGGAAAGATTTGTTTGTTTGTACCGAATAGGCTCCGAAACTACTGGTCCGATTTGAAAAATTCTTTCATCAATATATTTTCTAATTATTCCTGAGTGACATAGGCTATTTTTTAATCCCGAAAATGGTTTCTGTGGTGTGGTCCACGGGAGCGAAGCCGCGGGCAACAGTTAGTAAGTTATATTTTAAAATAGTAGTTTTAGTTTTTTTTTTTAACAGGTAAGTATTTACAATTTGTTCAATGTACAAGTTTGCTCGGCGTATCACATTGTTTTTCACTCTTATTAATGTGTCCCTCTCAATGTTATACAGTTCGAATGCACTCATGTAACACATCCCCTGATGTAACAAACTATCATTTATAAGTACTCGCGATGAATGTAGGTATAGTCATCGACACATAACTTGGCAAGGTTTTGGCGTAGTGGGGGTAAGTTCGCGCATCGTACACTTATTGCCACAAAAAAAGTGGTCACTTTTATTTCTTGTAATTTGTTAATGGTTATGGCCATCATTTATTTTTAATCATGTATGTTTAGAAGAAAGTTAATTAAAGGAGAGGAATTCGTGAAGTTTATTAGGTGTTATAAATAAAATATATACAATTACAGTCTGCGTAAAACAGTATTTGATCCTGGCATTATAATCAAATTAAAACAGTAACACTCGTAACAAAAACTAAATTTAAAACAATAACAACTACTTCTAACAAAATCTTAATAAAACAAAGGGTACAACTTTCGTGCACGCAAATGTAACCGGGAGCAAACGGAATGAGGACGCGGTGCGGCAGGCAAGGGTCGACTGAGCTACCAATCGCGCGCTCGGATCGGCGCTACCTTGTACCAAGGAGACCTAAAATACGACTTCTGCGCATCTAACGACTCTTGCCAAGTTACGTGCCGATGACTATAAACGGCATTATTGATAAAACGATCACACGAAAGTTACGAAATGCCGCAGAGCGACTGAGCCTTCCCACACGATGGATTTTGGTCAACTGACGATGGCTGGGAGAGGCCTGGTGGACTACTGGTGAGGTACAGGTATCGGCGCGGATTAAGTGCGCTGACCTTGAATGGTGAATTTTGGGTTTGAGTGGCGGGGGGTGTGAGGTGCAACGGGGGAGGCGGCCGGCGCCTGCGTCTTATTGGTCAATCAGTAAAAAATTATTTACGATGTGAATTGTTTTATAAAAAAAGAAACGGATGAAGTTGTTGATGATGATCGCGGTTTTGATTAGATATATGTTTAGATAAGTACTTACAATACAGAATTTTACATAAAACTGTGTTCTTCTTTCTTTCTAAGTATATTGAATTTAGTGACATATATTATTTATTATATGATGATAGGCTAATGTGCCTAAACCACACTGTGTTAAAATTAGCTATTTAAATATCCATTATTCACAAAATTTAAACTACGTATAAACAAATAATTAGTTCAAATCGCTCTTAGTAATTTTATGCGTGACTGTATACATGCGCAAATCACCACTTTCGCTGAGCGCTCGCACGGGTGATCCGCAGGCACCGCGGTCAAAAATTCTTTTACCAAATATTTAATTAGGCTTATTTTTGTGAAGTATTAAAATCGTTGCTTTTTTATTTTAATCATTTTATATATCGACACCGGGCATCCTCAAGAAATTCTTAAGTTCATTTTTTAACACCTTATACAGGATGGGCAAAAAAGCGTGGATCAAACGAAACAGAGCAATATTTGGGCCTATTTGCAGTAGGTTTTTTTTGTATATTTTTTTTTACTTATTATAATCCCAACTATCGTCCTGTTTCGTTTGATCCACGATTTTTTGCACATCCTCTATAACATTTATTTCTCAAAATATTAACATATAATCTCTTCACGAGAAATAAAGTTTGTATTTAATAACAATTAAGCTAGAAAGGTCAGGGCGCACGACGCACACTCGAGTTAGTTTAACATTTACGTAAATAGAAATTATAACAAAAACAAATCATTATGGGTACATTGCAAAAACTGTTCGAATACACTGTCGTTGCGACATCGGCATCGCTGTTCTTATCAACGCTGTTGTTGAGCACCATGCACACTACAAAACTAGGTGTTTTAATTGTTTTAGATGTTTTTTTTTTTTACAAAAAAATCTTTCGCTTTGTTAGAAAGCAATCAGAGCGCATCACCGATGATTACGTGTTGGTATAGTTTTAACGGGTTTGTTACGTTCCCTCCTTAGGTTATTTCATAGTTACCTGTTTCCGTTCCGCTTTTTAAGCATAGATACTCGATAGATAAATTATATCAGAGTATTAATGGTATGCGCAGCGTACGCAGGTCTCCCATCGGCTGGCGCTTGTAAGGGGCTTTATGTTCCGCAGTGGACGTCTTTATAAACTGCCGGTTTCGTCATTCTTTCGTCCCTCTGACCCCCATGTCATGAAAAATGTGCAAATCATAGACCCCTCCTCATTGATGGTGACGTAGCACGGAGTTGACCGTTGTGTCCTCCTTTGCGCAGACGCAGCGCTGTGGGCGGGCTACGTGGGTGGCGGGCGCGGCGGCGGCGCGTGGTGCGCGGGCTGGCTGCGCGTGGGCCGCGCCGCGCTGCCCTACTCGCTGCGCCTGCTGCCTGGCACGCTGCGGCTCACACCACAACAGCTGCAGTACGTACCGCATGCACATACACTAACAGACTAGGTGGGCGGCGCGTGGTGCGCGGGCTGGCTGCGCGTGGGCCGCGCCGCGCTGCCCTACTCGCTGCGCCTGCTGCCCGGCACGCTGCGGCTCACACCACAACAGCTGCAGTACGTACCGCATGCACATACACTAACAGACTAGGTGGGCGGCGCGTGGTGCGCGGGCTGGCTGCGCGTGGGCCGCGCCGCGCTGCCCTACTCGCTGCGCCTGCTGCCCGGCACGCTGCGGCTCACACCACAACAGCTGCAGTACGTACCGCATGCATAGTTCGCTAGTCTGTGAACAGCGGCATGACTGAGCTATTGCTTAGTTCTAATTTTATTTTCATTATCGACATTGTCGACAAATTTGGATTGGATTGTAGAAAAATTTCGCCTATGACTAAAAAAAATTGGATTTATTATTAACATGTCTCATTTTAGCACCTTCAATATCCTTGAAAAGTATACCCATTATATTCTCACTTTATGACGCCTAGAGACGATATTATAAAGTGCTCGTGGTGTGCGCTTGCAGTTTCGTGACGGCGAACCGCGACGACTCGCTGCGCATGCGCGAGGTGCGCGTGCGCAACGAGTTCTCCGTGCCCGTGCACATCGCGCGCATAGACCTCGGGCCCGACGTCGACAAGTACTTCGAGGTACGTCTGATACATACATACATACATAAACTCACGCCTTTTTCCCATGGGGGTAGGCAGAAACTACAGAACGCCACCTGCTACGATCCTTACATACTTCTTTTGCTTCACTCACATTCATACATCTTGTCATACACACACGTAATACGTGAGATACCTGATACCTCTCACGTCTGATACCTTGCCTATTATTATAACAATCAGCACTTCTCACAGAACGTAGAAAAAAACACGCTATATTTATAATTAATCATATTTTTTTCAACACACTTGCTCATAAAGTGGCTCTAATTTCACCGCAATTAGGCACATAATGATACCTGTTATCAAACTGTGACTTTTTCATTGCACAAGTGAGTTATAGAGTTTTTATTTTATTTTATTGGTTGAGTTGCTTTGTTCTTAAAAAAGGTTCGATACAAAAAAGATCGTGCTCAATAGTACAAATAAATTAATGTACCTATTGCTTGCTCATTTCATGCAACTTCGTATTTTTAAATAGATAATTTCAACTTGTACGTGCTTAATAAATAAAACTTTCACTCAAATGTAACTTTTATTTTCTCTGTAATAAAGAAAATTGAAATTCCCTATTTTGTACGTGGCTAAAACACTATCCACGAAAAGCAAAAAAAAAATAAACCTCATTCTTTTAGTCTATGGTCGCCATTTTTAAATGCGCGCGCATAGGAAAACTGATTAATTTGGCCTGCCATTGCGAAAAAAATTTCACAACTCGTTTTTACTGTTGAAAATGTTTTTTTTTGCATTATTTTCTTCACAATTGTTGTTGAAGACATAAGGTTGACTTTTGTTTGCTGGGATTTTTTGAAGAAAACAACGTGTGTTTAGTATGCAGGTTTATTCGCAACTGGCAAATATAGTGGACTGTATATATATATATGTAGATAGCTACTTTTAAAACATATCTATAGGCTCACAACACAAAACGCTAAACTATTTGGACATTCCGCCCGCCAAAGAACATAGTTCTTTAACTACACTTTAACAAAAAAAAACTTTAACTCTAACAATGAAAAAAATAGATATACTTTTACTAATGTGTAAGCTTAACACATAACAAGTGTAAATACAAACAAAAAAAAACAAAAATATTCTTCTCAAATCTTAATAAAATAAAAAACTGTTGAATAAATAACAGAACAACCTGTATCTTTCTTATTTGAACTAAGTAAATAATATTCAACAAGTACTTAACGCAAACACGTGCGACTCAGCCAGGCGTATTCAAGTAGGTACATCGATAACAAACAAGTTTTATGAGTAGATAGTTAGTACATATAGTTCAACTGAACTTAAGGATGCCGGTAAAGAGTAGGTTCGGCAGAACTCATCATAGTAAGATAATTATATAACATAAATACATTGTTTTTTTTTTTTTATAACTTCAATTGGATAGGTAGGTAAAATTAACTCTGAATTTGAAAACAAACTAAATTGATTTTAACAAAATTTTGAACAATATAACAAGATAAATAAACAAATTTCATTTCGTTAGAATACAAATTTTGCTCACTGGACGCTTATATTCTCCGGTTTTACACTTTACGGATACAACTCGGGTTACATTATCAGGCCCAGGATATTTTTTGATAATTTTACCAAGTAACCATTTAGCTGGCGGTAAATAATCTTCTTTTAAAACAACAATATCGCCTATTTCTGGTTCATCTCGTTTAGTGTTCCATTTATATCTTTGATTTAAATTAACTAGGTATTCTTTATACCACCTATTCCAAAAATCTGTTACAATTTTTTGCGTCAATCGCCATCTATCCAAACCAACAACATTACAATTAGTGTAATCCTCATCTGCAATATTCAACAATGGTTCGCCTACCAAAAAGTGACCTGGTGTCAAGGGTAGAGGGTCATTCGGGTCATCGCTCAACAAGGAAATTGGTCTCGAGTTTAAACACGCCTCCACTTGCGCCAGGACTGTCGACATTTCTTCGTATGTAAGTGTACTATTTCCTACTACCTTTTTCAAATGGGTCTTAGTACTTCGCACCGAAGATTCCCACAGCCCACCAAAGTTAGGTGAGTGGGGAGGAATATAATGCCAGGTGGTTCTTTCTAAAGAAAGTAGCTCTGCTAATTCTCCAGGAAGAGAAGATTTGGCACTATCATACATTTCTCGCATCTGTTTATCAGCACCAACAAAATTAGTGCCATTGTCACTGTATAAATCCTGACAATGGCCCCTACGAGCAGTGAATCGCCTATACGCAGCAATAAAACCCTTTGCAGTCATGTCGGTTACTGCTTCTAAATGGACTGCTCGTGTAACCATACACACAAATATGCAAATGTAACCTTTGTAAGACTTAGCTCCTCGGCCTGGTGAAAATCTGATAAATACAGGACCACAGTAATCCACACCAGTAGATTTGAATGGCTTACTGGGTTTCAACCTTGCCTCTGGAAGCAGGCCCATTAGAGGAGTAGTCTTCTTTGTGGAGTATCTTAAACAAATAGTGCACTCTCTGAAATATTTTTTAACGCGATCTTTACCACGTAAGATCCAGAACTTGGATCTAAGAAAGTTTAACATAGCTTGTGGACCACCGTGCAATGTTTTTGCATGAGCATCCGCAATTAAAACCTTGGTAATATGATAGTTACCAGGCATAATTATCGGGTGCTTCGTGTCATAACACGCGTCCGATTGTGCTATGCGTCCACTTACTCTTAGCATCCCCTTTTGGTCCAAAAAGGGACAAAGAGATCGTAATTTACTCTTTTTAGGCACACATTCTCCAGTCTTTAACCGTTTTATTTCAAAGGAAAACTCGCGCTCTTGTACTTGTTTAATGCATGCTAATAAAGTCTCGTTCATTTCACTTGACGTGATATATTTAGGTAGTTTCGATCTATTAATTTTCTTTAATTTATAATTCAAAACTCGTCTACAATAGGATACAATTTTTAATAGTTTACTTAGAGATGAATATTTTGACCAAAAAAAATCATCGTCAACGTGGGATAAAACGGATAAAGATTGGATTCGTTCCTCTTCATGTGTGTCTTCAATCAGTGTACTCTCTGTGGGTACTGTAGTTTCTGACAACCAATGCGGTCCTCTCCACCACAATGTATGCTCACTCAACTCTTTGGGCTGTAGACCACGCGAAGCACAGTCCGCAGGATTTGTCTCTGATGAGACATGACGCCACTGGTGGTAATCCATAATATTTAATATAGTGGACACTCTGTTGCTAACAAACGTTGCCCATCGACTTGAGCCTCCCTTGAGCCATGCTAATACTATGGTGGAGTCGGTCCACCCATAGAGATGTTCCTTGGGTATCTCCAGAACTTGTGATACTTCACATAAAAGCTTGGCTGCTAAGGTGGCGCCACACAATTCAAGTCGGGGTATGGAAATCTCCTTTACGATTGGGGCAACTCGAGTCTTTGCGGACAGTAAATGTACATACACCCTATTTGAACTATCAATGACTCTTATGTAAACTGCTGCCGCAAAAGCTGATTTTGAAGAATCGGAAAATACGTGTAACTCTCTCTTGCATTCTTGTGTAAAATTTACCCACCTAGGTATTTTAAGATTTTTGAAATCTATTAGATCTTGTCTATATTTTAGCCACTCACCATGTAATTCATCCGTCAAACTATCATCCCACCCAAGACCAGATTTCCACAGTTTCTGAATTAAAATCTTAGCAGTAACTACCACTGGGGCAATCCAGCCTAAAGGGTCATACAATCTCGCTACTTCCGATAAGACTTGTCTTTTTGTGACTAAATCTTTAGGTTCAGGTAAGTTTACTACGTATTCAAAATTATCATTCTTCCTGTTCCAACTCAAACCTAACACCTTGATTAGATCATTTAATTTAATAGCTTGCCTTTCACTCAACTCAGTTTTCCCAATCTGCTCTAAAAACTTCTCATTATTACTATTCCATTTCTGTAACTCAAAACCACCACTCATCATTAACTCATTCATCTCCTCATAAATTTTAATTGCCTCATTAACCGTATCACACCCGGTCATTAAGTCATCCATGTAATAGCATTGTTTTGTTATTCTCGCTGCCAATGGATACTTCTTCTCTTCTAACTCAGCAAGTCTGTGCAATACCTTGACAGCTAGATATGGCGCGCATGCGGTACCGAACGTTAAACGTAACATTTTGTAACGTTGTATGGGTTCTGAAGAATCAAATCTCCAGACAACTCTCTGGAAATCTGTGTCCTCGTCTGCCACTCTTACCATCCGATACATTTTTACAATATCGGCTACGATACAGATTTTATGATGACGCCATCTCATCAAGATGTGCCTTAAATCTTGTTGTAACCTTGGCCCAACAAGAAGCTCATCATTTAGTGAGACACTGTTGTCACCTTTGCTTGAAGCGTCAAAGACGACTCTCACTTTAGTGGTTTCTTTGTCTTCTCTCACCACAGCATGGTGAGGAAGGTACACAGCTTTAGACTTCTGCAACTCACTCTCAGAAACCAGTCTCATGTGGTTCATATTCAAGTACTCACTCATAACATTATTGTATTCTTCTCTCAACTTTGAATCTTTCGATAGCTTTCTCTCCAAATATTCTAACCTCTTCACTGCTCTCTCTTCTGATTTACCATACTGACACTTAGGATCGTCCGTTGCAAAAGGTAATCTCACTATAAATCTCCCTTCATTATCTCTCACTGTAGTTAACTCAAACAAATCCTCACATACTTTCTCGCTATTAGTCATCTCTTTCTTTATTAAATTAGGCTCATCTTCCATCTCCCAAAACTTTTTAAGTAACTCATCCTCTTTCACCTGTATGTGCATGCTAATGAGATTATCTTTTGCTAACGTTCTATACCCCTTTGACATTCTTCCTGACAAAATCCACCCAAACACCGTATTTTGTGCTATTAAATTACAATCAGGATGCTTTATAACGCCATCAAGTAATATTTCGCTATAAACCTCTGCACCTAGCAAAATATCGATCTTACCTGGCGTCGCGTATGTAGGATCAGCTAAAGGAAGATTGTCAATCTCTACCCACTTTGAAGTGCTAACGTTAGTGGAAGGAAGTAGAGACGTTAAGGAATGTAACACATAAGCGTTAACTAGGATGTAACTAGCTGGATTATGACGCGATTCCAGGCGAAGTGAAACCGTGTTTTTTATCCTCATACGGCCCTCTCCCAGCCCTGACACCCAGCCACTCACTGGTTTGCGTACAAGACCTAATAATTGCACAGTTGACTCAGATACAAAAGATGCCTGTGACCCTTGGTCGAGTAAAGCACGAATTATTTGTTTAAAACCGTTAGAACGGATTACCTTAACCTTGGCCGTCGCAAGTAGCACGCTGTTGGGTTGTAGCTCTCCTCTAGAAAATGTAGCAGTTATGTTTGTGTCACCTCGTGTTGTACTCGCTCTCTCTTGTTGTGTTTCACTCGGTGACACGGCGGCTGCCTGCTCCAGGCTACTGGCTGGCTCCTGGTTCTCTCTCTCAAAATGTAACATCGTGTGATGTCTTCTCCCACATTTCTTACAACTGAATAACTGACGACACTTAACCACCGCATGAGTTGGTGCCAGGCAGTTAAAACATAATTTACTTGTTTGAACGAAGGCCTGTCTTTCCTTAGGTGTCATAAGGCTAAAACGCTTGCACTGGTTGAGGTAATGAATTTCACGACACATCGGACACTCTTGTTTAGCCTTAGACTTGTTCTCTTTCTCCTTCTCCACTGACGCGTGAAAAGATTTCGACTTCGCAGCAGGCTTAGCTTGTTGCGCGGCGCGGTTTCCGTTCGTATCTATCATTTCTAATGTCCTGAATCTGAACTCTAAATAATCCCTCAATTGTGTCCAAGTGGGCAACTCGTCACTCATCATATTTATCTGCTGTTCCCATTGTTTGACAGATTCTGTGTCCAATTTCGAAACAACTAAGTGAACTACAGACGCGTCAGCGTAACTGGATTCAGTACTAATGCCCAAGTTTTCTAAAGATTTAAGACAGGTAGATGTCGTATCCAACAAACTCCTAATTGCATTTGCTGACTCGGTTTGAATTTTCTTTGTGCCAAATAAAGTCCTCATAATAGCATTGCAGTTGTAACGCTTGTTATTGTATCGCCGAACTAACTGCTTCCATGCTTCCTCATAATTTGCATCAGTCGTCGAATAGTTACTTAATAGATTGAATGCTTCTCCACTCAAATTGGATTTGAGGTAATGTAATTTCTGTACCGCTGAAATGTTCTTATTAGTGTGTATTAATGAGGAAAACATGTCGTAAAAGGTTGGCCATTCTTCATATTTACCCCCAAAATTAGGTAATTGTATGCGGGGTAATTTTACATCACTGCAATTATTATTCGCGTTATTGGTAACTGCTGGGTTAAACAACTCGGTAACTGACGGTAGAAACTGTTGCAAAGCTTCTCGCAAACTTGATTTATACTGCACATATAACTCTTCAAAAATCTCATATTTTCCTTCTGTAAAATATGCTTCTTTCTTATTTTTCGCTTTTGCAACTAACTCCTTGTGTCCGTCTTTAAAATCTTTAAATAGTTGTTCTAACAACTCCAATCTTGTTTCCAAGTATTGAGTTTTAATTCTTTCTTTCGGAGTTTTCCTAAAATTTCTCTCAGCTTTCATCAAATTGTCGAACAACTCATCTTGTAACGAAAAAAGTTCCTCCATTGCGGTAACAAATAAACTCGCACAGCAATCTCAGCAAACAACACCGATCGGTCACTTGTTTTAGGTAATAAGTTCTCGTAAAATAACAGCTTGTTAATTTTAATCTCTTTAAACACTCACTCAATGTACTGTTATTATAATTTGCACCAAAAGTCACATACACCTTGTAATGGTATCAGTTTTATTAACTTTATAGTCAATCACTGCTTACTAGCTCGTCTGTTAAAATGTTTTATAACTTGCACATAATTATGTATTTAGCAAAAACGTGGCTCCCGCCGACTCCTTATCGCACTCAGGTAATATTCTTTTGTTCTCGCGGGCCGGCCGGGCTCGAGGATCATTAACACGCTCCGGTTCGAATACGGACCAAAATGTTGAAGACATAAGGTTGACTTTTGTTTGCTGGGATTTTTTGAAGAAAACAACGTGTGTTTAGTATGCAGGTTTATTCGCAACTGGCAAATATAGTGGACTGTATATATATATATGTAGATAGCTACTTTTAAAACATATCTATAGGCTCACAACACAAAACGCTAAACTATTTGGACAATTGTGTTGAAAAACGTCGTATGATACACGTGTGTATTGATGATTACTGTCCCTGGCTCTCTTAAGACCCTCATCTAACGGCGGGTCTCAATGGCGCCTCAGCGGTAATCACCAACATTACACACTTGTATCATAATGTACTATTATTTTATTTTACATTCATTTAATTTTTTTTCTGTTGTAAAAATAACTCTTTTTACAATGTAATATGTAAAGGTGCATACAAAATTGAAAGTCAAGTGATGTGCTGTTGTCTGTACGTATAATGTACAGGAAACGGATGGAAAATATTAAAATGAGCCATACTATAATACCTCTCATAAGGAACCTGTGTTCGGGCGACCTTCTTTGCATGATATACTCAGTTGACTACGAGCACCGCTGCAAACGGTAACATTGCCTTCCTTTAGAGATGAGACGTTATATTGCGGACTTAAAGTCTACTTTTGGCTATAGCAAATGGCCACATTGACTGTCCTGCACTCGTTGCTAATCTGTCATTACGCACAAACCTGATGGGATTACGACAGCGGCCAATATTAAGTTATATATCGTTTCAATAAGCTTCCTGGGGACCTTAATATCGACTTATTTTGCACCAGTGCGCAGTGTGGCGACCTTGAGACGGCTGTTGGCACAGTATTTTTCAAGGACAGTTAAATTATCTACTACTCTAGCTGCCGCACTCGGAGACATTTAGCGGTTGCTTGGGGCGCTCCTTAGTATGAATTTTGTACTAAAAATCTATACTGGGGAGAGCTTTAAGTGATCGTTGACGTCTCTGAGTGTGGCAGTTATTATATTAACTTGTATATGTATGTACTTTCTTTAAATCGATTTCTTATTAACTATATGTGGAGGCTTGTTATTAGATTTTTTTTATATTACATTCTTTATGTCATTGGTTTAGTAGGCTGTAAGCCTTCTTTAAAATATAATAGATAAATATAAATATGAAACCGTCTCCCAACACCACTTGTCAGTGTTTTATCTGGTAAGAAGTAGCGCAGCATGCGTTTGTGCCTATTGTTGTCTCAACACTGTCGTGACATATAATGTGTACGCTCGGGCAGGTGGAGTCGCTGGCGCCGCTGGTGGCGGAGGGCGGCGGCGGCGCCGTGGTGGCGCGCGTGCGCCTGCGCGAGCTCACCGACCACTCGCTCAGCTCCGCGCTCACGCTGCGCACCAACCTGACCGACTACTCGCTGCCGCTGCTGCTGTACTCCGGCCGCCTCGAGCTGCAGTGGGACTGGCCGCACTCGGCCGACGGCGAGCTGCGTCTGGGCGTAGTGGGCACGTCCAGCACGCGGCGCGTGGCGGCACGCGCGCACAACCCGGCGCCGGCCGCGCTGTGCGTGCCCGAGACGGCGCTGGAGCTGCCCGGCGCCACGCTGCAGCTGGCGCCCTGCGCCCACCTGCGCGCGCCGCCGCCCAGCCACGCCTGCGTGAGTACCGCACCTACACTCTAGGAGTGTGTCACTGTATGTCACGCACAACCCGGCGCCGGCCGCGCTGTGCGTGCCCGAGACGGCGCTGGAGCTGCCCGGCGCCACGCTGCAGCTGGCGCCCTGCGCCCACCTGCGCGCGCCGCCGCCCAGCCACGCCTGCGTGAGTACCGCACCTACACTCTAGGAGTGTGTCACTGTATGTCACGCACAACCCGGCGCCGGCCGCGCTGTGCGTGCCCGAGACGGCGCTGGAGCTGCCCGGCGCCACGCTGCAGCTGGCGCCCTGCGCCCACCTGCGCGCGCCGCCGCCCAGCCACGCCTGCGTGAGTACCGCACCTACACTCTAGGAGTGTGTCACTGTATGTCACGCACAACCTGGCGCCGGCCGCGCTGTGCCATTTTTGCTAGACTCCGTATACTCATTTACGACAGCTTCTATAAGAGTATCGGCCGCGAAACTGTGTCGAATGCCTTAGCAATATCTATGAATACACCAACGCATTTATCACCAGAATCTAGCCTTTCATTGACTTGGTCAACAACCGTCTTATTAATAAACGTGGACTAAGGTAAGAATAACTTTATTCCAAGCATTAGATTGGTACTAAAAAAAAACCGTATTAATAAACACGGAATAAGGAGGGATTATACTAATCTGACACTAGTCTCGGACTAAAAGTTAAACCATGGTGCCAGCTAGTTTAAGGTCGGAATAAGAGTAGTGTAACTATGGCAACCACTTTTTTTTTAATTTTTTTGCATCGCCCTATTCGGGCAGGCTAAGGTCTTAGACCATACCGCCTCGTGTTCAGTGCATAATATCCTTCTTGAATTCTTTAGTATGCATTAGAATGCGGATGCTACAGATTCTAATGTTTTTTGGAGTATTTGGCAGCAAATTGTATCAAGTCAGCCCCAGTAAGCCTTCCCAGTAAGCTTTGCGGGCGGTAGTCAATACTACAATAAAATTCTCCGCTCCACTATCCCGAGGTCGCTTCTGTCAATGCTTTCACAGATTGACCAGTTGCGTAAACAGTTGAGACATAAAACTACACTAATTTAATATCACAATATCCACTAGGAATCAATTTGCAAATAATATTAACAGCCGCTGAACTACACTCGAAAAAATCCCGCCAAAAACTCTCGCAACCACAATTATTACATAGACTCTGATTTTTTATTTCGTAGGTGTGGAACATTAAAAAAAATAAGGTCATTGGCAGCTGTTTAGCTTTAGTCAACGAAATTACAAATTAATTAATTAATCATCATTTTATGTAATTTTTAAGTTTAAAGGTAATACGATAATTTGAAAAGGAGGGATCCTTCACCTTTACTGTCAAACCTCTATGGCAGATATCATTTTTATTTTTTTTACTACATAATGTCTTCAACTTGCTTATTTTTCATTCACTAGTTCATTCTTTTTACTTTTAAATTCAACTGGGTTGCCAGAGCTTACGCGTAAATCCAAGACTAAGAAATGAATAGTTAGTCCGAGGTTATTCCATGTTTATTAATAACATTGCTAGATCTATGTTAATCCTTAGTTACTCCGGGATTAGCTAGTCCAAGAGTAACTTCGGAGTAAGCTGGGAATACGCCATTTTTATTAATAAGACTGCAAGTGTTACTACTGTGTTACTGTTGTAACCGGTTAGTCCAATAACCGTTAAGAAAATTATCTAGCAAAAGAGAAACTGCTATCCGATAACCAGCAATGCTTTCGTCAAAAAAAAATCTGCAGAGGATGCGTTGCGGTCTAGCACAGAACTGGTTTCATTCCTATGTATCAAACCGACAGCAGAGAATAAAAGTTAAAGATGAAGCAAGCGAGTATTCTTATATCCATTTTTGCGTTCCTCAGGGTAGTGTTCTCGGGCCAACTCTATTCTTAGCCTACATCAATGCTCTCTGCAGTCTTCGAATAGAGAATGCAAGGATCCTAACTTTTGCGAATGACACAACTATTGTGTACTGAGTGTGTATTGAGATTAAACCCACCTCCACCTCATGGTCCTTCTCGCCTTCCGGCATACGGACCTAATCGTTGGAGTCACACCTGGTACTTGCGTCTGCTTCTTCCCAGGTGTTTCCTTGACTCCTACAAATTATCAATTTTCTGTCCCTATAATGTCACTTCTTCCCTTACTGGGGTGTGAACGCCATAAAACAGTGAAACTTCATTCGGCATTTAGATTAGTTCACGAATGTAATAGTGTATTTTTATGTTGCAGCGCTGCATCCCCGCGGGCGGGTCGCTGGGGCTGGTGCTGACGGTGGTGGCGCCGGCGCGCGCGGGCCCGCTGCGCGGCTGGCTGTCCCTGTGGGCGCAGGCGGCGCCGGGGGTGGCGCCGCCTGCGCGCACGCGCCGCGCCGTGTCGCTGAGCGCGGCGCCGGGCCACGTGCTGGCGCTGCCGCTGGCGCTGGCCCGCGCGGCGCCCTACGCGCCGGCCGCCGCGCCGCTGGTGCTGGAGAGCAGCATGGCGGCGCGCATGCGCGTGCTGTCCGTGAGCCTGCCGCCCGACGAGAGCGCACTGCAGTGGCTGCCGCCCGCCGAGCCGGCCGAGCTGGCGGCGGGGCGCACGGCGGTGGGCGCGGTGCGGTACGCGCCCGAGCGCCTGTGCGCGCCGCACTGCTACACCGGCCTCGACGTCACCAGCGCAGGTACCTACGCTACAGTGCTGCCGCCCGAAATATTCAAGACAATTAGAGATCAAACGGATCGTCAACAGCTGCAGCAGCAAGAAGATCTAGATCATTTTTCAGCCTATTGTTTTGAAAATAAATTGCACCTTAATATTTCGCACCTTATTTTATATGTTCTCCGATCTCATTTCAAAGATATTGCATTTCTTTTTTGTTAAATTATGGTTAGTTCAAGACGAAAAACGTACCCTGAGCGCAGCTCTTATTGTATGTTACCTCGTGTCGGTGTGTGCAGAGGGCGCGGCGTGGCTGTCGCGCGCGGACAGCGTGTCGGAGGCCGACGTGCTGCTGCAGGCCGCGCGGCACGCCGCCTTCCGCGCCGCCAGCCCGCGCAACGTGTCGCTGCACGTGCACACCACGCACGCCGTGCAGCTGGGCGCGCGCGCGCACGTACAGCCCTGGTGGCCGCGCCTGGCGCCCGCGCGGGCCGCCGCCGGCCTGGCGCCCGTGGCCGGCGCCGCGCCGCTGGCCGTGCGCGCGCGCAACCCGTCCGCGTCGCACGCACTGCTGCTGCAGCCCGTGCTGGCCGCGCCGCTGGCCGACCTGCCGGGCTCCGAGCCGGCCGGCGCGTGCGCGGGCTGCGTGTGGGCGCGCGGCGCCTGGGCGCTGACGGGCTGGCGGGCCCTGCGCGGCCAGGTGCAGGCGTGGGGCGGCTCCAACAGTTCGCGCCACGCGCTGCCGCTGCTGCTGCTGGCGCCGGACGCCGAGCTGGAGCTCACGCTCAGCTTCACCCCGCAGCAGGCCGCACACCTGGCCTCCTACCTGTACCTCAGGTGAGCACTGACCGCATCACATGTGTATGCCCACCTCGTAACGCTCGCAATTTTGGTTGCGAAAGTACGAATTAGTAATACTAGCATACAAATGCCTCATCCCAAACAAAGAAACCGTGGCGAAGTAAATAGCGTTTTTCGTCTGATTAAGCTGATTATTTTTTTAAGAACATCGATCGCTTTCGGTTCCGTTCCACAGATATAGATGGTGTTAGCAGTGACTTGCAAGTAAAAGCGTTTACTCGGTTCGTGTTTTTTTTTTTATACTCTAATCTCTCGTCAAATCTGTCGCGATTTGTTTTATAGTTTGCATGTTTTTACAGTTTCATTGTATCAAAATGTGTTATAAAACAAATTTTATCTACACTCACAACGTAATGTTCCAATTATGAATTCAAAAAATATTGCATAAACACGTACTTTATATTCGTGGATTGGTAAAATTAAAAAAAAAACCATTATAGTTCAACATTTTCCTTCGATTTTCAAACAACTGCATCATAAAATAACTTTTTTTCTATTATGATACAGGACAAATCCAAGAAGTTAATCACTAAGGAGATTCCATCAATTATTTAAATTTATTGAAATGCCATTTTTATAGTACCTTATAAAAAAAAATTGATTCCAATTTTAACTTGTCTGTAACAGTGCCCGCTTTAGGCTTATTACGCACTGCCATTTTTATTTGCGCGAACTTTTGTCTCTTTCCACCTGTTCATAGAGCTCGAAATATTCGCGCGAATTATATTCGCGCTGCGATGCGGTGGATTCTGTTGCAAAACACGGATTTCATGCGGTATTATTGCCGCACGATTTTTTTACCGCAATTTAATGCGGTGATGTGCTGGGTTTTGGCGCCATTCATAAGTTTTGCAGGTTTCGATGTACTGAATTTCATGACTTTTTAAAATTCTTGCTTAAAATGTCTGATATTAGTTAATGTGAAGAAAAATTGACGCCGCCAAATATTTTAAATGCGGCGAAGGAAATTATATTATATGATGCATTTATCACGACTTTATGGCATGGAAAATGCAAAAAATAAGATTAAGTAGGTTTGTACGGGTCGTAAGTCCGTACACTGATTCGCCGTTAGTTGGTTGGAGAGAAACACGTCACAGTTAGATCCACTAGTTAAATATATTTGAGTTAAGTAAACTACAGTATAACTTAGATGGAAGGCGACTATTTCTCTCTCTTGGTTTGGATAGCAACACGGCTATAAGATCACTATCAACGTTGGTTGCTTTATTATGATGTTTTATACGGTCAAATTATGACGCACATCGTTGGCCTAAAGTAGGTTGCAAGTATGCAGAAAAATGTACGGTGATGAGACCGTACATATTGGCAACCCCCAAAAGTAGCTAAGATGAGTGTAGAAAGAGAAAGAATCGCCTGTACATAGTTAAGCACACACATTACAAATTAATCGAAGTTAAACGCAATGTTGTCTTGTGAGTTGTGATTTAGGGTGGCAGTAGTCCGTGGCCGCCTGTTGGTTTTCTGGAAGTCTGCTGTTGTCAGGCTGTTGTCCCATAGGTTAAAGCTCGATGTTGTCTTGCGTTTGTTCAGTGTTTGTTCTGTAGAACGCATCCTTGATCCAAAGTTATGATTGCCGCCGTTGTGATAGTTTGCGGTATTACGTCGTTTTCTCAAACAGTACGTAATTCGCACGTTCCGCAGCAAATAACTAGCCAGCTGTTTGATGCTTGCAACTTGATCCATGTCTCCTTGCATGACACGCTTTGCACGTCACATGGTGACGCAGTTGTCCGATGACCTAGTAATTTTGCTTTAAGGTTGAACACTGGCATATTTGCTTTGCAAATGTAGTTGTCCTTTTGCGAGGCGTTAAAAAACAACTCTTAGTTTGGTCGTAATTGATTGTTCTTGCAAGGCACCATGATGTGGAAGGTAGCATTCAGGCAAGGAAGCTGATAGTGGAGCGGCGCTTCATATGCTGTAGTTGCATAAATTCTCTGATGAAGTCCCGATACATTGTTGCAAGTTTGTTGTTCTTTTCCAGGCGTTTTTTTAGTTGAAGAAATTGCGAGATAGCGATTGACCTTGATTGCCCGAGTTTGTCTTGCAACTAAGGGCTCATCGGCATTTTAACGATGTATTTGTTGTCTGCATCTCGTTGTGCTGTCTTGCTGTAGTATTCTTCACACTGATCTTTCGGCATCATGTCATGGTTGCTGCTAGTTATGTCTTTGTTCTCATTTAGTCAATTCGCTTAGGTCGACCAGTGTCATGTGACAGTTGAAAGTTTTCAGTTTGCCACATAGGATCCTGCCTAAGTGCGTCTGTTGCGCTACAGGAGACTGTTGACTGCCTTTCAAGACTCGGTCAAGGATGATATCGGAATACACGTCTTCCCCAAGTAGTAAATCGATAGGACTTGATACGTTGAATGCCGGATCAGCAAGTTTCAAGTTTTCTATGTGCGAGTTGGTAAGTGGTTGGTGATGAGTTGGGTAAAGTGTTCGTAAGTTTGCTAAGATAAGTGCCTGTTTCGGATGCATAGTCAGAGTGAATAGACTTGCAGGTAAGTTGAAGCCGCCCTTTGCAGCTACCAGGTCCTGATCCTACTCCCGTTGTGTTAGCATTCAGCCGTTTCCTCGGTAGTCGTAGCATCTGTGCGGCGTTCTCAGTTGTTAATTTAACTTGCGAGCCTTGGTCTAGTAGTGCTTGAAGCGTCATATAAAACCATTAGCAGACTTTATCTAAAGCTGCACAGTAGTTAGCAAGATCTCCATCTCGTTAGTTGAAACATGGTTGGAAGTTTGTTTACTCGTGGATGTGCTTAGTCGTTGACCTGGATTATTATTGTTTCTTTCTGTACATATTCGATGAGTTGGAATTATTTCTCTTGTCAGCATTGTGCAATAAGGTGTGATGCTTCCTATTGCATTCTTTGCAGGCTTTTGATGATGCGCAGTTTGTGTTGCCGTGACTGTATAGGCAGTTTTTTACACACGTGCAATTTCGAAACTGTGTCATTCCGTTGAAATGAGTCCATGTTGATGAACTTTGGGCAGTTCATGAACACGTGATTTTCGTCACAGTTCGGCAATGACCGTATGCCGTGTGGTAAGTTTTCTTGACAGGTTTTGAAGATTCTCCTTGTGGTTGAAGACTCCTCTAGTAGTTCTAGTTAGTTTCAGTAGTTGAAGACACTTCCCGTAGTTGTAGGTAGTCGTTGGAGGTACTTCTAGTAGTCAAAGACTCTCCAGTAGTTAGTTACGGATTATTGTTTGAAGCTCTCCTAGTTGTCGAAGACACTTTCAGTTGTTTGAAGCTCTCCTAGTTGTTGAAGACACTTCCAGTTGTTTGAAGCTCTTCTAGTTGTCGAAGACACTTCTAGTTGTTTGAAGCTCTCCTAGTTGTCGAAGACACTTCCAGTTGTTTGAAGCTCTTCTAGTTGTCGAGGACACTTCCAGTTGTTTGAAGCTCTTCTAGTTGTCGAGGACACTTCCAGTTGTTTGAAGCTCTCCTAGTCGTCGAAGACACTTCCAGTTGTTTGAAGCTCTTCTAGTTGTCGAAGACACTTCCAGTTGTTTGAAGCTCTTCTAGTTGTCGAAGACACTTCCAGTTGTTTGAAGCTCTCCTAGTTGTCGAAGACCCTTCCAGTTGTTTGAAGCTCTCCTAGTTGTCGGTGACACTTCCAGTTGTTTGAAGCTCTCCTAGTTGTCGGAGACACTTCCAGTTGTTTAAAGCTCTCCTAGTTGTCGGAGACACTTCCAGTTGTTTGAAGCTCTCCTAGTTGTCGGAGACACTTCTAGTTGTTTGGAGATCTCCTAGTTGTCGAAGACACTCCCAGTAGTTGTAGTTAGTCGTTAGAGGCACTTCTAGTTGTTGAAAGCTCCTCCAATAGTTGTAGTTTGGTTCCGGTACTCAATGTGCCTGTACTCTGGTTAGGTATTTGCGCCTTCTCAATCCAACTGGGGCGACCCTCTTCCGGGAGACCAGCTGAACCGATTCGCTACCGTAACAAAAGACACAAACACACTAAGATACACAAAGGTTCGAAGGACCATTTAATGTACGGGTCGTAAGTCCGTACACTGATTCGCCGTTAGTTGGTTGGAGAGAAACACGTCACAGTTAGATCCACTAGTTAAATATATTTGAGTTAAGTAAACTACAGTATAACTTAGATGGAAGGCGACTATTTCTCTCTCTTGGTTTGGATAGCAACACGGCTATAAGATCACTATCAACGTTGGTTGCTTTATTATGATGTTTTATACGGTCAAATTATGACGCACATCGTTGGCCTAAAGTAGGTTGCAAGTATGCAGAAAAATGTACGGTGATGAGACCGTACATATTGGCAACCCCCAAAAGTAGCTAAGATGAGTGTAGAAAGAGAAAGAATCGCCTGTACATAGTTAAGCACACACATTACAAATTAATCGAAGTTAAACGCAATGTTGTCTTGTGAGTTGTGATTTAGGGTGGCAGTAGTCCGTGGCCGCCTGTTGGTTTTCTGGAAGTCTGCTGTTGTCAGGCTGTTGTCCCATAGGTTAAAGCTCGATGTTGTCTTGCGTTTGTTCAGTGTTTGTTCTGTAGAACGCATCCTTGATCCAAAGTTATGATTGCCGCCGTTGTGATAGTTTGCGGTATTACGTCGTTTTGTCAAACAGTACGCAATCCGGCTCGAAGGACCATTTAATGTACGGGTCGTAAGTCCGTACACTGATTCGCCGTTAGTTGGTTGGAGAGAAACACGTCACAGTTAGATCCACTAGTTAAATATATTTGAGTTAAGTAAACTACAGTATAACTTAGATGGAAGGCGACTATTTCTCTCTCTTGGTTTGGATAGCAACACGGCTATAAGATCACTATCAACGTTGGTTGCTTTATTATGATGTTTTATACGGTCAAATTATGACGCACATCGTTGGCCTAAAGTAGGTTGCAAGTATGCAGAAAAATGTACGGTGATGAGACCGTACAAGGTTCAATCCCAAAATTCATGAGTGTAGATAAAGTAGTGTATGAAACTGCACATAACTAGGTATTAAAACATTCGTGTGAATACTATTGAAAACCTCGCCTACGGCTCGGTTTTTAAACTCACACTCATGTTTCAATACCCCTTATTATGCAACAGTATCATAAACTACTATTAAAAATCGAGTGGATGCCTTAGAAAAATAAAACGGTGCCATCAATTTTTAATGATCTATTCAAATAATCTTTGAAATGTGAATTAAGAGCCCAATATTCTTTAATTTTGTGCTTAAGAGAGTTACTTAAACAAGAACATAATTTTTTTATGATAATCTCTAGAAATTTTAATATTTCACAAAACGCAATAACAAATCGTAGCTTATCACGCCATCTAGTGGAATTTATTTAAACCAAATTTTCTTTCTTAGCGTTGGTTGTCCGTGACCTTGGTTTATTTATTACCTATATACTTTATTGGGATACGCAAGACGATAGTTTCAGAAATTTTTGTCGGCGCGTTTTGACCCCATATTCGCAATTAGCGACCTCAAAAACCATAAAAATGACATCTGTGACGAAAATTTTAATTATTTCGATTTGCAAACATATTTGCTAGTAACAAAAACGTTGTTTGTGCAGAAATAACTTGACTATATTGGAGGCCGTGCTGCTGAGCGGGCGCGGCGCCTACCCGAGCTTCGAGCTAGCCGGCCGCCGCCCCGGGACCAACTCGCCGCTGCTGTTCGAGGTGAGTCCTCTCCGAGTGTGCGGCTAGTGTGCAGCGTGTAGTGCGGCGTGTGACTGTGTGTGTGTGTGCAGGTGAGCGAGTGCGGCGGCACCGTGCGGCGCCAGGTGCTGGCGCGCAACACGGGGCAGGTGAGCGTGACGCTGCGCGACTGGCGCGTGGCCGGCCAGCCCTGCCAGGCGCGCGGCTTCCGCCTGACGCCCTGCGCGCCGCTGGAGCTGCAGCCCAACCAGTCGCGCGCGCTCACGCTGGCCTTCAGCGCCGACTACACGCTGGCGCGCGTGGCGGCCGAGCTGTGCGTGCGCGCCGGCTCTGCGCGCGCCGCCTTCCAGCTGCGGGCGGCCGCGCCCGCGCGCCTGCTGCCGCGCTGTGCCGGCCTGGCGCCGCGCCCGCCCTGGGAGCCCGCCGCGCGCGCCGCCGCCGCGCTGCTGGCGCTGGCGGCGCTGGCGCTCGTGCTGGCGGCTGCCGCGCTGGACGCCGAGCGGGAGCTGAGGCGCGCGCGGGCCGCCCGCCCGCCGCCCGCCGCGCGCCAGCCGCTGGACCTGCGTGCGCTGGCGCAGCGCTCGGCCCCGGCGCCGCCCGCGCCCGCCCCGCGCCGCCCGCCCGCGCGCCGGCGCCGCACGCCCCGCCGCGAGCCGCCCGCGCTGGACCCGCAGGCCGAGCGCCGCGCCTTCGAGCGGTGGCGCGCCGAGGTGCTGGGCCGCAGCCAAGAGGACGACGAGCGCTCTAGTGGGGACGACGAGCGGCGCCCGCCCGAGCCTGCGCCGCTGCTGGAGCATGAGGCGGCCGCGCCGCGCACTGACCCGCCGACACACATCACCACTGACGGCTACGAGGCCGACCCTGAGACCGAGGACCGGCCGCAGGGCTCCGGCGACGACGACGCCGTGTCCACTGGCTCCGGCTCCGCATCCGCCACCTCCTCCTCGCCCACTGCGGACGAGCCGGGGGACGACGACGACGAGCAGGAGGCTGCACCGCCCTCCCCGCCCCCCTGCGCCCCGCCCGGCGCGCCCCCGCCCCCTGCGGCTGACACAGCGCCGCGCCCCCCGCGCGCCCGCCGCGACACGATGGACACCCCGCGCCGCACAGAGCGCTCGCGCACCGCAGAGCCGGGCGAGCTGCGCGACAGCCGGCCGCGCCCCGCCGCCAAGCACCACCTGCGCAAGGACAAGCCGTCAAAGAGGCCGCGCGAGCGCCCGGCCGCATCGCCCCCGCGCGCCTCGCCGCCCCGGGCGGAGCGCGCGCCCGGCTCACTTCGTTGGGGCGCATCATGGAGCTCGGTGGTGGCGGCACGCGGCCCGGGTGGCCCAGGCGGTGTAACCCCACTGGCGCCCATCGGCTCGGACGTGCGGCGGCGCGCAGAGCCCGACACGCGGCCCCCGGGCGGCGCGGGCGACCACTCGCTGTTCTACTTCAACGGTGACGCGGCGCACGCGCAGCCGGCCCGCGACGCCGACTTCTCGTGGCGGCCGCCGCCCCCCCTGGAGCGCCCCGCCTTCACCCACGCACGCGACTTCCGAGGTGAGATTTTTTCAGCCAGTCACTTGTGCAATACAATGTTCCCGTGTGGACCGAAATAGAATTACAATCGCTCATTAACCATTCATCTGACATTCGTCGTATTCGATTTTAGCGATGTAATCCTATTTTGTACAGCATGGTTTGTGGTCATCTCTTTGCTGATTGGAACATTTACTAACAATATCCACATTCCAAATTCAAATCACTTTTAGTCCCTAGGGATTAGTGAGCTATTTTAGTACCTATTTACGAAGAATAAACTAGCTCTTTTTGAATAAATGTGATAAAAAACGTATTTTGGGCTTTAGTGGCTTTTGCCGAATTTCTCCTCGTATTAAGTGTGATTATACCACACCACATACCAATAACATTCATACCACTCCGTTTTATCCAATACTAGCATAATACTATTCTATGTATTCTTTTCACCAAGATTATTTACACTATTTCATAACATAACAACATTTTTCTTTTGACAGCCGACCATAGATTTCTTCCGTACATGCTTCCGTATTTAATAAATTACTCTTTGGTCTGTGCGCTCTATTGTTTGTCTATGGTTTCGACAAATAATTATTGAGCATCGCGGACGTCGGTCCACATAGGTCTACCCACATTTTAATATGTTTTATATTTGTATAATACTTACACATACTCTGACCCACCTTCTGTGTTTATTTTATTTTGTTTGTTATTTATATATTCTATTTTATTGTATTATTTAAGTATTTTCCGTTTCCGTAAGTGTGTCCGTGGCATCAACAGTTGGTCTTATCAGAATATCAGCGCAGCGTTATTTAATTTTTTTTGGATATCGCTGCACATGCTGAGACAGGAGCCTTTTTGGTTTCGCACGGGGTTTTTAAATTTAATTTTGTTTAATTTTAAGCTGATTTCTCGTGTCTCCTGTGCGGGTCACAAATAAATACTTTTTCTTTCTTTCTTTCTTTCTATTATTATAATTTTAGAAATCTTGCTCGTGCCTTTTTGTGTTACGACGTGACAGCTATTTGTACATGCGCAGTAAAAGTTAATCTGTGGATATGCTGAGTGCCCTTGAATAAGCGCCATTTTATTAATTTCTTGCTTGGTTCAGATATATTTTTTATTTCCTCGCACAATGCATAGTAAAATGTTGTATGATACACGTGCGTAAGATGATTTCCGACTCGGGAAATCACCTACCTTCCGCACTTGTAGCATAAATTACTATTTCCTCCGGATTGTGTGGAGCAGATCACACATCAGTCGGTAGGTTAGCGCTCCGACGTGCGTCACCAGCGTGGCCACGCGTAGGTTATCTTTTATGTTGTTTAACAGAATTAATTGTTCCAATAAACGAACATATTTATGCTGGTCAGTTTTCACTCCTTCCAGATCTAATACGTGAATTTTGCAAATGTTTCTGATGGTCCGAAAAGTATGAAGGATGAATTAGAATTATGTGGTTTTTTACAAACTGCTATATACTGCTAAAAAATTTAAGATTACTAAAAGAAACACATTTTTACGCTAGGCTGAATGATCTCTGATAAAGAGCACGGACCGCGGTCACTACAGGATGTTTCAAACTACGCCATGCGTCATAATAATGATTAATATTTTAATTTTTTTAATTATACAAATGTTTATAAATATATATTTTTTTATGAATGTTTAGTAGTCATTGGATACATAAAGTGGGCTGCTTTTGTCAGACAAAAATGCCACAGCGTCACTAATTTTATTTTATATACATAACGTCAGGGTTTAATTTTTTTAGCTCAAGAGCATGGACGTTATTTGCTTGCAGACGAGCCGAGCGCGGTGAGCGGCGTGGGCGCAGTAGGCGCGGTGGGCGCAGTGGGCGCGGTGGGCGCAGTGGGCGCGGTGGGCGCAGTGGGCAGCGGCTCGTTCCGCTCGCTGAACTCCGTGTGGGGCTCCACGCTGGAGCCGCGGCCGGCGGCGGCGGCGTGGCTGTGGGGCGGCTACGCCGAGCCGGCGCCGGCGGGCCCCGTGGGCCCCGTGCGCCCGCCGCCCGGCTTCGGCGCGCCGCCGCGCCCCGTGCGGCCCTACGACCCCTTCCGCTCGCTGGCGTCCATCTGGGCGCCGGGAGCGCTGGACTGGCGCAGCGAGGCGCCCGAGCCGGCGCCCGAGCCCGACGCCTAGCTGGGCGCCGCAGGGCCGCGGCCGCCGCACTAGTCACGCCCCGCGCCGGCCGCCGACTGCGCCACAACTTTACTTACGTGTTACAGTGTTCCCTACTTGATTGTCTGCTCCAGACTGAAGATTAAACTTACACTATCTCAATGGATGACGAACAACTCGTTTTATTTTGATCTTTTTATAATACACTTCTCATCAGAAAAATCGAAACACTTCCGTTTTTATGGTTTGTCTTAATTTAACACAAAAGAGTTTTCATTCCATGAAAAAAATCACATGGTTGTATAGCTGGCAGATTGGCCATTACAGTGATAAGCGAACATTCTAAACTAGAATTTCATTTGTTCCTATAAACGAATTGATTTACTGTTTTGAAACAAATGTGTGTTTAGAGTTGGAGTATATTTCATCTTTGAAAACTAAAAAATAGCGCTTATCTTAAAACTTTTGGAACGAAGTTCCTTATCGCGCGTTGTGAAAGGGGGCTAGACGGAAAAAATTCTTACGAAAAGTTGGTTGTCACGACACTTTTTGCTATAGTTGTGAGCCGTGCGGCGTGCGCGTGTTTCGTGCGTGCTCTAGCCTATACGCTGTTGTGTCATACATATGTACACATATATGTACATGTATATATGTGTGTGTATGTATGTATATATATATATGTGTATATGTATGTATATATTTAGTTTCTTTACGTCAGACGTACAAAACCCTCCACCACAGGCCGACTCGAGTCGACACTACTCGAAAACCGACCCCGAGCCGCCACTAATAACGTACCGGCGATCTAATCAGAAAACCTAAAAACCTTCATATCTCGGAAACGGTTGGAGCTAGCTCAATTCTGAGAAAAAAATTGCCCCCCTGCCGCTGTCGCTTCAGGCCGGAGAACAAGAAAGAATACCCCCCCCCCCCTTAACTGTTCACCTTCCCCCCCGCAATTTATTTTTACCCCATTCTCAAATATCAATATGAAAAGTCGATAAAATCGTGCAACAAACTTCTCCCCCCCTCACTCCTCACCCGCTCTCATTTACTCGAAATCCTTTTCGTTAAATAATTTTAAAATAGTAGATTATTGCATCGAGCACAAAGTAATTTATTATTGCACCGAGTGCCTGATTCAGCGAGGGCTCTAATCTAACAGGCACGAGGGCGAGGAAAAAGGAACCTAGAAATATGAACCTAGTTTTTTTTTTGTGTATTTTTACATGTTTTGACAAATTCAAATCTAGGTTTTACAAAAAACTTCAGACCTCTGCGATGATTTTTCAGCGAGATATCGGCGATTACGTATTTATCACCGTTTCAATGGCGCGGCCATAAGGTTTTGGTCTTACAGCTCCTGCAATATAAACCTAGGATTTTTTCGTGTATTTTTACATGTTTTGACAAATTCAAATCTAGGTTTTACAAAAAACTTCAGACCTCTGCGATGATTTTTCAGCGAGATATCGGCGATTACGTATTTATCACCGTTTCAATGGCGCGGCCATAAGGTTTTGGTCTTACAGCTCCTGCAATATAAACCTAGGATTTTTTCGTGTATTTTTACATGTTTTGACAAATTCTAATCTAGGTTTTACAAAAAAAAATAGACCTCTACGATGCTTTTTCAGGGAGATATTGGCGATAACGTATTATTCACCGTTTCAATGGCGCGGCCATGGGGTTTTAGTGTTACAGATCCTAAAATATAAACCTAGGATTTTTTTCTATATTTTTACAAATTTTTTACAAATTAATTCTGTTATGTACCCAAATTTCAGGTCTCTGCAATGCTTAGTTTTAAAGATCTCCGTGGCCGCGCGGTTCGCCGCGTTTCAATGGCGCGGCCACGTTCAAACCCTTAAAACTTTTTAACCATGATTTTGACAAATTTAGGGTTTTGGGAATCAACTTTTTCAAATTTTTACATAATCTTGGCATAGTTTTTTTTTTAAAAAACCGCCGTGGCCGCGCCATTGAAACGCACACGCCGAAATTAACCGCAGACCATCGAAGAGCGCACCGTACTTTGCGATGAGTGTAAAGTTATGCTGTATGGTAACGACGGAAGGAACTAGGTCTACAGATGAGATGAAGAACGCTTTGCACAATGCTGCATTGAAGAAAAGGTCAGCTATGGTGGCGGTTCGTGGACGGTTTGGGGAGGAATCAGCGCCGATGGTAACACGGAGCTTGGCTTTGTGTCTGGGCCACGTCTGCCTGCACTAAACAGTCATCGGTACATCGAACAGTGTATTAAGCCTCACGTGATGCACTGTGCTCATTTTATTGGCAACGGTTTCATATTCATGCACGACAATGCTAGGGCTCACACCGCGAGCGTCGTACGAGATTATGTTACCGAAGTCGGTATCTCCATTATGGAATGGCCAGCAAGAAGCCCGGACATGAATCCGACTGAACATCTATGGGATGAATTAAAGAGACGAATTCGTGCAAGAGATCCTGCCCCAGAAACACTTAGCCAGCTGTAAAATGCAATCCAAGAGGAATAGAATGGAATGCCACAACATTTGATCGTGACTCTCATCCGATCGATGAAGAACCGTATGGAAGCAGTAATAAGAGCTTGGAGAGGGAATACAAGTTATTAAATAAACGTTTCTTAGCTTTTTTTTTCATTTACGTGTGTTGTTTCATCAATTTCCTTCATACTCCATACCATACAGGGCAAAAATGACTTGTTAAACAAAATACGAAACCTATGAAAATTTAATTTGAATTTAGAACATTAGGATTTGAAAACCTCAAATTATTCACTATTAAACGAAATTTAATTCTTAATATAAACAATTTTCTGATAATCCTTACAAAACAAAAACTTGCAAGGTGTTTCGATTTTCCTGATGAAAAGTGTATAAGTACGGTAAAACGGGGTGAATAGACACTCAGGGGTGAAACAAAACTGTGATTAGGATTTTAACTTTAATACCACTTTGTGCTTTCAAACAAAGCATAGTGTTTTTTAAATAATTATTTAATATATTGGAGTACCTTTTTTTTCTAGTAGTTAAAAAATATTTGCAGCGCGTACCAAATATACCTACTAAAATGCTGCAAATATTTTTTAAATAACGTGAAAATTACCTTCAAAGTTTTGTTCCCATTCACCCCTGCAGTCCTATTCACCCCATTTTACGGTACTGTGTAGAGACCCAACTTTGATTGCCTATTAGTACGGGAGATACTGTGGAATGTTTTAGACTGCCATCCGCTAGTGCTTAAGAGGGCTTACTGTAGTCACCTTCAGCAGTAAGATGTCAGGTCCCAAAGTTTGTTTGTATATCTAGCTCATGAGGGTTTAATGTGAGGCGAGGCCACATTTCCCAAAAATGGTTCAGTCAAAAGACTCTAACCCAAGGTTCTCTACTCTATTAAAAATAACAATTTTGCGTTCCGTTTTACTTCCCCTCTGTCTAGATTTGATGTCGTTTAATTATTATTTTAATTTACTTCATGTTTGTCTTTCTACTTCTTATTTTTTGCACATGTCATGCTAAAGTTATAATTATACAGATTCTTTCAATGAAATGAAGCCCAAAATATTCAATAACAATGGAATTTGTAATGTGTGTAACGGAACGGGATTTATTTGTTATTTTTTTGGTATTGCTATTTTTTTTTTAAGACAATGATATTTTATTTCAAGCCGCCACAGTGCCACCAAGCGGCACTTTTGAACTACATTACTCAATACATTACAATGTACAAGTTATAAAAGTTGATTCCACCGTGCCTTTGCCTTGCCTTTCACGGTTTTGTTTTTGCGGAAGGAAATACTTGAAATTTCGAAATAAATTAAAAGCACAAGTGACAAATGTATAAATTTCAGAGTCATGAAATTTATCACCCAAACCCTTATCAACGTCACTGTCAGTTATAATTTTTTTTTCTAGGAATAATAAAAAAACTTTTTTACAAAAAAATACTACCGACTTCCAAATAAGAAAACTACAAAGTGAAAAATAACTTTATTTTTGGAAGTCGGTGTCTTTCGTAGGTACCATTTTTTTTGCGTTATGGACACCGACTTCCAAAAATAAAGTTATTTTTCACTTTGTAGTTTTCTTATTTGGAAGTCGGTAGTATTTTTTTGTAAAAAAGTTTTTTTATTTTTCACTTTTTAGTTGTACCTACCTAATAGGCAAGTTGTTTAGTTAGTTTCCTATAATGCCAGAATAGATTACCCAAATATCATGTAACTTGAACAAAACCGATCAAATGAGAGATCTGCTTACCCCTTAAGAGCGTACTGGCGTGATGTTATGTTATGAAATGGTCTAAACAATAAACAGACATGCGATTGCAGCAGTCCCGAGAGTTTTGCCGCTATTTATTGAAGAGTTCTGTTGTATATCTTCGAAGTTCTTCATCAGATCTTCACCAAATTAAAATGGGACCAATTTCGGAACAAACTCTTTCAAACAAAAAAAGATTTTTTTAAATCGGTCCACAATTGACGGAGATATCGGTGAACATACACAAAAAAAAAAAAAAAAAAAAAAAACATACAAGAAGTCGAACATAGAACCTCCTCCTTTTTCGAAAGTCGGTTAAAAATCATACTAAGCAATATCTAACGTTCAAGCGGAGCTCAAAGTTACAGCATGTTAAAGTTGGACGACGAGTTCGATCCCGTCTAGGAATATTGACTTTTCAAAAAGCCAATGATGCTGCAGTTTTAGTTTCATCAAAATCGGCCCCGTGACTCTATTGAGGGTTTTTCGTATTTCCTCATAGTTTCGATTCCTGGCTAGGAACATAGATTTTTCAAAAATGCAATGTCTAGTCGCTTTTCCTCATAGGGAAGAGGTGAGTTTTTCATACGGACGTGGATGGCCAAATACGAGAATATTCCTAGCCAGGAATCGAAACCGCTGATTTTGAAAAAAGAAACCTGCTGTATTGTCATGCCATTCATAAAAAAACACGTGCTGTACATGTGTATTTCTTTCAATACCAACGGTTTTGATAGCTGGCTAGATCCGATGATGCAGTTTTAGTTTTCATCAAAACCGGCCTCGTGACTCCTTTGTGTGGTTTTCGCTATTCCTTATAGTTTCGGCTTTAGCCATCCACGCAAACGTGGAAAACTCATTCTGTATATTGTGCGCCGACGGTCATTTGGCCTATTTTTTTTCATAAATATTTAAAGCGCTACTGCTGAACTAGAGGTCCTTGGTTCGAGTCCCAGGTCAGAGTCCAGACCGTGAGACCGCGACCAAAATGTCAATGTATGGGGACAGCAGTTTTCCAACAGCAAAGTTAATTTGGTGCCTTAATCCAGTTTATCTTTTCGTTAGAACAATGTCTGGTGCTTTCGTTGTTTACGAACTTCAATAATGTTACCAAATTAATGATTTTGGTAAATGTAGTTGTTTGTACGGACCCCACGGTGAGAGAGTACGAGTCGCGCGTGGCCCGTATTTTTATTATTGACTAGCTGTCGCCTGCGGCTCCGCCCGCGTGGTATTAGTACTTCTGCCAATATTTTTATAAATAATAGCTGTACCCCGCGGCTTCGCTCCTGTTGAGACCGCTCCTCTCAACACGGCCGACAGCCGAGCGAGCGCTACAACCACTTCCCCACGACAGTCAGCTGTTGCACGTCTACACATCTCCACTCTGTAGCACAGTTGCAGTTGCTCTTAAATCTGTGTTTACCTCTTTAACCGACCGTTGTCATTTTATTTCCTTTTTTAACCGACTTTCGAAAAAGGAGGAGGTTCTATGTTCGACTTCTTGCATGTTTTTTTTATTTTTTTTTATGTATGTTCACCGATATCTCCATATGATGCATTTATGAAAAAAAAGTATTTAGTAGGTTCAATCCCAAAATGTATGAGTGTAGATAAAGTAGTGTATGAAACTGCACATAACTAGGTATTAAAACATTCGTGTGAATACTATTAAACACACACTCATGTTTTAATACCCCTTATTATGCAACAGTATCATAAACTACTATTTTGATTGAAAGAGTATGTTCCGAAATTGGTCCGATTTTAATTTGGTGAAGATCTGATGAAGAACTTCGAAGATATACAACGGAACTCTTCAATAAATAAAGGCAAATCTCTCGGAACTGCTGCAATCGCATGCCTGTTTATTGTTTATATAATTTCATAACATAACATCACGCTAGTACGCTCTTAAGGGGTAAACAGGTAAGGGTCCCACTTTACCTCCAATGCTGAAACCTGATGGGTCGCTGGCTCACTCTGCAAGTGAGAAAGCAAATTTATTTGCATCTCTCTTTGCAAGCAATTCACGTCTGGATGCTGGCTCTATACAACCACCTAATATACCTCAATGTGACTCTTTGATGCCGGAGATCGCAGTTCACACTAAAGAGGTTCGGAGAGTACTGTGCAGCCTAGACGTGAACAAGGCCAGCGGGCCTGACGGCATTCCAGCGAGAGTATTGAGGCAGTGTGCGCCTGAACTGTCTCCTGTATTGACACGCTTGTTCCGCCTCTCTCTTAAAAAAAGAACGGTTCCGAAATCCTGGAAGCTTGCAAATGTACAACCAGTACCCAAGAAGGGCGACCGTGCAGACCCTGCCCACTACCGTCCGATAGCCATTACCTCCATACTATGTAAGGTTATGGAAAGGGTACTGAACAGTAAGTTGCTGACCTACCTTGAAGACAATGAGCTCCTCAGTGACCGTCAATATGGCTTTCGCCGGGGACGGTCAACTGGCGATCTTCTTGTGTTTGTCACGCACTGCTGGGGCGAAGCCATCGAGAAACACGGCGAAGCACTTGCCGTATCGCTCGATATCTCGAAGGCCTTTGACAGGATCTGGCACGCTAGTCTACTCAGCAAGCTTCCTGCTTATGGCATCCCAGCCGGTTTTTGTAGCTGGATATCAGACTTCCTCAGTGAACGGTCGATCCGAGTAGTCGTTGACGGCTGCTCCTCTGACCTTATGGCTATTAATGCCGGTGTTCCTCAGGGGTCTGTTCTCTCTGCAACTCTTTTCCTGCTGCACATCAATGACCTACTTCTGCCTGGTATTGTTGGGTACGCAGATGACAGTACTGTTTCAGAGAGATACTTGTCCAGCGCAAAAACCGGCGGGGATGAAGTTCGTTCCTTGAGAGAGGCTATGGTGGAGCGTACAGATTTGACCTTAAGTCTTGTCTCCCGTTGGGGTGACGACAATCTGGTCTCTTTTAACGCCACAAAAACACAGGTATGTCTTTTTACCGCAAAAAGGACTCATTTCATTCAAACGCCTACTTTTCGGGGTGCATCTGTTCCTGTAACTGATCGGCTCGAGCTCCTTGGCATGGAGTTGACATCCAGTCTCAATTTCGGCGCCTCCATCGAGTACAAAGCCCAAATTGCGGCAAAGAAACTGGGCGTCCTAAACAGAGTGAAGCGATACTACTACTACGAGTAAGTTGTGTGACTATTGGTCGTAAAGTTGGTCGGTATTTCTTGCTGTGGTTTATAGTGTTTTAAATAAAATAACCCATTTAATGAGAACAATTATAATACATAAAGTTTCTACAGTCAATAATAAAGGACACGAAACGTTATCCAGTGCTCAGGTGCAGTGTATAAATAGTAATTATTGTGTAAACTTAAATCTGTACACTAGTGACCAAAATCTACCCATATCATTAAAAATATTGAAACATTTTAGTGAATATACTTAAAATCGCTTAATTAAAGTGTCGCCTAAGAGTGTGCTTCAACTCTGTTTACCCAAGTGTCGTTGTATGGTGTTAACCAAAAGTACTCTGTACTCTGTGGTGTTAACAAACCATTGAACTCCCATCAAACTATAATTTGTGTATGTTCGAAACAGCGCCATCTATTGACACGGCACGGAACGACTTGGTGGGATCGATAATAAAGTCTAACTTACGTACGAAGCAAACCATGTCTGCAGCGAAGTGCGGTGGTTGCGCCAAATTTTAATCGCCGATAGAGGCCGCTAAATGCGGCCAATGCAATGCCTTTTATCATCGCGCTTGCGTCGCCTTGCCTAGTACGGGTATTGTTGCACCCACCTGGCGTTGCCATGATTGCGCAAAAAATCTGGTCAGGGACAACAAGACGGAGTTGCCAGTTCGAGGTAGGGCGAAACCTGCCCAGGAAGAGGAGCACAGTGGCCCCGAGGAGTTCAATAACGCTGCATTACGTGGCGCTGCGTTGAATGCTAATATTAATTTGTCCCCTGACTTGGCAGACGAGCTGCGGTTATTTAAGGAGGAACTGCGTGCCGAGTTTCGCTTGATGCATCAGGGATTCCAACAATTTCGCACGGAAATGGCTCAACTAAAGGATTCCTTAAAGACCTCTGATGAGCGGGTTGATAGCCTAGAAGCGCGAGTGGGCGTTCTTGAACAAAAACTGCAGCAAAAAGCGGACAGGGATCCATTAGAAAACACAATAGCTGAACTGAAATGCCAATTGAACGAGCGCGATCAGGAACTCCTGCTCAACGACATTGAGGTGACCGGATTGCCGGAGTGCAAGGGTGAGAGCGCCCTACACCTGGTTGGAGTTCTTGCCATAAAGCTTGGCGTTGCTGTTGGAGAGAGGGACATAGTTCATGCTGAGCGAATCGGATCCGCGCGCCGAAATCGAATGCAGACTTCTAAAAGCGACATCTCTGTTGACCCCACTGCGCAGAGACCGCGGTGTATATACGTGAGATTCGCAAGGCGCGACGCACTACTGCGTGCGGCGGCCCGTGTTTGCCGCGGTTTAAGTACAGGTGACCTTGATATCACTGGACCGCCGCACAGAGTTTATGTCAACGAACGTCTAACTCGGACAAACCGCCAGTTATTTTATCATGCTCGTCAGGCAGGGATTCAGAACAAATGGAAGTATGTATGGACAAGGGAAGGGAGAATCTTGGCTCGCAGATAAGATCACCAAAAAGCAGAACGAATTAGGTGTGAAGAGGATATCAGTAGGATTTTTGGCTAATGGTCGGTTGGTACCACATCCGAACGCATCATGTAAACTTGGTGTATTTACCTATTGCTTCTGTGGATGTTAACAGTTTGGTGTCTTTGTTGTTTTGTTTTGCAATTGGAGGTTTTTTTGATGGTTTGTTTTATATATTAAGTAAGGTCACAGGGCGGTGTGTGTTTCTTGGGGTACCGGGTGGGAATCTATTTAGCTCTCAACGTCATTGGTCAACACTAAGCAAAATATATTATAAGAAAGTTGATTATTTTGGTTAATTGTGGACAGTTATGCTATTTTATCAATTACTGTTGGCTTACAGTAAGTTGTTTGTTTCATGCACAGATTACTTGGATGTTATAACATATTATTATGCAGATATTATTTACAATCACTAGGCTGGTGTTTACACTTTTATTGCACGTATTCATAGACACAATTCGATGAGAATTTCGCATATGGCTATTAAATTATTATTTGCAAAGACTTATACTCGTATTATACAACTATTGTTTATACAGTTTTTTTTTACAATTATTTACTTAATTAGTTTATTTACAATCACTTATAAAAAACTATTATTTTTATCTTTACAATGTTGTTGATAAGTTTGCATTTTTTGGCTTTATTTGTGACTATTTTTACGAATTTCAATGATTTGTTATTTACAACGCTTATTTACAATATTACCACAGAATTACATGTTACAATTTCATTTTATGTCCCTTGAAAAATGCAAAAACGTCGACACTTTACGTCTGCGACAGTGCTTCTCTGTTTTGTTGTGTGTATCATTGCTTTAAATATGCTTGAAAAACACCTTAAGGTTGGTTTGTTAAACGTGGGCTCCCTTAGCACTAACCACGATGATATTATAGTGTTAGCTTGATGAAAATTCATGTTCGAATTTAATATAAATATTGCACATATTTATAGTTGCTTTGCGTAATTTAATAAAAATAAGTAATGAATTTTACTAAAACGGAAGTCTGTATTAAAACAAATATTAATTATTGTTAAACCTATACCATAAAACATGTTGATTTTATGTGGATTTTATGAATGTGTTTCCATATTAGTTTATTATAATTCTTGATATTTTTCGTTGTAAATAGCTCAATGCTGATTTCCGGTCGTTGTGACAAAATGTCGTGTTTATTTTCTATTGGTGGTGGCTAGACTTTTCCTCGGTGTCAACGAGAAAATGACAGCCAATCCTCATTGAGCTATGAAGCCGTTTGAATATTGATGGTTAGAAAAATTGGAGATGTTCTGTAAAGCCGATAATAAAGTAATACAATTATTTGATGAAGTACAGTCTTTGAATTCTTATATCTGAAAGTTTTAACAAATCAGAAGCGGAATAGCACCAAGGAATTCTGGTGTAACGTTACCACCTTGGTGTGATCATACGCCCACAATAAGGTATATTAAAAGTCAATTTCTGAATTTTATTTGTGTCTATTTTCTTTTCTGTGTAGAATCTGTATAATATGTGTAATGTACGAGTATATATTTGTGCACGCGTGTACATAATGTTTGCGCGGGTGGCGTCCCGTCAATATGGACACACAAGACAGTTCGTCCTTCAATAAAAAAAGAATGCGGTAAGATTATTTGATACGTTGTTTAGGTTTCCTATATTTAGGCTATTAATGGTCATGATATTAGGAAAATACCAAATAACTAGACTAGATGCAGATATGATCAATGAAGCAAAAGGAGTTTGTAAGGATTGTAGCAGGCTGCGTTCTGTAGATTTTGCCTACCGCCATGGGTGAAAGATGTGAGTTTATGTACGTGTACAAAACTACAGTTATTTTGAATTATTGTACCTATACTTGTATGTTGAATTGAGAAATTGAGATAGTTTGAACTTTATGCCGCGTATAGGCAATTTTGAAACAAAGAAGTAGGTACACAATAGAATCCAGATACTTGTTGTTCTAATTATTTCAGATCATTGGACGCATGAAGATGCCTAACGACCGGTCCGAGAGTAGACGGAGGTCGGCAGGGAGGCATTCCAGCGTCGTGCTGGGACAATCCTCGCTATGCAGCCGATCCCGGACTCTTGGTCGAGGCTCGAGGCGAAGTCGGCGCTAGTCAGCAGCCCCTCCGCAGCTGTGTTCGAGGGTCGAGCCGAAGTCGGCGCTCGTCAGCAGCCCCCCCGCAGCAGTGTTCCAGGGTCGAGGCGAAGTCGGCGCTGGTCAGCAGTCCCCCGCAGCAGTGGTCGAGACTCCGAGCGGTGCAGGTCCAGAAGAATAACTTCAAGGGCGGTGTTGCAGGCAAGATGAAGGAGCTGGTCATGTCGTGGGCAACGGATTCACAGGTTACAGACACCTCGCAGAGAAAACATTAATAGATCACATAGTCCAGTTCGTTCTTAGAATAGAATAGTTCTTTATTTGCACAGAAAGTAGGTACAAGTTTACCATGTCAAGATGAAATTCAGTAAATAATTTGAAATAGGCGATCCAATAAACAATGACAATTTTAATAAAATGGGATAAGAAATTCGTCAAGTGTCAAGTCAATACAGTTAAACAATAAATAAATAAAAAATGATTAAGTACAAGTCAGGAAATCTCTCAATCTGGTATTAATGAAAGATTTCTGTCTGTGATCCCACTGCATTCATCTGTCGATATTATAATAATAATGATTTACTCAAATGAATCAAAGAGTCCTAACAATCGATTTAAGCTGAAAATAAATCTGCTTATCCGTCTTCTTCTTAGCGTGTCGATGGCAAATGTAAAAAGTTAAATATTGTGTTTGGCTCAGAATTCAGCCACGGCAATACCATTCGGTGACGCAGTCATACGGTCTTCGTAAGTACAGGTGACAGGGCATGCTGCGCACTCCGTGAGGGCTTTTCCGTCTAACGAAATCTATGACCATTTACGTACGTAAATTTAATGTTGGCTAAAAGAGCAAAGTTTGGCGATGGTATTTATTATTTAATAATTTTAAAGAAGGCTTACAGACTAACAAACTAATGACATAAATAAGGTAATTTAAAAAAAATGCTAATAACAAGCCTCCACATATAGTTAATAAAAAGTTGATAAAAAGAAAAAACATACATATACGAGTTAATATAATTAGAGCAGTAGATAATTTAACTGTCCTTGAAATAGAAGAGTATTATTATAATAATAGCTTTGAATCGGTGTGTATAGTAGGTGGGAACGCTATTGGTTGCATTGTTTGTGGAGTAGAGGATAGATCAGTTCGGCACGGGGCAGAGGCAATTGTGAGGAAGCTGAAAAATTATTTGGTTATCTGAGGGATTTCAAATGTGACAGATTAGATAAGTTTTCTAAGAAAGCAGTACATTCAGTAAGTGAAATGCGTAAACTTGTAAAATTGATTTGGATAGACTCTTGAGGTGTTGTAACATAACATCCTGAATGCAGTAAGAGTGTTTGGGTAATTGTGCCGAAGTTAAGACTTTATGACTGGATAACAGCGCGGGCTAGAGACTAGACGACAAATTTATATAGAGTATATAAAAGTCAAAAAGTCAAAGCACTTTATTTCAAGTAGGCCAGTTACAGGCACTTTTGAATTGTCAAAAGACAAAATAAAATATTACAAAATTATGGTGCTACAGTCCCAGTCACAAGACAAAATAACTGTGAAAGTACCGTAGATGCCCATTCCAAGGCGTAGATCTCTATGGAGAAGAACGGGCAAGAAACTCCATGGACACTCTTTTTCAATTAGGTAATTATTACAAATCATTTGTTACATCATTCATGTTGAGATTACACATTATGTGAGAACGATGTAGAAAGTTAAAAGTGTCCATAGTAAATATAAAAAGACAATTCAGAAATAAAATTAGAATCAATTAAAATAAACCATGGCAGCTAAGAGATGACCAGTCCCAACCGACAGCGCCCGTTCACGAACATGACACATGTATCATGTATCATGTATGCACCATTCAGCTCAACCATTTTGAAGGGAGCTAAATGATCCGACACACCCGCCACCATCATTGTGTTTACCTCTCGCATGATTAATATTTTGTTTTCTTCGTATTTCGCATGTAACCATAATATTTGTACGCTTCTTGGCATAACATAGCGACCTACGAACTTTAATTTAAGAACTGTATTTACTACCTATGTTACACAAATAAAACATGATTTGATTTGATTTGATTTGACATAGACATTGGTAAAAGAATCCGCTATGAAAGGAGTTGTTCCACGGAATAGTAAATAATTTGCATACTTTCAAAAGCTTTGGTGAGCGCTTTAGGTAAAACTAAGATTTCGTTGGTGATTAATAACGTTAAGATTGGCGTTGAGGTTGATGTCACTGAAATTTTTCTAAGTTATGATTTATTTTTTGGATAGTAACCTCACATATGAGTGTTTAAATATGATACAGAATTTAATGAAATAATTATGAGAGATACGTAAGACTAGTCATTAAGTGCGAGAGGGTTTATAAAGTAAATGAGGACGGACTAAGATACGTGATGTTAAAGGGCTGTAGGTGGCAGGTCCTCCAGAAAAGTCGCGAAAATTTAACATTACAAAAAATTAAACAATATTATTGGCTTCCTCGCATGCGAAAGTTTATCAAGAATTATATAAATTCGTGTTTAGAATGTGCTCTCAATAAATTACCAGCGGGAAAGAAGCAAGGCTTCTTGAGAATTCCTATGAAAACAACAGTCTTTCACATCATACATATGGACCATGTCTGTACATTTGTAAAATCAAAAAGAACGAATTCTTACATTAGGTGATTGTAGAGTCTTTTTATTTAAGGCGGTTAAGAGCCACTTGCGCGTTCCTGGATTATCCTAAAAAAACTCTTGTTAAGAGCTAGTTCAGGGTTAATCAGATAAATCGTCATGCTCTATCAAGAGTTTGAAGTAAATCTAGAGTTAAACTTATAAATTGACTTAAATATTTAACCCGCCGTTGAAGGAGACTTAAGTCGCTAAGTCCTGCGTTAGTGAAAGAATTGTCAGAATAGATTACGTAACTTGAAAACATGATTTATTGTTTATATTTTAATATATTTGTTTGCAAATGAGAGGTAGGTATAGATGTAGAACTATTTGATCGTTTAAATAATGTAAATATTTATGCGGTGTAATAAAGTATATAATAAATAAATCGGTCCATGCGTTAACGAGATGTTCGCTAATCAGTGTAAGGGAAATGTTGTTTTCTGATGACAAAGAAAAGGTTCTATGACATGTCTATATTTTGTGACTATGTCACATAGGATATACCAAATATCACCAGATGTGAAATTAGGGGCATGGAAACGCGATTACTTCAGATTTCTTTCCTATTGAATAAAAAATACTTATTTTACCGAAAGAAATTAAATTGTGATGCCTAATGGCGTCGGTGAACGAATGATGCCAATACAATACGATTAAAATGAAATGTCATCTTAAAAATTCAAAGGCCAGAAAGTATTACGTATCGTAATGTAGTGAAATAAAAGGGACACACATACAGTTTCGTTCATAGATTTATGCATTTATTTTTGTCGGATTATATTTCAGGGCCGTACTGAGAAACTAAAGTTTTGAACCACGATAGGTATTATGGTGGGTCGTAGATACACCCATTTACTAGAAAAGGGACGTCAAAGTATAAAGGTGTATTTTCTGTCGATAAAATACATCCTTGCCTTTGTTTCAATAACAAAGGTAGCGAATACTCTACTAGCGAAACCGATTGTACCGATTATGATTTAAATAATGGTTTAAATAATTATTTTATGTTTAGATACGAGTAATAATTATTTGTGGGTCTAGAAATTAATGAAGTACATACTTAATCATGCATATTATTTTATTTTTTGAGTTAAAAATATTACATAACCATTTTGTAAAATAAATATGAAAAGATATTACGCTAGATGGAGAATAATGATTGAGTTTATCTAATTTTCATCTTTAGCTAAATAGTATGAATTACACAAATAGTTGATGGTGATTGATTGATTGTTGTTGTTGGTTGTTGTTGATTGTTGTTATTGTTGGTTGTTTTTGATTGTTGTTGTTTGTTTGTTGTTGTTGTTGTGCTAGAGCTATTATTCACCATGTTTTTTTTAGTTAATCTACACTGCTATGAGCAAGAGTGTAATTAACTGTTATTCGCTATGAGCGACCATGATTTTTTTAGTTAATCTACACTGCTATGAGCAAGAGTGTAATTAACTGTTATTCGCTATGAGCGACCATGATTTTTTTAGTTAATCTACACTGCTATGAGCAAGAGTGTAATTAACTGTTATTCGCTATGAGCGACCATGTTTTTTTTAGTTAATCTACACTGCTATGAGCAAGAGTGTAATTAACTGTTATTCGCTATGAGCGACCATGATTTTTTTAGTTAAACTACACTGCTATGAGCAAGAGTGTAATTAACTGTTATTCGCTATGAGCGACCATGTTTTTTTTTTGTTAATCTACATTGCTATGAGCAAGAATGTAGATAACTGTTATTCGCTATGAGCGGCCATGATATTTTTTCGTTAATCTATATTGCTATGAACAAGATTGTAGATAACTACTATTCGCTATGAGCGACCATAATTATTTATTTTGTTAAACTGAATGAATGTGAGTTATTATTATTTTTTGTTTCTAATAGAATTAGTGTTTTGTAAAATACATTTAAGATTTCAATCGATTAGTCTTGATTATTGTTTTAAGTTTTTTTTTGTGTCATTCGCGGGGACGCGAAACTTATCAGGATGGACGAATGTTAGCTTGATGAAAATTCATGTTCGAATTTAATATAAATATTGCACATATTTATAGTTGCTTTGCGTAATTTAATAAAAATAAGTAATGAATTTTACTAAAACGGAAGTCTGTATTAAAACAAATATTAATTATTGTTAAACCTATACCATAAAACATGTTGATTTTATGTGGATTTTATGAATGTGTTTCCATATTAGTTTATTATAATTCTTGATATTTTTCGTTGTAAATAGCTCAATGCTGATTTCCGGTCGTTGTGACAAAATGTCGTGTTTATTTTCTATTGGTGGTGGCTAGACTTTTCCTCGGTGTCAACGAGAAAATGACAGCCAATCCCCATTGAGCTATGAAGCCGTTTGAATATTGATGGTTAGAAAAATTGGAGATGTTCTGTAAAGCCGATAATAAAGTAATACAATTATTTGATGAAGTACAGTCTTTGAATTCTTATATCTGAAAGTTTTAACAATAGCAGCCGTAGAAGAGCATAATTCTTTCGATGTATTAGCAGTTAACGATACTTGGCTACGACCAGGCGAAGAGGGCCGTGCGCCAGCTGTACCTGGGTACCGCCTGCGACACTCACCACGACCGTTGACTGTACATGGGGGACGGGGGGGGTGGTGTGGGTTTTTATCTTAAACGCGGCCTTACCGCTCGTACCTGCTCCATCCCTAATGACCATAAATACGACACTATCGAACAAATGTGGATTACTCTTACATTAAATGGAAATAAAATTGCTTTGGGTACAGCGTATCGTCCCCCACGATTCGACTTGGACCATTTTCTTGACGCCATAACTGACTCCATTAGCTCCTTAGTAAAATGTGATCACTATGTACTGCTTCGCGATTTCAATGTTAACTTACTGAATGCTAACGGGCAAACTAAGAAAGTATATGAGTTTTTGAATAGCTTGAGCCTAAAATCAAATCAAATCAAATCAAATCAAATTTTTTTATTTGTGATACATGGGTTACATGCAGGTGTTCATTACATAACTATATAATAATAGTGTTCATGCCATGATCAGCCACTAGGCATACAAATGATTAAATAACATAATGTAAATATGAGTGTAAATTTCTAATTCCATGTCAGATTAAATACAAATTATATTATTACTATTAGTCATAAATAACAGACACAACACAATCAACAAAAAATATCGTCAAGCGGAATAAAACATTTAAAAAGTTCTCGTCGATAAGAACTCATCTACGGAGTAAAAACACTTTTCCATAAGAAATTGGAACAATTTATTTTTAAAGACATTAATATTGCTACATTCTTTTATGTTATTGGGAATTTGATCGTATATCTTTGTGGCCATAGCAAAGACACTTTTCCCAAAGAGGGTAGTTCTATATTGACTGGTTAGGTTATTATACAAACGACTTCTATTTCGAGATCTGAGCTCTAATGTAAATAGTGATGGATGATGTCTAATAAACAAGGCCATTTCAAAGATATATAAAGATGGCACGGTAAGTATTTTTAATTTCTTAAAGTATTCCCTGCAGCTGTCAGTTCTGTTGAGACCACACATTGCTCGCAGGCACCTTTTTTGACATTTAAAAACTTTATCCCAGTTTGTAGTATTGCCCCAGAATATGATTGCATATCTGAGTCTAGAAGCAACACTACTATGATAAGCAACGAGCAATGTGTTAAGATTCACTTTTTTCGCTAGCATGTATAAACTATAAGATGACTGTGACACTTTTTTGCAAACAAACTCTATATGACTTTGCCATTTCAAATTGTCATCTATGTGAACGCCGAGAAATTTTGTTGTAGACGTCAATTCAACTTTATCACCGTTAAATTCTATACGATTATGTAAAGTATTTTTTGTTTTCTGTTTAAATTGCATTAATTTAGTTTTATCGATATTAATTAATAACTTATTATTTTGTAACCATTGAATTATTGAATTTAAACTACTATTAATAATGTTTTCATCATTGTATACAACAGTGCAGTCATCAGCAAATAGTACCATACGATCTGTAGTAGATTTTGGCAGGTCATTGATATATATAAGAAAAAGTGGTGGGCCCAAAACACTACCCTGTGGAACTCCACATTCAATTTTTTTACTCCTGGACATATAATTTATTTCGCATTTTGTATTAGGACAAATTTTGACAATACTCGTAGTCTGAGTTCTATTACTGATGTAAGATTTTAGCAAGTCTAAAGTGTTGCCCCTAACACCGTACGTTTCCAGCTTACTCAGTAGTATATCATGATCCACGCAGTCGAAAGCCTTTGACATATCCATATACAAAGCATAGACCGGCTGTCTTTTATCAACTCGAGGATATATTAAACTTAAGAAATCATAAATTGCTAAATTTATGGACATATTTTTACGAAAGCCTTTCTGATCAGGTGTGAAGATATTATTCCTTTCAAAGTAGTCGTACAAGTTATTGGATATCGCTTTTTCAATTATTTTAGATAATGTTGGAGTTAGGGCTATAGGCCTGTATTTTTTTATATCCGATTTAGCATCCTTTTTATGGAGTGGTTTAATTATAGTAGCTTTTAACACAGATGGAAAGATACCTTGTTCGAAGCACATGTTTATAACATGGCTCAGTATAGGTGCAATTATGTGAGATACGGATTTAATTACCAACACGCATATGTCATCAAAACCAGTGCTCTTAGTGTTATTTAATTTTTGTATAATAGTATAGATGTCAAAAGGACTAGTGGGACTCAGAAAAAACGATTTTGGTGAATCATACGTGCATGTTTTTGGGATATTATTACCCGCATTTCTAGTCTGCGGTTTAACCATATCTACAAAATAGTCATTAAACAATTCAGCGATACGTTGGGGATCTGTAATTTTATGTTTATCTATTACCAATTTGCTTACAGTCTCAGAAGGGAAATTTTGTTTTCTGCCATTAATTATATTCCAGGTGGCTTTAGATTTGTTTTTAGAATTTAGAATATAATAATTATTCTGAGATTTTTGAGTTAACTTAATGATTTTGCCATATCTCAAAGAATATTTTTTAAAGTTGGATTTATCTACGTTATTTTTCGATAGTCTATATTTCCAGAGAAGAGAACGTTTACGTTTACTACATTTCTTAATACCAAGTGACACCCATTTTGGTCGAACTGTTGTTTTATTTTTAATTTTACGTATTGGAAAGCATAATTCGTAAAATAGCCTAAATGTATCGTAAAAAGAGTTGAAAGCTTCATTTGCATCCTTTGATTCAAACACTTCGGTAAACTTGAGCTCTTTAATACAGTCTTTAAATTTTTCTAAATTATCTTTAGAATAATCACGTTTAAACGAAAACCAATGGTCAAATGTACAGGTCTTCTTGACTGGACATGATATATATTGCGCCTTATGATCAGATAAGCTAAGTTCCAAGACAGTTGATTTGGCACCACGAATATTATGGAAAATATTGTCAATGCAGGAACCACTAATTGGTCTTGTAGGCTCATTAATTGCTTGTGTTAGATTAAAGCCCATAGTTAGTTGTTCCAATTCTAATGTGTACTTATTCTTTTCCAACATATTAATATTAAAATCACCACAAACAACGATTTTGGTTTTCCCATATTTTGTAAAGAGACACAAGATGTCATTAAAATTATTAAAAAACACATTAATATATTTATTATAGTTTTTACTCTTTGGTACCCTATAAAGACATAAAATTATCATATTGTGGTCAGTCAATTTAATTGCAGAGCATTCAACAACATTAGGGATACTATACTTTTGAACAGCTTCAAGTACGACAAAGTTAATACAGTTTCTCACTAGAATGCATGTCCCCCCTCGTCGTTTGTTTCGCGAAAAATGAGCAGCCAAGATGAAATTTGGAATTCGAAGGAGTTCAATATCGTCATTTGTCATATTGTGTTCTGAAAAACATAAAACGTCTATAGTTTTACCTGTATCAGCTAAGTCATCAAGGCAGACAGTAAACAAATCTGACTTTGCAATAAGGCCGCAAATGTTTTGGTGAATTATATTTATATGGTTATAGACGAAAAAAATTACTGCAGTTTGACACAGATTTAACAGAATCTTTTTTTTTATATGTGGAGTCATAACATGTAGCAATATCAATGTCCGTTTGAGTACTTTTAGTAGAGAATGTAACATCACAATTACTGTAGTCAGAGCATGGCAATATTAATTGATTATTTTCATTATTATTATTACAATTCATGTCATTATTATTAGAATTAATCAAGAATAATTTATATTTTGAATTATAGTACAATCGCAATATGTCCCTTAATATGTACCGACATATGTAAGTCGGAAGATGAATACGTTTCGGCTTAGTGTGGTTAAATTTATAAAAATCCATTACAACGAATGAGGTGTTTAAATACGCTCCACATATTTTAGATAATACATTATTTAATTTTTCTTCTTTAATAAATCTATTAAATAAGGGCTCACAAATAATTATATTAGTATTTTGAGAAGATTCAATCCATAGTACAAGTTGATTACGGAGAGTTGAGATACTATCATCTTCTGTGAAACCAATCACAATCACAAAATCATTCATTGTAAGGTTAAGTATTTCAGTCATGCATGAGTTTAATACGTCAGAAAGTTTGCTAAAAGGTTTCACGAAGCAAAATACGTCATATCTATCACCTAGGAGTTGGCTAAGGACTTTCTGGACACCGCGACCGTGTTGATCTGCAAGAACAATCACTTTGGATCTAGTTTTATTTGGACCAGTTAAGGCTGTGGATTCCAATTTACATTCACTTTTTCTTATTATTGGTTGGTCAATACTTTCGTTTAGCATAGTGTCATCTGTGAGCGAAATACTATCTTTAGTGAATGTTCTGGACATCTCGTCCATATTAGTGTTTATATCATCATACGGCTCAATTTCATCTTGTATGATTTCCAGTTCATCCATAAGTTTTTTATTTTGAGTTTTTAATATCGAAATTTTATGAATTAAATTATTTATTTTATTTCGGCTATTTTTGATTTGTTGTAAGCATTTTTTTAATGAGAAAGGCTTTTTAAAATGTTTCCTCACATAATTTTCAGTTGTTTGTGTTGAAATTTCATTTGTTTCTATAATGCTGTGTCTAGGTGATCCCGGATATTCACCGGAAACCACTTTTTTTACCTTTCGTATAACTGGAGTAGAAATAGTACTCAACGAGTTTTCAGTAATTCCAATCTTTTTATATAAAGCTATTACTTTTGATGATTTTTCAACACTAATCTTTAATTGCATATTTTGTATATTCAAATTTTCAATCTCTTCATCGGCTGAAGCTAACCTTAATTGTAATGTAGAAATCTTTTCTTCGTATTCTTCGATTAACATATGATCCTTGTTTAATGTGGCAGGCAAACTTTTCATTGATGAATCTAGTAGTGAATTATTTTCAATATCCATAGCTGTTTCCTCTAGCAAGCTAAGATTTAATTTTGTTGTTTGTTTATTTCTGTAGGTGATATTATAATATTGATCCCCATCCATGTTGCAAGTAAACGAAAGATTGTAATAAAATAATTGTTGTTACTATAATCACGAAGCGTGGCGTAAGCTAAGTCTGCTATAAACGCACAGCGTAAGCTCAGGATGTTGAAGCAAGCGCCTAATGTACGTGTAAATGTTAAGCATTAGTGGGTAGAAGAGGCCGATCTGCGGGTTGTCCTAGGTCAGGGACGCAAGTCATTGCATTTTTTCAATTTTATTTTTCACTGATTACTCACGGTACCGATGGAGTCCAGATGTGTTTTATATATCACTCTTTAGTCGGTTTCACAAGCTTCACAATGATATACAACACGAATCAATTGATCAACTTTTAACCACTTTTTTATACAAATTTAGCGGAGACAAAACAAATACAATGCTAACTCTTTCGACGGGTATTATTGAATTCAAAACAACGGGTAACTTGGCCCACCCATTTCACAGACCATAGCGAAACATTAATCGACCTTGTCTGTTCGAATCTCAATCACAAAAAAATATCTGTTGTTTTTGTTAACACAACAAGTGAAAGACCATTTATTGAGCCATAGAGGCTCAATAAATGGTCATTCACTTGTTGTGTGCGATTTCAATATTCGGCGTAGTAAATATAAACCCCATACAGTTGTGTACAGACCCACCAAGCAAATAAATAGAGAAGTACTAGGTAGTGATTTATCGTGCATACACTGGGACAACATTTGTGGCTTGCATAATGTTAATGACATGGTTGAAGCATTAAATGGGAACATTTTAACAATTTTCGATACGCACGCACCGGTCAAGAAATGTTTAATTAAGGAACCGTCATATCCCTGGATAACAGATACAATTAAATTGATGATGCGCTTGCGTAATGACGCTCTGACCAAGTACCGTAAAATGAAATCCGAGTCCAAAAAAGCGTACTACAAGCAGTTGAAATCTCTGGTGTTAAATTCCATATTTAGAGAAATGTTTGCATATTTCAAATTCAATATTAATAACCAAATAAAAAATCCGAAAGCATTATGGCAAAATTTGAGAAGCACTGTATTACCTAAAAAAACAAATAGATGACCTTCCTACTCACCTCAGAGATCCAAATCAAATCAATGATCACTTTATGAGTGTTCCTGGTAACCCTGTCTGCAATATATCGCAGCGCACTTTCTTTAAGTCTCATCGTTATGGAGATGATAGCTTTGCATTTGCGCTGCAACCAGTAACGGCTGATCAGGTTTTGCGATACTTCCGCCAGCAAAAATCTAACGCTGAAGGCTGTGATGGGATACCTAATGCTGAATATGCTTTTGCTTACACTCCCACATACACTAAAAGTCATCACTGACATTGTGAACAGCTCAATTGTCTCAGCAACCTTCCCTGACATCTGGAAAACTGCTATCGTTAGGCCATTGCCTAAAAAATCAAATTCGACTGACTTAAAAGACCTTAGGCCTATTAGTATTCTGCCTTGCCTTTCTAAAATTGCTTTTGAAAAGGCGGTATGCCAGCAGCTTTCAAAATATCTAGAAGATAAAAACATTCTGCCTGAGTTACAGTCAGGCTTTCGCAAGAAAGAAAAAGTATTTATTTGTGACCCGCACAGGAGACACGAGAAATCAGCTTAAAATTAAACAAAATTAAAAATAAAAACCCCGTGCGAGACCAAAAAGGCTCCTATCTCAGCATGTGCAGCGTGGTACTTCTACGGCTCTTTTGGACGTGACAGATAACATTCTATCAGCACAAGATAAGGGCTTATGTACACTACTTGTCCTACTTGATTTTTCGCGAGCTTTTGATTGCATAAATATAGATCAGCAGCCTAATTGCGTAAGTGAATTCTGCAAAGCAAACAAGTCGATTCCTTCCCAAAAACGACTTTACGTATTAATATGCAATACGTAAAGTCGTTTTTGGGAAGGAATCGACTTGTTTGCTTTGCAGAATTCACTTACGCAATTAGGCTGCTGTTTCTGTCAAAGCTTAGCTACTATGGATTTGACCAAAATACAATTCACTGGTTCCAAAGCTATCTCACTAACCGACGCCAAAGTCGAAATACAACTGAGCAATGGCTCATCTCTTGTTTCGTCACTCACTTCTGTTTACAGAGGAGTCCCACAAGGCTCAATACTGGGCCCCATCATCTTTATTTTGTATTGTGCGGATATCATAAGTGCCCTGAAGCAATGTAGTTACCATATTTATGCTGATGACGTACAAGTCTATATTTCCTTTAAACCAAGTGACTTTGACATTGCGATAAAGGATCTAAACGATGATCTTGACAGGATAGCATGTTGGGCTGAAAATAATGGTTTGGTACTTAACCCTACTAAAACTAAATAAATGCTGTGTGTGTGGAACCAAGAACCAAATCAGTGCAGTGCCTGCAACACTCAACGTTGCCCTGCTGGGTGAGTCGGTCAGTCGAGTCGGTGAGGCCCGTAATCTGGGTCTGAACATGGACGCTGGGTTGAGATATGAAGCGCACGTGTCAGAGTCAGTGCGCACTTGTTTTAACGGCTTAAGATCCTCTATAAGATTAGGCCTTATCTTTCAGAGGAGCTGCGGATCCAGCTGGCTGAGTCTCTCGTGCTGTCTAATCTGAGTTATGCGGACGTAGTTATTGGCCCTCGACTGCTTGCAAGAACTGATCGACTGATTCAGAGAGTGCAAAACGCCTGCGCTCGATTCTGCTTCTCAATCCCACCTAGAAGTCACGTAACGCCATTTTTAAATATCCATAAGATGAAGTCGCGTCGTAAGTTCCACTTGGCATGCCTACTTTTTGGAGTTATAAAGTATAAGCAACCGACCTATCTGTATAATAAACTTAGTTGGATCGCTAGTAGAAGAGAATGTGCAAGTAGACAGTGCTCACAACAACTCTCCACTCACTCGCACAAGACAGCGGCTTTCAGGGGAAGTTTTAGATACGCCGCATCCAAATGCTGGAACAATATTCCCCCGCCGATAAGGAATCTTAAATGCCTTATAACTTTCAGAGTTCGATTGCGGCAGTTTCTTATCGCATCACAGAAAAAACTGGGGATTACTTTTTTGAACACGTCCATTATATAACTGGCTGTCATGTTCTTCCCGAGCTGGCTGTTTGGCGTATCTCGTGGTCGAATCCTGTGAGCGAAGGATATAGGCATTTAGTAATTAAATGACTTGTTGATCTTTTGTGTGCATATGTTATTTACGTGTATTTATTTTATATAAGCATATTTAACTTTAGTCTAGCCAAATCGTTTACTATATTTGGACCTACGCCATCATTTATTTATTGGTTATTGTGAGATTATTTATTATTTTTCAACACACTTGCTCATAAAATGGCTCTAATTTCACCGCAATTAGGCACATAATACCTGTTATCAAACTGTGACTTTTTCATTTCTATTATTCACAAGTGAGTTATACAGTTTTTTTTTTATTTATTGGTTGAGTTGCTTTGTTCTTAAAAAAGTTTTGATACAAAAAAGATCGTGCTCAATAGTACAAATAAATTAATGTACCTACCTATTGCTTGCTCATTTCATGCAACTTCGTTTTCAAATAGATAATTTCAAGTTGTACGTACTTAATAAATAAAACTTTCACTCAAATATAAATTTTATTTGCTCTGTAATTAAGAAAAAATTTAAATTCCCTATTTTGTACGTGGCTAAAACACTATTCACGAAAAGCCAAAAAAAAAGAAACCTCATTCTTTTAGTCTATGGCCGATCGCCATTGTTAAATGCGCGCGAGTTAAGGAACCCCAACCTACCAATATTAGCTTTGTCAGACAATAAGTATTTACTAGATTATTATTTCTCAATTTCCCCACTGCGCGATCAGCATTTATAATTATCTAGAACATGCGTCAATCTGATCACGCTGTGGATGTACTACGTTAGCAATTAAGTTAGTATATAAGATCAATATCTTGTTAGATGAATTAATTACCGTCTTGCTGTAACTGGGATCAAATAAAGTTTATTTTTAAACTCTTCCGTTGTCGCTTACTTAATTGGCGCAGCCGGTAGGATCTCTGTAGTCAGTCTGTCACGTATCCACATCTACGGGAAGCAGCCGACGTCCGTTTCAACGGTTCAGCAGAGATCACCGAACAAACAAATACATTAAGAAGCCACATCAAGCCAGGAGAGGACCAGGAGCCAAGCAGTAATTCAGGGAGCATGGAGCTAGCTGCGGAATTGTGAGTAAATCTTTTTCACCTTCCTCTCAGCTCTTCCATCTATATCCCAACCTTGTAATAGTCTATGTGTTTGTGTATTATTAGGGATTGGACAACGCCGTAATAATATTTGCATAGATTTTAAACGTACTAATATTTTAGAATAGTGATAGTTTAGTAGCACATTAGTGTGATTTTTTTTCTCTCCGCGTTTGCTCCTTTCATAACATTTCACAATGGAAAACGTAACCCGTGTCCCACAGGAATTGGTTAACATCATACCAATATTCAGCGGCGACACTAGAATGTTGCCTTTATTTATAAAAAAATGTGAATACATTTTGTCTACGTTCTTAGGAACCGCAGCCCAAAATGAATATTTATTTCATGTAGTAACTAGTAGGTTATCAGGCGAAGCAGCCAGTTTGGTAGGCGAAAGAGAAGCTATAGGTACGTGGGACGAGCTGAAGAAGTTGTTAAACCAACACTTCGGTGATCCACGCACAGAGGATTGTTTAGCAATGGAATTAGAATCGTGTAGAATAAATAAGGGTGAAAGTTATTTAGATTTTTGCCATAGAATACAGCGGATGAGAAGTGTTTTATTTGCTAAAATATCAGAAACTATCATTGATGAATCTCTACGTAAGGCAAAGCAAATCATTTATAGTAACAGAGCGATGAATGCTTTCTTGTTTAATTTACCGCCATTTTTAGTTAGATTAGTTCGTTTGCGCGACGTCACAACGTTAGAGGATGCATTAAAAATAGTTTTAGAAGAACAAAACTTCCAGGCAGTCTATGAGTCGAAAACAAACGACAGACGTAATTTTAGCAGAAATAACAGACCCAATTTGCCTAATAACCAAAATGCAATTGAATCTAATAATCAAAAGAAAGATTCACATAGCATATCAAGTACACATGTACCGAATAGTGCTACAAACAGCACATCTACACCGAACAATCCGCATCAGCCCAGACATTATAAACAACATAATAATATTCAAAGAAATCAAGACAATTTTAATCGTACAAACAACAATAATGCGTCACCGCAGTCAAGTAGGTCATTTGTTCCGATTGCACAACCGAACCAACAGTTCGCGGCACATGCACCGAGCACGCCGTCTTTTGCAGCGCAAGCATCTACGTTGGGTGCGAATACTGATGTCACCATGCGTACTGCAAGGTCGCGACGTGTTAATTACATAAATAATTCTAATAATAATGAACAGAGTTCAAGTTATTCGTACAATGAGTGCCAAGAATTTTCTCCTGAAGAACCCGGGGCGGGAAATTTTTGCATAACGGCCTCTACCCTAGAGAACGAATAAAAATAAATTGTAATAAACGCTTAAATTTACCACATATAGTTATACCAGAATTAAAGGCAGTTTTTATGATAGATACGGGGAGTGTTAGATCGTTTATAAGCCCGTATATAGCGAATAAATATTTTAAAAATTATCTACAGTATGAACCCTTCGAAGTTGTTAGCACTCACGCATCGAGTGTTCATAGTGAAACGGCTATTATTCCATTACCGGTTACCTTTGGAAGTCAAGAGTTCCATAAGTTTTATGTCTATAGTGTCGACGATAGGTATGATGGGTTAATAGGTAGCAATTTGCTGAAGCAATTACAGGCAAAGATTAATATGGAAAATCAGATATTACATTTAAAAAATACTGATATTCCTATCATATATTCACCGCCTATGAGAGAGGTATATAATCTACCATCTCGTAGTGAACTTAGAGTAAGACTCCCAGTCAACTTACTGAACGGGGAAGCTGTGTTAGATTTTAAGCAATTTACGGAAGGGATTCGAATGCCCGCCGCATTAGTTACGTGTATTAAAGGTTACGCATCAACCGTTATTCAGAATTATACGGATGAAACCAGAACCTTAGTGGTAACAGGACCTTTTACGGTCGAACCTTACAGGCAGAACCCATCTGTTCACATTAATTTTACAGAAAATAACATAGAAATAGATAGGATGCTAACAGATAATTTAAAAAAATTACAGTTAGACCACATGAATTCTGAGGAACGCAAAACCATCGAAGGGCTATGTAATGATTATAAGGACATATTTTATTGTGAGAATATTCCATTAACGTTTACAAATCAAGTAAAACATAGAATTAGAACAAGGAATGAAGATCCTATAAATATTAAAGCACATAGGTTACCTCCCATTCAATCGAAAGAAATTAGGAATCAGGTAGATAAAATGTTAAGGGACAATATCATCCAGGAATCACACTCCCCCTGGAGTGCTCCCGTACATTTAGTGCCAAAAAAATTAGATTCATCAGGACAGCAAAAATGGAGGATGGTAGTTGATTATAGACGTCTCAATGAAATTACTACCGATGACAAATACCCCTTGCCCAACATAAATGATTTATTTGATATGCTAGGCAATAGTACCTATTTTACTACCTTAGATTTAGCTAGTGGGTACCATCAAATCGAGGTCCAGGAAGAAGATAGGGCGAAAACAGCTTTCAGTACACCTTCAGGACATTATGAATTTAACAGGATGCCGTTCGGGTTAAAAACAGCACCTGCAACATTCCAGAGGGCTATGGATAACGTTCTAAGAGGTCTCCAGGGCTTACATTGCCTGGTATACCTTGATGACGTCATAATTTTTTCTAAATCGCTGACTCAGCATGTAGAAAAACTTAGAGCAGTTTTTGATCGGTTTCGGGCGACAAATTTAAAAATACAACTCGACAAATCACATTTTCTTAGAAAGGAAGTTCTTTACTTAGGGCACACTATTACAAGTGAAGGATTGAAGCCAAATAATGATAAAATTGATGCAATCTTAAGATATCCCATTCCAGAAACAGTTACACAAATAAAAAGCTTTTTAGGACTTATTGGTTATTATAGGAAATTCATCAAAGATTTTGCAAAAATAACTAGACCCTTAACAGCTTGTTTAAAGAAAGGTCGTAAAATAATTATTAATGATGAGTATAGGGAATGTTTTGAAACATGTAAAAAACTTTTAACAAACGCACCTTTATTACAGTATCCCGATTTTAGTAAAAGTTTTATTTTAACTACCGACGCATCGAATTTTGCAATTGGGGCTGTATTGTCACAAGGATCAATAGGCTCAGACAAGCCAGTAGCATATGCTAGCAGGACTCTGAGTGACACAGAAGTAAAATATAGCACTATCGAGAAGGAACTTTTAGCCATAATATGGGCAGTTAAGCACTTTCGACCGTATTTGTATGGTAATAAGTTTACCATATTTACAGACCATAGACCATTAGCTTGGCTGTATTCATTGAAAGAGCCCAATAGTAAACTCACGCGATGGCGGTTAAGGTTAGAAGAGTACGATTTCGAAATAAAATATAAGAAAGGCCCTCAAAACACGAATGCAGATGCTTTATCTAGGATTAAGATTAATGCAATTGACGACGATTTAGATTCAATATTCGTAAATATAGGAGATAGGCAGGAACGTATACAAAAAATTATAGAAAGCGAATTACAAGACCCCGAAACTCCAATAGAAACGATAGAACTTTCGGATTCTGATGATGGGGTCACTGCCAACTCAGTTTCAAATAGAGAACACGAAGGCATTCCTAGTTTAAACGAAGCTGTCGATACTAAACCAAAACAGATTTTAATTCATTCATGGTTTAAAAATAAATTAGACGTAAAAGATATTTCAAATAATAAACAAAAAATTCTCGAAGTTCACTTACCGACAAATAACGATATATTAGTTAAAGACTTTTTGAAAGAGTATATTGATCCAAAACATAAGTACTTTATATACTTCGAACACCCATCTTTTAGAAAAACTTTTTCAAACATGGTAATTAAGTTATTTAAAAAGGATTCAGTTAAGTTAACCGAGTGTACAGAAAGAGTTATAAATTTGACAGGATCTGAAGAAGATCAAAAAGAAGTTATTTTAAAATACCACGACGGGAAAACATGTCATAGAGGTATTAAAGAAACTTTAACCAAACTTAAAAGACATTATTGGTGGGCAAACATGAAAGAGACAGTCACGGCAATCATAAATGCTTGCGAAACATGTAAACGCATGAAATATGATAGAAAGCCGATTAAACCCCACATTCAGTTAACACAAACCCAGGATGCCCCTTTTCAGGAAGCTTTTATGGATTTATTATATATTGAAGGGAAATATTATTTAACTATAGTGGATGCATTTAGTAAGATAGCACAAGCCATAGAGGTACCGAATAGGAGTACACCAGAGATAGTTAGAGCATTGATTAAATATTTCAGCAGGTATGGTCTGCCTAGAAAAATTAGTTGCGATTCCGGTACAGAATTCAACAATACTTTGATTAAAGAAATGTTAAGCTTTTACAAAATTGAACTTCATATTGGGACGCCAAATAATCCCAGTTCAATGGCAATAGTAGAAAGGTTTCATTCTACCATTATTGAGATTTATCGTATAGCAAAATACGATAAAAGCGATTTAGATGCAGCATCAGTTATGACTTATGCCATCATGGCTTATAACAACACCATACATTCAGCAACAGATTTTACGCCTTTTGAACTAGTATTTGGTCACACTTATTCCGAAAATGTATTTAACGTGGATAGAGAGAAGAACTTAACTCAGAAATTATTGTTAGATCATAGAAAACGCCTTAAAATACTCTATGAATTCATAACAGAAAAATTAGAATCCGATAAAATTAAAATAATTAATAAAAAAGGTGGCGAAACGACACCGATACTCGAACCAGACGATAATATTTACATGAAAGACACTAGGATTAGAAAAGCCAAAGAAAAACCTCGATATGAAAAAGCGAAAGTAATAGGTGAAGTTGAAAGAAATATAGTCCCAGTAGAAGTAAAGAAAAGGAAAACTAGAGTAGCCTTAAAAAATGTAAAACGTCCTCCACAGATCGTGCCTGGTACTTCTGGTACTAGTGGTGCCAACACTCACGCTGGACCTCCAAAACCTCGGTCAGAATCCGGGGATAGCAGCGATAAAGCGGGGAGTAGCAGTGAAGAGGAATAGTTATTGGACAATATACAAAATTGTAGATTTAGAATCATTACACTTACAAATAGATAATAATATTCGGGATTTTATTAACTTGAAAATTAAAATTAAGGAAAATAGTCTTAGTAACGAAACTATAGGAATAGAAAGCCAAATAGAATATCTTATTAAACTAACTAAGGATAGATTTTTTCAAATCTTACCTTTCCATTATAGAAACAAAAGAGCTTTGTTTAATCCATTAGGCTCACTTGTAAAAGCTATCACAGGAAATTTGGATGAAGACGATGCAATTAAATATGATAGAGAAATCCAAATGATACAGAACAAAGAGCATGTGGTCGAACGTAAAGTATCATCAATGCAAAAAGCTTTTGATAAATTAGTAAATGACTCTGAAATAATAAATTCAAATATTAAAAACTTGGGTTTACATACCAATGAAATGGAAAAATTAGTTGAACATGAGTTCAGGTTTAACAAACTTTTCCAAATATTAAATACTATGTATCAAATTTTAAATAACTTTCGAACCTGTTACGAAAACATACAAGAGATTGAAACGGCAATAGCCTTTAGCAAACTGAATACATTGCACCAATCCATTATAAATAGTACAGAATTATATAATACGTTAGAAGTCATTGCTAAACATGCTAGAACAATATACCCAGTAAACAAACATAATTTAATAAAATTAGAACGTAATATCATACTTAAATCATATATAAATAACAACAAGTTAGTTTTTGTTTTAGAAGTTCCCCTAATAAATAACGAAACATATAATTATTACAAGGTTATACCCATCCCTATATTCCATTCTCCAAATACCTTTACAATAATACCCAAATATCCTTACCTGATGGTGAATAGATTGAAATACATGCCCGTGGTAAGCCCATGTACTGAGATTGAAAATGGAAAATTCCTTTGCGCTGAAACTAATTTAGCCCAGTTTCCAACCGAGACCTGCATTGAACAAATAATGCTGATGAAGAACAACTACATAAACTGCATACAGAACCATATTGAAATAGAAAAAACTAAGATACAGAAAATAACCGACAACCAATGGTTGGTTTACTCAGAGGAAAATCTCATCATCACCGAGAATTGCAATACAGAAATCCTGAAGTACACTATCCTTGGGACCTACATCGTGACACCTGGCCAACAATGCGAGACACAAATAGGCGAAGTCATCATTGCCGCCACCACAAACACTACAGTTTCCAGTCTCCAGCTGCCATTGATCCAGATGCCAGACCTACAACAGGACATCCAGAGAAGATCAAAGAAAGTGGATCTAAGAAATGTGGACTTCAGTGATGTGAAAGAAGTGTTACAAAGTGCAAAATTTGGTGAAATAGACGATACGACACAAACAGTGACAATAGAAATTAGTATATGGACCATCTTAGAGTATGTGGTTATTGTAATAGCAATAGTTATCTTTATAATGTATAAATTTCAGTTCATAAACTTTTGTCGAAATTCTCCGAAACCGTCTGCGACACCTTCGGATAATTTCTCTCTTAGGGAGGGAGGAGTTAAGGAACCCCAACCTACCAATATTAGCTTTGTCAGACAATAAGTATTTACTAGATTATTATTTCTCAATTTCCCCACTGCGCGATCAGCATTTATAATTATCTAGAACATGCGTCAATCTGATCACGCTGTGGATGTACTACGTTAGCAATTAAGTTAGTATATAAGATCAATATCTTGTTAGATGAATTAATTACCGTCTTGCTGTAACTGGGATCAAATAAAGTTTATTTTTAAACTCTTCCGTTGTCGCTTACTTAATTCGCGCATAGGAAAACTGATTAATTTTGCCCGCCATTTCGAAAAACATTTTGTGAAAATGTTTTTCACAATGGCGGGCAAAACTCATTTTTACTGTTGAAAATGATTTTTTTGTATTATTTTCTTCACAAGTGTGTTGAAAAACGTCGTATGATACACGTGTGTATTGATGATTACCATCCTCGTCAATGGCGCCTCAGTGGTAATCACCAACATTGCACACTTGTACCATAATGTACTATTATACATTGTGCATTTAACTTTATAAATACCTAACCCAGTAATCAAAACGAATTTATAAAATATTCAACACGCCGAACTGGAACTTTTTCTACTGCAAAGAAAATCAAATATTATTTTATTGTAAGTAGTTACTAATAATAATAATAATATCGTTTATTTATAACATAAGGCATCAGCTTGCCGCGCTTGACTCGGTGGTTCGCAGAGCTAAGAGACTAATTGGCGACGTCAAACTGGTGGATGCCAAGCTTCACAGCTTAGCTCATCGCCGTAAGGTTGCCTGCTTGTCGGTCTTCTACAGACTGTATTTTGGCGAGTGTGCTCATGAACTCCACGACCTCATCCTACCGGCCCCCTTTTACCATCGGACATCTAGACGCACTGCAAGTTACCATCCTTACCTAGTTGCTATTCCACCAATTCGCACCAAGCGCTTCCAAACATCCTTCATAATGCGCACAGCAAAAGAGTGGAACTCACTGCCTGCGTCTGTGTTTCCGAACGCATAGGTACAACCCGAATCTCTTCAAAGTTAGAGTGAACAGGCTTCTTCTGGGTAAGCTCACCCCATCGTCGACTTTGTCTCTGTCACCTCTGACCTAGACTAGAGTCAAGAGCAAACCCATCACAAATAAAAAAATAATAAAAAAACAGATCTCTCATTTGATCGGTTTTGTTCAAGTTTCATGATATTCGGGTAAAAATATTCTGGCGTTTTAGGAAACTTACTTAACAACTTGCTTATTAGGAATATAACTAAAAAGTGACAATAAAAAACTTTTTTACAAAAAAATACTACCGACTTCCAAATAAGAAAACTACAAAGTGAAAAATAACTTAATTTTTGGAAGTCGGTGTCCATAACGCAAAAAATGGTTCCTATGAAAGACACCGACTTCCAAAAATAAAGTTATTTTTCACTTTGTAGTTTTCTTATTTGGAAGTCGGTAGTATTTTTTTGTTTTTTTTTTTTTTTTTATCAATAAGTATACATGTTTTACAGTCCACTGTCATTTCATTTTGCTCCACCAAGACCTATCGTCGCGATCACTCCCGTCAACTACCTACCTAGTCTAGAAGTGGTCGTTGAATCAATAAACTTGTTTTTAACGACTTTTTATTCGTCAATAGGTTGAAAGCTGTTAATTTAAGTCAACGCACAAAACGTATTATTTTATTCAGTTCCAAAAAAACAGGTTGAAAATATAAACTGTTAATTTACATCAACGGCTCAATGGATTATTTCACTGTAATTTTATTCATTTCTGAGAACCAACTAGTTTGCAAAACGAATACTTCCGAACGATACCATGATCTTTTAAGTACGCCTTGATACTATTTGTACCCAGCCAGTGCTAAGCCTGAAAAGAGTACGAAGGGAATGTCATTATACTTTTTTTAATTCTTATTTCTTAGTAACTAAATCAATAAATTATTTGAAACAAAATTGTCAATGATTGAAAACATTGCCATAAATTGACGCCAAACGCTACCGGTTGAACATTCAAAACCTGTTAATAATTTAACAGCTTTTTTTAACCTGTTAACCATTGATGATTAACAGTTAAATTACATTAACCAAAAAACCGTCAATGACCCATGCCTACTATACCTACCCAAAAAATGGTCTCCCTCAAGGCAGTGTGCTGGCACCCACGCTTTTTAATATATACACCAACGATACAGCTACGACGCAGTACACTGAACGCTTCTTGTATGCAGATGACCTAGCCTTGGCGGCGCAATCATCTAGCTTCACAGAGGTTGAATTTAATCTAACTTTAGCACTCGAGTCACTTGGATGGTACTACGATAGTAATTCCCTTCGTCCGAACCCGTCCAAAACTCAATCTTGCGCTTTTCATCTTCGCAACAGATTTTCAAACAGGGAACTAAATATCACATGGCGAGGAACTCGAGTAGTTCACTGCAAAAATCCTAGATACCTTGGTGTTGCATTGGATAGATCGTTAACTTTCAACGTGCACTGCCACAGCACGAAGCGGAAGGTCAGTGCCCGGAATAACCTGTTGCGTCGCCTTGTCTCTACCAACTGGGGAGCGGCACCCGATGTTCTTCGGACAAATGGCATGTCCCTCTGCCTCTCAGCTGGCGAATTCGCGTGTCCTGTGTGGCACCGATCCGCACATGCTAAGCAAGTTGACATCGCCCTAAACGAGACGTGCCGTACAATATCGGGTTGCCTCAAACCCACTCCGCTCAACAAACTATACCCGTTGGCTGGTACGAGTATTGCACCTCCAATAGTACGAAGGGACGTCGCATGCGCGCTTGAGAAAAAGTACCAGGAATCCGATGCCCGACACCCACTCTACAATCACACTACAGCCCCGGGTAGACTTAAGAGTCGGAAGAGTTTTCTTCGATGCACACGGGCCATCCAGGACCCACCGACTCTAGTGAGAAGCAGGTTGTGGAGACAAGCTCACCTACCACCACCCGATTTCTTGAAACCCCAGGAACACCTGCCGCCTGAACGTGAACTGCAGTGGCCTGTATGGAAAGCACTCAATCGTTTGCGCACCCAAGTAGGCCGCTGCAAACACAATTTAGCAAAATGGGGTTTTATAGACCCGTCTGATACCCAGTGTGAGTGCGGTGCCCCTTTGCAAGATATGGCACACATGCTGGAGTGTCCCAAGTGCCCATACTCCTGCACTATGGAGGACCTTATGCTCGCCACTGACGCCGCAATCGGGGTGGTCACCTACTGGGCACAAAATTTATGAAGAGTTTCTCATCGACTCGAAAAGAAGAAGACTATACCTACCCAACCTTAAAAATTTATTTTACTGGTACATAAATACCCTTGATGATGCAACTATTTATTTGAATAAGAACTAATACTACGACGCGAATGTACCCAACTTTTGTTTCTACCGTGCGATCTAATTAAATTTTAGAACACAAAAGCTGCTATTGTGACTAATCTATACTATAATATATATTTATATATTTATTATTATAAAGCTGAAGAGTTTGTTTGTTTGAACGCGCTAATCTCAGGAACTACTGGTTGGAATTGTAAAATTCTTTTTGTGTTGGATAGTCCATTTATAGAGGAAGGTTATAGGCTATATAACATCACGCTACAACCAATAGGAGCCGAGCATAAATGAAAAATGTTGCAAAACGGGTAAAAATATTCCTTTTTGAGAGCTTTTGTTGCGTGCGCTGCGTAAACGGTTTAAGTTACGCAAATATAATGTATGATGGAATTGTTCTTCTTTAAAAGTTCTAAAATAAAGTCCGCGACAGCATAAATGTCTATCTTTTAAGATTGACTTACAATAGCAGCTTTAATGTTCTAAATTTTAATTAGATCGCCGCCGCCGGTAGAAACAAAAGTTTACAGGTTACATTCGTATAGTAGTAAGGGTAGATAGGGTAGGGTAGGGTAGGGTAGGTAGGGTAGATAGGGTAGGGTAGGTAAGGTAGGGTAGGGTAGGTAGAGTAGGGTAGGTGGGTAGGGTAGTTATGGGAATAAAAACAAGCGAGCTTCCGTTGCGTGCGCTACGTAAGCGGTTTAAGTTACGCAACATTCATGTATGTAGGGTAGGTAGGGAAGGGTAGGTAGGTAGCCAGTTGACGGGAGCGAAGCCGCGTTGGACAGCTAGTGATAGAAAATATTCCCTCGTGGACTTTTATTTATTTATTTTAAGGAAAGCTTACAGACTAATATAAACATATAAAAAAGAAATCGTAAGTAAGAAAAATGGTTAATATTTTTATGGTGTACAATAAAGTATATTCTATTCTATTCTAATTACAAGCTTCCACATGTATACATCGCGTTACAAATAGTAGCGATACACAGAATAAAATAATAACAATGGGTAGACAAAGATTAAAAAAGAAAGATTGAAATAAATGGATTCGTGCAACATTTTAATAATACAAATATGAACTTTACATTGAATTAACAAAAACTATTTCGCACTCACTCCCGACTGCCGTTAAAATATTCTTTACTAAGGATTTATTTTTGTGTGCGCCGGTGCAGAAGAGATCGACTTCCAAGTGTGTTGGCAACCTATTGAAAGCTACAACGCTCCGTATACAAAAGGCGTTACGCATGTAGTTGGTCGATGCGCACGGTGCCTCCAGCAGAGGCCGTGTTCGTAGGCTGCCTTGGTTAGTGCGAAGAAGTATTTTGCTGAGTAGTTCGGGACAATCCACCGAGCCGTTTGCTATGTTTGCCAAAAAACATATGTCATTAATGTTACGTCTTACGTGCAACGGTAAAAAATGGTATCGCTTACAACGGTGTTCGTAGTCTACTGAGAATTTCTTCGCCTTAAAGTCCTAGAATCGCAAGAATTATCTCTGAACAGCTTCAATACGAGATTTGTAGATCTCGTATTGAGGGTTCCAAACTTGAGAAACTACTCGAGGTGGCTGCGCACGAGGGAACAGTAGAGGACTTTTACTGGTTTTAGAGACCGAAAGCTTGAACAAGCTCTAATAATAAAACCCAGAGTTTTGAGGGCTTTCTTGACGATGGTTTCTATATGATCATCAAAAAGTAATTTGCTGTCATGGACTACACCGAGATCTCTGATGTTACTTGCCTTACTTATGTACGTCGTGTACCGTCTAGTGTATATACCGAACCAATGTTTTCAGACGAGTAAATACTACATGAGAACATTTGTAACGCATTTTTTGTTCACACTATGTATGTTAGCGACATCTGCCTCCTTTTTGCCAAACAAGTTCGGTTAGTTGTGTCGCTAAGTGATTGTTTGATCATTTGGGTGCTAGATGGCGCTGACATATGTATGACATAGATGAAAGTTTAAATAAAATATATTCTATTTGTGTGAAATCATTTAATTCAATAAGCACACAAATTCAACATACAAATTAATAAATTCTTTTCAAATTAGTTACATAAAAAATGATAATTTAGTAAAAGGCCTATGGCTTAAAAGCAAAGTATTCAAGATCGGTAGTTGCAATGACTTGAGCCTTTACTACGAGTGAACTTGCATTGAGAGGACGGTGTCCAGAAATAACCTCAAAGGCAAGGACCTAAAAGTATACGTAATGCTATATGGGGCAAGGCTGGCTAGCGTCAAGATGAAAAGCTCATCATAACCAATGATCCAGTAGGCGCTGTGAGTACTAGTTTGAATTTGTCTGAATGCCCATTTTCATGACACATGTGCGTTTGATCTTAACTTGCAATTTTCTTCTCCTTGGCAGGGCTCCAAATGCCTCTTTAGGTATAATTTTATATATAGTTAAAGCTAATGGTCAACTAGCTGTTCAAGCTACAGCAGTCTCCTCTTGCAAAAGGTTCCGAGCATAATTGTCATCATCTGATATACAGCAAGCTTACGGACAGCTACACAGAGAACGATGCTGTTTGAGGAATCATGTCTCCAGCATTGAATATTGTGGGTAATCTATATCCCTTCAGAAAGTGAGTGGTTCATACTTTGTAACCTCAATTTATTGTATTGATGGAACGTGTGCTTGAAGAATTAAATTAGTTGACCAAACTTAAGTGTGTTTTACTTCAGTCAGCTTCATGTGAGTTAATCCCTGCAATTGTCTCAAGCTACTTGCTACCCACGAGTTAGCCGGTTGGGTAAGGAAAAGCTGCCTTACACATTTAGATACGTTTAATTGTAATTTATTGGTTTTGCAGTATGATACGAATCTGTCAAGGTCCAACTGACGTAACTCTGTATCAGATACTGTACGTACAGACTTATGGACCTTCATGTCATCTGCGTATAGCAAAATGTGTGAATTTAAAAAGCAGTTTTTTATGTCCGAGATTAATATAGTGAACAATAACGGTCCCAATATCGAGCCTTGGGGCACTCCTGATGGGACAGTTTGCCATCCGGATGTGTATCCACGTAAGAATACGGCCTGCGTTCGATTATCTATATATGACTTAGGGCCGATTTTTCAATAGTCTGATAACTTTTATCTGAGGAATAAAAATGGCCGTTTGACATATTTTCCATTTTTATTCATCAGTTAAAAGTTATCAGACTATTGAAAAATCGGCCCTTAAACCATCGAAATAGATCATGAAATATATCACCGTGTATTCCTGCAGATGATAACTTCTGAAGAAGCACGCGGAAATTTATTTAGGTAGTAATGATCACTTTAATCCATGTAGTACATAATTTTTATTGAACCCAAAATAATGAATGAATGGCTGCACGCCAAATAATTAACTTTAGAGAAAAAAGTTTTTACTTTGGATTACATTATTGCAATTTTCTTATTCTCAAATTTTCTTGCAAATAAATTATAGCCTAGTTATGTTACTTCCTGATAATCTAGCTGTACGCATAGTGAAAGTATTTTTAAAACTGTAAATCGTAAACGGTGTGTGGGATACATTCATAAAAAAGATAATGAAACAACAAACATTTTGATATATTTTTTATTAGTCCATAAAATATTAATCCTCCGAACTAATTAAATAAAGTAAATTTTAAGGTACAATAGAATACAATGAAAAATAGAAAACATTTAAAACAATGCTCTCACAATATTTACAAAAACATTCTGTACCGTCTATAGTGTCCATTCAAAAACTAATTTGAACTCTACTCGACTATTTCATGATAACATAAGCATGTTACAAAGAAATGTGTTGTTTTAAGAATGTACTACTATAGGCTGGATTCATGGGCATCTGGGCATAATATATATTGAAGAGGGAGACTCGATTGAAGCCCATGAATATATGAGGTAAATATTACGAACTTACGCTAAAGGTACAGAAATCTCCACCCCCTGCATGGATTTTTCTCCCTTACCCGTAACCTGGGTAAGTTCATGGTATGTTAACAAGCGCAATTTTACACATACCTAATGATATTCAATATGATATAACTTATTGAAATTAAACATTACTCCCACTCGTTCAGCAGGTATACTAAGTCATGAAGAGCTCACATCGGTCCACTGCTTAGTATCTGTACTTGGTCGAGTAGTCCTTGGGCGAGACCACGAGACCGCGTCCCTTGCGCGCGCCGCGATACACAGTCTCGATGATGTCGATCATCTCCTGCTTGTCCTCCAGCGGCCAGTTGATCTTGTTGTTGTTGCCGGTGCCCAGGTCGATCATGATGTGCTTGTTGCGGAAGAAGAACATCACGGTGCACGGGTCGTACAGCTCGTACCTGCGGCAGACAACAGGCTACTGTTAGTTTAAGCCAGCAGGGTACGTTGCCAGCTTTCAGAATGCATTTTGGAAATATAAATCTTGTGTTGCTTCTACACTAATATTTTAGAGAGAAAAGAGTTTAAATCATTTGTATTTAAAAATCTTTAATAAACTTAAAACTTGGCACGATTATGTACCTAACAAACAAAAATGAGAGATAGATGGGATCCTGGTATTGGCAACAGGTTAATCTTTTTTGCATGTGGGAAGGGGAGAAAGGGGGCCCATTTCTTTGAAATGTTTCCACAATCATGAAGAAATAAAAAATCCACGGCTGAAATCATGTGTGATAAAGACTTACAAAATACCAGGAGAACAGAATCATAAAGAAAAGAAGTATTTCCAGGATTATAATCACAAAATGGTAAAGACTGAAACTACCAGGAGATCAGAATCATGAAGAAGTGGATTGACAGATACCATATTATTCCCTTTCCTGCTAAAAAAACTTGAGTGTCTAGGAATCAGGGACCTTCAGTTGAAATTGTTGGAAAGTTACCTCACGGAAAGAACACAATGTGTGAAACTTGATAACCTAACAAGTAATTATGCCACAGTTATTTTCGGGGTTCCACAAGGTAGCATATTGGGCCCGACATTGTTCCTTGTCTACATCAACGATCTCTGCCAGTTAAATCTTCCAAAAGCTAAAATTGTCACATTTGCTGGCGACACGGCGTTACTTTTTAGTAGAGAAACATGGGGCGATGTTTTTTTTAACGCACAAGCGGGTTTTAATTTGGTAACAGAGTGGTTACACAACAATGTCCTGACTCTATATGTGGCTAAGACTAAATATTTAACATTTTCGCTCAGAAATACCAATAGCAGCAGATATTACCAATTATAAAATAATATGTCATGAATGTACCGACTACACTGACGCTGACTGTATGTGTCCTAGTATTGAAAGGGCAAATACAGTTAAGTATCTGGGTATAGTGCTGGATAGTAGATTAAGCTTCCAGGAACATATTGACATGATGGCTATAGATTAATTTCCTAGTTCAACAAGAACACGGAAATTAATCTATATCTTCAAAAATTTACGGCACTAAGGGAATAAAGACTTAATAAGAACAGTATACCTTGCACTTGCTCAGTCACAGATAGGTTATTGTATTTCTGCATGGGGTGGTTCTGCGAAGACCCACTTGATAAAAATCGAAAGCGCTCAAAGAGCTGTCTTAAAGGTAAGTATGTTTCTACTGTTCTTTCACCCAACCGTTGATGTATATAGACAGAGTAAGGTTCTCACAGTTCGTCAGCTCTATGTTCTGCACACAGTCACTAAACAACATTCTCTGCTGACATATGACGCAAAGTTGACTGAGAACCGGCGGAGAAAGGACATTGTCTGCACAAAATCATCCTTTAAAACCTGTTTTGCAAATCGCTTCTGCTATCAGGGCTGTAATCTTTATAAGAAAATAAATAGGCTCTTGTCAATTTAAGGTCTTTCTAAAAACAAATGTAGCGCTGTGTAAGGGACTGGTTGCAGACACAGGACTACATATCCACAGAGAAACTTTTACAGTAGTCATTATCGTTTGATAGCTAGGTATAATCGCACACTCATTTCTTCATCACCACACACACTCACATAAACACACATACCCAACAGTCATACATACATCCACACACAACACACACCCATTCCGCGCAAACTCACACTCATATTGTGCTTTGTGGAATTAAGATATTAATTTGCTGAATCTGTCTCCTTGATTTACCAGATAGTTTTAGTTTATAAGTTCCATCAAACGCTTGTCTATTTAATTAAATAAAATGCATGTTATACCTGTTGTTCATGGGGTGAGGACCTGGTGATCTGTAATACAGGTTAACACCTATAACAGACACCAGCTCCGCACACTCACTTGACTGCTAAATGTTCACTTCTAAATTGAATTTATAAGTTGTTCCTTAAGGTCATGTTTTTGTGAGGAGAAATAAAGATTATGATTACGATTATATTAACTCAAGCGAAGCCGCAGGCAAAAGCTAGTTTTGCTAGTAGTTCATATTTATGTGCACAAAAGAGTTTGTGTGAAAATGTCACAGAAAATAAATTGTAGTTCTAAAAACTAAAAAACACGCTTTAATGGTAAATTGAACTAAAAAGTCGCTAATCCTGAAGATCTTGGTAAGGCTAATGTTAGAGGTTTGGTTAAGCGTGGTCGCGTGGTTTCGGCGATAAGTTTTTCGTTGAAGCGCGCATTTGTTGTGAAGTGATTCGAATTGGTGAGTTAGAGATTTGGTTATTCGGGATCGCATGGCTACGGCGTTAAGTTTTTCGTGGTAGCGTGCATTCGTTGTTAAGTGTTTCGTATAAGTAAACTTACGGCGACGTGTTATTCGGTGTTACACTATTCTAAGTCACGTAACACACCCCGTTACATTGATACATAGATACATACCAAGCTAATAAAAGCGTGTTAATAAAATACAAGGTGCAGGAAGAAGTAAAGAGTTTAGCAATGTAACTAATACAATCTTTATGTATAAAAGCGAAAAGACACTCATTCACCTATCACGAAATATTGAAAACCACTTGACGTATAAAGATGAAATTTGGCAGGGAGGTAGTTTATAGTTAGTAGACGTCCGCTAAGAACGGATTTTGCGACAGGGCCGGATTTAGAGTTCTCGCAAGTTTGTATGAAAGTCCTTAATTTTTTGAGCTACAAACATAAAATTTGGCAGGAAGGTATAGTTTATAGTTACTACACATCCGCTAAAAACGGATTTTGCGATAGGGCTGCAGACATTGAGTCAATTTTTATTCTGCAAAAACGAGCCATCAGAGTGATATACAATCTTCGCCGGCGCGATTCTCTAAGGGAACTGTTTAAGGACATTAACATCATGACGGTTCCTTGTCAATATATTTATGAAAACATCATGTACGTGAGAAAGAATTTACATCTTTTTAGTTAAAACGGTGACAGATATAATTATGTTACTAGAAATAGGGACCAATTAGTTCAACCAGGTTTCAGACTGGCTAAAGTAGCCTCATCTTTCATGGGGTACTGTACAAAATGTTACAATAAAATTCCTCCCCACATTCTTGATCTGAATGAGACGTTATTTAAAACTTGTATAAAACGCACACTTTGCAGGCTGGCATATTATAAGTTGTGGGATTACATCACTGATAAAAATGCTTGGCTAAATGCTAGTCCTGCTCCACATCCACTAGGGCGCAAAAACAAGTGATATGCAGAACATTATTGTTTTGAAGTATTGTTGGACCTTCTGGAGACTGTATAATATATATTTGTATTGTATAAACTCAATTTCATTCATCAAGGTATGTACTTAAATATTGTAAAACATTTTTTTTTAAAAGAGTATGTATGGAGTTTCTTGTGCATTCTTCTCCATTACAAGCTACTTTTCGAATGCACGGTAGAATCAACTATTATTATTTGTAAATTTTAATGTAACGTTCAAAAGTGCCGCTTGGTGGCCTACTTGAAATAAAATATCTTTCTTTGTCTAAGTTCCTTAATCCGGCAACATGGATTTAAAAATTTATCTATTACTACTTCTTGTTTAGGTATATTTATATATTTAGTTTACTATTTGAGTATATAATTATTGTATTTATAGTATAGGTATGCGTTTTATATAAACGCGATGTGCTTTACTCAAAATATTGCACCTACCACTATTTGTCTCTGCATCACCCAAACGTCGACTAGTAGAAAATGACTAAGGCATTAAGTCCGCCTCTGTACATTTGTGTGCATGAAGTATTAAATAAATAAATAGGGGAGCACTAAGTAGGGATTTTTGGAAATTTAACCTGTAAGAGGGCAAAACTAAAAAGTCATCTGTAAGATAAAATACGGATCACGCGTACGAAGTCGCGGGCGAAGTGCTAGTACAATATATTAATACTAGCTTTTGCCAGCAACTTTGTCTGAGTAACATTATTATTTTAAATAGCCAATTTTTTATATATTGCGCAATTATAATGCAGGTGTGTGGGCCACCTTAATTTGGTTCACTACACAAGCTTCTACCCCCTGTCCACCCCTGTAATGATGATTTCTAGGATAATTACGATTCTATGTCCTTCCCAGGGTCTCTAATTCTTCATACCAAATATCATCTAAATTGGTTCAGCAGTTGAAGCGCGACAGATAACAGACCGACAGACAGAGTTACTTTCACATTTATATTATTATAGTATGGATCAGGTATAAACTTGTTTGAGTTTATATTTGAGCAACACATTAATGAATAAGTTATAATTTTAGGTAAGCATGAACTATGTTGATATTCGCTTGCCTTCAGAATAGACAGTGGTCAACATAAAAACCTTACATTTTGTTAAAATCAGGGACTTCTGTGATGTCAACCAGGTAGATGACCGCAAAGTTCTTGACTTTCTCTGCAATGCTGTACAGCACCTCGTCCATCTTCATGCACGTGGGGTCCCAGTCGTGGCCAAACCTGATCACCTGTCGGCACGCCATCACTGTTACATTCATTCCATTTAATAGTAACTACAATACACTAGTACCGTACAGTGTCTACTATTGTACTATACACAGAATTTTATTAAAATAAATTATACTAACAGTATTACACAACTTTAAGATATATGTTTAAGTTAGATTGATATCCTATCAGCGAACTAGTTACAGTAGGCTCTGACATTCACTTTGCTGTTCAGCCATTCATTTGCGAGTTTAATTGATATTGTTTACATGTTACGTTTGGGTGTAGTTATATATATATCTGTTATTTTATATCACTAAAACAAAGTAATTTGTTATTTTATATATTTGGGTCATAATTCTATTAGAATTTCTGTCTGGAAAATTCTTAACCTCTAAAAGAGTGAAAAACTTACCACAACTCTATCTTCTTCCGACAATATAGCCTGGTCCACTTGCCAGCCGTTGTGCAGATGTCCCAGCATGTAACTCATCGTTGGGCTTGTTTGTTTATCCTCTTGGTAAAAATTAAAATTCAAAACCAAAACAATAATATACTGATGAGCTGATGAGGCACTTCCACTTTGGCACTATTTACTTTTACTACTTTTTTAATGTCGCTGTCACTGTGTGACAGAGCTGTGTGACATCTATACTTTTTTTTTTTTTTTTTTTTTGTATTTGTTCCTGACGGAACAGGCTAAGGTCTGAGACCATGCTGCCTAGTCTTCAGTGCAATTTTAACATTCTTTAGTATGCATTAGAATACGGATGTAACAGATTCTAATGTTTTATGGAGTATTTGACAGCAAATTGTATTGAGTCAGCCTTCCCAGTCAGCTTAGCGGAGGTAGTCAATACTACAATAAAATTCTCCGCTCCACTATCCTGAGATCGCTTCTGTCAATGATTTCACATATTGTCCAGTTGCGTAGACAGTTGAGACACAAAACTACACCAATTTTATATCACAATATCCAAAATTGGCAAATAATATTAACAGCCGCTGAACTTCACTCGAAAAAATTCCGGCCCAACTGGAAATCTCTAAACCGTTTACGAAGCCAAGTCTGTGGGTCACTGTAGGTTTAGTTCTTGCCAAATTTCTGGGCCGCCCTGAAGTTGGCTTTTTGATGCGCATGGCACAAAACGGTGCTGTTTTTGTATGAAATTTGCTACTGCACAGCCACTGTAGCCAACTTCAGGGCGGCCAAGAAGTTTGGCAAGAACTATATAACCGGTCAAATTCCGATCAGCCATTATGCGACTGATTATGAAACCATCTACAAATAATGTCCCATCTCTTGTCTTGACCTTTATGCAAAAACACCTGCACCATTAAAAAACCTTTGGGAGGCCAGTGGTAAGGCTATTGACGTGGCCGAGTATTGGTAAAAGAAAATATAAATTAAGAAATAAAAAAGCAAAGGCATCATCAACACAGAAGAAGTAGAAATCTTACTACAGTAGGATGGGTGGAGGGTGGTACTCAGCTTAGCAAACAAATAGTGGTTCTAGTGTCTCGCTCGTCACTCTGTTCGGCCTAGCACCAAAGAGTCCTAGCACTCGGCCGAGCACTCGTCAAAGTGTTCATATTATTATGTACACGCCACTGTATTCGTTTTTTTTAATTGTCTATAGGCTCGCGCTTGACCACTATCTCACCTGACGGTAAACGAAGATGTGGTCGAAGGTGAAACACGCTTGCCTAGAAAATAATAACCTATTCACTCTTGACTTAAAGACCCGTATATTATAGCTATCGGGAAACACAGACTCCGGCAGGGAATTCCACTCCTTAGCTGTACGCATAGTTTAAGTGTTTCCAAAACTTTTTGTGCTTATGGGTGGGATGTCCACCATGAATGACTCATCGCCGTACGTCTTGTAGTCCGATGATGAAACGGGCTAGGTGGAGTTAGATTGTGCAATTCCAACACACACTTCCCGAAATGTAACCGATAAAAAACTGTCAAGCTCGCAATTCGGCCACGGTATCAAGGCTCTGGAGCTTTGACTTGACCAGTGCCTGATCACCGATGAGCCTCTTGGCCCGTTTTTCGATCGACTCCAGTGCGTCGAGCTGGTATTTGGCAGATCCGTCCCAGAGATGAGAACAGTACTCCATGCATGATCGAACTTGCGATTGATACCAGTTGAGCAGCTGTTCCGGCGTGAAGTACCTCCTCACCTTTGCAAGGATCCCCAACTTTTTGGCATTCAGCTGAGGCTTGACTCAATGTATAGGCCAAAATTGAGAGTCGATGTCAACGTAACGCCAAGAAACTCAAGGTGGTCCGTTATTGGCACGGTCACATCTCGGAAAGTTGGAGCCGGGTAGAATTTGCTCTTTTTAGCGGAAAACAGACACGTCTGGTTTCAGCAGCATTAAACCTGACCAGATCGGCATCGCCCCATTCGGAGACTGCCTGCAAGGACAGGTTCAGACGCTCCACCATGGCCTCACGGAAAGACCGGACCTGCGGCCAATAGCCCGTGTGTTGGACAAATATTTCTCAGCAACAGTGCTGTCGTCCGCATACCCAAAGGTGCCGGTATTTAGCAGATCGTTAATGTGCAGCATGAATAATGTTGCTGAGAGTACCGGCATTAATATCCAATTGGTCCACGAGCAGCCATCAATAACCACTCAAATGGACCGATCTCTCAGGAAGTCAGCAATCCAATTACACAGACCACCGGGCAGACCGAATGAAGGAAGCTTAACCAATAACGATTTCGTGCCAGAACCTATCGAAAGCCTTCGAGATGTCATGGGAGACGGCAAGTGCTTCCCCATGCCTCTCGATGGCCTCACTCCATATGTGAATGGCATACGCTAGAAGATCGGACTACTGGGAGACCGATTTCGGCGGAAGCCATAATGTCGGTCGCTAAAGATATCGTTATCAGATATCGAAGAGCAGTGGTGGCCCAGTGGTATCGGCCGTGACTTAGAAGTTGTAGGTCATGGGTTCGAGCCAGGCATCGTGAGGAGAACGGAATGTCCTAGAACCAAATATTCAAAGACATGTGACATCCACGGCCCGCGTGGTGGATTATGGCCCATTCCCTCTCACAGAGAGGAGGCCTGTGTCCCAGCAGTGGGAACATTAATAGGCTGATGATGATGATGATGAAGGATATCGTAAGTTTCTATGCCAGGAGCTTTACTAGCTCGACGCTACAGAGATGGGTCTAATAGTTGACAGGGTCAGCTCGAGAAGCTAACGTACTGCCCGTTCCCTGATGATGACGATTCAGCAAAAAGGGAGGCCCATGAATTTGCCTTCTCTTCAGCCGAGTGGACCTACGACCCGTCTGGTTTTAGCAGTGGTGGTAGTGAGAGACTGCAGAAGTTCGACTCGACCGACTTGGCGAGGGACAAAAACGCTTTACTACCTGCTGGGTATGAAGCAAGTTTGGTCCCTATTCGGTCAATGTGGTCAAACCGAGCCCGAACACAATCTTGCAGGACATGGCAGCCCTGTTGAAGACCCTCTTCTTTCGACCCACGCCTTGCGCGAATGTGCGTCGACCCATGCTAGGTACGCCTCATGTCCAACCGCGTCGGCGCGATAACATTAGGCGCTTAACCATGGCCGGTCAACGCTGGACATTGTTACGGCAGAGAATGGAATGTAGTATCCATTCCCCGGCGCAATACATCTGTCACGGCGTCCGCGCACGACAAAGGATCAGCCGAAGAAAAGCAAGTAGGTTGCCAAGGATAGCATGCGAAGAAAGATCGCATGCCATCCCAATCTGCTGACTTGTACAGCCAAGCCCGCCCCGGGTGCCTCTTGGGATGGGATCGGGCGGGGAATAGACGGACACAGACTTCACCAGACAGTGGTCGGAACTACCCAAAGGTGAACTTATGGACACAGAGTATCGGTCTGGATCTGTTATCAGCAGAAAGTACAAGCAATTGAGTGTGTGCGAATCAACATCCGGCACCCTCGTTGTCCCCTGAACCAGCTGGGTAAGGTTTAGCGCGAGCGAAAGCTTACGCTTCTCTTGTCCAGCAAGGTCAGTGCACTAGTATGGGAAGAGCCACTCCTGGTGGTGGGCATTGAAGTCCCCCAGTAACACTAATTGGGCGGAAGGGTACCGCTGCTGTGCCGCATCAGCCGCCTCACTGAGGTACTCTGTGAGCATAGTTGTCTCCTGATCTCCGCTGTGCGAACGTTAGAGACGGGCATAGATAATTTTATCTAAACATGTGCCCACCAGATACCATAACTTTAAAAATCTGAAGTCATTAAGGTTACGGAGACGCCAATATCTAGTGTCGTTACGGGCGTACGCGCGCGTTTAGAAATTGTGCTCCATGGTAAACCCTGGGTAAGATAAGTACGACACGTCTGACGGACTCGCTATCTGCGTCTCTGTAAGGAAAAATAGCGCCGGTTTCTCAGCCTCGAGGTGGTAGTGGACTGCAGAGAGATTTGAGTGCAGACCTCTAATGTTGGTGAGATGCACTTTGTTGGGGATGAGGTGCAGCCGTTTTTTTTTCAGTATTCCTTTTCCTTGACTTTATCATATTTTAATTTTTGAGTGAATGGTGGAGAGGAGAAGGAAGTGAGACGAGGTTCCACGCTGCTAACCTTCAGACACGCACTGAAAGGACGCCATCATTGGAGCACTAGTCTGGAGACTGCGGAGACGCCCGAGCCCCCCCGGGTATGTCCATCGGGCCCTCCCTATCTGGTCGCCAACGAACACGACGGTGCATGCCGGGATTTTTCGACAGTTGGCGGGGCAGCCTTTCATGTTTGGCTGGCACACTACTTGTGGTCGGCCAGCGGCGAACCGTGCCTCGGATCCCGCTACCCTCCGCGACTAGTCTCCTGATACGCCCTAAACAGCGCGTGTCAAGCTGGTCTGCCTGCAGTGGAACAGCTATCTCGACCCAACTCCTCTAGTTGGCTATACCGAGCATCGTAACCCAAACACGCCTAGGTTACTTGGCGGTAAGTCTTTGCCAAGTGGGTGGTCACAGGCCTTCGGCCGAAACCTACCACCAGTTAGTGTCACCTGATTTGCTTCACCCAGGGACCACGTGTAGGGTAACAACAAAACGGGTAACTCCTTCGGACGCGGGTGACTCAGCCCCCGAAATTCATCACGTTACGTGAATTAGACGCATAACAATCACCTACGATTCAACAAAAACAAATTCAACATCCATTATTCCAGATTTTTATAGCTTTTTACTTCGCCCTCAAAGTTTAAAAATACTATCCTGCAACTTTTTAAATAGACATGTATCTACCTTCATTATGTGATTGATGGCAAAATGAAGATTAAATGTTGCTTTCAATGGTTGCTTATTGCATTGTGATCAGCGATAGTTGGTGGTGCATGTTGTTTGTTTATTAGCGCGGCGCGGCGGTGTGGCGACGGCGGGCGCGGCGCGACGAGCAGCGGAGCGCAGCACGCGGGGGGCGCCTGGCACCTCGCCACCGGAACGCGGTCACTCACCAAAACATACAGATTTCTCGGGAAAAAATAACAAGTCGCGCTCGCAGAACTCGGCAACACGTCAGGTGTGCCGCACACTCGTTCTCACCGCATCGTCGGTAACTTTATACGCGTACGTGACAGCCGGCCGATAATTTTACGTTAATTTTCGCAGTAGTTAGTAGCAGCAGGCAGAAGGACGGGTGCGGCGGCGCGTCGCGGTACACCGCCGCGCTCAGTAATTAGGTCGCGTCTCGCAAGTGGTCGCGTGCACCACAGCACGTTGTTCCCGTTCCCTGGCTCGACGGCGCGGCGCGCGCGCTTTTACATGCAGAACAACACCCTGTGATCCTGCCGCCGACAGCTGACACGCTGCTCGCCAACCTCAATGTGTCGCGAGCGTAACCAACTTGTTTGATAGCAGGTAAGTGCTGTTACGGGTTAACTACCTACTCACTGACGCGAGTCGTTCACTTAAATGCGACAATATCTATCTTCTATCCGGTGAAAGAAACATTTCATAATTAGCTTGTGATGATGCTGTTAATAACAGTGCTTAAGCGGTTACGTGAACCTTATTGGATCACGGAAAAATGCAATTACCCTCGATAATCGGTATTCCAAGCAAAACCCGAGCGGTTCTGCCGAGTACGAGATATTTTTAATGATTACACGATATGTACCAGATCCGACCATATGTTTGTGGCGCCGATAAATGCGCATGCGATCACACCTACATGAAACTGTAATGAATCGTTTATCTATACCGGCTATACCTAGCGCGGAATCGATCGAAATATACAAGTATAGCTACTTGCGAGACAGCCTGTGCGTCAGCTGACCGAACTAGACGTGAAGCAAGAGAATTTCAAAATTTTAATGGCTTTGTATCTAATGATAACTTGTCAGTAGCGCAGTAAGCTTATGATCCTCTCCCCGTGTTGCAGCTGGACACGGACGCGATGGACGCGGTGTACCCGGCGACAGCGTCGGCCCTGGCGCGCGGGCGCCGCCTCCGCCGGGCAGAGCCGCGTCACCGCCACCACACAACGCCCGTCACCTTTGCAGAGATCAAGGTGCGTCGTCCACAGCCTGTATCATTTTATAAACAATGCAATGAAGCAGATAGCAAAAAAAATACGCGTAAAAAATACTCAGAACGAATTCGTGTTGTGGCTATCATAATATTCGACGACAACGCGTTGTGGCAGTGCATAAAAGCCAGTTTGAGCCCTAACTTACTAAGGTCGGTTTATGATGAGTCAGTGATTTACCCTGAGCGGCCAGGGGGGTGAAGCCGCCAGGTTTTTTTGGATGGGTCAGTGTTTTATCTTTAACGGCCGGGGTGGTAAAGCAAGTGTTGCAAATCAAGGTCGGCTTTTTGGATGAGACAGTGTTTTACCTGGAATGGCCGGGGTGGCGAAGCCGCCAGTTTAAGCAACACATAGCATGGTCGATTTTTGGATGGGACAGTGTCTAACCTTGAATGGTCAGTGGTATTTGTATCGAATTCTGGCATCCAAAGAAAGATTTAACTTGTGTCATGGGTACGGATCCCCACACTTGTGTTGCATATAAATTCGCGGTGAGGCCGTTTGAAAGAAGCCACATCGCGTTCTGAGAATTTTTTCTCAGCGATTTCAGTGTTTGAGCCACTCATACATACGCATAACATCACGCTTGTATTCCCCTATTTTTCGTTAAATAAAAAACGTTGCCCCACACTAGGAATTTCTTCCTGTATCGTGGGTGCGTTTACAAAGACACCCAGATCCGGAGCAACTATCTGTAGGCCATACAAATATTTGTTCCGTGCGGGAATCGAACCCGCGACACGTAGCGCAGCAGCCGATCGCTCAACTACTACGCCAACCGTGTCATCATTACGTACATGTCGTAGAGATGCACCGATACTGAGATACTGTACCCCATTTGGTTCAGCCGGTAAAACGTGAAATAGCAAATAGACGAGGCGAATTTTTTTGGGACAATCCCACCGCACTATTCCCAAATCACTGCAACGCCTGAAAGCCAGAATCAACAGTGGCGAAATTAATCAGAAAAGAATAACGGAGGAGTAGGAAAAGATACAAATTTCCACTGCCCTCCACATCAAGCAGGAGACAGAACAAACAAGGCCAATAGGCACAAAGGGTCATTTACAACTGGGATAAGCCCAGTTGCCTAGCACCCCGGATAAAAATTTGCATTAATATTAATGGGTCCTAACATTGCGAGCTCTTATATTTGATTACAATAATAGGTATGGCAAAAACGCTTGAACGCAAGGAAATTTGTTCTAGTTTACAAGGTCCGTAACCTCCATCGTCCGTCCATAGTAAACAACTCCTGATGCAGCCTGTACGTTACTCAACATAATATTGCGTACATTCTGCTAAAGAATACACTCCCATAAGATATGATGTGCAGATTGTACATATTCGCAGTCAGACGATGCAATGAGCTTGAAGGAAAATAATTTACTTTTAAAGTTACCATGCCCTGTGAGAAATTGGGCAAAACAATGGTCCACCTCCAGCCACGTCCTGGCCAGCCGCACGCGAACGGATGGAAAGAATTGGTGGGTGTCGGCCCTTGATGGAATTATGCCACCTACATTGCCATTCGGATAAAAGTTCGTCTCAGACGTCGATATGTGGTTTCAATAATCTAGAGATTTTCTCACGGTCACTCCACTTTACAAATGCCACGTCCATGGTCTCTCGTGCGGAATAGTACATTGCAGCACGTTGCTGCACTTTAAGGTCGACCGGAACTACGCCAGCAAGTACCGGTAAGGCCTCAGTACTAACCGTCCTGTATGCTTTGCATAAGAATATCAAAGCCAAACGCTGACTTTGAAGTAATTTACGTCGTACCACCCCTATTGTGGCCCTATCAGCCCAAACAGGCGCCCCATAGCACATACAACCCAAGTAAGTAGCCACATAAATAGTCTTTAAAGTTAAATAAGACAGACCCCACGTAGATTTAGATATTCTCGTTAAGTCATAGAAGTTATTTTTTGCTTTTTCACCGACTATTTTAATATGATCTATAAATGCAAAATTCCTCTTTAACTAAGATAGCACACGGACTGCCTTCTTTTTACGGGCACGATATTAAATTTAATAGTAAGACACGATTTAAGATTACCTTTCAAAATGAGTTGATAAGTTTTGTGCAAAGAACCGCCTGACGGTTTCGATCGCCCCACTGAGATATAAATTAATCGTAGGCAAGGGTCAGCCAAGTTCTCGAGTCCATCTCGAGTACTAGATTGAATGACTGGAAGACCGTCGTCCGCGTTGTAACGTTGAATAGTAACGGTCGACGTTCCTGACTAAATCACCATAGCAAACTGCGGTATAAACACGCACAGATCAACAAAAATAATAACAAGAATCTTACAACCTAATAATTTAAAATAAGTAACAAACAGATAAAAAACACATTGTAGGCGATAATACTAATAGGATCAATTAAACCTAATATCTATCTACCTACACATTATTAACGAGATATAAAAAAAAAACGACTAGTCATTGCACTACGTTACAACTCGATAACTTCCCGTGTGGCGGTAGTCACACATATATATGTAAAAAAATAATTATTAAGAGTCATCACAACTCGGGCTTTTCATCAAGGCACCGGACGCGCATTGACGTTCGGACATCTGAACTGTGTACACGGATACTCGCTCCATGGTATCATTACCTCATACCTTTTTTTTTTTTTTTTTTTTTTTTTGCGTGGAGAAATGCTCGTGCATACTGCACTACCACGGGGAGATAGTGCAGTTATGTGGGACTCTAACCCACTAAAACTCCACGGTGTCCTCCAGTGCCGCTTATGGCGGGAACACGGGCACGCGTTAGCACTCACCGCGAACCCGCCGCGGCTGTCCGTCACCGGACCCTCCTCGGGGGAGTACCCCCCATCACCGGCGCACAAGAACACACTGCACGCCGTGACCACCCCAGGGACCAAATCAGCACATGGGTGCCAGACGACCCCGTGTATGGCACCCTTGGTCCCACTGTGACGGGTCGAGGTCAATGGCCCCGCCACCTACCATTTTGCGGCCGCAGGGGATAGGGAGAGCGGCTAACGCTATACCGACACTCCTCTTCCCCTGCGGCCCCACCGCGTCCGCCATCAGACGGTGGCGACCCCGTCTAGGCCGCGGAAGGTAGGGAGAGCGGCGCACCGCAATACCGGCACTCCTCTCCCGCCGCGGCCTCCAACCCTCAGCCGCGATATCTTATGGGACCTGGAAATCTCCATAAGACATCGCGGCCCGCCTCAGTTGCGATGTCGCCTGTTACCAAGCGGCACCGCAACCTACTAGTTGGCCGCTACGTCGTCGGCTTAATCGGCAAAAGCCCTGACGAGCGGCCCCTCCTCGGGTTCCTCTTCGCTTCACCGTGGGTGACCAAGCCACGGTTACTGAGCCCCCCCGCCTCGACAAAGCGGGAACCCACCGGGGGGGATTACCTCATACCTAGCGTGTCTTTTTTCGTGTACCTTTTTTTAAAAGAAAACAGTCAAAATCGTTACCGTGTGTGCTGATTATAAATAAATCTAAATTCAGTTTTAACCCCGTATTGGGTAAGTGTTGACAATCATTCTTTTGCTTATTCATGCTGGTTACGGTCATTATTATAATTTATATTGGTGTTTTAGTTAGGTACCTATTGTTTAGCTATTTCTTTAGCGCTTACCTGCCTAAAATGTTTTTATCTTTACCTTATGGTTCTGATTGTGACAAACACATATTTGCCTTAAGCGCCGTGGTACATCCTCTGCCCTACGCTTACGCTGTTGCGGTCACAATCAGACAAGGATAAGCCGGGAGACAAAGAGACTTATACGAAGATTGGAAAATTCCAGGGTCCAAAGTCCCGGTTCAACCTGGGACCTTCATCGAAGAACCTGCTGGCAACCTTCGATCTTCGTCAACTCTGCGGGACGTCTTCCTGCTGGCGCGTAGTCCTCGGCCTTCCACGTCATCGTGACCGCTTCTGCTGCCAGGCCAGGATAGTTCCTAGCGCCTAGCTCCATTGGAAAAGAAATAATAAATAAGAAACGGCTTTTGTACCTGCGACCCTAGTATTAAATTGTTTGTAGATAGTTTTTGTGTATTATTATCTATTAGATAAATTACCCGCAAACGCATCAGCGTAACCAGTTTATGAACAGCCGCTTGGAAACGGAATCGCGAGGAAATCACAAAGTCTAAATTCCACAAAGGCGGACTAAAACCGAACCCTGAGGACATCCCATGGTGAGAGACTTCGACATGGATTGATGGCCGAGTTTGAGTTTCGCGGAAACATTTAAAAAGTAAGAGTAAACTAGTATATATATATTTCTATACCAATCCCGAGTTTTCATTTTAAGTAATATCATTGGCCACCATGCGTTATCGAAAGTCCCAGAAATATAGTTCTGATAGATCTGTTGATGGTAGTCGTTGTCATTAGCAAGTAAGTCATCAGGTATAAGAGTATTCAGCAAAACTTCAGTTGTTTCCTCAATACCGGTGGTGTGTTTATTATTTACCTTAATGTTCTGAACAAACGCGAGGTCGACTGATTGATTGGCTTTAAACTCATGATATAAAGGAGACCACGGACCTTCTTTATCTTATTTTTCTACTATTTTACGCAATAAATTACCCTTAGATTTTTCCACCGATGCTCTGTAGCGGGACCAGGCAACTCTAACCGTATTTAACGCAATGGAAAGAGGATCACCGGAGATCTTACTTTTTTTAAACTTAAGATGTTTACGCGCTCGGCGATAACTTTTACGCTATTCAGTTAGGTAGTCACACCACCAATCACATCTACGTAAATTGGTCATAGATCCACGACCAATGGCAATGTCAGAACAGTAAGTGAAGGTGTCTGACATAATTTCAGCAGCACTATCTTCAGCTGACAGCCCATCACGAGTGAAATCTTTGGCGTGACACGCAAGAATCGAGCTAAAGAATTCCCAATTAGCATCCTTATATTAATACCTAAAGTTACCAATGACATCTGACGTACCCTGAGTAAAAACCGGAACAAATTCGTACACGATCAAGCGATGATCACTACAAGACGCGCCCGGTAGGACACGCCACCTATCCTAGCGTACGTCTGCACTAGACGTCAATACAAGATTCGCCCATTTGGCTGCAAAAAGTTGGTGGTGCGTCACTGGGTATTATGAATAGTCAGATTAATTTCAGCAATGATATCTTTAACAGCGCAGCGTACATTGCCATACCATAGAGTCGAAGTCGCATTAATATCAGCGCCAACGATAACTTTGCAGCCCGCGGGCGACTATAAAACGTGACGGAGGTTATGTATATGAGGAGCAACAGGGTCTGAACATTGAAAGTAGCATCTCTCAACGTAAACTTAAAAAGAAGACGACGAGACCTCCGCAACGGCACAATGGGGTGTCATAGTTACGCATATACGTTACTGTGAAGTTAGAAGAATGCGCCACGTAAATGCCGGCTCGTGCTTTGCCATCCAACTGTACTACTTTGTGTCGTAAACGCACATTTTGATATTAAGCACCATATCTAAGTTATAATCGATAATTTTTAATTGGAAACCAAAGGTTTAAATATGTACATACTTAAAAACTAAACAAAAGTAAACTATACAAAATTATACTTGAAACTAAATACTTACACTATATACAAAAGAAAGGTACACTTAGTAAAAACACACACACTCACTTATCGATAATTAGTTTGTCTAGTACAGAAGTCGGCACCCTATCGTTATGGAGATTTACTTGTCCTATGGTTAATCTATCCATTATCTCAGTAGTTGGTGTTGAGGATAAGTTGTTAGAGCTTAAGTTTATAAGTGATTTATTTATTTAATAACAATTGCTTGCTGTACTAATAGTTTGTACCAAAGCGTACAGCAAGCCAAAAACTTAAACACTTATAGACTAAAGAACTTTACACAAACATTTAACATAGATTTATCGTTGATGTGATGTGATACACTCATGTGACCCACAGCGATGGTTAAACGGTTTCTTAGAACGTTTATACGCCACGTGGCAACCCGCCATGCCATGCGCATCGGAAAGCCTACGTGCAGTCCAGCTAAAAGATTTGGGGGTTTACTGTACGTGTATGGTTTTGGCATTAGCCGATAACGCTCTGAAGAGTAGATGTATCGAAGAGCTTTCCATTTTTGTGTTAAATATGGGCAGACTAGCAGGTACGCCGCCCGCGCGTCGGTGGCCTATTTAAGTCACTACTTGTTGCTAGACTTTGAAGCTTTTTGAGTGTTCTTTATTACATTAATCACTAACGATGCGATTTGTGATGTCAGGAGGTGGACGAGGAGAACTGCGAGGCGGAGGTGCAGAGCGAGCGCGAGGAGCGCAAGCGGCGCCCCGACGTGCTGGAGGAGCGGCTCGGGCGCCAGTTCGCGGAGTTCCGGCGCCGCCGCGCGACCCGAGACCTGCTGCGCGAACGCGAGCACGAGTCGCCGCCACCCGCGCCCGCGCCGCAGCTGGCGCGCGCCGGCAGCGAGCCCGCCGCGCTGCACCGCGCCACCGCCGCCGACACGTGAGCGCGCACCGCCGCTGCTCGGGCAGACGGGCACGACACACGGCACGCGCTTACCAGTGGCTCCTAGTCCTGACGGCGCACGACTCGGCTGCCAGACGGTAGTCAGTGAAGTCACGCATCACGTCACGAAACAACTTTATAATTTGTTGCGGAATCGTATAGTTTAATATTTTGTGTTATAAACCAGTTCTAAAATTATTTGATTAACAGCCCTAATCAGATGATAGGTACTTTAACTAACTCATTTGTATTGGTAGGTAGTTAAGTAGCACGCTAACAACTGTACATTGTAAAGTAAACCGACTGACGGCTGACTGTGCTCGTTTATAGCCAACACTGTCTGTGAGGACGTCGTCTGGTGTACGTAATTATTAACAAAATTCTTAGTGAATTAGCAAACAAACTTGTTGATCGAATGCTCAGCTTGAGCATTTATCGGCTCAAGTGTATCTGCTTCAACAGTGGCTAGTGGCTTTACGATTAAGTACCTACGCAATATAAGTAAAAGGCGGCACATAGCAATGTGATGTGGTGACAGTTTCTTCAACTTACAAGAATAATAAAACATGGCTAACTTTGTACTTATTTACATAATAAATGCTATATGTACTTCATATAAAAACAAATGGTGACTCGAAGGGAATCACCAATGTTTTATAAGTAATAAAAATTCATGAGCAATATTTGCAATATTTTTACGTAAAAGGCGCGCGGCGGCGCCTCGCGTCCTCGATCGTGTCACACACAGACTACTTAGAGATAGGTGTCACAGGGCGTCACATTCAGGTAAACGTTAATAAACATTGCTCGACATTATACAAACAAGTGGTCCCAGGCCGAAATCATTTAATATTACATAATTATTTTTTTATAAAAGTCTAGGTACCTATGTGTAAAATGAAACAGGTTGTATAGACAGTTCTCGTATAATTATCGTACAGTAAAATAAATAGCACTCTCAACCACGCGTCTGTCAGACATCAATAAATAGACACGACTATGTAACTATGTTTGTACACGAGCTAACACTATATACTCAATAGTAACCAATATATATTATTACAAAAGTTTAACAAGTGAGATGTATACAACGTGTGTATAGTAGGTACCAAGTCGAGTATCTCGTTGCATTTATGCACATTTTATATAATAAGGAGTTAAATTAACAATCATACAAACATACAAGTCATCGCTCTCAAACACTTAAACTTAATTAAGTAATTTACATAACACAGAATCGTTTGTTCATGAAATGTTTACAGTCCTCTTACAGATATTAGTTATAACTAAGTTTGAGCAGGAAGGCACGGTAACCGGCAAACAAGAGTGAACAAGTTACTTTAACCGTAGTTCATCATCGAGCTCATCACCGCTTACCATCAGGTGAGATAGAGCGCAAACGCGAATATTAAAATCTAACAAAAAATTAAAAGAAAAGCTCCAACGTTCATCGATATAGTTTTTGCGCATGCTCGAGTTGTATGCCGGCTACTATACGTGAACTGACTGTAACGTGACATTGGTTTACTCTTAATCTAAAAGTAGTATAGTACCTAGTCACAGCGGATCTTTGTGTCTCTGAAGTAGGCTCTGCGAACCATTGCGCAAGAAACAGTTTGTCGTCGAGTATTCTGCATATAGTTGTGCATACAGTAAGCGAGATAGGACGATGCGACAAACGTCAGCGAGTGAAAGAGGCAGTTGTACAATGCTATGTTCACCTTCAACATTGACACAAAGATCCGCTGTGAGTATTATAACTATAAGTAGTTGGGACTGTAACTTACAGTTGTACGCTAACAACAGATCGACACGGAGTGTATCATATCATAGTGTACCTACTTAAGTAATTGGCACTGTCGCTCTCACTAATCCTCTACGCTACGAACGCGTAACAACATACAAAACCTAATTATTGTGTAACGACTCATACTTAAATGTAGTTTGTTCACTTACTGCGTATTCATAATATATTATTATCAGGGGTATATACTTAGTATAGTGCGGGCGGCAACAGTCTGTATGTACAACTTGCACATGTCCTACCTAGTGCCGTACACGGTACGGTGGTATACCTTCGTAACTGTAAATATAATTGTAGCAATATAATATAATCGACTCGTAAATACTCTTATGTCAACATTTTCCTAAATAAATAATTGTTTTGTTATAATACTTTATTTGTCAGCCTCGACACCCGGCGCGCGGCGGCGGCCGCGGCGGTTTCCTAATACTGTACAAAATATTCATTACTTACGTCTAGGTATATTATATAGCACATCATTCATTTATTTGTGATTGTGTGTGTGTGTGGAGGGGGGGGGGGGGAGGGCTAGTGGACGGTGCGGAGTCAGTCTTGTGCGGCGCGCGCGTCCTCGTCGGGCTGCAGCTCCGTCTCCGCCGCCGACGGGATGGTGTGCAGGTGCCGCGGAGCCAGCGCCGGCGCCGGGGAGCCAGGCGGCTCGTCCACGGCGGGTTGGCGCGTGAGGCGCGGCCGCGCCCCCGCGCCCCCACCTAGCACAACCACCGCGCCCACCGCGCCCCCGCCCGCCGCGCTGCCGCCCGAGCGCGACGTTCGCCACGTGCCCGTGGACGCCGTGGCGTTGGAGCCTGACGAGTCGTTGCGTGACGACGACAGGTTGGAATCCTGCGAGGTCTTGCGCGCCACCAACCACGAGGCAGCGCGGCGTGGTGGCGGCGGCGGCCGGCCGTACGTGCGCCACGAGTCCGAGCGCGACGACGAGAACTCCACGGACGACGACACCGAGCCAGCGCGCGCCTGGGCGGCGGGGGCGGCGCGCGGGGGCGCGGGGGGCGCGGGCGCGGCGCGGCGCCCGCACGCGCGAAGCCAGACCAGCAGGCGCGGGCGGCGCGCCGCTGGCTCGCGCTCGGGCTCGGCGGCGCCGGCGCTGCTCCCGGGCAGCAGGCGGCGGCAGGCGCAGGTGGCGCCGTGCTGGCCGCGCGACGAGCGCTCTGCCAGACTGTTGGTGTTGGCAGGCGTCTGGCGGTTGCTGAAGTTGGACGAGTGGCGGCAGCGCCCGATGCCGCGCGTGACTCTTGACTCCTCGATGGCCTTGCACACGAGCGCGCAGTCCTTCTTGAACTGCTTGGTGAGGATGGCGTACAGGAAGGGGTTGCAGCACGAGTTGAGCGGCAGCACGAACACCGTGAACACCTTGGCCTCCTCCAGCGACACGAGCTGCGCGCCGAACGCCGCCGTGAGCGCGAAGAAGGCGATGGGAGACCAGCACAGGAAGTCTGTGAACACAAGCAGCGCCATGCGCTTGGCAATGCGCGAGTCGTTGGAGTTCCAGGCCTGCGAGCCGCGGATGGCGCAGTACATCTTGAGGTAGCAGCCCAGCAGCACCAGGAAGGCCACGCCGTTGATGACGAGCAGCGCCACCACGTAGCCCAGCGCGGCCGGCGTGCTCGTCTCGAAGGGCAGGCACACGGCGAACTTGCGGTAGTCTGAGATGCCAAACAGCGGCAGGGCGGCCGCCGTCAGCGAGAAGGCCCAGCCCGCCGCCATGACGCCGGCCGCGTGGCGCAGCGACAGACGCTTGTTGAGGTGCATGGCGTGCGTGATGGCGTAGTTGCGCTCCAGCGTGATGACGGCCAACGTGAACACCGACAGCTCGGACGACAGCACTCCCAGGAAGCCCGCCAGCTTGCAGCCGCCCGACATCTGCCAGGCGATGGCGTGCGCGCGGAACTCGCCCAGCGTGCCCGCGTCCACCACGGCCAGGAACCCTGCGCAGACCACGTATCGTACCGGTGAACCAGTGTGCCCGACACCTCAGCCTCCGACACTATCGCCGCGTTCCGATTCACGGCAATAGCTATTTTGATTTGACGTAACTCGGAACGCGCCGTATGACTAGTACACGCTGTCGTGGGACTGGAGGTATGTCAAATGTGGATTAATAGAGCAAGGGTAAATTGTATAGCACCAGAACTGAGTCGGGAATACTGCAACAGTTCGATTGCAAGTCATCTTCTATATCTAATTTCAATACATATTAAAAAAATTAACTCTGCTATGTTTGTGTCTCAGATATTAAAGACTAGCTATGTCCCCGGCTTCGCACCCGTCAACTGCCTACCCTATCCTACCTATAATATTTTTTCTAGGGTCATTCTTCCGCGGAGAATCTTAACACCGCCATTCAGAAAATGGCGTCAAATACACAACGCCATCTATCGAATATGGAGTTCAACTGTCCGAGTATCTACTTACAATTTGTATGTATACAAGTTAACTACATTGGTTTCATACATTTTACGTGATGCGATCACAACTAAACAGACAACCGACAAAAAGACAAAAATGCTGGCAATGGGTTCTGTTGGTTATATTTTAACATCCTGGCTATTTTTTGGAAATATTTTCGATATAAAAAAGCCGAATTGTATTGAAAAAACCTTTTAAAAAAAAACCGAAGTCGATGTACCCTTTCAAACAAAAAAAGAATTATGCAAATCCGGCTAAATATGACGCAAGTTATGCCTGAACATACATTAAAATAAAAAATGTATAGAAACATCCGAATTGAGAATCACCTGCTTTTTGTGAAGTTGGTTAAAAATATATTTCAGCAAGACAGCAAAAGATGCCAAAAAAAATTTGGAATTTTTGTTTGTCTGTCATGGAGGATGTTTGTACGCGGTTGACGCAAAAACTACTGGACAAAATTGGATGCTGTTTTCACAGTTGTATTGTAGCTGGTCTAATTTAAAAACTACTAGGATATTTTATAATGCATGTCCTCGAAAAGAGCGTTTTCCAAGCAGCCAAACTGTGCGGAAAGTGTCACTTTTTTTTACTAGTGCTTTTTACTTTCCTGTACCTTTTTATTTTTTAACTCCAACGTCAGCCCGCCGCATAGAGTTTTTATTATTTAAGAAAAGTTTTAAAAATTAACTAGTTAAGTACAGATTATCATTCATATAAAAGGTAAAACAAAACTAATACCTCATTTAAGGCGTTTTTAATTACTGAGATTTAGATTTTGATCAATAAATTAATTTTAAATATTCATTAAATATGTTTGGCAGAATGAATATTTTGTTCGTGCTTTTTTGCGTTACGACGTGACAGCTATTTGCACATGCGCAGTAGATATGCCCGAGGAACTATGAACTATTAGTTAATCTGTGGATATGCTGAACGCCCTTGAATAAGCGCCATTTTATTAATTTCTTGCTTGGTTCAGATATATTTTTTTATTTCCTCGCACAATGCATAGTAAAATGTTGTATGATACACCTACTTGCCGCACTTATAGCATAAATAACTATTTCTTGATACAACGGTTAGAAGTCGAGTTATCTTTACAAGAGTGTTTTCCTTGACTTGGTCATTACGGGTAAATCGGAATCCCTAAGAGATACCAGGAAACTGTCTGAGGAACCATAGCTCCTTGTTGTGTCTACAAAAATGAGTAAAATTTGCATTTACTTTTTTTGAGGATGTCTGAAAAAAGTTGACACTTTGACATTCTTGTATTCAGTGCGGCAGCCAGATCGTTAGGGTGCCTTTCCAGTCTATCCTGGTATCTTTTTGTGATGTTCTTGATGCTAATGCTCGAGTTACAGGCACTGCCCTAAAGTTGAAGGCCATAAAGCCACACTGGCTTCAAGATCACTTTATATTAAAAGTTTGTTGTCGGTACTCAGTAATTTGCTGTTTCGTCCCATGGATGAGCTTACACTGGATGTGTAAGCTCTTGTAACGGATATTAAGTTCGTGTCTCTTGGTCTTAAGATGTTTCTTCCACGTCAAACGTCGGTCCAGATGTAACCCTAGGTATTTTACACTGTCGTGGTGAGATAGTGTGACATTCGATGACATGTGATGGAGATGTACAGGAAGCGATTTGCTTGCGCTCGTCTTTATTCGCCACCTTTGTAGCCATGTGGTTATTTTGTCGAGACTCCCTTGCAGCATGTGAGAGGCCATAACGGGATCTGTGTAGCTCGCCAGTATTGCGGTGTCATCAGCAAATGTTGCTGTAGTAACCTCATCAGCCTGCGGGAGATCCGCAGTGTACAATGTGTACAAAACCGGTCCCAGTACCGACCTTTGCGGTACTCCAGCAGTTATATTACAGAACCGCGATGTTACATCTGCTTCTTTTACTTGAAATATTCTTTCCTACAAATAGGATTTAATTAGTGAGTAGTACTGGTGGGGAAGGTTGATTTTCAGCTTGTATAACAGACCCTTATGCCAAACCTTATCGAAGGCCTGTTGGATGTCTAGAAACACTGAGGAGCAGTATAGCTTTTCTTCTAGGCTTTTCCTTATCTTGTCGTAGACCCGATGGACTTGTTCAGTAGTAGAATGCTCCTGTCTGAAGCCAAATTGGTGGTCGGGAATAATTGTCTCGTTATTAAGAATCGGTAATATCCTGTACATCAGTAGATTCTCAAAGATTTTGGAGAGGATTGGCAGAAGGCTTATGGGTCTGCATGAAGATGCTTCGTTAGGAGGTTTACCCGTCTTGTGTATCATTATGATTTGGGATACCTTCCATGCCAGCGGAAAGTATTGGATTCTTAAAATGGCATTAAAGAGTGATGTAAGAAATACAAGGGCTTTATTGGGTAGTTGTTTCAGTATTTCTTTGGTGAGGAGATCGTACCCGGGAGCTTTCTTATCATGAAGCTGTGTTATAACCCGCCAGACTTCGCGTACTGTAGTAGGGCGCAGGGGTGGCGACATTTGGAATTCTTGTTGTAGGACGCTATCAACTAGTTCCTCATTTTCCATGTCTATGGCTGGGTTTGATGTGAAGACTTTTTCGAGGTACCGTGCAAAGGCGTCTACCTTTTCCTGGGATGTTCGCGCCCATCCTGATGCGGTTTTAAGAGGAGGCCTAGCATTATGAGGCCTGTTATAGTTTTTAGTGAATTTCCACAATGAATAGTTCGTTGATGCAGTGGCTGTTAAATACTACAGTTGGTCTTCCAATGTCTTATTGTTCCAATTGTGTAGGAGTTCTTTCAGGTTTCTGGCGGCTTTATTAAATACAGTTCTATCCGCTAGCGGTAGCCTACTTTGATGCCAAATTCTTCGAAGTCTGCGTTTATCGAGTAGAGCATTTTTAATGTCTAGTGGATAGTTACAATGCCGAACTTTTATTCGTTTCTCTGGGGTATTAATCCGACAAGCTTCCTGAATAAGTGTTGTTATGTATTTTGTTGCCTCTTCTACGTCATCTGGAGTTTTCAATGGTATATTCAGTTGTATATTGTTGTCAATGTAATTCCTGAGGGATTCCCAGTCGGTGTGGTTGGACGTAAGCATATTTACGGTCTCGGATTCTATCAACATAGTGCTTATTGTTAATATAACTGGGGTGTAGTCCGAGGAGCTGTCGTAGCAGGATTCAGGCTTGAGGTAGTGCCTTGGTAGTCCTTTCAGTACAAAAAGTCAAGGAGGCCCGGGATTTTGTAAAAATCTGTTGGCCAGTAAGTCGGTTCACAGGTGGAGGATACCAATAAGTGGTTTTTATCTATGCTAGTTTTAAGTTGTCTTTCTCGCGTTGTAGTGAGTCTAGAGCCCCAGCTAATATGTTTAGCGTTCCAGTCACCACCCACAATGAAACGATTTCCGAGCTGGTGGAAGTATCGTGTGAACATGTTTTCGTCTATTTTATATTTAGGGGGGCAGTATAATGCCGACACGTTAATATCGCCCGTGCTCTCCTCCACGGCAATAGTTGTTGCCTGAAGGTGTTCAGTTCTGTATTCTGGCATTAATGGCTGCGACACAGTGTCACTAATGCGGCCATTTCCGTACACAATTAATGTAATTTGTATACATGTTTTTGTTCCAAATAAATAAATAAAAATAAATAAATTAATTAAGTGATGTTACACCTTCTTGTTGACGATGACCGCTGTTCCACCATGCCCAGTGCCATCGGGGTCATATAGCATTGGTATTCTTTGAATATGATACTTGTGTTGCAGCTACCATGTGCTTCACCTACGAGAATGATATCAATCTTGTGTTCAGAGATTAGAAGCTCGACCTCTTGTTTGTTAGGGGCTAGTCCATTAACTTTCCAGGTAGCTATTTATTTATTTATTTAGACTTCATGCACAAAAGGCACAAAGGCGGACTTATTGCCTTAGGCATTCTCTACCAGTCAACCAAGGGTGGTGAAGAGATAACATGGCAGGTGCATTGTTTTTAACAATTTAAAAAAAAAGTTGTTATTAACATACTAAGATAGGTAAAATAAACGTACTTGTATATTGAATATGATATATACTTATATAAATATATATATTTAGGAACTAACAGAAAAGAAGAAGGTGAGATGACTTTCTCAACTCTTAGTTGTGTTGAAATTAAATCTGCAATTTCCCCTTGAATGCAAACCGACTTGTAGCCGTCCTGATCTCGAGAGGAAGCGCGGTCCAAAGCAGAATGGACTGAATATTGAAGGAAGAGTGAACAAAGTCAGTAGTATGAGAAGGACAAAGCAAGAGGAAGTTATTGGAAGAACGTAGATGCCGAGCATGTGAAGAACATAGATATTGAAATTTAGACATAAGATAGGAAGGAGGAGTGGGAGAATTTAGTAGGGAGAAAAGCGTGGTCAAAGCGCGTAAACTTCTCTTCTCTGGCGAATCGGCAACCATTTTAGCTCAGACCTGTAGTTCGACACATGGTCATACTTTCTGAGGTTAAATATGAATCTAATACAGTTGTTCAAGACCCTATCTAGTTTATCCAGTAAGACCGCGTTCAAGTCAAAGTAGCACACGTCCCCATAGTCGAGCACTGGGAAAATTAAAGTCTGCACAAGCATAGTCTTCGTTTTGGCAGGAAAGAAACTCCTCAAACGATACAAAGATCGCAAAGTACCGCTCTGGCTAATGCCTATATATGAGAGTATCCAATATCACTGACAGCTACAAAAGTTACTAAGCTGCAGTAAAAGCAAGAATGCCGGCTTATGCTGTTGGAAAGATTCGTCGGTTAACGGATGTGGATACCGCCAGACTAGTCTATTTTAGTTATTTTCATAGTATAATGTCTTACGGTATCTTACTATGGGGAAGGGCTGCAGACATTGAGTCAATTTTTATTCTGCAAAAACGAGCCATCAGAGCGATATACAATCTTCGCCGGCGCGATTTTCTAAGGGAACTGTTTAAGGACATTAACATCATGACGGTTCCTTGTCAATATATTTATGAAAACATCATGTACGTGAGAAAGAATTTACATCTTTTTAGTAAAAACGGCGACAGACATAATTATGTTACTAGAAATAGGGACCAATTAGTTCAACCAGGTTTCAGACTGGCTAAAGTAGCCTCATCTTTCATGGGGTACTGTACAAAATGTTACAATAAAATTCCTCCCCACATTCTTGAACTGAATGAGACGAAATTTAAAACTTGTATAAAACGCACACTATGCAGGCTGGCATATTATAAGTTGGGGGATTACATCACTGATAAAAATGCTTGGCTAAATGCTAGTCCTGCTCCACAGCCACTAGGGCGCAAAAACAAGTGATATGCAGAACATTATTGTTTTGAATTATTGTTGGACCTTCTGAAGACTGTATAAATATATTTTCTTCCAACTATGCTTTAATTTCATCACAATCACACTAAAAACTCAGTACAAAGCGAGTCTTTAATGCTCTAGAGCAATAAAAATGTATGAAATTTCATTATTGCACTGTTTTTTTTTAATCGCACCAAAAGTTGCCAATCTTAATGGATTAGCTCTATTCAGCCACCCGATATCAATACTTTTTTTTTACGTACGTATTATTCATTTCTATCCTACTTGTTCCAAATTTAAAAAATGATTGCTGCTAACTCTGATTTCAAAATGAAAGAAATTTAAAAAAGTGATTTATCTACTATTCCTATAGGTAATAGTTGAAAGAAAAGCAGATTATGCACCTCGCCTTAAGTAATTTATATTGCCCTCGTGCCTGTTAGATTAGAGCCCTCGCTAGCGCTCGGGCTCTAAATCAGGCACTCGGTGCAATAATAAATTACTTTGTGCTCGATGCAATAATCTACTATTGTATTGTATTAACTCAATTTCATTCATCAAGGTATGTACAAATATTGTAAAAAGTTTTTTTTTTTTTTTATGAGTAAGTATGGAGTTTCTTGTGCATTCTTCTCCATTACAAGCTACTTTCCGAATGCACGGTAGAATCAACTATTATTATTTGTAAAATGTAACGTTCAAAAGTGCCGCTTGGTGGCCTACTTGAAATAAAATATCTTTGTCTTTTGTCTTTGTCTTTGCCGTGTCGCCGAAGGAACGACAGTCATTAATTAAATATCGTGGGTAAAAACCAAAAAAAAACATGAGACGAACGACGAACTTACCATCGGCAACTACGCCAATTGAACTAATCTGCTTGCCTACCGCTCAGGCGCTTACCTATGTTCATACCTCCGATTACCATTATTTTTGTGACAAGCTCACAAGCAACCACCAGAGAAAAATGACGAGGCGAAACGATTCTACTTTCTTGGATGCCGAAACGAAATGAATCAGAAAAGTACAGTAAAGAGTGGACAATTATGAACATACATCATTTCTACTGCCGATAACTACGTAGATAACGTGTGCAATTGTGTAATTTCAAAGAGTAGGGATAGTAATAGTTTGTTTCCCTTGTATTCATTGCTTCATATGTTCAAAAATCCGTCTACGCGACAGCGTAAAAAACGCAATAATTGTTGAGGGAGTTACCAAAATTAAAGGGCAGGAGTGTGGTTTGTGCTCTTAAAACAGATACGCAATTAAGGTGCTGGAAGCCAGAATAATCAGGGTCGGCGATCAGAAAAGTTCAGAGTTAATGAAGCTGCGCCAATAACCACTTGCCCGAACTGGAAATGAAGCCTAGGAGAGCGCACGCTGAGCAGTAGCGAGAGTGAGCAACTACTAGACTACCGAGGTAGTCAATCTGCAGCCTAATTGTGTAATTGAATTAATCAAGGCGAAGCGTTTTAACGCCATCAATCGACCAATCACATGCGAGATGAAAGACGCGATGTGGATTTCCGAATGTTGTCTTTGCTGCGGCCGACCTGAGTGCGGAATCTGTTTAGAGATTTCCAGCAGCCTAATTGCGTAAGTGAATTCTCCAAAGCAAACAAGTCGATTCTTTCCCAAAATAGACTTTACGTATTGCATATTACGCTCTGAAACGGAAAGGTTATGCTCCTTTCCATTACCAATATTTACACGTAGAATTTATTGTAAAGAATGAACGAAAGCGGAAGAATCGAGATAAAACTTCCTCATTGGCATTGTGTAATGTTCGAGTTTGATGAAACATAACGCAGTAGATGAACTTCAACTCAAAGGAGGATGTTTGTACTTTTTCCAAATTAGTTTCGCAATACCGAAAAAGTTGAAAGAAATGATTCTGATTCTTTGAAGGAATCGACTCGTTTGCTTTGGAGAATTCACTTACGCAATTAGGCTGCAGGTCAGCCATGGCAATGTGTGCCCAGGATGAAGGCTCTCCGATGGCCCGATGAAATGGCCAGGAGAATGAGCTTCTCATGCCGAAGGTCGCATCGCTCTGAGGTGGTACCATGGGATGGGCCCACGTATGCGAAACTTTTCTGGCTTTTAAGTCTCCGAAGCAGCTTTCAACCTTTTCTTTTCGGCAGAGCATGATACTTCTATGCGGCTCGCCATAGTCCTGTGAATTTCTGGTGATGTCGATTAGTGGATACAGCTGGATTCAGCCAGTGGAAATCAGTCTCATTAAGAGCTGTCCGCTTGATCCGCTAGATTAGAGTGGAGTGGGCGGAGCGACTCCATACTGGACATATTGGCGCATATTCACCAGCGGAGAAGCAAAGCGCCATTGCAGTTGTTCACAGGACTTGGGGAGTTGCGCCTCATCTGATGGATATAAGGCGGCACAGTAGGTTGTTCCTAGTGTACCCTCATTTTAACATTTTCACAGTTCATCCTATACTTTAGGGACCTATTGTTTTTTATTATTGATATTTATAGTACGCTCGCGCTTGACCACTATCTCACCTGATGGTAAGCGATGATGTGGTCGACGATGAAGCATGCTTGCCTAGAAGAAATAATGAAGAATGAATGATGATGAATGTAGGTAATAGCTAGCCCAGCTATTTTAGATTGGGGTAGTGGATTATTGGCATTCCCTGTCACGAGATGTTGAGTGTTACTACTGGACCGATTTAAAAAATTCGTTCACCAATAGAAACCTACATTATTCCTGAGTGACATAGGCTATTATTTTTAACCGACTTACCAAAAAGGAGGAGGTTCTATGTTCGACTTTATGTGCGTTTTTTTTTTTTTTTTTTTTTTTTTGTGTATGTTCACCGATATCTCCGTCAATTATGGACCGATTTTGAAAATTCTTTTTTTGTTTGAAAGGACAAATGTCGAAATTGGTCCCATTTTAATTTGGTGAAGATCTGATGAAGAACTTCGGAGATATGCAACAGAACTCTTCAATAAATAACGGAAAATCTCTCGGGATTGCTGCAATCGCATGTCTGTTTATTGTTTATACCATTTCATAACATAACATCACGCCAGTACGCTCAAAAGTGGTACGCAGAACTCTCATTTCACCGATTATGTTTTGAGTTTCATGTTATTCGGGTAATCTATTCTGGCGTTACTAAACAACTTGCCTATAGGTACAACTAAAAAGGGTAAAATAAAAAACTTTTTTGCAAAAAAATACAACCGACTTCCAAATAAAAAACTACAAAGTGAAAAATAACTTTATTTTTGGAAGTCGGTGTCTATATCGCAAAGAATTGGTACCTACGAAAGACACCGACTTCCAAAAATAAAGTTATTTTTCACTTTGTAGTTTTTTATTTGGAAGTCGGTTGTATTTTTTTGCAAAAAAGTTTTTTATTAATCCCATAAACAGATCCTGTGAGGTGGTCCACGGGAGCGACGCCGCGCGGCTTAGATAAGAACAGCTTGTATTAGATAAGTATGTTTTAGTTCCAGCAACCGCGGCAAGCCTTTTGCCAATGAGGTACAACTAAAATCCTGGCCTGGGGCAATATTTTTACAACTGTTCGTGGGAATTTTAGTAAATTCATTCAACCCTTAGGTATACTTGCAAGACGCAGCAGCGCTGCTTAAATCATCAATCGTGGGACCTGACGTGGTCGAAGAACTCGTAGTCAATTGCCCTCCGAATTCGTCGTAAAATGCAAGATATGTCGCGCGTCGGTATGGAATGAGCTATTTCTACGCTAGTTTCATAATAATATAATTTATTATCAGTGCCAATACATAGATACTAACTAAGAAACTAACTAACATGGCAATCAAATAAAAGCTTGCAGATACACTGCATGATTTGAACACGGTCACACGATACTCCTATTGAGTCGAGCAGTGAGCACCCAAGGAGACAACAGTTTGGGTCGCGGCGGAGATGTTCAGTTAGATGCATACCCAAGTAGATGCCCATGAAGAAGTCAGCGGCGGCGAGGTTGGTGACGAGAAAGCGCGGCACGTCAATGCGGCTGCGGCTGAAGATGAGCACGAACACCACCGTGCCGTTGCCGAGCAGCGCCAACAGGAACACGGCCCACACGCCGCAGCGCAGCGTCCACCAGTCGAATAGGTCCACGCACGGCAGGAACGGCCCTGCAAGCGTACCGGTCAGCGAGGGCCACCACTACACATGGTACAGTAGATGCGCGAGACTCACCCGGTAGCGGCAGGCACTGCACCCTGCGCGGCGGCTCGGGGCGCAGCTCGTGCTCACCCAGCTCCATGGCGCCGGCGCCCGCCCAGCCCTCCAGCATGGCAGCCAGCCCGCCCGCGCCGCCAGTGCCGCCCACGCCGCCCAGCTCCGACACGTTGACTGCGACAGACACAGAGCTATAGCACGGTACCATACCCGGCGCGGCACGCTGCAGCGGCGCGCAAGGAGTACATACAGTAGTGCGCCCAGGTGTCGGTGGTGTTGGCCCAGGTGGCCACGTCGATGTTCTGCGGCGGCAGGATCACCAGGTCGGACGGCGCCTCGGCCGCCTGCTCCTCCTCGTCCGCCTCTTCCATCAGCGGCATGAACTCGCAGCAGTGGTACGCGTACGAAAGGACCAGCGTCTGCGCACATGACCAGATATGATTAACAAATCTCCGTTTTCATTGTTCGGGTGTAAGTAACATTTATGTTAATTCCAACTACAAAATCCGCCAATGTCATCGGAACCGATAACACGACGATAATGAATGTGAACAGTGAGAACTGGACCAAAGCGACAGATGTTTGTCAAGCAATAACGTCGCCGATCACGAGAGGAAAACGATACATTGCGAGTGTGACAACACTAGGAAACAAGGATAGGTATCGTATGTGACAGCGGGGAAGCGGCGCAGGGGCGCGGGGGCGCGGGGGCGGGCTGGGAGTGTATCAATGACATCGGAAGACCTTCCTCAACACGAAGTTGGCACTCACGCCTCGCTTCCGGATGATGTCACAGAAGGAAAACAATAGCTTGTAATGAACTGTGAACGTGTCCTGAATGCGTATTAGAGCAGTGACCGCTACAGTCGACCATATATCTTATCACAATATCTCTGCGTTCGGGCTAGTACTAGTGTACTAAAGACGCGGGCGCAAAGTTGGGAGCCAGTGTGACGTAATCACGTGATGGAAGCTACCTGTAGCTCAACAGCCACGGGAACACGTTGTTGTGACGTGACCACGTGACACACTAGCTACCTGTATGCGCGGCAGCACGGCGGGCGGGTGGAAGTAGCGCAGGTGGGGGTTGTCGTGATGTGACCACGTGATACACTAGCTACCTGTATGCGCGGCAGCACGGCGGGCGGGTGGAAGTGGCGCAGGTAGGGGTTGTTGTGCGCCTTGAGGTGCAGCAGACGCTGCAGCCCGGCGCCCGGCAACCACGGGAACACGTTGTTGCCCACATTCCTGCACAACAAATATTATTACACTTTAACTTTTTTCATCTTTGTCTATAAATGTAATCCGTAATAAAATAAAATAAAACTCATTTTTATTTTTTACTAGCTTCTGCCAGCGGCTTCGCCCGCGTGAATGTCGAAAATTATCCCGAGGGATCATATTCCCGGGATAAAAAGTATACTATGTGCTAATTCGGACACAGATTTTGCCAAATTTCATCCAGATCCGTCCAGCCGTTTGAGCGTGAAGAAGTAACAACATACAAACACACACACACACACTCAAAAACATTCGCCTTTATAATATTACTGTGATTGGCTAGAAAAAAACATCCTGGATTTATTTAGGACCTCCAAGGAATGACGTACACAAAAACACAATGAAGCATCAATATGAAGTATAGTTATATATGAGTACGTACAGGTCCTCCAGCTTGGAGATGGGCACGAAGGTCTCTGTGTCGATGTGCTCGATCAGGTTGTCCTCCAGGTTCCTGCAACAGAACCTCGTGTGAGACCGATAGCCAGTCAAGTGTCAGTAGACGGTAGTACGCGTTACGCGACGATACTCTCCTTGATTGAGAACTTCAAACACAAGCCGCTCCACTTTGTTAGTATTCCTCTCTCAACGTTTGGGTTGCCACACTACATTTTTTAATCTAATGTACTATTCTATTACTTCCGTATGGTGTCGGACGTAAAGAATTTCACCATCCCATGTCTTCCCGTGGGTGTCGTAAGAGGCGACTAACGGACAAACCAGAGAATGGGCAGCAGCGTTCTCTCTGCTTCTACAACAACCATACTGCGATCGCCAACCCGCCTGCAAAGCGTGGCGATTATGGCAAAAACCACCCCATGAATAGCACAAATAAAATGGCCCCTAGTGCCCGGCAGCCTGCCTACCCTCGACTACGGTAGCGATCGAGGTTACGGCATGGCAAGGGGTGCCAAGAATCTCCGGACGAGATCCGGCTACCCAAACAATCACCGACGACTGTACCTGGCAACGTACAACACGCGCACACTTCGGACCGACGAGAAGATTACCGAACTCGAAGAGGAATTGAGCAGGTTGAGATGGAGTATTATAGGGTTATCTGAAGTCCGAAGAGAGGGGGAGGACTCGATAATCCTCAAATCCGGTAACCTGCTCTATTTCCGAGAGGGTGACCGGCAGTCCCAGGATGGTGTGTATGGGTTTATCGTCCACAAGTCCCTTGTGAACAACGTGGTGAAGATCGAGAGTGTGTCGACCAGGGTGGCGTGCCTTATACTCAGAATATCCTCAAGATATTTGCTGAAGGTCCATACAGGTCTACGCCCCAATCTCGGCACACCCCGACGACGAGGTAGAGAGCTATGCATGGTTTCAAAACTCACTTTAACGTTGTCATGGGGGACTTCAACGCGAAACTGGGCAAGCGAGACGAGGATGAGCTGCAAGTGGGGCAATTTGGAGTTGGACGACGGAATCACAGGGGTCAACGTTAATGGCGAGTAAATCACTCACCTTCGGTTTGCCTACGACATAGTGGTCATGGCTGAGACCATGGAGAGCCTCAGTAAAATGCTGGATGACCTCAGTAGAGCTTCCAAAGAGTGGGGCTTAAAATGAACAAAACCAAGGTCATGGTGAATGCCCATGTTACACCCACTCCTATCAAGGTCGGAGACTCTAGACTCGAAGTTGTGGGCGACTATGTCTACCTGGGACAAAAGATCCAATAGGGTAGGGCCAACTTCGAGAAAGAGGTCAACCGTCGAATATGACTCGGCTGGGCAGCGTTCGGGAAGTTGCGCGGTATCTTCTCGTGTGTGTTGCCAGTGATGACATATGGCTCTGAGACGTGGTCGCTTACAATGGGCCTTATCAAGAAGCTTACTGTCACTCAAAGGGCAATGGAGAGGGCTATGCTCGAAGTTTCCTTGCGTGATCGAATCAGAAATGTAGAGATCCTCAAGAGAACCGACAGGTTACCGACACAGCCTGAAGAATTGCCAAACTTAAGTGGCAGTGGGCAGGGCACATTGCTCGCAGAACGGATGGCCGATGGGGCCGAAAAGTTATGGAATGGCGAACGCGAACCGGAAGATGATACGGTGGAAGGCCTCCCACTAGGTGGACCGATGACCTGGTTAAGGTTGCGGGAAGGCGCTGGATGCGAGACGCACGGGATCGGTCAATGTGGCGACGCCTGGGGGAGGCCTATGTCCAGCAGTGAACGTCTTTCGGCTGAAATGATGATGATGATGTACTATAAGTAAATTACGGTTTTTAAAATAGTTACATAGCACGATTAATAATATATTTTTATCGTTTATTCGTTTGAGAAGTATTTTTTATAAAATCCTATCATCATCACTATTGGTAGAAGGTGAGTGATGTACTCGCCATTAACGTTGATGCCAAGCCCACTCCAATCCAGAACCTTAAACACATCCTCCAGCGCAGCAGTGAACAGTTTCGGAGTAATTACGTCTCCCTGTCTCACGCCGCGCTGGTGAAGGATTGGTTTCGAGGTCTGTTTCTGAAGACGGACTAACATAGTGGCGTTCTTGTACAAACACTTCAACACTTCAATGTACTGGTAGTCGATCTGGCACCGTTGGAGAGACTGCAGTACAACCCAAGTCTCGATCGAATCGAAGGCTTTCTCGTAGTCCACAAACGCTAAACAGAGAGGCAGGGCTCTTCGGTCTTCTGTATAACCTGCCGCAGCGTATGTATGTGGTCTACGGTGCTAAAGCCTTCTCGGAATCCGGCTTGTTCGGGAGGCTGGAAATCGTCGAACCTGCGCGAATTAAGTAAGCGACAACGGAAGAGTTTAAAAATAAATTTTATTTGATCCCAGTTACAGCAAGACGGTAATTAATTCATCTAACAAGATATTGATCTTATATACTAACTTAATTGCTAACGTAGTACATCCACAGCGTGATCAGATTGACGCATGTTCTAGATAATTGTAAATGCTGATCGCGCAGTGGGGAAATTGAGAAATAATAATCTAGTAAATACTTATTGTCTGACAAAGCTAATATTGGTAGGTTGGGGTTCCTTAACTCCTCCCTCCCTAAGAGAGAAATTATCCGAAGGTGTCGCAGACGGTTTCGGAGAATTTCGACAAAAGTTTATGAACTAAAATTTATACATTATAAAGATAACTATTGCTATTACAATAACCACATACTCTAAGATGGTCCATATACTAATTTCTATTGTCACTGTTTGTGTCGTATCGTCTATTTCACCAAATTTTGCACTTTGTAACACTTCTTTCACATCACTGAAGTCCACATTTCTTAGATCCACTTTCTTTGATCTTCTCTGGATGTCCTGTTGTAGGTCTGGCATCTGGATCAATGGCAGCTGGAGACTGGAAACTGTAGTGTTTGTGGTGGCGGCAATGATGACTTCGCCTATTTGTGTCTCGCATTGTTGGCCAGGTGTCACGATGTAGGTCCCAAGGATAGTGTACTTCAGGATTTCTGTATTGCAATTCTCGGTGATGATGAGATTTTCCTCTGAGTAAACCAACCATTGGTTGTCGGTTATTTTCTGTATCTTAGTTTTTTCTATTTCAATATGGTTCTGTATGCAGTTTTTGTAGTTGTTCTTCATCAGCATTATTTGTTCAATGCAGGTCTCGGTTGGAAACTGGGCTAAATTAGTTTCAGCGCAAAGGAATTTTCCATTTTCAATCTCAGTACATGGGCTTACCACGGGCATGTATTTCAATCTATTCACCATCAGGTAAGGATATTTGGGTATTATTGTAAAGGTATTTGGAGAATGGAATATAGGGATGGGTATAACCTTGTAATAATTATGTGTTTCGTTATTTATTAGGGGAACTTCTAAAACAAAAACTAACTTGTTGTTATTTATATATGATTTAAGTATGATATTACGTTCTAATTTTATTAAATTATGTTTGTTTACTGGGTATATTGTTCTAGCATGTTTAGCAATGACTTCTAACGTATTATATAATTCTGTACTATTTATAATGGATTGGTGCAATGTATTCAGTTTGCTAAAGGCTATTGCCGTTTCAATCTCTTGTATGTTTTCGTAACAGGTTCGAAAGTTATTTAAAATTTGATACATAGTATTTAATATTTGGAAAAGTTTGTTAAACCTGAACTCATGTTCAACTAATTTTTCCATTTCATTGGTATGTAAACCCAAGTTTTTAATATTTGAATTTATTATTTCAGAGTCATTTACTAATTTATCAAAAGCTTTTTGCATTGATGATACTTTACGTTCGACCACATGCTCTTTGTTCTGTATCATTTGGGTTTCTCTATCATATTTAATTGCATCGTCTTCATCCAAATTTCCTGTGATAGCTTTTACAAGTGAGCCTAATGGATTAAACAAAGCTCTTTTGTTTCTATAATGGAAAGGTAAGATTTGAAAAAATCTATCCTTAGTTAGTTTAATAAGATATTCTATTTGGCTTTCTATTCCTATAGTTTCGTTACTAAGACTATTTTCCTTAATTTTAATTTTCAAGTTAATAAAATCCCGAATATTATTATCTATTTGTAAGTGTAATGATTCTAAATCTACAATTTTGTATATTGTCCAATAACTATTCCTCTTCACTGCTACTCCCCGCTTTATCGCTGCTATCCCCGGATTCTGACCGAGGTTTTGGAGGTCCAGCGTGAGTGTTGGCACCACTAGTACCAGAAGTACCAGGCACGATCTGTGGAGGACGTTTTACATTTTTTAAGGCTACTCTAGTTTTCCTTTTCTTTACTTCTACTGGGACTATATTTCTTTCAACTTCACCTATTACTTTCGCTTTTTCATATCGAGGTTTTTCTTTGGCTTTTCTAATCCTAGTGTCTTTCATGTAAATATTATCGTCTGGTTCGAGTATCGGTGTCGTTTCGCCACCTTTTTTTTTAATTATTTTAATTTTATCGGATTCTAATTTTTCTGTTATGAATTCATAGAGTATTTTAAGGCGTTTTCTATGATCTAACAATAATTTCTGAGTTAAGTTCTTCTCTCTATCCACGTTAAATACATTTTCGGAATAAGTGTGACCAAATACTAGTTCAAAAGGCGTAAAATCTGTTGCTGAATGTATGGTGTTGTTATAAGCCATGATGGCATAAGTCATAACTGATGCTGCATCTAAATCGCTTTTATCGTATTTTGCTATACGATAAATCTCAATAATGGTAGAATGAAACCTTTCTACTATTGCCATTGAACTGGGATTATTTGGCGTCCCAATATGAAGTTCAATTTTGTAAAAGCTTAACATTTCTTTAATCAAAGTATTGTTGAATTCTGTACCGGAATCGCAACTAATTTTTCTAGGCAGACCATACCTGCTGAAATATTTAATCAATGCTCTAACTATCTCTGGTGTACTCCTATTCGGTACCTCTATGGCTTGTGCTATCTTACTAAATGCATCCACTATAGTTAAATAATATTTCCCTTCAATATATAATAAATCCATAAAAGCTTCCTGAAAAGGGGCATCCTGGGTTTGTGTTAACTGAATGTGGGGTTTAATCGGCTTTCTATCATATTTCATGCGTTTACATGTTTCGCAAGCATTTATGATTGCCGTGACTGTCTCTTTCATGTTTGCCCACCAATAATGTCTTTTAAGTTTGGTTAAAGTTTCTTTAATACCTCTATGACATGTTTTCCCGTCGTGGTATTTTAAAATAACTTCTTTTTGATCTTCTTCAGATCCTGTCAAATTTATAACTCTTTCTGTACACTCGGTTAACTTAACTGAATCCTTTTTAAATAACTTAATTACCATGTTTGAAAAAGTTTTTCTAAAAGATGGGTGTTCGAAGTATATAAAGTACTTATGTTTTGGATCAATATACTCTTTCAAAAAGTCTTTAACTAATATATCGTTATTTGTCGGTAAGTGAACTTCGAGAATTTTTTGTTTATTATTTGAAATATCTTTTACGTCTAATTTATTTTTTAACCATGAATGAATTAAAATCTGTTTTGGTTTAGTATCGACAGCTTCGTTTAAACTAGGAATGCCTTCGTGTTCTCTATTTGAAACTGAGTTGGCAGTGACCCCATCATCAGAATCCGAAAGTTCTATCGTTTCTATTGGAGTTTCGGGGTCTTGTAATTCGCTTTCTATAATTTTTTGTATACGTTCCTGCCTATCTCCTATATTTACGAATATTGAATCTAAATCGTCGTCAATTGCATTAATCTTAATCCTAGATAAAGCATCTGCATTCGTGTTTTGAGGGCCTTTCTTATATTTTATTTCGAAATCGTACTCTTCTAACCTTAACCGCCATCGCGTGAGTTTACTATTGGGCTCTTTCAATGAATACAGCCAAGCTAATGGTCTATGGTCTGTAAATATGGTAAACTTATTACCATACAAATACGGTCGAAAGTGCTTAACTGCCCATATTATGGCTAAAAGTTCCTTCTCGATAGTGCTATATTTTACTTCTGTGTCACTCAGAGTCCTGCTAGCATATGCTACTGGCTTGTCTGAGCCTATTGATCCTTGTGACAATACAGCCCCAATTGCAAAATTCGATGCGTCGGTAGTTAAAATAAAACTTTTACTAAAATCGGGATACTGTAATAAAGGTGCGTTTGTTAAAAGTTTTTTACATGTTTCAAAACATTCCCTATACTCATCATTAATAATTATTTTACGACCTTTCTTTAAACAAGCTGTTAAAGGTCTAGTTATTTTTGCAAAATCTTTGATGAATTTCCTATAATAACCAATAAGTCCTAAAAAGCTTTTTATTTGTGTAACTGTTTCTGGAATGGGATATCTTAAGATTGCATCAATTTTATCATTATTTGGCTTCAATCCTTCACTTGTAATAGTGTGCCCTAAGTAAAGAACTTCCTTTCTAAGAAAATGTGATTTGTCGAGTTGTATTTTTAAATTTGTCGCCCGAAACCGATCAAAAACTGCTCTAAGTTTTTCTACATGCTGAGTCAGCGATTTAGAAAAAATTATGACGTCATCAAGGTATACCAGGCAATGTAAGCCCTGGAGACCTCTTAGAACGTTATCCATAGCCCTCTGGAATGTTGCAGGTGCTGTTTTTAACCCGAACGGCATCCTGTTAAATTCATAATGTCCTGAAGGTGTACTGAAAGCTGTTTTCGCCCTATCTTCTTCCTGGACCTCGATTTGATGGTACCCACTAGCTAAATCTAAGGTAGTAAAATAGGTACTATTGCCTAGCATATCAAATAAATCATTTATGTTGGGCAAGGGGTATTTGTCATCGGTAGTAATTTCATTGAGACGTCTATAATCAACTACCATCCTCCATTTTTGCTGTCCTGATGAATCTAATTTTTTTGGCACTAAATGTACGGGAGCACTCCAGGGGGAGTGTGATTCCTGGATGATATTGTCCCTTAACATTTTATCTACCTGATTCCTAATTTCTTTCGATTGAATGGGAGGTAACCTATGTGCTTTAATATTTATAGGATCTTCATTCCTTGTTCTAATTCTATGTTTTACTTGATTTGTAAACGTTAATGGAATATTCTCACAATAAAATATGTCCTTATAATCATTACATAGCCCTTCGATGGTTTTACGTTCCTCAGAATTCATGTGGTCTAACTGTAATTTTTTTAAATTATCTGTTAGCATCCTATCTATTTCTATGTTATTTTCTGTAAAATTAATGTGAACAGATGGGTTCTGCCTGTAAGGTTCGACCGTAAAAGGTCCTGTTACCACTAAGGTTCTGGTTTCATCCGTATAATTCTGAATAACGGTTGATGCGTAACCTTTAATACACGTAACTAATGCGGCGGGCATTCGAATCCCTTCCGTAAATTGCTTAAAATCTAACACAGCTTCCCCGTTCAGTAAGTTGACTGGGAGTCTTACTCTAAGTTCACTACGAGATGGTAGATTATATACCTCTCTCATAGGCGGTGAATATATGATAGGAATATCAGTATTTTTTAAATGTAATATCTGATTTTCCATATTAATCTTTGCCTGTAATTGCTTCAGCAAATTGCTACCTATTAACCCATCATACCTATCGTCGACACTATAGACATAAAACTTATGGAACTCTTGACTTCCAAAGGTAACCGGTAATGGAATAATAGCCGTTTCACTATGAACACTCGATGCGTGAGTGCTAACAACTTCGAAGGGTTCATACTGTAGATAATTTTTAAAATATTTATTCGCTATATACGGGCTTATAAACGATCTAACACTCCCCGTATCTATCATAAAAACTGCCTTTAATTCTGGTATAACTATATGTGGTAAATTTAAGCGTTTATTACAATTTATTTTTATTCGTTCTCTAGGGTAGAGGCCGTTATGCAAAAAATTTCCCGCCCCGGGTTCTTCAGGAGAAAATTCTTGGCACTCATTGTACGAATAACTTGAACTCTGTTCATTATTATTAGAATTATTTATGTAATTAACACGTCGCGACCTTGCAGTACGCATGGTGACATCAGTATTCGCACCCGACGTAGATGCTTGCGCTGCAAAAGACGGCGTGCTCGGTGCATGTGCCGCGAACTGTTGGTTCGGTTGTGCAATCGGAACAAATGACCTACTTGACTGCGGTGACGCATTATTGTTGTTTGTACGATTAAAATTGTCTTGATTTCTTTGAATATTATTATGTTGTTTATAATGTCTGGGCTGATGCGGATTGTTCGGTGTAGATGTGCTGTTTGTCGCACTATTCGGTACATGTGTACTTGATATGCTATGTGAATCTTTCTTTTGATTATTAGATTCAATTGCATTTTGGTTATTAGGCAAATTGGGTCTGTTATTTCTGCTAAAATTACGTCTGTCGTTTGTTTTCGACTCATAGACTGCCTGGAAGTTTTGTTCTTCTAAAACTATTTTTAATGCATCCTCTAACGTTGTGACGTCGCGCAAACGAACTAATCTAACTAAAAATGGCGGTAAATTAAACAAGAAAGCATTCATCGCTCTGTTACTATAAATGATTTGCTTTGCCTTACGTAGAGATTCATCAATGATAGTTTCTGATATTTTAGCAAATAAAACACTTCTCATCCGCTGTATTCTATGGCAAAAATCTAAATAACTTTCACCCTTATTTATTCTACACGATTCTAATTCCATTGCTAAACAATCCTCTGTGCGTGGATCACCGAAGTGTTGGTTTAACAACTTCTTCAGCTCGTCCCACGTACCTATAGCTTCTCTTTCGCCTACCAAACTGGCTGCTTCGCCTGATAACCTACTAGTTACTACATGAAATAAATATTCATTTTGGGCTGCGGTTCCTAAGAACGTAGACAAAATGTATTCACATTTTTTTATAAATAAAGGCAACATTCTAGTGTCGCCGCTGAATATTGGTATGATGTTAACCAATTCCTGTGGGACACGGGTTACGTTTTCCATTGTGAAATGTTATGAAAGGAGCAAACGCGGAGAGAAAAAAAATCACACTAATGTGCTACTAAACTATCACTATTCTAAAATATTAGTACGTTTAAAATCTATGCAAATATTATTACGGCGTTGTCCAATCCCTAATAATACACAAACACATAGACTATTACAAGGTTGGGATATAGATGGAAGAGCTGAGAGGAAGGTGAAAAAGATTTACTCACAATTCCGCAGCTAGCTCCATGCTCCCTGAATTACTGCTTGGCTCCTGGTCCTCTCCTGGCTTGATGTGGCTTCTTAATGTATTTGTTTGTTCGGTGATCTCTGCTGAACCGTTGAAACGGACGTCGGCTGCTTCCCGTAGATGTGGATACGTGACAGACTGACTACAGAGATCCTACCGGCTGCGCCAATTAAGTAAGCGACAACGGAAGAGTTTAAAAATAAATTTTATTTGATCCCAGTTACAGCAAGACGGTAATTAATTCATCTAACAAGATATTGATCTTATATACTAACTTAATTGCTAACGTAGTACATCCACAGCGTGATCAGATTGACGCATGTTCTAGATAATTGTAAATGCTGATCGCGCAGTGGGGAAATTGAGAAATAATAATCTAGTAAATACTTATTGTCTGACAAAGCTAATATTGGTAGGTTGGGGTTCCTTAACTCGCGCGAGACGATTCGTGATGACTCTTGAAAACAACTTGTAGACATGGCTAAGAAGTGAGATGGGCCTATAGTTCTTCAGCCGGGCATTGTCGCCCTTCTTGAAGAAGAGTAACACCACACCCCTGCACCATGCCTGTGGCGTTTTTCCCTCGAGTATGACGGAATCAAACAGCTTCTGAAGGGCCTTAAGGACCGGTTTTCCACCCGCCTTCAGGAGTTCAGCCGTGATTCCGTCATCACCTGGCGCCTTGTTGTTTTTAAGCTGTTTCAGAGCCAAACTAATCTCGTACAGGCTGACGTCCGTAATATCTTCGGTATAGTGTCGGGTCAATCTAGCTCTTGGGTCGTTTGCTAGACTCGCAACGGGCTTGCTGATTGATGTGTACAACTGCCCATAGAATCTCTCGATCTCCCTCAGAAGCTCCGGTTTGGCGGATACGATCCTGCCATCGTCGGTCTTCAGTTTCGTGAGCTGGCTCTGCCCAATAGCCAGATCCCTTGAAAAACCTTGGAGCCTTTATTTCGCTCAATCGCGTTAATACTCTCGGTATTAAAGCAGAGGTCTCTTTTCAACGATTTAGAGATCTGTCTATTGAGCTGCCGGTATTTGTGCCTCATCTGAAGACTGCAGGATCATCACACGCCTTCATAAGCTTGAGGGTAGGATCAGAGAGCTTTTTGTTTCTATCTGTACGACTGGTCTTGAAAAACTTAGACCCGACCGTATGGACAGCTTCCACGAACCCGTCGGCGTAGTCGTCCACGGAGCTCCCTAGGCAATCGAAACGATTCTGGAGTTCGAGCTGAAAGCTCTCGGGGTTTTGGACCTGGATCTGTGCTGGGCGGAGCGTGGACTTCATCAGTCGAGACCTTTCAAGCTTAATATTAATGTTCAATGTGCCTCTTACCATGCGGTGATCGCGCCCGGTTTTTACCGAATTGATCACAGAGACATCATTGAACATTTGCTTCTTGGTTGATATGATGAAGTCGATCTCATTTTATTTTTCACCATCGGGGCTCTGCCAGGTCCACTTCTTGTGTTCACGCTTTTTGAAGAAGGAGTTCATCATAAAGAGGCCCTCCTTCTCTATAAAACTGGCCAGTAGGTGACCCCGGTGGTTCCGTCGTCCAACTCCAAATTGCCCCACTTGCAGCTCATCCTCGTCTCGTTCGCCCAGTTTCGCGTTGAAGTCCCCCATGACAACGGTGAAGTGAGTTTTGAAACCATGCATGGCTTTCGAGATATCCTCATACATGGTCTCTACCTCGTCGTCGGGGTGTGCCGAGGTTGCCGTAGACCTGTATGACCTTCAGCGAATATCTTGAGGATATTCTGAATATAAGGCACGACACCCTGGTCGACACACTCTCGATCTTCACCACGTTGTTCACAAGGGACTTGTGGACGATAAACCCGACACCATCCTGGGACTGCCGGTCACCCTCTCGGAAATAGAGCAGGTTACCGGATTTGAGGATTATCGAGTCCCCCCCCCTCTTCAGACTTCAGATAACCCTATAATACTCCATCGCAACCTGCTCAATTCCTCTTCGAGTTCGGTGATCTTCTCGTCGGTCCGAAGTGTGCGCGTGTTGTACGTTGCCAGGTACAGTCGTCGGTGATTGTTTGGGTAGCCGGATCTCGTCCGGAGATTCTTGGCACCCCTTGCAATGCCGTAACCTCGACCGCTACCGTAGTCGAGGGTAGGCAGGCTGCCGGGCACTAGGGGCCATTTTTTATTTGTGCTATTCCTGGGGGAGTTTTGGCCATAATCGCCACGCTTGGCAGGCAGGTTGGCGATCGCAGTATGGTTGTTGTAGAAGCACAGAGAACGCTGCTGCCCATTCTCTGGTTTGTCCCTTAGTCGCCTCTTACGACACCCACGGGAAGACATGGGATGGTGAAATTTTTTACGTCCGACACCATACGGAACGTACGTACGTAAAAGCCGAACGTAAAATCCTATACAAGGCGGAAAAAATTAGAGGGGAGAAAACATTTTCGAGCTTGCTGCGCTCGCTCGGTGGGGCAACCGGTCAACGCTTACCTGCAATACAATGAGAGTGCTTCACGGAGATTCAATAAACATAAGTACAATAAACGTTCAAACCGGTAGAGAAATGTTGAATAATGAAATGCGTGTCTCAACAAAACATTGTAAAATAATTACGTTAATCCCATTTTATATCCCTATTTTTAGACTTCTTGAATATTTTTGGTTGAATAGCTTTCAAATTACTGGCACGTCGCGTCAAGCCAATAGACATTCGATGGATAGGACTATAATAGTTGCAATAGCGTTTCGGAAAAAATTACGCTCGATCTAATGGCTATTCGAAATAGTGGTACATCGATGATATGGAATTTTGGCGACTGGGACGTTCGATCTGATGACTTCGGGAAATCAGTTTTCGGGCTTATGACATTCGAAATCAAGCAGTAAACCCCAAGTAAATAGGCTTTGATTTACAATAGGAATGGCGAAATTTTATACTAACTTGCTAAAATATTAATAAGTATTTTGAAATAATAAACCATTTGTTATTCATTAGTCAAAACAAGGAGGGAGGAGAGATGTCAGGGTAAGATGGCCCGTCGAGTCACATACAAATAACAAAAACATGGAGGGAGGAGGCCAACATATCAACCCAAGAGGAGAGATGTCAGGGTAAGATGCCCCGTCGAGTCACATACAAATAACAATAACATGGAGGGAGGAGGCCAACATATCAACCCAAGAGGAGAGATGTCAGGGTAAGATGGCCCATCGAGTCACATACAAATAACAAAAACATGGAGGGAGGAGGCCAACATATCAACCCAAGAGGAGAGATGTCAGGGTAAGATGGCCCATCGACTCACATACAAAACATGGAGGGAGGAGGCCAACATACCAACCCAAGAGGAGAGATGTCAGGGTAAGATGGCCCGTCGAGTCACATACAAAACATGGAGGGAGGAGGCCAACATACCAACCCAAGAGGAGAGATGTCAGGGTAAGATGGCCCGTCGAGTCACATACAAAACATGGAGGGAGGAGGCCAACATACCAACCCAAGAGGAGAGATGTCAGGGTAAGATGGCCCGTCGAGTCACATACAAAACATGGAGGGAGGAGGCCAACATACCAACCCAAGAGGAGAGATGTCAGGGTAAGATGGCCCGTTGAGTCACATACAAATAACTAAAACATGGAGGGAGGAGGCCAACATATCAACCCAAGAGGAGAGATGTCAGGGTAAGATGGCCCGTCGAGTCACATACAAAACATGGAGGGAGGAGGCCAACATACCAACCCAAGAGGAGAGATGTCAGGGTAAGATGGCCCGTCGAGTCACATACAAAACATGGAGGGAGGAGGCCAACATACCAACCCAAGAGGAGAGATGTCAGGGTAAGATGGCCCGTCGAGTCACATACAAAACATGGAGGGAGGAGGCCAAAATATCAACCCAAGAGGAGAGATGTCAGGGCAAGATGGCCCGTTGAGTCACATACAAATAACAAAAACATGGAGGGAGGAGGCCAACATATCAACCCAAGAGGAGAGATGTCAGGGTAAGATGGCCCATCGACTCACATACAAAACATGGAGGGAGGAGGCCAAAATATCAACCCAAGAGGAGAGATGTCAGGGCAAGATGGCCCGTTGAGTCACATACAAATAACAAAAACATGGAGGGAGGAGGCCAACATATCAACCCAAGAGGAGAGATGTCAGGGTAAGATGGCCCATCGAGTCACATACAAATAACAAAAACATGGAGGGAGGAGGCCAACATATCAACCCAAGAGGAGAGATGTCAGGGTAAGATGGCCCATCGACTCACATACAAAACATGGAGGGCGGAGGCCAACATACCAACCCAAGAGGAGAGATGTCAGGGTAAGATGGCCCGTCGAGTCACATACAAAACATGGAGGGAGGAGGCCAACATACCAACCCAAGAGGAGAGATGTCAGGGTAAGATGGCCCGTCGAGTCACATACAAAACATGGAGGGAGGAGGCCAACATACCAACCCAAGAGGAGAGATGTCAGGGTAAGATGGCCCGTCGAGTCACATACAAAACATGGAGGGAGGAGGCCAACATACCAACCCAAGAGGAGAGATGTCAGGGTAAGATGGCCCGTTGAGTCACATACAAATAACTAAAACATGGAGGGAGGAGGCCAACATATCAACCCAAGAGGAGAGATGTCAGGGTAAGATGGCCCGTCGAGTCACATACAAAACATGGAGGGAGGAGGCCAACATACCAACCCAAGAGGAGAGATGTCAGGGTAAGATGGCCCGTCGAGTCACATACAAAACATGGAGGGAGGAGGCCAACATACCAACCCAAGAGGAGAGATGTCAGGGTAAGATGGCCCGTCGAGTCACATACAAAACATGGAGGGAGGAGGCCAAAATATCAACCCAAGAGGAGAGATGTCAGGGCAAGATGGCCCGTTGAGTCACATACAAATAACAAAAACATGGAGGGAGGAGGCCAACATATCAACCCAAGAGGAGAGTTGTCAGGGTAAGATGGCCCGTCGAGTCACATACAACTAACAAAAACATGGAGGGAGGAGGCCAACATATCAACCCAAGAGGAGAGATGTCAGGGTAAGATGGCCCGTCGAGTCACATACAAAACATGGAGGGAGGAGGCCAACATACCAACTTAAGAGGATAGATGTCAGGGTAAGATGGCCCGTCGAGTCACATACAAATAACAATAACATGGAGGGAGGAGGCCAACATATCAACCCAAGAGGAGAGATGTCAGGGTAAGATGGCCCGTCGAGTCACATACAAAACATGGAGGGAGGAGGCCAACATACCAACCCAAGAGGAGAGATGTCAGGGTAAGATGGCCCGTCGAGTCACATACAAAACATGGAGGGAGGAGGCCAACATACCAACCCAAGAGGATAGATGTCAGGGTAAGATGGCCCGTCGAGTCACATACAAATAACAATAACATGGAGGGAGGAGGCCAACATATCAACCCAAGAGTAGAGATGTCAGGGTAAGATGGCCCATCGAGTCACATACAAAACATGGAGCGAGGAGGCCAACATACCAACCCAAGAGGACAGATTTCAGGGTTTGATGGCCCGTCGAGTCACATACAAAACATGGAGGGAGGAGGCCAACATACCAACCCAAGAGGAGAGATGTCAAGGTAAGATGGCCCGTCGAGTCACATACAAAACATGGAGGGAGGAAGCCAACATACCAACCCAAGAGGAGAGATGTCAGGGTAAGATGGCCCGTCGAGTCACATATAAAACATGGAGGGAGGAGGCCAACATACCAACCCAAGAGGAGAGATGTCAGGGTAAGATGGCCCGTCGAGTCACATACAAATAACAAAAAAATGGATGGAGGAGGCCAACATACCAACCCAAGAGGAGAGATGTCAAGGTAAGATGGCTCGTCGAGTCACATACAAAACATGGAGGGAGGAGGCCAACATACCAACCCAAGAGGAGAGATGTCAGGGTAAGATGGCCCGTCGAGTCACATACAAATAACAAAAATTAACCAACTAGTTTTATTTAAGACTAGCGGACGCCTCGCGGTTTCACCCGCGTAGTTCCCGTTCCCTTGGAAATACAGGACTAAAAAGCAGCCATGTCACCTGCCAATACCTCTCACAGAGAGGAGGCCTGTGTCCCAGCAGTGGGAACATTAATAGGCTGATGATGTGATGTGATGATGTGATGTCACCAGGGGATAGTGTAGCATGTCAACGGTGGAAGAAATCGGTACAGTAGTTTTTAAGTTTATTCGTTACGTACATAAATACAAATCTTTCCTCTTTTTAATATTAGTATAGATATAGAAGAGCAATGCATGTTAGATAGAAATGAAGCTGGTGATTGCACTGGAAGTGACAGAAACATTAGCAGTTGGCTTCAATGTTCGTCTGTCTGTGGATGATACGAGCTCTAACTGTTACAGATAAGAAATAAGCGTCCTGGAGAGTGGTGGGGGGTCAGCAGCGATACTGTTTGCAAGCTTTTATTTACTTTCTTTCACCTGTCCCGGTGTTTGTAATGAAATATCGGCTTAGTTTCCTTAATAAGTGGTACAAATTCTATAACCGAACAACAAAACAAGTTTGCGGTACAAAATCTACCGTTCACCTTTGACTCACTTCCCGGTGCCCGATTGAGCTGGAAATTGGCACAAAGTTTGTTTCTCGTGACAACGCAAAGGATATTGCCCATACACTGGCCCCTTATGAGGTATCGTGTCTGCGATTTCAATATTATCCAAAAATAGGATTTATATTTTGTGTTTTTTTCCATACGTGTCCTTTACTCTTTATGTACAGACAACAACAGATCAGGTTTCTTCACTTGGACATTTGTATGCACCTTATTGCATTGTAATAAGGGTTCATTTCAAGAACAGAAACATCGTTATTTCTCGTGAACCCCACACAATAAATAAAAAATGTTTTCTAATTATGAATATAACGTGTTTTTTCTACAATATACAACCAAATTCATCAAGGTACAACCATTTTTTCAAAGAGGCCCGTTCCCTTACAAAATTTGCACTCCCCTTTTAAACATAAAATCTTGTTTATTTTTTTAGTACATTACTGCAGAATCCAGTAAGTAAGCCTTCCTGGCCAAGTATGTGTTAACCGAACCGATCCGCAGGTGAGGTCCGGTTATATACGAGGCCAGGATGGCTTTCTTACTGGTTGAGGCTTGTATAATGCTTTTCTCAAAAATGAAGGAAAGTTTAACAAAAAAATCGTATAATTAATATTGAAGGTTACATTCATATTAGGGCAATTACTGATAGATATTGTGATCGATTTACCGGGGGCATTTATATTTGTTTGTTGTACGTCTTGATTAATGGACTCAAAAATATATCTATCTCATAAAATGTCATACCAAAAAGAGAGATAGATATATATTTGGAGCCTCCCTCCTATAACCATGTTATAATGGCTAGACTCTAATATGTGTCTGGCTGGTACTATTTTTTTTTTTCTAAGCAGATCTAAAGAGGATGACCTACTGTCTAGAGATGGGTGTTTTCGGTTTTTTGCACAAACGGTTATGTAACCGATATACAGATTTCATATCGATATCGAAAACGGTTTTCAGATATCGATATCATTTAGTACAGTTTGCATAAGTTAAAATTTTATTTAGATGAGCAAACTAACAACGAACGCGAAATAATACTTAGAAAGTGAGTAAGCGCATAATTATGGTTCCTATCGTAGGAGAGAGGGCGCTGTTGTTCTCATGTTTACATCGGCTCCGCAATTTTTTATCAAATAAAAGTATAAAACAACGATATATCTAACGCAAACCGCAACGTTCGATGAAACTAGTTGTGAAACACCAGGATTATCGTTATCAAGCGTGAAAGTGCCACTTTAAATGAAAAACTGTGATCAAAACAACGGCAACGGATTTCTTCAACCGCTCCAATACCGTTCGAATTACAACAAGTTTATTGAAGAGGAAGTTACAACACCCAAATATAAAAGGTTAGTCAACAAAGAAGCGCAAAAGAAAGCAGAAAGTGTTAACTTTGGATTCCTTTCAAAAATTCTAACCTCGAAAAGCGAAAAAATAAAATTAAAAGTCATTACTGGATCATCTGTTTTAAAATAGCGCCATCTACCGACGAGTAGCAGATACTACGCAACACACCACAACGTTGCTTAGTTTAGCCTACTACCAATAGGGGCAGCAGTTGTACCATAACAAAACCATATATAAAAATTCTTCAACTATGGAGGAGGTAATGCTCGCACTTCAAAAAATTCAAAACGAGCTAGACGAACAGAAGAAAACAATCCTTAAAAACGGAGAAGATGTCACGACAAACGTAACAAAAAACATTCATTTAATTCTTGAAGAAAAATTCAAAACATGGGAAGAAAAACACAATTATTTAGAAGAAAAAGTGGAAAACCAAGAGAAGAGACTCTATTTTCTGGAAAAACAGGCAAGACAGAGAAACATAGTACTCTTTGGATTAGAAGAAAACGAATCGTCTTACTCTGAATTAGAAAACAGTTTCATAAACTTTATTGATAAAAACTTTCGCATTAAGCTCGAAAAAAGAGATCTACAGGCGATTACGCGAATAGGCAAAAAAGCGGAAAGGCCTAGGCCGATAACAGTAACCTTTACAACACTTGGTATGAAAATTGACATATTCAAGCAAAAATCGTTACTAAATAATACTGAGTACTACATAAAAGAGGATTATCCAAAAAATATCTTAGAAAAAAGGAAAGAATTACAGGAAAGGGTTAAAACAGAAAAAGAAAAAGGAAATAAAGCTATTATTAAATACGATAAACTCATCGTACTTGAAAATAAATCAGATTCATCTAGCAAAAAGAGAATGCTTTCCGTTTCGCCCGAGACTAACCAACTAAACCCTCACAAAGTAGCAGATAGAAGACCACAAGAAAAACGGAAAAACAACCCTAAATCTGCCCACTCATCACTGCAAAGATCATCTAGCATTACAGAAGGAGTCCTTAAGCCTAGTATGCTAAATTACTTAGTGAACAAAAATACAAACAACCCGTCAAACCAGCAATACAACCATGATCAAAATGCAGTATAGCAATCAACGCCGCCTCCTCTCGCAAGTCGAACAAGCACCAAAAACTCAATAAGAAAAAACGAATTACGTCCCCCAATACGGCTGGTCACCGCGGGGGCGAAAGACTACAACCCTCCAATAACCCAAACAAGAAAAAATAATAAGCTCTACATTGCCACCTTCAATGTAAGGTCCCTAGCAAATGAATCAAGAATACTGGAAATGGAGCACGCTATATCATCACTAAAATGGGATATAATAGGCATCAGCGAAACGAGACGACAAGGTTTTACAATAGAAGACAGAGACGATTACTACTTTTACAACTACGGCCACACCAAAGGCAAATATGGAGTAGGATTCCTAGTTAAAAAACAACTGTCAGTAGAGGTTCTTGATTTTATCGGTATAACAGATAGAGTCGCTTTAATTCACATCAAGCTGCATGGAAAACTATATAGTATCGGTCAAACTTACGCACCTACCCAAAAAGCAAGCGAAACAGAAATAGAAGAGTTTTACACCAGCCTAGATACATTATTGGAAAAAAGCAACCCAAATTTTATATTTCTTGGGGACATGAATGCCAAAATTGGCCAACCAGCAGAAGGTGAGAACAGAGTGATGGGCAGCTACGGATACGGTAAAAGAAATAAGAGAGGTGAAAGATTTGTTCAATTCTGCCATCAGAATAATTTGAAAATAGCTAACACGCTTTTCAGAAAACCCAGAAAACTAAGATGGACTTGGCTGTCACCTGATGGTTATACTAGAAACGAAATAGACTTCATTGCCACAAACAAACCGAACATTATAGAAAACTGCAGTGTGATAAATAGCATACACCACCCAAGTGACCACCGCATGGTTAGAATAACAATCAATATTGAGCGCAGGCAGTTACCACGTAAAAACTTCTCTACAACAGCACGAAAACAAATTGACTACGAAATATACACCGCAGAAATCAACAAATTCATAGAGCCAGACACGACAACATCTGTGCAGAACTATTACGACATTATAGAGTATACAATCTTACAGAGCGCTGAACGTACTAGCATCAAGTTTGCATCATCAAACTACAACAACAGGAAGAAAGCAATAATAACAACAGAAATTATAGAACTTAGTCAACAACGACACTACTTAAAAAACAAGCACAATAAAAAAAAAAGTGAAAAAACTCAACTTAGCAAGTTATATAGGCAAATAAATAAACAGATTAAGAAAAATATGAAACAATATAGAGTCAATATTATAGAAAATCACATCAGAAAATCTGGAGCAGTTAAAAGGGCGTATAAATATCTAACCAACTCAAAACACGTGATGAACCAACTTCAAAACGAGAAAAAATCTACAGTTACGAGCAGAGATGGGATCATGCAAATAGCCACAAACTTTTACCAGCAATTGTATGCATCACAAGATATCACAAACCAGGAAAAACTAACCGAGGAAAGAGTTTCTCAAAACAATGACGAAGTACCAATATTTAATATAAATGAAATCGAATGCTCGTTAAAGTTATTAAAACCCGAAAAAAGCCCAGCATCTGATGGTATTACAAACGAAATGCTAATTGCCGGTACAAACGCTCTCACTTCACCACTAACAAACCTATTCAATTTAATACTATCAACAAAAGAAATACCTAAACAGTGGTCGTGCTCAGATATCGTTTTGCTTTTCAAAAAAGGAGACCCGAAATCAATATCAAACTACAGACCAATCAGCCTCACGTCGTGTGTCTACAAGGTGTTTGCATCGACTCTACTCCGACGTCTTACTAGTATCTTGGATGAACATCAGCCAGTAGAACAGGCAGGTTTTGTAAAGGGGTTTTCGACAACAGATCACATCCACACTTTGAAACTTATCATTGAAAAATACAATGAATACGACCTACCTCTCTACATATGCTTTATTGATTATAGCAAAGCATTTGACTCTATATCCCACAGTGCAATTTGGAGAGCTCTATCAAGGCAAGGAGTGAACCATGACTATATCAATATATTGAAGGAAATATACAACAAAAGTAACGCTAGAATTAAAATAAATAATTATGGTTCAGCCTTTGAAATTGGAAGGGGAGTGAAACAGGGCGACCCCTTATCTCCAAAACTCTTCATTGCAGTACTCGAAGAAATATTCAGAACACTTGACTGGGAAGATGGAGGGATAAACATATATGGCAACCGCCTCTCGCACTTGCGATTCGCGGATGACATAGTACTGCTCTCGGAAGACCCAAAAGAAATGGAATTCATGATACAGTCACTCAGCAAAGAAAGCAGGAAAGTAGGTCTAGAAATTAACTGGGAGAAAACTAAATTAATGACAAATAGACAAACCATAATTATAAAGTCAGACTCAACAGAAATCGAATACGCCGAAGACTATATTTATTTGGGACATTTAATATCCTTCAAGTCATGCAATGATAAAGAGGTAGAGCGAAGAATCAAAATAACCTGGAACAAGTATTGGGCAATGAAGGAGGTATTCAAGAGTAATCTACCAGTTACACTAAAAACTAAAGCTATGCAGACATGTTTAGTACCCTGTCTCACTTACGCTTCCCAAACATGGCCTTTGTCAACAAAACAGACTCATAAGGTCAAAGTGTGCCAAAATAGCATAGAAAGGAGTCTCCTGGGCCTTAAGCTAAGCGATAAAGTGAGAAATGAAGACGTCAGAAAAATTACCAAGGCAAAAGACATAGCAAAAACCATAATGACCCAAAAATGGAAATGGGCTGGGCATGTCCAAAGATCACTAGGGAACAAATGGTCCAGAATTGTCACTAATTGGTACCCTATTCACAAGAAAAGACGGAAAGGAAGGCCATTCAAAAGATGGAGTGATGATATAGTTGCCACGGTGGGAAATACCTGGAGCAGACTGGCAAGAGACAGAGCGAAATGGAAGGAAATGGAGGAGGCTTTCACCGCCAGAGCGGTCCTTACAACAAAACGCGCTAACGCAGTTTAATAACATATACTAACAAACTAGCAAAAGTATAATACTAACACTACAAATACTGTTTAGAATTAATGGAAACTATGTGTAAGGAATAAATAAAGCTTTATTATTATTATTATTATCGTTTGTGAAGTTTGCGTTTTGTTCGTAGTTCGTCCGTTTCCGCATTGTTACGGTTTTAAGTTTTGACTTATTCGTTCTCGCACGCTAGTAAGGTTCTTATTCAGTTTTTGTAATATCGATTATTTTTATATCGTTATCGATATGATATGATGTCTAACACATATCCGATATAAGTTACGTTTTGATATATCGGACCAATCCCTACTACTGTCCAGTAAGTAAATTACAAACTTACTTACTGGACAGTAGAAGATTCCAAATTTAAAATCTCGCTTCTTACTGGACAGTTGTGAATAAGTCTCCAGTAGAGTTCACTTTCTGGATATTTTTTAGAGATGTTATGACAACATAACATACCATTTTTGAGAAAAAGTATTTATGTGTTTTACATTAAAAAAATAATAACCCTAAATTTCTAAAGAGCGATAGTTAATTTTTTATTAAATACAATAAAAGTTTCAAGAAGATCATATCATTTCTAGATTTATACCTAAACTTAAATGAACTATGACCATGTACTTTACCCTATAGGAAAAAAGTTTTTTCATGATCGTCTTTGTATTGTCATGGCCTAGCGATGAGATTACCTAATTCATTTATCAAAAGCGGGCAAACCAAATTCATGAATAATTCAATAGAGTGGGCTGCCCCTCGATTATCATCAGATTTATTCATGCAAATGTATATGTAACCCTCTTGGCGTCGCGGGCAGGCGTCCCCGAGGAGCCCGCGCCAGCAGGAGCCGGGCCGCGGGCGGGCCGCAGCCGGCGGCGCCGCGCGGCGATCCCGGCGCGATAGGCACACGGCGCCGTGCCACACACATAAAGCGCCGGATCTACTTCCTTTAACGATCTTGTAACGTAACGCTAGATTGACTGACTCACCTGATCGTAACATGCAGATCGCGCTACCGCTGTTCGCGACGCCGCTATTATTTTATCTCCTCGTAAAACATTGTGGCGACGCACCACGATCGCATTAAGTATACACGAGTAAAGAAAAGCCTCATATCCCGGAAAAAACAGAGGTAATCCGCCGCCGCCGGGATGCGGGGGGGGGGGGGGAAGAGGTTTGTACCTTCTTTTATTATATTACACAATAGCTGACGCACAGTTACTGATAGCGCGATAGGCGGACACGTTTATGCTGTTATAAAACACGACAACACAAACAATGTGATGTAGAATCTACCATTAATTAATGAACAGCGTATTCATTATATTACGTATTTATAGTTATTCTAGTACCTATCATGGCTCGTCTCGCAACGTTCCCGAAACCTTGAGTCCGATCCTCAGATGGCACAAAACAAAACGCTCGGGGCATCTGGACTGAACGCTGAACAGCGATCGAATCAAATTAGATCCGCAGTAATTGGGTTCGAGCTCGTCGAGTCTTCGCGATAAATGGCGATATACTCGTCTAGTCGTCTCCATGACACCGGCCTTCGATTATTTATATGCCAATCACAAAATGTTCTGGCGTTTAATGCGCTACTAGCTTCTGCAGCGGCTTCACCCGCCTCAATAGTGCTTTATCATCCCAAGGGAAAATTTTATTCATATCCGTTCTGGCGTGATAGAGTAACAAAATCCATCCATCCATCCATCCGAACTGTCGCTTTTATAATATTAAGTAAGATAATTATAATATTAGTAAAGTTTTACAGGTTCTGCAATAAATTACTTAAATACATAAGCTAAGCTTTTAGATTAATACATAAACACAAACAATGTGCAGTTGATCCGCAGTTGTCGTGCTAGAAGCCTGCTCGGCAGCCGCTATGAGCAACTTATACTTATACTTAACGATGGCACATCTATCTACTACTCTTGTAGTGCTAGCGCACGTCACGGGGCGTGCGTGCGTGAGGATGGTGTGAGGGGTGAGGTGCACTCACAGCACTTGCAGGTCGGGGGTGTGCAGGAAGGCGGAGGCGGGCAGGCGGCGCAGGCGGTTGCGCGCCATGTGCAGGTCGTGCAGGCGCCGCAGCCCGCGCAGCGTCTCGCCCTCCAGCGAGCTGATCTCGTTGCCCGACAGGTCCCTGCGACAGGACACACGCAGTCGTTAGTACACGTGCACCGCGCTCGCACTCGCACGGGTCACACCAGCGACCACACAACCATCTGGCTGTGTAGGCGATGGAACACACTCACAGCACTCGCAGCTCGGCGCAGTCGTGCAGCTCGGGCACGTGTTTCAGCTCGTTCAGCTTCGCGTCCCTGCGGACAGAGAGGATCGGTTTACATATGTTTATTCCCATTAAACTATTGTCGCTTACATGAGAGCAATAACAATATCAGAAATATGAGCCCAGTGAGTGGTGGTGTTGTTGTTGTGAGGATAAGACGCACGATCCCGGGGAGCAGCACGTCGTCCCAGCGCCCCCCCCCTTCCCTGCAGCTCGCACAGCTCTTGAATTCGTTAACACAAAACTTTGCCAATCAACATTCAAATAGGCAATTAGCAGATTATACTCTCAATGTAAATAACTCTTAATAATGTGTCGGAAGTGGGTCATCAGGTCAGTATCACGGCTCGCGGGTGACGAGCTTGTGCCCACTTACCGAAGCAGGTACAGGACAGGAAAACCGATGTCGAATATAGCGTCAGCGCTCGCAGACTCGCAGAGCCGCGCCGGAGGGCTTTACGTGTTAGTACGAGTACCTACTCCCATTGACAATTTGTAACGATTTTCTTTTTGTTGTCCTTTCACCTTGTTTGGGAGAAATTAGGCCAATCAAATCAGGATAATGCTTTTGTATGAATATTTAGAACGAGGTAGGTAGGAGTAATGCCAATTTTAGTGGTAGTAGTACAGTGGGAAGGCGAGTACTCGTAGCGCACTATGCAGATGCACCGCGTCCGCGTCGTCCTCGCGCGAGATTATCCTTCAGAGCGCGGAGCCGAGTCCCAACCTCCACACCATATTAAGCTCAGAAGACCCGCTCCTCAAATCTAGGTCCTTACCACAGTCATAGTAGAGGTATAATAATTGCTATTGCGTATTAACCTGCACAGTATATAGATCTAGCGGGGAGGTGCCGGCCGGTGCACCGCGCACCGGCGCAGCTCAGCTCACACGCGAGTCGTCGCATGGAGCGCTCCTTCTGCGTCGCCTGTCGCGTGCCACGCGGTGCGACCACGTTACAGTTTCTATTCCGACAAGCTAAATCCTAATCGATATTAGATTTGCAAAGCCCGGTTTCAGCGGAAGACTCTATAAGTCGGCTCCCTTATTTATTTTCTCACCTGATACAATCCTGGCGAGGTCGGAAGGCTTATTACGTACGAAACAGTACTCAGCAATAATTGTTTAGTGATTGTCAAAAAATTTAAGACTTGAGGCAGGTACCTACCGTAGGCAGGTCAATAAATTGTTCGCGCAATTTTTGCTGTTTCTTACGTCATAAGCCTGCGGGATAGTGAAATATGTGTTGTGTTCGTATTCGAAGTGTAGATAACGACATTTCGTACTGTCGCAGAAACAGCTGCTCTTTGAAGATACTTCAACAACCTGATGATGGTATTACGTTATGACACGCGTAGATATTATTTTTGGCCAAATGGTATAATTTTTTGTACTTATAATTATAATTAGTTTATGTTTGCATCTCTTATAGATGGTATTAGTATGGTTTTGGTGTACTCACAGCGAGCGCAGCTGCGGTGCGTGCGCGCACAGGTCGGCGGGCAGACGGGTGAGGCGCGCGCGGTCCACGCGCAGCGTGCGCAGGCGCAGTGTGCCGTTCAGCGACGGTAGCGCGCGCAGCGACCGCGCCTCCGACAGCACCCTGCATCAGCACACACACACAAACGTTGTGCATCACATATGGGAATTCGCATATTTCATTAATATGTCATTATTACATTGAGTTCATTTAGGATCAGAATAATTGTGTTGTGTTGAGTTGTCGAGCAGTCGGTGCTGGCTGTAGAGTAGTTTCTATAATAGGTTTACTAAACCACTGCAGGAGTAGCTGAGTACTGAGTATTCAATGAAATTAGGTTCGTGTGTATCTGTCGATCCTACCTCTATTAACGTAGAGCAGAGAGCCTGGATACTTTGCCCATTTTAATGTTATTCTGGAATAAAATAGCATGGCCATCGTTACAAGTTACAATTGCCGTAGCTTTCATCAAAAACGGCTCCTCAAAAATCGGTTAACGCGCGGAGTGCCGACAGCGCAGCTTCATCCGCTACACTTTATGTGCGTCTTTACGAGCTCGAGCGCTTTATGACGGACTCCGGAGCACATAAAGTCATTCGACGACATACATCGCTTCTATTAGGCTTGTTGAGTCCAAACACCGGATTAGTAAGTACTTATAAACTTCAATCTGCATTATAATATAAACTTATAAACCGTTTTGCCAGCTATGTTGGATCGCTTCCAGCCTAACTGGAGGCAGCGGGTACTAGCTGATAGCTAGATGAAGAATGAGCGACTGCTTATCTGAACTTCATAACTGGTTCCAAAGCCATGGCCACACTGGTGACAGATTTCTGGCCACTAACTTTCTTTAACGCCTGTCAACAACCTGCAAATGAAACAGCCGGGACCGACGGGCTAAAGTATTTTTGCCGAAACAGGTCACGGACGAGTTTCGGTACTTAATTGACGGCCACCCACCCATCCATCGAGTGACCCCGGCAAGCGTTTGTTAACCGTGACGATCGACCAACGAGACTATTGGCTGTTTTTCTTACGTTCGATTCCTTATTGTACACCAAGACATTATATTTAAACAAATTGATAACAAAATTCATGTGCAAAGGCGAGCGTAACTCCAAATGGAGGATATATGTCCTTAAAGTAAGATGAAACTAGTAACATAATAATAAACGAATTTAATTTAATTTTAAAAGATCTACCTACGTTTATATATAGGTATGTATTTGTCTTTGTGTATGTTTCGTTAAAAGAAAATGCTCCTTAATTTTCCTCTTGAAGACATCGAGAGTAGGGTTATCGCGTAGGAAGTGTGGCAGAGAGTTCCCGAGATACACTGCAGTTACAGAGAAAGAGCCATCGTAGCGGCTAGAAGAGTGACGCGGAGTACGAAGGAGAAGTGAAGTGGCCGTGCGACAAGACGGACGAGGTACTCAAACCGTTCACGAAGGTATTGAGGAGAAGTAGAATTGTGCAGAATAGAATAGTAGAGAAAGGATAGGATATGGGTATCTCGCCGACGCCGAATTGGCAGCCACTTCAATATGATCCGAAATTCCGTCACGGTCGTACTTTCGGAGACCAAAAATAAAGCGGATGCACAAGTTCTGCAGTCGTTCGAGTTTGTTTAGGAGTACCTCCGTTGCATCTAGAAAATAGACATCCGCATAGTCTATAAGCGGAAGAAGAAGGGATTGAGCAAGAGTGACCTTGCAAACACGCAACGGGATGATTTTTGGATACTTTAAAATATACTGAAATGTGTAAAAGACCCTCCTACTCACATCAGCGATATGAACCTCCCAAGAGAGGTTAGTGTCTATATGGACGCCCAAGTTTTTCGCACTTTTAGAATAGGTAATATATGTATGGGTATTGAATTATACAATACTGGCGGGAGAGACTGGGGATCCAACAGATTGAGCATGTATTTGCCACCAATAATGAGCGCTTGAAATTTAGTTGATTCAGGAGGACTCCAAAGGAGTTAGTCCTCTTGTTGAAATTTTCAAGGTCATCACTGATGGCAGCCACAGCCTCAGCGAGTTCATTCACTTTAAAATGGCGATACTACTGCAAGTTGTCTGCATAGAGATGAAAGTTAGAAATTAAGACCTTATTACCTAGCCGACCACTCTTGTATACTTCTACTACAGCTTTTATATGTTTGTGGTAGAAATTCTCAGTTCTGCAGCACTTACTAGGTGTGTCATCGTGGAGTCTATCGGTGGTAGCGAACTCTCGCGTCTGGCCCTGGTCCAGGCCATGGTACGGAGCGAGAGGGCATGGGAAGCCGTCACCTCCTTCTGCGAAGCAGTAATGCTCGCGAAGGAGAAGGCGGAACGCGTGAGGGAGACGCAACGGAGACTCTCTCACGCCCCCAGCCACCGCAGGAGACGCCTTGGCCGATGCCTGTCTGGGTCGCGGATAAATTTTAAAGAGAGTTACCGCGGTCCTGGCACAAGTTACTGAAGGAAGTTTCAGTCAGTAAAAGTTTGACATGACCTCCCGCTTCACACAAGAAGCCATTGGATGAGCCATTGGATTGAGCGGGAGAAGTCATTGGATAATTTCACAATCCAAAAAAAAATGTCTTATTTAATTATATGTAAATAGGCATACTTAACATAATTACAATAAATGCGTAAAAGAAACATTACGTTGTCATGTAAATATCGCATGTCACGGGTCGGATAAGAATCTATAGTGTAGTGATGTAATGTGCGGCCGCTCGGCAACGCGGCGAGCACCGGCACCGAGCGGTGTCTGTGTAGGTGTTCCGGATCCGCAGATCCGCTGCGCTTATCCGCCGCGCGACGGTTTCAGTTCCCCTCTCTCGCCAATAATTTCCGACTCGATAGATACGGAGGACACCGGACGGAACCGTCATGACACCGCTTGACTCGGCCGACCGCCTATGTTGGTGTCAGCTGCTGTGAACTAGAACCTGCACAGTCCAGACAGAGCGCGCTCTCTTGAGGCTACAATATCAATTCTTATCTAGTCATTCATCAGTATTTATACTAAGTCCACATTTTCTGTTCACTACACTGGTCTTACTAATGCGAGCGGTGCCCACTCTCCCGAGCATACTGATAATGCCCGAACCCTAGTTGACAAGCAGGCAGGACATTTATTACCGGATTAAACCCGAACTATAAGTGTGTATCGTATTCGTATATCGTACACTCCGTCTCGTTGTCACTAGGCGCCAGCTGCTAGCTTAGAACTTGAATGACTTAATATTCTATACAACAGGGATCCGGAGGTCTGATCGCGATTTAATATGCGATAGGCGATGTTGTGGATTGTTTTGCAACAACAAGAACCCTCAGCAATACTGTATTGTACGATATATTTTCAGTTCATTGGAGGTTTCGCTTCGCGCGATCGGATCAGCCGGTACAAGATGAATTCTTAACAAACAAAACTTAGCTCATTATAATATTAGTTCATAATGTAGCCTCGTAGGGGGCAAGTGAGGGGGGCCATGGCCCCGGGCGCTGCAGTTAATAATGAAAGAGTGCCACAATGTGTCTGTTTATACAAATTGCCTACTGGACAAACTGGGCTGTTTTCGTTTTGCGAATAGAAATCGTCGAAGCGGCTATGAGCGACTTCATAATATATTACAACTAGACGATTGTAACGTTCACTTAGTATTCGATTTTAGCGGCCAGGAATGTAATCATAAAAGTGTTCCCGGGTCGCTCCTCGTGAGACGACAGCGAGCACTTCATTAATATCCGTCCTAGTCCGTCAGTCGTCACTCCGCCATGCGCCAGCCCGAGTGCGGAAGATTTTCCGGAATTTAAACGAGTTTAGTGTTGATCATAAAACTCGTTTAAATTCCGGAAAATCAATGTCGACCCTGGCCTCGCCCGACAATTTAATATACACAAACCACATTAGAATTGTTTCAAAGAAGACCTAATTACCTTGCAACGGACCGTGGAATTATTGCCGGTGGACAGTGATGCTATTAATTTTGAGTGACTGACGCAATCATTCCTAGTATGGTAACACTTCTTTAATTCTTGTACTTTAATCGGAATCGATCGAAAACAAGGTTTGTTGCTGCTAAACAACAAACCTTGTTTTAATACGTTTTAGATGATCTCATTTAAGTAGGTATGTGTCGACGCGACTATGGCATCAGTATGAGGGTCGCTGGTGGCGTGTGGTGGGGTGACGCATGCTCAGGCACGCGCATGTGTGTGTGTGTACTCACAGGGTGGTGAGGTGCGGCAGGTGGGTGAGCGCGCGCGCGTGCACGTGCGCCAGCGGGTTGGCGCGCAGCTCGAGGCGCGCCAGGCGGCGGCACTGCTGCAGCACGCCCGCCTCCAGCACCTCCACGCGGTTGCTCGCCACCGACCTGCATACCACAATCACATCATCCAACTATCAAATACCTACAGTTGCGCAACAAGACGTACCTAATAGTAATGCTAATATTTAAGCCCGCACTTTATTTTTAATCAAATAAAGCGCGCGCAAAACATTTGATATTTCGCGTCGGCCATGTTTACACCGAACATAGCAGAGTCGAGTTATATTTAATTATCTCTAATAATTTAAATTGTTAGAAAAACATTTCGGGTATAAAGCCAATAGTATGTACCTACGTTAACACAAATCACAAAAATAAAAAAAAATGTTAATTATAGCCAAACAAAAATAAAATTATCTAGTTGCACATTCGCAAGCGTCAGTAGGTCCTTAAATACACTCGGTTCCAAAAATAACGGGTCAGTCACATAAACCCGAATATCTCCCGAACTACGTATGCCATCCTAATGAAACGAAGACTGTTCAATTGAGAATTTAATTATACAGATAAAAAATAAAATAAAACTTAGTTGCATCCACAGCATTAATCTCTAAATTAAAAAAAAAACTAAAGTAGTCATATTTTTCTTAAGATTACATTTTTTTCATGATTGTTTTTTTGCTGTTTTTCATCACTTTCTTCATTTAATACTCTGTATTGCCTCCACGAGCTCTTCTGACAGCTTCCAGGCGATTAGGCATGCTGTACACCAAATTTCGGAGCCGGTGCTGAGGAATACCTTCCCATTCCTCCACCAGTGCTTGTTTGAGCTCGGGAAGCGTGATTGGTGGGGGGTTTCGACCTTTCACGCATCTCTGAAGCTCGTCCCAGGCGTGCTTGATGGGGTTTAAGTCCGGGCTTCGCGCTGGCCACTGCATGAGTTCGATACCGACCTCTTCAAGGTAGTCATGTACAATTCTGGCGGTATGGGGACGCGCATTATCATGCATTAATATGCCATGCCGGTCCATCCTGGCCATGAAAGGACCTACATGTTCATTGAGGATCTCTTCCACGTACCTCTCTGCATTTAGAGTTCCATTTTGAATGAGTACCAGCTCGGTGCGGGCCTCAGCAGAAATTTGTACGGAGCCTCCACCGTACGCCACTTTTTCCTCCACACACGCTTGATGGAAGCGCTCCCGTGGTCTTCTGTACACCAACTGCCTACCATCATGCTTATAAAGCATGAATTTAGACTCGTCCGTGAACATTACCCTAGACCAATCGTCTAGTGTCCAGTTTAGGTGCTCGCGCACGTATCTCTGTCTTGCAATTCGATGTCCCCGTTCCAGTTTGGGGCCATTTGCGGGCCTCAATGGTTTCAAATTTGCTTCAGCAAGACGTCTTCTTACTGTTTGAACGCTTGAATTGCCACCTCCAGAGCGAATAAAGTGAGTTTTTAGACCAACAGCAGTTTGAAAACGATTTCGGAGCATTGTAGCCACCAGTTGTCTGTCTTCCCTGGCCGTTGTGCATCTTGGTCTGCCATTTCCTGGTCTTCTAAGGTGTGATCCGGTCTCTTGGTACCGCTGGACTACCCGCTGAACAGTCGACAAAGATACACCAATGTTTCTGGCTGTTTCATGCTGGCTCCGCCCAAGTTCCAAAAAAGTTAGGATTCTGGTACATTCCTCTAGCGTGACTGCCATGCTTCACCTCACAGAATAATAATTATGCACGTGGAAGACGTTCACGATATTTTTTTTGTGACAGAATAGAAATGGAAAGCATCCATAAAAAACAAAATTTAAAAAAATTACTATTTTTAAAAACAATATTTTTGTTTCATGTCATGAAACAAAAATTATGTTTTTAAAAATAGTCATTTTTTTAAATTTTGTTTTTCTAATGAAGTTTTTTTCATCAACCAGTTTAAATAATATGCTATTAGAAGCGCAACTAAAAAGTTTATTCTGTTTTTTATTTCATTGATCTAACTTTTACAGTTCTGGAGGTATTTCAATTTTTGTGACTGACCCGTAATTTTTGGAACCGAGTGTAGTTCCCTTAGAGAATCTTGACATTGAGTAAATTTTTGCTAAAGAATTATTGACTCAATATCTGCAGCCCTTCCCCGTAGTATGCTAGTATTATATTATCTGTGCCCATAATAAGATACCGCAGGACATTATACTATGAACATAACTAAAATGACCAGCCTCGCGGTATCTACCTCAGTATAAATTGACGATTTCCTTCGATAGGTCGCAGAAGATACCTATGGCACCTTGGCAAGATGTGTTTTAAAAAGGTGACACCGTCGGTTGTACAACGTCCTTTGGCGAACACATACTGTTTATCGTATTGGATGTTATTCGAATTAAAATGAATGAGCATTTGATTTAGCATTATCTTTTCAAATAACTTGCTGAAAACCGGAAACACGGAAACAGGTCTATAATTATTTGTGTCTTTACTGTCCCCGACTCCCCGGATTTAAAAAGTGGTATAACTTTACTATGTATCATTAAAACCGGAAAGACTCCCTTGATCTACACACAAATTAACAATTAAAGCCAAGTACAAGTACAGTACGTACATACGTACAGTTGTACGGCGCTATAGTTTGAATAATGGAGGTACAAACTTTGATGGACATTCCCCATAGATCTTCGGTCAGTTTGACTTGCCTAAAAGCTGTGTTGTTTCACAGCTGAATCAGGTTTCCCGACCGCTGGCTTTCAAGTCAAGTACACAAAAATATAAAAGTCTCATATACAGAGAATCTAGCGAACCCGAGGCAAGAAGTGCTAAAATGTTCGTCTTTCTTCTATAGTTCACGAGCTTTACTGCATAAGCTGACAAAGTTTGTTCTATATGTTTATGAATAGGCCAAACAAACTTATTCGAGGCGGGTTGCTGAAGATGAACCTCCCTTTTTTAACTTGTGGAAATCCTCATGGATGGGTGTCCTCTGCCGCGGGGCGGGCGAAGGTGTCCGTCAGACTCTAACTGACTAAAACCACACGGTGTTCTGCAGCTACCTTTGGCCGTGGCACTGGCATGCTTGCACATTTCATCATGCTCCGAATACCTGTGTCAAGGCACGCATGATTTCATGCGCACCCCGTCAACCTTTGCGGCCGTATAGACCGTATATACTCTCTCATAATGGGTCTTACGGCGGCTATTGTGGGGTGCCCTAAAGATGCACATGACAATGTATAAACCAACAGATGACAGCAATAAGAAATAAAGAGATGTGTGACATCCGACATAACTAAATTCCTGAATCTACAAATATTTCTTTTTTTTTAAATTCAGTATTTGGTAAGTAAATTCACATTTAGTACGTATATAGTGGGACCTGGGATAGGCGCGGCTGGTACTACACGGCCTTGGTCGACCAAGACTGCAAATCCGCCACTGTGCCTACCTTAAGAGTAGTAGAGTACTGTTGCATAACATTATTTTTTCTGAAATAATATTAGAAAGAGGTAAAGGAGATTGCCCATTTTGTGAGGGACCTTTCCCTTTGAAAAAATTTTAAGCCCTGAAGATTTCTTTTTGTATAAGTATTGTTGAAAAAACCACATTATATTCTTAATTAGAAAACATTTTTAATTTATTCATCCAGGTTCACGGGTTGATTTATTTTCTCTTGTAGAAATGACGATTTTGTAAGGGAACTTGGGTCCCTTTGAAAAATTAAAGAAGTGAAAACTGTAGATTGTGATGAGGAAGGAGATAGAGGGAGAGGTATACTCACAGGTCCTCGAGCATCGGCAGCAGGCGCACGGCGGTGGGAACCGTCGCCAACAGGTTCTCCTCCAGCCGCCTGCGCACAAACACACGAGTTAGCACCCTCATCATTCATCGCGCTACGGACAGTTAGCTGTGCTGCCACCAGACCCAGACCGTCTCACTAACAAAAGTGCAACTAGTGTAAGAAGCGCAGGCAATATAAGGCAGGGCACAAGCTTGTTGCAACTCAGAACGGTGGCCCCTTCATCATGAAACTAATATTTATTGGAGCCTGTCATCAGTGGAACACAAATATTAACTGTGACATTTTGGTCGCCGTGACAGTCGGGAGTCGGTCTGTCGTGCGCTTCATTCTAACTTATTCTGTGCTCCATGTTATTGTTGGCTAACCAAGATGATAATGTTACTACGACTCGGTGACGAGGGTTCGGCAGTCGTAGTAATCTGCAGAAGTAGGGGAGGTAATGTCTGGGTCGAGTGCGCGGGAAATGAGGTGAGCTCTTCCGCTCGTCTGCGGTCGCGATAATGTGCGGACTGCGGCCGTTAGTTACACGAGCTCTGCCTCAGCATCAGAGCCCTCGACTGGAAACATATTAGCTCCTGCATGTATGTAAGTGCGTAGGTCATCGACTATACAGCCTCTAGACGCCTAACAACAGGCGAGCGATGTCTGTCAACACATATGACTAAAATAATCATATACTGGTAATATAGGTCACCACTCGACAATTTCGAATTAGTAGCGACCACTTCCGTGAGCCGTAAACACTGCCGCGTCAGGCAATTACAAATTGGTAAAATAAATATTATATTGGCCCCTTGTAGCGTACGTTGGTGTGGTAACAACAGCCAGAACTCGAGTTTCCCGAAAAATGGCTTAACATTTCATCGGTAAGTTAATAGTTACATAATCATAATCAGATTTATTTTCTGATATTATTTATCGGAGTTCATTTTGTACTGGTCATTATTGTAGGTGTAAACTGCAACAGCACAAATTTTGTCGCGCTCGTTGATGTCTTTTGTGTTTTCGTCTCTTTCTTTTTAATGTACTTTTTTATCTATCTCTTTTCCTCTATAATTTGGTACGCAAAACTAGTGATGCACCATATTCTATGACCAAATCTGTTATGGATAAAACTAGAAACCTACATACAATTATACAAAAAGAGACATTAAATTAAATAGTTTATTATTTGTTAAATTAATTGTGAAACGAATATTGATTTGTATAGTGGTTGAAAATGATTAGTATAGTGGTGATTTTTATTGCACAAAAAATAGGTGAATTCTCTTAGAATTGTTTTCTCTTACGGAGAAAAGGCCTCTGTTCCAGCAGTGGAAATATTGTAGACTGATTTTTGTATTTTATAGATAATTATTTTGATTTTAGAATTTAGGCATTTTTTCTATTGATTGTTTTTTTTACTAATATTTAATATTATGAAACAACCGCCGAAAATATATGTTATCTTTAGAATTTTGTTTTTAGTTTTTGCATTTTATGTTATTACTGTATAATTAATAATAAAAGTAGCTAACATTAATAAATAAAAATATTAAGTACACTAACAATTTAAAAAAATATTGATACCTTCGTGGTTTTATTTAAACCTCTCCCATCCCTAGTTCGGCGAAATGACGTTGGTAAGGACAAATCAGAGCGCAGTCGTCCCGTGCCTCATACCTCAGCTAGTTGACAGAATTATTTTGATGTATTCGATCAAGCTTTAGGCGTCTTGAGGCTGTATAGTCGATGGCGTAGGTAAAGATAAAGATAAAACTTTGAGAAACGTTTTCTAATAATATGGTGGTTTTAAAGAGGAAGCATAAATAAATGAAACCTTCCTCATTAGTTATAACTGGGAATACTTAGGGCACAAACTACTACACGTAGATTGACCGAGTATTATCTAATCCCGGATAAAGAGTCCCAAACGGGCCACGTGACACCATGCAGGCAGTAGGAGTTAGGGAATACCGAGCTATTAACCGTTCATTAACGCGCAAGTTCGGCAGGGCGGCGTGATTACTGCGAACAGTGTCACTTATCAGCAGAGTAAAGTGCTGGCAACGAGCTCGGGGTCGCACTAATTAACTGCGACACTCAACTTACGCTACACGTTACGAGTATGTCCTCACTAAGAGTTGTTAGCGGTTAGCAGTCAGAGGGGAGCTACGTTTGAGTTTGATGACAGCTTGTGCTTGAACTGCGACGCTAGAATACACTCAATACAACTTGTCCTTGAGCTCAGCTGAGGGGCCTAGGGGGCGTAGGGACGGGATTTGGAGTTGATTAATTAGGGTGATATTTAAAACTAATGGCACCGGCACCGCCCACCCCGATCTCGCCAGGCGCGCGGGGTGGCTGGGCGCGTCCGGCGCGTCTGTACTCACAGCACGCGGAGCGCCGGCGTGTTGCTGAAGGCGCGCTCATCGATGAACGTGATGCGGTTCCGCTTCAGCACCCTGCACACACATACAACATTATACAAGATACTATTTGTAACAGAACAAAGTTAAAGAAAGTGAAAGTGTACCTACTTGCTAGATTAATAAAATCATATTATTAATTGATCACTAGCTGAAGATCTCCTAACGCCCTTCATGTGCCCTCAATAACTCACAATCACGACCGCTGCTAATAGCTTGCCACCCCTACGGTTCATTATTAAAAATATTAAGCTCTCCTCAATTATTCGCACCAAAAAGTTGTAATGTTCACTCATAAATTATGTCGAACGCTGGCGGGCGGTAGGGGGCGCCCCCCCAGCGGCGGGGAGGGAGTTCGCTTGTGCCGCTCAATCTAAGTGCTTTATTATACATAATAATGTAATCAACTCCGACTGATCGGCCTGCACGCACGAGGAACATGAGCGCGAGCCACGAGCCGCGCAGCTGTTGTGGATGAAACGCTGATTCCTCCCACACTCAATTCCACATCAGTACTGATCTAAAGCTGTCGAACCTGCAATACTATGTTTCTTCTATAGAACCGAACGTACATAGCACAACATCGGTAGTGGCCTGTCGGGCGTGCGCCCGGTCGTGTTTTGTAGTCAGCCAGTTCAGTGTGAACAGAGGACTGCCAGTGGTAACGGCCGCAATATTCAAGTTCTAGATCGTGGGTTCGAAACCGAGGCAGGGGTTACTTTGTCTAAATTATTTCATCACCACTACACTCAAAACGATAAAAGACATACACAAACATATATATTGAGGAAACGGGCATGTCATACAACCAAAAAAATCTAAGACATGTGACATCCACCAACACGCACTGGGACCACGTGGTGGATTAGAGCTCAATCCCTCTTACAGAGAGGAGGCCTGTGTCCCAGCAGTGAGACGTTAGAGACTGATTATGCTATGCGACATGACCATGTGTCATCGACCCTTTTTAACCGACTTCCCAAAAAGGAGGAGGTTCTCAATTCGGCTGTTTCTTTTTTTGTGTATGTGCTAGTGTATAACTCCGTCATATATGACGGAATTGCAATTTTTTTTTTTTTTAAAGGGTCCCATTGTCACCAAATCGGCATCTGATAATTGGGTCCCATGGAAATCGGGGGAACTCCTCAAATATTATAGGCAGAATTATAGCGTTTTTAGTATTTTCAATAACATGGCAAGCATTTGCACTCAGAAAGTATCATTTTGAACTGGAACCGATGAAGAAGACCACAGATGGCCACTGGAACTCTGTAATAAATAGGTATGTCGGTTACCCGTCATAAGTTCGAAAAACATTTCACCGAATTTCATTTCACCTAAAACTTTTTAACTTTTATCGTTTTCGTATTTTTTACTTCATCGAAGTCACGTCTACCACTGTCTCAGTTGACCTATTATGAATTCGTTTTTTTTCGTTACTCCAACGTTTCACTTGGTCGAAAAACTTTTTACCGAAGTTACACTTAGCCGAAATAACATTTGTTCGAAATATTTTTAAAAGCATATCATAATACTAAGTGAGATAGAAACCGTGGGCGAATACAAATGTTCAAAACAGCGACGGAGCGGAGGAAATTGTCCGCGGGGCTCCTATTTCTGTCTGCAGGGTCTAAAGTAACCTAACACGAAGGAGATTACGGGAGCTAACCTAACCTACCCGTGTCGGAATGCCCTAAATTCACGAGCTAACTTCGCTCCCTCTTGGACAAATTCTTTGAAATAATTAATTAATAAAAATGTATAATGCATGACAGCTATTAATAAGTCATTTACATGTAAATTCGAAATAAATACCTACGTAAATACAGAGAAGACAATTTTTATTGGTAGCACTTTCAATTTTAGATTGAAAGTGCTACCAATTAACCGGCTATATATTTGTGACTAAATAATATTCCCTATAATGTTGTTTCGGTTTGGTCAAAATATGGCAAATGAAAAAAGTTCAAAAGAGGTTTCGGCCAAAAGCAAAAAGTTATTTTGTATATCGGCGAAACGTAGTTCGGTAAAATAATACATATGCCACATGATACTTCGATGATCTGAAAATATTTCGAATAATGCATGTAGCAAAAAAGACGTCGGTCATTAGTTTTCGGTAAAATGAAATTCAAACATAAAAAATTCGGAAATGTGATCGGTTCCCAGGTATGTCATGGGTATAAGATATCTCGAATAGTTAAGCTACTATGATGAAGCAAATACATATAAATAAATTGTACTGATGAAAATGGTACCATTGAACTGATCTGATGATGAAGCCGGAAGGTAGGCACTGGAACTCTGTAATAAAACAATGTATCCAAATTTGTGTTTGGGCTTATTGGAATTGAAATGAGATGTACTCTGGCTATAAATGATATTCATGGCAATATGAGGTACCAATAGCGAATCATACTATATCTAGGATACCAACACAAAAAATAGTATTTGTAATATGATAGTACATTATGGTACAAGTGTGCAATGTTGGTGATTACCGCTGAGGCGCCATTGAGACCCGAGCCGTAGGTGAGGGTCTTAAGACAGCCGAGGACGGTAATCATCAATACACACGTGTATCATACGACGTTTTTCAACACACTTGTGAAGAAAATAATACAAAAATAGTTATTTATGCTACAAGTGCGGAAAGTAGGTGATTTCCGATGAGTTATATCTAAAATCGACACGAGTCGGAAAACATCTTACGCACGTGTATCATACAACATTTTACAATGCATGTCCTCGAAAAGAGCGTTTTCCAAGCAGCCAAACTGTGCGGAAAGTGTCACTTTTTTTTACTAGTGCTTTTTACGCGTCAGCCCGTCGCATAGAGTTTTTATTATTTGAGAAAAGTTTTAAAAATTTGTTAAGTACAGATTATCATTCATATAAAAGGTAAGTAAAACAAAACTAATACTTAATTTAAGGCGTTTTTAATAACTGTAGATTTAGATTTTGATCAATTAATTAATTTTAAATATTCATTAAATATGTTTGGCAGAATGAATATTTTGCTCGTGCTTTTTTGCGTTACGACGTGTCAGCTATTTGCACATGCGCAGTAGATATGCCCGAGGAACTATGATGAACTATTAGTTAATCTGTGGATATGCTGAGCGCCCTTGAATACGCACCATTTTATTAATTTCTTGCTTGGTTCAGATATATTTTATTATTTCCTCGCACAATGCATAGTAAAATGTTTTTCAACAGTAAACACGAGTTATGAAATTTTTCCACAAGTGCGGGCAAAATTAATCAGTTTTCCTATGCGCGCGCATTTAACAATGGCGATCGGCCATAGACTAAAATAATAAGGTTTCTTTTTTTTTGGCTTTTCGTGGATAGTGTTTTAGCTACGTACAAAATAGGGAATTTAAATTTTTCTTAATTTCAGGGCAAATAAAATTTATATTTGAGTGAAAGTTTTATTTATTAAGCACGTACAAGTTGAAATTATCTATTTAAATACGAAGTTGTATGAATTATTAATTTATTTGTACTATTGAGCACGATCTTTTTTGTGTCGTAATTTTTTTAAGAACAAAGCAACTCAACCAAGAAATTAAAAAAAAAACCTATAGCTCACTTGTGAATAATAGCAATGAAAAAGTCACAGTTTGATAACAGGTATCATTATGTGCCTAATTGCGGTGAAATTAGAGCTACTTTATGAGCAAGTGTGTTGTAAAAAATCTTTTCACAAAAAAAAAATAACCTAAAGCCTTGTTTTCCGAAGTCGTTACCGAAAAAGGAAAAACAATAGGCACCAAACAATACGCACCAAACACACCAACTTCGGATAACTAAGTAATTTTTCGCTTTATAGTGTTTTGCTTTAGAAGTCGGTTAATTTCCGACTTCCGAAAAAGGAGGAGGTTCTATGTTCGACTTCTTGTATGTTTTTTTTTTTTGTATGTTCACCGATATCTCCGTCAATTATGGACCGATTTTGAAAATTCTTTTTTTGTTTGAAAGAGTATGTTCCGAAATTGGTCCCATTTTAATTTGGTGAAGATCTGATATAGAACTTCAGCGATATACAACAGAACTCTTCAATAAATAACGGCAAATCTCTCGGGACTGCTGCAATCGCATGTCTGTTTATTGTTTATGCCATTTAATAACATAACATCACGCCAGTACGCTCTTAAGGGGTAAGCAGTTCTTTGGGGGCTGAATCACCCACGTCCGTAGGAGTGTACCCCTTTCCGATACCCTACACGTGGTCCCCGGGTGGTGCAAATCAGGTGACACCAACTGGTGGTAGGCTTCGGCCGAAGGCTTGCGAGCACCCACCGGGAAAAGACGTACCGCCAAGCGGCCTAGCCGTGTTCCGGTACGATGCTCGGTGTAGCCACAAGAGGAGTTGGGTCGAGATAGCTGTTCCACTGCAGGCTGACCAGCCTGACGCGCGCTGGTATGGACGTATCGGGAGACTGGTCGCGGAGGGTAGAGGGATCCGAGGCACGGTGCGCCGCTGGCCTACCGCAGGTAGTTGGGGGCACAAGTAGTGTGCCAGCCACACACGAAAGGCTGCCCCGCCAACTGTCGAAATGCCCGGCTGCCCGGGATGCGCCATCGTGCTGATTGGCGACCAGATGGGGAGGGCCCGATGGACATTCCGGGGGGGCTCGGGCGTCCCCGCAGTCTTCGGACTAGTGCCCCAATGATGCTGTCCTTTCAGTGCGGGTCTGAAGGTTAGCAGCGTGGAACCTCGTCTCACTTCCAACTCCTCTCCTCCATTCACTCTTATATTACTCGTAATGCCAAGGAAAAGAAATAATAGATTTGAACAGCGGCTGCACTCCCTCCCCCTCAAAGTGCACCTCACCAACATTCGAGGTCTGCACTCAAATCTCTCTGCAGTCCACTACCACCTGGAGACTGAGAAACCAGCGCTGTTTTTTCTTACGGAGACGCAGATAGCGAGTCCGTCAGACGCGTCGTACCTATCATACCCAGGGTTTACCCTGGAACACAATTATAAACCGCGCGCGGGTGTGTATATGTACGCCCGTGACGACACTTGCTATCGGCGTCTCCGTAACCTTGAGGACTCAAGATTTTCAACGCTGTGGGCTCTAGTGCACACAGGCCTGGATAAAATTATCTACGCCTGTGTCTACCACTCGCACAGCGGAGATCAGGAGACATCCAGGCTCACAGAGTACCTCAGTGAGGCGGCTGATGCGGCACAGCAACGGTACCCTTCCGCCCAATTAGTGTTACTGGGGGACTTTAATGCCCACCATCAGGAGTGGCTCTTCCCATACCAGTGCACTGACCATGCTGGAAGGGAGATGCGTAAGCTTTCGCTAACGCTAAACCTCACCCAGCTGGTCCAGGGGGCAACGAGGGTACCGGATGTTGATTCGCACATAGCGAATTGCTTGGACCTTCTGCTGACAACAGATCCAGACAGACACTCTGTGTCGATAAGTTCACCCTTGGGTAGTTCCGACCACTGTCTGGTGAAGTCTGTGTCCGTCTATTCCCCGCCCGATCCCAGCCCAAGAGGCACCCGGCGGGTTTGGCGGTACAGGTCAGCAGATTGGGACGGCATGCGATCTTTCTTCACTTGCTATCCTTGGCAGCCTACATGTTTTTCTTCGGCTGATCCTTCGTCATGCGCGGACGCCGTTACTGATGTGTTGCGCCAGGGAATGGAGTACTACATTCCGTTCTCTGACATAACGATTTCCAGAGTTGACCGGCCATGGTTTGGCGCCGAATGTCATCGCGCCGACGCGCTTAAACATGAGGCGTACCTGGCATGGGTCGACGCTCGATCGCGTAAAGCGAGTTACGTGGGTCAGAAGAAGAAAGCCTACAACAGGGCTGCCAAGTCCTGCAAGAAGGTGTTGCGTGGGGCTCGATTCGATCACATTGGCCGAATAGGGGCCAAACTTGCTTCTTACCCAGCAGGTAGTAAAGCGTTTTGGTCCCTGGCTAAGTCGGTCGAGTCGAGCTTCTGCCGTCCCTCACTACCACCACTGCTGAAACCCGACGGGTCGCTGGCGCACTCCGCTGAGGAGAAGGCAAATTTGTTTGCCTCTCTTTTTGCGAAATCTTCGCGTCTGAATCCTGGTGATTCGCGGCCCCCTCCTCCTGATGGGTGCGAGACGAGTATGTCGGACATTCGCATCCATCAAAAGGACGTCCGTAGGGTGCTGCGCAACCTCGACGTGAACAAGGCTAGCGGCCCTGACGGCATACCAGCTATAGTTCTTAGAACCTGTGCGCCTGAACTGTCTCCGATCTTGACACGCCTATTCCGCCTTTCATATGAGACTGGAACAGTGCCGAATGCTTGGAAGCAAGCCAACGTACAGCCCGTGCCCAAGAAGGGCAGTCGAGCTGACCCGGTCAACTACAGACCCATCTCTGTAACATCCATACTCTGTAAGAGCGTACTTAACACTAAGCTCCTGGCATACCTAGAATCCTTAGCGACCGCCAATACGGCTGCCGCCGAAATCGGTACACTGGGGATCTTCTAGCGTATGCCATTCACATCTGGAGTGAGGCCATCGAGAGGCATGGGGAAGCGCTTGCGGTCTCCCTCGACATCTCGAAGGCTTTTGATAGGGTCTGGCACGAAAGCCATTATTGGTAAGCTCCCTTCATTCGGTCTGCCCGGTGGTTTGTGTGACTGGATTGCAGACTTCCTGAGGGGTCGGTCCATTCGAGTAGTTATCGATGGCTGCTCTTCAGACCTATTGGATATTAGTGCCGGGGTTCCTCAGGGGTCGGTACTCTCAGCGACATTGTTCTTGCTGCACATAAATGAACTACTAAAACCCGGCACCTTTGGGTATGCAGATGACAGCACTGTTGCTGAGAGATACTTGTCCAACGCACGGGCTACTGGGCCTCAGGTCCGGTCTCTCCGTGAGGCCATGGTGGAGCGCTTGAGCTTGTCCTTGGAGGCAGTCTCCGAATGGGGCGATGCCAATCTGGTCAAGTTCAATGCCGCAAAAACACAGGCGTGTCTCTTCTCCGCGAAAAAGAGCCAATTTCACCCGGTGGTGTGGGACGGCAGAAGTTCGACTCGACCGACTTAGCCAGAGACCAAAACGCTTTACTACCTGCTGGGTAAGAAGAAAGTTTGGTCCCTATTAGGCTAATGTGATGGAACCGAGCCCTTCGCAGCACTTTCTTGCAGTAATTGGCAGCCCTGTTGTAGGCTTTCTTCCTCTGACTCACGTCACTTGCCTTACGCGTTCGAGCTTCGACCCAGGCATGGTACGCCTCATGTTTAAGCGCATCGGCGCGGTTAAACTCGGCGCCAAACCAGGGTCGGTCTTCGCTAGACATTGTTACGTCAGAGAACGGAATGAAGTACTCCATTCCCTGACGCAACACGTCCGTCACGGCGTGGGATCAGCCGAAGAAAAGCAAATGGGCTGCCAAGGAAAAGATGCGAAGAAAGATCGCATCCCATCCCAATCTGCTGACTGGTACCGCCATACCCGCCGGGTGCCTTTTGGGCTAGGATCGGGTGGGAGTAGACGGTTACAGACTTCACCAGACAATGGTCGGAAGTACCCAAAGGTACTAGAAGGGGATACCGAAACCGAGTAACGGTCTGGATCTGTTGTCAGCAGAAGGTCTAAGCAATTAGCCGTATGCGAATCAACATCCGGCACCCTCGTTGCTCCCTGGACCAGCTGAATGAGATTTAACGCTATCGCAAGCTTTCGCGTCTCTCGCCCAGCATGGTCAATGTGCTGGTACGGGAAGAGCCACTCGTGGTGGTGGGCATTAAAGTCCCCCAGTATCACCAATTGGGCGGACGGCTACCGTTGCTGAGCCTCATCAGCCGCCTCACTAAGGTGTTGTGTAAGCCCGGTTGTCTCCAGATCTCCGCTGTGCGACCTGTAGACACAGGCATAGATAATCTTATTTAGACCTATGTCCACCAGGGCCCAGAGCACTGAGTATCGAGAGTCTTCAAGGTTTCGGAGATGCCGATAACTGATGTCGTCACGGGCGTACATGCATACACCCACGCGTGGCTTGAACTTGTGCTCCAGGGTAAACCCTGGGTAAGAAAGATACGCCAGGTCTGACGGACATCCAATCTGCGTCTCCGAAAGGAACAAAAGCGCTGGTTTATCAGTCTTCAGATGATGGTGGACTGCATCAAGGTTAGAGAAGACCTCTGATGTTACTGAGGTGAACCTTATGAGCATCAGGCCGGTCTGCATGCAGTGGAACAGCTATCTCGACCCAACCCCTCTAGTTGGCTGCGCCGAGCATCGTACCGGAATACGGCTAGGCCGATTAGCGATACGTCTTTGCCCGCAAGCCTTCGGCCAAAGCCTACCACCAGTTAGTGTCACCTGATTTGTACCACCCGGGGACCACGTGTAGGGAATCAACTGGGGTACACTCCTACGGACGCGGGTTACTCAGCCCCCAAAAATGTATTTTTTGTGCACTAATTGACTTCGTTCAAAAATTCACACTAAGGCCGCAGGTGCTGTTCATGCTGTCGAAAGGCGTTCGGGCACACATGACGTCACATTGGTCAAGTATTGGCCTTTTGGAGTGAAACAGCATTTAAAATACATACACAAATATAGCTATTTGCATATGTATTTTAAATGCTGTTTGGTACTTTATCTAATTTTTAAAACACTTTCCCAAAAATAGTGTACATCCCTATCGACTCCGTCGTTTAGGTAGCGAATCAATTGTATGAAAATAAATCTGTTTAGTATGTGCTTTGAATATTTTGGCGGACGGCTCAGTGGCTGGGATGGTCGTAATATAATATCGGTCGCCGCGCGCCGGGCGAGTGGCGGGTGAGCGCCTCGTAAATAATTATAGCGAGCGGCAGACGCGCTCGTGAGGCGGGAACAAAGCCCATTACGGGAACCGACACCACATTATGCTAATACGGAGCCAATAAATGAAACAAATAAAGTCAGCCAACGAGCAAACAAGCGCGGCGGGCGTCCGCTGAGCGCCCGGCGGCGTACGGTTACATAACGCTCCACAACAAGTTCGAACGACTCACGGAACATGTCACATAAATACATCACGTCATACCCTCCAGCCCCACAACATAGGTTATAATTTTACATGTTTTTTTTCTGATTTTTGTCATATTTGACGTCTACCCCCAATGTTAAAGTGCAAGTACAACAGAGGTTTACAGGATACAGGTATCCACAGGGTACAAAGTGATTATAAGAAAGGGCTAGTTCTGACCACCAGGTGCAAGTGTTCACCATCATACGTTCTTATCTCTTGGGCCGTGCGCGTACGTGTTTACTATTAGAGAGTTAAGTGCACCACTAGCACCAGAGGCGGCGGCGAGCAGGGCAATAGCCCGGGGCCTCGCGCCACAGCCCACAAATATAATAATTGAAACTTTTTATTTTATCCTTAGCAAACAGTTATTCGTATGAATTTCTACACGATGGATTTCTCCTTTATCGTGGGTGCATTTACAAACATACAAACTCACACACACTAACCACCAGACCAGAACAACGCTAATAATGTAGGTCATATAAATATTTCTTCCGTGCGGGAATCCAACCCGCGACACGAGCGCAGCAGTCGATCGTCCAACCACTGCGCCAACCGTGTCGGTTCAGTAGTTGGTTTAGTATTTCATTGTAAAGTACTAATAATAATAATAAGTGCCAAGTTTTGCATTACTCATCTATTTATCATTTAATCACATCATCATCAGCCTTATAATGTTCCCACTGCTGGGACACATGGCAGGCATCCTCTCTGTGTGGCCCGCTGGCCCAGCGCAGGTTGGTGAATGTCACACGTCTACGAATTTTTGTTTCTAGGACATGCCAGTTTCCTCACGATGTTTTTCTTCACCGTTTTAAGAGCAGTGGTGATGAAATAATTTACAAAAAGTAAAGTACCTGCCTGGATTCGAACTTAGTAACAAACACATTGTAAATAAAAAGTTAATCAAAAAAATCAAAAATCCCGACTGCTTATTGAAAAACAAACTAAAAAAATGACGTAAACAAGGCGAAAATCATGCTGTGCAGTCGGAGGATACAATATTCGCAAGCTGGCTGACCAAAACGAGATCTGTATCCTCCGACTGCACAGCATGATTTGCTCCTTGTTTACGTCTTTTTAGTTCGCTTTTCAAAAAGCAGTCGGGTTTTTTTATTTAACTTTTTTTATTTATAACTTTTTAGTGGTATTTTTTTTCGAATTTGGTACATTTAAACATATACGTGTTATATATTTTTGAAATCACCACTTAAAACCCTTTATTTTGATACCCCACACGATGAGGTAGGAAGAAAAAAAGAATTGAGCCCCCACAATATGGCCCAAATTCCGCCATTTTCTATTTTAATGTAGCCAGTGAGACGACGAATCGATTGACGTAAGAACCATCAATCAACCATCAGCCAACGCGTTTGGTTTCTCAAACGCCACATAGGAACAAACATACATACATAGACTGATAAACACATTACCCTCCTTCGGCAGTCGGGTAAAAAGACAAGGGCCTCGCAAATATCTATCGTTCGCCCGGTTCCTCACAGCGGTCAAGGCCGCCCCTGATTAGCACGTGCACAGAGCACAGATGTATCTGATACTGATATACTAGGGTAGGGTACGGTCATACGGTGAAATATTATAACCAGTGTGTTTTACATCGGTGGCGCAGTGACTAAGGTCAACTGTTGGAGCTCAAGGTGCAACTAAACTACTACACGATGTCTGAATTGATCGCAAGTTGATGATGTTCTGTTCGATGGTGGCGAAAATCTTTCTGCTAATCGGATTATTTAAAAACTCATTTAATTAATTAAAATACCGAAAGGAAACAAGTAAAGCAAACCAGATTAAAATAAGGAAAAATAAATGTTTGTTGAAGTAATTCAAAGGCGGCGCGGCGTGGAGCGCGTCGGGGCCGGCTGCTCGCAGATTATAAAGGGTGCTTTATTAAGCCTCACAAGTAATTCCGCAATGTTAACTGTGCTAATACTGTAGCCCCGGCTACGGAAACCTTTCAGGCAACATAGCGACACGGCGATGGCATAACGGTGTTTTTTTTGACTTCTGTCCCCCCAAAGCCACAGAATAAAAGCTTTAGCTATGTTGTATTATAGTATAGTGAGGCATTCCGTCACGCGGCGCAGCGACCGCGGCACAATAACAGGCGGCGCAGCGCGACGTGCCTAGCGTGCAGCCACATGCGGCTTCGTACGGCCGGCAGCAGCGGCGTCGGCGCCGCATTTGTATCATCTTGGCGTTTCCAATCAAGCGCATCGTATCGACTTCAAGATCGCGTAACAATTTATGTTCAAACTTGCAATAATGATACATGTCTGTGCCACGCGACGGAGACCTGCACCCTAATTGCAAAACTTTATTAACAGATCAAAGCATGCGTTCACGTTTTCTTCTGAGCCGTCCTGAAATTGGTTTTCTCCATGCGCGAGGCACGAAACGGTGCTGTTTTTACCCGACTGCCGAAGGAGGGTAATGTGTTTATCAGTCTATGTATGTATGTATGTTTGTTCCTATGTTGCGTTCTAGAGACCAAACGCGTTGGCCGATTTTAATGATTCATACGTCAATCGATTTGCCTTCAAGTGTCACTGGCTGCATTAAAATTGGAAAATAGAAAAATGGCGGCTTTTGGGCGCCATATTGTGGGAGACCATACTTCCCAACCCATCGTGTGGGCTATCAAAATGAAGGGTTTTTTAAGAGGTGATTTTAAAAATATACAACACTTATATGTTTAAATGTACCTGAATATTAAAAAAAAATAACAAAAAAGTTATAAATTAAAAAAAAACAAAAAGCCCGACTGCTTAAAAAGCGATAAGAGGAATAAGAAGATGAAAATAACAAGAAGAAAATCATATACATCTGGTTTTGGTCAGACAACTCGCGAATTCGTATCCTCCGACTGCACAGCATGATTTGCTTGATGGCAAATGGCTCGATGGGACTTGGACATAAATGCAGCAATGTGGGCGTGCTGCAGGTGCTCCTCTGCACAGCCCTTCAGGTAATATAGGCGTGACGTAACGTTACGTAAAGCAATGAATGCAAGCAAAGCTCACGCACGCGCTTTCTTTGAAGTTTCGTAATTAGGGTGCTGATGATACATCTAAATGATGAAAGTGAAAAGCAACTGCGGCGTTGTGCCACTGCTAGATGTGGCGACACTCCGCACTACTACACGCCGCGACATGTTTAGCACCTCGTTGAGCGGTTTACAACGTCTAACGAGACAGTTATTGACCACTGGACACTTTGTGCGGATAGCGGCCGATAAGTAAACATGAACCCGAGGCGAGCAGCGAGAAGCCATTATGTAGCGACGACGACCCATGTGACACGTCGCCACGACACGCGCCCTGCTGCACGACACAAGCTCGGTGCTCTATGGGGAGTCACCGGCAGGAGGGCCGCGCTCAGCTCACTAACACAACTGTTACGTTCACTGTGATAGATAATGCGGTAGCTTGCTTGGGCTTTATTGATTTCATTGTCAAGTGTGTGGCCCAATCTGTTCGTTGAGTTGAGTGAGAACGCCAATGACTGAGTGACTGGCTAGTTATCAGCGAGTGTTGTGAGCGCCGGCTCGGCCGGAGCTGTGAGTGATGTGATGGCACAGGACAGCAGGCTCGGGGACAGCCGCTGATACCCGACAGAAGGCAGCCGATGAGAAGGGTTCGCCGCGAGTCGCGTGACCTCCCCCGCCCCTCACCACATCATGTGTCAAAGTGAAATAAAATAGATTTGCTCTGGCTTAGGTCGGACCGGCTGGATGCCTGGACCACATTATCTTGAATATTTGGCTTCAAAGGGTTTTTATACTAAAGAACGAATTGCCAGCGAGGCCGGGTACCTAAGTACCTTCCTAAATATAAGTCCGAACCCGTTCTGGTTTACTTTACATAATTATAGTCAGACTGACTGAGACCGCTTGATAATATACGATAGCGATTAGCAGCCTACTGAAGTACTATCAACTTACAGAGTTCAAAAGCAACATTTAGAATTTGTTGAAAACGACGTCGTTGAGGATTGATATCAGATTCAATAAACAGACCACGGAACAGATCTGTTCCGTGAAACAGACGGATTCCCCGTCGGACGGTGTGAACGTCTCGCCGGCAGGGAGCGCCGATAAATGTTTCAAATGCTCTTCCAGTCACTCTATTTCAAAATGAGATCTCAAATAGTTGTGGGGTGAGGTCGCCGGGGTGGGGTGCAGGCGGGGGCAAGGCAGGGGGTAGCGCGGTCGCTGACCCCACAGAGCGCGCGGGTCGCCGCCCCAGCGTCCGACACTAGGGTATGTAATATCAGAAGTTTTTTAAATTCCGATATTGATTGCCGATATTAGATCTCAATATCGGAATTGCGCACATTCCTTAGATATCGAATTTCTTTTTGTTACTTGCTCAAATTCGGTACAATTGTATGTGGTTGGATTAAATAGAATAAATGAATAAAAAATACGTTTATGCAGCAACTTAATAGGCTTTTCTATTGTGTCTCTCTCTTATCATCAATAACTGGATAATCGAGCGTTCATTCACCTAAACATCACATATATTCCCACTAAATAAAACTAAAGTCTAGCCTTTCTGAAAAAAGACATTGCTAAAACCTCTACAAAATGAATGTCTGTCGATCAATCTGAAAATAGTCCCTATTAGTGAGTAATAATGATTTATAATTTCAGTATAAGTATATCACTAGCTACCAAATCCATGGAATATAGAAGATGTCTAACAAACTGACGAAATGTAATTTTTGCTTATTCCTGTTATTTTTGTTAATTGTTATTTAAAGGACTAGAGTAAATCCTGATCACGGGTTTCTTCATTTGATGCTTTCTCATCAGGAGCATTGTGAGCGAACATGTTTGATAGTAAAAGTTTTAAGGACGAAATAGCCAGTCTTGGATTGGTATAGGATCGTAGCGATCGTAGATGATTCATTTTTGGTATTTTGTCAGTACTTCTTGAGCATTATTATTGAATTTTAATGCATCCTGGATTGCCGGCATTAACTTATTTCATAAAACAACTACTCGTATAGTAAAAGAATAAAAATATTACAATATTAAAATACAATTATCCAATCCTTATTTTATTCAAAACCAATGGAACGTCAATGAAAAAAATCAGGTCCATATTTTTTTAATGAATTGAAGTTTAAGTAAATAAGCGCCGAATTAGCCGATCACTGCAAATCACCGTAGTCAACGGGTTTAACCGCGCTATCGCGCTGGGCACTTCGAAAAAAGCTAAATTATAAGTTTTTTTCTGATGCCGAGATTCCGATATTGGATCACAGGAATTAAAATATTGGAAATTTCGCTCCGGATTCCGATATTACGAGATTCCGATATTCATGCCCTAGCCGACATTCTGCCACCAGCGCACGAAGCACAGCGCACAGCGCACGGCGGTCGCATTCCGCACACATACTGCTCTCTGCTGACGCTGACGTTGACGGCGCGTCACACACCGTCATGACATGAGCCGCATGAGCGACAATCGGTCCCCGTGTGCTGCGATCCCCGCCGACCACTCCTCGCAAGGCTGTCTGCCTCCCCGGTCCCTGAACTGAACGTCAGATTACAGATACGGCGCGATGGCGCGATAAAAAGACAAAAATAACATCAAGAGGGGAAGTAACACTTGTAAGAGCGATATCTTCTACTGTAATAATAATGAAGCCTCCCGTTCATTTGAATGCGGCAAACCCAGCGTTTTACGAGTACTTGTATTTTATTTACATATTTTTTTGTAACAGGTATACACGCTTCGCTTTTTAAGTTTTGATACTTGATCTGGCAGGTACCTAAGTTTCGGAACTGAACGAAGCTTACTGTTGAGCTCTGCACTGACCTCCATCGTCGTCATCGCGCGAAATATTGTCTCAGTGCCACTGCGAACACCGACATGCACAGAAGCTGCAGACCTTGTGCAGCCGTGCTGGGGTTAGTCTGGGAACACGTAGATACGTCTTTGCACCCATGCACTTGGTTTCGTACAGCCCAGGCGTAAGTATCTTTGTATGCGACTAATCAGAGCCGGAGCCGACACCTCGATTTGTAATCCATATCATAAATGCGAAATCAACTTTGCGTATTACCCTTTCACATCTTAACCGCTGAACTAATTTGCGTAAAACTTTGAATACGGGTAGATCAAGTCCTGGATTAAGACATAGGATTTATACTTTTTATCCTGGTGTTGTTTTTTTTATTATCGATAGGCTCGCGTTTGACCACTATCTCTCCTGATGGTAAGTGATGATGTGGTCGACGACGTAGCGCGCTTACCTAGAAGAAACCTATTTACTCTTGACTCAAAGACTCCCAGGTTGTAAGCTCTCGGGAAATACAGACTCCGGCAGGGAATTCCACTCCATAGCTGTACGCATAATGAAAGTATTCCCAAAACGTTTGGTGCGTATGGGTGGGATGTCCACCATGTACCGATGATACATCGCCGTATGTCTTGAAGTCCGATGATGGAAAGGGCTAGGAGGAATTAGTTCATGCAATTCCAACGCACACTCCCCGAAATGTAACCGATAAAAAACCGACAGACTGGCAACTTGGCGCCGATGTTCAAGGCTCTGGAGCTTAGACTCGACCAATATCTCATTGCCGATGAGCCTCTTGGCCCGCTTTTAGATCGACTCTAGTGCATCCAGCTGGTACTTGGCAGATCCGTCCCAGAGGTGAGAGCAGTACTCCATGCATGACCGAACTTGCGCTTGATACGAGTTGAGCAACTGTTCTGGCGTGAAGTACCGTCTCACCTTTGCAAGGATCCCCAACTTTTTGGCAGCCAGTTGAGGTTTTGCATCAATGAATGGACCAAAATTGAGGGTCGATGTCAACGTAACGCCAAGAAGCTCGAGATGGTCCGTTATCGGTACGGTCACACCACGGAAAGTAGGACCCGGGTGGAATTGGCCCCTTTTAGGGGAAAACAGACACGCCTGGGTTTTAGCAGCATTAAACCTGACCAGATCGCCCCATTCGGAGACTGCCTGCAAGGACAAGTTCAAGCGCTCCACCATGGCCTCCCGGAGAGACCGGACCTGAGGCACGCGCGTTGGACAAGTATCTCTCAGCAACAGTGCTGTCGTCGGCATACCCAAAAGTGCCGGGTTTTAGCAGATCATTTATGTGCAACAAGAACAATGTTGCTGAGAGTACCGATCCCTGAGGGACCCCGGCGTTGATATCCAGTTGGTCAGACGAGCGGCCATCAATAACCACTCGTATAGACCGGTACCTCAGGAAGTCTGCGATCCAATCGCACAGACCACCGGGCAGACCTAATGACGGAAGCTTACCAATAAGGCTCTCATGCCAGGCCCTGTCAAAAGCCTTCAAGATGTCGAGGGAGACGGCAAGCGCTTCCCCGTGCCTCTCGATGGCCTCACTCCATATGTGAATGGCATACGCTAGAAGATCCCCAGTTGACCGATTTCGGCGGAAGCCATATTGGCGGTCACTGAGGATGTTGTTAGCTTCTAGGTATGCCAGGAGCTTGGAGTTGAGCACCCATTCCATACTCTTACAGAGGATGGACGTAACTGAGATGGGTCTATAGTTGGCCGGGTCAGCCCGACTGCCCTTCTTGGGCACGGGCTGTACGTTGGCTTGGTTCCAAGCATTCGGTACTTTTCCAGTCTCATATGAAAGGCGAAACAGGCGAGTCAGGATCAGAGACAGTTCCGGCGCACAAGTTCTTAGAACAATTGCCGGTACCCCGTCGGGGCCACTAGCCTTGTTCACGTCAAGATTCCGCAGCACCCTACGGACGTCTTTTTGAGGGATGTGAATGTCCGACATACTCGTCTCGCATCCATCAGGAGATGGAGGGGGCCGCGTGTTACCAGAATCTAGGCGTGAGGATTCCGCAAAAAGAGAGGCAAACAAGTCTGCTTTCTCCTCAGCGGAGTGGGCCAGCGTTCCGTCGGGTTTCAGCAGTGGTGGTAGTGAGGGCCGGCAGACGTTCGATTTGACCGACTTAGCCAGGGACCAGAACGCTTTACTACCGGCTGGATAGGAAGCAAGTTTGGACCCAATACGGCTTATGTGGTCAAACCGAGCCCTTCGCAATACCCTCTTGCAGGACTTGGCAGCCCTATTGTAGACTCTCTTCCACTGGCTCACGTTGACCCATGCCAGGTACGCTTCATGTTTCAGCGTGTTGACGCGATGGCACTCGGCGCCAAATCAAGGCCGATCAACGCTAGACATTGCTATGTCAGAGAACGGAATGAAGTACTCCATTCCCTGACGTAACACGTCCGTCACGGCGTAGGATCAGCCGAAGAAAAGCAAATGGGCTGCCAAGGATAGGATGCGAAGAAAGAACGCATGCCATCCCAATCTGCTGACCTGTACCGCCAAACTCGCCGAGTGCCTCTTGGGCTGGGATCGGGCGGGGAGTAGACGGATACAGACTTCACCAGACAATGGTTGGAGCTACCCAAAGGTGAAGATACCAACACAGAGTAGCGGTCTGGATCTGATGTCAGCAGAGGGTCCAAGCAATTGGCAGTGTGCGAATCAACATCCGGCACCCTTGTTGCTCCCTGGACCAGCTGGGCGAGATTTAACGCAAGCGCAAGCTTGCGCATCTCTCGCCCAGCACGATCAGTGCACTGGTATGGGAAGAGCCACTCCTGGTGGTGGGCATTGAAATCCCCCAGTATCACTAATTGGGCAGAAGGGTACCGCTGCTGTGCCGTATCAGCCCTGGTTGTCTCCTGATCTCCACTGTGCGATCGGTAGACATAGGCGTAGATAATTTTATCCAGGCCTGTGTCCACCAGTGCCCAGAGCACGGAAAACCTGGAGTCCTCAAGGTTTCGGAGACGTTGATAATAGATGTCGTCTCGGGTGTACATGCATACACCCGCGCGTGGTTTAAAATTGTGCTCCAGGGTAAACTCTGGGTATGATAAGTACGACACGTCTGACGGACACTCGATCTGCGTCTCCGAAAGGAAAAAAAGAGCTGGTCTATCAGTCTCCAGGTGGTGATGGACTGCTTCGAGATTAGAGTGCAGCCCTCTTATGTTGCTGAGGTGCACTTTGAGTGACAGGGAGTGCTGCCGCTGTACAGCTTTTCTTTTATTTTCCCTTGGCATAGTTGAGTGAAAAAGGTGAGGGGAAGGCAGTGAGATGAGGTTCCACGCTGACAACCTACAGACACGCACTGACAGGACGCTGTCAATGGGGGACCGATCTAGAGACTGCTGGGACGCCGTAGCCCCCCCGGGAATGTCCATCAGGCCCTGTCTTCTGTTCGCCAACCAGCGCGATGGTGCATTCCGGGATTTTTCGACAGTTGGCGGGGCAGTCTTTCGTGTGTGGCTGGCACACTACTTGGGCCCCCAACTACCCGCGGTCGGCCAGCGGCGCACCGTGCCTCGGATCCCGCTACCTTCCGCGACCAGTCTCCCGATACGCCCATAACAGCGCGCGTCAGGCTGGAACGCCTGCAGTGGAACAGCTATCTCGACCCAACTCATCTAATTGGCTACTCCGAGCATCGTAACGGAACACGCCTAGGCGGCTTGGCGGTACGTCTTTGCCCGGTGGGTAGTCGCAAGCCTTCGGCCGTAACCTACCACCAGTTAATTGATGTCACCTGATTTGCACCACCCGGGGGCCACGTGTAGGGATTTGTAAGGGGTGCTCTCCTACGGACGAGGGTGACTCATCCCCCAAAAGTTGTGTTTCCTTAAGAAAAAAATATTGCGAAACTAATATGACATGACAATCAATAACACTGAAAAAGTACTGCAACTTAATATGTACAGTCGATTTTACATCTGTGGTAAGTTGGTAAAACTATGACATTGAGCTGACCTAGCATAGTAGCCCCCATGGGCACGGAGTTTGCAACAGAATGAGAGGCCAGCTTACTTTGGTTTAGTCACCAGCCCTACTGATATGCGGCCTGCCGTCCCTCCAGTGACTTCCAAAAATAAATAAATCGCTCGTTATGTTCTCCTGTCCGCACCATTCATGCATCGTGACTAATGTGTTTTTTATGTGTAGTGAGTGGGTGGGTATACAGTGGTACTGGCGCGAGGCGTGAAGCGTGCGGAGTGGGGGCAGGGGGCAGGGTGGGTGATGCCGAACACGCAGCAGATCAGATATTACTGCGAACAAAACACACTACAGACAGCAGGCTCACCCGCACACGCCAACACAACCGGACTCTGAACACTTCATGCACAGACAGAACGATACACAATTTTCACAAGTTGAAGTTGTTTATCAATTCGATACGTATGTATGTCATATTGTGGGAATTGCACAATATTCACATGACATATGTGATATGTGAATATATATATATTAATATTTATACCCCACATATACTTTTAATGTGCCAAATTTCATAAGTGTATGTAGATAGATATTAGATTAAGTATCTCTCAACTTAGGGAACAGTGCAAGTTTCATCGAAATTGGTTCAGTTGTTTACAAAATATCAGTCATACAACGGAACTCCTTTGCGACAAACAGCACGAATGTGTAAATTGAGTTAATGGGTATTCTGTCTATCCAAGTCAAAAGTGCGGTTACACTGTACCAAAACAGCACCGGCAATTTTGTTTTCTACGACAAGTTCTATAGTAATGTAGTCGGTCGGTCGGCGTGTGTGTGTGTGTGTGTTGTAATGTAGTCGGGGTCGCAAAACGGAAACAACAAGAGGTACCAAAGAAACTGATTTCCGAAACGAAAGTTATTTTTTACTTTGAATGTTTTATTTGGATGTCGGTTATTTTTTTTAGTGTAAGTAAACATTTTTTTATAAAGTTTACTTTTTAGTTGTGAAACACAACTTAGTACTGACAGCCAACACAAAAATCATAAACAATAGTACATTGAGATACAAGGGTGGAAAGTAGGCAAACGAGCTGTTGTCATTGAGATAATAATAGTACATTAATACCTCAATGGCTGTTGTGGGAAATAATAAAAACAAATCAAAGAATTCGATTTGTGTGTTCACAAAAAAAACAGATAATGGCGCGTTTTTCCAACTGGAGATATTTTTTTTACAACGACAACAGCCTATAGAGCCTATTCGATTTTTGAGAAATGTTGATTTGAAAATAATTAAACAAAACTGGTCATTAACAACCATTTAATAGTACATTGTCATACAAGGGTGGAAAGTAGGTTATTGCAAACGAGCTGTCATTAACAAGCCCGAGCCGAAGGCGAGGGTTTTTAATGACACGAGTTGGCAATAACCTACACACCCGTGTATCACACGACGTTTTTCAATACAGTTGTGAGAAACAGTAAAAACAAATCAAAGAATTAGATTTGTTTATTCACAAAATAAAAATTTTCAATATGGCGCGTTTTTGCAACTGGACATATTTTTTTACAAAGAAAACAGTTTATACAGCCTATTCGATTTTTGACAAACGTTGATGTAATAATAATTAACTTAAAACTGGTAATTAAATATGTTAAACAACTATTTAAAAAAAAATGAGAATTCAATGCTAAAACGTACGGAATCATAAATTTTTCCTCGTATAAAATCGTATCCCATTTTATTCTATATATGAAAACTCCTTGCTGCAAAACTTTTTTAAATTGACTTATAAATTTAAAACTAAACTGCAAACATAATGATCGAGCTCGTAAACAAAAGTCACGACCGCGTAACAGAAAGATGCCTATGCGTAAGATTTAACTTTCGAATCATAATTATAGCCTCTGAAAGTACGCCATGTTTAACAACTGTATTGAAAAAGACTTTTAAGAATTCAATGCTAAAACGTACGGAATCATTCATTTTTCCTCGTATAAAATCTATCCCATTTTATTCTATCTATGAAAACTCCTATATATTCTATGTATGCGAACCGGAAGACGTTGCGTTAGAAGGCCTCCCACAGGTGGACCGATGACCTGGTGAAGGTTGCGGGTATCCGCTGGTTGCGGGACGCACGAGACCGGTATATGTGGCGACGCTTGGGGGAGGCCTATGTCCAGCAGTGGACGTCTTTCGGCTGATATGATGATGATGAAAACTCCTTGCTACTAAACTTTTTTAAATTGACTTATAAATTTAAAACTCAACTGCAAAAGTAATGATCGAGCTCGTAAACAAAAGTCACGACCGCGTAACAGAAAGATGCTTTTTTTTGATTGATGCTTTTCGAATCATAATTATAGCCTCTGAAAGTACGCCATGTTTAGCAACTGTATTGAAAAATAGTTTTTCTTAAAAATGGTATGTAATGTTGTCATAACATCTCTAAAAAGTATCCAGAAAGTGAACTCTATCGGAGACTTATTCACAACTAGGCAACTGTCCAGTACGAAGTGAGATTTTAAATTTAGAATCTCCTACTGTCCAGTAAGTAAGTATGTAATTTACTTACTGGACAGTAGTAGGGATTGGTCCGATATATCAAAACGTAACTTATATCGGATATGTGTTAGATATCATATCATATCGATCTATATCAAAATAACCGATGTTACAAAAACTGTATCTAATAAAAACCTTACTAGCGTGCGAGAACGAATAAATCAAAACTTAAAACCGTAACAATGCGGAAACGTACGAACTACGAACAAAACTCAAACTTCACAAACGATAGGAACCATAATTATGCGCTACTTCTCTTTCTAACTATTATTTCGCGTTCGTTGTAAGTTTGCTCATCTAAATAACATTTTTACTTATGCAAACTGTACTAAATGATATCGATATCTGAATACCGTTTTCGATATCGATATGAAATCTGTATATCGGTTACATAACAATTGTGCAAAAAACCGAAAACATCCATCTCTAGACAGTAGGTCATCCTCTTCAGATCTGCTTAGAAAAAAAAACATAGTACCAGCCAGACACATATTAGAGTCTAGCCATTATAACATGGTTATAGGAGGGAAGAGGAGGGAGGCTCCAAATATATATCTTATCTCTCTTTCTATGGTATGACATTTTATGAGATAGATATATTTTTGAGTCCGTTAATCAAGACGTACAACAAACAAATTGAAATGCCCCCGGTAAATCGATCACAATATCTATCAGTAATTGCCCAAAATTCGAACACCTTCAATATTAATTAAACGATTTTGTTGTTAAACTTTCTTTCATTTTTGACAAAAGCATTATACAAGCCTCAACCAGTAAGAAAGCCATCCTGGCCTCGTATATAACCGGACTTAAGGTTAACTCATACTTGGCCAGGAAGGCTTACTTACTGGATTCTGCAGTAATGTACAAAACTAGTTATACCTTAAACACCTGGACAAACATGCAACTTGAACATAACTGGCGATACAAAACTTTTAAACAAAAAAAAAAACAACTGACTTCCAAATAAAAATACTACAAATTGAAAAATTACTTCAGTTTCGGCATTCGGTGTTCCTGTTTTCGTTTCATCGTTTTTTGACACCGACTTCCGAAATTCGTCATCAGATCTTTACCAAATCTAAAGGGGCCATTTCGGCATAAACTTTTTTCGAACAAAAAAATAATTTTGTAAATCCGTTTATATATGACGGACCTATGCCCGAACTTCCTCCTTTTTGGGAAGTCGGTTAAAAACAGGATATACATGACTGTACAAATGTGCTTTTTAGTGTTTTACTCTGGAAATCAGTTTAGTTTTTGTTAAAAAGATTTTTTATTTTCAAAATTTCACTTTTTAGTTGTCAAACACAAGTAAGTAGGCACTGACAACCAACGCAAAAATAATTAACAAAAGAGTTATATATTACAAAAACGAAAACTAAAACCTGACGACAGCAAAATCGCGCTCTGAAAAGTATGAAATAAGAAAATATTCTTAGAGGGTAGTCGGCCACACGAACAGACAGACAGACAATGAAGTGATCCTATAAGGGTTCCATTTTTATCCTTTAGAGGAACGGAAACCTAAAAATGAGACCAACTTGAACGGATGGCCAAATCTTTAAGGAGTAGAATAGAATTGATCGAAATGAGACCAACTTGAACGGATGGCCAAATCTTTAAGGAGTAGAATAGAATTGATCGAAATGAGACCAACTTGAACGGATGGCCAAATCTTTAAGGAGTAGAATAGAATTGATCGAAATGAGACCAACTTGAACGGATGGCCAAATCTTTAAGGAGTAGAATAGAATTGATCGAAATCGAGGAATGATCGAATAGTGGGCAGTAACTCAAGGAAAGAGTTTCTTTTATTTGGATCTTTAAACTGGGCCTTAACCATATAAAAGCAGATATATAACTGAAATGTTAAGTAATAAGGAAAATATTAAGCGCTAGTCCTCTCTCCTAGACACTGACTGTACGGCTGTACCTAGAATGTTGCTGTGTCCGACAGGCTCCGTAATTGTTTCTGTAACTTATATTCACCACCTGTATGTACATTATGGATGCAATACATTTAATTTAAATTTGAATTTGAGTTCAGTTTGAAAAAAAGTGAACTTACGTGATCAATCATCATCATCAATACATAATAAATCTGTAGAAAAGTAATTTTTGTACAACGAAATTATTTCCAAAAAATATAGCCAGGGTGTTAAAGGATAACCAACAAAAACTATTTCCGGCATTTTTGGAATTTTTCTCTGTTTATTTGTGCACGCATCACGTGAAATGTACGAAACCAATGTAGATTACTTTTATACATAAAAATTGTGCGTAACTTGAAGAATTACTTAGTTTTTGTTTCATCGCAATCGGTTCACTATCAAAAGTTAGATGAATTTATAGTATTCAAGATGTAAAATTATCACAACACACGCAATTCAGATACTCGGACAGTTGAACTCGATATTCGATAAACATTATGCCTTTGAGGTCATTTTCTGAATCGCGAAAGAATGATGACTATAGAAACAAAAGTGGTAGGTAGGTAAGTAGGGTAGGCAGGAAGGAAGTAGGGTAGGGTTGGCAGACAGATCACGGGAGCGAAGCCGCGGGCACAGCTAGTATGTAAATAAAAAAGAGATCTACAATGACCTATAATGCAAATGAGGACAAAAACGATCTTTGGAGAATACTCTAAGCAGAATGAAAATTATTACAATGCTGAATGTAGTCATGTAGTACAATCCTTGACACGTCAAATCTACCTTTGTATTGGAAATAATGGCCTTCAATTTCAATAATTTATCATTTAAAGATAAATAGGCAGGTAGCATAAGAAAAATACAAAAAAAGTGTATGCGACGAATTAAGAACTTCCTTCTTGTTTTGGAGTTGGTTAAAAACCAACAAAAAAGAAATGCTATTAGATAATCAAATGCTAATAGATTGGTACCATGTTTATCGATAACATTGTTTATATCGAAGATTAACGGCAACACGCAGAGCGGCGAGCGGCGAGCACAGGCTGGGGTTGGGGCGCGCAGACATCAGCGTATTTAAGAGCACATAAATCTAAGACAGCAGCCCCCTCCTGCCTCGCCGCCGCCGCCGCGCACTCCCGCGGTCCTCACTCACAATGTGCTCACAACACTATGTGAGGACAGAAATCATTCGCTCAACCCTCATTATTGCTTGCAGAGCTAGCGCCATACTGTGCAGTTTGCAGCTACGGCTTGCCTGAGCAGGACATATCTACGTACTGACGTCCCACGTGGGCCGTGGCACGGGGACGCGTGGCTGTGCGTGCAGTCCTGGGCGCTCGTCTAACAACAGGAGAGGAGTGAGGAGGACTCTAACCACAACGTGTTCTGTTGAGTTGGACAGGTTGGGCTACACAAAATAATGTTGGTGTTCGACTAGTCACAAAAAATGAGTCCGAGCTGGGTGCTCTATATCTGCGATCCTCACAACTTGTGAGTGCGGTGCGGTCGCCCCGCCAACTACCAACAGCAACAACTAAGTTTAGTGAAGCGCACTTTTTATGTTCAGAATATTAACAAGCTCCGACAGCGTCATACGCTCGCAGGTAGTTTATATTGGCGCGGGTCAATGACCGCATCACTTATATAAATCGGCGCCGCGACTGCGGAGATCCCTTTAATCGTTTGAATTAATGTCTCGGCGCCTCCCTAGTTTAAACCGGAGCAAACAAATTGAGCCAAACTATCTATATGCGGATGAACTAGTCTGTATTCATAATGGTTACATTATAACCTAGTTGAGGTAGCACACGAGGTAGCTCATGTACACAGACAGTTACCTACTGGAATCTTGTAAGTAGTGTATGTTTGTAAGTAGTGGGACCTCTTTCTTAGTAGCTCGCGTTCGGTGTCGGACAACGCCATAAACGATCTTACTGAAAAGTAAAAAAAGCCCGACATATTTTTATTTCGTACTACGTAATTTATCTAGTACGAGTAGGTAGTAGACAGTCTTCGATCGCCAATCTATATTGAACACGTAATTATGACACGATATCTTGTGGAAACAGCCCGATTCAAACAGTAAAACGCCCATAACTTTTGCACACCTGAACCGATTTTCATCAAACTTAGCTAACAATACTCTCGATAAAGTCACCTTTCAAATAAAAAAGAAACTAAATCAAAATGTGTTCAGCTATGACGCCACAAGAATATCGCGCTGAAATAATTGTTTTGCCACAGAATCCACCGCACCCGCGCGCGGTAATGTTTTGAACTCTACGAACAGGTAGAAAGAGACAAACATTCAATATAAAAACAGGTAGGAACAGGCCGCGGAATTTTCATCGCAATGCGTGTTGCCTTACCACAGATAATATAATACTAGCATAGCCTTACACGGGTCACTGAACACAATATGGTTGTTGCTGCCGCCCGCCCTAGCTACTTGTGAACAGTAGAGTGGTGTGCGGTGAGCAGTGTGTGTGATGTGTGTGGGGTGCATCAATGTGTCGGTACTTACAGCGTGTGCAGCGCCGGCAGCGGCGGCAGCGCCGTGTCGCTCAGCTCGCTGATGAGGTTGCCGGCCAGGCTCCTGCAACAGTCGCATTCTACACTATACGCATACTACACGCGCCACCAATAAACTGGAATCACTTTTTTTACAATTTTGTTAGCTTTCAAATGATAGCACCAAAAGATTTAATAGTACATTGTTATCCTAGGGGTGAAAGTAACTTATTTAGTCCCGAGACGGGGTTTGGCGCCCGGAACGAAGTGAGGGCGCCAATAGTTCGAGGGACTAAATAAGTCTTTAACCCGAGGTAAACACTGTGCTTTTCATTACAAATACAAGGAAAGTAAAAATAAAAACATGAATTAGCTAAAGAAAAATGAGTAAATTTTATTTTACATTTAACAACAACTTTGATGAGATAATTTTATTTAAAGTTTATGGTAAAATTATAACAATTGGTTATAGTTAGTGACAGGTTTTTTCCGGGTATTTTGATATTTGATATTTTCTGGGAAACTTGTGTTTCTACATTATCCAGAGATTCTTGGGTGAATGTTGGGGACATTGATATTTGTCTATTTTCTTCAACTGTTACAGAAATAATTTTGGATTGCACCGGATAATCTTTTGAAGTGCTCGGTTGTGTAGAGTCAGTGGAATAGAGATTTATCATTTGTGTTACTCTGTGTGATATCTTAGTTTTATTTTCCACTGACTCTTCTATGTAGCCTTCAGCTACTTTACTCGACTTCCAACCTCCATGCCTTTTAATGAGAGTTAAATCGGCACCAGAATCGGCTAGCAAAGTAGCCGATGTTCTTCTAAAGCAGTGACCCGAATATAGATTTGAGTTTGGCAAATTAAGGTAGGTGGCTATCTCTTTAGGAATATTTGGGGGTAGGTGGAACAGGGTGTAAAGTCCCACGAACCTCCATAGAAAAGGGAGGATCCTTCGACCAGACGGGTGTTGTGTCTGGTCCGGGCAACTGCCCGACGGTTGTTGTCGGACTGTTGTATGTGTTCTAATCGCGCCGCAAACTTTACTTGCGCGATGCAGGATTTGTGTGACGTCATGTCTTTGGTTCGTAAGTGGCGGCGCTGGTGCCGCTACAAATACTAGTGTTAAACCTTCTTGGTTACTTTGGTTACAATGCCAACACCCTGGCCATAGAAAGTATTATTTGATGTAAGGTTCAAACTACTGTCACCTGTTAACAAAAAAGAGAGAAAAACAGCTGATTACATGTCACTAACATCAAACACTGCGTTTTACTTAAATCTACAAATTGAGTATATAATAAGTAATAGAAATCTTGTTTTTGCCAATTACTTGCCGCAGACACTTCCCTTTATGATAATTTATGAAAAAACGGTTCGTTTCTATACCACTTGGTCGTAATTTTCGGTATTTTTCTATTATATATACAAATTCTTTTTTAATAACGAAGGTTCGGTCAACTTTAGTTTTAGTGCCACGTAACTTCACCAGTAATATATCACCTTGTTTCTCAATGTCATCAACCGTCATATTTACTAGTTCGATACTTCTGCAAGCGCCACTTATTGCCAATATCAACACTACCTGAAAAGTAGATAATTATATCTCTTTAATTGGTGTATAAAATATAGAAAGTTACAATTTGATACAAATTTCGTATAAATAAGCGAATAACAATAAAAAGATTAGCTTACCTTCATTACTAGGTGTATTTCATCAGGCGCTTGGTTTAAGAAGGTTTCTACCTCTTGAGAAGTGAAAACTTTGGACTTTTTCGATTTAAATCCATCAGATTGCCTTTTGAGAAACGATGTTACCCTCTCGAAATCCTTTAAATGTACATTGTGTTTAGTACTTAATGTTGTCTTTAACATAGAATACACGCTCCATAAGGTTGAAGGTTTGTAAGTCTTTGATAATTCGTTGAAATATATTAGCAACACGTTTTCTGATAACGATTTCACTTTTTTCTCAGCGCGCCATCTCATAAAATCGTCATACGATTTTAGGTATCTTTGTTTTGATTTGGGTGGTAAAAGGTTTTCCACTACCGCTTTAGCCTCTTCTCTTATAAAATCAGGCGTTAAATTCATATCAGAATCAGATGAACTCATTTTATAGGTACAAATCTCTGCTATACGTATATAAACAAAAGTCTTCAAATCGAAAAAATAAATGAAGATCGAATTGCCGCTTTCCCGCCTATTTTGTTTGATTTTTTTTTTCTGTGGCCGGCCAGCTATTCAGCCATTATTTTTTATTTTCATCACTGAAAAAATGGTAAATATTTTGCCCAAATCTAAGTTACTTTAAAGAAATTGTTGAAACTAAATTATAATATAGTTAAAAAAAATATATTCTTTAGTCAATACTTAACTTTAAGTTATTTCAATTTCACATCGTGGCTGTATAGAAAGTAGGAACATGGTTCAATAGATATCAGAAAAGGAACTAGTTTTTTTTAAATAATTTGACAGCTGTCAGTTGAAAACGATTCTCCCTAGGGCTGAAAAGTATTACTTTTAACCCGCTCCTCAAGCAACTTCAGACCTACTTTCCGAGTATGAGTAATGAAAAATTAATTTAATTTTCAGCCTAAGTTTAGGCACAGATAATATAATACTAGCATAGTTTAGGGAAGTTTTTATTAAAAAAAACATTGCAATAGGTCGAAGTTGTGGACGTCTTAATGAGTAGGAAGTCAAATATGAAAAGATTTTTTTTTAATTTAAATACAATTTATGTTATTTACCCCTCAATAGTTTGTGTTACCCGCCCTGGCCGTAATGACTGCTTGTAAATGAGTTTCCTAATATGGAATCCTGTGGGAACTCCTGCCACACTTCGACTAAAGCAGTTTTCAGGTCTTCTTTCGATGCCGGAGATGGACATCTTTCTCGTACCCGCCTTTTCAGCTCATCCCACATATTAAGACCGTTGTGGCACCGTGTGGCCGTGTTTGCTAACATTACAATAAAAGAAAGGCTAACCAAGGTGTTAAATACCTAAAGGGGAAGCTTGGCTATATAAAAAAGAATGGTGGCCAGCGAGGGAATACATTGCCATGATCTACAATCGTTTGCTGGCAATTACCACATCTTTTTTGCTATCGGGCCTGAACTTTTGGGAAAAAACACAGGGAGTGTGCTACTTTTACATCATTAAAACCAAACCGGTGACAACCATCAGCACTTCTTAAAATACCACATTCCTAGGGAGACGGTAAAGGGGTCTCCGATGAGCCTCGCTGTGCACGGCAGCACGTGATCACTGTGCCATTGCCTTTCCTGAGATCACTCGGTGGACAGTCAGAGTTTCCACTCTGAGTACCCTAAAACCCAGAGTTCCACCTGACATATATGATATAGGAGGGGTTTCGCCGTGTTAGGCGTCGAGGCGGTTGCCTCCACGATGCCTTCTTTTCCACGTGGGGTCGCCATATTCCTCACTGATACTGGCAGAGACAGGTCTCGCCCGATCCTGGCGACCAAGACCCACGGCTCAAAGGCCCAAGAAGAAACTCCTCAGGCGTGTGCTGTGCAAAATCCATGTCTACAATGATGGCAATTTGCCGTGGCCTCTTACCCTATTCAGGTACTCACCGACCGACCGCAACCGTGCCTGGTTAGTACCTGAATAAGCCTGTAGGAGATGCGTACCGCTCTTTTCAGCCAGTCACGTGCTATTCAAATAACCATTTTCCGATGCAGGCTGTTGATTTTAGTCGTGCAGCGTCGAACATCTGACAGTCTGTTTCTGCCTCCGAGATTGGTCTATGCAAAGCGCCCAAGCCTTCTAATCCGGGGGTAGAGAAGCTCGAAATGCTCTTCGAAGCCCCACCATTCAGGTTTAAACCCAGATAATGGACTTGTGCACCTTCTATTGTCACTAACGAGCTGCTAGGCAGCGCCTCAGTTTTATGAGGCGCTATCTGTAACCCGAGCTCGCGAATCCACGCCAACCGAACGACTCTTGGCACTCCGAGCTAGGAAATCTAGATGGTATCATTGAAGGTATCCCCAGCAGTCGAGTATTTGTAGTAGAAGTTCTGAGAAAAAGAAAACTCACTTTGTTTGAACATAAAAAAAATTGCCACTTAAGCGCACCTATCCAGACTACAAATTTTACATTTTCAGTTTAGTTAAAGTATTATTCTGATTTACCATTATATTTGACTCGAAATTTCGAAACTGAGGAGTCCAATTTCGTAAGCTAATTTCGAAATTGAAAATGTACGAAACTACATGCCCTAGTCTACGAGGCTTACCCAACTGAACAAACAATGGTTGGGGTGCGCACCCCGCGCGCCGTGTACTGGTACTTGTACATATTCCAAAAAAGATATAAAGAGCAGTGGTGGCCCAGTGGTAACGGCCGCGACTTACAAGTTGTAGGTCGTAGGTTCGAACCCAGGCAGGCGCTTTACTTTGTGTAAGTTATTTCATCACCACTGCTCTCAAAACGGTGAAGGAAAACATCGTGAGAAAACCGTCTTAGAACCAAAAATTGGAAGACATGTGATATCCACCAACATGCACTGGGTCCGCGTGGTGGTTTACGGCCCATTCCCTCTCACAGGGAGGAGGCCTGCACGCACAACGGACCAGATCTATCCATATTCCAAAATAGAATAAAGTAAACTAGATTATCAAATAATATTTTGGTTTCAACTAAAAATATATTTTATGTGTTACCAGATTTAGATTATCCGTGTAGTGTCAGCGTCCTGCGAATCGACGAATGTAGTAATGACCTCGCGTGGTGTACTTATTGTAGCTAGTCTCACGCACTCACCTCCTCTACGGAGGATTGTACGAGTGTAGCAAGTGAGGGCTGCGTGCACGCGGACGCCGGAGGGGAGGGAGCCCTCGGGCAGGTGGCCCTCAGATACGTCATCCGGAGTGGTCAGCGCACGCGGCAGCTCTGGGCTGGGCAGAGGCCACACGCGACGCGTCGTCGGTTGCTCTTCAGCTGTTCTCTCCCATTTTCATAACTCATCTGGGTATGCAGACACGCAGTTGCCTTTCAAGTTTTCTTTTGAAGCCCAAAATGCCGATCTGTGTAGTAGATATTGATGAGACTGCTTGAGAAACCCTTTTAAAAGAGCTGCTTCTTGCTACGGAATGCTAGATTCCGAAAAGAGGCAGTACCAGAGTGCGTTGAGATATTAATGGCTACTCGTATCTGCATTCAAACAGCTTATATAAAAATATGCGGCAAGCATCTGAATAGCGCTGCAGGCTAATTGATGGTCTACAGTTTGATGTCAACGTTCTTGGCTGACAGGCAATAAATGAGTTCTGTGAAGTAGTGAGCAGAGGCGCGCGCCATAGAGCCGACCGTGCGCGTGGCCAGTGTGCGACACTCCGACACCAGCACTCGCTATTAATTATAAATACCGCGAATTATGATGCGCTATATATAGCAGTAAGTGTGTCACAGGCACACGACACACGGCACGACGGTCCAGCATCGCTGCACTCCTCTCGTCCACTGTTCAGTTTGCGTACGATTGTCCTGTGCTTCGGTTCTGGTATCAATGTTGCAGTATTATTCGCTGTGTCGATAGTTGTAACATTATTTATTTGCGGAGACATTAAAATACAAGTAAAAATTGTTCAACTTACAGAATTAAATGACAAGACTAAAGTAGTAAACAAGTGGGTGTAGAGGGGCGTGGAGAGGACGGGTGGAGCTCGACAGATAACAGAGTGCCGAGCTTACTGCAGCACTTATCTGCGAAGTTTAGCGGCGCCTCCAAGTGGGTCAGCGCCGTGTGTTGCGAACTTAGTTTAATAACAACGCGCTAATAGACGTGCTAGCACAATGCTGTCCCACCGGCAGCCGGTACATCTCACAATAGCCGCGTCCACGACGTTGTCGCAGGGCGCACGTAGTTAGTATGCATACGTACAGAGTCTGCAGGTGGTGCAGAGGCGCGAGCGCGTGCGCGGGCACGTCGCGCAGCAAGTTGCGCGCCAGGCGCAGCGTGCGCAGAGCGCGCACTCCGCGCAGCGCGCCACTGTCCAGCTCGGAGATGAAGTTGTCCTCCACCGACCTGCACAAACAAACGAGCGCGTGATCCACTGCAGCTAAAGAAGAAAGAAACCGGCCCGGTAGTCGGCGCGGGTACTGCTTACCAAATCACAGTTAGGATAGATCTTTCCAATGGATGGAACTTGTAACATAAATGGATGGCCTTCAGTATCTTATAATAAATGTATCCACATACTATCTGTAAGTGTATTGAACTATCACGAAAGCTTAAATGCGCATGCCATGATGCCACATGCTTTATGCTCTCTCAATTTTATTTTCGTTGTCATAGACCTCTTGCAGGTTCTTGTAGACCCCTGCGGATCCAAGTGGGCCACTTTGGAAATGACTGATCCCAACGATAGGCGGCCCACAATAGCTGCGTGGGAGTAATTTAACCAAGAACCTCCTATAATAGGGCTCATCGGGCGTAGACGCCCTACTCAACATTTGCAGCCATCTGGAACACGGGCGAGTGGCCGGATGATTGGGTAAACCCAATAATTCCACCGCTGCACAAGAAAGGCTCCACAGAAAAATGCGATAACTACAGGACCCTAGCCCTTATATCCCACGCCAGTAAAGTGTTGTGTATGATTGAAGAATCATCTATATCTATACTATAATCTATACTGATATATTAATATTATTAAGAGGAAAGATTTTTTTGTTTGTTTCTTTGTTTGTTTGTACTGAACCGATTTGAAAAATTATTTCACCAATAGAAAGCTACAACATTTCTGAGTGACATAGGCTATTTTTTAATCCCGAAAATGGGTCCTGTGGGGTGGTCCACGGGAGCGAAGCCGCGGGCAACAGCTAGTAATATATAATATTATAAAGAGGAAAGATTTGATTGTTTGTTTGCATTGAATAGGCTCCGAAACTACTGAACCGATTTGAAAATGCTTTCACTTTCGGGAAGCTACACTATCCGCCGGTGACATAGGCTTTATTATATTTTCAAAAAAAATAGGGATCCTTTGTACGAGCACGCTCGACAATTTTATGCTGACGCCCGCGATCATATGTATTTACTTTTATTCATTATTACATGCGCATTGCTGGACTTGTAGAGTCCAGCAATGCGCATGTAATAATGAATACTCTTAATACTCCTTATTAAAACTCCAATAATGTAAATCAAGATGTAAAAAATTACCTAATATATTCTTTACATCGCGTGCGCTGCGAAAACTATTGACGATAGAATAAAATAATGTACTACGACTTTGCAGAACACATCATTATTTACAAAAAGTGTCGCAACAGCATATGTCTAACTATTACAGTTATGCCACAAAGTCAAAGTCAAAGCCATTTATTTGCATTAAATGCGGTACAAAGATGGTATAAATAAGTTATTAGCACAATGACACATTTCGCCATAAGTTGGCATGCAAATATTAAGATATGAGTTAAGGTGCTTACAATAAGCAGATCTCATAACACATTATTTTTATTAGGTATTTAACCTGTTAAGTTTAGTAAACTCTTCAAAACACTTAGTTTACTTACTAAAGTAGACTATGAAATTATATGGTTAACAACACATAAAATATAAATCAAATAATATCATAAAAGGCAGTAGATAGAAATTACAACAACTAATAACAAGATAATCTACAATACATTCCTGTAATGATAAGATTGACATGGAGTTTTTATTAGAAATTCGTTAATAGAATAAAAGCTGTGAGAAATGAGCCACTTTTTTAAAACTATACAGAATTTTCTGTAAGGGAGATCGGTTATAAAGGAGGGTATAGAATTATAAATAAGAGGGGCCATGTAAACACAACTACGTCTAAATAATTCGATTCTGGGTACAGGCAATTCTAATACATACTGTGTAACTTTTCGTTAATTATTGTTATTTTTAGTATTAAAAAGTGAATAATTAGTTTTTACAAATTTAGCGATTTCATATATATACAAGGAACGGTGAGGAGATTGTGTGCTTTATATACTGGTCTGCAGGAATCAGTCCAGTCCATATTAAAAATGGTGCGGATGCATTTTTTCTGTGCCAACAGAACTCTACAAAGTTCAGAGGAGTTTCCCCAGACAATGATGCCGTAACGGATGACGGAGCAAACATAGGCATGATACACCATTAGCGCAGTTGGTTTGGATGTCTCATCTTTGACTTTTTTTAGAGCAAAAACAAACCTATTAATCTTCATGCATATTTCATTGATATGCTCCCTCCAGGTGAAATGTTCATCCAGTGTTATACCCAGAAATTTTGTTGTTTTTATCTGTTCTACTATTTGATCCCTATGTTTTATTTTAAGATGAATATTTTTACTCTTTTGTGTTTTAAAATTTAATATTTTAGTTTTATCAACGTTCACTTTTAAAGCATTTATATCTAACCATGTAACTATTTTATTCAAACTGGTATTTATATTAGTCTCATGTGTTTCATGATTTTTACCATCTAGGATAACTGTTGTGTCATCTGCAAATAAAACACACTCTTGTTCTATTTTTTGAGGAAGATCATTGAAGCATCTTGGGCCCTCCATTATTCCTTGTATATAACAAGATGCTTCCCTGCGGAACTCCAAAGTAATTTTGTCGAGGCTGAAAGTTGAAGTTGATGAGACTGTTAACTTTGTCATCAAATTTTGTAATTTGGGTAGTCTGAGTTCTATTGGATAAATACGATTTAAACCATTCCAGTGCTGGTCCCCTAATACCAATTCTAGATAATTTGTCGATTAGAATGTTAATAAGTGTTCTTTTATTTTAAAATTTAATTGAAATGCCGCCGCTAGAAAAGGCTCTTTATTTGTATCTTGGTATTAATCCTTATCAAAATAAATTAATTCATATTCAAGACTTCAATACTTTTATAATTTATGCATTTATTGGTTTTCGGAAATTCTACCTCTAAAGGGGTAAAAAAGGGTTGAAAGTTTGTAAGAAATTTTTATAGTTTGCAAATAGGACACATGAAATTAGGTTTACGATCTTGGTTAATAAAACAACAATGAGTTTTTTTTTAAATTTCGGAGGTTCTACCCCTAAAGGAGTAAAAAGTCGGTTACGTGAAATTAAAGACATGCGCTTTTGGCTGATAAAAAGAATTCATGATTTTTGGAAATTCTACCACTAAGGAGGTAAAAAGGTGGAAATTTGTTGGGCTTATATATTTGACAATTGGAATAAATACTAACCTTAGTAAATAGTAAAGATTTACATTATTAGTTTTTCAAAACTACTCCTAAAAGACGATTAAGGGGGTGTTAAAGATTTTTTTATGCATTTTACTGTACAGGGCTTCTTTTTATAATGTAGGGGAGCACTACGAAGGGATTTTTGAAAATTCAACCTTTAAGGGCTTGAAACTAAAAAGTCATCTGTAGGATTAAACACGGATCACGCGAATGAAGTCGCGGGTGAAGTGCTAGTACATTATAAACAAAAGAATCCGCCAGTGCTTAGACTGGCAAATTCCACAACAGCCGGCTGACTTCGTCAAAGGCAAAGGGACTCGCGAAAAAATGACATGTCATTGTCATCCTGTGTTACTTTAGCAAGACGTTTGATTGCGTGATTTGGTCGGCATTGTGCTAGATACTGGAACATCTCGGAGTAGCTGAACACCTAGAGGCTCATATCCAATCTCTTTGTCAGACCAATCAGGGTGTGGTAAGGACTGACAAATCAATATCGAGCTCTTTCAGCTTCGGCGGGTGTAAGACAGGGTGACACTCTATCTGGGAGATTCTATTTAATATTTATGGGGAGTCATCAGACGAACTTGTGAAACCGTGGGGTCACAATAGTTGGCACCAAAATAACTCATTTTCGCTACGCAGATGATACTACACTACCAGCTGTGAGTGAAACTGAAATAATAAACCGCTTTGAAAGAATGGAATAAAAGATACTTAATTCAAAAGATCAAAAAACCAGTCGGGTTTTTTGATCTTTTAAATTAACTTATTTTTATAACTATTTAGATTTTTTTTTTTTCTGATGGGATTGGCAGAAATTAAAATTTGAGCCCCCATAATATGGCGCCCAAAAGCCGGCATTTTTCTATTTTCCAATTTTAATAGCCAGTGACACTAGCAATGTTACGACGATTCGAATTGACGTAAGAATCATCAAAATCAGCCAACGCGTTTGGTCTCTAGAACGCCACATAGGAACAAACATACATACATACATATATAGACTGATAAACACATTACCCTCCTTCGGCAGTCGAGTAAAAAATTTGTATGGAACTGGGGGGTGACCATAAGCTCTTAGAGAGGTATCAATTTGATATCGAATAAGGGACAGATGTATCTGACTTTGTATACATCTGTCACTTAGGTACTCGATATCAAATTGATACCGCTCTAAGAGCTTATGGTGACCCCTCAGGACAGGTGCTCTAACACTGGAAACTGTAAGCGATGTTATCCACCTAAGCGCAACTATTAGCAACTAAGTCCTACGAGAAGGATATCATGACACGTATATGGGTGGCCATAGACCTACTGAAACATCATTATTTAAAGTATAAGTAGTGAAGAGCAGTTAGGTAGCGCCTGGGGGCAGGCGGCAGGCGGCAGGCTTCAGGCAGGCAGCGCTCGGACGTAACTTTATGTAAACGGCACGAGGTCAGCGGAAGAGCGCTCTTCCTGCGCCGGGCGGCCGCAGCCTCTCGCCACCACACCGCGCACCGCGCACTTAGTTACACACACCTCGCGAGCCGCCAGCCCCACGCGCCTCGGTCTAACTACGACGTCACCTCATTTGCCTTGAGGCTCGACACGATTGCAATAAGTCCTTCTATCATCAAAGCGAATACTAAGTGAAAGGAACGTTTCTATTAAGATAAGAAAGCTTAACTCTTGTGGGACAAGTAATAGGCGGCGGCGGCGCTCTTGACTCGTACTCGTATAGGTATACGTACAGCGCTCGTCACTTTAAATAATGATGTTTTTGTAAGAAAAAGCAGAAATACTTATAAAATTTGTGCACCTCAACAAAGAATTCAACTGTTTTCTAATAATGTCTACTGCATGGCAATTAAAATATATAATAAATTACCCAATGCATTTAAGATTCTTAACTTTATGACATTTAAAAGAAATTATTTAACTTCCTATTACAAAAGTGTTACTACTCAACGACTGAGTTTTTAAATGAAAGATTTGATTCTAAATTTAAATTAGATGACTACTGACATTTGTGCGAATTGAATAGAATTTTGTTATTTATTTGACATTGTATATCTTTTTTATTATTTTTATTATTGTATTTCATTTTTGACATTATGATTACTAATATAACTCCTGAGCGTGCATGTAACGGTAATTATTTTTTCCCTTTTTCATGACATTTGTTTATTTGTTAATGTTTAATTTTGACATTGTCTTCTAATCCTTATCATTTAAATTATTTTCAATATTTGTACGCTGGAAACAGCAGAATATTATGGACATGATATTATAATTTGTAACACCTTGTAAAACAATATTCTGACAAATAAATAAATAATAATTATTATTATTATTTCATCGAAACTTTTCACGTTACTTATCATACATAGTTAGGTATTACTAACTCAATAACCACGTGGTAGTACCGCTCCTTAATTATCATAATAATAAAGCGACGCGCGTCGCGCGTCATCCCGGACAAGTACTTGAATAGTCGAAGATGCCAGCGGCGCGGCGCCTATAGTTCTCGCCAAACTTCTTGGCCGCCCTGAAGTTGGCTACAATGGCTGCGCAGTTGTAAATCTCATACAAAAACAGCACCGTTCGTGCCTTGCGCATCGTTGTTTGGCGAGCACTATACACGCGGTCGCATTTACACATGCGTGTGATTAGCAATAACAGTCCACTTGATAGGGATTGCACAATCTGGATTTCTTATAAATCCGGCTTTCTGTGTTCTCGTCCGATTGAAAGCCGGCTTATCCGGCTTTTTGGAATTTTGAGTATTTTAAGTTGATTTGATAAAACTGAAATAAAATAGCGCAAATTATTTAAAATCTGCATAATTATTTTATTCGCTCAATTACGACGCACGACTGAATAATTGAATGTCCATCGTCGTCCACATCATCGCTTACCATCAGGTGAGATAGTGGGCAAGCGCAATCCAATAAAAAAAGAAAAACAACTAAAATAAACAACAAAACTTTGGGTATCAGTCATGTTGCCCGTTATAAATTTTCTCAAAAATGGTGTGTAATGTTGTCATAACAAATCTAAAATGAATGTAATCTTCAATGTTAATTAAACGAATTTGTTGTTAAAATTTCTTTAATTTTTGAGAAAAGCATTAAACAAGCCTCAACCAGTAAGAAAGCCATCCTGGCCTCGTATATAACCGGACCTCACCTGCGGTTCGGTCCGGTTAACTCATACTTGGCCAGAAAGGCTTAGTTACTGGATTCTGCAGTAATGTACTATTTATGCTACAAGTGCGGAAAGTAGGTGATTTCCGATGAGTGGTATTTTTATTCACGAGCGAGCGAAGCGAGTGAGTGGATAAATCGACACGAGTCGGAAATCATCTTACGCACGTGTATCATACAACATTTTACTATGCATTGTGCGAAGAAATAAAAAAAAATATCTGAACCAAGCAATAAATTAATAAAATGGCGCTTATTCAAGGGCGCTCAGCATATCCACAGATTAACTAATAGTTCATAGTTCCTCGGGCATATCTACTGCGCATGTGCAAATAGCTGTCACGTCGTAACGCAAAAAGGCACGAGCAAAATATTCATTCTGCCAAACATATTTAATGAATATTTAAAATAAATTTATTGATCAAAATCTAAATCTAGAGTAATTAAAAACGCATTAAATGAAGTATTAGTTTTGTTTTACCTTTTATATGAATGATAATCTGTACTTAACTAATTTTTAAAACTTTTCTCAAATAATAAAAACTCTATGCGGCGGGCTGACGTTGGAGTTAAAAATTAAAAAAAGTACAGGAAAGTAAAAAGCACTAGTAAAAAAAAGTGAAACTTTCCGCACAGTTTGGCTGCATGGAAAACGCTCTTTTCGAGGACATGCATTGTAAAATAAGTTTTGAAATAAAAGTGAAACAACCGAATTTGAGTCTTAAAATCCGGATTTTACATTTATTTTCGAATTTCGAAGAATCCAGATTGCAATCCGTAAGTCCACATAACTACACACGATATTGAACACAAGTATGTAGCATCACTTTCTCCGCGCTATAGCCGCCGGCGACGCGTCACCCTGCGGCGCGCGGCGGCGTGAGGCGTGACAACCTTATTTTGATACGCGTGAGCTTTGCTCATGTCACCCTCGTCTCCGTAACTATTGATGAATCCCGCCTGCAACTTCACGGACTGCATGCAATTTAGCAATATTTTTGTGTTTAATATCTGGTGTAGAACTGGTGCGGCCAGTCGGTGATGGTGGGTGGCGCTGGCACCGGCTACTCGTTGGTATGGCAAGCGCAGCCCGAAATGTGCCGCGTTCATGTCGGTGTCCTACAGCAGAGCGTATTGCTAAACGTGTCTGGTATGTGGTCGCGTCAGCCGCGCAGGATCACGAGTGACGTGCGTGCCCGCGGAGGACGCGAGTGGCGTGTGAACGCGGAGCGCGCGCGGGTCGCACGCCGCCGCCGCGGGCCGCCCACTCGCAGCGCACGCATTGCACGTGTAGTACAAGTATTACAGTTGTTAGCATCTAATGCAATCATCATTTAAAGATAATCACATCATAAACAAGATCTAAATGAAGTGCATAAAGTAGCCACAAGTGCAAGAACCAAAAGCAGAAGCCTGAAGGAGCATGATATCACCCCTTTCAGGTCAGCAAATAGCCCAAATTTGTAAGTTGGTTGCCAACCACTCAACCAAACTTGGGATCCTCAAACCCAACAAACACTGGTTGTTTTGTTGGTAAGCCAAAATAGAACACTTGTAATTATAAAAGGAAAAAAAACATGTATGTTATCAGCGTTCTTAAAGTAGGTAGGTAGATCTGTTGGTTAGTGGAATGATTTGACTCCAGGGGGGTGACCATAAGCTCTTGGAGCGGTATCAATTTGAGATCGAATAAGGGACAGATGTATCTGACTTGTATACATCTGTCACTTACTCGATATCAAATTGATACCGCTCTAAGAGCTTTTGGTCACCCCCCAGTAGTCGGCTCGGGGTGCTGGTGCGGGTGTAGACCCGCGGAATGTGTGGTCGCGGGTCAAGGCACACCGCGCGCAGGACACTTGATAGCTGATGCTGTTGATGCATGCCACTAGGGCTGCAGCCGCGGGGCACGCCACCCTCCTGCGCACATCTCAGTCCGAGCCATTTGCTGACACACGATGTCGGAGTCGTCGCGCGGAGCAAACAACCCGCTGTTGTTTGCCATCACTTACCGTACCGCCACCGCCCCGCGCCCCGCGCCCCCCGCCTCCCGCAGAGGGCGCATGTAAAATATTGCCGCTATATATTTACTGTTTACCAACTATTTCTTTTGCAAATGTTCCGAGGTTATTTATTGTCATGCCGGGGACGGCTGGCGGATTAATTTGAACCGAGTGATGTATCGGTGAGCGTGACAGCGAGACTCATTCGCGTGTCGCGTCCAACAGGGCACATCACATGCCACAGCCACAAGTATCGGCCGCGTATTTGAGTTCCCGTAATTAATACATTTGCTAAGAATCAAATAAAAGTTTAAATTGAAAGATTTTGGGATTAACGTGCGATTGTCCTGCTCGCCGTCGCCACCCGCTAAGACTGCCACTGAGCCAGAGTGCTTCTCAGGACAATTCCAATAAGCCTAAACACGACTCGGACACAATGTTTTGACTCCATCACACATTATATATTAAAAAGTGTCCATCATTCTGTGGTCTTCTGTGTCAGTTCCATTTCATCAAATAAAATGTAACAAAAAATGCTATATGCTTATGTCTTTCCGAACTACTCATAGGTGGGCAATTTATAGTTTGAAAGTAAAAACCCAAGGGTAAGTAGTTTCTTCCACAAAATTAGTACAAGTTTCCAACTGAAATGAAGGGACTGTGTCAGGCAAACATTGTTGTCTTTGCCACGCACTCTTCATTCAGTTTTGAAGGAGTTAAAAAAATACTCGATGTTTGGATTTAATTCATAATGTCATATCCTCAGGACGTGAATTCGTTCTCACATTGATTTTACCTAGAAAAATATAAGAAGCTCGTGTAGATGTCGGTGAAGCAGCAGTTGACAATACGGGGAATCTGCGACAAAATCTGAAATATGTGGAGCAGCGTCCCTGTGAGCCAGTGACAAACAAGTCGCGAACCTCCTCGACGCGCGACGCTGAGTAATAGCCACCCGCCGCCGCCGCCGCCGGCCCGCTGCGTTGTGTTGTGAGCAAACGAGGGCGTCCCTTCCCCGGCCCGAGCTTCCCGGCTTTATTTACCGACACTTTTTGTCGTCTACAGATTCTGTGACGATAACAGTAAACAGGATTTACTGCAGCGTTACATTGCCATCGCGTACAGCGAAACGATCTGTGTCCAAAAAAGCTACAAATACACAATTTTTAGAGTACATGTCGACCGAGTTCCTACCGCTTGCGAACAAAGATTACCCTCCTAAGACAATGGATTGCTTCTTTATTATTGTAACGCGTGATTTGACTGAACTAGAATGTTCGATATACTCTGCTGTGGAACTCGCCCACAGTATACACAAAACGCAACAATTGGGCCACGGTCTCGTTGCTACCAACACAATCGCTCCAAATGTGTTTTGGCATAACCACAGCGATCTGATAAACAAACGCCGTCATAAAAGATTATTGATGCAGCCATCACGACGAGCGGCGAGTGGCGAGTATGCCACAGTAGCACTCAGCACCCCGTGAGCACGGGCACGAGCGACGTGACGGGGACGGATCTACTGCGGACTGAAGGTTGCGGTTAGATCATCACACTGACCGAGCGAGGACGCCATGGCTGTCGCACTCGGCATATGAGTGAGGAAGTAATCCGTTACCGCATTATTATTTGTTAATGTCTTCCTAAACATACAACTTATTTGTAATTAAAACAAAATTCAGCCTTATAAAGTCCAAGGTTAATTTAAATTTGGTTTACGCTAAGGAAGTTCGTTTAAGCTTAAGAGACATAGCTCATTCGTATTTGTTTTGAAAAGGAAAGGATCTGGATGTGGGGATATCGAGCAGTGCACACGATGTACGTGAGCAGGGCGAGCAGGGGCAGCAGATGCAGCAGATGCGGGCAGTACTCACAGGAAGTGCAGGTGGTGCAGGTCCAGCAGCGCATGCGCGGGCAGGCGGCTCAGCGCGCAACGGTCCAGCCACAGCCGCGCCAGCGCCGCGCCGCTCAGCGCGCCGCCTGACACCGACTCCAGCCGGTTCATGGACAGGTTCCTGCGGACAGACCACCCAGATCAGCACCGATCACTACAACAGTAATATTCCACATAAGAAGCTCGTCCAGCAAACGTTAAGGACTAAACGTTTCTGGTACAAAACGAATAGCCCCACTTATGATTACATATTAATTATCTAGCTACTATATAAAAATCTTTTTTACAATAAAATACAATCGCAATCGCATTTCACCAAATTAATTACTTTTTCATCCAGTTAATTACTATATTAAGAATATTACTAAATTTTTCGTTTAAATTAGCATTTGTTTGGCACGAGGTGAGGATAGAAACATCATCTGTGTAGGTCCCGTTTATAGTTTTAGTTTGGTCGTTTATGTATATAAAGAAGAAGAGACAGTCCACTGCACTTCCGGGGAATTGAAGCATGTATTGGTCTGACATCTGATCTTATCTGCTGTATTTATTTTGTTTCCTTATTATACCTAATGTTCTACCTCAACAAATTGCTCTCTGCACTGTAAAGATGAAGCAAACCAGTCGCGTACTCCTACTCCGTATAGCTTATTCATTAGTATTTTAAATTGCACCTTGTCGTAGGCCTTAGTCATATCGAGTAGTATTCCTATTGCGTTCTGTTTGTTATTTATATTATTTAAAGCTTTTTGTACATCTAAATACTTCAAGCCACACACCATCAATGATATTGTAAAGAAGCCGGCACAGATGCTAGGATTTGTAAAACGGAACACTAGGGACTTTCAACGACCTATAATTTATAAATTTTCTTGTTTAAAATTTTGTTGCTTAAATTTTAATTTATTACCGTCTCGTCGTTGATTTTGTTCGTGTAAAATGTAGGCAATGTCTCCCGGAACATTGACATTGAATCTATTGACACAAAATGACCATAAAATCGCCTGTATCTGTGGAGCATACGTATACATAGGTAGTATATGTAGATATATTTACAATTATACATCCATGAACAGTTAAAATCATAACCCTTTCTTTTGGCTTCGCCGCAGATGAGTAAAAATGTACCACCACGACACATGTTCCAGTGACAAAGTAACTTACGAGCAGATTTGATACCGCATATAACCAAGGCATGTTTTATATCCTACATCAAGTCCATAGACCGCCCTAAGCGCCGCGCATACAGCCCACAGACCACCACATAACTCAAGAACTACAAAGACATAACAAGAGTGGGGTGTTCTCGCTCGATCAGCACTCAACCGGAGTGCGTGGGGGCGCGTCAGCGCGTGGGCGGCGCGCACGGCTTCTAACAAACGAGCAGCGAAACAAAAGCGAGCATGCGGTCCCACCCGCGCCCGGCGCACGTCCTTCTCCACAGCCACACCACGCTATACAAGCAAGCTGATCGACAATAAATTGATATTGCTTAAAACCCGATACTGTCCCTACTAATATCAAATAAACTATGAATTTCACTTCCATTCGCTTCGTGTTTCTTATTTCCTCTCTTATGATACGCCGAATATCGCTGTCCTTGCTATTTCTTCCATGTCTGACACAGGCTTATTTGGTTGATGTTTACACATACAAATCGGACAGTTCTATGTTGAACGTGCTATTTTACTGAGTCTTTTAAACGCTGACACGCTCAGATTAACACATAGGTTATGGTACAACATTAGAATTAGAACAAGTTATTTATCATTTTTTTTACCGGTATTCCACATTTATCGGCGTCAGACATTCTAACAATCGTACAAATATAGAAACAAGCCCAGAAAGACAATTATGTGAATGCGAGGATCCGAACTCACGGCAGCCGGCGAACGGCGGAATGAAGGCGGACACTTACTGCAGTGATATTTGCACCTTAGAAACAATACGCGAAATTGTGAGTCCGTTACGATGGTGACAAATTAGTTTGGCGATAGATTGGTTGGTTTTAATTGTTTCTTAATGACAACTTTTAAAAGTCCCTTTGAGTTCACCACCACAATACACTTATTAGTTTTAAAATTTATCATTATTACTTTATACCTGTTCGTAGTATAGTGTGTAGTGCTATTTTTGGGAGCATCGTCCTCACATATATGAATTTATTATTGTATGTACTTATGTAAATATTGTAAAACACCTATTTTAAAAAAAGAGTAAGTATGGAGTTTCTTGTGCATTCTTCTCCATAAGAAGCTACTTTTCCGAATGCACGGTAGAATCAAATTTTATTACTTGTAAATTTTAATTTATATATGTATGACGTTCAAAAGTACCGCTTACTGGCCCAATTGAAATAAATATATTTAACTTGACTTGACTTGTAGCTCAAAAAATTAAGGACTTTCATGTAAACTTGCGAGAGCCCTTAGACCCCCTAATTCCGACCGGGACCCTGTCGCAAAATTCGTTCTTAGCGGACGTCTACTAACTATAAACTACCTTCCTGACAAATTTTAAGTTAATAGCTCAAAACATTAAGGACTTTCATACAAACTTGCGAGAGCCCTTAGACCCCCTAAATCCGACCCTGTCGCAAAATTCGTTCTTAGCGGACGTCTACTAACTATAAACTACCTCCCTGACAAATTTAAAGTTAATAGCTCTATACATTGATAAATGATTTTATTTCTGTAAGTTGGTTTGTACAAACACTTTTACATGTCGATCATATTTTTAAAACTAGATGAGGTCGGCGTTTCCTATCTGACTACTCTGAGAAGAAAGGCCGAAACAAACTCAGAGGTCACAGTCTCTTTTAAAGTCCAGACAAAATAAAAATCTTGGTTAGATCATGTGAAGACCATGTAGATTGATGTCTGAAAGGGTCTTTTGAGGAAAGAACCAGCCAGATTGAGTGGACCTGTCCAGTCAGTGCACGCATTTGTCAATAACCGAGCAGCTCAACACAGAATTTAAGGAGCTCAACGATTCGACGAACAATACCAAAGAAAGGACATTCGGGTAGGCCGCATAAACTACTCAAACTGCCAGACCACGATTAAATTAATTAGATAAATAAAAAAAAAATGGTCCACATAGTATTCACATTCACAATAATTTAAATAAAATAATATAATACTTTAAAAAGTAAATATTCTTGTCATTGCAAGAAAACCAAAAAAAAACAAAATTCACGGTGGAAAATATAAAAAATCAAAATTAATTTTTAATTGGAGCAGCTCAATCCCAAGCCTTTTTGTCCTCAACGTAATCTTGAATGGTATAAAATGCTTTCTGGCACAACTTACGTTTAATGAATGATTTGAATTTATTAAGACTTAGAACTTGTACGTGGCTTGGAAGCTTATTATAAAAGTGCACACATTGACATCTAAACGAGCCACCTATTTTCTTGAGCCTTGTTGTTGGTACTACAAATTTGTGTTTGTTTCTAGTATTTATGTTATGGATATCACTGTATTTTTTAAACAATTTTATATTTTTATAGGCATACAAAAGATTTTCATAAATATACTGAGAAGGCACAGTCATTACATTAATCTCCTTAAATTTCTCTCTGAGAGAGTGTCTCGGGCTTAATTTATAAATTGACCGAACAGCTCTTTTCTGCAAAACAAAGATAGTCTGGATGTCGGCGGCGTTTCCCCACAACAGAATACCGTAGGATATTACACTATGAAAATAGCTAAAGTATACTAAACGGGCTGTCTCTATATCAGTTAAATTACGAATCTTTCTAACAGCATATGCTGCGGAGCTTAGCTTTTTTGACAATTTATCTATATGCGGGCCCCACTGAAGCTTAGCATCTAAGGTTAAGCCTAAGAATACTGTGCTATTTTCAGGATTCAATTCTTCGCCCTTTATCAATACATCCGTTTTCACCTGCCTGACGTGAGGCAGGGTAAACTTAATGCATTTGGTTTTTTTTTCATTAAGAAGTAAATTGTTAACATTGAACCAGTGAACTACTTTTGAGATCGCGCTATTTACATCGTCAGTTAACAGCTGCTGACGTTCAAGTTTAAACAAAAGTGAAGTATCATCCGCAAACAACACTATATCATGGTTATCCTTTATGAGGTAAGGCAAGTCATTAATATAAATAAGAAACAAGAAAGGACCAAGAATTGAGCCCTGCGGGACTCCCATTGTTACTATAGATCCGGGAGATCTTTTTCCATTAACTTCAACGCTCTGAATCCTATTACTCAAGTATGAAGTAAGAAGATCCAGAGCGCTGTCCCGGATCCCGTAGTGGCGGAGTTTCCTGATTAGCGTTTCATGAAGAACACAATCAAATGCCTTAGACAAATCACATAAGATTCCCAAGGCATCGCACCTATCTTCCCATGCATTATAAATATGTCCTAGAAGCTCAACACCGGCATCAGTAGTTGAACGACCCCTTGTAAAACCAAACTGTTTGCTATGTAATAATTTATGTTTATTAAAAAATCTTTGCAATTGCTCTAACATTAATTTCTCAAGTATTTTACTAAACGTAGGTAGTACTGAAATAGGTCTATAATTTGTAGGGTCTGATGTACTACCTGATTTAAACAAAGGTATTATTTTACTATTTTTAATTAGGTCAGGAAACTCCCCACAGTCGATACAATTATTAAAGATAATAGCTAAACTAGGTGCGACAATGTCAATAATAGACCTAGCAACTTCTACAGAATGACCCCACAGATCTGCAGTCTTTTTAACATTTAAAGTGTGAAAGGTTTTAATTATGTCTCTACAAGTAATATGTTCAAAAATAAACTCCGAATCGCAAACATTAACATTTTCTTTTAGCAAAGACTCAGCAACAGAAGGTGATGAGTTTAGGGATTTAGTAGTTGAAATGGGAATATCTGAAAATAAATTTTCAAAGGCCACTGCGACTTGTGAATCTGATTTTATGATGCTGTCATTAATAGACAGGCTGTAGTCAATATTTCGGTTACCAGATCTTCCCGTTTCACTATTAATAATATTCCAAGTCGTTTTAATAACATTACTACTATTTTTAATCTTAGAACTCAAATAACGCGACTTGGCCAACCAACAAACTTTTTAAATAGTTTTGAATAATTTCTAACATATAAATTAAATTCAGCAGTGTTCACATAAGTCCTTTCATCGTACAGCTCATAAAGCCGTGTTCTGCTTTTATAAATACCAACGGTAGCCCAATCACTGAATGATGCGTTACTATTAACGGAGATAGTCATTAAGGGCTTTCATACAAACTTGCGAGAGCCCTTAGACCCCCTAAATCCGACCCTGTCGCAAAATTCGTTCTAAGCGGACGTCTACTAACTATAAACTACCTCCCTGACAAATTTTAAGTTAATAGCTCAAAACATTAAGGACTTTCATACAAACTTGCGAGAGCCCTTAGACCCCCTAAATCCGGCCTTTCGCAAAATCCGTTCTTAGCGGATGTTTACCAACTATTAATTACATTCCTGCCAAATTTCAAGTTGGTATCACAAAAAAAATATGACTTTCATACAAACTTGCGAGAGACCTTAGACCCTCTAAATCCAGCCCTTACCGTCGCAAAATCCGTTCTTAGCGGACGTTTACCAACTATTAAATACATCCCTGCCAAATTTCAAGTTGGTATCACAAAAAAAATTGACTTTCATACAAACTTGCGAGAGACCTTAGACCCTCTAAATCCGGCCCTGTCGCAAAATCCGTTCTTAGCAAACGTCTACTGATTATAAACTACCTCCCTGCCAAATTTTAAGTTAGTAGCTCAAAAAATTAAGGACTTTCAGACAAACTTGCGAGAGCCCTTAGACCCCCTAAATCCAGCCGTGTCGCAAAATCCGAACTTAGCGGACGTCTACTAACTGTAAAATACCTCCCTGCCAAATTTCATCTATATACGTCAAGTGGTTTTCGATATTTCGTGGTATAGTAGGTGAATGCTTTGACGAGTATATATGAATAGATTTGGATGAATGTGTGTCTGGAAGTGTGGGTGTATGTTTGTTACTCAATCACGCCAGAACGGCTGAACGGATCTGGATGAAATTTGGCACAGAGATAGATTATAGTCTGGATTAGCACATAGGCTACTTTTCATCCAGGTATAATTTTCCCTTGGGATAAGAATACAGTTTTCATGCGGGCGAAGCCGCTGCCGGAAGATAGTTGGCAATAAATAAATAATAACAGCAGGTGGAGTGGAGGAGTGGAGAAGGGGTACTCACAGCTCGCGCAGGCCGGCGGCGGGCTGCAGCGCGTCGCGCGCCAGCGTGCTGATGTTGTTGTTGGACACGTCCCTGCAACACACGTTTTATCACTGAACGTTACATACCAGTGCACACATTACTACGACGCACGGAAGCGATGAGGAGCAACAGCAATATCCTCGCCCTAAGGCCGCTCTCTATGAGCTAGCCGACTAGGACTTATTTATCTCGAAGGCACCGAGCGCGCAGTGCACCTGTTCAGGACAGTATGGAACCTTGGTTCTCTACGCTACTTGCCAGCAACCTAGGCTATAGGCGCTCAGTAAGCGTACTGCGGTCTCAAGTGATTATTGTTTTTAAACTCATGTACCTAGGTAGGTGTTTTACAGCTAATACATGACAGTTAACAATACCAAGTGATAAGATCAATTAATAATTCGTTTAAGCTATGTTTTTTTGTATGAACGATATCTTGATTGTTTTTTATTTGGAAGTGTATTTTCCGATGATGGTCCCATTTAAATTATTGAACATCTTTGATATCGCATGTCTGTCAACATCACGCCTGGGGGGTGACCATAAGCTCTTAGAGCGGTATCAATTTGAGATCGAGTAAGTGACAGATGTATACATGTCAGATACATCTGTCTCTTATTCAATCTCAAATTGATACCGCTCTAAGAGCTTATGGTCACCCCCCAGCTCTGAAGAGGTATTATAGTATAGTATATATTTATTCTAAGTTACCTGCTTTGTATAAATAATACGCCTGTTCAAATTTAAGATTTATAAATAGCAAACATCTTTGTAGCAGCAAAAACAAGAAATTGTGTTTTAAACTTATTTTAATAAATGTTCTTTAAGTATTAAAATAATAATTATTATTATTCTTTACATTTCAGGACCTCAATTCTTTTGTCGGCAAAGTAAACAACCAAGCATATTTTTAGGATTCCAAAGTCAACAAGGAACCCTTATAGTTTCGCTATATCCCTCTGCGCGTCCGCAGCTTAGCTCAGATACTCCTAGTACTAGAAAGCTATAATTTGGTATGGATATACATATTAATATTGCCGACAAAGTGGTAAAATAAAATCATGTAATAATAGTAGATTTTACAATGAGTGCACAAAACGAACCATTTTTATCGGAGACTATTATAGTTTACTATTACAGCCTATTACTAGTAGGGTAGGCTGATAGTAATGTCGAGGATAAAATGGTTTTGTGGACGAGTTATAAACTCTGCTTTTCATTTCGATTGCGAGGAAACAAAACAATAGTATAACATAACATTTCTTTGATTAATATTCAAAGTAAAATTATTTTTAGCAAATTTGAAGAAATTAATAAACGCACGAAAAAACAAGACCTGTTTCCCGCCGCTTTTTTTTTAAATCTTACGTCATTAATATTAGGCTTGGGCTGGAGACCTATACAGCCTACTATTAAATTAATTTTGTTATATATATTTTTTTTTAATTAATTAAATAAGCTACCGTATTTTAATTTAAATTTTAATATCTTTTATGTCTTAAAAAACACATAAAAGGCAAATAAATTAAAGTAAATATTATAAAGTAACAAATTCTATCTGTGAACTTTTTATTGTGTTTGGCTGTATGGCTCATTTTCTTTGCCATAATATAGATAATTTATAAGTAGATACGTTAATGCACTTGTGCACAAAAATCGATTTTGTGCAGCCTATATCCTGCACAAATAAGCAATTTCAGAGCATGAGAAGTGAAAAATATTTTTCGGGTACCTCCTGTAGACGTAAAGTGGGGATGTTTTTTTTCTCGTCTATCCCATGGTGTGTATCTTTGGATAGGCCATTCAAGAATATAACGGGTCTGTTTATTTATTTATTTATTTATTGGCCTATCTACAATTGTTACAGCATGCAAAATCAAATTATAACATCTATAAAATTACAATAATAGTGCAGAAACACATACAACAACTAGTGGGTAGTTTTAGAAAGATAAAAATTATAATATGGCAATTACTTTTGATGGACTTGGCGCTTGAATTTTTGAAGTGTTGTGGAATAAATATCGAAGCCTGCAAAGTCTGGGGATGGTGGAGTTGGATCCCGATAGTTTGCGGTAGTTTGACAGTTTTGCGGAATGGAGGTCGTAATAGATTGATAGAGTGACGCGGATAATTGTAGGGTAGGTTAAAATTAAATTTACTTAATAACTGGGGGCAGTCTATTTTACTCTGAAGTGTTTTAAAAAGAAAAATTACATCTATATTATCTCTTCGTTTTTCGAGTGAAGCTATGCTAAATTTTTCAAGACGTTTAGCATAGCTCGGAACTTTTTTGGCTAAATTCAAATTCAATTTATTGCATCCATAATGTACATACAGGTGGTGAATATAAGTTACAGAAACAATTATGGACCCTGTCGGGCACAGCAACATTCTAAGTACAGGCGGTGTCTAGGAGAGAGGAATAGCGCTCAATATTTTCCTAATTTATACATTCATTCATTCTAAATTTTAGTTATCTATTCTCTTTCTATTTGTTTTTAGATACTTAGATACTTATATACTTTATTGTACACCACTTAAATAATTACAGGACAAAAAACATTTATAAAGATAAGTGTACAATGGGTGGTCTTATCGCACAGGGCAATCTCTTACAGACAACCTTTGGATGGACTGGACGAGAGGAGATAGACATAGGGCTGTCAGTGTACAAAAAAACTGTCTTAAATAATATTACTTATATATTACATAAAATACATACATACAAATAAAATAATATACTAATAAATATCAAATATAGAGCAGAGAAAGGAGAAGAATAGTTACAGAGAAAGGAAATGCTCTTTCACCATTTTTTTAAATATAGGTAATGTTTGCGCACGTCTTACCTCAATAGGTAATGCATTCCACAAACGAGCTGCTTGAACCGTGAAAGATTTGTCGAAGAACGATGTGGAATGCATACGAATGCTTAATTTTAGGTTTTCCGATGATCTCAAGGATCGAGAATGTGTGTCACAGAGGAACTGAAAGCGTTCTTTAAGATAAAAAGGACTAGAAGGATTAAAGAGTACATTATATAGCAATGAAAGTATGTGGGCACTCCGGCGAAGGCGAATAGGAAGCCATTTGAGCTTGGTTCGGAATTCAGAAACATGGTCATACTTGCGCAAGCCAAATATGAACCTGATACAGAGATTTTGAAGTCGCTCAAGCTTGTCCAATTGGTCTTGGGTGAGATCGAGATAGCTGGCATCAGCATAGTCCAGGATAGGGAGAAGAAGAGATTGTGCTATCGCAATTTTAGTGGTGATAGGAAGAAAGTTACGAAGGCGTCTCAGGGAGCCCGCAGACGCAAACAGTTTACGACTGACCTCCTGCAATTGTTTGGTCCAGGAAAGGGTGCTGTCGATATAAATCCCCAGGTTCTTCACAGTGTGAGCTATAGGAACAATGGTGTTGTTGAAAGAAACCTGGGGAAGTGCCGCCCAATCAATCCTAGAGACCGTTCGGGAACTTCCCACAACAGCCACTTGAGTTTTCGTCGGATTGATTTTCAGCCCAAACTCAGTGCTCCAGTCACCAATTCGAGCCAGGTCCGTATTAATAGTCTCAATAGCGTATGATAACTCGCCGAGAGGGGCTTGAGTATAAATTTGGAGATCATCAGCATAAAGGTGGTAGAAAGAAGATAGACGTTGAGTGACAGCATTAATAAATAGTGTGAAAAGTAGAGGAGATAAAACGCCACCCTGCGGCACACCGGCACAGGTGTGACACCAAGAGGAGAAAGATTCCTCAATGCAAATACGCTGCCGGCGGCCAAACAGGTAACTATGAAACCAGTCAATTACCGAAGGAGATATGCCAAAAGAGCTCAGGACGCCCAGTAAAATGTCGAAGTCAACCGTATTGAAAGCATTGCTGAAGTCAAGTAGAGCAAGTACAGTTAACTTTCCCATTTCCATGCCTGATCTTATGTCATCCGTAATATGCACAAGTGCTGAGGTAGTGCTGTGTCCCGGACGAAAACCAGATTGTAAGGGATTTAGCAGCTTGTGTTTGGAAAGGAACGAGCTGAGTTGATGGTGGACAAGTTTTTCAAGGATTTTGGATAGGAAAGGGAGAATAGAAATAGGACGATAGTCAGAGAAAGATGCAGGATGAGATTTTTTGGGTAGAGGAATAACATGGGCATCTTTCCAGGCTTGAGGGAAGACACCACTGGAAACAGAATAGTTGAGGATGTGAAGGATAACAGGAAGAATTTCATCAAGGATAGGGACGATCATTTTACGGCTAACACAGTCACTACCAACAGCGTTGGACGAAATCGATGCAATACTCTTTTTAACATCACAAGCGGTGAATTGACTTATGACAAAAGGAGAAAAATCAGGTACCGGAATGTTTGAAAGATTACTTAGCGTAGTAGCTTTAGTGGCCCTATCCAATACAGGCGAAGTAGAAAAATGACTATTAAGTAAATTGAAATCCAAGTCTTTAGGAATGGTACTGTGAGATTTTTTTCCGATACCTAATGATTTGAGAAACTTCCAGACCTTAGCTGGATCACCGTTCTGAACTGAACTATGGATATATTGGCGGTTTGCGATTCTACACACCTTGCTGCAGTGATTTCTAATTGAGACGTATTTTTCCCTGTTGACGTCATTGGGCCTAATTTTAAACTTAAACTTCGCAGCTGCCTTTTTATTTAGTAAAAGTTTAATTTCGTCGGTCAGCCATGGCGCTGGAAGATGCTTTACTCTAACGTTGTTTTTATTTGGTTTATACGTATACCTTTTTATTTCCATGTCAAATTATGTTGTTCTTAAATATTAATTATTCCTTTTAGTTTTTATATTACAGTACGTTTATTTGATTTACATAGGTAAATTTAAAATTAATAAAATTAATACAAAATTAAAATTAAAATGTCCATATTATATTTTGAGTCAATTATTTATTAATTGTCATTTTACTTGTCGAGTTAACAGTTGTCACTATTTTAATTGAAATTATCCGTCAGATATTCGTCAATTGTGTAATAGCTTTTACTAATTAAGAATTGTTTTAATTTATTAATAAAAATATTAGTTTTACTTACTTGTTTTATGTATTCCGGTAGTTTGTTATATATTTTTTCAACACACTTGCTCATAAAGTGGCTCTAATTTCACCGCAATTAGGCACATAATGATACCTGTTATCAAACTGTGACTTTTTCATTGCTATTATTCACAAGTGAGTTATAGATATTTTTTTTTATTGGTTGAGTTGCTTTATTCTTAAAAAAGTTTCGATACAAAAAAGATCGTGCTCAATAGTACAAATAAATTAATGTACCTATTGCTTGCTCATTTCATGCAACTTCGTATTTATTAAATAGATAATTTCAACTTATACGTGCTTAATAAATAAAACTTTCACTCAAATATAAATTTTATTTGCTCTATAATTAAGAACAATTGAAATTCCCTATTTTGTACGTGGCTAAAACACTATCCACGAAAAGCCAAAAAAAAGAAACCTCATTGTTTTAGTCTATGGCCGATCGCCATTGTTAAATGCGCGCGCAATCATAGGAAAACAGATAAATTTTGCCCGCCATTGTGAAAAAAATTTCACAACTCGTTTTTACTGTTGAAAATGATTTTTTAGTATTATTTTCTTCACAAGTGTGTTGAAAAATGTCGTATGATACTCGTGTGTATTGATGATTACCGTCCTCGGCTCTCTTAAGACCCTCACCTACGGCTCGAGTCTCAATGGCGCCTCAGCGGTAATCATCAACATTGCACATTCATAATGTACTATTATCGACATAGCATACGGACTAGAAGAGTGTAATTTGAGGCGGGAGGAGGGTAGATCTGGTCTGTTTTGTGGCGCAACGAATAATTTGTTTGCATGTCTTCCCGTGTGTTGCAAGACTCTGGGTATTTGCGGACTAGTTTACATAGTTCTAAATATAAATATTAACTAAGGTGAGGATTTTATGTTTCTGAAAGCAAGGCTTGCAACTATCTGTTTGTTCTATGTTAGTTATGCTTTTTTTTGTAGGATAAAAAGGGAGGCAACGTCCGTGCAAATTCACCATAATATTACGCCATAGCTCAACCAAGAGTGGGCATATGCGTAGTATGTCACTAGTGCGGTTTGTAGATTGGTAGTTTTTTTTATTTCTCGTAGGGCATATGAAGAACTTTCTGTATGTGGGTTTTCCAATTTATATGTGTGCCTATTTTCATACCTAGGAGAGTGAAATCGTTAACTACTTCTATTTTTTGTTGATTGTATTTAAAGTTTAAATTAATTTGGTTTTTTTGCCGGGGGTAAAAAGTAATTAATTTGTTTTTTTTTAAAGTTGATTTCAAGATTGTGCACGTTCATCCAGTCTATTATTATACTAAGAATTGTGGTGAGTTTTTCGTTCAAATTAGCATTTGTTTGGCATGAGGTGAGGATAGAAATATCATCTGCAAACAGTACACATGGCCCTTCTATGATGTTGGGTCATTGATGTATATTAGGAACAATAAGCAGCCTACTACACTTCCCTGGGGAATTGAACCATGTATTGATGTGCCATCTGACCTAATGAGCTGTATTTCTTTTAATTCTATATTATAATACTCCACCTCAACAAATTGCTCTCTGCCTTTTAAATATGATGATCCGTATAGCTTATTCAATAATATTTTAAATTGCAGCTTATCATAGGCTTTTGTCATGTCGAGTAGTATTCCTATTGCATATTGTTTGTTATTTAAGGCTAATCTCGCAGAATAGGCAAGATGGTATAATAGTACATTGTGATACAAGGGTGGAAAGTAATAACCTACCCACCCGTGTATCACACGACGTTTTTCAATACAGTTGTGGGAAACAGTAGAAACAAATCAAAGAATAAGATTCGTTTATTCACAAAAAATCAAATTTTCAATATGGCGCGTTTTTGCAACTCGACATATTTTTTTGCAAAGAAAACAGCCTATACAGCCTATTCGATTTTTGACAAACCGTGATGTGAAAATAATTAACTTAAAACTGGTAATTAAATGATGTAATTAAATATACTAAACAACTATTTAAAAAAAAAAAGAGATTTCAATGCTAAAACAACGCAATCATTAATTTTTCCTCGTATAAAATCGTACCCCATTTTATTCTATGTATGAATACTCCTTGCTACAAAACTTTTTTTAAACTGACTTATATGGCGCGTTTTTGCAACTGGACATATTTTTTTTTCAACGAAAACAGTCTATAAAATACAGCCTATTCAATTTATGACAAATGTTGATATGAAAATAATTAAATTAAAACTGGTAATTAAATATATTAAACATTTAAAAGATTTTTGAGAATTTAATGCTAAAACGTACGGAATCATTCATTTTTCCTCGTAGAAAATCTATCCCATTTTATTCTATGTTTGAAAACTCCTTGCTACTAAACTTTTTTAAATTGACTTATAAATTTAAAACTAAACTGCAAACATAATGATCGAGCTCGTAAACAAAAGTCACGACCGCGTAACAGAAAGATGACTATGCGTAAGATTTAACTTTCGAATCATAATTATAGCCTCTGAAAGTACGCCATGTTTAACAACTGTATTGAAAAAATATTTTCTGGATCCTCTCTAACCTAAGACTATGTGTTGCATAGTGGGGACGCCACACAACCGCACAGTATTCCAATACAGTACGAACGAGACAGTTAAGAAGATAAATCTTAGTTTTAGGCTTGTGAAAACATTTAGCATTACGTAACACAAAACCGAGTGCCTTTGAAGCTTTTTTAATAATGTTGTCCATGTGGGGAATAAATGTTAATTTACGATCAAGAAGTTCTGTTAAAACCCATATTTCGATTTAGAGATCCGTTTGCGTAAAATTAAGTTCTAAATTGCAAGTTTTTGTTAGTCATGCCCCCCCCCCTGCCAGCGAAATGGTTGCTTTCGACTATATTAAAAAAATCACGGCAGTAGTATAATAACGAAATTAAAAGGTAAACTATCACAGCTTTTTTTATTATTGATAGGCTCGCGCTTGACCACTATCTCACCTGATGGTAAGTGATGATGTGATCGACGATGTAGCACGCTTACCTAGAAGAAACCTATTCACTCTTGATTTAAAGACTCCCAGGTTGTAGCTCTCAGGAAATCCAGACTCCGGCAGGGAATTCCACTCCTTAGCTGTACGCAAAATGAAAGTATTCCCAAAACGTTTGGTGCTTATGGGTGGGATGTCCACCATGTACCGATGACACATGCTAAGTAGGCTATACAAGTTTACGAGTAATAGTCGACCAACTACAAACTTACTTTTTACAAATGCCTATGAAAAATTACTTAAATAGTTTTTTTTACTTAATTACTTCCTAGTGTGGGGCAACGTTAATAAAAAAAAAAAAAAAACGCAAATATTTTTTTCTTCTTCACCCCGTTATTCACTTGGGACTTATGGACGATAAACTCGACACCACCCTGGGAATGCCGGTCACCCTCTCGGAAATAGAGCAGGTTACCAGATTTGAGGATTATCGAGAACCCCCTTTCTTCGGACTTCAAATAGCCCTACATTAATACTCCGCCGTAACCTGCTCAATTCTTCCTCTACTTGGGTGATCTTCTCGTCGATCCGGAGTGTACGCGTGTTGTAGGTTGACAGGGCCAGTCGTCGGTTTTTATTTAGATAGCCGGCAAGAGTCAAACGAGGCTCTGGCGATTAACCGCCAACACACACTGGACCAGCGCGGCGGTGCCATGGTCCAAACCCCCCACAATAATTGCAAGCTCAACAATAATATGTCCCTAAGTGTTCGGCGACCCCAACTGCTCAGCTGGCGGTGGCGGGCGCCAGCTCAGCACTGGCGTCCGGGGCGAGGTGAATCTCCGGGCGGGATCTATCAACCGTCAAGCGACCCCGGCCAAAGTCTTAAGGAACTCCGTTAATGTGATAACATATAATGTCTGCACGCTCATGAATAATGAGCGCCTAGTAGAATTGGAAAATGCTCTCAAAGTCATAAACTGAGACATTATAGGTTTGTCGGAGGTGAGGAGACAAAGAGAATACACAGAGAAACGTGGAAATGCGGTGGCAAAAAGGTGGAAGAACAATATCATCGAGTTTAAAGGCTACTCAGAGCGAATCCAGTGCCTAAATTCCGCATCACACTCAAGCAGACACTCACAATCATCCAGGCTTACGCACCAATATCAACTCATTCAGATGAAGAAGTCGAAGATTTCTACGATCTCCTCAATAAAGCTTGTTATGAAATACCCGTACTTTGCAAATTGTCATGAGTGATTTCAATGCCAAAGTTGGAACAAGGCAGGAGCTGGATGACGAAGTGGTTCTAGATCCGCATGAGACAGGAATACGCAACTTACGAGGCACCCGGCGATTTGAATTCACGAATTGCGAAATTAATTGAAGAAAGAACTAGCCACGAAATAGGAACAGCGCAACATAGGCGGATAGATAAACAAGTGAAGAGAGCTATCAGAAGGGATATTAGGAACATTAATACACCTAGTCAAAGTTGCTCTTCAGAAATTTCGTTCGCTAAGAATAGCTAAGCAGGGAACCCTCCGGCATAAGCCTTGGATTAACAGCCTTTAGATAAAAATGGAACGAAACACCACAACTGGCAAAAAATAATTGATATCTGCACTGAATATTACAGCGCACTCTATACGGATGACACACCACCTGACCCAGAAAATAATGGCATATACAATTGTCCAGCAAGCATTCCACCTATTACGGGATATGAAGTAAATAGAGTGTTGAAGACAATGCACTATGACAAGAGTCTAGGAGAGGATGGTATTACAACCGAAGCCTTGAAACTAGGATCTGCTACTCTGCTTCCTCACCTCACCGGCTTCTCCACCACAGACCACCTGCAAACTCTCAATCAGCTAATAGAAAAGCACTCAGAATTTCATAAACCTCTGTACCTGGCTTTCTTAGACTACGCAAAAGCTTTTGACAGGATCAAACACAGCGCAATATTTTCAGCCCTGCGAGAGCAAGGTATAGAGGCAGCCTATATAGAACTTCTGAAAACCATATACACTAACAGTACGGCTACTTTTAAACTGGAATCATTGGGTGCCAAAACATTCAAGATTGGCAAGGGAGTGAAGCAGAGGGACCAGCTTTTTCCAAAACTGTTCACGTGCACATTGGAGGAGATTTTCAAACTACTAGGGGACTCGTGTACTGGGAAGGGTATTCAAGTCAGCAATGAAATGCTAACAAACCTCCGCTTCGCAGATGACATAGTCCTTTTTGCTCCTACGGCAGACCAACTGCAAGAAATGCTCCAAGAACTGAGCACTGCAAGCCTCGAGGTTGGACTGAGGATGAATCTGTCTAAGACCAAGGTCATGCTCAATGCCGTCAAATATAGAGTCAAGGTGGATGGGCAGGAGATACAATATGTCGAAGAATATATTTACCTGCCGGGAAGAGGTGCTAAGGATTCTTGGCACCCCTTTGCCATGCCGTAACCTCGATCGCTCCCGTAGCCGAGGGTAGACAAGCTGCCGGGCACTAGGGGCCATTTCATAGTTGCGCTATTAATTTTTGGAGGGTTTTGCCATAATTGCCACGCTTGGCCAGCGGTTTGATGATCGCAATATAGTTGTAACAATGCACAGAGAACGCTGCTGCTCATTCTCTGGTGAGATTCATAGATACATACAAATCGGTTAAAATTATAACAGTCCTTTTGTACGGGTAAGAATCATAATCCTCTTTTTGGCTTCGCTGTAGTCTGGTAAAAAGAAAAATTTTATCATGGAATCTATTATCCAGTGAAAGAAAAAAAAAATTGCTATTATTTTAATTTCGAAAGGCGCTAGGTGTTGATAAATATCTATTGCTTGGAAAATATTTCAAATAGTAAAAAACTCTTCTTCTTATTGCTTTCTTTTGTATACACACAATTAAATAGCTGTAGGCCAAATTTTAACTTTCTAGGTCATCTGGAAGTGGGTTAGGTTTTTTTCAACACACTTGCTCATAAAGTGGCTCTAATTTCACCGCAATTAGGTACATAATGATACCTGTTATCAAACTGTGACTTTTTCATTGCTATTATTCACAAGTGAGTTATAGAGTTTTTTTTTTAATTTATTGGTTGAGTTGCTTTATTGTTCTTAAAAAAGTTTCGAAACAAAAAAGATCGTGCTCAATAGTACAAATAAATCAATGTACCAAGCAATACTTGCTCATTTCATGCAACTTCGTATTTAAATAAATAATTTCAACTTGTAGGTGCTTAATAAATAAAACTTTCACACAAATATAAATTTTATTTGCTCTGTAATTAAGAAAACTTGAAATTCCCTATTTTGTACGTGGCTAAAACAGTATCCACGAACAGCCAAAAAAAAAAAGAAACCTCATTCTTTTAGTCTACGGCCGATCGTCACTGAAAATGCGCGCGCATAGGAAAACTGATTAATTTTGCCCGCCATTGTAAAAAAAAATTTCACAACTCGTTTTTACTGATGAAAATGATTTTTTTGTCTTATTTTCTCCACAAGTGTGCTGAAAAACGTCGTATGATACACGTGTGTATTGATGATTACCGTCCTCGGCTCTCTTAAGACCCTCACCTACGGCTCGGGTCTCAATGGCGACTCAGCGGTAATCACCAACATTGCACACTTGTACCATAATGTACTACTATCTATCCATTCAAATCTCAATAACCGTTTGAGCTACATTTATGAAATTTTGGATTCGAGTTAATCTAAGGGGTTTTAATACATTTATTTATTATTTATTTATTTAGAGTTAATTAAAACGATATAGATACCAATTACATTAATTAACATAGAAATTGTGAAACAACAATAATATGTTGACAACTGTGTTACATAAGATAATAAAATAATTTACATATACAATTAAAATGGCACAGTAGAGCGGCAATGTATCAGTAATTACATTAAAATATAATGTAATCAATAATTCATAATTAACAAAGTGGTTAGCAACGCGATAAAAAAAATAACTACAGGTACAATTTAACATGGAACAGTGGACACCCACCCACCAGACATGCACGCATTAGTTTATACCATTCGTCCGCAAACACATCACATTCAGGTTTGGCAGTCAAGAGGGCATTGAGCATATTCAAAGCATGACATACTGGGGATTCAGCTCTAGCGACCGTTCTGGATAACGGTGGTGCGAACAGGTCGTGACGGCGATTCTGACGGTGCCCAACGTATTTGCTGGGCACAAACAGTAGGCAGAAAAGGTCATGTAGCTCAGGGCAGTCAATACGTCCGCATAGAACCTTACATGCTACCGCGAGCTGATCATAGCCTCTCCTTGCCTCCAACGCTTTAAAACCCAAGAGTTCTAAAAGATAATTCGTTGGGTACATATAAGGCAAGAAATGAATAGAAATCTAACCTTTGGAATAGAAATCTAAGGAAGGTTTTTTGTAGTTTTTCAAGCATTAACGTCTGCGTCGCGGTATATGGGTGCCAGACACAAGCACTGGATTCGAGTTTACTTCGAACCAGAGTGGTGAACAAAAGCCTAATAACTCTAGGATTGCGGCAGTCACGAGCGTTTCTCAAAACAAATCCCAGGCGCCTGAAAGATTCCTACGCAAGGTTAGCAACGTGATCTTTAAAGTTCAGATAGCGGTCAAAGGTCTCTCCCAAGTCCTTTACGGTAGTGACACGAGTGATTACTGCACCACACAAACTGTAATCGTAATGTATAGGTCGCAACCCCCGACCGAACGCATACACCAAACATGTGTTTCTTATGTTCAGTAAATTATGAGCTATTAACGCGCGTCCCCGAGCAAAACGCCGCACTAGTCGAATTTTATGCAGTTTTTAAGAGCTATCTGCTCTTTATTTAAAATGAAATATCAATTAATAAAAATACATTAAATTTCTACATAATTTTCATTCTAAAATTGTAGTACACTAATCTCCTTCCAACAAAACCATAAAAAATGTGAAATAATTATTGATAGCATGCATCTCCTCGTAAAGTGTTCATTAATTATTTTTTATACTAACACTAATGGATAGACAATTTGATAACGAACATTTTGTAAGTTTTATTTTTTTCAAAAGACCAACATTCGATTTTATAAAGATTTTATTCTAAAATCTGGGCGTATTCACTACCGTAATTCATGCGCCACCAGTGCCGCTAGGCCAATGGAATGCTCATATCTCATGCTGATTTTTTGGTCAGGGCACGGCCTTAAGGGGACAAAAGTGGCTTCAAAGTATCCGTGTAATATAACAAACGGCTGCTGCGTCACCAGTTCCTTCTTTGCTCGAACTTGGCTTGACCCAAGCGCAAAACCTGAAGAAAGGTCACTGTCAGTACACTTCATTATGAATAACTTTTATATGCAACGAATGTTTATGCACCAATTGTTTTCTTTTTTTGAAACCGACTTCCGAAGAGAGTTTTGGTACCTGCCTCATATTACCTACCATGAAAATCATTTATAGCCAGAGTACATCTCAAGACAATTCCAATAAGCCCAACTAGGATACATTATTTTATTACGGAGTTCCGGTGCCTACCTTCCACTGAGTGTTCCACTTCACCAGATGATAGCATATGTTTACCATGTTAATGAACATACTAAAATCACAATATGTTTGCTTACAATATTTGAAGAGTTCCCTCGATTTCCATGGGATCCCATCATCAGATTCTGACTTGGTTACATTTGGGCCACCTCGAAAGTATACCCTTTCAAACACAAAAATAATGTTGAAAATCGGTCCACAATGGACGGAGAAATCGATGAACATAAATACAAAATAATGACATGCAGTCTAACATAGAACCTTTTCCTTTTTGGGAAGTCGGTTAAAAAGAGCCAGTGGATGATTTGAGACCACCACGCGCTGGTGCAACATTTGAGACCACCACGCGCTGGTGCAACATTTGAGACCACCACGCGCTGATGCAACATTTGAGACCACCACGCGCTGGTGCAACATTTGAGACCACCACGCGCTGGTGCAACATTTGAGACCACCACGCGCTGATGCAATATTTGAGACCACCACGCGCTGGTGCAACATTTGAGACCACCACGCTCTGGTGCAACATTTGCCGGAAAAAAATACCTTCGGTGAGACTAAATGGTGTTCCTCTGGGAAGGGTTGAGAAATTAAAATATCTAGGACATGTTTTGTCTGGCGACCTCAAGGATCACGCAGACATGGAACGGGGGCGGAGGGTATTGTCCGTGAGAGTGAGTATGGTCGCTCGTAGATCTGCGTGGTGCTAAGTTGGCGTGAAGGTAACGCTATGTTAAGCGTACTGTACATCGCTCTACTCTTGCAAACTGTGGGCTACTCAAATAGAAGCCCACAGAAGCTCAAGTCATACGGGTGCAGTACAATAACGCGTTTAGGGCAGTGATGGGCTGCTCGATATTGAAACAGTATCGGGTTTGTTCGCTGAGGCACTGCATCCGTGGGGTGCAGAGTGCGGGTAGTACGGGCCAGTTCCAACACCGTCCTGGCCATGATCACGGGAAGGCTGGCAGACTTTGAAGTTTCATCCGGTATAGCTTTGGCAGGGATGGTGCCATGATGCCAGTATGATGTGGGTTCATTTAATTGATTTAAGAGCCTACCGAGGAAACGATAGGTAATTTCGAAATAATTCCGTTCGTACGATCACTTCCTGCATCTTTATTTATTGACCTTTGGTTATGAAATTAATATAAACGATATTTAAGGATTCACTCTACACGACATATGTTTTAGAAACACGATTACTTATAGTTTCCTCGATAGAAAAAAAATCCAAAGTAATCTCTATAAAAGAAAATAAATGCTTGGTACGGCGTATAAACTTCACGGCAGTTTATCAGCTTTTAAATAATTACAAAACTAGATGTTTTCTATCCGGTATACGTTTTAGAATTTAAAATGTGTATTTGTTTTAGAAATATGAAGGAAATACCTAAGTAGGCGCGCGTTCCGCTCATTCTAACTTGAGCCGCCGCTCTTCCTCCATATCCACGTTAGTCTCTTCCGTATTATTATATTACCATTTGGTTAGTCTTGCTTCGGCCGTTGGACGGGGAGTCTGTGTCGCTTGCGCAAACGTACGGTATTAAAAACGAAACAAATAAGTTTGTGTTAGCTAACTTTATTTTAAATGGGGAATAAAGTAAACAAAGGATAGAAGGGGTTCGAGAAAAATCAATTTTTAACGCTTACATGAAGAAATAAAAAGTAAAACTCGTATCCTATCTATTGACGACACGGTTGGCGTAGTGGTTGAGCGGCTGCTGCGCTGCGTGTCGCGGGTTCGATTCCCGCATGAAATAAATATTTGTATACAGATAGTCGTGCCGGATCTGGGTGTCTTGTGTATGTGAGTTTAAATGCACCCACGATACAGGGTGAAATTCCTAGAAGGGGGCAAAGTTAAAAAAAAAAAACCTTGCCTTACTAGGTGGTCTACAGTTTTTTTTTAAATGGGTTGTATTAAAAATTATTAAATTAATTTTTAAGAGGGTTATTTTTTTTTAACAAGCCGAGATTTTTGTAGACAAAGAGAATACTCCTGTTACTTCATAATTCCCAACCGTATACTCCGTGCCTACCTACTACTACTACCTACTAATAACATAGCTAAATACGAGTATTTACTATCGTAAATTGAAAATTTTGCAGTACTTACCTACCAAAGGAGGGTAAAATTCACTAAATTAAAATTTAATCGTTATCTGTATCTTTTTGCTATTTTAGGGTAAATTTACCAGTTGTTAGCATTTCACTGAATCATTTGATTACGCTATAAGAGAAAGACAACTACAGAAAGCAAATACGTATTGTAGCTTCTGGGAGCTAGGTAATCTGTGCTTCTGAAGTATAATAATCAGTACCTACTAATGATAAATCTTACCACTCATAAAAAATAGTTGCCACTTACCTTCCTATTTACGATATGGCAACAAATAGGTGGGGTTAGTAACATTGCAAAATTATTTATCTTTTTCTATGTATTTGCCAGTTGTTGGCACTTTACTAAAAAACGAAGAGTCCTGTGATGAACCGGTGAGGTAAGCGTAATAGTACATTATGGTACAAGTGTGAAATGTTGGTGATTACCGCTGAGGCGCCATTGAGACCCGAGCCGTAGGTGAGGGTCTTAAGAGAGCCGAGGACGGTAATCATCAATACACACGTGTATCATACGACGTTTTTCAACACACTTGTGAAGAAAATAATACAAAAAAAAACATTTTCAACAGTAAAAACTTTCATGAGAACAAAGCAATTCAACCAATAAAATTAAAAAAAATAACTCTATAACTCACTTGTGAATAATAGCAATGAAAAAGTCACAGTTTGATAACAGGTATCATTATGTGCCTAATTGCGGTGAAATTAGAGCCACTTTATGAGCAAGTGTGTTGAAAAAATAGTAGGATGTGTAGGTATAGGAAAACACTATCATATTATATTAGTTAGTATGAACGAAATAAAGAAACAAAAATAAAATAAATCATTGTTTTTTTTTAATTTAAAACTTATTTATACAATTTCAATTTCAGGATAAATGTCTTGGATGAGACCGATTCTAATAGTACATTATGGTACAAGTGTGCAATGTTGGTGATTACCGCTGAGGCGCCATTGAGACCCGAGCCGTAGGTGAGGGTCTTAAGAGAGCCGAGGATAGTAATCATCAATACACACGTGTATCATACGACGATTTTCAACACAGTTGTGAAGAAAATAATACTAAAAATCCTTTTCAACAGTAAAAACGAGTTGTGAAATTTTTTTCACAATGGCGGGCAAAATTAATCAGTTTTCCTATGTGCGCGCATTTAACAATGGCGATCGACCATAGACTAAAAGAATGAGGTTTCTTTTTTTTGGCTTTTCGTGGATAGTGTTTTAGCCACGTACAAAATAGGGAATTTATTTTTTTCTTAATTGCAGAGTAAATAAAATTTATATTTGAGTGAAAGTTTTATTTATTAAGCACGTAAAAGTTGAAATTATCTATTTAAATACGAAGTTGCATGAAATGAGCAAGCAATAGGTACATTAATTTATTTGTACTATTTGTTACATATGAGATTTTGTCGGGGTACCTACACAAAATCCCAGATGTAGGGTGGGTGAATATTTCAATAGAAGGAAACAACAATCTGTTCAAAACTAAATAAGTTTATTAATTTAAAACAATTTCTGTTACCTCTGAGATTCGGTTCCTCTCGGGGTAATGGAACCGAGTCCCAGATGCAAGATGAGATGGTTTAAACAACCATTAAGTTTATTACCTTACAAATAAAGCACCTGTGTGATTTTGTCCCTCTCGGGGTAATGAAACAAAATCCCACAGATTCAATACACAAGCTTTTAAACAAGGACAAACAGTCCTAAATCGCTTAAGTCTATAGTCTTAGAATGTAACTTAAAGGGATCACCTTTATAAAGCCAGCCAGCGATAAATTCAGTCGGTAAAACTAAGGTAGTGGGGGGTGGAAGATAAGCCGAGCACTGATTCCTAATTTTATCTTTAAAGTTAAAATTAATTATTGTTAATTAAATGAGGGTAAGATAATATTAATAAAATATCTAGGTACAACCTTCCAGTTATATTTAAAAGTAAATTATTATTAAATGGGCGCCAGGGACATGAAGTGTCCCAGATCCCGGAGTCGACAGAGAAGTTCAATATCGTTCCAGTTAAAGGTAGGCGTCAAACTCTGGGTTCATTGATAGATTATAGTTGCAGACCGGCTTCCTATATTGAAAACCGGACCAGTATTTAAGTGGTTCTTATAAGAACCCGTAGGAAATTAATTCCAGTAGTTAAGTAGGTAGAAATAAATAAAGAAAAAAAACCGTCCCGCCTGCTATAAAAGCTAGGCGGATCTGGACACCGCACAGTCGTCTCCGCAGTAGGCCTTGATTGCGCTGAGGGACGGGTCTCGCGTCCAGGCTCTAGAGACTTCTCGATCCTGGCGGCGAGACGAATCTCTCGAGCTGCCTCTTTCTGGAATCGACAATACGAGAACCCTATTATATAAGGGAAAAGCAGGGAACAATGCTTGTGCCGGAGAGGACCGATCTAACAGCCGACCAATATAGATTTTCGCGAACACGCACGTGGCGTGTGCAACGTCACTCCCTTCGGGGTCTAACCCTTGGCCGGGACAACAAAACGGAGGATCCCTTACGGGGCGTGAAATACTCACGGTTGGTTTATTGCAAGAACGCTTGCTTGCAGGATTCGACTGGCTTCGGCACGCAGTCCGCTAAATGGCGTCCGCGAGTTCCTCAAAACATTGAATCCTGTAACGAATAAGCGGGGATCACTATAAGCACTTATTTAACGACCGGGGAGTAGCACAAAGAGTAGTTTCCAACCCTGATTCACATAAACCCTTACCTTTTAATATGTGGGAGAAGACTTACTGCTCGACCCGAGCAGGACGTAAAGAAAGTGAAACGGATGACCACCATGGTCACAGACAATCCCCTCATCTCGACGCCGTAGGGGGGATGACACTCGCAGAAAATCTCCCTAGCTCCAGGTTAAACTTGTGACTGCACGGGCGACAAAATCATTTACACTAACATATTCAATTCCTGTAAATCACTGACACTGGTCCCACAAGGCGCTTACACCTGGTAACTATAAAAAACCCACACAATCCATACCGGCAACTCCCGATTCATTAGTTATAACACCCAAATCCGCCATGAGTTGGGAATTTATTATTAGAAAAATACTAAAGCGAAACGGTGTTTACTGTAGTCTCAACACTGACATTCCTCCGACCACAGATTAAAAACCGCTTCGTCTATGCTCCGAATCTTCTGGAACAAATGGTGTAATAAATAAAATATGTGACTTCTATTTAACAAAAGCCGAAAATTATTAAGAATCGATCTATACGATATTAATTTAATAATTACGAAGAAACCTAATAAAATCGATAATCGATTAGGATCATAACTATGAGCCAGAGAGCGTCTCCAACTGACAGTGACATTTGACGTTATGAGATTTCGAGTGTAAACAAGTATTTTTATGTGACCAATTTATTGTAAAAACCTGTGATAGTAGTGTTTTGAAAAGTGATTTATCGTCAGAAAGCGTTTCTAAAGAGTCTAGTGACGAAATTCTGATGAAGGGATGACAGCAAATACGCTTCACCGACCGAGGTCAATGGCAAGAATAACAATATACATTTCCCTTGAAAACAACCTTATTTAACAGCCGTATGTTTCCAGGCAAGTGTTATAATCAAAAAATAAACGTAACATATTGAGCACGATCTTTTTTGTATCGAAATTTTTTAAGAACAAAGCAACTCAACCAATAAATAAAAAAAAAAACTATAACTCACTTGTGAATAATAGCAATGAAAAAGTCATAGTTTGATAACAGGTATCATTATGTGCCTAATTGCAGTGAAATTAGAGCCACTTTATGAGCAAGTGTGTTGAAAAAATAATTATACTCTGGAATTGTAAGTTCAAATCCTAAAATTATTTTTATGAAATAAGTTTTACAAATTTCAACCAAAAATCAAAGGAGATTGCCCATACACAGGCCCCTTATGAGGTATCGTGTCTGCGATTTCAATATTATCCAAAAATAGGATTTATATTTTGTGTTTTTTTCCATCCGTGTCCTTTACTTTTTATGTACAGACAACAACATCAGGATCAGGTTTCTTCACTTGGACATTTGTATGCACCTTATTGCATTGTAATAAGGGTTCATTTCAAGAACAGAAACATCGTTATTTCTCGTGAACCCCACAAAATATATTTTTTTTCTAATTATGAATGTAACGTGTTTTTCTACAATATACAACCAAATTCATCAAGATACAACCATTTTTTCAAAGGGGCCCAAGTTCCCTTACAAAATGGGCATTCCCCTTTGGTGATAAATAAAGTAATTATAATTAAATCAAATGTTCTATTTTATTACAAGGTGCCAATTATACTGAAACAAAATTCTTGTCTTTAACAGACAAATTAATGCTACGAAGTGAGTTCGATTTTGATCATTATTGTTTCGTCAGTTTTTTACACATACATACAAACATTTACTTTTAGAGCTGTGATTGGTGGTAACTATGAGATGCTTTTTGCACTGTGGTCCAATATATGTGGTCCCACCTGGTGGGAGGCCTTCCAACGCAACGTCTCCCGGTTCGCGGTCACCACCCCAGAACTTTTCTGCCCATCGGCCATCCGTTCTGCGAGCGATGTGCCCTGACCACTGCCACTTAAGTTTGACAATTCTTCGGGCTATGTCGGTAACACTGGCTCTTGCGGATCTCTACTTAAATACGAAGTTGCATGAAATGAGCAAGCAATAGGTACATTCATTTATTTGTACTATTGAGCACGATCTTTTTTGTATCGAAACTTTTTTAAGAACAAAGCAACTCAACAAATGATATTAAAAAAAAAAACTATAACTCACTTGTGAAGAATAGCAATGAAAAAGTCACAGTTTGATAACAGGTATCATTATGTGCCTAATTGCGGTGAAATTAGAGCCACTTTATGAGCAAGTGTGTTGAAAAACAACTTATCTCTTTATTATGTAAAAGTTAAGAAAAATTGCAATATTTGCAAATTGTAAGAAATTATCATAAGTTAAAGTAATATCAAAAATAAATTATCTTAAGTTGGGCGCACGGTTGGCGCAGTGGTTGAGCGATTGACTGCTGCGCTGCGTGTCGCGGGTTCGATTCCCGCACGGAACAAATATTTGTATGACCTACAGATAGTTGTTCCGGCTCTGGGTGTTTGTGTGTGTGCGTTTATATGTTTGTAAACGCACCCACGATACAGTAAGAAATTCCTAGTGTGGGGCAAAGTTTTCTTTACAAAAAAAATGTCGTCAATGAAATGGTAAAAATGAGGATTTTTTTTATATTTATTGTAAAGGTAAAAAAAAATATCTGTGTTTCCATCATTGACACGAATCACTCAATCACAGCGATTTGGCACGCTTAAAATCAGTTCATCAAAATAACTTTGAGGAATGGCCGCGAGAAGTTCTTGTGGGATAAGTACGACATCCATACCTCAGAGCTCTTCTTTGGAGCATATCCATGCGTGCTCAATTGGGTTGAGGTTTGGCGTTTGAGCAGGCCACGGGAGAACGTTGATGAGAGCATCGGCAAGAGTGCGTGTTACGACTCTAGCCGTGTGTGGACGTGCATTGTCGTGCATGAGTCGAAACGGGATGATCACGTCTGAAACTATCCTTGCCGCATAAATCTGAGCATTGAGGTTTCCGCTGATCCAAATGAGATCGGTTCTTCCACCGATCCAAATACCGGCCCAAACCATTAATGTTCAGGGGTCCTCGCAAATGAATGAACTGCCTGTCAACATTTCAAATGTTCTTGACGTCCAGAGGTCTTCCAAACTCGAGGGCGTCTTGTATCCGGCCTCATACCGAAACGAAATTCATCCGAAAAGCAAACACAACGACAGTCTTCTTACTCCCAATTTCTGTGTTCGCAAGCCCATTGTATACAGGCCCTACGATTGCGGGATGCTATAGGTGGAACTGTCAACGGCCTTCAGGAACGCAGACCCACTTCATGTAAATGATTTTGGATGGTTTGGTCGCTTATCAGCAAGCCTGGAGAGCTGTGGAGCCTCGTAGCCTCTCATGGCGGTCATGGTACGATTCGGTCGAGCAGTATTTTGGATGTACCGGTCCTGTTTGCGAGTGGTCATGCGAGATCGTCCTCCATGTCGCTCGGCCACGCTGCCTGTGATATGATAGCGTGTCCACAGGCGGCTTATGACGGTCTGTGTAGTGCCAAGAGCGACAGCCACAGTTCGTTGCCTGGAACCAGCTTGCAACATTCCGACGGCTCTTATCATCACTTCTCGTGTCAAATGATGTCGTCGCTCCATATAAATGCAACTTTTTCAGTTCCGATTCAGAAATTCTAATGCTTTTGTAAAAAACGCTATTACACACTTGTATAGGAATCCTGATTGACAGTTGATATTATCTTTAAACAAAATTCTATATTCAAATAGTGAAATTTACTAAAAAGAATCCCTGGCTATTCAAAAAAGTTAAAATAATGCTCAATTGCGGCGATACTCTAAAACGTACTTGATCCCTAGACACTATTGATGGATTTATAACAATCTAAAAACTTACAAAATATCTCAGAAATCAACTCTTATTTTTACATAGGCACGTAATTATTTACGTCTTGGTACCTATCTAATAATAACTACGTCTGGTATTTTTTTCCTAAACAAATAACTTTTAATCTAACAATTGTAAAATATCACAGAAAATCACCTACATAGCAATGAATCAGCAAATTACGTTTTTTTAATAGCGAGAACATAATCTGTACACTTACTGCAACGATCTGAAGAATAGGTTTAGTAAAGTTTTATTAAACCTATTCTTCAGATCGTTGCAATAAGTGTACAGATTTTCGTCTACTCTGTTGTCGTGACGAGATGATTGAGTTTATTTAAGAACCATTGGCGTAAAATATAATCGATAACTAACGTCCATTCAGATAAATTTGGTGAGGTTTGAGCTGACTGTACCAAATCGAAGTTGTTAGTATCCATTTGCACATTAAAATTAATAATTTAAAGATTGGTCTTCGTTCGGAATAGACAATAAATATGAGGTGAAACAAATACCAATGGTATTAGAACGAAATAAATCTATTGATGTGTGTAAAAAGCAAAAAATAAAAAAAATATTTAGTCTAGCATTTTGAGGCGGCGCCAAACAAACTATCAACGAAGATCAACCTAACTATAGTCATTCTACGCTTCGTTATTTTGTAGGTAATTTTTTTTGTCCGTATAAGACATGGATGGAAAGAATTCACAAAAAAAACCGGCCAAGTGCGAGTCAGACTATAGCGGCAAAATAAATACATCATCTGTGAAAATTTCAAATGTCTAGCTATCACAGTTCATGAGATACAACCTTGACAGACAGACGGACAGTGGAGTCTTAGTAATAGGGTCCCGTTTTTACCTTTTGCGTACGGAACTCTAATAAAGCTGATTTTTAACCCCCGACGGAAAAACAAATTTATTATAAAAACATAAAACCCGACTGTTAAAAAATAATTAACTGAAAAGAGAATATTAAAATACACATTAAATATTATGAGGTGCTGCAGGCGGGGACAAATAAATAAAAGAAAAACCTAGCGAAACTTGTTTGGCCCAGCTGCCGCTGGCACCACCCCATAATATTTAATGTGTATTTTAATATATTTCATTATTTCCTTGAATAAATAAGTTACAAAACCATATAATTAATTATTATTATGACAGAACAGGCTGAAAATAAATAATAATTAATAGTTATTATGGTGCATTCTAGATTACTTCCAAAATTTAATAAATTATAGATACTATACTAGTACTTGTTTTTAACCCCCCGACGCCGACGGAAAAAGATGGGATTGACGTGTGTATCTGTGTATTTGTGTATCTGTCTGTGGTATCATATAGCTCCTAACGGATGAACCGATTCTGATTTAGTTTTTTTGTTTGAAATATGATTTTATCGAGAGTGTTCTTAGTTGTATTTGTATATCTTTGTAATATAAAAGTAAAGCGCATTTTACTCTGTACCGGGGTATTTTCGCAATATTGTTGATCGATGAGATTTTTCGTCGCGGGTATTTTAGAATTTACTTGTTCAGATAATACTTAAATCAGGCACACGATACTCCAAAGGAGCCAGAAACATGCCGTCGGGGGTTAAAGAAAGGCTCGCCGGTATCGGGAACAGGGTCCAAGCTACCGGCGCCGGCGGTCAGGGCTCCAGAGAGAGGAACCTCCTAACAATACGATACGCGCCGTACCTAGAAGTACCTACTGCTTTCTGAATCAAGCCCTTGACCCAGCCGCCTAACGGGATCCTCCTAAGGTGTCGGTCGAGGCTCGTGGCTATACAGCCATTGGCTGATACGATTATCGATACAATGGTCGCTGGGTCCACATCCTACTCGTACATGTCAACAACCTTGCGGGCCAAGTCAAGATAGGTACTTGATTTGTTTATCTTTGTCGGCTTTCACGAGGTGTCCATCATGCGGGACGGTAATGTCAACAATCACCGCACGTCTATCAATTCGGTCCAGCACCGCTAAGCTTACCACAATATATAGTGATAGTGATCGATTTCAGTACAAAACGATGAATGGCTGTACGAGTAGTACGGCACTTCCGATTCCACAAGACTGTATTTCAGAGTGAATGTCCGCATTTTGTCAATTTTTTTGTTTATGATCCGATCTTCATAATTCTTTTTAACCGACTTCAAAAAGGAGGAGGTTCTCAATTCGACTGAACTTTTTTATTTTTTTTGTTTCCTCAGAACTTTATACTAGGTGAACCGTTTTTTATTTGAAAACTGTTGCTTCTCATGTAGTCCAATTTTAATAAGATCAAGATCTGATGAAGAACTAGAATAGAATAGCATTTATTTGCAAATATGGGTAATACATAAGTAGATATAGTAGGTATAAATCAGAGTTCTGCCATATTTCACCATTCGGCATGCAAACATTTTCATTATATAAAATCGTTAAACATTAAAGGCATTCAAGCGTCAGTTGAATGTGTTTCTTACGCAAAAAGCATATTATATATAGTGTCTCCGAATTTTTAGCTGAAAAAGTTTTTTCTTGATTGTATTAGTTTTATCTTTTCCTGACAATAATAATAAATTTCTATGAATAATGAATTTAAATTCGATTTAATATCTTGCATGCTCTTGTATGTATGCAATGTTTGAAGAAATAAACCAATCTAATATAATCTTATCTAATATTTAATTTTGTTTGACATTTTATTGAAATTTTTATATAGATTTTATTATTCATTATTCCTATTTGACATTTGATTGATATTTTAATTTTGACATTTGTATATTTTATAAATTTGACATGCATTACATTATTTGACATTTGATTTATATTTTATTGCATAGTTTTGATAGTGATGTGTTGTTGGTATTTTGAATTTAATTCACTTCTACATTGATTTGACATGCACTATTTTCATTTTGACATCTGATTTATATTTTTTTAGATATTATATTTATAGATATGATATTATTATTTTTATAGATTTTTATTTGACATTTTTTATTGATATTGTTATTTTAATTTCATTGGTGATAATTATGAAATTCATTTGTAATTAAATTCATTCATTGTTTACCTTGCATAATATTTGCACGCCATAGCATGTGGCAAACATGTCGGAATCTTTTGTTATTTTTTGTTATCTTGCATGCGTATTGTATGTGTTACCCATGTTTAGCAAATAAATATATCTTATCTTATCTTATCTTATTAAATTCTCATAAAAATATAACTACGGATATAGACGACAGAACTCTTCAATAAAGGAGGGCAAATCTCTCGGGATTGCTGTAATCGCATGTCTGTTTATTGTTTTCACCATTTCATAACATAACATCACTCCGGCACGCTCTAAAGGGGTATGCAGATGAGTACACTCTAATTTCATTCATATTTTTCGGGTAATTTATTCTGGCATAACGGTGGGCACTATAGATACCACAACTAAAAAGTGAAAAATTAAAACTTTTTACAAAAAAATGCAACAGACTTCCAAATAAAAACACTACAAAGTCAAAAATAACTTCAGTTTCAGAAGTCGGTGTCAAAAAACGAAGAAACAAAAACAAGAAAGATCAAACCGCACTACGTATGTCGTATGACCAAATATACTTTGTAATTTGTATGATATTGTATGAGATAAACCGCACTACGCGGCAGCGGAACTACGCGACGCGACACTTTATCTCATACAATATATTTTGTCGCGTCGCTCCGCTGACGCGCAGTTACGCCTAGTGCGGTCTGACCTGAACACCGACTGCCGAAATTGAAGTTATTTTTGACTTTGTAGAGCTTTTATTTTTTGAAACTAGCTTTTATATCCGTAGTCTATCGCTATTCCACAGCAACCGTGCACTGTAGGGACAAATATCAGCACGAGCCGAGAGCTACCGCCTACCACAGAGGACCTCCAGCGACAAGCAAGCTACCGCTTACTGCCTTATTGCAGCGTGCCACTTGGGACCATACCTATTTGTGTCATATCATAAATGTCTTCACAACTGGGAAAATATGGTTTATAGTCACCACTGGCAACAGTAGGGGTTTTTGTTTTCCATTTTTTTTCCTCTATTCTTTCGCCGCGAGATTAGTGACTGCGTTTGCTTGTTCAAAATCTCCGATATTTTATCCAAATTGTATTTTAATACCCCTAGGAAGTCAAAAAGATTTAATACACCTTTGCAGGTGCCATCAGCCTCCACAAATTATAGACAGAATTCGTATATTGTGCGGGCAAGTAGACATCTTAATGAGTTGTGCAAGCAGCACGATATTGATCCATTTCTTACTAGTGTGCCATCAGTCAGGAAGTGCTTGAGCTGAAACTTTTTCAACTAGTTCAATGCAAATTAAAGGTTGTTGTGTAGTGTGAGCAATATGTTAGTGATTATTATACAGGTTATTTATTAGTATTGTTTGGCGATCTATTGTAATGGAGGCCTTCTGAAGTGTCCATAGATATAAGTAATATGCAATATTTTATAAGTGAAGACTTTTAATTGGCTGACTGTAAAATTTACTGTTCTTGTTCTGTTAACTTTTAGCTGTAAGTTTTCCATGTTATCTAAATAAATAAATTAGTCATCAGTGTGGGAATACACGCTGGATAGTGAAGAAATCAGTGAAAAAAATTTCGTAATTGGGTTAATACTTCTACAAACAAATTTAACATATTATTAGTATTAATATTTTAGTGTGCAATTTTATCTCTTATTATAATATGTATATACTTAGACATATAACAATGTACAAGTTGAGAAATTTTATTGAGATTTATAGGAAGAAAATGATATCAACTAGGCCCTAGTTAATAGGGTAAACCAGTAGGTACCTCTTGTAAGGTCATGAGACTGTCAATAGCTATTTGCCGCATATAAGGCCAAGATTGGACCGATTCATAATAAGTATCGGGAAACCTGGAGGCTAAAATACCATGCCATTGTTTTGTTTCATTGACTCCGACATGTCCGCCAGTGACATTGAGCATCTGGGCAAAACAGCAAAACTCAGTATACTGCGAGAGCTGCGCATCACCGCTCATATGAACACGAAAGTACCGCGAACCGACGATCAAACAATAACAAGCGGACCCGTCCTGCTGCTCCCACCTGTCGTGCTCGCGTGGAATACTTCTGCGCTACAGAGTACAGACCTCACACAACGTGTGGCTGAGAAATTTGTGTTAAATGTGTATTGGATAGCATTTATTAGTGGCAGGAGTGTGTGTAGGTAGCTGGAGTCAGCGGTGTGCCGTGTGTCGCGGGGAGGCGATAACGACCTTCGCGGCGCTCGTTATTGGCGCCATCCATCATCGCGCCGCGGTCGCTGACACGACACCCCCCGGTGACGTGCCTGCGAGGGAGGGCTCACCCCACACCCGCCCGCCTTCGCCCACTCATTCACAATGCGCCGGGACTCCGGCACGCTGCGCCCGGAACTGAGGCAGATGTGTGATGACAAAGGGTCTCCACAACATGTCATTCTATCGGCGATGGTGAATCAGAATATGTTACTAGGCTTAGAACCAGGTGTTTATTAGTTCCAGGAATGTACCAGAAATAAAAATTACACCATTAAATCAATACATCTAGACACACGGTAGTGTGTCAGCCAAGTTCGGGAAGCAGACGGGCGGGCTGCCCACTGCTGCACTGGGCGGCCGAGGGTTATAATGTTCTAAACCGCGGCCACGTCGTGCCACCCGTCCCTGTATATTACACGGACCGTTTGACCCACTGTCAGCATCATAACTTCACAACTATTAGACCTGCATACTTGCAATATTGCGTTTCTAGTAAAACCCCCTTCTTATTACCAAATTTCAATCAAAAACCTGTGCCCATTTTGAGATTAAGACGTCAAAAATAGCTATTTTTATCACCGACACTGACTGGCTGACTGACTCACTCACTAATCACAAGTTTAGACTACTTGCAAGTGACTTAGGAAGCAAAATAGCGGAAATAGTGTAGAAAACAAAGATATTTTCGAACATTATGTATGGAACTGGTGAATAAGATACAAAGTTGTATTGTTATTATAGAGCGATGTTACTCTAAATACATGGGAAATCGATTTCTGTTTGTTAACCTGATACCAGAAGTTTATAGATTTGTGTTCATCACTCAAACATTTGTAACTAGCAGGATTTGGAACCGAGACTGCGTGGTCTGGTTAGGGTCCCCGGCCCTAACCACCTAACCAACGGATCTGATCGATGACAAAGATATTTCACACGTACGAGTACAGGCACTATTTATTAATTATCATCTCTGTATCCTACTTTCGATGCAGACGCAGAAAAAAGTAATAAATTTCAAGTACGAGTACTCGTAAGGAAACTTGGAGTTTTTTGATCCTATTCCTGTTTATGAGCTGTTATGTATATTTTATTTTTTACTACAAAAAATGTGTGACTTGGCAAGTTGACGCAAACTTGATTAAAAAAACACACTTTTATCAGCGAAGCCGTTATCAAGATTTCAACATTTTCAGTTCCTGCAATTCGTGTCTAGGCGTGACTCACGACAAGTTGTTGAAACAGCTCGACAGTTAATGGAATGTGCGGATGCAGCGCTGATACAGCGGAGCGGGGCCGGGACAGTCGCAGACAGCCCGTCAGCAGTGAGCAGTGAGCATGTGCTGCGAGTCGATATCACAGCGGCGGCGTGAGCACGCGGGGCGGGCGCGCGCCGGGGCATCGCCCGCCGCCGCCGCGTGCCGCCTGGCCTCATGACATGGAGTAATATGGCCGCCGGCGATACACGATAAATAACAGCTTGTTATCCTTGATGTACATTTATAAATGGCCCGCTCCCCACGTTCACCTTTGACCGGAACATGAGCCATGGCGATGACAAGTCGGCTGTGCGGTGAACGCGGCCACGTCTGGCTCGGCGCACAGGCGCAGTACACAGCGCTGTGCGTGTGCAGTGTGGAGCGACCTCGAGCGCTCGGCCCGCCGGTGAATGGGTGCTACGCATACCGACAGTAATGCATCTTTAAAACGGTCTGTCATCCAATTCACGAACACGGCACCGGTTTGTTCGGCCCGAACCTTCACCCCGATTGCAAAGCTCGTTGCTTCGGCTGTTTTATGACGAGAAAACTGCTCTCCATAATGGAAAAAGAAGTGACGTTTCTGGTGGCTAGTTAAGCAGGGGTAATGGAGTGTCCATTTATTATGCCTTGTCCTCCCAGTTCATGAGGACAGAGGGCGCCATCCAGGCGGCCAGCTGATGCGAGGAGTGCGCTATTTGCATGACTCGGTGGGAGCCGCTAGAACAAGCGCGTATACTGACTGATAGATTTACCACTATTTCCTAAAAGTGTATTAGTATCTAATTTAAGTCAGTTGATTGGTTACCTACATGAATAATATTTTCACAAAGTCACAAGATCAGTCACAAGTCACAACTGAGACTGAATTGTATCCAGTACGTAGATTGTTGTCAAAGCAATCTACCAATTACTGAATACAATTCACTGACAGTCAATTCGCAGGCTATACTGCTGGGTTAAAGTTTGAAATGCACAAGAGTTCAATAGGAGATGTCAATTTTATGGAAATTCGTCATTTTCACACGGATTGTGTCGTCATAACACAGGGGCGTGCGGCTTAGTTCAACTGGGTGGTTTAGACGTCAGCTGTGGCGGCTCGCAGCGGGACGGCGATGTGACTGAAGTGAAGGGTCACTGACATCAACTGACATGCTTATAGCCACTCTGTGCTATATCGTCTGGCCGGTGCAGTGGTGCACACGCGACGAGTGCAGCGCTCGTCTGCTAGTGTTTGTTTGTGTCTCACTTGCACCACGCACTAGGACGGCGCGCGCGCGACCAGCTGCACGGCGAGGTCGCGCACTTGCGTCACCGGCCCAGCTACCCCCCCCCCCCGCCCCTCTCCGGCTGTCAATGAATGCTCGCGTCTCCTGCAGCTCTGTACTGCGCGGTGCGCCGTGTCACGCCGCAGCCCGCGCGCTCCACTTCACCACACAACTCGCTAGCAACAGTTACTGCGCACTTAAACTTTTCATGTACACCAACTTCTGCCGCTGTTAGGCATGAGACTATCTATATTTGAGTTAATCTCCACGCTCCTGTACCAACGCACCTAGCACGCGATGCGGTCATAAAGCACTAGCTTCTGCCCGCGACCCGCGTGAAAAGTGTATTGTTGTCCCAAGGGAACATTATACCGGGAAGAAAAGTATCGTACTACCTTATCCAAGCTCACGTTAGGAGCGTCCGCGTCCCACACACGGAGAGGCGCGCGGCGTGTGGCGCGCGCTTTTCGGTTACAACTTATACAAACAAATAAAAGTGTGTGTATTAGAGTCATTAACGTTCCGCGCCGCGCTAATACAAGTCGTACTCACGCTCATAACATTGTGAGTGTAGAGTTGTGGTGTGGCTGCGTCGTGCAAACATTCGCCCAGCTGTCATTCATGGCGGCCGGCGCGGGTGCGGGTGCGGGCGCGGGCGTCCGCTTCGAGTGACTAACTTTACAAGTCATATCAATATCTAATTGACTGTCCTAATTCATTAGAAGACAAGCGCGACACAAGCAGTGTTGCCAGAACAGTTGCTGCAGCGCAGAGAGTCAGCTGCGGTCAGCCGGCAAGCGCAGCGCAGCATCAGCACCAGCTGGCGTGCACAGACGTTACATCTGACAGTTTTATAATTAGTTCCAAGCTATTATTGTATATCTAACTGGGACACACCGCACAGCACACACTTAACTTTTCACCAAACTCGCAATGCCATTTATATGTCAGTCGATAAGATAGTGCGCGGTGCGGTCTGTGGTGGGTGCTCGACAGGTTGCCAGGCAGCAGGCGCTCGTGTCAGCTGCTTTAGCCTAATTGCGTAAGTGAATTAGGCAAGGCATAGGGTTTTGACTCCATCAATCGATCGGTCGAGAGTGTGACGCCGCGCTTACAGCGATCGATTCATTATATATTATTACTCGTACCATTCAAGTTCTCATTCATATTGTTTTATCCGATGATATTCTAATAAACAGATACGTTATACACTCACAAAACAACCGAAAAAAGTGTTCCGCAAAGCAGCGGCAGCACAGATACCTACACACTTTTGGTATGAGATAACTTCTGTTTTATGTACTTTGGTATCATAATTGGCACACTTTCTAAATACACACGATGGCATTTTTAAATTTTGTTTTTGTTTCAACGAAGCCTATCGTTCTTCGCCATGGGTGACATAGACTAAAGACCCCAATTAGGACCTATTCGAGTCTTCACAATGCACGCGCTCATAACATATCTGTATACTAGAATATCATTGGTTTTATCTAGGCCAGGGCTTCTAAAGTTATGGCCCAATTTCCAATCGCTATCGCCACGCTTTCGATGGTAGAATGTCACTTATGGGGGCCTCTGAACCTAAATTGTATGGGATTGATATAAACGCCACCGCGCCATCATGCGTGTCGCACGAGCTCGCCAGATCCAGCCGCCATTAATCATATAAATCTTGTTGTACTTTGAGAAACCCTGAACACTACTGATTCAGAAGTGATCAGGCAATACCTATACCTTACTGTAAGCTACAAGTAGTGTATCTAGTAAAAGTAACAGACATGTTCCACGCAGCGATGGGATCTGCCGCCTGCGGTGTGCGACGTGCGGGGCACATCAATATCTTTGTCCTGCTGGCTATATCAGTGCAGCAGCGCAGCGGTGCAGCGCGCTCTCTGCCGGGGGTGGGGGGGGGAGTCGGGGCGGGGCGGGCAGGAGCCCCGGCCTGCAACTAATTGCACTCGCCCTAACACACAGTCTATAAATAGCCTGGAATAGATCCGCTACCGTACCAACGTGCACTTATACTGTAGACTTGTAGACAATGCTCCACTTTTTACCCGACTGCAAGGAAAGGGTTAGGTTATTGGCGCGTATCTTGTATGTATGTAATATTCTTTATTACCTCATATCTTTCAAACCGCTAGACGATTTATATAATTAAGACATCGTTAGATACGTATCTTGACCTCTCAAGTGTTCTTGGAAAGGTAAAGTTAAATGAAGTCGGTTGAAAACAAATTTGGCGGATTTTGGGCGAAAATTGTGCGGGTCCCAATTTGTTATTTTTATCTTCCAAAACCATCGAGGGGGCTAACAAAATGAAAATTTCTAAGAGGTGATTACAAAAATATATACCACTTATATGTTTATATACCACTTTTATTGTTCATTGTGCGTACAGCTAAGGAGTGGAATTCCCTGCCGGGGTCTTTGTTCCCTGATAGCTACAACCTTGGGGTCTTTGGTAGGTATATATATATATATATAT